>RXPK01000200.1:327518-1707713 GCA_004143645.1 Protaetia brevitarsis
TCAGTTTTAAATAAAATTAAGCGTAAATATCAGGGTGTTCAAATAAAAAAGTAAATTTTGGTTTGGGTGTTAACTACAGCGACATATAAAGCAAAACACCGAAAACCGGATTTCATACATTAAAGAATAAAAAAAAGTAAAAAATTAGACCAAAATCTTTAGTCCGGGCCTGATGCAAGAAACGTCAGTTAAGCACCCGCTAAACGTGGTCATTATGTATATAAATTGCAGCATTATTTAGTATTATTCTTAATGGTAGGCCATAAGTTCATTTAGCGTCGTTCTGAATAATAAAAACCCTTGTGAAAATAGCAAACTGAGGCATTTATAATTTCTTTATTTTCAGTAAAAATAAACATTCCTTTTTTGTTAAGAGCATTCTACGTACGTCTACAAAGTATTATTCTTATATCCTGATAAGACGTTCGAGTTTCACCGGATAGCGACTTCAGTAGTTACAAAAAAACGTAAATATCTTTCTTTTTGCTTTGTCGAATCGAAGAGTTAATTGTTAATAAACGGAACCAATAATCTGAGTTATTTCATTTGGAATTATTAATCATTATAAGGCAAATAAATTGAACGAATTACACAGAAATAAATGTAGAAAGATTTGCAGGAAAAATTTGCAAAACGCTTTTTACTATGAATCACGCGAAATGAAATCTATACTTACCCGCTTTTGCCGATGCATCAAGCTTCGATTTCTTTTATATGAAATCATGATGGTTCTGAAAAGGAATCGTTTTTTCGAGACGAATGAATTAAAATAAATGTTCGAAGTGGCTTGCACTCCAAGCGCGATCCACACGAAACTAACAGCGGTAATGGCTGAATGATAGTGGTATGTGGGGGTATATTCGGGACAGCATTTAGTTGGGCACAGGTGCGGCTCTAGCCCAGGGCATTTATAAATATTTTTTTTCTCGTAAAGCATTAGAGATAGACCCTGTACATGAAGACTTTTTGATGTATATGATCACAGCTGCTACACTATTATTTATTTACCTCTATATTTGATACACCGTGTATATTGATCCATCCGAGGAAATGTACAGAATTGTATTTCTTCTTACTGTTGTGCTGTGGTTATGCCGCCCGATGTAGGACGGTAACGGGCACTGCATTTTTTTTATAATTTCACAGTTATTATAGATATGAAATACATATAGTTTTCTTTAATTTAGTTAAAAGGAGCGTTTATCCACTGTTATTTTGATTGTTGTGTTAATTGTTATTGACGAAAAATTACCATGAAAAAATTCACTTTGACATAGACATAACCCCGAGTCGAGCTGTCAAAACGCAGTGATACCAATCTATACTGTCACATTGGCGTATTTTTTTATTTAAATGAGATTTTATAAACCTTTTTTTTTGGGCCAAAAATTCTAATATAATATCGTGCGTTAGGTCATTTACAGGGCTTAGATACATGCATTCATATTACCTGAAGACTACGTTGAAAAAATAAATCGATACACATGAATAAAAATTTACATTATAAACCAGAAAGTCTGTGTCATAGTTATCTGCATATAAGCATTAAATACACTCTATGCTCTCTCATACTACGTATATATGCATGCATAAACTCAAACTTTCCCATGCACAAGGCAATAATATTAACAATGCCGAGAACTGAGGAAAGCTCATGCCGTTTCCCACCAGAAATATGGATATATGGAGGAATTTCTGATATGCTTTTACCCTTGTGTGCGTCTGTGCGTGTGGCTACATGCGTGCGAATGTTGGAAGTAAAATTCTTATCTAGCACGCGATAGACGATTAAATGGGCTCGCATGTTTTGCCTGCTCGTAGTAATGTGGCGCATTTTATGCTCGCTTATTTTCTTTGTACTGATTTAATCGGCTACCGTGTTTTAATACACTTTCAAGTTGCAAAGCGGGGGTTGGACAACGTGTCTGTGGAAATGCCGACGGTTCACTTTAACGAGGAAACTCGGCGTGGTTGTACAAGTTGTGGTGTACGAGAATTTTTGGGGGAGATTAAAGGTATATTATAGGGTTATTTGCCTTTTTTCCCCTAAATAAATACTTGTGTATAATGTCGCTAGTGTGCGCATGATTTACTACAGGGTTCTTAACGACAAATGTCATCAATAATATTTTGTCGCGAAGGTACGAGGGATATTTGACAAGTTTTTAACCAAAACGCATATTTCGAAGTAAAACAAAATTTATTTCTGGACGTAGTCTCCCTGCATCCCGATACATGTGGTCCAACGCTTCCCCTATCGTTTCAAACCGTCAGAAACAAATTGTTTGTCTAAGCCTAAAAAATACTGATTTACAGCGTCTTCCATATCAGCATTAGACTCATATCCTTTAGGAAACAGGAAAACAGGAAAAAGTGCTTGGAGCTGGATCTGGCGAATAAGGTTGGTGCAGAAGTAATTCAAACTTCAATTTGTTCAATTTTGACATTGCCACCACGCACGTGTCAACCCAAGCGTTATCCTGGTAAAACACATTTTTTTTCTTAGTCAAATGCGGACGTTTCTTCTTGATTGTAGCCTTCAATCTATCCACTAATGCAGCTTAGCACTGTCCGTTGATTGTTGTACCCTTTGCAAGATAATCGATCAAAATTATTCCATGGCTATCCCAAAATACTGTCACCATCACTTTTCCTGCAGAAAGCACGACCTTTGCCTTCTTTGGAGTTGAATCATGTTCGCACAGTAGCAGGTCTCTGAACACTTAAAGGCAAAAAATTGGGACCAACACTGGAGATATCAACTGCAATCTCGCAATGGGATGACAGGACTTACCACATTTTGTGTAAAGTTGTGCATGCAAAAGGCAACTAATTTTTGGCAACCCAAAAATGAACATATAGATTAGTTTAGGAAACTAGATACTGGTTGATATAATTCAATTGACAAAGTAGAAAAATAATTAAGAGACTGCAGTGTTTCCAAAGGCTCCATGTTAGACAGCTCATAAAAAAAAAGATGCAACGGACGTTTTTAACAATAACTTTCTTTATTGCATGTTGAAATCCATTGAATGTGATTAGTGATTGTGTGTATAAATAATTGTCCTTTCTATTCATAAATATGTGTTTATTATATTTTTTTAAAACGACATGTTTCCGTTGAAAGTAATTTATATCATCAGGTTTTTTTAAAAGCGTCAATATTATAATATTTGTTGCGTTTTACCTCAAATGTCATTTTTGGCTTTTTATTTTCATGAATGGAAAGGACAATTATGTATCCATACAGTTTTCTTTATATTTATACGTGTAAAAATCATTATTCACTTTATTAATTTTTGCAGTGACTTGTTTACCTATATGGCTTTTTCATTATTTTATATGTATAGTATATTTTCGATTCAACATCTTTTTTAAGCTTAATTTAACCTAAACTAACTAATTTAAAACGTACACTGAGAGAAGAAGATGTGTTAAACTAACAAAAAAATAGCGATTCAACAAAAATATTTTCGTTAAATATAGTCATACAAAAATCATTGTTAAAGTAACAAAATGCGAGTGTTAAAATTATTGAGTAAATTTGACGATATTTTTAGCATTGTTCTATTTAACAATTAAGATAATTTTATTTTAAACATTCAATAGTGTTCGGGTAAAATAAACAACTATTTCATGTTAAATTAACCAAACGAATTCATTAAAATTAAAAGCAGAAGTTGCTAGGTTAAATAAACATTTTAAGTTAAATTGAATAATTGTGATCTGTTAAGGCCGTTTTACACCTAGCTATTTATTACGCAATTCATTGGCCAATTTATACGCGTTACGTGTATAACACGGATTAAATCCGTGTTATACACGTAACAATTATAATTGGCCAATAAATTGCGCAATAAATAGCTAGGTGTAAAACGGCCTTTTATGTCAAAATAATAATTTTTGCTGTGTTAAGCAAGAAAATTATGTTGAACCAAAACATAATTGGTTTTTAGTTAATAATATATTAGTATAATATATTAGTTAATATATTAGTATATTAGTATTGGTACATTTATCATCTGATTCACAACATAAAGTGTAAAATATCTGTAAGGCGGAGTATATTTAACACCCTCAAAAAATAGCAATTTTATTGACATCACCGCCATTGCACACCACCAATCACTGCTTTAGTGGTCGCAATTCCTATTGAATGTTTGGCTGGTAAATACGCTAGATTCATATTTTATAACTCGTGACTGTTGTGTTTTATGACCCTTATGTGTCATTTACTGGTGTGAAATGGAAGGAACGCCATCTTCATTGCGATTTCTGAAATACATACCTACCTATATGTAGGTAACGTATTTCCTAGTATATGGAAGAAAACTGTTATACACGTGAACCTATTGGCTTTGTTAAATTAATAAAACGACATGGTTGGCTTCATTATATGGTATTCTTGTAAGATTAACTAAAATTTTGGTTAACGCAACAAACATTACGAAACATCTAATATAGTTATATTATTAGAATGAGTTTTGTTAAAGTAATTATAAATGTGCTTCAAAATATACTACACTGTGAAGTGTTCTTCTAGCAATTTGGATGTAGTTAAAATAACAAAGTATTTTTATTTCGTTTAAACAAAATATACTCTTAGTGATCCCGCTAACAAACAAACAAACAACTGTTGAACTAACAAAATATTGTCAACATTTTTTTTAATTATTTTAACTTTATATTTTGTTCAATTTGTTGAAAATGTTGTTAATGCAATAATATTTTTCCAACAAAGTGATGGTGGTTGACGGAATGCATTTTCTTCTCTCGGTGTAGATTTCCGCGTTGTTTGTCTTTGTATTTTATTTCTTATATAATTTTTACCTCCTCTGTACTTCCGATTTTCTATGTTTTATATTTTTGCATATACTTAGTCTTCTCTCCGAAATCAACCAGATATCATCGGCAAATTCTGTCTTATAAGTTTCCACATTCCATCATATCTTTGTTTTCTCTTTTGTTGTGTTTGTTTTTGTAAAGTCTACCAGATCATTGTATTACACCATCTTTTATGTTTATTTCTTTGCTTGCATCATTATTGTGAAAGATTTGCACCATTAGCTGGATATATTTACTATTTCGCTTTATTTCTCCCCAAAACCTCTTGAAAAACGCTTTATTCTTGTGTGTAAATTCCTTTTACGTCCTCTTAAACATCACATACGTTTATAATTTCAATTTCAATCTATTTTTAGCAAGATTTATACCTAACATAGTAACAGTTTTCTTTTCAACTTAGAACTAAATCTCATTTTAAATCAATTACTTACTACAAAAGAATAAAGAATGTAATAATGCACCGCCAGAAGTGATTTCGAGACTGTAACACAATGCAAATAACGTCCCCATTCATACCGTACGTCTTTCCATTCTTCACCTGACTTAAAAGAATTTCATATCCCTGGCTGCGATTTCATCCAATTCAATTTCATTCCTGCCTTTTCCGCCTCCAGTAATACTTCTATAATTGTTGTTCATGTTCGGGAGCTGACTGGAATCGCGAACGCTTTTTTTTACAAAGAAATGAAATTTTGGCAATAATACAGAGCAGTTGTAAGCGCCGCACGTTATATCTGGTATTGATTTTTCAAGAAGGACGTAGCGCTTTGGCTATCGGCTATCGTCGAACGAGATGAAAGAGCGTCCGTTGAACGTTTATCTCGCCGATGAAACAGCAACTCCGAGCAACGCACTGGGACGAGCGCCTGTGTGCAGATCTCCTCTTCGTTGGAAGCAATTTGTACCGTATCTCGAAAATCTAATTACTTAATCTTCGTTTAAACGAGATTTATAATTGGCGCGAATGTACATACATTAAGTGGGGCGGTAAATCGTTTTGGTTTTGCCGGTGCATTTGATCCTGTCACGTATGTAGTTCTAGCGACTATCTCCGGCGATGTTTCTTTAGGACTGACAACGGAAATTAATAGGGTAATTGGGTTTAATTTAGATCACCATTACTGTTTTGAATGTTTTGCTGTTTCCAGGTTAGAATCATCATCTAAATTATTTGTTTCTAAATTTTGAAGCCTTGAACTTGAGTTTGTAAAAAAGGAATGGTTGATCTCTATTAATAAAAGTATATCGAGTGTGTCCTAGTCGATCGACTGCGGCTGGTAACTTTTTATTTATAAGTATCTTTCAATAAAATGAAATTTTGAGATTATTTAACCTTACCATTTCGTTTTTATCAGACATACAATTAAATTGAAAGTTCTAAATGGAAATTATATTTAGCATATATTAGGATTCTATGTAATTTTCTGAGTACAAAACATATGATTTGTTAGTTTTCGTTTGCTTGATTGCCAAGAACTTCAAATAAACTTTATTTGTGTAAAATATATTTTTTAAAGATATCTATTTCTCTGCGGAAAATAAAATCAGAAATTAACTTACACCTTATTTCTGTCATTTTTCTCTTGGGGTTGTGTGGAATAATATGTGGTGATGCAATTTTTACCATGTTATACGTTGATCTCGCACTGAGCTCAGTAAATTAGTTATTGTAAAAGATAGAGCAATGGCGTGCACAGAGGAAAAAAATGTTAAATCAATCAAATATATATTTCTCTCAAATAACTTACTTTGCCACTACCAGATATTAGATTTAAATGTATACAGTATTTGTTCTATAAAAAGAGTAAATTGAATTAGATTAAATATTGTAGAAAATTGGATTAAATGTGGCTGCATCTTTGAATGAATTACCGCCATAATCATACTTCTTCCTTAAGGTACACTTTTCCTTAAGCTTGATATAAAAATTTCTATTTCATAGAATATATTTTTAAGATTACCTTAGTTAGATAAGGAAAATCTGCCTATGTGCCTTAAGAATATTTTACGAAAGAATATTTGATGAAAATTGAGATAGTTGACACATGTTCTCATTTTGGATGGCATTAATCATTCATTACAAGGCTATAGGAAGAGCACTCACGGGTGATATAGTCTTTTTGACAATGCGTTTGAAATTAGTAATTGTCATAAATTCTATATTATATTATTATTAATTTTACTAAATTAATAAGCATCATACTATTAAATTTTTGGATATATAAATATAATTATAATGAAATAGACATAATAACACAGATGCACAAAAACCATGAAATAGTTTGTAATCAAATTAGAAAGCGAATTGTTTTTTTTAAACAATATATATCATACATTTTATTCTGCTTGTTAATGAGTGGTTAAGAAGAATAGGTATCCGGTTCAGCATATCCCTAGTTCTTTCCCTATTACTTGCTACGCTTTTTTTGCAATAATATACAGTTTCAAGGTAGGTAAGTTAATTTTAGAAAAGTTTACATCATTACTGCTAACTACGACAGTTAACAACCCCGATTTGAGTTATCCGACTCAATCCAAAACCTTCAACCGCACTTTCTGAAAAACATGACAGTTCATAGGAAACAACAAATATTCAAAATGAAAATTATACAAAATCTGAGTGAATTTGAAAACAAAAATTTTCTAAATAGAAAAATTCTTGCCTAATTGCAAATAAAAACTCAATTAATACTATGGCCTGTAATTCGATCTACACAAAAATCACAAAGTCACAAACCAATCGTAAACTGTCGACAACAAATTTAAAACAAATACCATGGCTACAGTAAGTTATAAATGCGGAAGTAATAGCAGCTGATTTTTAGCAATGTCAAATAGAATTCTATTTTAATAATAGAATTCTATTCATCAATTCCACAGAAGGTATCCTTCTCTGAGAATGGCCGAAGTGAATCAAAGTTGTAACCATGAAATAGAAAATGGTCTAGTATGAAGCTGTCCTTACCTAGTTGTAAGTCATACTTTTCCAGAAGATTTCACATTTACTATGAATATAAGAGTTAATTAACCATTTATTTAAAATTAACCTTTTATTTACACTAAAGAATTACCTATTTGGTTGGATTCGCTGTATTAATTTAATATTTAGCAAACCCCATCCATTGCGCTCACTGCAGTTGACTTAAACTGTGTTAAAGCAACTAATTTTCACACTTACAAGTTAGTATATTACTACTCTGCTAAGCTACATTCATAATCTTATAATTAGTACTTATAATTAAGGTGTGAAATTATAATTAATCTATAAATCTTGAAAAAATTGGCAAATTAGGAGGGCATTGACAATAGAGGCCTATTGTCGATTCACATGCTGTCACGAGTTTCCATTTAATGTGTACCCACCAACTACGCTTTTCTCTTTGCGCATATAACCATCTAGAGCTATTAGTCTACCATAGCAAGACTTTTATTAATAATATATCCATTATTCCATGATTTAACAATATTTGATTTGGCACTTTAACCTGTTTGTTTGTATTTCTGAGTATGCCAGCTAATTTCATTCTGCACAGTGCGCGTGCGCGAACACTAATTTACGTCTTAATTTCAAGTAAAAGTTTGGAATTGCAAGCTATCTAAAATATAATTAATAAAAATTATATACAATTAAATTACAATTTAAATTTTTCATTTGTGAATGGGGTCATATAAACCATGCATAACTTTCAAGTTTAATTTGGATACTGATTATAAGTACTAATTATCAGGTTGTGAATGTAGTTTTAATTTAGTTTAAATAAATCAGTTGATTCTGCGAGCATATGTTAAGACTCGATATCAGTAGTCGTTACTGTAAGCTTCTGTTAGTTATCCTTCGCATTGCGATCGATTGACCGATGCACCATGGTGCGATGATAGTCGCCGTTCTGATGATCACAGTTCCTATAAGATTTATTGGAATAGCAAAATAATTATATAATCTATAAATGTCAAGTTTGCTATGTATTCGAGTTATGCTAAATATATGTACGTTATTTGACTGTGGTGAAGTAGGAATTGCCATCTTTGTCATAATTGTTTGGTGTTATTTTGAGAGATCTGGAAAATTTTTAACGTATTCAAGCACTATATATGGAAAAATGAAAAATGTAAAATCCTAATAATGAAGGAAACAAGAACTCACAAATGATATGATTTCGGAAAATTGCGTAGAGTCCAAATATGCAAGGTGTTATTTAAATTTTTTAATTTGATTATTTTTTCCGTAAAACCGGAAAAAATGTAAGTTATATAATTGCAAATTTCTGGTAAATAACATATTTCTAATTAGGTTAAAGAATATCTACACATAAATAGGGTTGAAACCTATGAGCTGGGACATCCGGTATAATCTAAGGAACATTTAACCCTAAAATTTAATTAATTAAATTAAAATTAAATAATCTTGGCTAATATATATCTTAAAGTAAGTCCGTCTCTTCACTCATGCACGCTAAACATCGGCTTTTTACTTCGTGTGATGGTTTAATGTCGAAAATTTAAGGTGCATGATTGAACATTAATGAACTCATCTAATAATGATCTGACTTATATTACGCAGAGATCACACAAAGCACTTTATTGCTTATGCAAATAGAAAAAATAATTTTAGCTGAGCACTGAACTATTGAAGATCCTTAGAACAATTGGTTTCCTATCGATTGGCACAGACATTTCATACATATAACATCTCTCTGTATAACCTATATAACTTTCATCGCAGAAGTAACTTTCACAAATACATTTTCAAATTCACTCCAAAATAAACGAGCATTAAAATCATCTACCACCTAATTATGCCGTTTCACCTCGCTAACGTATTTATTTAGAAAAAAGCTTTGAACACGCGTTTCCTCAATGATCGACGATTTTATCTTAAATCTTCCGTATCTATTTATAGCACTCGTTGGGCTATTTATGTTCGCGTTATACTCTTCTTGTTTACGTGTATCCGTTAATGTTTCTACCTCGATGAAAGTCGTGAATAATTTCGTGGACAATTCTAGCACCCACATTTTTAGAGAATTATGACAAAGCACGTGTTCCGTTAACGATTGCCAGTGGTAAGATACTACAACATCGTGTTTATATCGGCTGGTAAATTTTACAAACAAGCAGGAGTGTAATGAAATAATGTTTTGGCGTACAGTTCTAAATTAACAGATCATCATAAATAATTCTTCTATGAGAATAAAGTAAATTTTGCAATCTTATTTATTACAGGACGGTTTTAAGTTTTCAATTCAGTCAGGTTTGTATGTCAGGTTGTTTAGAAATATTTTAAATTTATCATGAATGTTATAAATTGAAATAAATCCCAACATTCGGTTTCAAAGCACTTAGAATCGAATCAATCACCTTTCTTGAGCCTCCAAAGCCCGCCTACCTGTTTTAACCGACTTCTTAAGGAGTCCGTGACCCAAACCTTGCGATATGAAACATTCCGTAAGTAAGGCGAGATCTAGATCAATTGTAGGTTTTATATTTGTTCGTTTTATAGAATCTCAATGATTCCGGGAAAAAATAAGTAGTATTGCAGATACATGTATACGATTGTCAGAAAATGGTAAAATACATGTTACCGGATGTGCCTTTCGACATTTACATGCATTACAGCTTCTTAAAATTGAATGTAGTGTTAAATTAAACGCGGTAGAAAAAATAATACTTACATTTCTTTAAGTTTCAAGGCTAATCTAATACATTAAAACAATAATCCACCATCATTCCTTCCGCAATTGTTTAATAGGGGAGGCATTAGGTAATTTAAAAGAGTGTACTAGGTGCCGTACTTTGGATCTAAACGGACTTGCTGTGAATAAATTGTTTAAATATGCCTTTCCTCATAGAGGAAGCGTCAGCACTCATAACTGTGTTACTATATATACATATATTATTAACAATAATCGAAATGAGCTCCGAAAATATTTGGTTCCTTTACAGCTTGCTACACTTGCAGCTACAGTTCAGTACAATACATCTTCTGCTTTGTGAACTGTCTTAACCGGATGTTCTTAGTATAGGTATTATTTGAAACTAACTGCTATTTGTGGCGAATTTTATTGATATGATGCAAGCTTCTTTCTGCTGTATTCCTTTTTCTAAAGTATACGATACACATTCTCTAATTAATGCATTGCACGTTATTCATTTGCAAACTAGCGGCAAAGCAAAGCATTAAATCGTTAGTAGGTATTATTATTAGCTATCCCGTTAAATTAATGAGATAGAAATAAGTATATAAGTTTGGTCGATATTTTCCCCGATTATATAATAGTATACCTATGAAGAGAAGTAGTTACATAGTGATACACTAAGAGAATTATACTTTTCATTTAAAAGGAATTGCATTAAACCAACATTTTTTACGTTTTCTATATGGCCAACAAAATTTTGGTGTTTCCTTGAAAAGGAATACAATTTTAAATTCACGCATTTGTTCGGAATATATTTTTCGTTGAAACAGTTTATTCTTTTAAGTGAAAGATATTGATAGTTGATTCAAGTATTCTTTATTTTGAACTTGAAAACTATGCAGATTGGCAGAAAACCGTAAGCATGTTGATTCAAGAGGTTTTTCCTTTTCTGTAACATTTATTAATTTTAGGCTTAAGCGTAAACACAACAAAATTCCGTGATCATTTTTAACCGAAAGGAAAATGAATAATCTCCAAAAATCCATGCACCAAGGAAGGGGGGATTGATTTGCCGTTAGAATATTGTAAATCCCAATAGTATCGTGGGGGAGCTGGTCGCAGTGACCACCTCTGACACTCTAGTGTGTCGTTAAAGAAATCGTCCTTTCAATGGCGATGACTCCTATCAAGATGTTGTCCTAATAAATATAACAAGATTAGTATGTTATCGATCGTAGTTTCCAGCCTATTTGTGCGAAATATTATCTGTTACTGGAATGAAATAGGAGATGCGCCATCTATGCGACAATTTCTCGACTACACACAAGTATATCTCCTCATTTGCTGTACTAAATAGGGGTAGAAAGCTACTATACGAAAATAAAATGCGATATTTATTTTTACTTCCATGTAAATATTTATTTAAATTAATAAATACTGCGCTAGCTTCAAATAAATTTACTAACCAAATTATTTGTTTGATTGAATACCAGAAATATTTTAAATATCCAAATCGAGTAATAATTTAGTTACTGTACCAAATGCATGAAAATGGTTGAAACAACAAGATCGTTTTTCCCGTGTATAACAGTTTTAAAACCTTCAAACACTATATACTGCTGTAAAGTTCCTGGCTTATAAGTAAATCAGCATTAACTGAAAAGATTCCAATTATCTCTGAAATTTCTTTAACCTCGCGCGAAAAATATTCAATTTTGTTCGTTATTGTTTGTATATCTCAGACCTATGCACATGGTAATATCAATAAAACTAAAATACTTCCGCGTAAAAAAGCACTCACTTGAATACAGGTGATTGCATTTTCCCGTTAAAGGCAAAAGTTTTAAAATCAATCGCAAATAAACCAAAACTTTCGGCTTTTTATTTTATTTAAAATACTGTTTATAATTCAATAATACTTAAAAGAAACTAAAATATGTTGTTAAATATGTAGATAATAATAACAATATAATATAGTAATGCGTATTGTCTTACTTAAACAGAAATTCACAGACATTATAAAATATTAATCAAACTAAGTGTATTCCATTTATTACGGTTACTTTTCGTCGAAAAGCATGTACTGAAAGAAGAAATTAGTCTTCCGGGCAAAACAGCACGCTACTTCAATTAAAATAACACATTTTCAGAAAAAGGTATTCTTTTTCGTTGAACATGATGAAAAACAAGTTATAAAACTTTACATTTAATGCAATCTCTCTTTCTCAGTGTACATATAGGAATATCACGTTTCGATTGCTTGCAATTCTTTAGCAGACGGTAAATAACATACGTGTATTAAATATTCTACACAAGTTCATTAAGTATTACTATCTAGTTCTTAAGATATAATAAATAAGATAACTGTAATGGTACAATACACTTCACAACAAGATAATTAATCAAAATATATGAAAGATATGATAGATAAGTAATTAGTTTTATTATCGGAACGTCAATGGTGATGGGTTTACAAGTTTGCAATAGCATCTTTGTTTTATTAAAACCAAAAAAGATACACCTGCTTCTGATTAGATGTTGCTTGTTCTAGAACTATTTTCGTAACAATGTATTTCTATTGTAGGATGTTTTTTTAAAAAGGAGAAAATCTCTGTTCAATTTATGTTGATTATGCACTTCCAATTATGGAATTACAGGTTTATTGAATTTTGATTGCCAGAGAGATATGTATATATCTTACAAATGTTAAACCAATCCCTTGTGGATTCGCTTGTTGTGAAGCTTCGACCAGATCTGCTTAAGTCAATTTGAATCAATGTCAAGCATTTAACAAGAAACATACATTCAGTTAATTGATGACTAAATAGTTAACTGAAGCATTTAGTTCTCTCAGTGTGGATAGATCAACATGCAGATATTTGAAGTATCAACAAATTTCATGAGACTCATCGCATGTTTTTTGCAGATGTGGACAAGGTTTAACTTAGGCAATGTTATTTGCAATTTATTTTGTTTGAATTAAATTCAAAACAAGATCTTTGTTCATGTGCTGATTCATGCGTTGTGAGAAATTATTACTGTTGGAGAATATACAGAAAAGGTGGGTATGATATTACATATACAGGGTATTCCACGTAACTGGTTCATTAAAAGTTTATGATGTTCTATTATTTACTTATATTTGAGATTTTGGCACCAGTATCTGTTCGATTGGAACTATAAATGCAAAATACCTTAACCAAAATATCACTTCGGTTGACCGGAAATGGGATGCAACTTTCTTATTTAAATAGAATGATCTAATTTTTTATTCATTTTTGGATTCTACAACTATAAATACGTCAGTTTTCATTGGCTATTCCTATAGCTACATGTTGCCGTTTTTGAGTTATCTAAGTTTTTTCTTTTTTTTTAGTCATAATCATTGCATCATTGAAAAATTAATATCTCGGTTAATATTGCAAGTAGAGACTCCAAATTTGCTATGTTATAAATGTAGATATAACTCTAAGAAACGGTAAGCACACTTTACATTCTAACATACAGGGTGTTCAAACCTGAGGAACAAAGTGACATATTTTCAAATGCAGAAAACTCATTTTTTTTAAATAGAACAGCCTGTATTTTAATTCGGAATTAGGAAGTAACAATATCATCCCCTATCCCTTTATATGAGCATTCCCTATACCTATCTTTAATAGATTTTGAGATATGAGCGACTTTTTGTTAAACAGACTAAGTATTATTTTTTTTTAAATCGAACACTCTGTATTTTAATTGGAAATTAAGAAGTAAATACCAATCCCCTATCACTTATATCAGCATTGCTATACCTATCTTTTAATAGAATTTTGAGATATGAACGACTTTTGTTAAACAGACTAAGTAGCCCATCTTTGCGTGTTTGTAGCTGGCTCTGAATGGGATTAATGTCAAATTCATTGACTAACCAAACGTGTTTATGTATATTATTGTTATTACACTTTCGTAGAACGCAATATTAATAGAAATGACTATTCGAAGAGACATTCTTGTATGGTTATCAAAAATAATGCAATGAATTTGACGTGAATCCATTTCAGAGCAGCTACAAACATTTAAAGATAGGGCTACTTAGTCTGTTTAACAAAAGTCGCTCATATCTCAAAATCTATTAAAATAGGTATAGGCAATGCTATTAAAGTGATAGGGGATGATATTTATTTCTAATTCCGATAAAAAACAGGGTGTTCTATTTAAAAAAATTGAGTTTTCTGCATTTGAAAATATGTCACTTTGTTCCTCAGTTTTGAACACCCTGTATGTTAGAATGTAAAGTGTGCTTTCCTGTTTCTTAGAGTTATATCTACATTCATAACATAGCAATTTGGAGTCTCTACTTGCAGTATTAACCGAGATATTAATTTCTCAATGATGCAATGATTATGACTAAAAAAAGGAAAACTTAAATAACTCAAAAACGGCAACATGTAGCTATAGAATAGCTAATGAAAACTGACGTATTTATAGTTGTAAGAATTCAAAAATAATAAAAAATTAGATCATTCTATTTAAAATAACAAAGTTGCATCCATTTCGTCAACCGGAAGTGATATTTGGTTAAAGTATTTTGCATTTATAGTTTCATCGAACAGATACTGGTGCAAAATCTCAAGTATAGTAATATAGAACATATAACTTTTAATGGATAGTTTACGTGGAATACCCTGTAGAACAGTGTTATATTGTTATATTCAAAATTTCCATTTTGACCTTGCAAGTTTCAAGTTGATTGATTTATTTATGTTAAAGGCGTCATTATGTAGCTGCATAATAGTAAAGTACACTTTTAGTTCAAGGGCAAATCCCGGACAATAGTCCGAAAAATAACAAATCCTTCCAAAACTTTTGTGATTTATTCAAGATACTCTTGAAGTATAAAATAAATTGCTTTCAGTCTGATATATCAATAATATTTTCGTTTACAAGGGCGGATGTCCGACATGTTCAAATTCGATATGTTAAATTTCCCGATTTTTAGCTCCTTACCACACAGACGTCGAAAATAAAAAAATCAAAAAGTTTTTCAAAGTTTATATTCATATATAGTCGGTGAACCAAAAACATTTCGAGGAATATCAATATTTAACAAAAGGCGGCTATTTTAAGAAAAGCCGATTTTTACCAAAAAAATTGCTTGAGTTAAAGACAAACAAAAAGAACACTGGAATAATACAACCAAGCAAACTCATGGTAAGACCTTCATTATTATTATAAAGGACCATCAAAAAGAAGGCTGAAAACTACTGCAATTCAGTAGGAATGATCTTCGCATCGTGACAGATCTCCAAACAGGACACTGTACATTAACACCTACAGAAATTGGGGATCAACACTGAAGATACCAACTGCAGACTGTGTAATGAGTAAAGACTGGATTTTATGAAAAATGCATATTTTTGTATTTTGGTATATTTCTTCCATATTTTATACTTATCCATTTCCCACCCTAAGAATACGTTTTTTTACCATTTTTTTTTAGTGCATATAATGCATAATTGGACACCTTACCATAAGTGCATATGGACATATACAGATCAAACAGTCGACCTATAGTCGGTGCATCGCAGGTCGGAACTATTCGGGAAGGAAGATGAAGCATGAATTACTCTATTTCGCTAACAAAATCACCAAGACATTCCTACTTTTCTCTTGCTGAATGGTTTCGAGATACGCTACCCTGACTATAGGTGGACTGTTTGATCTGTATATTTCATCATTATTTTGTGTATTTATGCATATATTTGCTATTTTCAATAAGAACTATAATAAAATCTGAAAAGCTGTCTATTTTATCAATGATATGTAATTTGTTTTTGCAAACTTGAAGGGATTAGCATTCTTTCAACTTTGCGTTAATGAGAATTTATTTCATTAATTCATTCAATATTTTTTCCCAAAAATAGGATTTAACAAAAGGTGATTAGAACAGTGGTAAAAAAATGGGACGGATACCATCTTCATAAATTTAAATCCATACTCTACTGATAATCAGATTACAGAGCAATTAGAACTTAAATAAGAAGCATTTTCTTCAGAAATGCAGATATGAGTCATGCACATCTGCACTATATTAGTGAGAAGGAAATAATTTCCTTCATAGTTTGTTCGTTTGTAAACGTGTTAACATCTCTGCTGTTTGATGCAACAAAAGTGAATTTTAGTTTGAAAGTCGTCTTTAATCAAAAATTGGAGAAGTGTTTACAGTGCACTAAAAATTATTGACGAAGGAAGTGGTTTATGCGCACTCTGTGAGAAAAGGGTAAGAAGAGATTTTTTTGTGTCCATAATGAAACGATATTGTAATAAATTGTTATTAGATATGCTTGATTTTATGTTCTTTAAAACTAATACAACTTTGTCATTTCTTTGTCATAGATACCAAAATAACCAAAATGAATCTAATTATAGTTTAAATCAACTGGAGAACTTTACAAAGAAAAGGACTATTTGTTTTGTAGTTTTTGCAGTAATTTAGTAATCATTATTAATAATTACTATAACTGAATGTTAAAAATATATATTTATTACACACATTACCTGTTCAAATGGTGTATCATTTCATCAGAACAGCGTTCCTGAAAATTCTTATGAACTCTTGAAGGAAGATTATATCAATAAATTGAAGAATCCATAAGAAGCATTTTCCAAGGTTTTGTGTAATCTTTTTTTGCGTTAATATATTTTTATATAAATTAGACAATCCGATATTTCAAGAATTCCTGAAAACCCATTTATATGCCCAGTGCCTCAACTTTACGCAAGAAATACGTCAAAGAAATTTATGAACATGTTACCTGTGCTACTACAAAGGACTAGAAAACCAAAATCTTTGCATCTCTGATAATGAAACCCGCGCGAAGGGCCGTCAGATTGCCAGTTTGATTATTGGAACTTTTAGGGCCGTTTGCATCAACGTGTTAAGCGTGGTTTAACTTTAAGCGGCACTTTGAAGATGATATTTCATTTTTAATACATATAGTGAATGTCACAATCTAAGCGTCACTTACAGTTAAACCAAGCTTAACGCGTTGGTGCAAACGACCATAAATGGTTCATGGTTCAATCAAACGAAATTTAATTAATATAGATAATTTAGGCAAAATAAATCACATTATAGCATAGCCAGGTTTGTTAGTAAGTCCTTAGCTAATCTCCCGATACTGACAAAGTAGCTTTTAAAAAAGTTCTATTAAGGGAAACTGGCACGCTTCATATATGTTAAAAGCAGCTGAAAATCTGAAATTATTTTTTTCTGAATTTAATCTATTGTACTTGGTTGGTCCATGGTTTAAATAGAGTTGCTGAAAACTTAGATTAGAGTTTCCAGGTGTAAATAGTTTAATTAGTAATACCAAAAAACTATTTTTAAAAGCATCGAAATTCCTTGCCACCAGAATGATAACAAGATGGGGAACATGGTTTAAATGTGCGGTGTTTCTTTCCGATAATTACGAGAGGCATAAAAAATGTTGGATTCAATTTGATTCAATAACAGTCTTGCCATAAAAAAATGTAAGGTTATTTTCAATAATTCGACAATAAAAAATCAATCAAAACAAAAGAATATTGACACATTAGATAAGCATTGTGTTAACTTGAAATCATTGAGAATACAATAATTATTGGTTATATTTTGCACGTACTTTTCAATTTTTATATGGTATTGCTGATATTTCTGTAATAGTATCATGATATATCAGATAACTCACTATTCTCATTCTACTGAAAAGAAGAAACGTTTTTTTCTCTTTATTGAAAGCAATACAAATGGATGCAACGACATAATTTAATACCCATATGTATAAAATAAGCCAATGACCAAATGATCATCAGACGAAAATACGACGCTTTTAAAAACGGTCTAATGATATTCAGCTAACATAATCTATACTTCAAAAACACTTTGATGAGATCGCGATTAATAGACATTGTCCATTGATGAATTTAAAATACGTACTTATATCTAGCGTGAACGATTGTTTTGTTATTTCTTATTAAAGTACGTGTACTTTACGCTGCCAAAGTTTGAATAAAATCATAGTGGATACCTTGTATAGTGTCTGTTTTAGTTAGGTTCCACTGTAGAAATATTTATTTTAAATTTCCGAAATATTTAGGACTTGAAATAAAACAACATATCTTGATTAATATTTCTTTTTTTCTGCGTTCCATATCTTAATTTCAACGCATTTTATTTTTCTAATTATACTTTTTCATTATTTTAAACACGATATAGGATAGATTTTCTTGAATATTTGAAACATATCAATCGATTTCCTATTTATCCTTTAAATACATATTTAATTATATACCTACCGCATAGATTCTTCTTTAACAATTCCCAAAACCGTCGAAGCAGGCGTAGGATTCGCGGTGGTTTCCTTGGTTTCGACTGTAGAAGCGGTCGTTCCCATCTCTTCGATATCGGAGTCGATCCCTTTGTCGAAATCCATGTAGAAGGAGTCCCTAGAATCGCTGGAACCCCTTCGCAGCTTCAGACTCAAATCTGGCGAACTGTCTTCCATTATTCCGATATTTTACTTCTATTCCCCGTTCTTTCTTTTTCTATTCGAAGATTTTATTCGCTGTTTTCCTTCGCCAAAGACGCTTGGGAAAAGGCGCGTATCGAAGATAGATTATAAAAAGTTCTATTAACATCACCTAATTTAAACGAGTCGATCGATTTCATTTTAAGAATATTTTTTATCGCGTCCAATGAATATTAGAGAAGGATTTCCTCCAATATCTAAATAGGCAAGAAAAAAAAATTGGAGAAATGACGCGTACGGGTATAGAGTATACGAGGATTCGTAAATATTTACATCGCGCCGTTATTGTCGCTGCGAGCTCCTGAAAACAGTGAATGAACGCGCTTCGTGTGATGTCATCGACGCGGTGTTGGACGTAGTACTAAGCTGTTGCAGGCTGTGGGCAGATGAACGCGGACGAACTACGAACAGGGAACTCCGTTTTACTACGCGTACAGCTATGCCAGAGGGGGTGTGACCGACGTACGAACAAGGGTGAAAGCCAAGATGAGAAGCGGCAAGGGTGGTATCAGTGCAAGCATAAAGTAGAAGTCGGAAGAGATCGTTCAATAAATTGTCTTAAAGAGGCAGTTCTTCGCGCAGTTTTAAAACCAAGATATAATTCTTTGTATAACTTTTTGAACCTATCTTTCTTTTAATTACTTATAGAGACCTCATGAGGATTTTCGATCAATTAATCCACAATACCTACCTTATTATGATAACATATAGGCCAAGAGAAGAAAATTGTGAGAAAAATGAGAGTGAAATTGTAATTGTTAGCGGTATGAAAGCAGTGCGTAGTATCTCAAAACAAGGCAGTCTTGCGAAAATGCGCTTCAATTAATGACATTAAAATTGAACATGGTTCAAGAGCGTTTTTAAAGCGGTCTTGTACACCGCTATACAAGACAGCTTCAAAATACTTTTCAACGTGAAAGAAACGTTTTTTTTTTTTTTGTGTGACAATAAGTGATAATTGATAAAACGCGAAAAAGAAACGCGTTTACTGTAATGTCATTTTCATGTGATTCCAATGAAAACATATTAAACGTGTTTAAAATACAATTTTAAGTATCCACCCTTCTCCTCATTTAAGGAGGAAAGTTGTACTTTTCTCCCTAGGGAGAAAAGTTCTACTTTTCCTCTCTAGGGCGGAAAATAAGTGACATTGACATGATGAAACTGTACATTCGCCGACATTATTATTTAGCACTCGAACGAATGGCTCAATGCTTTGATGGTGCTAAATATTAATGTCGGTGACTGTAGATCTTATAATAAGTGACATTATTGATAGATGACATTAATACATTCGACCCAGTCTGAGCCCATTTATGAGATAATTGCTAAATTATTAGGTATTATAATTCGGCTCG
Source organism: Protaetia brevitarsis (assembly GCA_004143645.1). Taxonomy (NCBI): domain Eukaryota; kingdom Metazoa; phylum Arthropoda; class Insecta; order Coleoptera; family Scarabaeidae; genus Protaetia; species Protaetia brevitarsis. The sequence continues at coordinate 347,910 of RXPK01000200.1, forward strand.
GTTTGTAATATTTGCCCGCGGCCTGCATAGAGCATTTCCTCCCATGTCTTTCATAAAATCTTAATTCATGGAACCGAAATTGTAATATCTGCAGCATTTCTTTCAGAGCAAGCTCAGCAAAGTAGAAATAAACATTATCGATAAATTACAGACTTCACTTTACAAGGAATTTAAATGTTTTCACACAGTCACAAACAAGTAATAAATATGCGTTTTATAAGATTTTTAAAGTCGTCAGATCTCTATTTGAAACCTGAGCCTAAAAAAGACCCAACGATATCGCGGAAGCTCTAAAATTAATATTGAGAAAATTGTTTGGCAATTTATTTACACAAATGTTTAATTTATCACTGAATCAAATTATCGTTGTGTTACATCAACCGTCAAGAAAAATATCGGCAAAAAAAGCTGTAGATATCAGTAAAACCGCTGAATTGAACCGATTGATTATAGAAGGCATGGGCTTTATATGATCAATCTTTATATGATTTAGTCATGAGACGTCGTTATATTTGCAAATGTGATAGCTGAATTTGATTTCTTTCTTAATTATTGCTCGACAACTTGGCGCGGTCACTTGTGCACCTTAGTTATGTTATGATGGTAATGCCATGGATCCATATGGCGCTACCACGGCCAACGCTATGATCCATAGCACAGTCCATAGCTAATGCATTAGTTATGTGAGTTGTATTATGGCGAAGTAAATTAAGAATTCGTTCGTTATTGCTGTTGTATTATTTTACCAAGGTTAAAACGCCCATCCGACGATACAAAAGACAGTATTAAACAAATTAAAAAATAGAGATTTTTATCTCGCACAACTGTTTATTTCATAAAAGCGGCTTTGAGCTCCCTTATCCTGGCTCACGTTTAGGCAGCTGAAAGTTGATTTATGAATGAACTTTTAACTTGTATATTTTTTAATCTAAAGCATTAGAATAATTTTACAATAAGTACAATAACCACCCTTTCTCCTTGTTACAGTAATTAGCAGAAATTAATTAATTCGTTAAGTACAACCCTTATCTAAGAAATTTAAATCGGATATATTCAATATTACCCATTTACTGAAAGTGAAAGAAAATCATTTGCAATGCACTAGAACAGGATAAAAACTTAATACTTTTATTAGATCCAACTCCTACTGAGGTCAATGTCAACTATCTGATGTTGGCAATAAGAAATATAGGTTATACAACTTCACACAAATGATTTTTGATTTTAATACGGCAGTTATATAACGGTCAACGGTAATAACAAATGACAATGGTAGGTGATACATAGCGGTGTCAGCTAGGCCATAAGAGTAAGGATTAACTATTTCATAATCGTTGCATCTAGTGACCATTTGATACTCAGAGAGAAATTCAGCAAATTATCGCATCGACTGCCAAAGTTAATTGAATTTCCAATCCCATTTTTTTTGTTTACAGAAAAACTGCGATTGGAATGTTCTCTTTTAAAAAGAAATTTGAATTTAACACCTTATACATATATCAATACGTTCTATATATATATATATATATATGGGTTTTCTACAATGCTCTCGCTTTATTCATAAGAAAATTCTACATCCTTTTTCCGTCGTTTGCTTATCGCATCTTAAAAATACGTTTCTACGAGTTACCTAAGCTTTCATATAATTAATTAACAACAAATCTGAAACGAAATTAGTGGCATATTTTATTTGTATATTGATTGTATTATGTGCAATACGGAGACAGATAGTTTTTATAGTATTAAACATCGCGTTTAACTGGGGTTCTCTAGAGTTCTCTGTATATAAAATTCAGTTTTTAAATATCTTCATTCCAGAAGTATCCTAACACATACATATAATAAAACTACTGTAGCACAAAAAAAAAAACCTAATCGAAAAGCTAAAATGCTGCATGAATCGCGCTATATTTTGACCATTTTGTAAGCTTCACAGTCAATGACTTTAGACTTTCATTTCTCTAACGCAACACTTTATTTAATTTATCTTATAATCAAGTAGAATTATTATATATGTACTACTCATTTTCGTTTACAGTTTATCTTTTTTTTATCATGGATCAGGTGCAATTGCACACAAAAACACGTAGTAAATCAGGGAATTCCCCAAATATCCAACAGACAAAAAAACATCCAAACCAAGTTATCATAGTATACTATATTTCTCAGTAACAATACATACATTTCAGGTATATTATATAAAATTTGATAACTAATAAATGAGATTATGCTAGTGGCTTATATACAGATATATGTAAAGTAATATCGGTAATACTATGTATAATGTTACAATAAATATATTATCATTTAAAAATTGCATGTAACATAAACTTGTAGTCATATAGCTGTTCATTTAACATAGAAAATCAAAACTTAACAGTTTATTTTAAATTAGATTTTGTGGTCTTTATTCTTAATTTTATTATATAAGTAAATCATTTCTTGCCCACACAACTTTGCCATGCCAAACCACCGCAGGCCATTGATACAATAAAGTATATAATTACAATCAGTACTACAGCTATTATCACATATAGTTTTACACTTTTCCAAAACATCGTTCTTGCTAAATGTCGACTGGTGTTCCGAAATGTTGTAGACTGTAAAAAATGTAATGTAAGTGTTACTTCCAATAATTAATACATTTCTGAACTTACATTGTTGCTCAAGTTTTCAGTTTTATGCACTAATAATTCCAGTCTTTCACCTCTCATAGCTACATTATCTGAAAAAAAAAAAAGTGAGATTATAAGATTCACACTTACATAAATCTTAACTTACCTATATTTTTTACCATAATATCCTTCAGTTCATCTAATTCACCATGCACTTTCGATATTGTGTCCAAATCGTGTGACTCTGAATAATGTTTCATTTCATTTGCAAGAACTCTTGAAAATTCAGTATTCATTGCATAAGGCATTACATTCTCTATATTATAACCATAAGTAGATCGGAATCTGCGCTTGATTTCATTCAGGAAGAGAAATGCTCTTGATCTTTGAAATGCCTATATAAAACACTATCACCTTAACATACCCATTTTAATTATAAAAGGACTTACATCATCGCTTATACACAAGAAGATTATATTGCTTTCCGATATGTAGTGGAACAAATACGTTCCATGTGTATATGTCAGTTTATCATCCCTCTGTGGTATTTTTTCAATAATTTGCGCTGTTACTTCGGCGAAATTGCCAGCGCACGCTGCATATTTCGCCAGAATCATTGTTCCCTTGTATATGACGCTATACAAAATCGGCATCTAGAATAATAAGGTGAAAATTATAGAAAAAGAATTCAATTTTGCAATAGTTACCTTGGCTTTTGTTCTCTACATTCAAAGAAAATCCAATTAACACTGACAAGTATTGTCAGTATGCAAAGATATTAAAGTGCCGATTACAAAGTAGCACGAAAAATAATAAATATTGATGCTAACAATCACCGATAACAGTAATGACACATTTGGCGACTTTATTTTTATGGTTTCTCATGACTATTTACATTGTTTAGATAACTCGCATTAGTCATGACATCTGGTGAGATTCACCGAAAATATATTTCTTATTTCTTAGGTTGGTAGTCTGGTCATTGTAAACGACCGAAATAAATATATTCGTTCGATCTGCACAAAATTTGAACACTGGACTTGCAAAGGTAGTATTTTCAAATTTGGTGGAACATGCATTTTTGTAAAAAAAAAAAAAAATATTTTCACTTAAACGGTTTTTAATTTCCATGATTTAATTCACCATGTTAGCCTGCGTCCCTCTTTTGTATTTGTACAAAACAAACCCACCTTACATCAAATAAATTTTGACAGTTGATTCGCATTTATAACCTCCAAATTTATAAGGAAAAATTTTGCATTAGCTGACAACAAAATGACTTTATATCACTTCGGTAATTGTATTGCGTTAATTTATGTTCCCTATTATCTGACGTACAAATATTCTGGACTGTGAGTATAGTTTTGTTTTTGAGCCACAAAAAATTAAGATTACTTGCCAAACAGGTCCGAATATGGAGCATTTTGGAAATGTATTCAAGCTGGGTTAATCTACATGATAACACAGCTAGCTAAAATGTTAATATTAGCAACATTTTTCCCTGATAATGACTCAGATTTGGGTAGCGATTTATTGAGTGTAAGTAGATCTTTCTTTTCTAAACCTCTCTAATCCTTTCATAATTTAGGAGTTCTTAAAAACAACTGTAGATGTTATAGACTTAGCTGGCTTGTATGTTGTATTAAATCGAATACCTGGTAAAGGACATAGTAAAGTGCTGACGGCTGGCATTGGATGGGCAACAGCTGAGGTAATCCTGTCTCGCGCATTATTGTTATGGTTTGGAGCAAGAGGAGCCCTGAATTTGATTGGAAATACATTCAAAAGTGTCTGGAATCAAATATTTCCCTTTTACATCATATTGCTGCTGTAACTCTAGTGTGGTTGTGGTCACGTCATGATTTGAAGAATAATTTAAAGCCTATAGTTACAGCGTTGCTATTGTTTGCTGCATATAAGAATTTGATATTAGATTTTATTTTCAGCATGCTGTTGACAGGGCCTTGGTTAGGTTTGGTGATAAAAGCTGTTGTAACTTTAATGTTAGGTGGTTTTACATTAACCATCTATGCTGGTTTAGCTCAAAGTATAGGAATATTTTAAGTTATTATGTTTATTATACTTACATTGTTGGATAATAAATTATTCTTTCTTGTATTTTGTAGGTATTTGCACAAATAAAAAATTCCTAGCTCAACAATCTTAATAAGGGCATGATTTAAACAATAGTCTACTATGAAACACTTTAATTACAGTTGTTATTTAACAGATAGTCACTAAAATTCATACAACTTTATGATAAATAAAATATAATTCAGGTTAATATAAATCCAATAATTGCAATATATAACTGAAAATAAAGTAGGTAATTAACATATGTATACATTCTATAATTTAAAAATATATTTGAATAAAATACTAAACTCGCCGTCATCTATGAGGTTGTACATCCGGGGGGGCCGTCAGAATCATTGTCGGAATCACTGTCTGAATTTTCGGAAGTGCTACGAGAATTGCCGGAACTCAAGTCGGTCCAATCATGATCGGCGAAGTTTCTCTGCAATTGTATTGTCATTAAAAATGCCATTGGTTTCCCGTTATCTAATAAATATTTAATATTAATTCATTTTAGATGTACTAAATTTTTGCACTTTTATGAGCCGTGTTGAAGATTGAAATGTATATTCAAAGAATATTTCACGCTTCTCTCACCATAAAGAATTTATCTAGATTCTGCTTTCACATCTGTAATAATGGTTAAAGATTTACTAATTGTCTTAACTTACTTATATCCATAAGTCAACATCTAACCAGAAGTTTGGTATATTTTCTATCCCTTATTGCAAATAATTATATACTTACCAAAAAAAAGTTTTACAAATATCTAAAAATATGGTATAAATACGGACAGACTTAAATTTCACATGCAGTCTGCTGACATCTAGGTACCATACGTGTTCATATTTGGATCGACAATACAATTAATCTCTCGGAAATTTCTTGGTTGTACATAATATTATTGTATTTTATGTGAAAAGATCAAAACAGTACACGTTCTGGCAATAAAGCTTTTTGAATATGCGGCTCCAGTTTTGCATAATTATTTAAGAGAACTATACAGCAAAAATGATCTACCAATGCACGAAAATATCTTGCATTACAGTGTTACTACACATATGCATTCCATTACAACATAGAGAATTATAAATAATTTTTCAAAATACGTGATACAAAGGTTACCTGCCATGTATTCTTATTAGCCGACTAAACGAGTGTATTTTAAATACATAGATGTATGCATGAGTTTTGTATTATATTCGAACCAATAAGCATGTAAAAACTCCACCGACTCAGCACGACTAGTGATTTGATAGAAACTATAAAAGTTAGACTGGTGGGTATAATATGGTCTATTCAGACACGGCCGCTATTATCTACCCTTTTTTACTTAGAAAAATACCTATTCTCTTGCTGCACTCTTGCTTCATCTCGCCCTAGACTGTGAGTAGGTACCGTCAGTTAGCAAAAAAAAAACTAAATTTCATTGATAAAATAGAAACATTTAAAACAATAATATGTCGAAGTTGAGTGCCCACCAAAAAGCGATGTTACAAGCATTGGCGGCTGGTACTAAAGGGCACAAGGGCACGTGCCCATCTAACCACCAAGATAAACACAGAAAAAAATTCGCATGTAATTCAGTAAATCATTTTATTTTATTGTTTTTACGTACTTTTATAACGATGGTATCAAAGTTTCCTTCCGCACCACAGACACTAGCGCATATGCGAACGCTCAAAACTATGTTCCAGGGCACTAAAGCCGATGTACCTATTTCGAGTAGGAATTGGATGGCTCCGTTATCTTCGCCATATGCGCTTATACGGTCGCTTTGGGGCACGCAGTTTCGTGTCTCCAGTTAACGTCTTGCATTCATTGCGACTGCAATGTTTTTAACGCGTACCGCGCATATGTGATTTCAAAGGTTTGAAGTAACGTTTACTGTTAAAAATGGAAGTTAATTGTGTGCAAAATCTTTTAAAAACCGTCTATCATTTGAGGAAAAACTTTTAATTAAGAAGAAAGGAAGGCCTATTCCTGATCTTCAAATAAACTACACTTCCCCAAGTAAAACTCGAACTTACAATAGAGTATTCAATAAAAATATATGTGAAAAATATGAGTGGATGTTCACTAACAAATAAACTATTTTGTTTTATCTGCTTAATTTTTAAGAAAGATGTTAGTGCGTTGAATACATAAGGGTTAAATGATTTAAAGCATATCGCAGAGGGGAAAGAAACACGAACATTCCGTTTCTCACATGAATGCATGCGTGGATTTTAATGTTCTAGGCAAAGTGTTTATTTGTGACATAAAATAAGTACAACGAATATGTGGAAAAAATCGTCATATTTTGCGTCAGTTAATTATGTGTATAAAAAACTGTGAAATCTTATCCTATGTTGGACAGAGTAAAATTAAAATGTGAACTTTCAGTAATTTATGAGCGCGATGACATGTGTGACGTAGGTGTAGGTGGTGTTCTACCACTTTTAGTGTTCATAACAGACAACAACCCAAAAAAAGTTTTGACGGAAACATACAAACTGTTGGATATTATTTGTATAACCCCCATGTCGACAGCAGAATGTGACCGATGTTTTTCTACCCCCAAACGCAAGACTTTTCTTAGAAGCACAATGTCAGAAGATCGACTGAGGCACGTGCCCTTGTGCCCTTTAGTACCAGCCGCCACTGGTAGAATGATATAAATTATTTAAAGTGTTAAAAAATGTGAAGATTGAAAAATGTTTGAAGAACGGGGGACTGAGAAATGTTGAAATAAAATCTCAATAATTTGAAAAATGCAACATAGTCATAGTTGTTACTTAGTTACAAAGTTGTAAACAAGACTGTGAAGCACGTATCAAATGTTCAAAATCATTCAATCATCATTTATAATATCAAAATATCGTGAAATTTGCTTATAGTGGTGGGTATGTCAGAATAAACGAATATATGGTTTAGTTGCATTAATACAGTTAATTTGAATCATGTATTAGAAATTTTATTTAGAAAAAGAAAAAAAAAAAATTCGAATTCTTTATTTTTTTTTTTAATTTTTATTCGTGCCGTGCTTTTGATCTCCGTGGAGAGGTATAACATAACCAATAAAACAAGAAATGTACACTGTCTATTGTCAACCTCAGACACGTCTTTGATTACTTTGTATATTTAGTTACTTTAAATTGAAGAAGAAAGCAGACACATCTAGCGTTAAAATAATGTAAAGTATCGCTGAATTTCATTTACTTTAACGACACAAAATCAAAGCATACAACACAGTAAGTGTCACCTCTTGTGTTATCTGGTTTAACCAGTAGCTAGAGCTCCCTCCCCCACCTCCCCAACACCGAAAAATAATAAATGAATCTACTATATACATACTACAATATATAACATGTATATATTATAACTTCCGTATTAACTATTAACGTATTAATGCTTATTTCCTATATAACGTCATACTAGCGCCACCTAGCGCTTTACCGCTGAAAGAATCACAACGTCGAGCTATTCGATTGTGAGCCCGCGCGGTAAAAATATCTATGTAAACTCATAAGCAAGGAACGAAACGCGCCGATCATTGCCGAGCACCTTATGAGGACAAACATGGGGAGTGGGCTATAATCGTGAGAGCCCGCGCCGCAGTTTGAGTTTAGCCGTTGATTTTGTTGATTTGTTGAACTGTTGTTAGTTGTTACGCGTTTTGTTAAACGGTACGTGAATCGGTGTACGTGGTTTTTGTTCGTGTTTCCTCATCATAGCAGTAGTTAATAGTAGTATAAACAATATCTTGCAAAATAAATTTAAAACTCTTCAACTAGCTGAAAGTTGAAAATTAAAAATCTTGAAGCTTTTAAAAATATCTCGAAAAATTTTAGAAAACAACTTTATTTTGTAAGGTTTACGAACAGACCCTACTCTGGTCTTAAACCTTACAAGATGAAGCCGCCCTGAAATTTATCGAGATGTTTTTAAAAGCTTAAGTAGATTGCAGATTATGATGTGTTAAATACCCTGTTTTGTTTTTTGTGTGTTTACTATTTACTGTTTTTTACTGACGGAATTGCTAGATCATGGATAATGAAGGTTAAGGTTATGATGTATCTTTTCTGTTACGATAACGTCAATGTTAAAACACTTTCTTAACGGATCTTCCGCGCTATACCCCAGGGATTTTTCGTTAAAATTTTTGTTAACGATGATGCTATCGTAATAGAAAAGAGTCCATTGCAATAGAGAATGGTACATATCGTTACCAAAACCTGCGCGAAGTCTGACGTCAATCACGTCCCATTGCCAGCTACCACTGTCTGTTACCTAGCAACGAGGCATCGTCTACCAATATGCGTTCATTGCGCATGTGACGTCATGTACCATTCTCTATTGCTACAGACTCTACATCATAACTCCTAATATCGGGTTTTGCGGATCTAAGGCATTTAAATGTTTTTTTTTTTTAATGATTTCTAGTAAGTTAATTGACTTTTCTGCGGAATTGGATGTAATATTGAAAGAACATATAAGCAGTGCACCAGGTTTTAAATACACATCTGAAACTGCGAAAAGACTTCTAGAGAGTATGTTAGCTGTATGCCGTCAAGAAAGGCTGCATTGACAGCCAATTTTTGACAATTCAGAGCGATAGAACATTTGAATGGAATTTGAAATATCAAATTACTTTCAAATAGTAATAGTCAGATATATTCCGTTTATATGGATTATATCGCGTATTTCAATATTAAAATTGACAAAATATATCCTTCCTCTTGGATTTAAATATGAAGCAACGTAAGTGAGCCTTGTATTTGAATGCTCATTTATTTTTTTATTTATACCCGCGATTATTCACATCCGTATATGTTAAAAACTAAGAGCCCCTCTCACTTAAATCCTCAGGAGCCGCCAATGGGTTTAACGAATACTTGGGCAGACATTATTGTTATCTTAATGCATATATCCGGTAAGCTGTAAATGTAATCAATCTTAATTTATGTGTTCTCAATATTTATGCTATGTTTTCAAATTAGAACCGTTACTAAAATCAGTCTAAGCAAAACTCGAGCATACATCTAATAACTTCGCAATGGGAGGGGAGAGAAAGGGCTATATCAGTATTTCACTTAAAAGGAAAAGCAAAAAAAAAAAGAAACGATGACAGCGGTGTGTCGGGTTCAATCGCGATATAAATCATACTAACCCGCATTCTGTCGCGACTACTCAGATGTCTCCAGAGCATCCAAAGCATTTGACTGTCATTTATGTGTGGTGTACACAGCGATCTGCCACTTACATTTTCTATAACCGTGTCGGTGAGGCCGTTCAGTGAGGGCTCGCTTTCGTACGAGGGTACCCACACTTTGATGTCCCAATCCAAGCCGCTTGTGCAAAGGTATGGCACTTGAGGATGTGGTTCCAGACAGTTCACCTGTTCGAATAATTTTAACGTCGACACTATGTCAGAAGTAAACTCTACTCACAACTCCATTATCGTCCGCTAGGAACCATTGAACTATGGCTTCGGTGTTTCTATCCCAAAAGAAAACATTACCGCAATCTGAACCGCTGACGATGTATTCGAATTCGGCCCGAAGAAGTTAACTCCCTTGATTGTAGCTCCGTTTCTATGTCCCATGTATTGATGGGCGAATGTGTGTTCGCGACCGTTGACGTCGAATAGGTAAATATCTTCGTCGTTATAGGAGGCAAGTATTTCGGAGCCGTTGTGATTGTATACAGCGCAGGTGACGTGATATGATAAATATTTGGCCGACTTCTATTAATACAGAAGAAAAAAAACTCTTTGTGAAAATCGTATTAAAAATAAATGTAGTTGTTTACCTTGAAAGGACAATAAAGTTTAAGAGGACTGCCGCGTGGACCGCCACACTTCCTTTGGTCGTACGTTCTAACCATTTGGTCCCTTCCACCGACACAAAACTCGTTTGGATTCAGTGGGTGTGAATTTATACTGTACAAAACTAGTTCGGTTTCATTGTTCTTTACGTGTACTATCCTATTAATTATAAAAAAAAGATGATATGTTGTTTAAATGTAATGAACGTATTTACAAAATGCGCTCTAACAAACGGCTATTTCTATTGGTGTCTCAAGAAAAGATTTATCAATTAATGAAGGCATCAAATAGATTTTGTTAGAACACAACACAAATACAAATAGGCGATCACAAAAAAAACTTATTTCCTCACAAGTTATATCAATACTTAAATCCATTCAATAAGGTGAACTTAAGGTGTTTTAGCAATATTTTGGGAATTTTGGTATGTACTTGCTTTGCAGTGCTATGCAAGAGTATTTAGCGAAGCAAAGTTGTTTCTAAATCATTTTATTCATTTTTACGGTCTATCTACAAAAATGATCTTTTTTTTAAATAAAATAGTGTACCGTCAAACGGGGTTAAGTGAATCACAGGGTAAGAGGTCGGTGCTTATTGTTATTTACTATGAAAAACTGTATTCTTTATGTTACTTTTTTTTTGGAAACCACTCGATCAAATCGATTCAAATTTTCCGTACTTGTTATTTGATATTTAAAGGTAATTTATAGCTGAAGATTTAAAAAAAATCTCTTGAAAAAGAGAAGTTACAAAACTTCAAAAATAGATGTTTTCTTTTTCAAATTAATTTTTTTTTTCTGGCCCTGCCGAATAAAATTTTGAAAAGTTGTTAGTCTTAATTAAACCTGATGCGCTTATGCACATATTAAAAAAAGAAAAATGACAATACGTTAATAAACAACTAAGAAAAAGCAATATAAAGAATATAGTTTTTCCTATTAAATAACAATAAGCACCGACCCTCTTAAAGGGGCCACTACATGTTCATTATAAATATGGGAAAACCGCCATTACGTAAGTCCCTTTTTCCCAGAATTTACACGTTATCTAGTATTCTCCCAACAGTTTAAGTGCAAGATTTCATAAAATTTCTAAAGACTTTTTTTATGAGTTTTATTTTTATTTTTATTAATGGCGGTTCTCCCATATGGATAAAGATATGTAGTAACCCCCTTAAGTGAATTACTTGGTGAATGCCGGAAATGTTTGCGTCTCTAGCGATCAGTGAGACAAAGGTACCGGTAATATTATTCCCATATGTTGCTTGTCTGCCAAGTAACACGGCTAGGTATCGCACGCCTTGCTCATTCCTTCCCGGAAGTACCAGATATATCAAACATGTTTAAAGTTTAAATTCTTTGACTGCTATTTCAAAAATCGGTTAAACGTTTGATTGTACGCAGCACTAAGAATGATCTTCTGTCTATCAACTGCTAGATATTGTTCCTCTAATCCTTTAGAAATAATATGCACTATTAAAACATTGTCCTAATTATATACGCCGACCTTAACCCCTATTAAAAAAAAAATTGACTAAGTATGGGGTAAAATGAATCACAATGAAAATTAATTAAAAATCCGTCAAATCTGTGTTGATGATATTGAAACTTCCTAATAAGGCTATTTTAACGATAAATTATGTTTTATATTATGCAATATTTCCAATTTTTATTTCTTGTATGACTTTAATTCCTCTCCTAAAGGATATTTCGTTTATTCCCAAATATTATTATAGAAATTGATGCAGAGCAATTTTACAAAACGGTACAAATCAAGTCGCTTAAAAGGGGACTATATATACTTGCAATTAGTGAAGAGGATTTTTCGATATTAGCATAAATTCGATGGGCATTAAGATTGTTTTAACTGCTTTTATGGCATTTTTAATTTCTCAAAGGTTACAAAAGTATTAACGAAAAACTTATATTTTTGATTCACTTAACCTTGCTTGACGATACCGTAAAATCTATTTTCTGTATTGATCTTAAGTTATTTTAAAAATCGTATTCTCTGCAATAAGATATATGTATTTCAATTAGAATCATAATTTCAAAAAATACACAATTCGATGAGAATGAATAGTGGACATTTTCAGCGCGGTTTGTGTATTGATGAATTTTTAATTCAATTTCAGATGAGCAGTTTTATATAATAAGAGAGGGAAAACGTTGTTGTTCATGAACATTCGCAATAGGGGAACAAACACACAATCATGACAATTGTTGCAGCAGGCAGATACCTTTTATGACTTTCTTTGATAACAATTTCTAAGCTTGAATTGTATAATATAATGAAATAACTTCTAACACTATTATTTCGAGTCAATTCTTTGGAACCTACCACCGAAAAAACCTTCATCAGGCATACAAGCTGAAAAATATGATTACAGTATTGTCAAACTTCAAAGTACATAATAGAGTTTGAATTTAGTTCAATTCGACAAGATTTTTTAAAGGATCGAATCTGGACTTTATCGGATTTTTAACATAACTTTAATTTGTGCATTACATTATAGAGTTAAGTGTACTAATTTAAAATAAAAGTTAAATTAACATTATTGATTAAGAAGTAAAAGAAGTGCAGCAGTAAAAATTCCCTTTACTTTCTTCAATAAGCTTTCTCTCTTCATAGAAGATTCTCCTAATTTAAAAACACTTCGTCATAAATTGAAGCCCGTATTACTGGAGCAAGAAAGTATTTACTTCTTAATCAATAATTTTAATTTAACTCAGTTGCGTGGTTAGAAGAAGAAGAAGTGGCTGTTCCTATGCACAGCATCCCGGAGGCATCAAATTGATGTTAGGAATTTTAGAATGAAATGTTTTCCATCCTTAATTCCATTTTGGTAAACATCAAGGGGCGCTAAAGCTTCAGATACCTCGAGGCGTTGAAAACTTTAGCTACAGCGTTGATTTAACTTATATACTTTGAATTTAATTCAGTCTAACAATGCTATAATTCCTGCTTTTTTACATTTTTCAGATACTTGATGAAGGTTTCTTTAAAAGACCGGAATCTGTAGCACTAAAACTACGGATTAATCTATTTATTCCATATACATATCTAATTATGAGCTGCAATAGAAGTACAACACTGCAACTTAATAAAAATTTAAGAGAAAATGATGAGATGCATTTTTTCTGATGATATAAGTTCCACCTAAGTGGCTTATGGATCAAAGATATGGGAGATTAAATACAGAAAGCCAAGGGGCTTCATACAAATAATAAACAAATATATAATATAAAATTAAAAAGAACAACTATCAGAACAATTAAAATCCACATATTTTCCATAAGACAGCACTTCATCCTATGTAAACTGAAGCTTGGATAGTGATGTCTAGAAAGTGCGTCATCAGTCCTATATTTTTTGAAGATACCATAGCTGTTAATTGCTATCACACAGATTTTAACAGGATTTCTTGAACTAGATAATTTCGAGTGACAACAAAGATGCTTTCAGTAGGATTTGCTAGAATTTTTTCGAAACCGAGTTATTGCATTGCATCGTTGGCTCTCAAGAACAGATTTGACACCGTTTAATTTGCCTATTTGAAGTTAAATATAAAATAAAATATCACTGGCGAATTAAAAGAAGCAATAACTGTTATTGCTAGCGTATATAACAGATGCAGTACAAAACCATTATTGTATGTATTAAATATATTATCATATATCTTATATAAACATATTATATTTAATAAAAAAAATATCAAACTTGGAATCGATATCTGGAAACTGGAGGTCATTACCTTCACCACCACTTTGTAATTTGAATCTACATTTACAAATACCATAAAAATCTTTCATTAATAAAAAAAAGTGCTCCTTTTCATGAATGTTTTTACACACAGCTCAGAATAGATTTTTGTAAGAATGAATTTGGTTTTCTGGCGTTTTTTATATTACATATAAATAACAAAATAAATCATTAAAAAATTATCAAGAGAGGATCAAACTCCTACCATATATGCAACGTAATCTGAAATTTAGGCTACATATGAAATAATTATTATGGCAAGTAAGTATTTTTTTTAGTGATTGCCCATTTGGATCGATGGAAACTTATATTAAACTCACTTTTCTGGTTTAGAATTTCTTAAATCGTGCCTAAAAATTAGGCCATCTTCACCGGCACTGAGAACAACCTGGGGTTGATCTTTCAGCACAGCTAATTTGTGACACGGACCTCTGTGAGATCCTAATTTCCTACTACTCCTTAAACCTTCCTGAGTCGATACTTGGGCCAGTCTAACTTGGCCGTCTCTAGCGCACGTTACGATATGCAAATCCCCTCCAAGAGGTAAAAATTTACTCTGAAATATATTACTCCTATGTCTCGAATCGAACTTCAACAACGATATCCCGCACTTCCAATCCCAGATGACTACTTTTAGGTCGTCCGATCCGCTGGCCAGCAACGAACCGTCAGGATGGAAGTTCAAACTGTTCACGCAGCCTTTGTGGTTTTCTAATTTATACATTAACTCTAGGCGTTGGACGCAGTGGAGAGAACCGTAACAACGTGAATAGAAAAGATCCGGATTAAAATTGTTCGAGTTCCCTAACTGCCTATTTACAACTTCATTGACGACAAACCATTTATGTTTTGGTTTTTGTTTCTTTAACACAGCTGGTTCTGGTTCTTCACACTTTGAGTCACTATCGTTTATCACAGATGAATTTTCAAGATAATCGCTGGTGTCTGATATTTCCGAAGATAAATCATACACGTTATTTGCTAAATTACTATGGGGCCTTTCTTCCGTTTCATTTGGTTCTTCTGCTGGCGTGCTAAATAAAAAATTAGGATACTGTAAGTAGGAATTGTTGCACAAATAATTAATAATAATAAATCCATAAATCTAATTCAAGCAAATTATTGTGCCCTACTTTAATTTACATTATGGAAATTGTTTTCTAATGATCCAACAACACAAAACTAGATTTAAAAGTTGCATATACAGTAAAACCCTTCTAAAATGAACATCTCCATAAATGCATACGAAAATCATTTTAATTCGTGGACAAATGTGACAATGAACACAAATTTTCAACAAAAAAACAAATAACGAACGCATACTCCACATTCAAGTAATGATGTTAGTGACAATCTTAACGGTGAAGGTTATACATATTCAAATAGAAGCAAATGTTGATGAAAGATATTTTTTTTTAAATTGGGCTTGAAAACTAATAAGCAGGAAACGATTGAACTAGCATGGGAAAGATGCTCTACGTATTATTGCTATTTCTGAAGAACATTTATGATGAACTAGTGCAAATACAAATCTTAATATATTTTAACTTAAAACTGGAATAGGAAAAACCTTTCTAATAGCAAATTACTTTAAATTAAGTAACTAAAAATTACTTGATTATTTTATAATTATGGTATAACTCTGTAGGCATTTCCATTAAACATTTTTAAAAACACTTAAGGAATTCCCAATTCCATTTAATTCCACGTATTCTCTGTTATATCGGGTGTTTATTTAACGTCATCAAGTAGCTAATATGAAATTTTTAAAGTAATTTAAAACTTTGCTTGTCAAAACGGAATTCTTCTGACAATTGTGAAGTGTACAACCTCCCTTTTTCACTCTTATCTTATTCTATTAAAAAATTACACGTTACTTGATGACGCTTTTAAACGAACACCCGTTATAAGGGTTGTTACACAAAACAGAATCTTCTCTATAACAGAGACATCAGTCGGTCCCATGCGATTCCGTGTTGAAGAGGTTTTACTGTATCATGAGGATTCCCGATAAAGATTTGGCTGCAATTTTTAATGCTTGTTATGCAGTCATGGCTTTTTTTCAAAAATAAGAAAAAAAGCTGTTAGAGTTTCCTTTAAAATGCCATATCAAAAAAAGAGAGTAATCTCATCTGCCGAGATGTCAAGTTTAAAGCATTCTCTTTTTCTAATGCATGCAGCGATTTGCACTTTATATGAACAAATGAATTCTGTTTCCATGCTATAAAGAATTTTTAGCATCTCTGTTTAAGATTTATTTTAGAAGATTCTCAATGTAGGCCACTACAAAGTAATTGAAAAAATACCGGTGTTTAGTTATAGTATAAAGAAGATGATCCAGCTCTATAGTTATTTAAGTGAGGCAGAAATTATATAGGTTAAGCAAGAAATAAAAGCTCAGTGAATTAAACAATCACTGAAGTACTTCAACTTAAAATTAAATGAGTTGTGAGAAGCTTGATTTAATATTATAATTTGTTCCACAATCAATAAATCGACAAAGATCTTGTATAACCAATATTTCAAATATTCCAACCTTCAATTATATTAAAAGTGATAAAAGTGGTACTATATATTTTCATTAATATGCTATTTAGTTCTTATAAATCTAATTCAACATATTAAAGACATTGCAAAGTATATAATGTAAATAACTCAAAATCCATAAAAAACATCTGTAATGTAAACAAATATCTTACTTGTCATTGCTCTCATTTTCATCATCTTCTTTGTTTTTATTACCCCTATAATTCCGATTCTTAGCATTTTTCGTCTTCGGGAATCCTAGAAAACCACTATCACTATTACTGGTGCTGGCACATTCGAACAATGTGTAAAGGCTTTCGCCGATTGATTCTTTACTGTTCGACTCATCTGATCTTTCGTTAGAGTCACTATCAGTCTTTAGGCGTTTCGGATTTTCCACTGGTTCGCAATCCGCATTTTCGTCATCGTTTACTTTTTCTGCAACAACGTCATTTTCTGACATGTTACTTTCTTCCATATTTATTCTAAAAATAAAGCCAATAGACGCAGATTAAAAACTGCAATAATACGCTTAACATATAATGAAATTCGCATCGTGACAATGATGAAAATTTACTTTAAATTTCTATTTTGAAACAACTTACACTTTAAAAACATCCGAAGACAACTATTCTGCTATTATTCTTCCCGATCTGTCAAAATATTGGTGTTGTTCGTGTGTTCTCTGCTGATGCCAACTTTAGTGGGCATTCGAGTTTAAATAAAACTTATCGTACATGCGTATCTCGGTAGTAGGAGTAGTAATCACTAATAACATTGCTGTAAAGTATTATTAAATGTATACGAAGTTATAATAATTTAGCTACTTTTAGCCACTACATGTGCGTACATACGTATAATGTCGTTATTATAAAAATGAAATTTTTGAAATGTAGAGTGGACAAGAGAATCAGTCCACTCTACATTTCCTCTGCTATTGCTGAATTTACAGATTTAAGAAAAAGCAGTTCTTGTGATCTATAGCTACCGATAATAATTTAAAAGAAAAAATCAATTTACATTTTGATATATACTAGTTAGGTATGTAAAATACAATACAAATCATTAATAAAAAACAAAGACAAACCGTTTGTGTGAGGAGGTAAATTCATGGAGCACATTCGCATAAACTGGCATAAATATAAACTAACTTCATAAATAATTTTTTCGTTCTTGACAGATTACTTTGTCATATTTAGGTACTATTAAATTATTTGAAAAATAGAAAAATTATCTAATAAAAGTGGTTCTCCGATCCGCTGCATTCAAAAAACCGAAACAAAACATCTGACAACACAGGGATTTGGACATAATTCAAGAGATGATAATACGAGGTATTTAATATTATAACCAGATAAAGTAAATCAAATCGAAGAAAGATTAAAATGTATCACTGAAATAAATATAATAAAATATAAAGTTAGGCGATTTTTTTCCCTAATAGTAAATTTAAATTTCCCGCCACCATTTTTAGTGAATTCAACGTAAAGGCATTAAAATAACTATTAATGTAGCACAAAATAGTGGGTAATTTTATGTTTCAACGTTGAAGTTAACTATAACTAAGATAATTGCGGGAAATTCAAATTTGGCTATTAGGGTCTATGTGTAAATGTTTACAGATGACTGGCTTATTTAGGTCAAAACGATAAACTGATTATAAACATATATGTAAATAATAAGGAACATCTCAACAAGAACAAAATTGGCCAAGACGAACTCAGAAGAGTTGACGATTGTGCGCACATTCTAAATTTGCTTGATATCAGGTTGACATGTTAGTTGCTACAACTTTGGTATATACGTTTAGCTGTGCCTTAGGTTTATAATTGTACTACAGCTGTTACCCAATATATGAGTGGAGGGAAAGGGGTTTACCAAAGATGCTAAATAGTCACCATTTTGAGTCGAAATTGCGCTTTCCTCTTTTACAAGTACTCTTCGTGATTTATGATTGATGTAAATTAAAAAAACTGAGTGCTAAAATAATGATATAGCGCTATTCATTCAATTTTCTGGCGCCGACAGAAACTGATCCTCCTTATGTCAACGCCTTCCCACATAGCCAAATTTAAATTACCCGTAATTATTCTTAGTAACTGCAACGTTCAAATACAAAATTACCTTCTATTTTGTACTACATTGATAGTTATTTTAAGGCCTTTATCTTGAAGTTACCAAAAAGTAATGGCGGGAAATTTAAATTTGGCTATTAGGGTTGGCTAATTGAATCCGTTCACTTGTTAATTAAACAAATAAGGACCCTACAGAAAAATAATTGTTTGATTCAAAACAAAACAAAAGCAAATTCTCAGTACTAAAAGAGATTATAGTGAGTACATTTCCAATTTGGCTGGCGGTAACATCCGCCCAGTACTGCAAATTTGCTTTTGTTTTGTTTATTTATACTTATATTTATAAATTTAAAACAATATTATTATATATTCATAAATTTAACTCTGTGGGTTCAGTCTATGCAGGTGCATCGAATAATTGCATGAATTTGGAAGTATCGTTCTGATTGCCAAACGGGGAAATTTTCTAGGTTTATTATATAATCTACCGATGAAGGCTTCACAGGTTATTTAAAAGATAAAATTGAAGTACTCGATTTGCCTGGTTCCCCCATTACTCTAAATATAATAATATTTTGTTTACATTTACAAATGTATTAGCAAATCATGGTTACTACCAGTGCCTTCTGTTGCTAAACTGTGTAATTTACAATTGAAGGTTAATTACAGACACCTATACTACCAACTTAGAAATCGCCTTATGTTGTAGTACACCTTTTCTCTGTAAGATGGCGACAGCAAATGCATTAAATTTCAGCGGGAAATAGTAAGTTCGAAGTAACATATAATTTCTTTACCCGTCCTAAAGTTGTGAGTGTGTAAAATATGTACTTGGAATAACTATTTTCTATCCAAATGAATCATATATGGACTTTTTTTTTAATTTTTTTTCCCCCGAAAGAATAGTGTCTATAATTTTTATTCACGCAAATTTCAAGATTTGTTGATAATTTAGATATGTTGCGTTTCAATTTAATTTTCTTGTTTTATGCTTAGTTTAATTTTCCCTAATTTATTCACTTTAAAATGCTGTTCACAAAATAATTAAAACACCATATAATACGAATCCATTTCTTTAATGAAAATAATGTACATATTATTGCCTAGACCGCCAAATATTATGTTACACTTCAGAATAGGGTCTTATACATCATCATCAGTTAAATACTAAAATTATTACAATATCCACTTGGATTAGATTTATACAATCTTGGAGTATTAGCAGTACTGTTTATTATTATAAATCTAACACAAATGCGTGACAAATAAATGCGTGCATTCTCGCTTTCTGATTTTACCGTTGATTTTTCTGAATTCATTTTACCACGCATTTGATTCAACACATTTATACTACACACATATACCTAATTTTTATTTTTGTCTTCTATTTAACGTATTTCTATTTGGAAGTTTAAAAACGTTTAAACTTAATGTGTAATATGACTACGAAAAATGTTTTCTCTCCATTTTTTTTTTATTTCCTTATACATATTACTCGAAATTTTTATAATATAGGTATAGGTATATATCTAAAATTCACATGATATGATGTAGATTGTTTGAAAATGTTCACAAGATTATTAAATTATATAAGAATCGGTTGTTTTTTTTTTAGAAAAGAAGTTGATATTATTCATTATAGCATTACTTTACGATATAGGATATGTATGTTATAGTATCGACCTTAAAATATAAATGAAGGAGTATAATCCGTGAACATTTATTTGAGTAAATATTATAGAAAAAGAAAGTAGTGCGCATACATATATCATTTTGCAACTTAATACAAAGTATACAACAGTATATTTTGTGTTAAATTATTTTTGTTTTGTTTATAATATAGCAAGAACGTGTAATTTAAAATATGTTAATATTGTAGACATTCTCCTGAGTTAGTAATTAACATATTTGAAATTCACATAACAGGCAGGTACAATACATACAGAAATAAATAAAATCACAAGAGATAATTGCTAAAAATTACATTTATAAATATTTATCCTTAATAATAATTTAATACAATAATATATGTGTGTAAAATAATGTAACAAAAATATTTGGGGACCCTATTCTCGATGACGTTTCTACGTGTCAGGTCTATTAACATAATAAAATAATATACATCAGTCTAGAGGAAAATAAAAATATAATATAGGCCAAGGAAAAAGTAAAGTTGTAGAAAAATCATTTAGATTTAATAAATCAAAAATAAATGGACGAAAAAGAAAATTTTAAAAAATGGAAATGTCATAATAATATACACTTATCAGTGATACTTGCGCCATTAATATCAACAATGCAATAATTTCAAATATAATTAGGAACTTTAAAGTTTTTTATTTGTTTCTTTATCTCTCTCTTTCGCTTTCTATATTTTGGTCCGCCTTATTAAAACAGAACCATCTCTAAATTCGATTATTTATATACATTGAATACATATACAATAAAGACAAATAATAATAATAATAATAATAATAATAATAATAAAAAATCCATATACACTACTGTACTAAACAATGTAACTATCTCTAAAATGTTGTTTCTTTTATATATATATAATATGTATTTATAGTGATGCGTTTTGTGTGCTTTTTCACGCTTCTCTTCCACTACTTTTTCTTCCTCATCATTCTCCTGTTCAATACGTATAATTACACATACGTAATAATATTATTTATATATAATATCTATCTACAATATTATGTTACACAACAATCGACATGCGACGATCATTCAAATATATAATTATGAGACCCTGCTTGACAAATGACCGTCATATCTCGATGACTATATTATTTTATATTCATGATGGCTTAAATGTACGTTTCATTGTTTAAATTTCTTCATTCCAAATGAATATACTAACGTTAAAGTTGTCTTCTAAAGTAGAGAGGCTTATAGAGAGCTAGAACTACTAATTACAGTAGTGTTAACTAGATTGTTTTTTTAGTTTACATATAAACCTACTTACGGAAGATTTAACATGATTTTTTTTGAGTTAGTTGAATTTCAATCAAAACTTAAGCGATAATTTGAGGTTATGGTTAATGAAATGGCTGTTAAGGAATATTTTATTATCATAACTCGACGCGTTTAACGGGCTACGTCATGGTTGTATAGTGTTTCATTCGAATATTGACAAGTTAGGGATGAATTATGAAAATGTAAAGTGTAAACTGTATGAAATCTTCATATTTTAGTTTCATTGAATGAGTTTTTGTTCGTAAATGTTGCTTTATACGATTGTTATCCCTTTTTACATATACAGCAGATATATTTAGTGGTGGCTCGTGACAATATTAGGTAGCGGGGTCAACTCCCCACTCCCCCCATTTTATTAATTTTACGAAGTTTTGAATCAATTTAGTTCAGCTTGCAATAGTTTATTACCTCGTTTACTGCTAACTTAAATAATACCGACACAAAAAAATTAATGCAGATAAGTTCAGAAGCTATTTTAAAATAAAAAATACATTAAGTTCTTATCGTGAATACTTTCTACCTAAATATAAATACTAACGTACTTCCTTCGGAGTTGCACATATTTAGTCTTTACCCAACTAACGCAAAATTGCAATTAGTCGCTCTGTTGGCTGAACTTTTGCTGCTCTTGATTTTCGGATTCTTTGTAAAAAAAAAAACAAGATACAATACATATGAAAAGATTAAGATAAAAAAGTTTATTAGGTAAATAATAAACAGGCACACGAGGAGGATTCTATGCATTTGTGTAGCGCCTGTAAGGTGATTTGTAAGTCTGTAAACATCTATAATAATGCATGCTTGCAGATCTATTTATGTAAAACCTTACAGGCTTAAAATCCTACCATTATCACCTCTATTAAAAATAAATTATCCCATTAAACGAGTGGAGTTATGTTTATCATGTTAAAGAGATAAACGATCATTGAGAAAATGCGAAAAGTTTTTGGTCCTTGTCTCACAAAGTTTGTCAGACTAACGCCAAACTTTGTTTACGAAATTAACGCGTAATACTCATCAGACAGAGTGATTTGGAGGAATTAAGATAGCCGTGATTTATCTTTAAACGAATTGGTTAATGAACCGTTATTTTTATTTAATAAACTAAATCGAAAATTAAAATTTATAGACACATACAAATAAATCCCCGCGCATTATCAAATTTCCTTTTTGTTCTACTAAAAAAAGGATATCAAAAACGCTGATTACAAAAAAAAGCATACAAAACCCCCCATTCCTTAAAATGAACTTGAATTGTGCTATAAAAGGCTTCTTTTACACAGCTTTTTAATATATTATTTTGAATTATGACTTGAGAAATGGAATTTTCAAAAAAATTCCTAAAAAGTCAAAATTTATATCTAATATTTTGAATAAAAGAAAATATTTTAAACTAAGAAAGGAAATACATTATTTTGCAATATTTATTACCCTAATAGGCTTTGTTAGTACTTAGTACTGTTAGTTGTAGAATAAAATTATAGTTATTTTAGTATCTGCCTGTTGAAGTTATTAAAACTCAATTGCGGAAAATATGAATTTCTCTATTAGGATAGTGTTCCTTTCAATTTTATTAGCATTTAACTCTATATGAGCCTCTATCATTACAAAGAAAAAAAAATCTGCTCCATTTTTGGAATAAAGGAATTTTTTTATATAAAATATGTTTAATACGTATTTTATAAACAACACGGAGTCTATTAGTCGCAGGAATGTTTTTATGTACATAATATATTTGTAAGATAAATAAAAATAATTAAACAAATTTGTGCTGAAAAAAACACTGGGATGTGAGTGAATCGACCAATAATCCTTTTAGTTTATTTGGCATACATATTTTTTCTTATTAATCTTTAAGTAGTTAAGACCTAATATAGTTTTTTTTTTTTTAATTAACTTAATCCAATTTTATTTTCCCCCGCTCATTAATTACAATACGTGAATAACTCGATGTGCTGTAATATATATGAATATAATAGGAACTGGAAGACTGTTGCAACTATAAATGAAATAAATAATCTAATTATAAAACACAAAAAAAATACTGAAATAAATAAAAAAATGTAAATATAACGATTAGTATGATGCGCGTATCATGATTTTGTTCATATTTTCTTTCCTTTTTTTTGTTATTTACACGTCCTTAAAAACCATCTATAACAACACTGAGATCCAATTGGTTTCTGATTGAATGCGATTAAAATTTTCACATATGTAAATTTCGACTTTGATTATAATTAATTATAGTAACGTATGTTTTTAAAGTATTACCGATTATAAATAACTATTACAAATAGTTTACATACAATGGCCACCGTTTCTCTTTCAACAACGTCGTCCGATCGTTTAGTAAGTCAAAAAAAATCTATATAGGAAAAAGAAGTTCATTGCACAACACAATTATTACAAACGAGGTTAATCCATATAGTGATCAGCGAAAAAGTTAACGTGTGGTCATTCCTGCTTAACCATTACGTTCGGGTTGAAACTATGTCCGCTAGAGGTCACTAGTGATAAAGGGCTGGGAGCTAACGAACTTGCTATTGCGAACATGGCGCCGTTGGTGTTTGCCACGGAGCACGGCGAACCCATAGCCGCTGAAGGTGGGTTGATACGCTTCTCCTTCTGCCTCCTGTTGCAGAACCACACTCTCACAACCTCCTTTTCCATGCACAACCCGTCGGCGAGCATGGATATCTCTTCTGACGTCGGTTTAGGATTGTTGACGAACGCTTTTTCTAAAGCTACTCTCACACTAGTCTCGATAGAGGTCCTCTTCTTACGTCTCCTGCCGATCGCTTCCGGCGTAGACATCGGACTGGAGAAGGTGCCCCCGGGGTTCTGTAGAGTGCTATCAGCGTCTTCCAGCCACTTCTGCAGCAGCGGTTTCAATTTGCACATGTTTTTAAAGCTCAAATTCAGAGCTTCGAATCGCGATATCGTTGTTTGGGAGAAATCGTTGCCATAAAGCTTTCCCATCGCTAAACCAACATCGCCTTGGGTGAAACCTATTAATATAAATCATCAAAATTAATATCTAAACAGCGATTCGTCCATATGATCTAAGTACCTAATTTAATCCTCCGTTGTTTGAAGGTTTTTGCGAACTGCTCTAGTTCTTCCAAGTCGGTTGTTTCTTCCGGCGACGGCTCCAGAAGTCTTGTAGGATTCTTCACGTATTGTGGCGTTAACGGTGTTGAACTGGGTGTGTTTGGGGTGAGTAGACTAGCCGGTATATGCGCGTTGTTTGGAGGAGTTGATTGCGTTTGTGGGATTTGGGTGTTGGGCGGTATACTGGTGTTGTGTTGGTTCGTATTCTGTTGTTGGTGTTGCGTTTGCTGTGGTGTCTGTTGTTGTTGTTGCTGCTGCTGCTGCTGTTGTTGTTGTTGGGCTTTCTGCAGCTGTTGGTATTGCTGAGCCGCTTGGGCGATTTGTTGAACCTAAGAACAATAGAATACACGAATAAATCGATTGTTTCTAGAAATGAGGATTTTAGAACAATGAACAAGCGGAAACATCAACATGTCCTTGCATTATCGAAGCAAATGAAGCAAAAGCATTGAGCAAATGAAGCAGATAATGTAAGAAATTTGGGATTTCATAATACTTTCATTTCATAATATTGGTCGGTTGGGCATTCCATAATAAGAAATAAAAATATTGTATGCATCAGTTGTACCACGACAAGCTCCCATTAAAAATTTATGGAGAAGTAAACAATTGCGAGGTTTAGGTGGGTGTAGGTCAGTTTACCCAAAATATTCCGGTAATGTTCCGTTTTACCGGAAATAGTTGTCAACTTTGTTATTGCAAATGCAAAGTGGTTTATTTCAAGTTTGGATTCTATTCTGAATTTTATATCAAGTTTATCTAATATATCAAAGATTCTTAACAGGGGGGTCGCGGATATTAATTAGGTGGGCCGGGAAAATATACTAGATTTTGTTTTAAGTTTTAACATCAAAAAAAAAAGTAAGTTACATACATGGTTCTATAAGTAAGTGGCAGATGATTTTAATAACACCCCAATATTCTTAAACATCGTTAAACTAAATGAAAACGTGGGTCGCTTAAGTAAATTCGATTTATTTATGCGTTATTGTTACAAGATTTTTTTTTATTATAATAATAAATTAATCACTAAAGTTTATTCGTCACTATAAATTGTCATTATTACCAAATGGGGGGAGGGGAGTACTGGTGGCGAAAATATTTTTGGATTTTAAGAGGGCTATTAAAGTAAATATTCATTAAAAAAACTACGTATAAATCAATAAACAAAATTTTATACAAATATGGAAAGTCAAAATAAAATAAAGGAAAACTTGAATTAACTGAAGAGTTTAATTCTATATTTAGGGACGTTGTTTCTAGTCTATAATAACATTTTAAAGAGAAAGTGTGAGTTAGTTTGTCTTTTGATTTGTTTCTTGGAACTCCAAAGCTACTGAAGCGATTCAAAAATTCTTTTGCATTTATAAAGCTGGCAGATGTTTTTTAATTCATCATCATCATCAATTTTCTGATTGTCTCAGAAGAGAAGATTTCGAAGGAGAGGAAGAATTCAACATTGTTTAGACGATCAAAATATGTTTTCAAAGATTAAGCATTATTTTTTTGCAATACAAAAATGGGATGAGTGGGAGATTGTTGGAGGGATAATAGTCTTTACTAGGTGGTGAAGTAGTTATTCTAACAACATCGATATGGGCGGAAAATTGCTTTTTTCTGCAATATTGGAGATTGGGGGCAAACGTTGGTTTCAGGACTGCAATAAAAGGATTAAATTATTTTTTTAGAAACGCCAGGAGAAGAGGAAAATTAATTTTCTATGGGGATTTTAGTTTTCTTGCAACACCAATAGCTATTGAAGATTGCTATGGATTACTCGAGAAAAGTAAATTAATTCGTTTTGGTATTATATTATTTTTTTTGGAATATTACTTTAGAAGGTATCAGGATCAAATTAATTTATTAGTAATACTGATGATTTTTAATTTTTTCAATTTTTTTTATGATACTTACGTACGATTGTATCAACACGCTAAGTGTGGTTTAATTTCAAGAGACACTTTGATGGTAAAAGGATTTTTGATATAGTAAGGTCCGATTGTACCAACACGTTAAGCGTGGTTTAATTTTAAACGACACTTTGAAGATGAAGAGATATTTCATTTTTAATCCAGTGAGTGTCACATTCTAAGCGTCACTTAAAATTAAACCGAGCTCAACGCCTTGGTACAAACAGCTATAAGAGGAGATCGCTAAATGGTGGCAAATCCAATCTATTTTTAAATGATGAAATACTGTTTTAGCAATACTGAAAATGACCGAACTACAATTTTTTTTGTAATGCTTAAGTTATTATTTTAAGACATGAGGGAATTTCAAACGATTCAAATTAGTTTTTAATGATATGGGCGGCTTAAAAAAATGATTAAATATGAAGACGAGTTGGAAATTATCCGAAATCCATTAGTCTTTGTTGCTATTACTGACAAATTAGGAATTTAGTAAAATATTAATTGCTATTATAAAATTATTCCTAGAAGGTCACTCAAAATTTTTACGAATCCTTTTGCCCCTTTTTATCGTTATAATTCCCTTTTAATACCTTAAACCTAAATTAAAAATAAACGTCTTTATAATTATTGAGGAGCTCATCATTCTTTACTTCAACAGGAAATACATTTTATTTTATTCCCAAATAATACTACCAAACCACTAGGATTACTCTTTGTATATATCCAGAATGAACAGTTATACTTCAATAATCGAGAAAGATGGAATTTGACCGAGTAGTTCAATTTATTTTCGCGGGCCCATCTCTCATCTCATCACCGTTTGAGATAATTTTCATAGCGGTCCTGGACATGCTTAGAAGTACGTCTTCCTACAAACCGTGCGCGGCATCAATTCCTTTTATGCACACGCTCTATAATTACATTCAAAATAAATATAATAACATTGAGAAACATCGCCGCGGCTATTATGCGTGTTTGTTTCTTCTATGGGAGTCTCTTTCACCGTCACGTGTACATTCATTTCTTTATCCGCCTGCGTTTTGACCGTCCAGCGTCTTTCTCTGTATACAGACGGTGTATGACATGCAAACACGACATTAGAAATGTAGCAACTCGCTTATAGAAGTACGGGAAAAGGTATTTTGTACATTATTCGGTTAGTTCTTGCGCAATAAAAGTGAGAGAAACATAAGTGAGATGTCGAAATTCTGTGTATGTTTAAGATTAATACTATCCTACCTGGTTTTTATTGATTTTTGTGTAGCGATTTAATATTCATTTATTTATATACAAATTGAATCGATTTTTTTGTCCAGACCGACAATTTCAAATATGTTAATAATGAGAATTTTTCATTTTATAGTTTTGTAGTGAATTGGCTTCTGGCTGGCTATTTCTAAATTAAACCTGCACTAGTACATAAGTAAATCTGTTCCCCCGTCCTCCCGTCTATAGGAGACTGGAGATGATTCTGTGATTATGAGTCATTTTTTCCAAACAATTTAGCAGTGACCACCACGAATTGTTTCTTTTTTATGGAAACTTCTATTATTAAAACATAGTAATTTTTTTTTTGGAGGCTAGCATGTCTAAAAAATATATTTTGTATCAAGACATGTGAACATTTGTAAGGTGGCAAACTAAAACGAAAGCTATGAATTACGCAAAAGCAAGATTAAGTGAAGAACAGACAAAGGTTTTTAAGGAACATATTAAAACAAATATTATAATAAACTATTAAAATATTTTTTAAATCAATTTACAGAGTCTTTCTCTTCATCTGCACCGAGAATAAAAAATCTGATTGAACCAGTCATTGGTATACTTAATAAGTTTTCGTATTTAAATATGCTCAAATCACTTACGTTTAAATCAGTTACGTAGAATTAATCCTAATATACTTTAAAATATACTACACAATTAGTTAATGTTTTAATGTAACAAAAGCACAGCTGTTTTGAGCTTGCAGTTTGTTGTTTTCCATTTTCTTCACAATTGAACCAAGCGTGTTAGATAATTATCAAAATCAGAGGAAATGATCAATTAATATGAGGTATGAACCTATCTTTTCAAATACGTTACTGAGACCATAGATAACTTGATAGTTCATTGAATGTAATATTTTTCGTGGTTCACTCGATCCTAGCACATGCATACATGTATTTGTATACGCCTGTTTCGAACGGAACAACTCGATTTAGGGGAAAGATTTATGAACCTACAATATTCCAAGTATTCATTTAACATCTTCGTATACTTAGAATTTATATTCGAAAAATTTCATTACTAATAAAATTAAAATAATCAATCTTCTTATTACATAAATACACGAAATGTTGATTCCAGTGATCTCATTGAGAAACCAATAGAATGTTCTGCCTTATCAAATAGTTTATATTTAATTATTTCAAAATTGTTGTTGAAAGTTGAAGGTGAGTTTTGATTTAATCCATTTGATCACATATATCTAGATATAGATTAGGGAAGAAATTTGTTTGTTAGCAATATTAGAAATTGTATAGAAAGACGAAATAGCATAGAATAAATATGAAAAGTCATAATCAGACCAAGAACTAATTTGACAAAAAGATTTGGTGTATTTGTACATTTGAACCATTTTTAATTAGGATTGTCTATATGACAAATATAGATTTTTTTCGGGAATTTAGCATCATTCCCCAACAAATCTTTTAATTTATATTTGGGAAGAATTTGCATATCTTCGTCTAAAACTACCATCTATTTCTGCTATTCTACTCTTCCATATTTCTTCTCAATGTTTGTCTTTTGACTTCGTTTCTCCGTTATTAACAATCTCTATTTCTTCTTAAATCCACTTATTTCTACTATTATCTCCCCCATTTCATGACACGGACAATCGGATACGCCAAGAGACATAAGCACACCACATCAGAGACAAAGAGAGAGCTGATTGGTAGTAGAAATGCTGTTGATGCAATCTGCAATAATAGTTCGTCTAATTTTTCACCTGTTACCTAAAGAAATTAATTCTTTTGAGTGAACATTTTAAGTTTTTTTTAACCAACGCACTCACAAGCCATGACTGTTGAAAGATAAAACAAGCATATTAAGCTAAAATTATTTTTTCTTTTGTATTAAATGCGTAAGTTATGTTGAGCTAAGGGAAGAACTGTTTTTCAGACAATATTAAAAAAATCATTTATTAGTGGCATAGAAGCAGTCCTTGACAGTTTTTTTTTAATCAAATTATTTCCTTTAAACATTCACATAAGCATGATTGTCTAAACATGACTGAAATGGTCCAGCATCAGAAATGACTACTTTGCGGTCAATTTGGTTGCACCCTAAACAACCTCATTATTACTATTACAATAAACTGCATGCACGGGTGTTCCACAGTGCTCAAGTTTGGGCCCAATTCTTTCCATTTTGTATGTACATGACACTGATCTTCAATAAAATACAATACAATGTGTATGTTGCCAATATTAAATAAATTATTTATTAGTGGTATAATGGCATTGTTCGCAGAAACAGTTCTTGACAGTTTTCTTTTAACAAATTATTTCATTTAAACATTAAAATAATCATGGTTGTCTAAACATGGCTGAAATGGTCCAGCATCAGAAGTGACTAGTTTGCGGTCAATTTCGTTGCATCCCAAACAAGCTCAATGTTACATTAATACAGCAAACTGCATGCACGAGTGTTCTACAACGCTTCTAAGGAGATTTTTTTCAAGAAAAAATTTTCTCCTCACGCAGGATTCCAATTTTTCTTGGAAAAAATTCCTCTTAAAATTATTACAGTAATTGGCAGAAATATATTAATTTCTTAATGATTTCATACTATAAGAAGCTTGCAATCCTTGAATAATAGCATTGTTCGCAGAGGCAGTCCCTGACAATTTCTTTCTAATCATTTTGTTTAAACAGTAAAATAATCATGGTTGCTTAAACATGATTCGTAATATGACTGAAATGGTCCAGCAGAAATGACTAGTTCGTGTTCTTTTGATTGCACCGCGAACAAGTTTATGTTGCACTGTCGCAGTAAACTTCATGCACAGGTGTTCCACAACGCTCAATTTTGTGCCCAATTCTTTCCATTTGTATGTAAATGACTTTGATCTGTAATGGAATACAACACAATGTGTATCTCATGCTGATAATTTTTGCTTGATAGTGCTATTTTAAGATAATTATTTTTTGTATTAAGTGACAAAATTATGTTAAGCTAAACGAAAAACTATTTTTCAGTCAATAATAGTATTGTTGGGAGAGGCAGTTTTTTTACTAAGTATTTCGCTTAAACAGTAAAATAGCCATGGTTGTCTCAACATGATTCTTAATATGATTGAAATGGTCCAGTAGAATTGACTAGTTTGTGCATAGTTTTATTGCAATGCGAGCAAGCCCACTGTTATGTACAGCTGTTCCACAACGCTCAATTTTGGGCGCGATCCTTTTCTTTTGTATGTAAGTAAATGACATTGATTTTTATCTGACTATAACACAATGTATGTTTTTGCTGATGAGTTTTTGCTTAATAGTTCCTTCGGATGGTTCTAGGTGCTACAAAAGTGCAATAGAATCGAATATCAAAAATGCCACTGTCTATTTTAATTATAAACTTCACTTTAATAGTACCAAAACTCAAATTATGCGCTTTTACAATTGGCTGAATAGATTTGCTCATATTAATGTTAACAATGACGTAATCAAATTACACAGAAGTATGGGGCAAGCAATTTTTGGGTTTTCAGTTTAATGAGAATTTAAATTGGAAATGTATTGTAATAACTTAATTAAAAAGTTTAGCTCTATGACTTATTTTTTCAATACTTTAATACTCATTATATTCTCTATAATGTATATAAGCAAGCCCTTAAATGGCGCGCTTGTCACAATATCACGTCGTCCAAGTTCACCTTTTGCAGATTTATATTTTGAATTTGACACTATATTATTGGTTACGTGATCGGGTTAAAATAAATGTTTGAGCTCTTAGGCACGTTAAACCTAAGCTCCAAAATTTTAATAATAAAGAAAATATTGTCGTCATTTTAGAACAAAATCTTATCAAGTTATATATTTTAACTCTCCGTAACTTGGAAAGCAAGCATTTTCAACAACATAGATGTTATCCTAGCGAATATTGAATGCTTCTTTTCCCTAAAGATAGCGCAAATAAAGTATAAAAAGCCGTAAAAGTAAATATGACATTGCGTCAGACAAGACCATGAAACAACATCAAACACAACACACCTGCATATTATGAGGTGGTCTAGAAGGAAGACTAGATCTCGGGAAGCTTTGCAGAAATCCCTTAAAAAATCAACACACCATAATTACGTATCTATCAAACATGATATCTAAAGTTCCGTACTTACTTGATTCTGTAGGAAAAATTGTGGGTTTATCTGGTTGCCGGACACATGGCTCTGTTGCAGTAGCGCCAGCTGCTGCAACTGCTGCAGACTGGGGGTGTTCTGGAAGGCTTGCAAACTGCCCAACATCTGGAGGGGATTTCCTAGGAGTCCGCCGAGTGCCGCTAACGCCGCGCCCACACCCGGACTCGAGCTGGTGACTTGAGAATTTGGCGAAGATCTCGCCGGTTCGTTTTCACCAGTGACCTATTCGTGCGGCACAAAAAAAAGGAAGAAATGTAGATTAAGTACGTAATGAGTGAAGAATGCAGGAAGCACGCAATAAGTAGTATATAATCGCATGTATATAGCATAGTGACCATGTCGAAATTTGTGCCTAAATTAATAATAACCGAGTGAGTATTATAATGTGCTTGTTCACGGGTCCCCGCGGGCTAGGAACAATCAACCGGTGTAATTTACAAGTTCATTGCATCACCGTCACGCTTAAATTATCTTTGCGGTGGCCTTTTTTTTTTGTTCGTGTGGAGATTTTTGTTTTACCGTTTTACATGTGCTGTTAGCATGTTTTAGTTAGATTTTGAGATGGACACAACTGTACCACAAGTTAGCACTGTGTCCACGACATTTTTTGGTAATAATCGTTTTCATTATTTGTGTTTAATGTACTGTCCATAAGCTCTCTATTTTTTCTGAACCCTAAGTAGTAAATTTTAGAAATGGTTTTGACTATCTTACTAATACAGGGTCCGACAAAATTAATCCATGTTGGATTTTGGACAGCTGTTGTCCTTGTCTATGTGCGAATAAAAGAGTGTTGTCATTGGTGTGGTAGGCTTTGTAGATACGTACTTCAAAAGGTTTCAGTATGATACGATTCCTTGGTTAGGCGAGGGAGCATGCATTCGTTGTTGTAATTCATTTCGGCTTTCGCACATATTCAACACTAACTTGAACTAGATCAGCAACCGTTCGAATAGTGGAAAACTTTAAAAGCTGAATGAACTTTGAACTTTGCAGTTATCTGAGGGAAGTGTGATGTGAATGTTACATCATGACCTTAAATTCCATTCTTACAAAATGGCTTTTGCTCGTGCGATACACAAATGTAATTTTCAAACGCGTGTGGATGCGCGTCAGATTATGCTTCAAAACGTATCAAAAAATGCAGTCTCATGGACCAGTGATGAAACACATTTCCATTTATCTGGTTTCAATAACAAGTAAAATTACCATTATTGGGCAACAAAGAACCCTTTGTGAACGGCATGCAGGCATGCAAGGGTTTTGTATAATCAGAGACAGATAGTTTGGGCGATGGTGTCTATATTAAATATAGATAATATACATTTTGGGGTCTGGAGGCCTTAGTTCTTTGAGGAGAAATCCAGTTGCTGTTACAGTGACATCTGCTCGTAATGTCCAGACATTACAGACACAGACATTGTGAAACTAAAATTGCAGCCGCTAGATGGCGGTATATGGTTTCAACAGGACGGGGCCATTAAGCAAGTTTTAAATCAGATGTCCTCCAGCAGCATGTTATGTATATAATTTACCACAGAGTAGCGATCTCTCGATCTTGCACCAGCTGATTTGTTCCTCCTGGATCTACCTCAAAGAAAAAGTGTATAACAACCCTCCTCCAACAAGCGTAAACGGCAACTATAACGCCTGAAATGCGCGTGTTATGCAATAGTTTAGAAATTGCTTCATTTTGATGATATCGTTTTTTATTAACGAACTTTACAATTTCATTGTATTTTTTTCTTTCTATCGATTAAACCATTTTTCATTTACTCTTCTTAGGAATCTATGCATCGTTTATTTCGGACCTGTATAAATGTATGCAAACGATATGATATGATTCATACATTCATATGATCTACTGATCAGATAAATGTAAATATATGCTTGTTTCTTTAGCGCCAATAAAAATCACATTGACCGGCAATGGAACTGACTCTACAAAAAGAACAACTTATAACCGTCAATATCGTCATTCAACCAGCAACATTGTGAACGAAAGACAATGTGGAAATTGTGGTTCAGGCTTCAACAGCACCACATCGACATCAGCGGCGGCTGGTGCATTTCTCATCGAAGAGTCTATGAGACATGATCAAAGTTTTTCGTATGATATCATGTGTAAGATGCTATGTTACGAAGTTAGTTACGAACTTATACGAAGAAATTCGATCTATATCATAGCCTTCTTGATGGTACTTGCACCAGCCGCGTCTGATCGACATTAAGATGACTTAACCATGTTTATTTTGTATAGATTGGATGGGTATCTTTCATGAATACATATCACTAGGCAATGACGTGGTAAATAGTAATTTACATATCATGATCTGGTGTTTGTCACGAATTGACTTACTTCAATATGTATCCAACCCCCGCATCATCAATGTCTGCTTTGCCACCTTGTTAAACTCTAAATCAGCAAGTATGAATCGATAGGCGCTATGATCTACATAACCTTGTTTAGCCAATCTGGTTACATGCTCTTAAAATTGAATACCACAGCGACCCTTGAAGCAATAAATAGAATTCAATTTGAGGTTCTAGAAGTCTTGATTGTTGCAATGTCAAGATGCAACGTTAAGCTGTATTTTTGTCCTCAAATTCTAGGAAGTTAGTCCTTACCAACACAAAACTTTATTGGAAAGAGTTGTTATCAGAAGACGATGAAGATATTTATGGATATAAAAGGATCATCAAAGCTTCGTCATCAATTTATATTAGAATTAGTGCTAAACCGAAGACTCTTATCTTAATTTAGATTCAGAATGC
This sequence comes from Protaetia brevitarsis, assembly GCA_004143645.1. NCBI lineage: Eukaryota > Metazoa > Arthropoda > Insecta > Coleoptera > Scarabaeidae > Protaetia > Protaetia brevitarsis. The sequence goes on from RXPK01000200.1 coordinate 382,949, forward strand.
ACTTTGGGCCATGATCAGATAATTTGCAATTTAAGATTGATAACGACAGAAAATATAAAGACAGAAACTATATAATGCAAATCTTCACTATAAGGCTTTTCACTAAAACCTTTGAAAATATTATGTAAAGAAAGTGGGTTATAGTTAAAGACATTTTTCTTTACATATGAGACAATGATGTAGAAACAGTTTAATGTATCGAAAGTATTAAGTTGCTCATTTAGCTGTTAGTTTGAGTTTTAACCATTCAATTACTTATTAGAGCGTTAAATTCTTGGTCACACTAATATTTTTCAAAACACTCATTGTTTTCTTGAAGCTGAGCAATGTTTTGTAAAACAGATCGCAGGTGCAACTTCTTTAGCATATCCCATAAGTATCACATAAAGTGAAACGAGATTTCTGGCGTTTCTATAGCTGTGTTTTGCTGATATAATTCATTGTTAAATACGTAAACTATTCGTGAATTTATGTAATAGGTATATGTATTAACAGTTATGTTATTATCATTTTTATCCTCTGCAAAAGGGCCAAACAGGAGATGCTTTTGAAAATGAAATAGTCTGTTAAAATTATGTTAAGATCTATTTGTTTTCGTCTGCGCTTCCAGGTATTAAATATTTTTTTTCTTTTTGGTATTTAAGATATCTGAATGTTCCAAGACGGTGAACCAGAAATCGAATTTCATCAGTTGGAAAACATTTATAAATTGATCTCGGAACTGATGTGGGTATTAACGAAAACAGGGCGTTTCAATAACAAATAAGATTAAACCTGTCAGAGGGCACATCGTTGGCGGTGGTCCCTGTAGATTTTAAACATTTTAACTTTCGTTCATTCGAGAGGGGGGTCGTTCCAACTGGGATTAAAAGTTCAGATTTATACAGTGCGTGGGTGCGCTGGTTGTACATACGTTCCTAACTATGCGAACCGAAGGGTTTCCTTGCGAGCGCAGAACAAATGTTTTGAGAGTCGAAGAGAACAGTTTTGCAAACAAGCCCCGGGGACGGCGCTCCCGATTAAATGCCTGTGTGTTTGCCCGTGCCGTTATTAAAGGAAAATTTAATAACCTCTCTTACCAAGTTCAGAGCTCCGCCTCGGTCAGAGTCCATGGAATCCTCGTCCTGCCTGTCCGCGGGATGGTCGCTGCTTATGCTTTGCTCGTCACCGCTGATATCACCATTGACGTCACCATCTAAAAGGTAAGGAAAAAAATAAATGAAAAAATTGAATCATGTATAAGATGTGTAGAATATACATATAATGGGCGCTTCAGAATCAATGATAAAGCGATGTATTCTTTATTTGTAGAATTATAAGATGGAGTAAGAAGTCATCGAAAATAGTTTGCAAAGCCATGAATGGTACACTTTATAAACTACTCCTAGTACATCATTCTTTATTAGAAGTAGCATCTTCATTTTTTGACTTTGTAATTGAATACTGGAAGTTATGAGTTTGAAGTACACAAAAACCGAAGTGAGATTCCAGGGAACAACCACAAATTCGTTCGAGGTAAATAAAGGGGTGAAAAAAGGTAACCCAATATTGCCAACATTGTTTAATCTAGTGCTGTAGGGAGTTATAAGAAGAGCAAAACTAGACAAGAAACATATTATGACCAATCAGATATAACTAATAGCATACGCAGGCGATATTGCAATAATACCAAATACAAGAGATGATCTCATGAGACCTATAGAAAGTCGTAGATCCGGAAGTTGATAAATTCGGTCAAAGTCAAAATAAAAATATATAAAACGCTGATCAGACCAGCCATTACATATGTGCCAGAGACAATGGCAATAAATGGAAAAAAGGAAGAAGATCTAAGAATAATAGAAAGAAAAATAATGCGGACAACATTGTGACCAAATATAATAGAACATGGAGATGTACGAATGAAAAGGAACAGAGATATAGAAGATGAGCTCGGAGGAGAAAACATCATCAGATGCTTTAGGCTCAATTCACACACTCCTCAAAGCAAAGAAGTTACAATGGGCAGGACATATAACGAGGCGAAAACCAACAAAAATAATCAGGAGGATAACAGTGGATCCCACTGGGGGTCAGAAGCAGAGGAAGACCGAGGAAGAGATGGGGAGACGCTGTGGAGGATACAATGAAGCCTATTCAAGAATTTCTTACGGTATTGAGTTCAAAGGTTTCTTCTTGCTCTAATTTCCACAAGCGTGGAGTCTAAGCTGATTTGGGACTGTGTAAGCGCCCTAAATGAGGTGGGCACTCAAAGGAAAGTAACCCTGGCCTGGGTTTCTAGCCACTCGGCCGTGAGAGGAAATGGGGCGGCGGACGAGCTGGCTAGGCGAGGTTCGTCAAGGCCATTCGTTGGAGCTGACCCCTCTTTCGGCACTACCAAATCGCAAATTAAAAAATCCATCAATGAATGGATACATAATCAGTTCAGAGAGTGGTGGCAAAAATCACGGGAATAAAGAAAGGCAAAAGAGTTCCTAAAAGAGCAGAGGCCTGAATTCACGAGAGATCTACTGAATAAAGACAGGAAGACTGTCAAAATGATTGTAGGTCTACTGACTGGTCATTGTAGACTGAATATGCATACGTATAACATAGGCCTGGCAGATGATGCAACTTGCAGGTACTGCCAAGAGGAGGAAGAAACACCAGTTCATGTGCTGTGTCAATGTGAAGGCCTGGTGAGGACAAGGTTTCTAGTAATGGGGGAGGAGAACCCCACAGCTAGTAGCTACGTAAAGAAGCCGCTCTCAAAGATGATAGGCTTAACTAAGAGGGCAAATTAGAAGCGTCCTCTAGGAAAAAGGGGATCACAATAGATCTGAAAAGGTCGCGGTGAAACAGGTCGATAGGTCACCCCAATCCTAATCTAATCTAATCTAATCTAATCTAATCTAACCTAATCTTGCTCTAATGACATGTTTTTGATTTAAAAACGTATTATATGTTGTATGACGAGAATCAATAGTCGTACGTCATGTAAACACTTTTCCACGCAAAAATAATTCCCGTTTTATGGTTTCCTTTTTTAAGGCTATAATAGTTTTGGAACTAACTAATTTGACGTAGTTTTTACGATTTTCTTTCACAAAGTAAATCCAGAATAGGGCGTGCCTGTTGTATGATCGCGATTGATTTTGTATATCCTGTATATAATTCAAAAAAAAAAAAAAACAATTAAATCTCATTTCTTGCTAAAATTGAGTGAAACTTCATATTTGGATAATCTTCTAAACCCAAAAATTGAGATACTTTACTCTTAGAGCGTGGTTTCATATTTTCGACTTTCCCTCGTATGCAATTAAATTCCGCATACTGGATGAGTCTTATTTTTATTTCAAGACATGCAGAGGTAATTTGTGAAAACAAAGATTTACTAAAATCAAAAACAAAAAATTTTGATATGGTGCGCACGTTCTGCCGGTCACTGTGTATATATATTCTCTTTGGCAATTTACACTCACCAAAATTCTTATTCTCTTTTACCTTCATAACCAAAAAAATACAGTTTTTCCAAAAATAGAATTATCTTTTATCCAGAGTATACATTGATAATTGACCAATTTTGTATTTCAGATATACATGTTTACGACGTCTCTCTTCGGTATTGCTAGCAAGGTTTTTAAGAAATTTATAGCGAAATATTAATACCCCATCACAAACCATTTTCTTACTTTGGATACGTGGTATTTTTTATTTTTTTATTTTTTTAGGCAGTAACTGCACATTAAAGCACAAATGACACTCGAGCCGTTTTTGTTATAAGTACGTCCCATTTATGAAATATAAATACGCTTTGACCAACAGCAGAATTCCGGAAATATTTATTCAAATAACATTCAAAAGGAGGCTTCACCATAATGTGGCAGTATACTTTTATTGTCGTCTGCGATTCCCTATTCAAACTACCATCGAAATCGGAATATCTGAATACATTTGACTGCCAAATATATCTCTCAAATCTCTAATTCAATTCCTTCCCATAACGGAAAACACCCTTTTAGTGGATATCCAGAAAAAAATAAGGGATGATTTTATTTCACTCCTTTCTTTGAAGTTCTCTCGATAACGCTAACTACATTATTATAAAACAGAGTGCAACGGGTTGATATACATTTTTTTCTCGCCCGCGTATTTTCCATTCAGATTTCCTCTACCGGCGCAACTGCCATTCAGGCACGTACACACCTTAAAAAATCAAGACCGCTATTTTACATATTCAACAGGAGCAAAAAATCCTCATCCGCACTATTTAAATGCTAGCGGAGAGTTCATCTGAATATGGCTGCTTGAAATTCGGCCAGGTCGGGGCGTGCGATTTCGTACAGAAAAAATTACCGCCGTCGTGTAATCTGTGCGCGGGTTTCGGGGTCGAAGGGGGCTGGGTGCATTTTCGGCATCATAGAAATCAATCTGCCGCCGCTACAATGGAATTTTCCGTTGTCCGACGATTGAAAGGTTGTAGCGGTGGATGTGAGAAAAATTTTAAAATAACCACACTGAAATGGGTCGAATAAAAGGAAGCTGTGCGTGAATAAAGAAGATTAGATTTAATATTCGGCGCAGCTAATTAAGAAATGCAAATCAGAACCTGGTTTTGCGTAAGTATTTGAAATTTACGACTTTTAATTTGCAATTTTTGTGAGTTAATATTCTTAATATTAAAATAAAATATTTCCTCTTGATCCTTTCCTCGGTCATTACGCTGACAATGAGAGAATATGCGTACAGTTAGTAAAACTATACGGTTAGCAATTTACATAAAACTTACGATGGAAACCAGGGATGCTGCTCTAAAACGGTATAACACAACCAAACGCCTTGTTCACAAAGACTATTATAAATCTCTGAGAAACGAAGTTAACTGAGCAATTAAACGCGAAGAAGCTGCTTATTACTTTTCTCATCGGTGTTCCTTAAATTCCACTAACAAAAAAAAGCTATGGAAAGAAATTAACAACCTTAATTTAGATCGGCAAAAAAGCACCGATATTCCTCACAACTTTGCCAGTGTGGACGAAATTAACGAATATTTTCTTTCACCTGTGTCTGTCCCTTTAAAAGACATGCTAAATGTCGGTAATTTCAACCCGATTGAAGCTGCATCTGACTTTCAGTTTAAACCTTTTACACCTGAAATTATTCTGAAAGCCTTCAAAAAGAATAAAGCAATGCTACTGGTGTCGATGGAATTTGTGCAAAAACTCTGAAAATGTGCATTCCTCTGTTGATGGATACATTGTTCATATTTTTGACTTTTGCCTTGAAAACTCTGTATTTCCTAAAATTTGGAAATCTTCAATTGTCCGACCGTTGTCCAAAACAAAGAGTGTTTATGATTTGAGAGATTTACTTCCGATTAGTATCTTCCCCATCGCTTAGTAAAGTATTTGAACAGTGCATTGATAATCAGCTTCGTGAATTTCTAAACTCTGATAACATTCTACCTGAATATCAGTCAGGTTTTCGACCCGATTACAGCTGTGTATCTGTCCTTACTCATATTGTAGATGATATATTTCGCGGCAGTGCCGCTGGTAAAATTACGGTCTTCATTCTTCTTGACTTCAGCCGTACATTTGATACCATTCATCATCAAGTTTTATTAAAGATCTTATCTGCGACTGGTATTGGTTGCTCTGCTGTATCTCTTATAGCCTCTTACCTATCTGATCGTACTCAGCAAGTGTTGTTGAACTCTGAATATTCCTCCCCATTAACAATCACTCATGGTGTGCCACAGGAAGCTATATTAAGTCCATTACTCTTTTCTATTTACATCTCAGCGTTGCTTGCTGCCATGCAGGATTGTCAGTATCACTTATATACTGACGACACCCAAATCTACATCTCCTTTGATTCTAATAACTATTTAGAAGCTCAGCACATCCTTAGTTCTGATATAAAAAGAGTTGGCGATTTTGCAGATAACTATCAGTTGAAAATTAACCCCCGAAAAAACTCAACTAATGCATGGGATATTATTAAAACCAAATTGCAGGTTAGAATAGCTTCTCATGACATTACATTTTCAGATAACGTCAAAAGGTTAGGAATTTGGCTTGACTCTTCTCTCAAATTTAACTTAAACACTGTTATTTGTCTAACTTCAATTACGGTGATGTATTGTATGCTTCGTGTATTAAAAAGAAGCGGCTACTAAAATACAGTAAGTTCAAAACTGCTGTATACGTTTTATTCATGGATTATCCAGATTTCAGAGGACATCACATATTGTCAAAAACTTAAATATTCTTAATATGCACAACAGATGCCTGTTACATATCGCCTATTTTTATGTCAACATTATAAAAACATGAACCCCATAGTATCTGCATGATAAAATGCAATACAGATGTCCAGCACACATTGTAAATATTCGTTCTACCAGATATCTGTCTATTCCAAAACATCGCCTAGAACAATTTAAGAGCAGCTTTACTTATAATATTGCCAAACCTACTAATGGCCTTTGCCCAATTTCGATATTTATAAAGTCCTAATCTATGTTATCAAAACCCGGCTCAGACAACAACTTCTTAGTATACAATAACAATAAATGTAATAACTCTTTCCAATATCATTGTTACATGTTTTCATTCTAGATATTTGTCACACTTCGCATTTGCCTAGTTCATTCACATACTGGCATTATTATTTCTTTGTTTTTCTTTTTATCTTCAGTTTATTTTCTTAAAACAACGTTACTGGAAGAACGCTTAAGCTCAAACTCTGAATTTGATTGAAACGGCGATGTAGCCCTTTTGGTTATACAGTGACCGGCAGAAAGTGCGCAGCATATGGGAAATTTTATTGTCTTTGAATTTAGTAAATCTTTTTTCTTACAATGCTCTGCATCTCTTGAAACTAAAATAACACTCATCAAAGCTGCCGAAAATTTAATTCTATACGAGGGAAGGTCAAAAATATGAAAGTATGCTAAGAGCAAAGTATCTCAGTTTTTGAGTTTAGAACATTCTTTTATTAATAAATATTATTCAAAATTCAACGCTATATCCAAATATGAAGTTTTGCTTAATTTTAGCAAAAAATGAGATTTAATTTTTTTTTTTTCAGAATTACTCTGTATACAAAATTTATTGAGATCATACAGCAGTTATATCCTATTCTGTGTGTAATTTGTGAGAGAAAATCATGCATGCTATGCCAAATTAGTTAGTTTAAAAATTTTTATAGCCTTGAAAAGGAAAACTTTAAAATGGGATTTTTATTTTTGCTGCACACCTTGATTTATTTTCAAATGATACAAAATAATTACAACATAGACCAACTTTTCAATGGCTTTTTTATATATACTAGAACTTAAAAAAATTACTCACGAATATTATTTACAGATGAGGCAACCTTCCTAAGCAATGGCACGGTTAGTTCTCAAAACCACAATAATATTAGTAATGAAACATTGTACCTATATTTTATATTTTATCATAGATTAGAACATTATTAGAATGTATATTATTCCCTATTGTACCATATATAACCAATAAATCTCTATAATAATAATTATTATTATTATATGGTGATTTGATGCTTACAAGTTAGGATCGAAAAAAAAATCGTTGACATTTAAATCAGATTTAAAATTATCCAGGGATTAAAACTAGTAAATTTATAGAGATTAAATTATTCAAATACAAAAATAAATACTCCTCTACATTATAAATTTTTACGTCCTTTATATCTGTATTTATGTTGGAGGTTCAACTGAAACATGTTGCTTTGAAGATTGTAATAAAACAGAATGGATGAACAACATATACTATTAAATGTTCATCATGTATCATTTATACATATTATGATTGTGCTTTAAATGAAGAAAAAAAAAAATGGGATAAAAGGTTTTCTTGTTGTTACCCTGTATCACAATACCAAAAAAATGCAGGTAGTTAAGGAATATGTGTTTCTGTTAATTACTGTAATAAATTTCATTTATGATTTCATACTGTAAAAGCTTACGATTGGTTTCATTTATAAGATTCGGAAAAAGTTCTTTTCAAGGTGTTTTGGTCATATTAAAGATGTGAATACTTAATTCGCTTCTCTATTGCAAGTTTAGTAAGTATATATGTACAGTAACAACAAGAACTAATCAGTTTTAGCGGCATTCAACCGCCTTCACGTACGTCACAGTCAAAGTAAAATTGACTGACATTTATTTCGATCGCCAATCTATCTCCGACCGAACTAAGAAAAATAACCTAATTCATTTCGGACGGCAGAAGAGCCGTAGCGCGTTCGTCTGGCCGCCACCGACGAAGGAGGGCATTTTCCGCGCTCAATTTTCCGATACATAGGTGTCAAGTCCTGCATACTTGGAGATAAGCCGGTGTATGTGCCCGATAATCGTTTTTTTTTCTGCTCCCCTGGCCGCGCGCCGGGCGCAAGAAATTTCACACCAACTGAATTTCGATATTTAGGGATGCAGCAGTAGCGGTCAGTTAACTAAAAGTCAGTGGGCGTAAAATGGTTTCGGAAGGCCGGTTACTCTGCGAGTTTTTTTTCTTTTTTTTTTTTCGTTTACTTCCGTTTGAGTTTCTTGTATAAATAAACTGGTAGTGTATGTATGAACGCGTTTTTGTAGAGAAAATTTACAACCAAAACTAGACCTAGTCTATTACAAAAACTGTTATTTTTAGTTATTATAGTAAGAATGTTTACAGAAAACATTAGAAGCGTCATAGTCAGCAGGAATAATGTGTGTAATTTAATTTTTTGGCATCAGAATGACTATATTGAAAGCAATCGATGGTAAGAATGTGAAATTTTTATCTTTGATAATTTTTGCGAAAAAAAATATCTCTTAGTTTTTCGTGAGAAACTTACTTTTAATGTCACTGAGTATACTTTATTATTATCAATTCCTTGTAGGGATGCCGTATTAGATTAATAAGCGAAACTAGTTTCATGGAACGATTCGTGAAATATCGAAACTCAAGCTTTTGTGAAACCGTTTCACAAGAAATTGAGAGATAAATATAGTGACCCAAAATGAGAAGTACAACTCCTACCAAAAAAAAAGTTAACGATCTACGCGAAAATGTATGTCGCGATCGCTTTTAGGATGGACTATAGCTTTTACTACGACAGCGGCTTCTCGGTGTAAACAGATGTGATGTATGATTCGTTGTGTATTTATCCGACACAGGATTTCTTGTTTTTATAATTTAGTTTTTGTTATTAAGACATAAACAAGCACGCGTTGAAATAATAATTTTATGTATTCCTTGGTAAAATAGATTTTCTGTTCTGAATGTCCTTATTGATTTATTAGAATACCTTACTTGCATATATACGCCATATGGAATATAGTGGATAGACAAGTTTTTTTCTTTCATTTCGTAATTTTTTAATTGTAACACTTAGCAATAAGTGAATTTGAATATAAATAAATACATAGTTTTCAATAGTAAATGCAGGACATACTTTGCTACTAACGTATCATACTGCACACATGTGATACTGTAACAACAAATGTTCTCACTATAAATTTATTTTATTGTTTTATCTAATTCTAACATTTGCATAAATTCATTTCTTAATCTTGAAGCAACCAATGTCTCCAGTCCCATTATTTTCAATTACTTCTAGAAGTTCTCACAGTTTATCTGCATTTTCTGGAATGAAGTCTTTATATATGTTAAATATATATGCTGCTTTATTGCAGCTCAAACATTTTCAATAGACTTAAGTCCGAACTATTTAAAAGGCCAGGTCAATACTTGTTAAATAAATAAATTGCGGAACGTATGCATTCTTGGACAATTTGCGATTTCTGCACGGGCAGTTATCCTGCTGAAACACAAAATTATCTCCGTATTTACCAATTGCATCATCAGATTTATAAGGAAGCCTTGATTTCTGCAACACCTACTGCTTTCATTTCAACTATTCAGTGTTTTATTTTTTTTACTATTAAAAATATAAGAGAAACCTAATATTAGTGCCGAGATATACAATCGCAGACAAGAGTTAATTTATTTTTCAGTATTATGTTGTAAAAAAGCAATGAAGAGCTAACTATTTAGGAAGTATTGATAGATAATAAAAAAAATTAGAGTTATGCAAAATCTTAATTGAAATGTTTTATTAATTTTTATGAAAGAATATGCGTATGATATTTGTCCGTAACTGTATGTATTTTAGTTATGCGAAGATTCAATGAAAAATATGTTTATACATATGTTATAAGAGGTGAATATCAGATAAACGCAAATGCTTCCCTTTGTGGTTTTTGCCGCAAACTTGTTGCGCCTGAAACTGAATGGATACCCTTATTTGAAATTTATTAATAATAAATCAAGGCCGTTAAAACAACTTTCATAGATAATTTACCAAATGAATAGCGGACATAAAATATGAATTTATCAAATACGAGTAAACATTACGTATGTGGGCTACTCTTCGACAGCATGAATAAAAATTACTTCCAATAAACACAGTTGTATGCATAGTTCAACCGAGAATATATAACCAAAATCGCGATTCAGATTGTTAACCTTTTTGTGGGAGGAGCTGTACATATGTCGTCATATCCGTTTTGAGCGCTGGAATCGTCGGAAGAGTCTATTATACTAGGGGGGTGTACCTGTCACTTTGACAGAAGTATTTAATGTAATTTCTTTCGTAAAAAAATCACCCCCCACCACTAATGACTTTAGTTCCACTATTCTACGTCGATATTACGATGACGACATATGTACTTCTCGTTTTGGGTTCACTCTACACTGAGTTTTATGAAACTACGATATCATAACGTTGCGCCAATGTGTCTCGGCAGGCAACTATCTAGGTGATTGCCTGTAACTATAGTTTCTTGCAGCGCGACTTATTTTATTAACTATTTTAAAATAACCTGTAACATAAACGAAAAAACCATGTAGGAGATGAAGCTTTTAACACAAGACTTTTGTTGAAGCAATAGACAACCATCGCGTCTATATAATTATCATTTAAAAGATTACAGGTTAAGTTATTAGGTGTCGATGCATTTCTTTGCATCAGTTCTGTTAATGGGGATAACCAGTACTTCCCTTTCTTCTTTCTGTTCGATACCACCACGGACAGCAACTACAAGAACTCATTTCATAAACGCGGTTATGAAAATTGGGTTTCCTCAGTGCGCAGCCTGCCTAACAATTCCATAGCAATATATTGCTGCTATATATTTTTTACCTAAAAAGCGCGGCCCTTAAGCCCCTTCTCTGATTGTTTAAAATTGAAAAATGTAATTATCATATATGGTTGTTAAAATACACTAAACGTGCAATAAGAGAATGTTTTAAAACAATAAAAGCGTAACTTTTTCTTTAAATACCAAATAAATTCTATATTTTATCAATTTTGAGACTTTCAGATCACAGCTACTACTGATCATAAATACGATATAAAACAAATTATATAACTCAAAATCCGTATCCAAACCTGCTTGGCACGTTAAATAAATGAGGTTAAAGAAACGTCAAAATATACTGTAAAAATTTGAATCAGAGTCCTCTCTCGTAATGGGCAAACTAAATTTGTAATAAAACTATACTATTCATACCTATCTGTGTTATTGATATATGTAAAAACCCCTTTCATAATAGACCGTCTTAGTGAGTGTCGATTTTTATGACAACATTTAGATATTAAAATTCCTAAAATTAACGTACCATGAATATAAATTACAAAAACCCATTTTACCGGTTAAAATTGAATTGAAACTTATTAATTATTTTCTCTTTTAGGTGGGATATACTTGATGAAATACCTTGGATGCAAATATGGATAGTTAAAAATACAGGTGTGGGCAGATAATTCTCTGGGTCAAGTAACGGTAAATCCTGGAATGGTATTCTACCACGGATTTTTCTCAGGAAATTTCAAAGGAAATTCTCAAAGATTATTCAGGTAAAGGTATGGATTATATATTCAGGTGATAGATCGATACCTTTTAAGGAAATACTTTGCGGAACTTTGATATTTCTGAGTGAGTGGCGTAAAAATAGTTATAGAAGCTCAAGAACAACCGTCGTCTCTCGTTGCCAGAGGAAGAATGAATCATTTAAACTAAAAGTAACAGTATCTGTCTCCGCTTGTAGAACTTTTAGGTAACCAACATAGAATTCAAATGAATAACCAGTAACTGATATAAAGGTACCGTTATTTACTCTGGTTTAAGGGGAATACAGCAATTATTAACGAAAAAAGATCCGAAGAATGAAAAATATCCGGAAACAAATAATAAAAATTAAAATATCAGGTGAGCTTGAATTAAGAAATAAATAACGTTCACATTGTAACAAGGCTAAATTAGTACATCTTGCTAATATGTCTAATTTTTATAATCAATTTTTAACAAATTAAAAATTTGCCTGCATAATAGCAACCGGAGTATGCACTTCAACGTTTTACAATTATTCCTTTATTAGAGTTTGATACCTGTTTTAAACGACTCTAAATTATATTCAATGCACCCTATTTCCATAGCAATATATATTGTTTAAACGTCTATACTCTTAATTAAATTTGTTGTATTTGCTATTAGAAATACAGGGTTTTGTAAAACGTTAATTACTTTGTTTTTTGCATGGGAGTTATTTGAATGTATACATTATGTGCAAACCAAGTTGATATTAATGTATATTGAGTTCCATACTGCTGTGGACACCTTGTATTCGCGAGAGTTTTTTTTAAGTTTCACAGATGTTTAATTTCACTCTGTAAATGTTTTGCATTTGCTCTTGTTATTCTATGTCATTCTTAGAAGTTTTCTTCGATGATCTTTGCGCGTTGCGCTACACGCAGCTTGTTATATAATATCGATTGTTTTATCTTGTAGAACTAGTTCCGAGATTGACACAAGAGTAAGTAGACGTAAATTTGTAATTGTTTGCTGCCATTTTGTTATTTCATTTCATTTTTAGAATTGAATTCGTGTTAATGATTTTATTTTGTCCATCAAGGAACTCGTTTGATAATATTTGTTATTATATTGTTGTGTGCACAATTTAGATATAAGATCATTTATTATTTTTGGTTCTGGAAGATATTTTTAGTTTAAAGGGTTAATTTTTTCGTTTTTTTAATTTTGTTGATTTGTAATTATTTATTAATCACCTCGGGTTGGGCGAATAGAAGCTTTGTGCTTGCATGTAAGTAATTCTTTTGTTAATTTACTTGAATCCTCCACGATTAATTTAGTTTGTTTTAATTTTGAAACCACGTGGATTGATTGATATAAAAAGAATTATCTTCCTGAACTAATTTTTTTTGCTTTGTTAAAAGGATTTAGCATTGTCCTTTTGTAATTTAGAATCTCGAGCAGTTTTTTGATTTAACCAGGACTCTCTGTCCAGGGTTTTTGTTTTCTGCATAATTGTAATTAACAATTTTTTTTTTCTTTTTTTTAATATAATAAATTATTGATTGTTATTAACGTCATTTCAAATTCTGTTCTTTTATTTTATATTAGACCTTTTCAATTTTTTTTTTTGAGTAATTTAAGAAAGTCAGATTTCTTTTACCCACGTTTACTTTTCGTAATTACTTTTAATTTGCGAGGGTAACCCTGAGTTTAATTGTTTTTTTTGCGCCCTTTTAAATTTTTATCCGTTGAGCTAGCTAATTTTTTTTTTTTTCTAAAAGGGGTGGTAACGCCTAAGCTATATGATTAGCTTATCAGGCCCCCTCAGAGCCAAATCTCCCTCCAAATCAACATTACGACCCCGGAAAAAAACCGATTATCGTAATGACCAGAGCGGATTTGAACCCCGGACTCCGCACTGATAGCAAGCGTGCAAGCCACTCGACTACCAGCCAGGTATTATTAATTATTTTTCTTTTTGCATATTCTTTGTACCTTCAGTACACAGCAATACGTTTCGATCAAACGAAAATCAGCAAGATTACTGTGCTTTGGTTAATAATTCATTCGTCGTAGTACAAGATTTGATACGAATACTCTGAGTTTCATAATGTCACTTTAAGCTTTAAATTACTTTAATTAAAGTTCCCATAATAATACACAGACTTTTGTTAAAGGCTAAAGTACATTTGTTATGAAACTGGCCTTTAGAAATTTATTATTATTAATATTAAATATTAGTAAAATGTCACATTTAAAAAATCAAAAATTAATTTCCAATTTAATTTTTCAAAATTAGTAAAAAGTAATGTCCTCCAATTTCATGTAGAAATATAACTGTGCAAATAAATTCATCAAACAGCTAAGATCACATACAATTTTTGTCAGAAAGTCTATCTTTTTCACTATCAATAATGCCTAAACTAACATAGATATTGTTTAGATAGCATTTTCACTTGGTTCTCAAGATTGACATATCTACATACATTCATCAATCAATTGCACTCATCTAAACGTCTAAAAATAAACGTTGAAATCAACTGTCAGTCTAAGTTTCTATTTAACTGTCACATTATATTTTAATAATGCATAAATGAGAAAATATTCGAATACACTTTCATTAAACACCAAGCACCCTCGTATTCAACACTTTCCTATACGATTTTAACCTTTTCAATTACATTACACCATTTCTATTACGCGTCCATACATAAAAACAGCACCTAAGAACATACATAAATATGTCTTTAATGCCATCTTAAATTTGTAACAGCCGGTGTTAAACCGCCGTCATGTCAGCCGAGTTGATGGATGATTCCTGGGGTATGCTAACGCGTCCCCCGATACTGCATTCAACTTTAACCCCTAATCTGTTTACTCTTGTAAAAAAGCGATTACGCCACCTCTACCGGCCAATCAAATTAACGCTTGAATCTCTTGCGTAACCCTTCTAAGTTGGACGCGTGCCGCACAATGATTTCCGCACCGAATGGGCTGGTTTTTTTTTTTGAGGGAACGTCTCTTTCAAAGGACATTTTAACGTTTGTTAGTGCATTTTAAAGAATCGAATTGGTTTTGTCGCCATGATATTTTTAAAAGATCGCAGTTATTTAAAAAAAATCAATAGATACCCGGAGGGACTTTTTAAATAATTTGTTGTATTTGAATCGGTTTAATAATTTTTGTAAACGGGTCATATGTGCATATACGCAATAAAAGCAAGGCAAATAAAAAGTAAATATGGCAGATGGCAGTTAAGTTTAATAACTTAAGTAGTAATGCGTATCAACTATTCTATAATAAAATAAATAAATAAATATAAAAACTTATCTAGCAAATATCTTATGTAAAAGCAGGTCCATGGTCCATGTGGACTTAAAACTAGAATTGTTTTTGTTACAGATGCTATGATTTTTAAGAAAGATGCTTTTAGAATTTTAGATTATAGAGTCAAAACTATACATTTACAATATCCCTCATTCTTACAAGTCTACATAGGAGCCCTTATATGAACAAACTAAGATTCTTTCTAAAAAAAATCACTAAGAAAAAATGAAGCATATTTAAATAGTTAATAAATACTTAAATTATAAATAAAACAGTTTTCGGAAGCGGGTGCTTTTTATCGTGTTTTCTTTTATATAATATACCCACGAAATAGATCTCATTAAATGAGATTTCCATCTTAAAATCTCATTCAATTATTCTTCCACTTATAAAAGAAATATTCAATAATAAGTCATCTTTATTTACTTTCTTATAGTTCGACAATTTTCGGATTTTTTTTTTCTCAAAGAAAGAAAATTAAATAATATGTAGCGATTGGTAAGATAACAAATTTGAATTTTTGATTTAACCGACTATTTGAGAGAAAAGAGAGAACATTTAAGGAAAGATTTCAGAAAAAATTAACATAACCCATTTGAGTTAGTATTGTTCTAATAGCGCTACATTTTCACGGGTTATATGTGCAGCAGCCCCATTTTGCTGGAAGAAATTCCCCATTGAATTTGTCCTATTGCAATTGATTTAAAAATGGTATTAGTAACTGTTCTCGGTATCGTTAGCTATTAATGTTATTGTGAAAAAATATTGATCCTACTACGACGAGATACAGTTAACCATATTTGAACTTTAACAAGATGCTAAGGAATTTCAATGCGATTGTTTTTATTATTTATAGACCATGTTCTGTAATTTTGTTAATCTACAAACCCGCTTAAATGCTTCATCAGTAAAAAAACTTCAAGAATTTCGTTATTATTTAAATTTTCTTGAAAGAAATTGCAATAATTTATCCTACTAGCGTGATCTCTTGGTAAGATCTGATGACAACTGATCTCTAGGTAAAATCTGATGAACAACTGACCTCTAGGTAAGATCTGATGAACAACTGACCTCTAGGTAAGATCTGATGAACAACTGATACTTTATATGGATATATATGCAAACCACGCGACGCTTCAAAATTCTATGAACGGTACTAGAAGATATATCCGTTTGAAGTGATAAACGACGAACTGATGGATGTGGGTTTTCGCCAACAAGATTTTCTACGTGGTTAATAATATTTTGCTATGCACGTGGTTTGCCAGAACCTATTGCCTTTTAAAACAAATCCTGTAGTCTGAAACTTCTGAATGTGTGAATATGATTTTGTAAAGCGGATATTTTCCTCAATTCTATTAGGAAACTGCAAGCGAAAAATTACATTAGCATAGGAATGTTGCCATTCGCCATTAAGAAATTGTGCACTTCGGAAATCTCGTTCAACAATAAAAATATTTTTGCAGTACTTCAAAAATTGCAGGCAAAAATGTTACTACGTTGGCCACACTAGGTTCCACATGACAGACGTGTAATAAATTGTCATTGTCAGCTACTGTTCAACTATGCTAAGATGAACTGGTGCCTTCATTGCACTTATTATTGATAAAGAGATATTAAACTAGAAAGAAAATTACAGAAAAAGATTTATTCTCGGTATTAAGGTATGTAGCATGTGTGCCAACTTATACCACAGTATAAACCTTATCCTGTAGTTTCACTAAGTGTCGGCGCCTTTGATGTTTTGTCTATCAATTTAAGGAAATTCGCGATGGCGTTTGGCGGCTATATTTGCAACTAATAATTGCAAAGTGGGTACGAAAATAACCTATATACTCAAACAGACTGACAATTGACAGAAAATCGCACAACATCAATGTCAAAATGACAGAAGGGAACGGCTTTGTAGGTTAGATTTTTGCTTATAAACAGATTCAAGTAGTTTTAGTTCCAATTTCACCCACCTATGCGACACCGCGAATTTCCTCGGGCGCCATGTTTGAAACCCATGTTATCGGCGATGTGAAATTACTGGATATACATATATATTGTGCTTGTACTGTCAACTCCCTAGTGTCAAATTTTCTTTTCTATTTTCAAATCAAAACTAAGATTTGTCGGCCTAAAAAACATTCTGTATCACACGGCCAGAAACTCTTGTGCGAGTATTCCGTACTCATATTCGTAAAACTGTTAATAACTGTTCTTGCAATGTGTTCATTATTTAGTAGTATCAAATATTATACCAGTATCATATGGTCAAAGAAATGTTCCACTGGCGCACTATAGAAGACACCACCAGCATTTTCTATTGTGTGCATTTGTAGTGGTAATATATTTCCATAAGAAAATACTTGTGGTGCCATCTATAGTACGCCAGTGGAACATTTCTTTGACCATATGTATACTGGTATAATATTTGGTAGTATTAAGTTAAAAACTATCAGGAAAAATTATACTGCTGCTCACAAAATGACAAATGTCAAAATGACAAATGTCAAAATGACAAATGCCAAAGTGACATTAGAAATATAAGTATTTGTCATAAAAGATAACGGGCTTATAATATGCAAGTAGTGGTTGCTCAGTACCTAGTGAGATGTAATTAATTTTGAAACAGTTTGTAAAAGTCCTGTTATTTTTGGCGTAGAATTTAAAAATGGCATAATTTATAGGATGTTACATTTGAAATAAGTTAAGTATAGGTGGCCTACTTTAGTAAAACTCGTGCAGTCACAAACATTTTTAGGTTATCCAGCATTCAGTTTTATAAAATTTTTATAGCAACGCCTTTTTTCTAAAATGAAAAATAATTTGAAAAGAAAAAGAATAATTGTTTAAACTATTACGAATCACTTCGGAATTATTTATATTTATTCTTTTTAAATATTATTGCTTAACATCTCGTGTAAACTAACTGATATAAATTATAAAGTACGGTACTTTTAATCTAATCAAATATTCGAGTGTATATGTTGAGATAATTGAATTGAAACCGACTTAAAAAGTAATAATAACGAAATAATTATACCCAACAAAAAATATGTGGTAATAGTAAAGATATTACAACAGATGGTCTACCAAATAATTCACAGTGCATAGAAGAAAGCCATTATCTACTACAATTCCCTAATTCCCTACATATAATATACACTACGGATTAGCGTCGTGATTTCCATTTTTTTTTATGGAAGGCGCGTTTTTTCGCACCCTTTCTTACGCGGAGCGAAACAGGCACATGCAGAGAGAGAGTTAAAATTCACCCCCCACGTAACGGCCCCTAAAATACATTCTGATCGAAGGCACGTCGACCAGTCGATTCGCGTTCCCTCCCTCTCGATGATTGATTGACGATCAGCGTCCTCTGTTGTTCTCTTTATTAACGGTTCGAGATTTTCCCGGTACCGATCTCATTATTTATTGTATTACGTGACTTATTAAAATGGTGATTTATGTTTTGAATTTTTCTGACGGGGGGGAGATGACGCTGTTTTACATTTAAATTCGCCATCATGAACTTAGCAGTGTAAATGGGTGAAAGTTCACATGTAAACGTTTATTACTTATGCAGCACCCGTAACACAAATATGCTTTTATCGAATCTTCAATTCGCCAAATTTGAATTAATTATAAAATATCAGACGTACTTACATGGTATTTGTGGTGAATATAGGGCAATATTTTAAGGATTAACTAATATAAGTAATGGCAGCTTTAGACCGCGTGAACATATTTTTAGAGATTCCCGATTGCCTTCGACATTTTGTTAGGTTATATTTTTTTATCAAATTAAGATATACTTAAATATATATGTGAATATTACCTATACGTTTGTTGATAATTCTGTCATCTACTTACTTAGAAATATAAGACGTACATATGTACATATGTTATATATTACATTACTATGTAAATAATTTGTACACAATAGATACCGTTAAGAAAAATTATATTTTCCGATTTATATTACGTACTTATGATCTCAACTTTAACTAATGAACGATTTAAATTTACATCGTAATGGAATTATTTTAAAGTTATATGCTTTCAAGAATGAGTAATAATAATAATAATAATAATAATAATAATAATAATAATAATAATAACAATGTTTATTACCCAACAGAGCTCAATTACAGTATAATATTATAAAAAATAGTAAAAAACATAAGATGTGCGCAAAAAATAACAGTTAATTTACAAAAAAAAAGTTATCTAAATTTAATGCACATTATTATAAAATAGAAAATCCCCAAACGCTAAGATTGAATAGATGAGCTATTCCAGCAAGTCATTAATATAAATAATGAAAAACGAGGTCCCAAACAAGATCCTTGTAGTACACCGGATGCAGACATAAATTTCTGGGAGGTTAAGACGTTACAGTATACATAATTGATTCTATTCGACGAATATGATTGGAGAAGCTTTAGATAGGGTGCATAAAGACCAAACTTTTTCAATTTATCTAATATTGTGATTGATAGTGTCAAAAGCACTACAAAAATCGGTTAAGTAACATCACCTCTAGCAGATAATCCAACTGTGCGAGATAAATTGAGTTATACGTCAATTTAAACTTGTATGAACTAATATTTGCAAAGACTTCAATATAGTTTCCAATACCTTTTCATTTTTGTTAAAGTATTTTACAGCCAAGATAAAATTTTAAATCTATAAAATTGAAGATGATTTATGGTGTAATAAATTGCTGTGTGTAAAACATGAATAACTAGACAACCCACTATTTATTTCTTTGTCTATTTAATTATGAATTAAAGGAAAGGATTAATATATTGGTTTTACACAATTTATAGTAAAAGTTTGTATCAATATACTGCAACCTAAAACGCCCATTTATACAGAATATTTTAAATTTAGGTTTTTTTCCCTTTAATTTTATAAATGCCTTTATAAAAATTGAAATTGTGTTAGATGGCAAGAATTATTAGAATATGCTTGACATTCATATCAATGTAAATTTTGGGTGTTTTCTTCGAAATAAAAAAAAATATACCTATTTATACTGTCATCAAGACTGTAGGTACCCACGTTAAGTATTTTATATACTTTCTTGAAAGCTGAAACCAAATTTAAGGTTGAAAAGAAAGGTTGTAAAGACTTTAGTCGATATGGGCTATAAATATAAGAAATGTCAATCAAACAGGAAGAAAGTGTGAGTTATTTGAGATAGATACAAAAAACCGTAGCCAAAGTACGATCAAAGTAGAATCGATAACGATGGAGGAGTTAACATATTAACCATATCACTGTGATCTTAATCCGATTGAATTGGTTTGTAGAGAGAAATAGCCTCATGAAATGTGGATGGAACTTGTGAATAGAAGCGTTTTTTTGATAAAACGTATTCTTTTAAAGAAGCATTTTAGTCGTTTCAAAGAAAGCAGCAACATCAGCCTTAAGTTATTGTATTTAATTCAAATAAACTTTCTTATCGTGAAATAATTTTGTTTTAAAGAAATGTATTTATTTGCGAGAAATAAACTTTCTCAGTGTATGAGTATATTTTTTACGTAATTTTAATAAATAAATTAATAACATTTTAAAGATACAAGTTCAAGTTTTCATATAGATTTTTATCTTTTTTTTTTTTAATATTCCATGACGTTTTCCACCTGAAGCCGATTGTTAAATGATGATTTGTAAATCGAAGCCTGCAGTGAAAATATTTATAAATATACCTATAAGTACAGCTCCTACCAAAAAAAAAGTTAACGATTTACGCGAAAATGCATGAGGCGTGCGCATTTAGGATGCACTATAGCTTTTACTACGACTGCGGCTTATCGGTGTAAACAGATGTTATGTATGATTCCTTGTGGTTTATCCGACACAGGATTTCTTGTTTTTATAATTTAGTTTTTGTTATTAAGACATAAACAAGCAGGCCTTGAAATAATATTTTTATGCATTCCTTGGTAAAATAGATTTTCTGTTTATGAATGTTCTTATTGATTTATTAGAGTACCTTATTTCGCATATATACGCCCAATGTGGAATATAGTGGATAGACAAGTTTCTTTTTTTCATTTTCGTAATTTTTTAATTGTAACATTTAGCAATAAGTGAATTTGAATATAAATAGAATATATAGTTTTCAATAGTAAATGCAAGGACATACTTTGTTAACAACGTATCATACATATACACATATGATACTGCAATAACAAAATGTTCTCACTATAAATTTATTTTATCGTTTTATCTAATTATAACATTTGCATAAATTCATTTCTTCAATCTTGAAGCATCCAATGTCTCCAGTCACCATTATTTTCGATTACTTCCTAGAAGTTTCTCATAGTTTATCTGCATTTTCTGGACTGAAGTCTTTATATAGCTGTATAAATATATATTCTGCTTTAATGCAGCTCAAACATTTTCAATAGGACTTAAGTCCGGACTATTTAGAGGTCAGGTCAATACTTGTTAAATAAATGTTTGCGGAACGTATCCATTCTTGCACAATTTGCGATTTCTACACGGGACAGTTATCGTGCTGAAACTCAAAATTGTCCCCATATTTACCGATGGCATCATCAGATTTATAAGGAAGCCTTGATTTCTGCAACACCTACTGCTTTCATTTCAACTATTCAGTGTTTTATTTTTTTTACTATATAAATAAATATAAGAGAAACCTAATATTAGTGTCGAGATATACGATCGCAGATAAGAGTTAATTGCAACTTATTTTTCAGTATTATGTTGTAAAAAAGCAATGAAAAGCTAACTATATTTAGGAAGTATTGAGAGGTAATAAAAAACATGAAAGTTATGCAAAATTTTAATTGAAATGTTTTATTAATTTTATTATGAAAGAATATGCGTATGACATTTGTTCGTAGCTAGATGTATTTTAGTTATGCGAGGTTTCAATGAAAAATATGTTTATATATATGTTATAAGCGGCGAATATCAGATAAACACAAATGCTTCCCTTTGTGGTTTTTGCCGCAAACTTGTTGCGCCTTAAACTGAATGGACACCTTTATTTGAAAACTAATAATAATAAATCAAGGTCGTCAAAACAACTTCCATAGACAATTTACTACATGAATAGCGGACATAAAATATGAATTAATCAAATACCAGTAAACATTACGTATGTGGGCTACTCTTCCGCTGGCATGAATAAAATTACCCCAATAAACACAGTTGTATGTATAGTTCAACCTGAGAATATATAATCAAAATCGCGATTCAGATTGTTAACCTTTTTGTGGGAGGAGCTGTACATTGCATTAGAACATTTTCACAACCAATCTTCGGACAATATATATTAATATTTAAGATATATTACATCATTTAATCAGTATAACTTTGTCATAGATGATTATGAATTTCAAAAATGTATATTTGAATAATTATTTATGGCTGCATCAGTTACAAAATCCATACATTTTTTTAGTAGCTGCCAACTGCAACTTTTGCGGCCTCTCATTTTTGCCGCTCTGGGCATTTGCCCGATTTGCGTCCCCATAGATTGGGCCATGGTTTCAACTAACATCAAGTTTAGATGATTAAAATTCCGTCCGATCAAACGTCATTATTAGCATCTAAATAGCAGGAAGCACAAAAAAAGAAATCAGGGGAAAAGTCTAGATCCATTATCACGCTTTAAACCGTAAGCTTCGGCGATAAATTATCGTGTCTTTTAATTTAACAATCGGGCACACGTGCCGTCCTAAACCCGGCCACGCGCCCGATCTCCTATTAAAAAGGGTTAAATACTATTTAGGGTTTTTTATACGCGCAATATTTCCTTAGGGGACCGTTTTATTGGGACAAATGCCGTCTTCCCTTCTTCTCAATGGAACGCGGCGGCGGACGGACTTGTTAGGCGACTTCGTGTTGTGTTCGCGGTTTGTGTTGTGTTGGTGTGTCGGTGTTGTTCCGGTGACGGCCGCCATTGACTGCTTTTCATAAGTGCGCGGCATACTAAAGACAGGAGGAGAGGAGTCTCCGGGCCTGCGAGTTGCGGAGCGAGTGTACACGGCTGTCGCGTGCGTGGCGTGGTGGTGTGGCCGACCCGCCCTGATTAATTTCTTTTTCCCTGTAGCGCGTATATGAAGGGGTTACAGGCTTTGTGGCGAAGTATATGGTGTTAAGTAGGATGGTGGCAATGAGTGTATGTAATTTAAGGTGGATGGTTGCCTTTGGATTCCCAGAAAGGACGTACATATTACAATTATATTTATTATTGAAAGAATAGTTTAAATGTAATTTTCATCGCCGAAGAAATGGAAAAAGTTACTGAGCAAATAGTATTAAGATTGAAGTATATACATATGTGTTTTAAAGGCTAAATTTATTTATTTAGTTCTGCAATAGAAGCATTGCACGACAATAATTTATTACAATGCAAATAAATAGAAAATACTATTTGGATAAGCAGCATTTCTATTATTTGTGTTTGACAGTTTGTTAGGATAGTTGTTTAGAATTGGTAGATAAAATTATTCAATGGTGTACGCGAACTTCATACAGCACAATCATTATTTGAGAATATTAGAAGAACATTGAAAAAAACTAACATTTCCATTGACAATATCCTATGAATAGCCGTAGACCTAACAAATGACAGAAAAAAATAAGCTCATAGAAATAATCTTCTTGTTTATTTCATGAATATTATCGATTCTGTTGGGTTTATATCAAATTCATTCAATTATTATTCACTTCAGCAAAACTTTAATTAATGTGTAACAGCAATTGAATGTACAATTACCTCAAAAAATTATGATCGCGGTTGGTAAAGGAATTCATAGCGTAATTCTAACTTATCCACTTTAAATGCAATGTCATCGTAATCCGCGACGCAATGAACTATCGTCTCGAAAAATAATACCCCTTGCAGTGCCCGACAAAGATGCCGCTACCTTTTCGGCGATTAACATTCCCACAATTAAAATCTTTGTAGTTTTTGCCAAAGAATTTTATGTAATAATTCTGATTTTCAATTCTCTTGCTCACGTGGAAATTTTATTACAATATACTGTTCGTATTTCTTTTTCGTATATTTTAGTTACCATTAAATTTAGTTCCATAGTTTACCTGTGTGAGTTATATTAGTATTTATGTAACCAGTACTTTATTTCTGTAGGTAGTTTTAGTTTAGATAATTGTTTTTATTTCAGTTATATAACTTATTGTTATAGCTATAAATAAATGTGCAGTTTTTATATATCTTTTTTACTTTTACAAATATCGATGCCAGTTTACTTGTTTAGTTATTTATAATATATAGTAGAAGTAAAGTTATTGAAAAACAATCGGTATACTTGCTTAGTTCTTATGAATTCCTAGGAGAATAAAACAATTATAATACTTTTTTTTGTGAAAATAGGTTTATCCAAACAATTTTGCGTATAATAGGTCTTTTCTCCTTCATGATTGTTAAGTCGAAGTATCTTAATTCTTCAAATTTTAAAGTCAAAACATCTAATCCACTTTTATGCAAAAATTGCAATAAATGTAATTTGATTTGTGCCATAAAGAGCAATAGAAATACAACATTAAGAAAGAATAACTGGACAATTTCTTTAAATAAAGTTAAATTTTTGTTCCCTATATTATATGCTCTCTTTTTTTAATTATAGTATTTGACTTTATAGTTTCCGGGGAAGAAATCAACAAAAACATAATTCTTAGCAGCTACCCATGCGCAATCTCTGGTGGATTAATAGAAATGTATCTTTCCTTGTGTTTCCTTATGGCTTATTTTCCCTATGTCATCTTTTTTTGAGTCGATAGTACATACTACTACAAATGCTTGAATACATTTTTGATGATGGTGATCCATGATCAAAAATTTCAAGATGTAAAATGGTCCAACCAGTAAAGAGATGAGACAAGTCACTTGTTGCCGGTACTTTTGATGTTTCTAAAAAAATGCCTCTTATTTACAAACCGTTTCTATTATTTTAAATTTAAATTATGGAAACTTGTAACCATCTTTAGCAAATTAAATGCGAATCTAAGCTCCCCAAATCTTCGATTATTAATTCAATCGAAGCTACAACACACTGAAATTGTAATTAAAATTTATTTGCAAACAATTCTGAATTGTGCATTCATCGGTACGTAGTACTTGTAGTTTCGGTTGCATAAATAATCGAAGATTTGTGGAGCTTTAATTCGTATTTAATTTGTTAAAGTTGGTACATACGTACAGTGCGCCTAAAGTTAAATTAGAATCCGAGGAACTTTTCTGCGATATTGAAGTTCTTATTATAGTGGTTGTTTTAAACACAGATATTTTAAGGCATTTGCAAATCTGCATTCATTCTCAACTAAATTGCCGCAAATCTTGCAATTTAATTGAGAGTGATTGATGATCTTTATCTTTCAAATTCAAATTATATAATATATACACAGCAAGAATTTGCTTACACTATTAACACTAGAAATACACTAGCATTTATACAGGCAGGTCCACACTAAATAGTGTACTGTAACAGAACCAAGTGTAAACAGTAGTGTAAAATGCACTCTTCACAAAGGATGAAGTATATACACTTCTAGTGTATTATGTAATTTAGTGTAACTTTTCCTACAAGCACTTCTTGATAATTTAGTCTTACGTAATACATTTCCTCTAATTTCTTCTAATAATTGAAATAATCCTTTATGAATTATGTTTGGATTTGAAAAATATAGAAATGATAATAATGGTCCTCCTTCCCATTCAAAGTTTTATTTAAAAAAATCTATTGCACTACATGTTTCGGCGACACGCCATCATCAGGTAATGATTAATACTCAACGTAAATATCGCCGCAACATGTAGTGCAATAGATTTTTTAAATAAAACTTTGAATGGGAAGGACCATTATTATCATTCCCATTTTTTCACATTTCTTACTGTTTAGAATATATTTTGTGCGTATTTTCAAAACAGTTGCAGTCTTTGTAGCACTAAGTTTAGATTGTGCGATCAGAATTGACGGCCGACCACATGCATCTTGTTTTGTTTTTTAATCTTAAAATATTTATAGTTTTTCACAATTTCACTATTTTTTTTTACAAATGTACCCTCTTTAAAATAATCTACTATTAATTTATTGCCACGGAAAGTTCTACTATATAGAAATAAGTTAGGTTTAAGAAAAAGGTAAAGATGTGTTCAGAGATGACAATCGGATTACCGGAACCTCGTCAGCGATTTGCAAGCATCGCGCTCGCGAGGGGATTAGCAACGAGGTATTGGCATTCAGGTTGTAATTTCCGAAGAGCGTGTTTGTATTAATAAATTTAGTGTGATAGTATAAAGTGGTGTTTTAATAATTAACAACCCTCAACTGCAGCCCCACGGTAAGTACCTTTTTAGTATTCCATATTTACATATTTATTAAAGAAGCGATTAGCTCAATCCCCCAATCCTTGAGGCAAAGGGTAGCGACATTACAAAGATCAAGTGTATCGTTTGGTGTTTTTATGATTTTCTTTCATTTTCGACTTTACTTTACGAAGTTTTAAAAATGACTAAATACGTTGTCTTACTGCACATACCATCGCAACAACTTCTATTGTGATAGACCACGACGTACGAGAATAGATAAGTGTCTGGAAACTCGATATTGAGGTTATATCGAAGAAATTGTTGTATTTTTACTCTGCTCTTTTAGTGTGCTTCTACAAGACGCCGTGTTCTGGTAAAGTATTTACAATTTCTAGTATTCAAGGTAGCGCAAATTTTATACTACAAAGTGCATATTTTTCTACGCTAAAAATTTACAGAATACACTAGCCAAAATTATGCTTCAGAATTTTTTTCTGTGTAAATATTAAAAAAAAATGTTTATATTTGTTTATAATATTTTAAAATGAATACACTACAGCGAAGTGAACATCTAATATAATAATTCCATACAATATGGAATATGTTCCATATTATGATCTGAAAAAGGTCAAAATAGTCTAATAAAAACACTGCTAACCAATTATTTATAATGATCTGTAATGTCCCAGGGGATTGGTGTATGTGTATTGATATTGAAATAATAACAGGTTAAATTCGTATTCCAAACTCCTTTTTATTTAATATATTTATTGCAACATGTTTCGGCTACATACCATCTTCAGGCAACTATAAGATGAAAAATTGTTTTAGTTATCGATTACAAATTGAATTTAACATTTAAATGTTATGTTTTAATTTTAATTTTTGTATAAAATAGTCTACTAATTTTATAATAGACATCATTATTTTTATGTTTTATTAATTTTTAATTTAATGAAATCGAAAATCTTTAACTTTTAATAATAAACAACTGGTAATGTAATAAATGAAATACTTACTAAAACGTCAAGTTTGTTTATGTATCAAGATTGATGTGTCAATATTTTTTGTGCATTAAGAGCAATTCTTACGAAATAAAAACTTTGAATCTGATTAACACTACATTAAAAACACATAACGTTAATAAACTAAGAAAAAAAAGACAAACACGTTAAAACGCGTAATTTAAAACTTTCAAATTATCACAAATTTAAAAACATATGGAAAACAACAAAACCAAAATGGCCTGAATGCTAGCCAAGGACGCACTGAAGACAACTATTTGTAATACATTTCAAGTAAAACAATTTTACTTTATTTTGTGCTGTTCTGTACAGTTTTTTGTGTAATTGATTTTAGTAACATATTCGTGAACCTATGTATTGGAATCTTATGTTTATTTTAAATATTGATTTAAAAACTTAAAAAACGTAAAATTAAAATATGAAGTTTGTGATGTAATAAGGAAAAAACATCTAATGTACTGTAACAGTTTTTGAGTTGAGAAAAGATATATACTATGGTTAATTAATGTGGTGATTTTTTCATCTAACACGTTTTAGTGTTAGATGAAATTAGATGAATAGTTTAACATATTTTCCGTATTTATTTGACCATTGAGTGGTTAGATCAATGTCTGATATTTAAAACGACAAAAAACGTTGAAATAACATCTTTTTGTAGTTTTTCTCATATCTCTCAGTCTGCTATTACCTTTTTTCTACGTCGTTTTCATTCGTTCTCTATACTAGTATTCCTAACGAATCCTTTATTTGTTATTTTACGTTTAAATCAAGTTTCCACAAAAAATATCACACAACAAAATGTGGGTTTTTTGAAGTCCCAGCACAGAACTGCTAACGCACTTTTAACAGGAGATTCCTACACCAAGTTTAGATCAGAAAATGTCTTAAATTACTTTTCTTATAAAGCTTAAATTACTATAGGTAGATAAATGCTTAGAATATATTTGAAAGAGTATAACATTGTTCTTTTTTTTCGCCAAATATTACCTTCATTTTTATCATTCTTTCGTTAGTATTAAAAGTAGAAATAGTTTGGGGATGCAGACTTACATAATTAAAATATATATTTGTATACTTTAATGGAGTAAGAGACTTTTGTTAAAAGCAAGAGAAAATGTGGTAAACTATATAAAAAAGTCTTATATATTACAACACACAACGTCAACTATACTACTGTAGTACACTGAGAGAAAGATTTCTTTCTAAATATGCACTAAGCCAAATAAATCATGAAAATTACTATTTATTAAGTGCTAAGAAAAATTGAATTAAATAAATAGTAGTTTAACTAGCATATCTTTTCGTTATGACACATATAGCTCTGACTGGAAAACAATCTACCTATGAATAGAGTATGCCATTATATTTAAAAATCCCAATAAAGTTAAAACAGATATGGGTTGAATCGTAAGTGGACTACAACATTAAAGCTCTCTGAATACAAAACCCAAACACGCAGAGAAGATTCTATGATATCACTAACTGGCAAACTAGTACTTTGAAAACACGACACACTGTTTGTCAGAGCAAAACGTCTGGATGCTTTTAAATTTTCTTTTATTTATTTATGTAGACAGAAAAATCCAATTAAACTATTATGAACAGC
The DNA here is from genome assembly GCA_004143645.1 of Protaetia brevitarsis. Taxonomy (NCBI): domain Eukaryota; kingdom Metazoa; phylum Arthropoda; class Insecta; order Coleoptera; family Scarabaeidae; genus Protaetia; species Protaetia brevitarsis. Next base: position 412,075 of record RXPK01000200.1, read on the forward strand.
TCCTTCTTCCAATTACGCAGGTTCACAATTCGTTTGTCTTCAAACTGATGCAAATCACTATATTACATTCGACGTTACTTTAGTTAACAATTTAAAACGTTATGCTCGTTAGATTCGTAGAAATGTCTAACTATATTTACCCGTCATAAAGGCTTATAATGACAGACGTTCGTGTAAAAGCTGCTCGTCTCCTCATTACCGTTACCAATAAGTGGAAGTGCGTGAAAATATAAAACAGTCGATACACTACCACTAGTAGGTAGAAAAGTCGCCGTCGGACGCAATTGGTCGGGCCGAAATAAGATTAATTCAGGGAAGAAGGCGACCTTGTTTAAGACAAAAGCCCCAAGACAGAGTGGACGAGAGCGCCCGGTAAAAAATAATAAAATTACCATTAACAAGAACAGTGACTTAAGATTTTCTTTTCTATTCTCTCATTTTTTTTTCTATTTGGGCTTTAGTAACCTCGTACCCGTTGAGAGAATCCACAGTTTTATCCCTCTAATTTACTTAAGACACCGCACTCCCGTATGTACCTATTATTATTTAATTTTACGAGTTAGGGGAACTGCTTTTCTTTATTTCAGTTTCTTGTCACTTCTTTTTTTCTTGTTCTCGCGTCAGTCTGTTCTGCCAAAACACTTTCCTTATGCACCAAGGACGGCCGAGTTTGAATTTAACCAGTTTTATGCTTCTCCGTTTCTTCATAAATTAACGTTCAGTAATAAGTTTTTCGTATTTGTTTTAACGGATACCTCATCACTTCACCGCTGTTTACTGCGTGTCGATTATTTACCGGCGCTCCAAAAACAACTGAATGCTTCTTACAAACAGTAATCCTGGATGCGTTTAGCATGTGTTTATGCATGTATGGCAATTATATGTGTGTTTTTTTTTATTGCTGGCATATTTTGAAAAGTATTATTAAAATTAAATTGGCTACTGTAATTTTGTTTATATACCATATAAGTTGTAAATATTCGCGTAATTGAAGTTACTGGATTTTTACCACATAAAAGAGGTTGAGGATTTGAAAAGTCAGTTAAATAATGGCCGTTAAATGTAATTCGAAACGGGTTAAATTTTTTTGAATAAGCGCGTTATGGACAGCTAACAATCGATCGTTAATTAGGATACTAAAGTGGTCTCTCATTAAAGAAAATGAGGAAGCATACACACATTGAAGAGTAGATATTTTAACCAATTTTAGATAGATAGTAATTGTAAATATATATAGTTTTTTTTGTGATTCAAACGTTGTCATTTAAAACATCATTAAATTTCTAGTTACATTATTTTCTTTATACAGTGAGGTCGTAAATGGTATATGACATATTTTACAATATGACGTTTTTGCAAAATTTAGCAAAAGTGTCTTATCTGTCAATGTATGTGTGTCATGTGTGTGGGTGTCTATGTTACAGATTACTGTAATTACAAGTTTCTGTACACTATACCCAAAAAGCGAATACGAGGCTATCGAAAAATAACGTAAGTACTCCAATTATTAATCTTGGATAAGTTGGTAAAAATTTCGAAAATCGTAAAACTGTTTGCATTCTTCCAAATGAGCTTCTAAATGAAATTACTTCCTATTTAAAATTTTAAAGATAGCTACGCCCTCTATTTTACATCAGAAGCCATGTGCGTATCTCTATAGGCAAAAAATCACAAATTATCTCTAATTTCACTTGGTTTTTGTTTCATTGCTCTATTTCATACCATTCAAAAGTTATCAGGGGGGGGGGGGACCATTTACGACCTCACTGTATAAGGAATCTGTTCTAAATTATTTAAGTTCTGCATTCAATATCTGAATAAAATGTTGCAATGTAAAAAGGTACAAAAGTTTAAAGTATTCATACTATCAAATAGCTAGTGGCGTTACTAAATTCTATTACAATTAGTTGGATTTAAAAAAAAAAGTGAGAAGATACGTTAGATTTGTGTCATACATATGCGCACACAACGCATGCGCTATTGTATAAAAGTTTAAATGTAATATAGTTGAGTTGCTAATAATATCCAAAATGGTTCCCGAGTTGTATTCGACAAGGAATAGAAGGTAAGTAAAGGTTATTTACTTACGTTTAAAATATAAAATTTGTACAATTTTTGGTTAAATTTACACCTTAGTAATAACACATATACATATAGTTGACATTTTATAGTCAAGAAACAGTTTTATTCGAGAATTTAAAAGGACGCTGTGCTAAATGGCATACTTTGTCTATCCTTATGTTCTGCTTCAGATTAACTTTAGCACAACTAATTGAAGAAGATGATGATTTTCTATTGATAGCAAACTAATGTATACAATTATACATACTCACACCCAACAATCATTCATTCAACAGTCGACGATGAACACGAAGGTTAATGTAAATTATTTACGGGGTAATATGTTACGAGAAATTTGTGAAAAAGAAGACGATTTCCATGACGAAGACGGTATACCATTATCTATTATCCAGAAGCAATTGAAAAGTCGTAAAAAATCCAGATATTTCTACAAGGACTGGGTCACAACAGCACCGAACTATAATATTTGCGCTGAGTGTACACCAAGAGGCAATTGTAGCTCCAGAGTCTGCAATTGACTATTTCAAATTATTTTTTAGCGATAATCTTTTAGGACATATTATGAAAGAAAGTAATAAGCATGCTTTGCAGAAAAATCACAGTCTAGAATTGAGTATGGAAGAACTGTACGTTTTTCTGAGTGCTATTGATGTCAGGGTACGCAAAATATCCTAATAGGCGTATTCTCTGGAATAGTGAGGAAGACGTACCCAAACTAATTCAAAACTGTATTAGGATGAAGAGATTTGAGAAAATTATGAGATTCTGTGATTATAATGATAACAATAAAATAGATGAAAACGATAGCATGTATAAGTTGACACCAATTATTGAAATTCTCAATAAAATTTTTATAAAACATGGTGGTATTGAAGAACATATGTCAGTGGCCGAAAGTATGACACCGTATTACGGTAAGCATTACGCTAAATAACTTATTCGCGGAAAGTCCATTAGATTTAGCTTTAAAAATTGGGCCCTTGGTTCGAGTACTAGTTATATGATTGCATTTGATGTTTACACAGGATAATATTCTAAACATAATGAAATATTTAGTAGTATATTTATAGTATTTGAAATGAATAAAGGTTGTATGACAAAATGTCATAGTTATTACAAAAAAAAAAAACAAATATATAAAACTTACTGAAAATAAACATACTAGAACAAGCAAATCACAACTTCACATATGTTAGTATTATGTTAATCAAGTCGTTCTAGTTGATTCAGAGATTATTAATGGTGCAAATATTGAAATATCATGGATACAAGGCACTGTCTAGGATAATACGTCTTTCTGAATCCTCAAACCCTTTTGTCTTCCCAACAATTCATAAAGTCATGACATTTTTGTTGCAAATACTACTTAATAAAGATTAAAAAATTGTCAAAATAATAGTAGGACTACTGATTAGAGTGGATAAAGGAGGTAAAACAATCCAGGTAATAAAATTATGGAAACAAATTTGGTTCAAATCTTCAAAGAAAAGTCTTGAATCATGAATGATGGTATCACCAATTTTGGAGTAAACTCTAAACTACTCAGAATTGATTGTGAGATCTGGATTGCTGTTTTCAGAGTCATTGATTGAAACTATTTATTACACAGCACAGTTTAAAAAAAATGAATACCTAAATAAAAAATACTCTTCTGCTTTCATTGTGACACATAAAAAATAATTTTATGGACAAAAGATGATAACTGATACCAGGAGTAGGTATCTAGCAACAGTTAATTTAGAAGTATTCCTGATGTACTTAAGAGTATTATTTGGTAATTGTTTGACAGACAGCAAATCATGTTGAAAATGGTTCGAGTTAAATCTTCCTTAATATTGGTGCTTTAGGTTTATTGCCTTAAATATTGAAATTGAAAGTTTCGATAAATAATTGCAGCCTTTGCGATAGAGTATCCATCACTCCATCACTTATTCGTGCCTTCACTTCGCTACGTTTAAGGGAGGCACAGCAAATACTTTTTTGTTTTAATAAAACCTCAAACAAAAAAGTCCAATGTCTTAATCGATCGAGTGACCCAATGGCCCATGATACTGGATCACTACGATCAATCTCTCTGTTTGGAAAATATTCGTCTAGCCACTTTCTAACATCTAGAGTATAGTTAGCGGAGCTCCATCGTGCATGTACGGCATATTGGCTCGCACATTCAATGTTTCATGTTATCTATACTTTCTTTCAAAACATTGAGGTACTAGCAGCATTTAGGTGGTTCGGAAGGTAAATTGGTACAATACTTGTATGGTTTATTCTTATGCCTAGGCCAAGGTTAACAGAAAACCTATATTCATTGCAATAGCTAACTCTCTACTGCTAATTGAAAAATTTCTTTTGTTAACAATAGGTCTAAAATCTGCTCTTCTACTTGTACAGTACGTTTTTGCCTTGGTCTTCCAGCATTTCGATGATTTGATAGGCGAGCTTGTTTCTCAAAGGCGTTGGTCATACCTTCGAAAGACATTTGCTGTAAGGTCTCTCCGATTTGGGTATAGTGAATACAATATTCTCGCATTGCTTCGTGTTCAGTTTCATTACATGTATCATGTAAGTACATGTGAGCATATTGTGAGATAAATGAAAAATCTATGTTAAACCGACGAAAGAAAAATAAACTAAAACGCACAAAAGGCCTGCAAGACTGAATAAACATTAAAATTAATAAAAACCGGATTAATTATTATTTCGAAGGATACAAAAACACGTCCAGCGTAGATAACAATGATGACAGAAATAAATTTGACAATTTGAATTAATTCCACTAATTAAAATGCAAACTCGAATGCTGCATTCACTGTACTATGTTGCCATATGTATTTTCAATGAAAATATGTTGACAAAGAAATGTTAAAAGAGAGATTATGATGTGAAAGGATATTATTTACGCAATATGTATCTTTCAGAACACAATTAACTATCTGAATATCGAAAATTTCGAGACTTACAACTATAATACAACGTGTGTATAAATTGTCGCAAAAGCTACACGTAGCGACATACTTCGTTCGTTTCTGAATCGAAAATCTAAATGGTAAAATATTGTACTATGCTTCATAGGTCTTCACGAGGTTCTTGAAGTTCGGTTTTTTAGTTCCTTAATAAGCGTTTGTGTTCGTTATTTGTCGGTATAGATAGCTGCAATTTTGAATTTAGACGATTTCTTATTCCTGTTTTTTCGTAAACAGTTTCTTTTTGATTTTAGAGCCTGGTTTCAACATTTCTTCATAAGCATCCTCTCATGAAAAACACATTTGGCAACATTGTAGGACAATGACTTTGTATTATTTTAATTTGATTTCAATCAAAACCATTACTGTCAAATTTTGACATTAATCTGAAGTGTTCAAGTTTATGCAAGCTCTGCTCTTTTTCGTGATTACTCTCTTGATTAGTTTTTCTGTTTTAGTGTTTTTATCGTTCTCGTATTATTGTTTTGTTTATTTACAATGGTTTTTACATTTAATGAATATGCCGATATGTATATGGTATACGGTTTTTGTAATGTAATGCTAACATGGCAGAACAGGAATATCGCGTACGTTTTCCAAACCGGAGACATCCTACTGGAAACGTATTTCGACGGCTGGACCAACGTCTACGTGAAACTGAAAACTGGAAGAGGAAATTCTAGACTCAGTACATGAAGATCCCTCCGTCAGTACTCGACAGTTGGCGTCCACATTCAATATCCGCAGTAATAAGACCGTTCATTTGGTTCTACGTGAAAATTTTCTTTATCCATACCATATAACTAAGGTGCAGCCGCTCTATGAAAACGATAACATACACTGTTTAAACTGTTGTCATAGTATCTTAAATAGGATTCAAGAAGATGGCGACTTTTTAAGAGGTGTTCTTTGGACCGACGAGTCTATGTTTACCAGAGATGATGTACTCAATACCCATAATTTTCACCATTGGGCAGATAAAAATCTTCATGCGTTTCGGGAATACCACCAAAGAAAGTTTTCAGTTAATGTTTGGCTGGGTATAATAAATCACCGTGTCGTTGGGTCAATCTATCTGCCAAATCGACTTGATGCCAACGGGTATTTAAATGTATTAGAACAAGTTATTGACGAAATGCCATTGAATATACGCCGTAACATGTTTTACATGCATGATGGAGCTGCGGCACATTTTTCTCGTAATGTGAGAGAGTGGTTGGATGAACACTTCCCTAACAGGTGGGATTGGTCGCGTATGGCCTGCAAGGTCTCCCGACCTAAATCCTTTAGACTTTTTTGTTTGGGGTTTCATAAAGGTGAAAGTTTACGCAACACCTCCACAAGACGCTGACGAAGTTATAGGACGAATTAACGCGGCAGTATTAGAAATTACACCGGAAAGGCTTGAACAAGTAATACAGACAATACCTCGTAGATTGCAAATGTGTTTACAAACAGACGGATATCAATTTGAACATATGCGTAGGTAATAGTATCGCTAATTTATTACAAGAGATGCGTTCGAAAAATCAAAACTACTAATTCTGTTTTAATAAAGATTTCTTATTGCTTTTCCCTACGTATCATTTGTGTTATCCAATTTGTCATTTGTAATTGTGGTCTGTCAATTTTGACAAGTATTGTAACTACCATTACGGTAGTATGCGACTACAGTGTTGCCGCAGATTTTACAATTAAGATAAACGGCGCACATCTTTCGCGAATATCTACACACCCTGTATAAATAGGAAATTTATTAGAGTATCCTTGCTTACCATCGTGCGAATGTGGCGTGGACGGCGTCTTCTCGATTCTGTTGATCGGTCTCTGCTCGGCTGGAACAAAAGAAGAACATAAATTCGTTAACTTTTTCCTGTGCGCGTTGTAACACAGCCGTAGACGTCTTCAAGACGTTCTTATCCGAAATAAATAAGGCTCATATAGTAGGATATATGCAAAAGCCCGGCCGCTAAGGGTGAAAAATAATAGTGTGGGGTCAGCGGTCTCCGGGGAGTCATAAGGGGTAAAGTACCCGCGTCGCCTGGACATGCGGACGCCGCAGCTTCCCCAGCGGATCCCGTATAAATAATGCACTTACTGATAGATATGCAGCGGTATCACTAACACGAGCTTTTAAAGATATTGATGTGTTTGTGATGTGATGGTTGAATTTGACCGTGGCCAGTCGTATGTTGTATATGTAACGTGCACGTTAAAGGTGCACGTATGTTTGTATGTACTTCGTATATAGAAGTGGAAGTGTTATATCCTATAAAAGTGACCACTTTTCCGAAGTTGGACAGCTTTGAATTGAATTTACTTATTCATAGGTGGTTCGGAACTAAGTACATATAAATTCGAAGTGTTAGCTAATAGCAAACTGAACACATTCTTTCAGGCTTTCAAAAAAAGTTTGGTAAATTTAATAATAATTTTAAACATCGTTAAAGTATTCATGTATTCATCTATTTCGGCCAACGCGGCGTGCGTTATTTCGCGTATATTTACAGTAGATTTGGGAGAACTTAAATTTCGTAGGGACGCGAATAAAATAGGGTTTGAGGGTTGAATTACAGCAATGAGAATTATAATAATACCGGGTGATTCAGAAAGGTGAGTAGATATAGGAAGCCTAATTCATCCATCGGAATTAAAAAAGTATTAAATTTATCCGCCCGCTTTGTTATTAGATATTTGAGGGGAGTAAAACTTTTTTGGACAAGGGTTCACGTGGGTAATGAGAGGTCGGGTCAATTAGATCGGATCAAGAGACGGTATCTAGGGGGATAGCGCAATAATTAGGTATGGATTAATTTTGGCTAGCGTAGTTAAAAAGGCGTTTAGGGGTAAACTTGATAAATATTGGCAGGGCAAATGGCACACTGCTTTAATATAAATTTATCGGTAACATCACATGTTTTAGAGAAATGAGGGCAAGTTTGTCGTATCAATAAGTAGAGTTAATAAGGGGTTGCGGTAATTGTAAATCATTTTGTATAGAATTGGGAGGGTTAATGATTCGCATGGTAAATGTGGTGGGGTAGATACAGCGCGACATGTTTTATTTGAATGTAAGGGGTTAAATTAAGCGGAATGTGAAACCAGGTATTAGGAATAACGGGTTGATCTAATGGTGGGAATTTTTTAATGATGCTGCTAGATAATTACATAGATTTTGCTTTGGTATTATACATTAATATTTCATACGCTTTAGTAGTTTGAATTGGTTTTAAATTATTAACATCCTACGGGTGTATGAAATAAATATTTAAATACTATTGATTAGAGTAATTGGAATTAAGGTACTGCTGTTGTTTCTGGCAACAATTCGCATTATAGAAAAAAAGATACACATATAAGCAGCAAACATGAAAAAGGATATACAGAGTTCATAACAACTATAACTTCTTTTAAGACTTGATCTAGACTATAATACCAGTTTACAAATGGAGTGATCCGTCTGCATTGAATAACTACACGCAACACCGACTAGATATACAGGCCTTGTACAAGAAGTGGGAGAAGATAGTCTAACGCCCCACTCAATATCTCGGGCCTGGTGTTTAGTTGGCGTTGCTGCGCGTCAATTTCTATATTATCTAATTTTGCAAGGGTATTTGAACATGTAATCCCGTCATACATTTGCCACAACCTCAAATCTTGTCTATCTATAGAAATCAGAATGAATTCTAAGCTGGTCGATCAACTATGACACATTTATGCACCAACACGCAGTAGATTAGCAAAGTTTTAGACAGTCAGAGACAAGCTGATGTAATCTGTACTAACTTTCTCCGTGCTTTTGATACCATCGATTTTCTTACGGCTGTTCTGCTGACCTTCCACAGTTAATGAGAAAGTTACTTGTTCAACAAGACGAATTACGTTTTGCAATGGATTTTACTATGACACCTGGTGTGTGACAAAGATCAAATTTGGGCCCTTTGTTGTTTGTTCTGTATATGGAAGAACATGGGGGCTTTAATGGTTCACATTAGCGTACGCTGATGACCTAATATTATTCTCCAGGCACTAGTTGAGAACGTGGTGTTTATTGGAGGCATATTCGTACATGTTATTGTAAGTTACTTATTCAACAAAATTTTAGTCTGCTGAGTTTATTTCGACATCTGATGTGCTAGAAGGATCAAACCTAGGTCCTTTGTTGTTTATTTTATGTATAGATAATCTATGGAAGCTTTGTTGTGCTACATTAGCGTAAGACGATGATCTAATATTATTCTCCAGATACGAATTGAGACTGCAGGGTATAGGAGGCAAAATCGTAGATATTATCCGTGTTGTCATCTCCAATATGAACAACAAAATTTGCTTCTGATTGCTCTCACAAACAGAAGCACCAGTTGCATAAAAGAAAAAATGTTCCCGTAAACCATTTTTCAGTCAATTGAATGTATGACGCCTTTAAATATGAACAATGCGTCTAATGTTAAATCTGCGCTTAAAACGTTATTTTAATATTACTAGTATTTATTTCAACCATTTTGTTATATTAATTTGCCTATTTAATGATTAGATCAATGTCTAACATTCAACATTACAAAAAAAATGTTTACATAATGTTTTCATTCCTCTTGATGTCGTTATAAATTATAGATAATATAGATATTCAAAAAACCTAATCACATATCATTTTATTTTAACCTTATTTCCATTTAGAACATTTATCCAATTCAATCCTGAAATTTGATACAACTGTAAACAGAATTGATGATGATAAATTTTGAATAAAGTCATAAATTTTATATAGTGCAATAAATGTATTAGGAAATGTGTCAATATAGAACTTTTAGATGGAGAATAATTTAATCGCGAATGCAAAAAAGTTTTGGGTTACTTGGTTTAACTAATAGAAGGTGAATTAATTTTAAGTCTCAACACGAATAATACTGAAGTTGTTTTTGTAGATGCAATAGGTAGCAGTTATATCACCACTGAGTTTACTTAGTTCATACAGTAAACTCCAAATTAGAATGTGCGAAGTTGAAACCTGTGTTAGGGATGCTTTCATAAATTAGCTTCTTTTTATTTACCTGGATACTTTCAAATATTGGATTTGTGTACCTATACATACGATACTATAGTTCATTTAGTTAATTTATGCTTGAGTACCAACTTATAAAACGTACCACTTATACACCTCAAAAAAAAGTGTTGCCTTTCTCTAATGTATCTTCCGTCTCTTCTTCCTTCTCGCGTGCCCACACACGCACTCACACACATATGACATTTGCATCAAAAGCGTATTCATTTATATTTGATGTTCCGGATCGCATGTACAGATCCACGGCTAGACCGAATATGAATATACCGACTTATGAATGTTTAAAAATCTCATCATCGACGGGATGCATTCCGAACGGATGCCGCAGAATATTCAAAAATTCAACATTCAATTAACTCGTACAATACAGCAATGCATCAATTGACATTTGAAGGGCTCACACGCAACACCACAAAGCGGTGCATTACGATTTTCCCGCCGTTTAATGAATGATGAAGGAAGTTCGCGGGTTATTCCCTTCTATGCTCTAATTACTTTCCAAAAAGATGTCAATATTTTGAATGTCATATAAGTATATGAAAAGCTATTGATTACTAGTTGTTATAGATATATATGATTTAAATTTTGAGCGCATTATGACATCGTGATTGTATTCCTTGTTTTTTTAGTCATTGTGTGTTACGGGATATTATACTTGCAGCTCATCATGAAATAAAAATTATATTATTATCATTGATGTCATGTTGTCAAATGTCAAATAGTAGGTACCTAAACTGCAAGAGCCAGAGCAGAATCTTAATGCAATTTTAATTTCATGTAGAATTAGAGGAGAAAGTTGCCCACGTGCACATGCCTGGTCCATTTCGGATGCATTTCTATAGTCTAGTGGTTCACGTTGAGAAGGAAGTATTACTCTTATGGAGATAGTACCCACCGATGCCAACTCTATTGAAGTACTTAATTTTTCGTATGTTGTCGCTCTGAATAACTTGACGAATTTCAGGTTGACGCTTAATAAATGTCAATTCAGTGAATTTTGTTTGCCGTTGTATTATTGGTTATGTCCATTAACATAAAAATTCATAGAATGTTGATTGTATTATTGTTTATAACCACATCAAAACACAACATAAATAGAATGTTTTATTTTATGGTTTTGTATTTATTTTCGGGAAAACATACTACAGATATTATATACATGTTGTAATATATTTACAAATATTTACAGAAGTATGGTCACAACAAATTAAAAATTATTTCTATAATCATAATAACACGATTAACTAATGTCGGAAGACCAATAGGAAGATGATGATGAGGTCGATGTTAAATTAATAATAAATTCTTTCGGTTCATTTTGCATTTTATCCAACCGCCACATACCTTCCTCAACAAAGTGTCCAGTATTTACCCACGATTCGTCAGTGAAAACAATGTTTCTACCTTTATTACAATACCTCCTAATAGCACGTAAACAATCATGTCGCCATCTTATAATATCATCACGGTCTATCAACATTACTTTCTTCCAATTTTCTCGAATGTAAACCAATGTCAAGTAAGAACCTGTAGAGTGTACTTTTCGAAAAATCGGGTTAACCTTCTTCGCTATTTACTGCAGTTAGTATCATGGCCATCGCAGGCGGAATATTTCTTACAAACAAGCTATGAACTTTACATCTAACAAGTGTCTGAATGTGTTCATCATATACTTTCAAACGAAAATTGTTGTTTCAATTTATCTTCGTTTGTAAGCTTTGCCACTGGATGGTTTTCTTTTTCATTGCGAACAGAATACACCATTCTTTTATCACAACCAAGCGCTTTACTTGTTTCCTCCACAGCCTTAGAAACATTCATATTTTTTGCAAAATATGTAAAAAGGAATTTAGGATCACTTGCTTTTCCTTCGACGAATACACTTCGCCTGTAAGATTCCATACTCCAATTCTACGAATACATCACCTTTGTATTACATGTGATTATAACAGCTGTTTTATTATAGGGGACTTACAACAGATAATACAAAGGACGGCGATAGTGGCTTTTTTATAAAAACTGATCTGTTTAAAATAAATACGTAATAGAAAAAAAAAACTGGGGTAAACTCAAGGGACACAAAATAATCGAAATTGACAAATGACAGGTACAGTAAATGATTACCAACAGCTATATTATCTCTGACCGATAGCCACCAAATAATCTGGCAACAATCCCCATGATAGAAAAAGATAGATACATATAAACGAGTATGAAATTGAAAGGGACGCATATAGTCCATAAGAACAATACTTCTTTTAAAACTTGATCTAGACTGTAGTGACAATCTTCATGGGTATTATTGATGATATACAGGGTGTTAGGTAAACATGCGGCAAACATTCAAGGGGTTATTCCTTGGCTTATTCTAAGAATATTTTGTCCTATGATGATTTTTGAAAAACCCCTTTGTTTCGAAGATACAGGGCGAACAAAATTTGCGACAACCGTATTCGATATTCCTTGAAATTATTAATGTAAATAAAAGTATGGTATACGCCAATGAGTATATGTTTCATCTAGTAGTGGATTTCATTTGAGGACGTCTCATCGGTCGCATTTGTTTAGATTGAGTGACGTTTGACTGTTTGACGTGTCTTTAATAATTAGTGAAATCCTCTACCATGATGTGTACAAACGCCGAGATGACTGATAGGCATTTCATGTATGGACTTGCTGGTGGCAACTCATTAGAAGCTAGACGATTGTACATTGAACGATTTCCTGTCCGTAATGTCCCCCGACCGAAAAATCTTCGAAAACATTCATCGACGTCTTCGTGAAACAGGCTCAATGAAACGAAGTGGAGGGTTAGGAAGCTCGCTGACTGCAAGAACGGTACAATTGGTACAGAATGTGCTATGAGGATGATGATAGAGGAAAATCTTGATAGTTCTACGCGAAAAATTGCAAATACTTTGAATGGAAAATTCTTAAGGACAATTTGTTGTATCCATACCATATTCAACGCGTTCAGGCACTACTACCTGTTGATTTTCCTCCACGTATTGCATTATGTCAATGGATATTGCAAACATTAGTTCGCATCCCTCTATTCCTGACACAGATTCTTTTTACCGATGAAGCCTGTTTCTCAAGAAATGCAATAAGGAATTGTCATAATAACCATGTGTGGGTAGATGAAAATCCGCATGAGGTATTTGAAGATCGTTTCCAACACCAGTTCTCGTTGAATGTTTGGGTTGGAATTGTGGGTGACTATCTAATTCGGCCGGTATTTCTATCAGGAATACTTACTGGCGTGGTGTACCGCAACTTTTTGGAAGCAACGTTGCCTGAGTTTCTGGAGGATGTACCATACGCGACAAGAATTGGAATGTGGTTTATGCACGATGGTGCACCACCACATTTCAGTTTGGTTGCTCGTAATTTTTTAACAGCAACATACAGAGATTGCTGGAATGATCGAGGTGGGTCACACGCATAGCCTGCTTGATCCCCAGACTTAAACCCTCTAGATTATTTCTTCTGGTGATCTCTGAAGTCAATAGTTTACGCTACTCCAGTGGAGAATTTGGACGATTTGCGAAATCGGATAATTGCTGGGGTGTATCTCAATTAGAAACGACCCTAGTGTGTTTGAAAGAGTTCGACAGTCAATGACGAGAAGATTGAATGCTTGTATCCAGGCTGGAGGAAGCCATTTCGAACATTTATTGCAGATGGAGTAACTTTACATGTACTTTCTGATCATGAAATGTTGTTACTATCGCAAATCTTGTTCACCCTGTATCTTCGAAACAAAGGGGTTTTTCAAAAATCATCATAGGGCAAAATATTCTTATAATAACCCCTTGAATTTTTGCTGCATGTTTACCTAACACCCTGTAGGTCTTTTGCTATTTCTATCATAAACATATTACTACATATTTATGCAGTCGAAATCATTCAAAACGTGTAGTAGAGACACGAAGTGACAAAGTTCAATATTTTCATTCCGGTAATCAATTTTATGCTGAGCAACAGATGGTAATCGATATTAATAAAACGATCAGTAACATCGAAATAAAATGCCTATGTACATAAAACAACATGATAATTTTTTCCTTATCTGCAGGTATCTTGCGTAAAGTCTAAATGTTTTCAATATGTATGTAATATCTAAAATTAAACTTGCTTTCAAATCGGGACAAGATGTATTGCCCTCTTCCTGGAATCAAAACGTTTTCAACAGAATTAAAGATATCGATAAGTTAGATTAAATTCTGCGTGCAAGGATTTTGAGAATATTTTAAAGAATTTGTATTAATTGACCAGGTCGTTAAAGTTTACCGTTGTCGAAGTAGCAGGGCGCTTGTCATATTTTATTTAGCCGTGACATTGGAACGTTATTGAATGCTTTTCTAAGTTAGTGCAAGCTTCTTTATGAGCACATCTTGACAGTTATCCTTAATGCAAAATAGGTTGTTTGGTTTGAATCCAGCACGTCTTTCAAGTTGTTGATCGACTGCTTGATACTTACATACAGTTATGCATCTTATAAGGTTGCAGATATAAGAAATGATGAACAATCATTTTAAATTCGATCGACAATAATTCCGTTTAAATTTAGATACATACTTGAAGGCTTTAATTTGAGATTGTGGTCAATTCCAACTAGAAAGTCTACATCCTATCCAGACAACAAAAGGTCTATAACCTTAATCCTCATATTTATGCGCGTACGAATGCGTTTGTGTGCGGGCACTGGCGTGAGTGTGTATATGTATATGGACGTATCTTGTTAAAAATTTTAACAAGATTATTAAAAATTCATTTCTTCGATGGTTATGTAAATACGGAATGCCTCCGTGGCGGAGATTATAACAATTAGTGTGCGGTTCACATAATATGTAATTAAAAAATTAAAATTTTGTATAAATGTAAATGAGTTTGTTTAAGATATTATAATTGTTTATATTTAATGTAGAGAATAAAGAGTATGGTTATACGACGATGACGAGGCGTTCAACTTAACATGCTCGGGCCTCTCCATTGTGGTGACTAAACAGAAATTAATTATAGGGTTACCGGGCTTTTTTTAGGGAATTCGTTTTTGTTAATAATATTAAAAAAAAAAAAACTAACAAAAAGGAATGATTACCGGAGATAAATAACAACTCATACGTGTAGCGTGCGCAACGCTACATTTACCAGTTCCCGTTGAGTTATCTAATTATCAACCCGGTGATCGTTTTCCATTAACTTTTCTTACTGTGTAGTAATTTTAACAGACTAATGCTAGGTACAGAGTTGCATACTCTTGAATCGTTCTTATAACGGTATCCTTCCGAAAATATTAAGCGAAGAAACTGTAATTTGTTCGTTTTTTTTGTCACAAACTTATTATCTACGGCATACACATCTACAGATTGAATGCTATCCATTCGATTGGCGAAATGGGAGAGGTGCTTCTCACTAATTTCTGAAATAAAATGTCACAGAGACAGATACTTATTTCACAATTCTGAGCTTGCCGTTGAAAGTCAATGTTATCATGTTTTAATGCATTTGCTAGACCGCAATTTTCGTGTAATCACATTGAGTGTTTACGAGAAAACACTCAAATACTAGCTTTGTGTGTTATTATTCAAAACAAGCAGTTATGGGTAGAGATGGTGATTTTTGTTGGCACTCAGTGGGGCAGACTGCACATGCTCAGTCGGCATTATGTATATATTATACGTATATGTATATAAATCGATTCACACGCCTTGCCTGGGAAGTAGAATAGAATAGAATAACAATAATATAACCAGTCACAAAAATCAGGTAAATTGAGAAAGAAACAAAAATAATTAAATTAAAATAAAATAAAATGCAACTTATAAACTAAGCAAACTAAAACTATAATTCTTAAAATAAATTAAATAGAATTACTAAGAAAACAAGACACGGGTGAAAACTCAAAGTGGCAAAAAGTAATCATGAAGTGCCCAGTGCAAAAAATTCTGATAAATCATAAAAGTTGTGACACAAAAGAAATTCCCTGATCTTGTTGGGAAAGCTACGAAGTGAGCCTTGTTCTTTAATTTCGGCGGGTAAAAGATTACAGATTTTAATGTCCATATTCTTTAAACCTAGGCTCGTAACAGAAAGTGTACATCCTGCTGTATGTAGTTGGTCTTTATTTCTTGTAAAATGATGGTGATATTCTGAATTTAATCTAAAAGCATTTTTGTTACTAAATATACAGTGAGGTCGTAAATTGTGCCCCCAGCCTTTCATATTGAATTGAAAGGAGTGTGATAAAGCAATGAATACGAGGGCTATCGAAAAAGTAACGTATGTACTCCAATAATTAATCTGGATAAGTTGTGATAAATTTTGAAAATCGTAAAACTGTTTGCATTGCTATTAAAAGTAATTAAAAATATCTTCCAAATGAGCTTCTAATTGATATTACTTCCCATTTAAAATTTTAAAGATAGCTACGCCCTCTATTTTACATCAGAAGCCATGTGCGTATCTCTATAGGCAAAAAATCACAAATTATCTCTAATTTCACTTTGTTTTTGTTTCATTGCTCTATCTCATACCATTCAGAGTTATCAAGGGAAGGGAGGGAGGGACAATATACGACCTCACTGTATAAACTACTGCCTCCATTATATAGATACAAGCTAACGGCAGTATTTTAAATTTCTGAAACAGTGCTCTACATGATTCACTGAAATGAGGACTCGTTCAGGATCTAAGTATTGCTTTTTGAGCCAAGAACACCATTCTGGTACCTGCTGAGGACCCTAATTCCGTATCTTAGGCGAGAATGTATTTCTGCATAATATAACGTGAGTAGACACCCCACGGTTATTCGCAAACGCAAACAACGAAATACGTAGCATTTACTATGTAATTTACTAGCTAAGCCTTGACAATGTTCGGTCCACACAAGATTGTCTTCAAAAGTAACGCCTAAGAACTTAGTGGATTGAGCTTTCTGTAATTGTGCATTATCTATGAAAAATGGTCCAATCTCGGAATGCCTATGTCTCGTATTAAAGACCATCTGTCATTTAGTCTTTTCTTAATGACAGCTTGTTACTAGCAAACCAATCTGACAGAGTACACAATAAGGCATTAGCAATGTATTCAGCATTGTCGTTGGTTGTCAAGTTGATTAAATACATTTCAGATAGAAAAAGTACTATATCATTAATATATATAGACTAAAAAGAACAGGTCCCAAAACTGATTCCTCCGGCACTCCCATATGTATTAATATTACATAAAAAAAGGATATTTCGAATCAAAATTACATTTTTTTGCTGCCATTTAAAGAACAATTTTCTTCAGTTAATATTTCTTTCAGTAAAATAACACTCTTTTTAATTAAGGAAAATAGGATAAGGAAATAAGTTTTGATTGAAGAAAATGGTCCTTTTAAATAGTTGCAAAGAAACATTTCTTTCATTTAAAGAATTCTTCATCTTTGTGTACGCTATTGTGTGCCAACAAACATCACCATCTCTAGTTATATGAGTATTTTTGTAAACCTTTTGTGTTTCGTGTTTTGAATAAATTAAGGATATAATAAAAATAAGTATATCCAGTTATTGCATTATCTAAATAAAACTGTCATGACTTGCACAGTTAAAATTGTATTTTAGTTTAAAAAAAAATAACATTCTTGGTTATTTTTACACAAATAAAGTATCCCAGATAAAAGTAGTATTAAATTTTTAATGCGAATTTATCGTTTTCGGATTTTGGTCTGTGTCGATGACATGATCCGAAGATCATTTTTATTGTCTCTTGTTTTGATTATTCTGAGTACTTTTACCGTCTATAGACAGTGTAACCTAATTGTAATATCTTGCGGATAATTCATCTTAATTCCTCTATTGGAGGAAAATTGTTGTTTTAAGTTTATCACGTATACCACGGTTTAATTAAAACAGAGGATGTGATGATGTAGTATATTTAAAATTAAGTAAACAGCTTCAAAAGCTGTCAATATACTTGTGATCAATTTAAAGAATTATCGCGATAAAAAAATATATAAATAATCATAATAAGATAATGATAAATGAGAAAAATACAGACGTTTACGTTGTTTTAATTAATTTTATAAACAATAAGATTAAGAAATTAGTTCGTTTATTGTTAATTTCCATATTATTCACACCTCCTTAATATCATAAATGAATAAACAACGAGATTTACGCTTTCATTTCGTCTGCGAGCCCGCCATACGTGACTCAGAAAATCCCCTATGCCATCTACGGGTGATTTGTGTCCCCTCCCTTGTTCATTCTTAACTTGTAACACTATAGTCGAACGGTCGAGCCCGCGGGATTGCGGTATTAATTACAAAACTGCATTTGATAGCCTCTTAATGGCAAAAAGTCTCAACAATAAATCGGACTATCGGAACGATTATTGCCGTTTTCAGATCATTAATTTTTTCGCATTGGCTGCTGTGGACCGCCTGCACGGAACGGACCAAAATATTAATTTTAATTTCCGATAAACGAATCGTGTAATTAGTGGAGCGATAACAAAGGACCTTTGTAGGGAATTACCGGTATAATTATTTACTATTATCGGAATGACTGAGATTTTTGGTATTCGCCTAAATTGTTAGGAATTGATTACGGATCTTGGAATATTCTTCTTATAATACTGTAATAAAATTAATCATACAATTAAGTTGTTGAGATACATATTTTGAATTTAGAAAAGATGTTTTTTTTTTGTATGATTAACATGGTGAATGGTTTAAAGTATTTAGATAATAAAAATGCACTCTCTCAACATTAAGTGTTTATCATTGATAAATTCGTCATTGTTTACAAATTTGAATAAATTAGCATTTGTGGTGTAGAGTGAAAGCAGTATTTTATATTTTAGCATGTTTTGAAATAATTTTTAATTTTAAATAAGCACATTTAAAACAAAATAGTACTTGTATTCTCTAATGTTTGTTAAAATAACTATAACAAATGGTAATTTCTTTAAATATTTATTAATACGGACGTTATTAAGAAGTTCTTTTTTTATATTTCTTATTGCTTTGACATTCTTCACTGCCTTCTTAGAGCATCCTAAGTAAATTGCGTAGATTACAAATTCAAACTTTTGTGTCCTTCTTTGTTATTAAAATTATTTTGGACTATTACTTCGATATTGGAATAAATTGAGGAGTCGTTTTTTTTAATCATGATTTTTCGTTGATAACAATTGAAACAGCAATAAAAATACCGATAAATGTGTTTTTTTTTTTAACTAAATTGAAGAATATTATGCATATTTTACATTGAAACTAATTTTGAGATATGAGATTATGAGAAAAAATATCATGGGCTTTACTGCAATATAAAATGAACCTAGCAGTGCATCAGATAACAGCTATGTTTAGAGTTGACAACGCCAAAAAGTCTTTTTAGTTTTTCTTTTTAACGATTACCTACTAGTAAAGTATAAACATTACAAACTTGAAACTTCGAGATTAGATTTAGATTCAGAATTCCATATTATATGTAAAACTTCTTTAGAAAAAAAACAATAAATAGCCAAGTCTATGTAAGTGTAAATTTTACTAGGTCTCCTGTCTTTTAACACTTATTTGCTAGCGCTTATAATCGGAAAATTCTTTAATTCTTCAAATTAAAACATAAAAAACAGTTTTAATTATTTTTAATATGAACCTAGGAAACCAGTGAAAATAATTATTACAAATTATTATCATTACAATATATGTATTATATATAAAGTAACATCCAAGATATGATAAATCTATTACTTTTTCTTATACTGATTGTGTCACTTTTTTAAAGTTTTTGGATTCCACTTACAAGTTCTGTTGCATGAAATTGTTGTGATTTTACAACAGCAATACGAATTGTATTATTTAATCTCAAATAGCTGCGTTTTTGGCTGCAGTTTCTGCACAACATATGCAAAAAGAAGTATGTTATATGTATGTAATGTCAATTAGTACAGTGAGTTGTAAATGTTAATATTATTTCTTAGCCAAACAAGTGTACATATAAATTTCAATTTTATTGGATACTGCGTGAAATAAGCAAATGAATATTTAATAAAGGCCATCTCAACATATGTCTACACGCATTTCTGTGTAAGTTAAGTCTCTTAATATATGTATGTGGAACATCCATCCCTTATTAGGCAATACTTTTTGTACTTTCATTCCACTTTTTCTATATTCTTGTACAGACCACACGCAATGTGAATGAAAATGCATATACGTATATTAACATATTATTTAATTATATTTACAGATACTTTAATAATAAAAAAAGAAATTATAAATCCCTTCTCAATCAATCCTTGTCTAAATTTAGAAGAATTAGTCACAGGAAATATGAACTAAATCCGAAAATGCTTAGTTTGTCGTACTATCTAAATTTTTAAATTGATAAGGAAAAACATGAGACCGATTTAATTTGTTGTAGGAGGTTATAAAACAAATTGAATTTTATTAGTGTTCTCTGATGACTAAGGCAAGTTTAAGTTTGTGTTGTAAAAAGAATGCAGAAATGTGGTAATCAGGGTTGTATCAAGGATTTCAATAATAAAATAGTGAGTATATACAGTGTGTCCGCGGATCGACGTATGAATGAGTAAAAAGGTCTGAAAATTTTTTTAGTTAAAATTTCGTCTCGGATTTAGCCCTGCTTGGATAGAAAATTATTTGTGCCATGCTTTTAATTTTGAAAAACCAAGTATGCTTTTGAAGTTTACGAAAAGGCAATTTTTCTTACTACAAAAGGTGTCTTTTTTAGAGGAGATACTATAAAATGTTAGTAAGAAAAGTTATTCAGATTAATAAATTATGCAAGTCTGAAAAATTTAAACAATATCAAGTATGCTCTGAAAATTTACAAAAAAAAAAATATTTTTCCCACTATCATTAAAATGCCTTCTTTTGTAGGAGATACGACAAAATATTATTAATAAAAGTTGTTCAGATTAATAAACTGTGCAAGTATGCAAAATTTAAACAAGATCAAGCATGCTTTGGAAATTTACGAAAAAGTTATTATTCCTACTAATAAAGTGCTTTTCTGTAGAGATACTATGGATGTTATTAAGAAAAGTTGTTCAGATTGATAAATTACGTGAGTGTGCAAAAATTTAAAAAAGATCGTTTGAATTAAGTAATGTATATAAAAAATAATTAAATTCAAATTGAAATAACAATTCACATGATTGTTGAAAAAAGTATCCCAAAATTTGCAAATGGGTAGAAATATGCTTAACAAAAAGAGGATATTTTTTTTGAACATCTGCTATAAGTTTTGATAATTAAAAATAATTATAACGTGTAAATACTTTTAATTAAGAACGCATTTTGTTGTGGTTTAATGTTCATTTGTTTTTTTATTATAAATAAAAGACAAACATCAAGTCTTAACTGAATGGTTTACGAATAAAATACATACTATTTAAGTAATTAAGTAAATATAATAAAATAAACAAGAAAATAAATAAACAATGACAAACTGACATGTTGTAAGAAGGACAAAGTATTCATACAAAATTATTTGTTGACAGATTTGACGTTTAACTGTTATGCTGGTGAAATAATTGTCAAGGCCTGTTTTATTAAAAATAGGTATTATTATTTCTGCTGATCATCACTAAATTTCATTCTTTTTTTTTTTTTTTTGAAAAATATGTCATTAGTTTTCTATTCTATTATTTGATGTTACTAACACATATTTATTAATTTGAGGCTTTATTCAACTGTATAAAATTTCAATACTAAGCTAAGATGAAAATTAATGAAAAATTTGTTAGATTTATTTAAAATCATTAATTATCTACAAAATTCTGCATTAGTTATCATAAATGTTTATATAAATTAAAAGGGTTGATTTAAAATAAGCAAAAATATAGGGTGCTATTTAAACAAATCAAGTTACCGCGGGCTAAAGTTAAGCAAATGGTCAGGATTATAGCGGACACCTGTATATAATTATATATATATAATCTTGGTTTTAGTTCCACTGTTGTATCAAGCTAAGCATGTTAATGGTATTTAAAATATGAATAACTTAAACAAATGCGTATACAAACTACGCCACCTTAACCGAAAGTTAGGAGCAAAACCATTTTTTTTTACAAAAGCGTAAATAACAATGTTGTTATTGTAGATAGATATATAGTAGCTTATATAAAGTAATGTTATTTTTATTCGTAGCATTTAAAAATAGAATAATATATAGAGATATTTCATTTAAAATAATGGAATAAGTATGCGTTTTCGTACTTTTAGAACAGCCTGTACAGTCAAAAATATTTTTAGGTTATGCAGCATTGAATTCTATAAAATTTTTGTAAAAAAGATTTTTTCCTAAAATCAGAAATAAAGCTGCAATACAAGACTCAGTCATCGGTGGGACACTCTGTACACTGTCGGTCCGTAGTCATATTTTTTTAACCAATCTGGATGTTGTAGGTTGGACTAATACCGTGTTTGGAGCTTCACATTAAATAAACTAATAATCGGGAAGACATAATTGTATTATGTCCTATATTATAACATTGAATTATGTATTATTGTATTATGTCCTATATTATAACACTGAATTAGGTGAATCTGTTCTGGTAGAGTAAGCATACTTTTGTGATGTTTCCCAGTGGTATTTACGAAATTTTAATATGAATTTTAGAACACAGAAAACTTTACGTCAATTTAAATTAAATATTTCTGACAAGTGCCAAACGTTTTTTTTATTATTTTTATCATTTTCTAACTTTTTTACCTATTCATGCGTCTAACCGGAGACACACTGTATATACTCTAATAAGTAGAAGAAATTTTATGTTAAATATCAGTGAATAAATGACTAATCACAAGATTTAGATGTGAATACGATTAGTAAAATAGAAAATTTAAGATAATTGATAATAAAATAAAAATTTAATGTAAATAAATAACTTAAAAACCTATTTTATGTTTTAATAGAATTGATAACAGTGCATTTAATGTTTATGTTTGTCAATTGTTATTAGTAATCACTAAAAAAAAAAATGTTTTGGCGTTGGAAATTTTAATTTGAAATAATATATTTGTAAACTTTAGTACAATAAAAAATAATATTTGGTCTGTTACTATTGGTTACTGACCTGCAAACATGTGTCCGTTATTTAGATCGTCGAAAATGTTCTTTAGATAATTATTCGTATGTAAAGAGTTGGACAGCATCGGGGTCATCTTCGTTCTTCGTTCCGCTTGACGTGCAAAAATAGTTCGATGATGCTTCGATTAAATTACAACCTATCACGTTGAATATTAAAAAGCGTCCGATACTATGCAAGTGTAACTGATTAAATTAAATAGGCAAGTCAGATACATATATTCCAGGTAATATTTAAAAAGGAGAGAAAAAAATCCGATAAGATTGATGATGCGTATACGTAGTTTGCTTATTTAAATTAATAATTACGATGTAGAGGATTGCCACCGATCGGCGCTAAACGTCGGGGCAATTGATGACGCGTCTTTAGACAGACGCTGTGCGGCAAAAACAAAAGCGTTTCGTTTTTATTTATATGATTACCGCCAATATGTTGTATATCGTCAGGTAGACGATCAGACTTGCGAAACATAGCGCGGATAATACGAAAACACTGGTGCACATCTCGGACGATTACAGCGCGACTTCTGGTCCGTCTCTCAAGCGGGAAACGCGTGAATTTTTCCGGGAGCTTCGGCATGGATACTTCTTACAGTCCGAAACATGACTGAACGTTCGACCAGTGGTCACCGGATGATATAGAAAAGTTTACTAATGTATTCACCCTCACACCCGCATGTAGCACATGCCTTTTGCACCCCCTAGAAGGTTGGTCGTCTGTCTCCCTTGCGCGCGGGATCCAAGCTGATCGAGAATTATCGAAATCAATTGAAGAATACTACCATCGTATGCATGGTTTTACAAAATTGAAACCCAGCCAGTGAGTGGATTTACTCGTTATCGAATTTGGTATAGGTAGTAACAAATGTTTATGGGATTACAGGTACCAAAAAGGATAGAAAATAGCAGTAAATTAAATTTATAACTAAAAATTTTTTGACATACGGTTTTGACAGATACGAGGTAGTTATCTAACCTTAGAACTTGCAAACATTAAAATTGAACTTGACTTGTTTAAACAATGATTTGTAGTTAAAATAATAAAATCACTTGGGTATTGATATTTTTATTTTAAAAAGTCGCCCACGTTAATCATTATAATTGATCACTATTTGAAAAAAATCACTTTCTGTGTCACTATTTCCTAAATGCATTATTAATGCCTCTATAAAACTGTCCATTACCCCCACCATTTTCTACATTTTCATGTGTCTACAAAAATATGATCAAGTGTTGCAAACATTCAATATGGGTATTTGCTGCAATGTCCTTATCAGGTGACTTCAAAACATTTTAAACGTAACCAAATTATTTTTTTTTCGTCTAGGGATAAATCGCCCACACAGTAATATTTTTTTTATTGAGAAAATATCGAAGAAGTGCTTGAATTTGCTCTAACAATAACTTTTATTTTTATTTATACGTATAAATCGCCAAATTAAGCAAGATAAATGATATGAAAAATACATTTTTTAAAATACCGTTGATAGGTCGCGTCAGCAGTTGACATGATGACGATTTCCGGAATATTTTCTTTTTATGTGTAAACAAGATTATCATAACTAATCAAAAGACTTCTTGGCCCGACTGATTTAAATCACACCTCTTAATTTTGAGACAAGGTATAGTTCTGAAGACCTGCCCTTAACTCTCATGCTACCATGTGGTCACTAAAAACCTCATGGCTGATTATGAATATAATTTTTATGGAGATTTATATTGATAAAATTTTACCAAAAAATTCTAAACTTTTCATAATTTTATCTATTCTAACACCTAATAGTTGTAGCTTGCATAGTTTTGTAAAAAAAAGTAATAACATAAGTTACACTTAATACCATTGGGCTTGCCACATATTAAACATGCCATTTCATAATCTTTTTTTATTTCTTATTTTTTGTTTCGATATTCTTTCGCTACAAAAGATTTATTGACAAAGAATTACTCCGTAAATAATTTCTATTTGTATGACGCTTCCCCGTTTATTTTATTAAAGTGGATTGAAGAATCTGATGAAATGATGGTGATCAAGAAGTTGCTGCTAACACAGATGATAGCTATGAAAAGGATTTTACTGAAGGACAATCAAAAACCAATGTGAAAATCGATCTGATGCAGAAAATATGTCTAGTAATATTGATGACCAACAACAAAATTTTTACATGTAAAGTTTCTACTTCAAAAGTAATATTTCCCTGATGGTGCTGCTGAAAGTTGAGTTTGCAAAGTGGTATTTAGATTTTCAAACGCATATGAGGGACGAAAACCACTGCAGAATGTGATACATCAAGAAGGAAGTTCTATAAGATACGCAAAGCGAAACGTAGACACAATTTGCAATACCTTTAGATTATTTTTCAAAATAATATTGTAAACCAGGTCGTTCAGTAGCCTAATGCCGAAGATAGATTCAAGCATGGAAATTTATGGAAAATTCTGGATTTCGAAGGGTTTTTACGTTTTGTCGGATTATTAATATTGGCAAGAGTTCATAAGTCTCATCAGCAAAGGAGTTGCAAGACGGGTGCTGTATATTCAATAAAATTGTGACGAAACGCAGATTTACTACAATTTTTCAATGTCCATATTTTGATAATCCAGAAACCCGTGGAAAAATCGATATTTAGATAAATGATTCCCAACTACAGTTCTTTTTTTTTGACTATGGATACCTACTCTGCAAAATGGATGTATATCTTCCAAAAATCTAACCGTCAACGAGCAACAGTTTAGTTTCCGTGGTTGGTATCCAAATTCTAAACACTACATACCTGCTGAACTAGGGAAGTATGGCATAGAAATCTGGGCAATATGCCACAGAAAAACTTCACACTTGTTTACACTTGCTAAATATATACTGGCAAAATAGGAGTTGAACATGAACGAAACCAAGGCTGACAAAGGATTTGGAAAAAATCAGGTAGAAATATTACCATGTTACAATTTTGATTGAAATGATGGAGAAAAAATTATTATATTATAGAAAACTTATGGGGCTGGATGACGAGGCAAGTTTACAGTCCATGAAGGAAGGCAGTTTAACGCTAGGGAAGAATTGATGTTAGCCTTAAGAACCACTTGGGAAGCAATTCCAATGATTTTTTTAGATAATTTATTCAATTCGTTGCATCATTGCATGTTAGCAGACGAGAAGCAAGTTATTGAGAAGCAAGATCTTGGATATTAAAATAAAAGTTGGTTGCTTTATTTCTTATATAGTTTATTTCTATTTATATGTTTTTTTTTTTAGGTGAGAATAATCAATTGTCGCTTTGAAAATTACCATCAGACTGAAAAAAATGTTCAGAAACTGGTTTTTCAAATTGTAAGGCAAACTAGTGTCTAGATTTGTTCAAGGGATCAAACTTAATTGTTATTATAATCATTTTAATTCAACGAAATGGCGTCAATTGTGGGATGAGGGTAATCAAGAGTCGGCCATGGTAGAGTCAGCTGCAATAGAGAATGGTACATGTCTTCACCAAAAGCTCCGCGAAGCCTGGCATCAATTACGCCCCGCTATCTGCTACCACTGTCTGTTACCTAGTAACGAGGCATCTGCTACCAATATTCGTTCATTGCGCATGTGACGTCATGTGCCATTCTCTATTGCAATGGACTCTACGTAATTATAAATAATAAAATATTTTTTTTTTACAGTCTATCAGTTTCAACGATTTTCTCATTTATGGCGGTTCTATGTTTATTTCTTTGTATCGTCTCTAATACACACAGTGCTTTATAATTTGTTTTTATTGAGTATCGTCACATTGATAAAATCAAATGTATGTCCCGTATTTAATATATGTTTATTTTAAGCTGTAATATTGTTTTGGTGTTTGTGGCCACGCATTTTGTCGTTTAAATGTTGCATTGACTGTCCCAAATATACACCATCACAGACCTTAGATGAATGTTTGTATAGTACTTGGCTTTGTTGAGTTTATATATAACTAGCCAAAATTATCAAGAGAAATTGTCCATAATTAAGTTTCAAAGGAAAACAAGAAGTTGCAAACAAATAAAATTAACCTTTTCTGCAATAATCTTTCACAAGTCGATGTTCTAGTGATTAGTTTTCTTTAGTACTTATACACAACTTTATTACTGATAGTTTCACACTAATATCGATATTTATTCAACATATCTATAAGATATGTATTTATTTTAAAGATTTTTAAGAATAATGAAAGATATCGTTTAATATTTATCGAGTAAGTGCTTATTTGTCAAATTAATCATACATAAATAGCACAGGCGTATTTAGTAATAATTACCAGTAATAATTCCCATATGCAATGATTCCTGGAATTTCAGGTTTGTAGCAGCATATGCAGTGCAAAAAATTGTGAAAATAAAAGTAAGCATTTTGAATGTTTGTTGAAAATAGAAGTATAGAAAGAGAAAATATTTTATAATAGTTCAAATAGGTAAAGAAATATTTTCCAATTATAATTTAATAATGGTAAATTTTTATTTACTGCATTTTATAATTACTCTGCACTACCTAAGAGGTTACATTGTAGTTCTTTGTTTGAAAGTGTACCTTCCTTTATTTACCTAAATTATAACTGGGAAGTATTTCTTTGCCGATTTCAACTATCGAATATTATGGACTAATTATGGACCTAAGATCACCACAAGATACTTTATAATATTTCCTATATCTATTCTTTATTAAATTTAACAAAAACCAACATTCCATATATTTCATAAAGGATACTGTATTTTCCTGCTGAATTGTAGTTAAAGAAGAGAAGCAAATCTACAATTGGTACACAGGTACAACATATTCTTAGAAAAAAACACACATGCGTAAGATATTCCTATTAATATTCGGAAAACAACTTGCGCAATGTTTAATGAAACTATCCAAGGCGTAATATTGAACAGGTATTAATACATACATATTACAAAATAAATAGATAATGAGGCGATCGAACAAATAAATTAATCGATCTACAATTTGCTCTGAATTGATAAAAAAAGTATTTACTTAAAATATGCTCTCTGTCTTTCGCACAGGACTCAATATGAATATGAAACGTTTCAACGCATGTAAAGGTGTTATCGGTTGATCATGAGACGTTTATATTATACCCCGCACTAAACTGATAAACATTCGCCTTCACGCGATATGATTTTTTCTCTTTATTCAAATCAAGTGTTTGTTTAAATAAGTAGACATTTCAGCAGCGTAGGATTACTTATTCAACACACCTTACATGTGTATGTATCAAAACTATTTAGGCATGAATATCGATAGAAAAAGGAGTAAAATTATTTAATTGAGCTGCGAGCAGTTCGTTAATGAGGACATCAGTGTTTTGACGATTTTAGAGATAGATTTGTGATGTGAGTGACCGAATCATACCTTAAATAAAACTTGTTTATTTAAAACTGAGACTCATCAGATAGGATATCAATGGGACTAATTTAATTTCGGCATGTTCATTTGGATTATCGAAAATTAATAATTTCAATTTTAAGGACCTGATGATTCGTTTAGATCTGTACTAAAATAATGTTCTAATATAACAAATAAAGTTTGTAGTGAGACTGAAGATATATTTTTAAAATGCTTGCGTAATTAAATTTAAGCACGACAATTATCAGGTATCAAAATCGAATTGATGTCTGCAAAATCGGATATCTAAGGCGATTCGAAAGGTTGGGACAAGTTTTATGGTCGCCATAAATAAAAAAAGAAAAGAGAACTTTTTATTAAATATCCATTATGGGTATGTGTCCGCCGTGTGTCTTAGTATGTGATGTTATTAGAAAAATATAAAATATATAATCTAATAACTCCGTAGCTGTAAATAACCGGCGATGGTTCAGTAAATGTCTGAAAGTTTGATAATTAAATTAATTAATGTTCCAAAGTTTCATATATTTTGCGCCCTTTTATGGAACCTGGACGGTAATGTCTTTTTGATAAATTGACAGTTATTAATATAGGAACGGAGACGTATAACTTACACATACGTGTAGACACATTTAACAAAGAAAAATGGCATAAAAAACGTAGCGCTGGCGACATTTCTACCGTGTATGATTTTTTGATATTATTCGTACTTTTACCAATGAATTCCTGGAAAAAAGTTATATCAATTTATACTTGCAAACGTTTTTTCTACTTTCAGAAGTGGATTGATTTTTTTTTATCACATCTTATAAAAGTTACGAAATTATTTGTTATAGATATGCATGATGCATTAATTTTGTGCTGGTATTTTCATACGATGATTTCAATTTATTGATAATTATTGATAAGTGATATTATTGGATTTTAAAACGGTACCAAAAAATGCTCATTATGTATTCACCATTATTTTATTTGTTATTATTACATAATATGCATTGCGGTGTTCTATTCTAATAAAATTGTAAAATATTTGGTTTTAATTTTGCAAGATAATAAAAATTTTTATGTTTAAAATTTGATTTTTTTTTGGATAGCTTTTAATAATATAGATAAACAAAATTATCAAATTGACAAATTTTGGTAGTGGAGGATAATCATTTTGAGAGGCTGTGTTGAAAAATAATTGGTTGTTGGGAAAAGTTTTGTTTTGTAAAAAAAGAAAAAGAGAGGATAAGATTTTTTAAGAAGTCAAATTATTGAAAGTTATTAAGAAGTTTTTTTTTCTTTAAATAGAAAGAAATCATTTAAAAAGTCATAAATCATAAACGAAGCATCATTTGGAAAAGTGGATTAACATATTCTAAGTGGATCGAATACGAAGTTGTATCAACACGTTGTCATAAGTTTGGATTCAAGGAAACATTTGACGCATAACAGTATATCTTGTGATAGGTGCTTTCCATGCAACTTTTGAAGTTCATTTTCATTTCCTTTACTGTGGGCTACGATAGTGGACGACCTAATCCGAAAGTTGACCAGGAAGTACTTTGACTACCTGGGAGTATGCTGATGGTCTTACAGCAGTCGTTAGAGGGTGTTGGCCAAAGGTTCTGGTGGAACGTTTCCAAACCGCTTTAAATATGGTTGACAGCTGGTTTAAACAAGAGCAGCTATCAGCGAATGGTCAGAAAACCTAAGTTGTCACATTCATGAAGAATATTGGAAAGCTTTGGCTTTTATATGTGCAGCGGTTGCGAA
The DNA here is from genome assembly GCA_004143645.1 of Protaetia brevitarsis. Classification (NCBI taxonomy): domain Eukaryota; kingdom Metazoa; phylum Arthropoda; class Insecta; order Coleoptera; family Scarabaeidae; genus Protaetia; species Protaetia brevitarsis. The sequence goes on from RXPK01000200.1 coordinate 442,420, forward strand.
AAGATCGACCTCTATCGCCGCAATGGAAAGTAATTCTTAACATGTTACCGTGACCTAATTGTATACAAGGAACTGCTAGGTCGACAGTATATGCACAATCGATTACCGATAAAGTAAATCGCATGACTATGAAAAATTACTAGATAGACTTTATAGGAATGTCAAGTCATGCCATGCTCCAAAAATTCAACCTACATGGAAAATATCAAGTTATAATACCAGGTAAGAAGGGTTGAGAGAAAAGCATTCCAGTAAGAGTGGACTCGAACTGGTGGCTCTAAAAGTGACTATGGTGTGGGAGTCGGAATATGTAGAAAGAATACCAAAAAGCTTCGATAAAGTTTAGCAAGGGCAGGACGGTGGTTAAGGCTGATGTTATTGCAATTCTTCAGTGTGTTAGAGGAATACAATATGGACTGAGTTAAGTAAAAGCGTCGCTATTTTCTCTGACTATAATACATCAGTCATAGTCTTCTGCGATGATTTTGGAATTTAATTTCGGATACATTTAAAGGTACCTCGGGAGTGCCACAAGGATCGCATATCACAACAAAACTTTATAAAATTGCTTTTCAATTTTTTCATAGTACCCAAAGATTATCCTAAAATTATTACAAAGGAATTTAATATCTTCTAAGAAATAAATAAGTAATAAATATATAACCTGTATTGGTATTTCTAATAATAACGTGGCATTAAATAAAAAAATACTTTACAACATTTTTACATTAAAATTAATGTAGATTTGTAGAAATGTAATGGTGAAAACGCTCACTTAAGGAATCTTATTTTCATGGTATTTTGGTTTTGGTTAATGGTAATGGAATGTTTTCTTCAAAAACGGAAAATTATGTGTTATTTTTTTTAAAATAATTAACCATAGGTATGTCGTTTGGGTTTTTATTCTTGCCAATATTAGAGGTTTTTAGTTTTTTTTTTTAATTTGAAATGAAATTGTCTCTCTCATTGGCGTCTATATTCGTCCTAGAGATAAGGCATATTTTCAAAAAACAAAAACTTGAATATGATATTTATGGGTACAGATAGAAATCAAATTGGATATTGGGCAACTTCATGGATAATTTCAAAAATTTCTTAAAGATTGTACCACCTACCAGATTTCACTTAATAAATTTCATAGCACTAGTTTGCATTTCTTTGTCTTTCTTCTATCTGCAAACCAAATATCTCTGTGTGAAATAGCAGATTTTTTATGTATTGACTTCTTGAATGAGGGGTGGTGGCTTTTATAATTAAATTTTACTATTTAGTCATTATCATCATATTAGGCCTTCATTGGAAAAGCACATGCATAAGATGGATACGTTTAGCAGCGCCGACGACTTTCCGATGAAAAAAATCATAGGCCACCAAACAGATATGAGATTTTGAGAAGCTGGATCACAAGAAAAGCATAATTTATTTTTGCAAAATAATAAGCAACCAAAGGGACTAGACTATATTATGTTCGGGTAGATTTACATAGCAATATTTCGCTTTATATGTGTGAATCTGAAGTGTTACACTATAAGCAAATATATCGTACCTAAAAATAAGTATTTTTCTGTGAATAAATTCAGTAAGTATTTTTCCATGATTTTCCCTTACTTCTTGGCGAATGCTGGGAGATAACTGAAGTCGTTCCATGGGCGCAAATATAATAACATCTGATAGCTGACTGATTTATTATATTTTTGTTATTATTATTAATAATCATAGTGAAATTATTTAATTAGAGTAGGAACATCTTAATTGTTATGGAGTCTATACAGTGCTTAAAATAGGTGGGTAATTATTTCGCTTTTCATAAAAAAAATGTGATTGAATTCAAATAAAAGCTAATTTTTGAATTGTGGAAGAACTAATATGCAGTTAATCACTCAAATGGGATAAAATGTTTCTGAAAATTCCGATTCAATCTACATTCATTTCGATTTCGCAAATAGAAAAAAAAAGTAATTAAAGTGCCGTGGCTCTATATGGTATACAAATGTCTACATTGCATACATGTATTCATTTCAACATCTTGCAATTCGTACATACGTAGCGGAATAGAACTGGAAACCACCAACCAACATGCATTATGCAGCACCTAATTCCGAATACCCCAGGTTTTTAATAAATAAGTTGTTTGCGTGTCCGTTAAGAACATAGGAGGTTAGATGCGGGCAAATTTAGGAGTATTTACACAGTATATCAATAAGGGGTTGGCGGCCGGCGTAGTAGCTTGACCATGCAACCCTCCCTTGAAATCGCAAAACGTATTCCCTTCTTGAAAAGACGAAAGTTTTCAAAAAGGCTAGCTGTTGCAGCTATAATATATTACGTATGTAAGGTACAACATACATATATCGGCATTGCAGGCGAACAATTGGTCATTACTATATAATAATATAATTAATTTTATATCCGTGTGATATCTGTTGCGTGCTGAATGGTCGAAAGCGGAAGAAACCCATGTAATAAAGCTTTGAGATACGTGGACAAGACGCTAAGTTGTTAGGTATTCATTGATTGGTGTAAAATTATTTAGGAGTTTTATAGAGGTGAAGTTGGCTTGTAATATTGAATATTACAGGTAGTCTCATTACAGGAAACAAATAATAAGTTTTTATTAAATATTAAATAAATACACGCCAATTTCATATTAATTATTAATAGAATCTTTAATAAAGCGTTATAATTTTAACACTTAAATAAATTTAAATGATAAACTGGCGTTTTTTTTAAAATTAGATTCCACAATGAGATGAATAACAGATGCCCTATCTTTCGTATGGGAACAAAAAATAATTAAGAACATTTTTAATCGCCATGTTGTAATATATTTAATACCTTAAATAAATATTAAAGTTTTATCAATGCTAATGGTGAAATCTTAACATAGAATATTATATACATTTTCATATCAGTTGGTAATATCTCATTTACCTCATAATTTATTTTAATAATTTTGGGGGGGGGGGCAATTTAGTTCAATCATTGTTGGGGGTTACTTTTATTGAAGAAATTACATTATTTTTATGAGATAATGTTAGAAACTTACCCGGAAGATTTCAGCTCAACTTTAGTTTGGTTAATATGTTTTTTTTTGTATATTTAATAAATTGATAAGATAAAATTGATAAATATTTGTCGTTTTATGGTTATAGTTTTATAATTGCATACTTACATACTTATTTACTTATCGCTATATTTTAGATTGGTGTGTAAGAAATACAAATTGTGGTGGTAGCTGCGTGATATGAATGAATTGAAAATTCAAAGTTTATCAATAAAAACTAACTTTGTTACTCAGTAATAGCGTAAAACATTGAAGGCAAAATCAAAACCTGTGTTATTTCTGGGTTAAATTGAATTGTAATAGAATTTTATTATTCTATAATGTCTATAATATTATATTCCACCTTAAGACAACCTCAAAGGTGTAATAGATGTTGACAAAAAAGTAATAGGGTAATAGAATTTTCAAAAAAGTGATAGGTCCATTACAATTGTAATAAACGTGGTAAAATTTAAGAATGGTGGAATATAATGGTTTAAAGAATAAATAATGGAATAATATAGATTTTAGAATAATTGTGAAGCAGTTTCGTGAATTACATGACATCTAAATAGAATTAATACCACTAAATCCTACACTTTTTTTTATTATGTACTGTATATGTAGCAGTGCTATGACAGCATAATAATAAGGATAATCTCTTACTAACTGACAAGTGATATGTTGCCAAAAAGTGCATCATACGAAGCAGGTGCTTAAGCGTACGCTAATCTCCATCAAATAATTCACTATTCAGATACCTAGTAATTAAACTAGCGTTTCACTACCTACTAAGACATTTACGATAAAATACATTTCTTAAAAGCTATTAACACTTTTAGTGTCTATGTTGTGAATTGCAGTAACGAATGGTTTTGAGTAACTCTATGGCAGATGTAAATTATTAGATATAACTTGGATTACTTGATTTTAAAGATTAAAGGTTATTTTTTTTCTGACTGTGAGTTATGATTTTATTATCATCCATTCAGAGCCTAAGCAGTTGACATAAGTAATAATAGTTTCCATTTGTAATTAAAACAGTGCTCTCTATCGGAGGTTATAGTTGTAAAGTGATTGGGTAAAGCAAGGTTTCGCAAATTGAAGTATTATTATATCTCCTATTGTAAGGTATTCAGCAAATAAAATGCAAATTTTAAGTAAGTAAGAGAAATTTAAATCTCAAATCATTTAAATATATCTTTGCTGTGTCCACTTTTAGAATTTGCCATGATTACAATATTTATTATGTTTTTATTCATTTAGTAGTTTTAATTTTGAAAAATATGTATATTGAGACATATTTTAAGAAAGCCAACAATATATAAATATAGTTTTTGATAATACTACTGTTGATCTTACAATTAGTGTTTTCATTCGAGATTACGTTTTTTTTGTATAATTAAATTTAACAGATGAGCATCTTGCTCCTGTGAACAGAAACAGATACAGTTAAGGATTCGTACTTGGGACATTTTTTAATTTCGTGGAGTAATAAATAACGATGCAATTTAAAATTAATTCCACAACGTATAAGAAGTTGTAATTGTATCTTGATATTATTTTGGTTTTATTTTTGGTCTCCAACAGTAATACTTAAAAGAATTTTTCGGTTTCTTTACTATATATAATAATTAATTAGGTTGTATATAAGTAAACAAATAGATATCAAGTATTTTCTAATTCTTTTATAACAGACCTACTACAGTTTTTTTTATTGGAAACGGTTTCGGTTTGTTTTATGAACCCTTCACCAGGTAGATTACCTTGTAATAGTCAGAAATGAATAACTAAAAACTAGCTAAAGTAGAACGACTAGAGATCTTCGCAGGCGAACCTTCTCCGATGACCACTAACTCTCTAGCTAGCATGTGAACTACGTATTTTTTTTTATATTTTTAGAGTAAAATTTTATTCAGGTTTATTCATAGCTTTTAGTACCCGAGTAAAGTAGAACGATTTGCGATCATCGCAGGCGAACCTTCTCCGATGATAACAGAAATACTCCAAACTGTGATACTGGTAATGCTGTAAACTTCTCCTAAACCGTACGTTTCATGTAGCAGGAACTTAGCTTCGTAACCTACGTCCAGTTTAGTGCAGTTTGTGGTGAGAGGTTTAGGAGAAGTTTACAGCTTTTCCGATGACTACTAATTCTCTAGCTAGCGCGTGAACTACGTAGTTTTTTTATGTTTTAGAGTAAAATTGTATTCAGGTTTATTCATAATCTTTGCTACCCGAGTACTTTACTTTATTTTATTATTGTAATATGTAACGATTATTATCATTATAGTGATAGTTTCGTGGAGGAAGAAAATAAGTAGTTTAGTGTGTATTTTCTAGGGTGATAATTATAATAGTTGACAAATGTTGATAAAGCAGTAATGTTTGGATGTACAACGAAAAAATGAATTTGGTAAATATATATTTATATTATTGTAAGTTTTTATTTTATCCCAAATGATGTTTTACAGATCAAGAGGAATATCTATTTGGTAGTTGATATTTACTGTGCATTGTATGCAATGCCCCCAAAAGCACATAGTGGAACATTTGATCCAATACTAAAGGCGAAAAAAGGAAATAATTGATAAGAAGAAAAGTCTTCGGCTATATGGACAAAATTTAAAGAATTTAATAATGGTATATATACATTTTGTTCTCTTTTTTAGGAACATGTGAGCTATTTTTTATATTATCAAAAGTATTGCTTATTGAGTATGTTTAATTTTCTTCTAAAATTTTATATTGATTTATTTATTTACGAAAGATTAATATTTTTCCGTTCGTATTATTCGTTGTAGAATAATTGTAAAACGTAGAATATTTTAGATTTTTTATTCTTGCATCTGCATCTTAATTTCAGAGTTCTGAATAAAAAAGAGAAAATTAGATCTATAATTCTAAAGAATTTATTTAAATGTTTGTAAAAATATTTTGTGTAGCGTAAAATAAATGTATTATCGTTTATTATAATAACCGTTATTTTTAGCGTTCACATATCGTTCATCATGCGAAAGGGCAGTTACTTTCGTAATATTGTAATGTAATAATCATCATTTCCAAGATTATGCTATGTAAATGCCAATATCAAATTATGCAATTTTACTGTGTAAATTTCCTCTTGTACTGACATAATATTTACTATGTTGATTTCAATCAGAAGTTATGGAAAGATATTCCATAACTTATTATGTAAATTTAAAAATTCCAAAGCAAAACGTCGCTTAAAATATTGTGTAATTTTACAATGTACGTTTTTTTAGTGTGGAAGATGGAACCTATGGCTACAAAATTATACAATATATTCTTCTAAATTTATTTTATATATGCTGCACTAGCTAACTCGATAAAAAAATAACGTACAGCATTGTGATAATCGTCTATATCCCTTATATAAATACCCGAACAGCTTTGTACTATATTTAATGTAAATCGCACGGTTTGTATGCATGAGGTATCTTTTCTTCCACTCGGAGAGCCAAAGCTTTCGCCGCTTCCGACCAAGACCGGGCGCAGCTTCTATCGAAATGTTGGTCAAACATTAAAGCATTCCACTTCTTAAGGATACGGTTCCTTTGAAAATGTAAATGATTTGATTTAAAATCACTTTAAATGCTAAGGGCATCCACCCTAAAGGAGACTGGAAAAAAGCAGCTCGCACACACATACACACACAAGAGCCGAACAACACACATCCGCTACTCTCCGCTGAGAGAAAGAGAATCAGTCAAAAGGACCGGAGTTCGTTCGTCCTCTCTGGTATGCATTGTTTGTATAATGCTTTCTTATGCAGTCTCCACCGGATCCAGAATTCGAGGCATTCCCGAACGTTCCGATTTCGATGTCCATCATTTCGCGTCCTCGCCTTAAATGGAATCGCTCATTCGTCTTTCTATATACTGAAGACGGTGGACATGCGATCCGTCGTCCGTCTCTCTCGCGGCGATTAATTTTCGGTATGAACGGGTATATATGCGGGAGATCCCGCGATAGCGGCGGCCTATCCTTTTATATTTAATGTGAACATGCGACGCCGAAAACTGGAATAAGTAATTAAAAAGATACGGCTGCCGAAGCCGTGGCGGTTTTTCGGATATAAAACATCGGGGCCGCATAAATCATACTTTTTCACGAGGATGACTCGGAGAAATCCGATATTTTTTCGATGGTAAATATTTCGAGCATTGCGTATACGCTCATATATGCCCTAAGATATACAATATGAGCAACATATTATACTGAATAAGCAAGTAAATTTCCACATTACAATCAAAAGATAAAGCACAAATCAAAAAGATTTACCATCCAATCCAACTCAGCCAATTTGTAATATTTGTGATAATTATTATACAGTCAGAAAAATACAGGCATTGATTCTACTAAAAATGGTAAATTCAACAAAAATTTTCGTTTAAATACGGCCAAGAGGTTTCTTTTCTTGTTTGAGCGAACACAAAGGGTGGAATGCATAAAACGTAGTAGATGCTAATGCTGCAAGTATGAACAACATTGCTGAAGTTTGTACTACACTAACGAAGCGTTTACTAGTTTCTGAAGCATATGCTACTATGTGCGTGTTACACAGAAGAAGGTACTACGCTTTAGAAGTATCCAGTAGTTTAGTAGGTACCTAGTATTTACTTCAGTTTAAGTAAAGTTGGTGTTTGGGAAACTTCAGCCACTGCAAATTGAGGCCGGCGCTACACTCGGCGTAACTCTATGGCGTAAATTCAGTCGCGTAATTCGCGCTGACCGGCGCCACACTTGACGGAAAATTCGATGCCTGAATTTCGTTCGCTTAAAATTAATATGAACGGAATTTCCGCGAATTACGCGACAGAATTACGTTGAGTGTGGGTGTATATTTTTGATGCGAAAATGCAAAACATTTCCCGAGTCAAATTTCCGTCAAGTGTAGAGTCGGCTTAAGTGTTCTTTTACGGCAGCTTTCATCGAAGAAGAGTATATAAACAAAAAAGGAGGTGCAGTTTCCGACATTAATATTTATCACTATCAAAGCGCCGAGCCATTCATTCGAGTGCTGAATAATAATATCGGGAGCTGTACAATCATGATATAAATATATCGTAAATTTTTTAGGTAATTATCATAAATTGTGCAGTTTCATGATATCTATATACCTATGTATAAATTCAAGTGACTTTTTTAATTTGATATTTTACATTCAACAGAGAAAATGTAGTGGCTTGTAAATTATTTTATTTATGATCATAATAATCCCGTGAAAATAGGAGGTGGAGCCTTCTTACCCACTCGAAAAACGGAAGTGTTTTTGAGAAGCTTAGGTGATTGTAGTAAAGCAATTGTAAAGTATGGAAAATATAAATAGAGTTTAATAACACGTTTATTGTGACACACAGCACAGTAAATACTTCAAGTCAGTGGTAGATACTTCTGTTGTGCTATACAGTGTAGTATGTTCTTCTCGGGTGAAGTAGATTCTTCTATGTAAAAGTAAATGTTACGAAGTAGATACTTTTTAGTGAAGCAATAGCATCTATTACGTTTTATGCATTCCACCCAAAGATTAATGTTAACTTTTTTATGTTGGTTGAAAAGTAAAGTTTGGTTGAAGCAAACATACGACTTAAACACTAATCTGTGTTAATACAAATATAATTATTACTGTCAATTTAATGCATGAAATACGCTGAACGAAGAGTTAAATTGATATTAGGTAAGACCATACTAGTTAGTATTGGCAATAAAAATATTGCATTTGATGGAACACAATGTTTTACTTAAATCAAACAAAAATTTATTATAAAAATAATTATTTTATTCATTCTAAATGTGTGTTGGTTTTTTATTCAAAGCAATCTTTTTTTATGTACTTCTGAATGAATAAAATTATTAATCTAACCGAAAGCGCCACCAAACTAAACATTCGTTTTTTTTTTTTTGCGAAAAATGAAAATCTTTAGGCGTGGCAACTTTATGTTCACATGATGATCGATATGCCAGGTGAATATGAAATCGTCTCCTTTTCATGTAAATCATATACACAATTCCCAAAACCATCGTCATGAGTTTCGTTGTGCGCCATCTTTCGGTCAGGCAATAGTAATGTCTCAAACATCGGTAGGCAGTACGTCAGTACCACTCCCCGGCAGTTAAGTTTGTATGACATGACCAAAGTACTTAATTTTTTTGCGTTAAAGTTGTTGAAATTCACTTCAAACTTCTAGTGTAAATGGTAACTTTGATAGGTTTGGTTGACGTCACATCAAATTTTACTGTGACATTAAAAATAGTTATTGCAATAAATTTTATTACCGAAACCGGTCAAAGTTACAGTATGCGCATATGTAAGCATTACTGCCAGCACAAATTATTCTTTGTAAAAAAAACAGAAAGAAAATAGAAGAGATTAAGTCTATCTGTGTCTATAATCGGTACAAACACTTCGCTACTCTACAACTCCTTGCTAAAACATTCTTAACCTAAAACTCGAAAATAAACAACTGTGAAGCGATGGGGGTCCTGAATTATCTTTTTAAATTTTTGTTTGTCAAAGTTAAACTTTAGTAAATTTAGCGTTGTAGTAACGTTGGTAATAAAATTTGGAGATTTCTGAAAAAAGAAAAACTTTAATGCAGTTTGATCTTGTCATGCAGGCTTTAGAAAATTTGACAGTTAACTTGAAAAGAAGTAGATGGCGCTGGCAAATTTCTCAGTTAAGTTTTGCATCTTTTATCACGAGTGATCTGTTGAAAATACTTTGTGTAGGATTGTTTATAATAAACATTGTAGTATACACTTTAAAAATGCGTTAAAAAAGTTGATATGTAAAATCGGGTTTATATGTAATAATTTACGTTTTGTATACAGTAAATTATAATATATGTGAATATAGATACAAAAAAACACCCAAATAACAAATGAATAATTGAAATTAATTGGAGGCAGTTACACACAGTGTAAATTACTCAAAAAATAAACCAATGGATAGTTTGTTATATTTTTATCAATTAGACTGCCATGCTGACAGTGCGAGATGTTGACAGTCAAATACTATCCAGTATTTTTTGGATTATTCAATTTTAATTTAATTAAAAAAAATATTCAAATTTTTCGCTGCCATATGTTAAACCGCGCCTCTGAAGATAATACCAACCTGTAGATATTTAAAATTCAATTTAACCTGTCATTATAGTTAGAATATCTAACCTTGTATCAATTTCTTGTAATAATGAATAATCTTAACGTTTCTCTTATATACTTTCAGCTCAGTAAAAGATTGGTATGCCGTTCTGTACCATTAATGGAGGAACACGGTATTAAACGACTAATATCATCAGCGTGCATACTTGTAAGGAAAATTCGATGACCTTATAATATTGATTCTATTTTGGTGTTTATCATTAAATTTAACTTGTTACATTCTTCCATGCAAGGATGACATAAACCAACTAGCAACTACTGCACGAATACCCAGAAACTATATGGTTTTGAAGGCAAGTATCATATTCTATGTAATCAAAGTCAGAAAATATTCCTACCCAAATCTAAATTTGCTACTATGTTGTCATACCAAGAGTCAAGAGAGATCTTTTGAATGCACTTGGCGCATATTCCTAAAAAAAATACATAACTAGTTTATAGGTAGTGACAATTAAATTTGCTCAACTTAACATATAAATTCCCCTGTTATTTGTGCTTCTAAAGACCACTTAACCTTATCTTTCCCATATTTTATCGACCCTTTTTTACCATTCAAATGTATGTATGGAAGTACCTGTTGCAGGAAACGAACAATCGAGCATTATATACCCCTTCTATTTAGAGCACCTCCATCCAGGTTGTCGCACTTGTCACTCCATCACGTCACGCGCCCATTTATGTATCTAAATGTTTGTTACCTTTTTTCCTTCCCCACCTGACAGGGATATGCATACTATAAACATGCATTCACGCCTCGATTCCCATCTAAAAAAGGGGTGCATTTAAATAAAGACGCTATCGGTTACCTGTAGCCTGTAGCTCGCGTGGAAGGGGTGAAAAAAAGAAGACACTATGACGGTAAGTGTATAAAACGGAACAGCACGCGTCTCTAACCCGCGGTTAAGTCGGTAATCCTCTGGGGACCTGTCGAGAAGGGCTCCCTTCGCGGACGATTTAAATTCCTTCCTTCAAAACAACCCTAATTTACATCGCTTTGAAAAGGGGGAATTGGAGCGTCCTATAGCTGTGGTGGTGCCGATGGCCCGTAAGAATAATATTGGGGTTAGTCAATTCAGCATGTCTGTACGTGTGTGTGTGTATGTGTGAAGTTCTGAATTGGATTCTCGTGTGCACGCTCAGGTATTGAGGTGGGGGTAATTCGAGTTTAGAACAACTTATTTGAGATGATGGGAGAGGTTAAATTTTGATCGATGATGCACTTTCGGGATTTGTTTCGACAAGTACTTGAAAACAAATTGAAGGCAACTTCAATTCCATCTAGTTAGAACAGAATTTGATTATGGAAACCATTAATAGCAATTTTTTCACTTGATAAAGGCCAAAACAAAAATCTTAACGGTTTCAATTTGCAATTCTTAATGTAATACAATCGTTTTTGTAATTAAAAACTATATATAGTAGAGTATTTTCAGTATTTAAAAGGAGATTATGGTCATTCAACCATAAATTAATTAGTTGGAGTTATTGCATTTATTTCTCATGCAGAATCAGCCCACAGAGTCATATGAGTTTTTCCTTCATCAATAATATTATCTAAATCATTCATCATATCAAGTAAGAAAAATATTGGACCTAATACGGAGCCCTGCGGAACTCTCAAGGTATTTACTAGACACTCAGAGTTTACAGAGCGTATGCATTCTCCCAGGTTAAAATTAACGGCTACATATTGCGATCGATAGCTCAGAAAAGAACTATCCTATCCTCTAGCGCCAGACTCAAAAAAATAGATATTACCGAATATGAGAAATATAATTCCTCCTAGCATATTTTATTATATCTATAGGGACAGCAGTATTTTATAATACTAGTCAATATAAAAATATTATACATTTATATAGCATTGATCGGGTATTATTTCGAGGCTTAAAATTATAATGCAGTTTCATACATATAATAAATGTTAAAATGAAGTATATTAGTGCTTATCATATTTATATTCAATTCTATTATATTAAAGGTATTACATAAATATACTCTATGTAACTAACACCAGATATCTAGGTGTAATATACAAATAAGGAAATTTATTACAATCGTTTTTATGATTTCATTTGTATGATCTATTTTTTGAGTGCAACATCGTACAGTTTCCTCATTAGATTTGTATAATCAAAATAATGCGATTGGCCACACGATTTCCATTATTGATTATGGTAACTCCACAATGCGTTGTTTATCTCCAACGATTGGCTGAAACTATATTGGCGCAGAAATAATGTTGAATTATCAGGAAATGTTTTTATCGTGGCGACATTTTCGAAAAGAATAAATATTCTTTGTTAGTGTCAAGATAAATTCATCACGGAATATAAATCAATTGAAAAGAAAAAAAATATATAAAGTTATAGTTTTAAATTAATACGTAATAATTTTAATTTTATATTATTTTAACTTTTTGGTGTTTCCAGGAGGATAAATGTTTTCTTTTCGGTGTAAGAGAGTATTCATCATTTAATATATCATTTAAAGGTGTGTGGTTATGTCAAATTAAGTTAAAATGCGAAGGATAAGAACGACTGGTGTATTACTCAATAATACATAATAATAAGTATCGGCTTACTAGTTTCGGTTACCAGGCATCTTCAGAGCTATCTAAGGAAGAAAATTTTAGATTATAATAAAATACAGGTGGTCATTATTAACTAATTACTTACGTTAAAATCAGTAGGCAAAAACAATACAATTTAAATGATGAAAAACGGTCAAACATGTTAAAACTAAGTAAAAGTTAATTAAAATTGAAACAACACAAAATGTGATAACGGAATAAGTACAAAAGAGTGAAAAAAATAGATTTTATAAACATTTTTTCAAAGAAGGTTGACGTGTGAAAAGAAAAAGGGAAAGAGGAATCTAATTGAAAAAATAGTTAGAAAATCAAATGTGTAAATAAGAGAAAATTAGTTTAATGTGATAATTAATTTGTTCCTTTATTAACTTTATAGTAGGTTCCTACGACTGCTTCTCAATGTCACTTGCCTCTAGCATAAGTTTCACGCCCTTTCAATTATAAATCAGAGCAATATCATCCCCACCTATGTCACTGTATCCTGTGTTAATTCTATGTTGATATAATTATATTAGATGTGGTGCGTGTTTTGTATTCTGTAAGTCGGTTCTTTGAGTTTTCTACCAGTTTCCTTTATTTAAATATAGTTACAATCTTTGCCTTTAATATTGTATACACCACTTCTTATCAAACTCTCTAATTTGTTACGTAAAAAGTTATTAATAGTATTGCTTGGTTTAAAGAGACGTTTTATCTTATATTGCTTAAAAAAGCATTTCTAATTTGTTTGTAGTATTATTATATGTACATATCTAGGGTTTACAAGTGTATTGTTTGTCATTTTTATTATAAAGTGGGTTTTGTTTAATTTTCTGTTTATTATATATATTAATTTTTCTACGACACAAATAGGAAATTTATTTATAGTTTTATTATGTTTAGTTCTTTGTGAAATTCATCACTTAAGTGGTAAATTATATGTAAAAATTGATTGCAGTAAATTTATGAGAATAATGATGTTGAGAGTTAAAAGGTATAATATTGTTAACTGTAGTTATCTTCCTATAAATAGCGCAATCAAAATTATTAAGTCTTTATTTACTTCTACATCCAAAAAAACAAAATTTGTTGTTATTTTCAATTTCCAAAGTAAAGTTTAATTTAGTGTGAATGTTATTTAAGTAGATAAGAAAAATATGAATAGTTCATAAACAAAATACATCATCCATATATTTAGTCCAGAAATGGATGCCTTGATAAAAAGAGGGAGTACTTTCTTTAATTTTAACCGAAGAAAAATTCAACAAGACTATATTCCTTTTTAGAGTAAGTAATATTGTTTTAGAACAAAAAAATATCTTTAGAACAATTATTTTTTTGGCTTAAAGAATCCTTGCTATGAATTTGGGATATTTAAACGGAGCTGCATTGGTGCAATAAAGATTTTTGAAATAATAAATGCACATTCTATATAAAAAACCAAATGTGAGACTAAAAGACTAAAGAACTATTATAACTATTTTGATTTAGTGATTTAAAATTTTGCTAGAAATGTAAGCTATTGTAGAATACAGGAGCTATTTCTACTATTATACCCAACTTAAAAGAGCGACTGTGGAAACAATACAATGGATATCTTAATCGAAAACGCAGTAAACGTTGTATTTTGTGAAATATTCCCTAACAATAAAGAAGTGAAAAGGTTCAAAATAAAGAGAAAGTCCAAAACAGAAGAGCATGGAAGAAGTATTTCATAAAGTAAAATTTTAAGGGTTTACAGTAGAAATGCAAACTATAAAGTTGTAGCCATAAAGATCTCAAAGCCTAGACATATTAAAATTGTTCTAAATTTTAAAATCTTAAATCTTTCTCCACCACCTACATAAGGTGTTGCTGTTGCTCATTAGTAATAATTTATAATTTTTTTGGAACAAAATGCATCTATAATCAGATCAAGAGATACATAATACATGACATGGAGATAGCAACATCCTGTTGTTATTAACATTTCAGACTATTATTAGCCCAAAATTATTATCGCCCAATCAAATTCAAGAGACCCAAATTTAATCAACACCTAATTGATCATGTGAATAATTTCACGACTTTTTTTTTATCTGGCAGAGAAATTTTATCTCATTACAGACGCACATACATTAACTTAATAAATAAAATTGCTATCAATTTGCTTAATTATATGTCAATAAAGGTATTATTAATAATAAAAGTAAGGATAGGTATCTATACCTACATAAAAGCTACACGTGATCAGTGAAAACCTTTGATCGTATAGACGTGTCTACGATATATAAACATTCAGTGTTATGGTTAAGAGTTGAAAACTAATTAAAACCTTAAGTGTAGATGTAATTGTTTAGAAATGTACGGCGATTTTACGATATATGGTTAATGGAATGTTAATTTTTTTTAATTAATCTATTCGTTTGTGAGATTTTACTGGAAAGGCGTGTTCCTAATTAATACTTTTCAATTTGTTTGATTTACAATTTAGCTAATAGAAATAGTATCCGTAGTATTGTAATGTAATTAATAGTATTCGGATTTTTCGGCTCAAACAATACGAAAAATAGGCGCAATAAGTGTCAAAAAAGTTTCTGTTATATTTATAGTATAGAAAACGTATGGAAGCTATACTACTCTCAGTGTGTCCTATTATTTTTTATTAGAAATATTCAAATTTAGTTCACTACCAAGCATACGGTAGATATTTGGTCTCATTTTTTTTGTTTAATATATTTAATAATTCCATGCTTCTGGAAAAAAATACTTTTTTATAAATGCCATTGTAAGTTAGAGAAGTGACTTTTTCTTAACATAACCAATAAATTTGTTACAGTTATTATTTTTAACTCAGAAGAACGAAGCCTAATAACAGCGCTGTATATACGAAAACAGCATAAAATTCAATTTATAAGATTATAAAAATTACAAATGTACTTACTGTAATTTTTAAAAACTTAACTAAATAAAAGATGTATAATATATAAATAACTTTTCAAAGCTAAGTCAAAACATAATGTGTAATATGAAGTATAAATAGCTAATTTTAGCTTAAGGATTTAAAACATGTTTGATTGATATAAATGCCACAGTGAGAAATAAACATTTTCTTAGGGTTATTACCGGAGTCCAGCAGAAAGCAGTCCTTTTTTTTCAAGCGTATAATAATGTCACTATTAGCAACAAAAAGCTAAGAGTTTCTGGCAGTTTTGACATTATTATTTTACGGCGGCTGACAATAGTTATTTGTATCACTAGGTTGAAACTACAGTTGCGAATACGGTTTGTATTCAATACTATACAAGTACGAATATTCGCAAAAGAGTTTCTGGCCGTACGATATACATTCCGCCTTATTAATAAAGAAAGATAGTAGCTACTAAGATGCCACTAACAATCTACTAGGAAAAATGGTATTAATAGACAACTTTAGTTGGCAACTAAGCTTAGTAGCCAACTAACTTTTTAGTAGTGCGAGGGTGTATATTTAAGACAAACTTTTGTTATAAAACTAACATAAATTTGAATAATAAGATAGATATACCCAATATAAGTAGAAATTACTATATATAAATACGGGTGTTTTCTTTATCATTAATTATATTGTACACGAATTTATCCCAGAGAAAACGACCGAGATCGCAAAATTGGGATGACGAAGAAAAGAGATTGTTTCTCGAATTTTTGAAAGAAGCGGTATATGTAGTGGAGAATAAAAATTTTGCACTAATAGGAGAACCACGATTATTTTCTGTGTTTGAAATTTCATTATCAAATCTATTAAGTATGTGCCAATCCCTTGGTCATTCTGTATTTTATTTTGAACAACAATTGTCATAATTTTCAAATGGATTTATCTTTCTATCTTTCTAAATAAACTTTGGATTTCGATAGATCACTTAACTAACTTCTTGAACTTCTCTTATTTCTTGATCAATATTTATGAAATTCTCCATTTCTGAAAAAATATTACAATAACAGTCCACAACTTTAGCTAAATATGATATATTACATACTCGTTAATGATTGAAGTAAAGTGCTTTACAATTTTTTTGATTATTCCATCTTTTTAGGAGAAATATCCATTAAAATGCATTGCTGCCACATCTAAATTGCTGTTAAAATCTTATTAGCTAGTAGCTAATAAATATACCTTTATTAATAGGCCATCTTAGAATACAATTAATACGGTGTTAGTAGCTACTAAGTAGTATCATACTAACTCTTAATTTATTATTGTACAGCGCCTGAGAAAAAATGCATTTAAATTGCATGGAAAGAGTGTCTCCCTCCGTGTATCTCCGTAATATGTATCGTTCATAAGTTCATTAAAGAAAAAAATTAAAAAAATATGAATTTAGTATTCTCTCAACTTCCAAAGTAATAACAGTTTCAAAATTTGGTGATTAAAACTTTTTTCCAATATAAATAAATTCAATTCATTGAACTAGAATTTTTAAATGCAAAATCTGACAATTTTCATTACCTCTTTCAACAAATTACAAAACATACCTGAGGATGACCTAGGCCGAAACATGTAGTATGTTAAATTAACAATTAAAGGATTGATATCTAGAACAACAGTTTTGTGCTACCCAACATATACATAAGAGCTATATTTTATGCGAATATATATATTATATAGTTTTATATCAGTAGAAACTTTCTTTAATATCATTTTTAAACTGTTCTTTTCAGAACCAATCTTGCGGCATTATTTCCTCTGGAAGGTAATTACAATTACAAACTTGGTTGTTTTTTAGGTTTCATTTGATTTCTCTTATGCGGTATTGTAGTGAAATTAATAGCAACAAGATTGGAGCCACCCCCAAGCAAATCTATTAAAATTATCCAAAATGACAGCAAATGCCACAGGTTTGAATGTCATTTGTGGTAAGTACCTAATTATGATTTCAAAGTATTCATACAGTTTTCTGCTCATAATGTGAAACAAAATACATCACATAGATGTCGCTGATTTCATTAGTTTTGTGTGAATATGGCTTGCTCCTTCTGGTATTTACGTCATGCCGCCGTTTAAAAAAATATACTATAAATATTCATTTGCTTATATTTAGATATAACTGTAAAAATGACAATTTTGGATTTAAACATTATTATAAACCATCTTACAAACGTATAGTTTGTTTATTAATAACTTTTTGTATTCATATTGCATAATAGACAACTGCATGAACTCAAAAACATGCGTAGCATTTTATGTACCAGTGCGTTAAGTGAAATTGGTACTTACTGAAGGAATCACATTTACACGATATTTCTGGTGACATTTAAGCAAAAAACGACTAAACCGTCAAACGTTGTAATGTAGATACATATTTGACAACTATGTTTGAGCGGGAAAGAATTTTAATAAATAAATAAACGGGCGTTATTTTAAAATGTTAAAAAGTTATATTAGAAATTTATTTAGACTATATAAACATTATATGATAAATTAATATGAAAAAAAAGAAAATTGCAAAATCTAATTGAAAAGATAAAAAAGGTTAAGCAACAGGACTATAATTAATTAATATAAAATTTGGCATAGAAAACATGTTTATATTACACAATATAAAAAAAAAAATAGTTGCTGGGCCTGCGCACTGCAAAAAGGTGATACACGCTTGCTTGATCATTAATTATTATTTTATAATTGTACATAAGCTTTACGTATTAATTTTAAAGTAATAGCACTCTTTTTAATTAGTTCGTTTAAATTCTGGACACACATCAGTACTTAATCAAATGGGATAATGCGTCTATTATTAAATTTTACTGCACTAGATTTGAAAATTTCAACATTACATGTTAATCTCATGATGTTTGCCTATATCTAAACATATGAGTATCCCATGAGTATATCACGAATTACCAATTTATGAACGTTAAAGCTGGCCTAATATAATTACCGCTATATTTGACTAAATAAAAATTATCTCTTTAATTAATACGTTAGGAATTTTTAGGCATTAGGCTCGCCGCAAAAAATTGTTATCAAGACAGCGCGTACACCTAATACTAATTATAGAGAAACCTTGGTTATATGATTAAGTTAATAGTTATTTTAAAACTATTATGGTACACCAGACGATAATATTGTATAGCGGCAACTTATATGGGTAAATCTCAAGGGAAGACCGTGTATAAGTAAATCAGAACATATGGGTGGTCTTCGTGCAAGGTGACCCATACTCCTTTCAAAGATCCTGTATAAAACATATAAGTAACTTTTCGTAATTTGCGTATATTACTTTCGAGAAATTTTAATGTGGAATTAGCGGAATCAGACTTCTGTAGCGCCGTCTATGAAATGATATTTCCGATAAGATTCGAAGATACGAGAGATGTTCGGTATAAACATGTTTTGCCTTAATCAGAATCGTATATCACTAATATAATTGCGAAAGAATAAATATACAATTTTCTATATAACAATTTGTGATTCAAAGTAAATATAGCGGCACATGTTTATTAAATTAACTAACGAATGAATTCTGCGTAAGTTGAAATGCAATAGACAGTGCTGAATGAGATTTATACGTTTTGGCGCCTTTTTTCATGTAATTGAAGTGTCAATAGGATATATTATGTATCATCTTATTTGTTTCTGTCTTATTTATTATTAAAAACAAAATACCTGTTGAATTTGCGAAATAAAATGTGCGTATTAAAAATGAATATGTTTTTGTGTTACAGATAATGAATATAAACAAAACAAATTCAGAATAAACAATAGATCCTTGCGATGTTGTAAAGATTTTTAAGGTTTAATAAGTGTGAAAGACGTTGTTTCAAAAGTCTACATTTATATTAAATTAATAAGTTTTAAATACCGTTTCTATCTAATTAGAATTAAAAAAAAAAAGGCGTGAATTAGTAAAGCTTTTGCAATCGTTAATTTTGCAATACATTACAGACATTTCGATAGGTAGGGACACCCACCTAATTACATAAATCAATTTGTGTATGTAGACATGTATGTGCTTATATTTAAACACTTTTTTTTTAATAAATTTTATCGCTGAAAAATCTTATCAACTAACCTAAATACATATTACATTTGAAATACATTATACATACGTATAAATACATAATTTATAGCAGATGCTTAACATCATCGAGACATAAAATTAGTGAAATAAATTTTAATGTTTGTTCTAGATATAAATAAATGGGTTTAAAATATAAAAAAAAAAGTATTGAAGGTATTTAAGTTTTTAAAAGGCAACACAGTCTCCGTGTATAACTTATAAATATCTAATACATAATTATTGAGAATTGTAATTTATTAGCCAAATCAAACTCCTGAATTAGTAGGCCTATGATTTATTCTTAGTCATACTATTTTTTTAATTTTGCTTACGTTTCGATGACCTTACTTTACAGATTATGTGGAAGTAAAGTCATCGACATGTAAAGCAAAAATGAAAAGATATAAAATATTAACTTAGGAGTTTGATTTAATTATACGTAATTATATTGCATTTATACTGTAAATTCCATTACAACATAAATAGATTTTTTTAAAAAATTGAGAGGCCCAGTTGTGGAAGTTATATTATAAATCTTTCAGGAAAATAATAAATTATGAGCAAAACGTAAGGTTTAAAATATAAAATAAAAAAACTTCTATTGTCAAATTTACACACAGTTGAAACTAGAACGTTGTTTTGCAAATGCTATATCGTCATTATGTTTCTTCCAAATGGCAAGTTTACCTTTTCCGTATGCGTTTGTACCCCATTGATTCAGTTGAAATCACAGCATAAAATTATTTTACATTACATGTAAGTTATTAACATATTTATGCTGTAACTTTATCACTAGACGAAAATATTAAAAATATAAATTTAGGGGTTGTCATGTCGTTATTGTTATGATCTGCATATATCATCTTGTACTGGGTGGTGCAAAAGTAATGTCATAATTTCAATTGGCTGCCACTTTGTTATAAATAAGAAAAAGAGCCCTGTTTTCATAAAAAGTTTATTTAAAAGTGTGAAATTGATGACATTAATTGGAAAAAATTATATCGCTTAAAGTCTGGTGCTGGTCTCAAAATTAAATGAGTTGTTATAAGTTTGACGGTTTGTTTTTTGATTTCAGTAACGGCAACACATAGATGTTGAAGGATGTCGGTAGATACACTCACTAGGGCAATTTCGTCAAACTGATGCACTTCCTGGCATTACTGGAAATTATCCTACTATATTAATTGCCATTTTCAAACCAATTAAAATAAATGGGATTTTTACAAGTTTAAAGGTTTATTTATGAGTTATACTATCTATACGTGAATCTTGAGGGATGTCGAAGATGTTGGCGGATATATAATTATTTCGCAGTAATTATCAGCCAAATGATCTTCATTTTGTCAGGCAGATGTACCTCTTAACATTACTGGAAATGTTTATATGAATATCATTCATCATTTCTAAATGACATTGGGAGTTATGGAGTAAAAATGAAAGTGATTTTTATAGCTTTAAGGTTTTGTTTTCGGTACACCTTTCGTTTGCAGAGTGTCTGCTCCCGGTTCAAACAAAGATGAGTACTTTGCCATAACGCTTGCGCAGATGGTGAATACTGGTTTCGTGAGAGAACGTTTCTCTTGCCTTTTTCACAGTTTTCATAAACCTTTTACGATTGCAACGAAATTGATATTAAACACTGATGTGCCTTTATAGTTTTGCGACTATTTTGTCCGATAATGTTTGAGATATGCTATTTTCTTAACATTGCTTTACGAAAGAAAAAGGGGTTAGGTTTCTTTATAGTGGAAACCGCGTTTCGAATCTCTGGCGCCTTGTTTAGATTATTTACTACAAGGTTTAAACCATATTTTTTTGGATACTATCATTTTTCCCAGGTATTGTCGTACGCCCATCCTAACTTTGTCCAATTTATTGTTTTAATATAGTAGTGCCCTTACCAGAAAAAGGTGCCATGCTTAGCTTTTAATTGCTCAAAACCTAGAAATTCTTCTTGTACAAGGTTCCCCATATTAGGCTACCTGTTTCGGTAGGCGATTTAAATCTAAACGAAGTATGTAATTATTTTTTTCTTGTGTAGATCAAGTTCAAGTTCAGGAAGCTTCGAGATTACATTTTATCGAGTAGGGGTCCGTCTGTAACCAATCGAATAATTGCTAGAGATAAATCTGCGTCAGTGTCATAAACAATGTTTTGTAATTTGTAAATAATTTATATATTTTTTAAATAGTATGGATTATTCAATGCAACAACGAAGGAAGGTCTTTACAGAATCCTACACAACGATTTAAAATTTCATCCATACAAATACCAAATGGCCCAGCATCTTAGCCATAGAGATAACCGATGTTACTATTTTGTCAAAAATCTTTAAATCGGCATTGAGAACCAATACAGAATTTGTTAATGGCCGACGAAGCAATTCTTCATTTGAATGGCGATGCTAACAAACAGAACTTTGGACTTAGAACTTTGGGAAGCTGTAAATCCTTGCGAATTGTTTACAAAGAATTTCCATAATCCAAACGTCGTTTGTTGGTCTGGTTTAGGATCATCTGGTATCATTGATCCTTATTACATAAACATGTCACAAACGTTACTCATGTCAGAACTGATTAGACGGTGATTAATGGATGATGTTTCTTTATTCCAACCAGATGGAGCAACGGCTCACACAGCAAGAAACTCCATGAGGATTCTGCGAGAATTCTTAAATGCGCATATAATTTCGTAATTTGGAAATTTGCCTTGGCCACCTAGATCTCTTGACTTAACGACACCTTTTTTTTTCTATGGGGGTAAGATATATATGCAAGTCGTCCTACAATAATTCAGGCACTAAAAGACTGCATTCGAGAGGAAAATGCAGGAATAGATGGAGATTGCTTCGTCAGGCGATGCACATTTTGCATTCAGAATTGAAAATTGTATTCATGTTGGTGGAGAGCATTTAGAAGACATGATTTTTAAAACATGAAAAATTTAAAATAGATCCGAAGGAATTACTTGTATATTAGTGTATTAAAAGATATTTTTTACTCTACTTACAATTAGAAGGATATTATTCGAAATATGAAATGTGTAGTCTAATATGGGAAACGCATTATCATCATTTATTTTTCACTATTTTATTATTTTGGGTGGGAAAGACCCTGCTTGTAGTGGAAACTTAGAACATTCTATTTAAGCCCATTCAGTCTATCAGTTTTATTCTTTTCAATTTCTCTTTCCATCACATTAATTAAGTATTTAAACGTATCTTGGGCAAGTATAACCTCTTTACAAAAAAGAAAATGTAATCTGAGTTAGATTTTTTTTTTATATGTTCTACCTACATATATCAGTATATAGATTTGGTATACTAGGCCGCCAATACATACATATAAATACAAAATGTATAAAAATGTTGATCCCGTCAATAACTGAATTTATATACTTCCTGTTTTTCCTCGCTCTCTCCGAGTTTTCCGATCTGGCGTCATAGTCTTTTCGGAATTCGCCTTTTCCCCAACCCACACACCTTTGGCAGTGTCCGTCTCCGCTCCTGATATGTGTGTTCTCTCCCACACCCGATATTAGTCGCCGCGTTACCCGCTATAGATGCGACCGACCGACGGACGGACGCTGAAAGACCGGCGGGCGGATCGTATTTTACCGTAAGTCTTTGGGTTTTTCGCCCTGCGAATGACCATGGGGCAGCACCTTGCCATGATAGACCCCGCTGATATACGAGCATAGCAGGTTATACATTCCATAAAACATATATTGAAATGTCACAAGATGGACGGCATATGTAACTGAATGTGACTTATACATACGGCGTACCCAGTGGCCATAAATTTCCTTCCTTTTACGTGTCCGAGTCGGTTTTTTTCTTTCACTTTTTCTACGTACATTTTCTGCACTAGCGCACATAGTATGATGGGTGGTATCAACCTTTTTACAGTTTATGTAATATTTAAATACTTTTTTCTGTCCCGTTTAAAAATCTATCTGGTTTAAACTTGGTAGATATTAGTTTAGATATAATTCTTAATTTGCTGTTTGTTTGACATCAAAAGCATTTAAACCAACCTACAAGGTTTTAATAAAGTTTATAGCTATTAGAACCGTCAATAACTTGGTCGTCATAATGTTTGGATCGTTGAAAACGTTTAGGCGTATGCACACTTTAAAAGTGTCCAGTCCATTTCAAAGTGTGAATCTGTACTCAACAAAAAAAAATGTAGTTATGGTTATGGAGTAAACTTGTAATTAAAATAATGAAGTTAATTCATTGATGCAATAAACGTATTTCATTCACTCAATTCACTGTTGAGTAAACAGCTTTATTTAGCTGTATAATATTAAAATAACAACATTCATATCAAGCATTGACGATTACTAGAAAACACCAAAATAAAAATGCTTAAACAAATAACCGTGAAAATGTCACCATGGAACAGGGGCAAAATCATGTAGCCTACCAGGAGTTTGAGCAATCCTCCGAGTGCAAATTCACTCTTATCGGTATAGCATTATCCTCCGTCTCCCACTAGGAGATCATGAGTTTAGATATACGCCCTCTAGATGCCACACGGCAAGCTCTCACTTAGTCAGGAACCGCAGCGCAAGTCGGTAATGCAATCAGGTGACTGCTGTACACCTTCCATGTTATATGTTATCTCTTCGTTCCAATAAATTGCAAACCATTAAGATAACGGAGACGATATCATTCAATACTTCGTTGCGTTCATATGGCGAATAATCTTATAATAATTGTACGTAAGAATAACAGCATATATTTATTTTATGCTCCATGTGCCGAGGAAATTTCTCATCCGTAAGCTCAAATTATAAAGTTTTGTTATTGGTAGCCATCTTGTTTTGAGTTCCTTTTAGCCAATAGCTGCTAATCAGTGGACTGAAGGTCACGGATTTTTGCCTCTTAAGATCAAAAGTGCCAACGCGATTTGTCAGTTCTAGTTGAGATATTCCTTGCCAATACAATAGAAACCATGGCCTATTTTTCTAGTTTCCGTCAACGTAGCCGATAAAACCCACGTACAAAATAATGTCAAATCGCTAAATGAGCAGATGAAGTTTTGCTAATTATGTAAAGAAGTGTGTCAATTTGGCATGTAGGTAACAATTGAACCCAAAGATGGCGATAATCAATTGCTTCGTTTCCTATTGCTGATTTCTGGACAGAACCTGAATTGAGCCACAACTGGCTCTATAATTCAGGTTTGGTTTGCGTCTGAGTTTATAGGAGGTTATTTGTGCACCTAAGATATTATTTGTGCACCTAAGATTTGGTGTAGGTGGACAGCAAAGTATAACCACCGTTAATAATATGTAATTGTGGGGTTAGCCCTGTCACAATAGTTTTGGCCTTTTACTTGGGAAGAGGGGGCGTGGAAGATTTGCTTGCATATGGTTAGGCGCGTCCCCGGGGTGGTGGATAGGGGGAAGGCTATCTTGTCATGGTTCGCTCAAGACGAGATGGTTAGTGGCGGCTATAAGTTCGTCGTCTATGCTTAAACCCGGAGCAGGGTGAATGAAGACCGTTGCCGTCAACCACTCCCCCCTCGCCCGAGCTGTCGTGTCGTGGCTAAGGGCTTGCACAGGGTGTTACAACAATGCCAGTTGTTGCGTTCGGCTACCGAAAGCCCAACTGTTAAACCAGGTCCCGAAAAGGATGGGGGGGGGGCTTGGCTTAACTGCACGGACCGAGAGGAGACAACCTCAATAAAAACCTAAATCCGTAGGTGGCGGACTAGGCTGATGGAATGCGTGGCTGGATAGAAGACCAGTCTACTAAACCAACCTTGGGGCACCTGGCGCGCCCCATTGTATTTAGCCTTACCTCTGCATGCGGGGCTTTGTGGAGGTGGACCTTTTCTTATTGACAGGAATTGGAGCAGCTCCATAAGAAGCCTTTCACTTCCAAAGTGAGAGTACCTCACAAGGAAGGAACAAAGGGAAGAGCAAAATGACTGGAGCAGATTGGGGAAGAAGATGGCGTGCCAATCCCCTCTCAAATTGCATAGAACTGTGCAACTAAAGGGCGTTGCACCTGGGAGCACGTGAAATCGAAGAGGGAGACTTACATAACATGAGGCCTTTTGATATCCTACACTCTCTGAAAGGAATAGGATTGGAAGGCCAGCAGTAAAAAAGCAAGAACAGGGGGCACAACAGATTTTTTAGGTCGCAGTGTAATATCACCCTTGCAATATACATACAATCACTATTTGCGTAGAAACACTTTCCGCCTTGAATCCAGTTCGGATGTGTCCTTAAATTTGTCTAATATAATCGTTTCTTCAACTAACATCTTGACTTAGCATTTTCTGCCAAGATTTCACTATGAAGATTTAGTAAGAGTAAGAGTAAGGGTTCTACTATTGGGCTCAGATGACAAAAAATAAGCAACCGTTTTTGAGAGCGATAAGCCTAATTCAAAAGATAAAATTATACATCTTCTTTTAGGAATAACGATAGATCGAAGAAGAACATGATGAGAGCAAGGCTTGCATAGCAACTCGAATTCTACTTCCAATCTAATTACATCGATGGTTTATATTATGCAGAATTGAGAATCGCAGTTTTATTCGAAAGATGAACCAAGTTTTGCTTATCAATGTTGGTTATATTTTTAATGCCAGTCATCCTAATTCACAAATAAACAACAGACGTTCTTAGTTCTATGAACATTCTGTATCTAATACCTCAATTCTTCTTCCACTGTTTTAAAGGTGGAAATTATACTCTTTAATTATTAATACGGTTTGGATGAATACACGCTTGGAAAAAAAGTGTAAACGAGACGATCATAAAGGGCAAATACTAATTAGTCACCGTATTAAATTGAAACGTCCCATAAAGATTAGAAGACGAACACACAGACGAAGAAAATGCGGAAGCAATAAAAGCGCTATTGAAATGTCGTGTAGTAGACGCGAGGACATATTTCCTTTCCCCCTCGATATAATTAAAAGGTCCAACCCCTAAACACTCCCTTATCAACTGTCCGTTCCCCGATGCATAAACAATTTCCCCGGGCCCTAATGGACACGCCGACCGCTCCGGCATAGCACTCGAGATCGTTTCCTTCGACACTTTTGAAAAATATTCCCTTGGATCGGCCGGACCGTATTTTACGTGCGGGCGCAATAAGGTTCCTTCTAGTTGACGTGAAGGTAATTTATGAGAACTTGTAAAGTAAATTAATATAAGTGTATTCGGTCTAATTATATGAGTTTAATAGAAAAAGATTTTACATGAAATGGATACTTGAAGAAAATGTGTTTTATAATTGTAATAATTTTACAATTGAATGTCCAAAATATTATAGGAGAATATTCTAAGGAGATTCTGTGCAAATATTATTAGAAGATTTAAATACAATATCTTTGGACGTAGCCAGGTAGGCAGGCCTAAATTTTGCCGGAATAGAATAAAAATAAAACAATAAATTGAAGACACGAGTGGATGCAGGTGTTATGTTACAAAATCAAACTTTTTCAGAAATTCAGTTTTTTATGTAATTTTTCTCAAAAGTAGTGTAACATAACCCCTTCATACATTCACAAGACTTGAGTGTTCTTGAATTTCTGGAATTTTCGATAGTGCTATGTGAAAGATGGGTACAAAACACCTTGATTCATGCAAAAAGACAGTTTTTAAAATGCGACATAGCACCTTCATCCACTAGTATCTTCAATTGATCGAGGGGTCATTCAGTACTTTACGCAGAGTGAAAACTTGGCTACTATCTACCATGAATATCGATTGAACGGCTTATGTTTAATTAGCTTTCATCGAAAAATAGTTGCAGAAAAAAAAACTAATCAAAAAAGTGATTGGCAAATTTGTTCAAAATCCACGGAAATGTATGTTTTAAATCATGATTTTTATTAACGTGATAATTCAAAGGTTGATTTTGGAATGTCGTGACAATTCTTTTAAATAAATCAATGGATATTAAATGTTCAATATTTTTAACTGTTAGCTAAGTTCTCTTACGGCTACAAAATGTATGGATTTGCGATTTGTGAGCCTATGGATAATGACAGTATGTAGGAACTTGTGCTTGCAAAATCCAGCAAAACAAAAAACGAAACATCAATCGCAATCGAAAAGGTTATAATAAAAGGGGTATAAGTAGCATAAGAAAGAGTTGTCAATTATATCATTTTTTAATCAAAACCCCCTGCGTAGATGCACGTGGCCGTAGATGAATGTACTGACAAAGGGACGGCCAGATCAGCATGGTTCTTGGAGCCAAAAAAAAAACGGATTGGTCAAAAAATAAAAACGATATTTTTTTGAACGGCGAAAAAAACGCGTTGAATTGTGTACATTCATAATTTACATTCTTATATTGATAAAAATATGTAAAACGAGCAACATTTAACTGTAATAAACTGAAAACATTCTG
Organism: Protaetia brevitarsis; assembly: GCA_004143645.1. Lineage (NCBI taxonomy): Eukaryota > Metazoa > Arthropoda > Insecta > Coleoptera > Scarabaeidae > Protaetia > Protaetia brevitarsis. Next base: position 470,628 of record RXPK01000200.1, read on the forward strand.
CATAAACTCCATTTTTAATCCCATAGCCGCATTCATAAATTGTAGTACCAAACAGACGTCGTCACGTGTTGCAACAATTTAAATTTAAATGTGAAAATTAAATTTAATATTTTTTTTATATGTTACAACCTCGAACTCCAGACTTTGCCTTTAGGAATCGAGCGCGCTGTCCACTAGACCAGACGACCGTCTGTTTGTTACCTACTATAAATCACTGATGTTATATGAGTGCGGCCACGGGAGTAAAAGTAGCGTTTATGCGGGATTCTTTCGGTTTATTACAGCCAAATGTTTGTTTAAATTTTTTATTAATATAAAGATGTAAATTACGAATTTTCACGATTAAACGCGTTTTTCTTTCGCCGTTCAAAGAAAACATCGTTTTTATTTTTTTTTTTGATCCATCAGAGGCCTATTCACAAAAAGCTCCACACACCGATTTTTTCAGCTGAATCGGCGATATGCAGACGTGGCTGTCCACTTGTGCGTTTACTTTGCTTAGAGAGTAACATTTTCGCATGCATTAAACACAATCATCAAATTAGTATCGAGTTTTTATTTACAAATATAATATTATATAGTACTTTATAATAAAAATATATTCGATAGTTATATGCAATCCGCCTCCCCCCTATCAAAACTTCTGGCTACTCCCATGACTGTTATATATTATTTTAATAAATGTTTACTGTAAGTAGTAGATATCTGAATGTCCCACAAATATTATAAAAGAATATCCTAAGGAGGATATTATTAGAAGATTTAAATATATCTAATATCATAGGAATATACTTTTCATTATATTCATAATAATAATAATATTAATTTGTCCTGCAGATCTTTTATAAAGATATAGGATATGTCAACAAAAATATTACACCCTTAACGGTAACGAAAATAATTATAAATACAGTATAATAATGTAACAACAAAATAATAATGATTAGAAGTACCTAATTATAATATATAAAATAAACTAAATTATTGAATTCAAAATGAGAAATGAAAAAAAATGAGAAAAAAAGAAATAAATTGAAGTAGGTGAAGCAAATACCAACTTTTAAATATGAAATCAATCATCCAACTGATTCATAGTGTCATTTATATATTCAGATATTGAGTAGTACGTTTTAGAGATAAGAAATGTCTTTAATTTGCGTTTAAATGCGTTATAATATTATTAACGCATTTAAACGCAAATTAAAGACATTTCTTATCTCTAAAACATACTACTCAATATCTTTATATACTTTTAATTTCGTTTGGGAGGTGGTTGTAAAATATAGTGCCTTTGTACATGGGATCTGTTTCGTACTGAGCTAGTCTATGCCGTGGAATTTGCAAATCTGTATTGTGCCTTGTATGATAGCTGTGATTGTCTCTATGTGCAGTGAACTGTCCTATATGTTCCTTTACATACATAATACATTTGAAGATGTAAATTGACGGAATTGTAAGTAACTCTCTCTGTTTGAAAATTTCTTTACATGAATCATAATAGCGCATTCCACACATATTTCTAATGGCTCTTTTCTGTAATAAAAATATCCTTTGTACAGATGTTGAACCACCCCAACAGATTATGCCATATGTTGCTTTAGGTAGAAACTGATCGTAGTAAAAATGTTATACAAGTTTCAATGTTCGTCAGTGTGTGTAAACGTTTTAACGCATAACAGAGACTGGCAATACTTTTGGTAAGTAGCTCTATATGTGCTTCCCAATTTAACGTTTGATCTAACGCTACATTCAATAATTTAGCCGAAGGTGTTTGTTCAATGGTTTTACCATTACACTACACACTTTCCTTCACATTAACGGTTTGAGAGGTAAACCGGATTGTTTTTGTTTTTTTTACATTAATAAGGAGATTATTGTCTTTAAAACAGGTGGACAAAGCATCCATTTGTTTACTACAAGATCAACTTAATTCGTGGATATTTTTTTTGTTACTTACAATGCTAATATCATCAGCGTATAATATGCATTTTTTTATATCCTGGACTGTAGTTGTAATATCGTTAATGTAAATAATGAAAAATAGCGGACCCAAAATAGAGCCTTGAGGAATACCAGTTTGAAGCGGGATCATTTTTGATATTGTTTTGTTTATGCATACCACTTGTTGTCGGTGTGTAACATATGATAGCAACCAACTCTTACAATTTCCTCTTATTCCTAAGTATTCAAGTTTATTTTCAAGTATTTTGAAATCAATTCTATCCAAAGCTTTGGACAAGTCTATTAAAGTTGCTAAAGCTGTATCACCCTTATCTATTGTGCTGTATATCTCATGTAGGAATTGGATAAGTGCAGTTGTAGTTGAGAAACCCGTTCTGAAACCATGTTGTTGAGAGTTTATTATTTGCTTTTGGTTTAGAAAACACCTAATTCTTTTACTACTTTTGCTTGTTCAAAGATTTTTGAAATAGCAGATTGTAGGGCAATAGGCCGGTAATTGCTTAGTTTTTTATTTATTATGTTATATGAATATGTTATGGTAATCCTATTTGCACTTTGTAGGAATATTCTCAGAATATTCGTGCTACTTGGGAGGACGTGCTGCAGCGAATATTGTTTTTCTTTCAGAATTGTTTATGCCGCTATTAAGTAAAGTTTTTGTAACATCATGGCAGAAGATATTCAAATACTTTTCGTTTAAACTACATTATACTTGTACTATTAAAGTATATTTTATTTGTATAGAATCATTACGTAGGCATGTGAAAACAATTATTGTACTGATAGAATTGTACACATATCTGTAAAACGTTTTGCCCTCGTCTGCATGCCGTCAAATTAGCAATCAAACGCTGTAATTACCTTGTCATAAGTAAATAAGCAACAGCGGCCATTAAATCATGAAACCGAAATGTGTGAATGGTACGCGTCGAGCAGCACCGTCTGGCATCGACACTACTACCTATGCATTTAGTGAGTGTTCACGTAGCGCGAACGACCCAAGTCCGACGGCCGTGCGGCTATCGATCGTTTGCGTAACCCAAAGAAGAGAGAAACAGCCAGTCGTCGTCGTCGTCGTCGTCAATCTTTATCGAGTTTTCACATACTGTCCTGGTCCATTTGTCCTCGACGTCGCATCGGTAGATTGCCCCTCTTGAATTCGCGGGTCCCTCCTACGCAGCTGGAACTTTCTCTCATTTAAATCGAATTATGCTCGAGTTGAAAGGTACGGCCGGGCACGCAGCGCCACTTATAGACGGCCCACAGACACGGCCTTCGCTTAAAAGTGAACCAATGGCCTCGCAAATCTAGTTATGTCGCTAAATGTTTCGCAAAATCACTAGCGTCGGGCGAGATTTCAGCGCGAAAATTAGCTATCGTATAAAAACAAAATGAACTGAGTATAATGAGTCGATTTAAGAGCAATGCTGTCGTTTTATTGCGGTATAAACACGTAAAACACCCCTATTCCCAAACAAAAAAAAAAATCTTGTCGTAGGTGATATTACTAGGCGATAACCCTTATATAAAGAATCGAAAGCAACATGTTGGACAGTTAACGAGAAGGGGTGAGTCAGCAGATTTCCGAGCCATTCCAGTAATAATCTGTCAATGGGGGTGGTGAGCGTTTTCGGAATCAATGATGTTGTAAAATTGACTGTTTCAAGTCCGTTCCCCCTCCGTGAGATGATATGGCGCGAGTATGCGTAACGCAAAAATAAAATTTACTTACTAGGTGATAGCCCCAGCCTCGCTTGCAGCGCCAACTTTGACTCCTCCACCGAAGGGAGCTGCATCTCTGGTTTCCAGGTCATCTCCGGATCGTTCAACCATAATTTTCCTGTAATAAAAAAATGAAAAAAAAAACAGGGCATTAATACTGAAGTTGCTGATACTTCTTATGGGGTACTTTTTAATGGGGTGGAAAATGCATTTAGGGGTTGTGGCTGTCTATGAGTTTATTATTTATGTATTGATATTAATTATAAAAGAAAATATAAAAAAAGTAGATACGTATGGGTATTTCTATATATTTTTTTTTAATCCCAAGGAAGTTTTGCGTACAAAAAATGCTTTTTGTTGGCAATTTTGCTCGCTTCTTTTATCTGAGGTTTAAGCATAGATTTTTTTCGTTTTTAAATTTAGAACATATAATCATTGTAGTCTCCTCCAATAAATTTGCAATTTATTATCCTAAATAAACTATAAGGCTTGATAAAGGGAATTAGATCTCGTATGCAAATTTACTGTTTACCCCTTAAGCTCGGTCATTTTATCGAAAAAATGATTATTTTCAACAAACCATAAGAATATTAGGTTTGTTCGCTTTGCGCGCCGTCACTCGGCTAGGTTTTCGCTTTACGACGGGAAGTGTCAAAACGAACAAACCTACTGTTAGATAAGTAGAAATAGTAGGTATATCCCTAATGGCTATTTGCACCGGTTATACTTAAGCTTAACTTAAGACTTAAGTAGATCCTAAACTATGATTTCGTTTTGCACCGCTGTTTAAGGACCAGTTTAATGTTATTCAAAATAAGCCGAAGATTTGCCCGGCTTAAGGCCCAGTTAACCACACTTTTGGTTTCAAATGACAAGTATTGCGGCAAGTGAAAGAAGACTTTTATTTGTTGTATTACGGTGTTTTATTTATTGTTGTGGGGAGATTTATTATTTGTACATTTTTAAAACAAAATGGCACGTAATATCTTAATAATAACATAATGTTTGAAGATTTGGATGAGTTAAATATAATTTTTTGTGGTATACCTAGACAAGTAAATGAAGGGGCAGAATATTTTCATACGTTTGACGAATTTAAAATTTTCCGGCGATTTAGAGTAACCAAATGTACAACATTATTTATACTAAACCTGATTGAAGCTGAAATTGAATATCCTTGATGTGTGAGTAGGTATAAAAAATAATTTTAAGTTTATCATGTAACCTAAGACGAAATAACCATTCCTATGACCACGAATGCATACAGTTTGTTATGTTTTATCTATTTAAACAACAAATTTTCAGCAATAATAGTGTTGCTTTTATGAATCAGCTGTTAATATTCCTGAGACTGACCTGGCAACAATAATGAAAACTCGAAAGCTCGTATCAAGAATTAAAAGTCAACATTCTCCTTCTTTCTGTGTGTTTCTGTCAAAAATTTACAAGTTACAAGTTACAAATACTTTGCTAAGCTTTATTCCTAGTTTCGACGGTACAAAACATATTCACCTTAAGCGTCACCTTAAGCTGAACCTCTACTTAACTAAGTTTGTTATTAGGGAAAACTGGTGCAAATAACTGTAAGTCTACTAATTCGAGCTGAACTTGGAAATCCCGGTTCTTTAATTGGTGATGATCAAATTTATAATGTTATTGTAACAGCACATGCCTTCATTATATTGTTTTTTCATAGGAATGCTAATTATAATTGGCGGCCCCCGACATAGCTTTTCCACGAATAAATAATATAAGATTTTGAGTATTACATCTTTATCTAGAAATATTGCTCATAGAGGAGCAGAAGATTTTAACAGGAATTCTTCATTTTTAGCTGCTGTAAATTTTATTATTACGATCTCTAGGAATAACATTTAATTGAATACCTTTATTTGTATGATCAGTAGCTTTAACTGCTTTACTATTACTATTTTCGTTACCAGTTTTAGCTGGAGCAATCACTATACTTCTAACTGATCGAAATATTAATACCTCATTTTTTGATTATCTTGGAGGAGATGATCCAATCTTATAGCATTTATTTTGATTTTTTGGACATGTTGTATGTTTAAATTTTACCTGGATTCGAAATAATTTCTCACTTATTAACCAAGAAAGAAGAGAAAAGAAACTTTTTTTTTTTAAAGGGGTGGTAACGCCTAAGCTATATGATTAGCTTATCAGGCCCCCTCAGAGCCAAATATCAGCTACAAAAATTATTGCTGTCCCTGCAGGAATTGAAATTTTTAGATGATTAACAGCTTTATATGGATTTATTTTTCTGTCTACTGCAGGAGGCCTAACAGGGGTTGTTCTAGCTAATTCTTCAATTGATATTATTCTTCATAATACTTAATATGTTTCCGCTCATTTTCACTGTTTTTTCATAAGAGCGGTACATTTTGCAATTATAGCAGGATTTGTACATTGATTCCCTTTATTTACTGGTTTAACTTTAAACAATAAATTCTTAAAAATTCAATTTATTACTTATTTATTAATGTCAATATAATACTTGGTTCTTTAATTTCATTAGTTAGAATTTTTATTTTTTTTATTTACGATTTGACTTTTTTTAATACAGATAATTATCGATTCTTAGTAGAAGGACAAATAATTGAAATTATTTGAACTATTTTACCAGCAGTACCATTAATTTTTATTGCTCTTCCTTCATTACAACTACTATATCTACTAGATGAAATTAATAACCCTCTTGTATCAGTTAAAACAATTGGTCATCAACAATATTGAACCTACAAATATAGACATTTTATAAGATTTAAATTGGACTGTTATATACTTCCAACAAATGAATTATTTAACAGATCTTTTCGTCTTCTTGATGTAGATATTCGAACTTTTTTATTCTATTCACTATAATTCTCAGATCTGAACAATAATCACAGCAGCTGATGTTATTCATTCTTGAAACTGTCTCTGCCTTAAGGATCAAAATTGACGCTACATTTGGACGATTAAACCAAGTCGGATTTTTAATAAATCGAATGTTACACAAAATATTATTCGCTTCAATAGTTATTCTTTTTTTTTAATAATAATATATTTAATTCTGTGTACATTACAAAAAAAATGTGTAGGATAAGTCAAAATAAAAATAGGTAAATTATATTAGGTTTATCTACATGTAGTACATAACTCAAAGTATTCCTCGATAGAATAAATACAGGATGACAGTAAAAAGCTTTTAATATGCCGTTTAAAGATGTTAACCGATATTATATTTTGATATTTCTGAGGCAACGTATTAAAAAGTTTCAAAGCCAAAACATTGGGGGAATTTTTGGTAATATTCAGAGAATGTTTAAGGACACGGAAATTTTGCTTTGACCTAGTGTTATGTGCGTGAAATTGCTCATTGCGTTGAATATTACCTCTGTTCGCATAAACGTAATTTAAGAGTTCGTATATGTGTATAGCAGGCATAGGGAAAACATTCCACCTTTTGAAATAAGGTCTGCAAGACTCTGTGCAGTGAACTCCAGCCATACATCGTATTATGCGTTTCTGAGCCAAAAATACAGTCCTGCTAGCAGGCGATGCTCCCCAAACCGTGATGCCGTATGATACTCTGGTGTGCACGTTTGCATAGTAAAATGAAAGCAGAGAACTAAATTCAATTATAGTTTTTAAGTTGCGTATCTGGTAACAGTAACTATTCAATCTATTTGCGGTTTTTTTACAGTGCAAGTTCCAAGAGAGTGTTTCCTTCAATGTACAAACCTAAAAAAATATTTCTCGGACACGACTTATCTCCTCATTTTGTACGTGAATGTGTAAATGATATTCCTTCTTGTTAGAGAATTGTATGAAAAATCATGTAATTTGTTTTTTCGTTGTTTAAATATAATTTGTTATTAGAAAACCATGTAGCCATATCATGCAACAAAGCATTTGATCTATTTTCTGTATGGCGAGTGGTAGATGTAGATACTACGCCGCTAATGTCATCAGCATACATAGTTATGTTGTAATCAGCTAGAAAATCCGCAATATCATTTATAAAGAGGAGAAAGACTAGAGGGCCCAAAACACTACCTTAGCATACACCTCTTTCAATTGGCAACACAGGAGATCTTACTTTATTGACAAACTTACTATTACTGCATTGTATTTCAACAAATTGAACTCTGTCACGCAAATACGATTCAAACCATTGTGCTACAACTCCGCGAATTCCGTAGCTGTTTAATTTAGCAAGAAAAATATTATGATTGACGCAGTATATTTCGTAGTCTAGTTCTATTTCTTCATTAGTGTGTACACTGTAAAATACAGAACAAACGCTTAGGAATTCATATGCGAAAATACAGTGCCATCGTATACAATGAAATTGGAAAACCATAGCCCTTATCAGGGCTATCCTGATGACGGGAATAGAAACACTGTCGAAAAGTTGAATTTAAACAGTCCACAGATGAAATACAGTCCAAATATAAACTCATATTCTAGTAATCCATCGTCAAGAATTACACGTCATGAAAAGAAAATTATTATTTTTTTGGCACAATAATTATAACACAAGTTATGCATTCTTTCCTGGAAAATTCAAATTTGTAGACCCTAGATCCATTCACTAGGAATGGGGGTGAGAGGTGGCGATTTATATCATAGAATACATTCTTTCAAGACGACCAACTTGCATTCACTGCGTTTTTTGATTCGATGCGTAGTTTTATGATAGCACGTTGTCTCAAGGTAAAAAACCCGGTATAGTGAGAAGTAATTTTTTTCTATGTTCTTTAAGCTTCATAAAGTTTTCGTTTTTCATTTGAACAAACACTATTATTCAAATTAATGAAAACTGGAGGATAAAAGACATTGCCGAATTTCGTCGATTACGTATCTGCGATATAATCGAACATCGACCGCACAGATAATTTCATTTGAATACACATGAGACAGACCGCAGAATTATATCGGTGCCAGGACAATAAACACAGCACCCGCCGCCGCCAAACTCCAGATTTCGTCATCAACAACAACACACTGCACCGGTCGCTTCGCAGTGGTATCGCGACCGGCTCGGCTTTTCAAAAAGCGTAACGTGTTATTTAGGCAGCGAGGAAGAGAAGTGGGGTATGATATTATGAGAAGCTGTCATTAGTAAAATTATCCGGTGGACGCCACGAAGTGTATTTCTTTGAAATAATTATATTTGTCTTTCTCTTAAGACATTTCTAAACAAGATCACCATTGACCTTGATGAGAGATGACGAGTGAGGGATTTGTATGATGAGTTCGTGTGTGTCTTCTTTGTACGTATCTTTATATATTACACTATACCTTTTCTTATTTTTATCCATTCACATTCTCCTTAAAAAGGTAGAATAATAATATATAATAAAACTTTATGCTTGTACAGTAGGAGATTTATATTAATCACTAACTTCATCATTAAATCTTTGCATTTCTAATTGCAGAGAATTCTCTGTTGTGTTTATTTTGCAGCACAATAAAATTCCGAAAACCAATATTTCAAATTTTAAATCGACAAAGGCATTCCTTACAGATTAGAAAATAAACGCCATCTTAGTTGGCACATCCGGACGTGACAAATTATCTTGGTTGGACGTAATTTAAAAGTGAATACGCAATGAATGCCCCTTAAACCTGTCATTAGCATCCATTCCATTGACATAAATTAACGCATTTCACATGGCGTAATTTGATTTTTTAATATTTTTCATCATATGTTACGTTGGATTCATCTTCATTTTCGTGTGCGTGGATCGTTAAAGGTAAGTCGTTGACTGAATTATGTTCGCATATACCTGTATTAACTAATATCCTTCTTTTTATGAATCGCGGTTGTGTAGTAAGAAACAAATATTTTTTTTGCTGTCAAGCAAAATTTTATGACAAGTATGGTACATGTATCTTACATATGTATGTAGTCATATATCTATTAATATTATTTAATATTTTCTAATTTCAATTTTGTCATTGCTTTGCAAGATTAATTGGTCCCAAGTAATACCATAAACGCTGAATAAATATTGGATTATACTTAAAATAGAAAAACGAAAAAAATTTCCGATTGAGTACAATTTAGAACCTCAATATTTGAGAAGATTTTTACGAAATTGTGGAATTTTATCTCACAAAGATGTTCTAAGTTTGAATAATTAAATTAGTTTGAGTCGAGGAAAGCGGTATAAACTTAAACTTAATCAATATTTCCCACTATAACGAAAAATTAGTAAAAGCTTCTAAAGAATAATATGCTCCCTAATTATAATAATATTAGGGAGCATATTATTCTTTCCGTGATAAGGGGAGGCATTACATAAGACCATCATTGTATATGCTTGTTGAATCGAATTAAATTTCTGAAATTCTACCGTTAAGGGAATCTGATAGACATACCAACAAAAAAACACATCGCTATTTGTGTCCACACACGTGCTTTTTACAAACAGTTTGTTACCTGAGATTCAATCTCCGAAAAAGAAAATTAAAAGACAAGAACAGTCACACAACTAAACGTCTTCCAGAAATGTTATCAATAGGATCATATGTTTGTCTGTTCCCGCTCATATTAAAAATAATTTAGGAATAAGTTTTAGTTTTGCAGTATGCATTTTGCTTTATAAAATATTACAAACTGAAATCTATCACGTAATTTTATATGTAGCTAATAAATATTGTTATGTATAACATAACAAGAAGTAAAATAACTACTGTGGATTTGTGGAATCAAAATAAAATGAACAAATTACAAAAAGGTTTTTAAAGGAAACGAAAGCTAAACTCCAAGATTTTCTGTTAAAATTGTGAATAAGCAAGTCACTTGGAAATAATAATATCATTCTGTCTAGACATAAATACTGCTATGGTTTGGCACCCCGGGTTTCGGAAATTTAAATGTGTATTTTTATTTATTCCAAATCAGGCTTGTCAAAACAATGATAGAGTTTCCATTATTCTTATTGTTGTAAATTTTGTTAAGAATTTTGATTTAATTGTTAGTAGCTTTTTGTTTGGACAGTTGTATATATTAAATTTCATTTATTTGTACATTTTGCGTGTACTAGTATTGTATAGTTTATTTGCTAGTTTTTTCTTAGCGTTGCGCTGTGCGTTGAACGCCCGAGTTTGTAAATTTCATATATATGAGAATGTTACCTTGAGGCCCGGAGGAGTTATCAGATAGACGAGCCCGCGTTTAGACCTGTTTGTTGTTTTAGTTACCGTTTTTGGTAATCCTTATCAGTTAAGATGTAGTTCGTTGTTTGTGTTAAAAAATCGTCTATCTAGTAATTCTTTTGTTAATTAGTATTATATATTTGTGCACATTACATGTAAGGCTTTTTAATTATATTCGTTTTAGAAGTAAGCGCGTTTAGAGTTTAAATTTTCCGGTTTTTTTGTAGTCATAATTAATTTTATTTTATCACCTCGGGGCAGGTGAAGTGAAGCTGTTGAGCTTGTTTTATATTTCATTGTTAATTTTGCTTGTTTCTTTACGTCATTTGAATTAAAATTTTAGTTTGCCTTGAATTTTTAAAACCACGTGGATTTTTGTGGGTACTAGAGTCCTTCTAGAACGAATTCACCCATTTTGTTTGCTAAAGATTTGCATTGCCTTTTTTTAAATTGTAGAATCTTATTGCAGGTTTGTTTTTATGCCAAATCATATATTCAAGGTTTTATCCTGCAATTGTATCTAAGTTTTTTTTCTTTTTTTTATAAAATAAATTTAATGATTGTAAATATCATTTTAAAATCACTAGTTCTTTTATTTTGAATCTGCCATTTCAATTTTGGGAATTTTAATGAAAGTCATTTTTGCAACCGCCCACTATTACTTTTTAATAAAGTTTCTTTGAGATTTAAGAATCTCTGGCGCCCTTTTAAATTCATTTTTGCTGAGTTAGCTAAATTAATTTTGTCATTTTTTAATTTCTCCATACTTATATGCATGGACCATCAGTTCACAGCAATACGTAACACAAACAAAAGTATTACTTTTATATCTTAATGCTTTTGATACCAAAGAAACCGTCGCCGAAAAGAATACGTACGACATTTGAACTTAAAGAAAAGCAGAAGCTATCTTTCCAATTTAATTTAATTTACAGTTCTTCCAATATATGTAATATATTTAATTTATGTAACAACTATGTTTTTTTGTTATACATAGTTTTATCAAAATGACAATTTACATAAATATTAATTAATTAATTATAAAAAAACATGTTTCACACAAATATGTTTCTATAGTTTTTCGTCTTTTTACATCTTTAAAATTTTGTTAACGTGTTACGTTTATGTTAATTGTTATTTTTTTTTTAATATCTTTATTGTCGTATATTCAAAAGAAGAAATAGACATTGTCATACAAAAATATGATGTAATATATAAAGGTAAAATTAAAAGGTTTTGTAAATTAAAATTAATTTTAATTTACAAAAGACAAACAAACATTCAAGTTACATAACGAAAAATTCATCCATGGTGTAGAAGTACTTCTCGACCAACAGCCTCCTAAGTTCAGATTTGAAAATGCTAACATTCCTCGAAAGTTGCAAATTCAAAGGTAGTCTATTATATATATGTAAACCTAAACCTAAACCTTTTGATTAAACTGTATAAAAAATGCTTATAGTTGCTGCATAAATTAAATATCATAATTTATACAGTTAATTTATATATACATTACCACATTTAAGGGTAATTTTAAAAATTCGTATCTCAGTTTCCGTAACTTTGGAGCTTCCTCAATTGGAGATAATTGCAATATTCTTAACAGTATTTATATTTTTAAAGTTCGTTTTAAAGCAAAAAATTCTATCAAACAATCTATCAGCAATGGTGAATTATTAAATGAAACTCACTGATTAACCCTCAATATTTGGAAATACTTATCTCCTTTCTTACAGGGGAGTATTATTGTAGTTAAAATAAGGCGTTTTAAGTTAAGTACGTTAACAGTCAAGAAAGTAAAACTGCACATGGATGGTAAAAAATGTTTCAATAGGGACGCACATAAGCCAGACATATGTTTTGATAAGCAACATATGTTTTGATAAAAATGTTGCAATTGGTTAATTTTACAGAACACATTCACTAAAATTAGATTTGAAAAATTGCAGACACGTGTACCGTTTACGTACACGATTTCTGTAAACAGTATCCGATATACAGGCTGTTTACTTTTTATGACTGCTATATTGTGTCTCCGTTACTATTAGCACGATTTTAATGAAACTTTGGGGATACCTACATCCATCAGGTAATTAAATGGCAGCAAGAAAATTGGATTTTCATCAGTGCTTTCACAGAACCAAAAAGGGATCCTAAAACAACGAAAGAAGTCATTGTTCGCATGAAATAATGCTTTAAAATTGATCCGAAGAATGAGTTTATCAAATCAATGAAAAAGATTTTATTAAATAACGATGGAGTTTAAATAAGTAGTAAATCATTCATTCTATTAATGAAACCAAAATCATTGAAAATGAAAAGGTCGATTTAATTAATGAATCTTGTTATTGCATAATCAACCATTGTAAATAATATTTTATCATAACAATGACACATGTCGTTCTATCGACGAAAATTCACTCATTAAATGTGGATTATTGATATAAAGACTAGTATTTTTCTCAGTGTTTCAAAATTACTTTATGTTTAATTGTAATTTTTCAAATTGTAAGAAATTTTAAGTTTTCCTTGAGAGATATTAATATTATTCTTAATAATATTACAATGTTAGAGATTTTCTTCCAAGGAATATGAATGTTCCCGTTAACATTTCCTTAAATTTCCGTACATTTATCCCCACTCAATGCGAAAAAAATTATCAAGAAAGATTATTTTTACTAAGAAGAAATACTTGTCTTTTTAGTGTGTATAGTTCAGTAACCATGTAAGCTATAATTGTAAGCAGAATTTACGACTCCACTTCCACATTCGGTTAAATTTCTGAAATTTTAAAATTGATACATGGCTCTTACGTCAAGCAGTTTCTTTTTTGTTCAATATAAGTTTATGCTGTCATCAGATTGTTCGATACGTCTACGATTCTCCTGATTACGTTAGCTTATCTCATAACCTTCATAAGTTCGTTGTTTCGTAAAAGACTACGAAACGGAATACATGAAAATATCGGAACAAAAAGCGAAGAAAAAGGGAGAACCTGATCAAATATGAGGAAGGATGACAACGCGCTAACATGCCTCGTCCAGTCGGGTCGTACAGAATCTCCAGGGCAAACATACTTCGGCCGTATTTTCGCCAGACCGCTCGAGAGCGCAAAAATGCACGTCCTAGGTAGTACCGGCTTGTAGCGCGACGCTATATAGGAAGAACGGATGAACGGAGGCCTTCGTATTCATTATTTGTGTCCTGTCTGTCCACTGTCCGGCCACCCGCATGAAAGCGTCTGGCAAAAGCAGGCCGCAATTTACTTAGATCTCCTTCCTTCTCTCGCGTTTCCTCGACCTATTCTGTCGCCCGAATCAAATTGTGGATCTTCAAAAGGATTCCCACACCCCCTCTCGACCTCCCCGAAAAGCCGCCCCTTTCCGCGTACGTGGGTCGAGACGGGCGGGGGCGCAGGGAACACCTCGACGGGGCCCCCCTATTTCACTTTTATTTAATTCGATTTTATCTTCGTGTCGAATCTTCGCTCGCGAGCGCTATCCTTCTGATGTGCGCGCCTGGCACGCGATGTCATTCTGAAATTTTAAAGAGACTGGAGGGACGAGGAGTGATGCGATGATGACCGGTCCTGGTTCACTTAAAATAATTGCACGGCCGTCGGGGAGATGGCGGCAGGGATATTATTATTCAATTTAGAGCATTCGGAATTTTATTTCTCACATCTTTCACTTTGAAATGTTTTCCAAGAGAGAAAGCGACTGGTGCGCAGGTAGAAGCTGCGAAATTGGGGGAAGCTTAGATTTAAGTATGAATACGGGAAGATAACACCTATACTGCGTAAGCTTAGATCGAATAAGGATAATATGGAAGGAAATTAAATAAATATACAATTAAATTCAACTACACACTGAAATTTAAGAATTGTTTGTAAAAACTTTTTCCTGATAATTTCCGCATGATAAGGTAAATGTATAAAAATTAAGGAAAAATTGCGAAAATCTTAGAAAATTTTCCCAAATACAGTGCTTCGGGCACTGAGGAGAAGCACTCTCTAAATCCCTGTAGGGAATCGAAACAATGTGTGAGTCAGGCGGCCAGCCAAAGACCGTTGAATTAAAAACATACGTAGACGGCTGTCGCATATTATACACTTCAACGAATAAAAAATTGGTTAAGAATTTTATATTTATTATTACAGTAATAAAGTGTAGTATTACTCTAAGATGACATCGTACGCAAATTATACATGTAGGCTACACTCGAGAAGTAAATAAGCGAACCGATTCGAATTGCGACGACAAGAGAGCAAATTATCGGTACCATTTTCGCCTCATATCACTATTGATAACGGCATTGTGCACGAAAAGTTGACAGTATTTTAAACTATTTTTGCAAATTTATTTCATTTTTTGTATAATCATGGCCCCGATATAAATTTCATCGTAAATATATGTAACATAAGACTTCTTCATAATATAATTATTTGAGTTATTGTTTGAATAATCTTGATTGATGCGGGACTAACGTTTGTAAGGTCCCTATAAGCTCGTAGGAAACATGGATGGAGAGATACCATAATAATTATAAATTTACCTCCTCACCAGCTTTTATTAACCCATTAGCGTAAATGTTACTTATAAAAGGTTTCTGATAGGTATTTCCAATTAATTTTGAGTCATGTTAAATAGTCCAACGCTTTTTATGTTTTAAATGTGCACATTTATTATATGTTAGTAGGAAAGAATCAAATAATGAAAAATACAGAGTGTTCTTTTTAAACTAAAACAGTTTTGTTACATGGTTTAGCAAAGAAGCGTAATTTTCAATGTCAAATATTTTAAGAACTAGTTCATTATCAATAACGTTATTAAAAACTTTACTTAATTATGATGTTTGTGTTCCATGCACTTCTACGATGTCATCACGTCTTGGACAACTTGTATAAATGAGCACTTGTAATACAAAAATAATATGTATTTCATTTCATGTATCTAAAATGTAAATATATGAACATATTATAGAAACAGCAAACTTCATTTGATTTTTTTTGGAATTTTGTTAAAAACAAAAAAAAAAATAACAAAAAACACATTTTCGTAAAAATAAAACAAAAGTGGCTAGAAATATCGCAGAAGTTATATGCCCAAATCAAAAATATATAATAAATAATTAACAAAATAACAATACTTTCAAAAAATTTAAAATAGAAATTAAACAACAATCTCTCATGAAAATGATCAAAATGTCGCTTTAAATTGAAATTTTTACATACTTGCATTATCTTGCCACAAATAGCGCACTCATTATGCCCAGATATGTTTTTTGGAAAATAAAAATTGCGTTTCCCGTTCTTTATAAAAAACACGACCGTTTGCGCTCGGAATATCCATTGTATTTAACTGAACGATCTACGTTTCAGTCACTCAATGTGCTCTATGGTGTATGTTATATTCTCCTTGATAAACTTACAAAAACTCTTGAATTAATTGGGCGGGGGAATGTAAACAATTAGCTCCTACGGGCCACCTTGCCGAGCGCTGCCATAATACATATATTTTACCTGAATATGAATGGCAAAATTCCTGTTTCTTAGAAAAAATCTCTAATATTTTAATACTACTAAGAAAAATATTAATACCTCTCAGGAAAAGCTTAAAATTTCTTACAATTTGGAAAATTCCAATTAAAATAAAGTAATTTTCAAGTGGTAAGGAAATAAATAAGGTGCGCATGCGTAAACTTAGAACGTTTTGGTTTAAGTCAGACGTGAGTACTGGCATGGTGTTCTGTCACACGTGGTTCTATGTCCTTGTTTTTTGGAAACTATTATGCTGATTACTAGTAGGCAATATTAATTCATATTAGAACATGTTTGCTGTTTTTTAACGTTTTAAAGTATGTTACCCACTCTGCTACAATTTGAACATGGAATATCCGAAACACCTTATATGTGCGTTGGAATTAATCAGCGTTATGTTAAAAACTCGCGCAGACGTTGGAACAAAAAACTCACATCAAGGTTTCTGATTTCTCACATCAAGAAAGGAAAAAATATTACTTAAATAATCATGTCATGATTTCCTAAACATATAATAACAAAGTTTTCTGGCCTATAATAGCAAATA
Organism: Protaetia brevitarsis; assembly: GCA_004143645.1. Lineage (NCBI taxonomy): Eukaryota > Metazoa > Arthropoda > Insecta > Coleoptera > Scarabaeidae > Protaetia > Protaetia brevitarsis. The sequence continues at coordinate 487,568 of RXPK01000200.1, forward strand.
CGTTAAACACGAGTTCTCCTATTTCACTACACTAACTTTCTATACTCGGTCTAAGGTTTCTACATGGCAGACATGGTTATTAAATATTTGTGTGTTACTTGCCAGACAACTATTTTTTAGGAACTATTACCACAACAGTTTCTCCATTGCATACGGTGGTCCTTGATTTTGCGAATATTTAAATTTAAATTAAATTGCAGTAGTTTTGGGTAAGCATTAGAAATTTTCATATTCTGTTTGTCTTTTATGCATTAAATTCTAATTAAATAAAGTATACCAGGGCACATTCATTTCGACGCGCTGGCCAAACACCTCTGCTTATAACTCGATTAAGAAAGTATTGTTCTGATAGCGATAAATTTTTAAAAGTTGTATGTGCAGTAACCCGATCTTGCTGGAAGAAATCCCCATTGAATTCATCCTGTTGCAATTGATTTAAAAATGATAGATATTAATACCTGTTCTCGGTGGCTATTAATGTTATTGTGAAAGAGTATTGGTCCTACTATTCTACGACGCGGTACAGCTAACCATATTCCAACTTTAACAGGATGCAAAGAAACTTTAATGTGAATGTTTGGATTTTTTATAGACCATGTTCTGTAATTTTATTTATTTACAAACCCGCTTAAATGCTTCACCAGCAAAAAACTTAGATCCATTTCGTTATTATTTAAACTTTCTTGAAAAAAATTGCAATAATTTATGCCTTACTGCGTGATCTCTTAGGATAAGATCTGTAACCAGCTGATACCTTATGTATTGGATACGGTATTGCTGTAGAACTGATTGTCCACGCATACAAGTTTAAGAAATTAAAAATGATAAATTTAATTTAGCTTAGCTCAGGCAAATATGAATTTAAAAGGCCTCCAGAGATTCTTATATCTCAGGAGTAACTTTTTTAAAAGTAAAAGTGGGGCGTTTGCAAAATTGACTTTCTTTAAAATCCCCAAAAATTGAAATGCAGATTCAAAAATAAAGAGAACTATTTAAGATGATATTTAAAATCATTAACTTTTATTATAAAAGAAAAAAAAAAAAAATATTACTACAATTACAGAGAAAATTAAAACCATGAATATAAGGATTCTGGCAAAAACAACCTGCATAAGATTTACAATTTAAAAGGACAATGCAAATCCTTTAGCAAACAAAATGGTGAATTCGTTCTAGAAGGACTTTCTTATACCACAAAAAATAAATCCACGTGGTTTCAAAAATTCAAAGCAAACAAAAATTAATTCAAATAACGTAGAGAAACAACCAAAATTAAAAATGAAATTTAATTCAAGGCTCACAGCTTCACTTCACCTACCCCGAGGTGATTAAAATAAGCATTAATATGAAAACTACAAAAAAAAACGGAAAATTATAACTCTAAACGCGATCGCTTCTAAAACGAAAATTATTAACGGGCCTTATACACAAATTGTGCACAACGATACACAAATTAATAAACGAATTACTAGATGGACGATTTTAAAATTTCAAACACGAACTACATCTTAAAAATGAAAAGGATTACCAGAAAACGGTAACCAAACAACTAAACAAACCATACGCGCTCGTCTATCTGGTAACTGCTCGGGCCTCTAAGGTAACACTCGCATATATATGAAATTTACATTTTCGTGCGAAGACGGCGCAACGCATCGCAAAGAAAAAACTAGCATATAAACTATATACAGGAGTACGCAAAATGACAAATAAATGAATTAACTATATACAACTGAACAATAAAAATGATACTAACAATAAATCAAATTCTTAGCAAAATAAACAAATGTAAGAATTGTGGAAACTCTATCATTGTTTTGACAAGGCTGATTTGGAATAAAATAAAAATACACATTTAAATTTCCGAAACCCGGGGTGCCATTCTACAGCAGTATGCAAACGACGCTTCAAAATTCTATGAACGGTACTAGAAGATACATTCATTTGAAGTAATAAACGACGAACTGATGAAGGTGGGTTTTCGCTAACAAGATTTTTCTACCTGGTTAACAATATTTTACGTAGTTTACGAGAACTATTCCCTTATAAAACAAATCCTGTAGTCCAAAACTTCTCCACTACGAGGTGAATATGATGTTGTAAAGCGGTATTATCCACAACTCAGGAAACTGCAGGACATTCAGCGTAGGAATATTGCCATTCGCCATAAAGAAATTGTGCACTTCGGAAATTGTGTCAACAATAAAAATATTTTCTTCGAATATGTAGGTACATTATTTAGTAGTATCAAGTTGAAAACTGTGCGGAAAAAAAATAGGTATTTGTATCACTAGGCCAGGAACTACAGTTTTGTGAGTATGAGTACGGTTACTTGCAAAAGAGTTTTTGGCCGTATGATACACAATGTTTTTTGGGCCGACAAATCTTGTAATTTTGAATTGAAAATAGAAAAGAAATTTTGACACTAGGGAGTTGACAGTAAGAAGTAACAAGGCACAATGTACATACCTAGTATTTTGACGTGGTCCGAGAATAAAATTTTTCTGTAATTTTCTTTCTAGTTTAATATCTATTTATCAATAATAAGTGCAAAGAAGACACCAGTTCTTCTTAGCATGGTTGAACAGTAGCTTAATGACAATTTATTACACGTCTGTCAGGTGGAATCTAGTGTGGCCAACCTTCAATGGCATTTTTGCCTGACGCTTTGAAGTAGTGCAAAATGAGTCGTTCTGGATGGAGGCGCAAAAATATGCTAACTCACAAAATGACAAAATGTCAAAATGACATTAGAATTAAGGTAAGCGGCTTATTGTGCAAGTACTAGTGACTCAATATCTATGAGATGTAATTCATTTTGAAACACTGAGTATAATGCAAGTATGAAAATCCATCAATAAATACTTGAAAATACTTGAAGTATTGTAATTCGTTTCTTGTTAGTACGAAGTCCAATAAAAGCAGAGCAGATCCAGACCCTTCGGCGATAATTTCAATTCTTCTCTATCGTCGGTCATTCGCGATAATAAAACCGATTCGATATGACGCGACTAGACATTTACGAAGCTCTATTTATAGTAAGTTAAACGCACTCGAAACACTCACGAGAACGTTAAAGAAGATGGCAGACTAACTAACTAACCAAGGCATTATAACTGCGTCGCTATAGCGTCCGTAATGGCAGCGGAAGAACGGAAGTAAGAACACAACGGACAGACAGAGAGTGACGACATAAAAACAAAGAACGAGTGATGCGAACGTCCGCCTCACTAAATAGTAAATATTCGTATAGATTAGGCAAATAAATGGGTGGAAGAAGCGTCTTTCCCCGATCCGATCGTGTCGCGCTATGCTGGCAGACTTCTTCCGTCTCCCTTTCTCTTTCACGTCTTCTCCATAGACGTGCGTGTGCATGTGTGTGTTTGTGTGAGTGTGTTTGTGTACGTGCAGTACGATGGGGGTGCGGACCAGCGCTAACTAGGGTTGCTCTAATCAATACTGCCCCCTCGCCCCTCAGCTCCGGACACGCAGTTTCCACCGCTGGACCCCGACACAACAAACTTTTGCAATTTTCCCGACTGGTCCTCGACCTTTATTCTCCCTCAGTGCTCGGAGGCCGAGAGCTATTGTGGAAATAAAAGGTGAAAGGAATGGAAATCACTGTAATGATCGTCCATTGTACCTACGTTACTCATTTGAATACGTGTTTGGACTTCTGTGTTTGTATTAGGGTATTAAGGTTTTGTAAATTATTATTCTTGGCAAGATAGAATGCTTTTTTTTCTCTCTATATATGGTATTCTTACGTCCACAATTATATTAGCTTTGTAATATATAATAAAAATTGTATAAGGTACTTCCTGATTGTTTTCTGTGATGTTTTGTATTCTGGGTGTTTTCTAGTAATATTTACTACAGCCACTAGCAATTAATTTCTTTATCAGTTGATACAAACTTTTGTAATGCTTGTAACGGATGATAATTTAGACGTAAGCAAATAATAATTGAAATGTTCGGCCTATTCAGATTTGTTGTTATTATTATCTTAAAAGCTACATGTTTCGATCCTCACTAGCCATCTTCAGGTTCTTAAGCGTCAGTGAATGATTGCGTGACTTCCATTGGTTGTGTAAACGTGTTAATAGTTGGAACCTTGGTTTTATATTCTGGCTGATTCTCGAAAGTCGTGTCATAATAGATAGATTATGACAGCTACCAACAAGAATAAAGGTGTATGGGATATAATACAGCTTGATATTGGTGAATTATTTGATAATTGGGAGAATTAACAAGAGAATAATAAGAGAATTGAGTTGGCCATTGGTGATGACACTACATCGGACTCTCGCACTGTTTCTTCGTTATTTCTACAACACTTCACTTGTACCTCTGCATTCAACAGACACATCTGAAATTTGTAAAATTATTGAACAGCTTCCATCAAAGCAGTCATGCGGCTTTGACCATATACCATGTCAATATTATTAAACTCTGCTCTGTGTTCTTATAGGTTACTTTTGAAAATTTATTAATAGCATGTTTAGCTGCGGCATATTTCCTGATGAGTGTTAACTTGCTAAAGTCGTTCCTGTGGGTCTATTTTTTCAGTTTTCTCGAAAATATTTAAAAAAGGAAAACGGCCACTTACTCGTAGCTTTTTTCAGACAGAATGACTAGTATCTGCGGCTCTCATAACTCAGTTTGGATTTTTGCCCAAATCTTCATACGAAGGAGCTATATTTTACAGTCTCAATGCAATACTCAATTCTGTGGATCGTAAAATGAATACTGTCGGTATATACTTTGATTTAAGCAAAGTATTTGATACGATTACTTTATACTTTGCGGCAAATTAGATAACAACGAGGGCAATGCCACACCGTTGATTTACTCAGGTCGTACTTGACGAATAGACGCTTGAGGACGGTTATATGGTTGCTTCTGAGTCTGCGGATCTGAATGTGGGAGATCCCTAAGGTTCTGTTTTGGGTCCTTTTCTTTTTCTGGTTTACGTAAAAGATTTGATGAATTTCTTGAGAATGGGTACCTTGATGCAGTATGTCGATGATACATTAATAATCGCTACTGAGTCTTGACTTTCTGATTTGATGATCAAATGCACGACTGGTGTAGTACTAGTCAATTAACCATCAACTATTACAAAACTAAAATAATTACGTTTGGTGTTTCCACAGATCAATCTTTACATATTCCTACGCGCTCTAAAGTAATTCCTGAGTGTGTTATGATTGACTTTTGGCTACAAAAATGTTATGTAACTATCACTATTTCTCGCAAAATGATAAATGGTACATATATTTGCTAGGATCAAATTTGAAAGATGAAAGTTTGGTTAAATATTGGACATATTTTCAATTATCAAAAGAAAGAATATTAGCGGTTTTTGTAGTTCGTTATATTGCAATTAAAATTACAATTATTAGCATATAACTGTACATAACCATAATTAACGTGTTTATAGGTATCTATAAATGATATGATAAGGCGCATTTCCGCAAATTATTATTATTACATTTTTTTTTAGAAATAGACTTGAAAGGGCGTTTCGAGTTTGTTAAGTTTTCTTTGTCAGATTTCTTTGAATTAAAGTGTTCAAACCAACAAGGTGTAATACTCAATTTACAGACGTATACAGCCTGCAAAATGCTTTTATTTTAGTACTTATTATGGAAATCAAATCATTCAAAGATTCGTTACAAAATTTGTTCCGTAAGCATAGCTTGGATACTGTAAAAATAAAATGTAAAAAAATATTAAGTGTATGATGATATATATCATAATTAGAGTGGTCAAATTTGTCTGCTTACATGGGCCGCACTCGCATCGCGCTATGCAGAACGTTTAGCCATAGTATATCTTCAAGGCAGTAAAATCACCCCCACTGATTCGTGTATTTAGTATCTACCGTGGTATAAGCATATTAGCTAATGTTCATGCGCATGCAGTGATGGCGTGCGATGGGAGCACATACACGATGCGAGCATACAGTAGAACAAATGAATATACTGGAAGTATCCATAAAATAGAATGAAGTTTAAGAAAACTTGAAACATTTAGATGGTTAACATTCATTAAATCCTTTAATATTTAATATGAGAGTTTATTTCCAAATTTAAATGTGTGAATTACATTCAGACATGTTATTATTTTAAAAAAAAATTATCATAGCTAGTCAGACAATTTGAAATGTTTCAGTTTTGTGTTGTGAGGAAAGTGTGTATCTTTTGCAATTAAAGAAAGAATAGTTATTTAATCAAAGATAAATAATTAGAAATTATAAAAATTGTTTTTTTTGCATCATTTCACCGCGGGAGTAGGCATTTTATACAATTTCGCCGGCTATAAATAAAATTTGTACAAATATGTGTAACGACCCCTTAACTTCTCTTAACCTCAAAACATAGTATTTCTACTTAGATGCAAAATAAAATAAAACTATTTAAAATAAAAATCGTCAACAAAACAATAAAAACAAAATAAATAATGAAAAATAAACGTTTATAATATGACACATTTATTCAAACATACACTGTAAACGCTTCGAAAAATATAAAATGCCTGTCTGATGACGCGCGATGGTGATGCGCAAAAAAGTCTTATTTTCGTACCTCTTGTGAGTATACCTAATATACCGACGGGTATTCTATAGAAAAAAAATATAATACATCATACTGTAACGTAGGCTATTATATGAATATAATTTTATTATAGAATAGCCGCGTGTTCTCCATTTTCAAATACTTCTATTCTTGTAGAACATGGTTTAAAGGATATTATATTTTTTTCAAAATTTAATTTTGCGGTAAACACAAAATAAAGCGATATTATTTCATTTAACAGGAGAAAAAGGGGGTCATATTAACTGACAATCTAATTTAGGAACTATTAAATGAAAATGTATAATTTGAACTTTAAAATAAACCATAATTTATATGTAAGTTGTTTTACTCTTTTAATTTATGTATAACCAAACAACATGACTTCTGCGATTATTCATAATTGATTTGTTCGGAAATATCTTAGTAAATAGATACTGTAGAGCTTTAGGAAAGAATACGGGTCTTCTAATTTTGAGCAAAGATTCAAATTTAAAATATAAAAAGAATCTAAAACATCATTTTTTTTAGGTGTTCTGGTTGATATGCAATGACCATTATATATAATTTTATAGTTAAATAAATAAATAATTTTGCTCTTTCCCGACACGGTATTGTATATTTGTGCTAAATATTAATGTCACATATATGAAACTTAGTACTGATTTGGCGCACAGATGAAGGTTGACCACTCTAGTCGTAATGCATTATGTTTTTCGGAAATCCAAATACAAATTAAATACAACATTAATTTTAGGTTAGTGGTCATAGTATTTAATATTCGTATGTTTAAGTTGTTCGCGTTATTATCGAATGATTCATCTTCCGTTATTAAAAAATAACTTTATGAATTAGGCGCATGCGTATAACCTCCATCAGACAATCAAACAGTCGAGTTGGAACAAAGCTTAGATTTCTTTCGGGTGGATTAAAATTAACTTTCGGAGCAGTGGTGGAGGGTTTTTGTGCAAATACTGATCAAATAATCTAAATTGCGTTTTATATTATGTGGCTGTGTGTAGAAATAACATGTCTTTCTTCCTTTTCTTTTCTTTGTTTGTCTTCTTTACTTTCCGAACATTATCGTCATTTCGAGAGAGTTTCGTTCATATTCTGGCTAACTAAGAACAGAGTAGAGAGATAGTGAAGACGTCTAGCGCACTTCCACACATACAAAAGTGTCGGAAACGTAAACGGACGACCCCGTTCCAAGTCTTTTATATCCAGGCGCGCAGCGCCATGCCTCTCGTCTTTTTTATCGTATGCAGATGCAAAGGGGTAGGTTTTAAAGGGCGCAAGCGTAGCACGCCCATATTTTCCATCGATATTATGTAAAAGAAAAGACGCGTGCGCGACCTCACGCGTTTTACATGTACATTTTTATGAATCCCTTTTCACGGGTCTTCACACCCGATCTATGTGTATGTATAGTACGTAATATGTAATACCTGACGGTTATATATCCGGATATATACGACCGGAGCCGTATGTATTTACACGTGTGGACGCATGTATGTATAAGATTTCAACCCTTATTCAAAGGGTAGCCAATGGCAACGCGTGTTAAGCGAGTGCCGGGATTCTTTTTTTCCTTTCGGTCCTTTGCGCCCGGGCTCGGCGCGGCATCTGTACGTGCGTGTGCGTGTAATATTGTTCTACGCGCGTCGTGATATTCGATCACTAAAAGGTTTACCTTTCTTATTTGTCGTTTTATTTATTTATTTTTTTTTTTCTGCCTCGCCGTGGCCCGATGTCGAAATTCCCTGCGCGCTGCCGCCTGCGTTGCCGAGGCACTTCCGGACGCCCGATGTCGGAGTTCTCGTTATTTTCTTTTTTTTTTGCTTCTCTCCTTTCGCACCGCCACACCACTTGCAACTCTTCGAGAGGAGGGCTGATTGTTTCGCGTGTGCGATCGAGAGAAAGGGGTGCGTATAATCCGGTACACCGACCGGCGGCGAATGCCGGAAAATATGGTTTTCGCTTTCTCTCGTTGATAATGGGATCGAATTAACGGAAACTGCCGATTATTGGAAGGTATTAATAGTTGATCGATCCTTTAGAAACGTTCCAGCACATTATGAAGATCGATTGGTGCTTTGAATGTGTTACATTTACACATATTACTTAAAATAATAAAATTGGTAATATATTATTTACGTCAAATTTGCAATTATTCAAGGATTTGTATGTCGTCGTCTGCTTAGTCAGTATTTTGTGTTAAATTGCAACTTAACTTTGTAGTTTACCTGTTATCGTTTGCGTCCATGGAAACGATAAAACTCAGCGACTCGTTCAGTAAAGTTAAAATGCCCGTAGCATTTGGCAATGTTTTAAATTGGATAAATTGATGCAATTTTTTTGCGTTTTAACTATTAAGATATCCAACATTATTTTCTATTAAGATACGGAATAACAAAATATGTTAAAAACGATTTATGAGATCGTTAAATTGTATTGTTTTAAAAATCTAATGATGATCGCTAAAATATTTACTATTTGATACGGAATAGACCCAATTATTATGCAAAGTTTTCTACGTATATAGCATACTACACTGTTGAAAATTTTAACACTTTTTTGACTAATTTAATAGTCAGGAGAGGTCCACACTCTTTTCGTGTTATTTTGCCGAGAACTATAGAAGTTTAAATTTGACGAGCAAAGATAGTCAAGTATTGTCTATTGCTAAGGGGTTATTTTGTCCAACTGACACATGGAATTATGATATACTTCTAGTCACATTTTATTTGATCTAGACTGGACAAATTTACTAGCTGTTTAACTAAATGAATGCGATCTATTGGATGATTTAACACCGTTTTCTAAACACAACGTCTTTTTAATATGCAACCTCTATTTCTTAGTGCTATAATATTCTCTCTTTAAGACGTTTTCTCAATTATAAATATGCAAAACCACTCATTCACAAGTTTTGGTTTCAACTAAACGTACCAATTTTAAAATGATTTTTTTGAGAACCATTATAAAATTAAGTGAATGTTTATGCTATCTGATTCAAGTCTAAACTAATTGCGTAAATAGATATTCCCAATATATCTTTAAGATGTTGAAATTTTTTATGCCCACTGGAATTAACGTTTAATAACACGAGGTTACACTTTGCAAGTCAGTCACATTTGGTGGTTTGTTTGGATACGTTAATACGCAGAAACAAACTCGAAAACAGATACACGTGCAATGCAGGTGGTGTGTATAATGCAATACCGTATTAGATTAGGTGGGGTTTCTATATTTCTATCCGAGGGAAAAATTCTGATTGGTTGATGCTTCTGAATGTCTAGAGGAAATAGTAAATCCTCATATCTGAACAAAGAATTCACACCAAATTCTAGTAATTTCTGTTCTACTAAACACATGTAGTCAATTCGTCTGGCAAAGTTTGTAAAAATCAACACTAAAATATTTGACTAGCGCAAAATTAACGCCAACACCGTAATATTTTCAACAGTGTATGTCGTAGTCTGCTTAGTCAGTATTTTGTGTTAAATTGCATTAACTTTGTAGTTTACCTGTCATCGTTTGCGTCCATGGAAACGATAAAACTCAGCGACTCGTTCCATATTACGTTACTAACAACTCGTTCAGTAAAGTTAAAATGCCCGTAGCATTTGGCAATGTTTCAAATTGATGCAATTTTTTTTTACGTTTTTACTATTAAGATAGGCAACATTATTTTCTATTTAGGATACGGAATAATAAAATATGTTAAAAAAGATTTATTATTAAATTATATTGTTTTAAAAATCTAATGATGATCGCTAAAATATTTACTATGTGATACGGAATAGACCCAATTATTATGCAAAGTTTTCTACGCATATAGCACACTAAGAGACGATGATGTGTTAAATTAACAAAAGAATAGACATCCAATAAAACATTTTTGATTAAATATAGTCAAAAAAATGTTTGTTGAAGTAATAAAATGTGTTAAGTGTTAAAATAAATATGTAAATTTTACAATATTTAACAAATGAATGTATTCCTCCAGAAATACATTAATTTGTTAATTTCTCAGTGTGAAAAGCTTGCAACCCTTGACAATATTTGTTTTAACTATTAAGGCAATTTTATTATAAACCTCCAATATTGTTAAGGCACTAAATGTTCTGGGTAAAATAAATAATTATTTCATGTTAGATCTACCAAAAGAATTCATTAAAATAATAAATAAAAACAGAGGGTTAAGTTAAGTTAAAATGAATAAATGTTATTTATTATTTTAAAATAATTATTTTTGTTGTGTTAAATAACAAAATTATTTTCAGTGAAAACAGAATTGCTTTGCCGTTAATAATAATATATTGTTAAAGTAAGTTGTACGGGCATTTCTCACTTCGCCTTGCTAGATGAATGTTTATTTATGATTATTATTGTACATTTATCAACTCATATTCATAATATAAAGACAAACTATCTTTAAGACAACATACAAAGTGACTGGCACTTAAATCTACATATTAAAGAACGTGATAGTGCATCTCATTAACAATAGATTTACCCAAAATGGCCTTATAGTAGTTAATAGTTTTCGAGATATTGTTTTTTTTTTATATATATTTGTACTTATAGATCTTCTGTGGAAAGTGTCCCTTGCTCTAGTTAATTGTGAATTTTCGTCTGACTAATGATGTAAATTGTAGAAATTGGTTATACCCTCTCTATCAAATTGGGACTCATCAGTCCATAAAATCCTCCACAAGTCCATCTTTTATGTCGGCATACTATATTCGGATTAATACGTTCGGCTTGGTAAAGATTATTTAAATGTTTTCTTCGCAAGTGGAAGTTTTACCTTCTCTATTTTTATTACTTTGAAGTATTTGGCACAATTATTGATACATAATGTGTGTTAATGTAGCTTTTAGTTAGGAAAACTGAAAAAATGAAATAAAGATTTATTGTTTTTTTTTTCCAAATTAAAATACAGTATGAGTAAGTGGTGAATTTTGAAGAAAATACAAAAAAAAAATTATATCTAAAAAACTATTGACTTCTGTATAAGGCAAATTTAGCTAAATCTATTGTAAATGAGTTGTATTACGTTGTCCTTTAATATCTAGGTTTAAGCACCAGTCACCCCAAGTCCATATACAACTTGAGTTTAGATACAATTTAGTAGTGTCATCATGGGAGGGTAATTACACAAAAAAAGGAAAAAGAAGCACGAATGTTTGTCTTTAAATGTAAGTTTTTGATTTGCAAGTGGGTTTCGCTGGCTCATGGGTCGGGAGAGGTGGGTGGGAGGGGGTTTATTACCTCATTATCCCTCTCCTTGAGTACGCGCGTGGGTCATCTGTATATTTATAGCACTAAAAAATAGCAGTTTATTAACATCACTGCCATTGTACGCCACCAGTCGCTGTTTTAAGGTTCACAGCTCCCATTGCATGTTTAATTGGTTAACTCTATTAATATTTTATGACCGTGATTGTTCTGCTTTATGACCAATATGTGTCATTACTAGTGTGCAATAGAAAAAGCGCTATTTTCACAGCGATTACCGAAATACATATGCAATTGATGGTTATATTAGTGCATATTTTTAGAACCAAAAAAAAAAAAAGAAGATAGCGTGTTCATTTCTCCCAGTGTCACACTAAATGGAACACTTTGCATGTTTTATATATATCTGTATTCCACGTACTTAAATTTAGAAATTCAAAAAAGATATAATTTATTAGTTTGCGTCTTCTTGCTTGTCAAAGAATGAATTTGCATATTATAATCTAATCTACAACGTTAAAAATTTTCGATCTCTGTACTACCAAATAGTTCATATTTCCAAGCGCACCCAGAGAATTAATCTTCCCATTAATCAACATCAAGGCCTCGCAAATCAGGTTATCAAAATTGACTGGAACCGTAAGGGCAAGTTCTTAAAGTATTCGGCCACCACAGGTCCTCAAATATAAAAATAATAATAGCAAAATAACCACTAGAACAAAAAAAAAATAACGGGTACCAAAAAAATACGAATGCTTAGAAAACGATATTAAAGAAATGTTGATCAAAGTTTTTTAGAATAATTAGTACAAAGTCGCATATGCGAAATAACAACTGCAAAATGTAGTATTAGAGAAGAACAAGGAAATTAGTTCTGTCCAATCCTTTAATGTAATATTATTAACAACCGGTTTCGGCTCTAGGCCATCTTCAGGCGTAATACGTCAAATTAAAGAATAAAGCTACGTCATTAAATTTTGAAGCCTTTTTACATTTTAAAACCACTAATAAAATAGAATAGAAAAATAGGACAATGCACAAATGAAATTGGAAAACATGTTAAAATTTATATTGGTTTGTACTTTAAATGTGAAAATGGACTGTCCTATTTTTCTATTCTATTTTATTAATGTTTTTAAAATATAAGAACACTTCAAAATTGAATGACGTAGCTTTAATTTCTAATTTGACGTATTACGCCTGAGGATGGCCTAGAGCCGAAACCGGTTGCTAATAATATTACATTAAAGGATTGGATACAACTAATTTCCTTGTTTTTTTTGCTAATGCTATATTTCTCAGTTATTACTTCGCATCTCAATAGCTAACTTTCTTGTTTGTTCTAGTGGTTATTTTGTTATTATTATTTTTATATTTGAGGGCCTGTGATGGCCGAATACTTTAAGACCTTGCCCTTAAGGTTCCAGTCAATTGTGATAACCTGATTTGCGCGGCATTGATGTTGATTAATGGGGCAAATTAATTCTGAGGGTGTGCCTGTAACTAAATATCAATTATTTGGTAGTATTGAAATCGATAATTTTTAACGTTGTAGATTAGATTGTAATATGCAAATTCATTTTTTGCAAGCAAGAAGACGCAAACTAATAAATTATATCTTTGCAGAAATCGATGTGAAGATAGCGTTTTTTTTATATATTGATATTAAATAAAGCTTTAGTGACATATTTAAAAAATATTTAAATACATTTAGATACACACATAACTTTTTGTTTTAATAATCCGATATTTCTTATTACGAAGAATTACATTGATAATAGAGTGCAATAGATTGGTATAACTTATGCAACAATCTCAAGATTCTAGTGTAAAATAAAGGTATCCAAAGAAAATAAAGTGCTACCACTAGCATGTGCTAAAATAATCTATTAAACATAAGTCATACAAGTAATTATACTCTATTAATTACACAGAATTACTCTACACCAAGAGTTTCGCTAAGCTGTTGCCTGACTTTTCAATTACAGCTTATGAGCAATTACTAATTATACTTCACCACAGGCGAATACGTCCACTTGTTTTTGCGCATTTCATTATAAAGTTTAAACACATCAAATTTTCTCCTGACCATCTGTCTACCTATAATTTACGGAATATCAATTTAGCAAGATTAACACATCTATCTACATACATATGTAACACAGCTTCTGTTGCGATAATTGCTTTAAATCGATTTGACATAGTTTAATATTAAGTTGGCGATCATTAATTTCTTCTGTCTGATGATGGTATATTCAGGGTAAGAGCTAGTAAATAATTTACAGCTTGAAATAAACTTTTACATAATTAATCTGATAAAGATGACTCGCAATGTATTTAGGTATTTAAATGTTTTGTATTCTCCCATTAACTTTTTCTATTCATTCGTTTATAATTAATGTTCAAGCAAGATTTTGTAATAGTTTTATTTGTGGAATATATACTTATATATAAGTCAAAATCACACATTTTGTTTCCACGATTTTTAAATGCCTTCTAGAAATCTAAAAATTTAAATATATCTTCTTTGATGAATGAATACCGTAACTAAGAAATATTTTATGGCATAGTCATTTCAAATTGTCTATAAATTCTACTTCTAATAAGTATGGTAACAAGCATAAAGCAAATTCTGTATTAGTTGTAGTAATTCTAGATACGACCTCGACTGTGCTGCGGCAATGAAGATGCTAAAATAATTGCCCATTTATGAGGTATTAATTTTCGTTGTAAAACAACTTAAGAGATGTTAACCAAACAATTGATAATCTTATGAATGCGTTCCTAAATTTAAATTACCGGTAATATTATTAAATTTAAAATGGAACACTCTATATTTGATCATTTTTTTCAGAGTTCGAAAGCATATGGTTTTCGCTTTCTTGGTTACCAAAAATTTGAATTTATATTTTTTACTCTTGACTGCCCCGAATTGTTGAAAATCTTTCTAACTGTCAACATAACACCAAGAAAATACAAATGTTACACATCTTTGTACTATACGTCTACTAGAACGTAACATAACATCCTTTAAACTATTTCTTAGTTTAATTTATTGAAGTTGGATTGGTTGGCAATAGATTACAATGCAATTTATCCTATTCTTCTAAGTACTTTAGTCTTTTAGTAAACACAGGCACACTTCAATGAAAGAAAATACAAATCTACATGTTTTATTCTTAGGGCAAGCCAAAGCTAAATAAATGACTGCTGTATTTGGAACAAACGTCAACAGTTTTGGACATAATTATAGTAAAGAGCAGCATATAAGTTCAATGATACTTGTAAGTAACAATCTAAATAAAGTTAATAGCTGATCTAGGTCAATCATGTGATATAATGCGGCAAATTTTGGGCCTCAAATGTAAATAATTAATTTTATCACGCAACAGAAAAACAAAGAAATGCTTTCGTACATTGAATCACTGGTATTATAACAACAGCATACAGGGTGATGCACGGAACTTGTTCATTAAAAGTTTTTGACTTTGCAATGATATCTCGATTTTGAAACTTTGGAGTTAAGCATGGTTGGGCTATGATCTCTTTAGGAAAAAAAATGCATCTATATCGCACTTTCGGTTACATGGAAAGTCATGGCCAACTTTGATATTTTAAATAGAAACCTATATTTTTTTAGTGCATTTTTAGGTAATACCAAGCATTTTAAAGCCAATTTTATAAAACATCTACTTACCTATTGGTTACCGTTTCGAGTTATTTTGGTAATGGTTTTTTTTGTGAAAAAAGCTCAAAAAAAATATGATGCTGTAAATCATATTTTTAACGGCTGTATAGTAAAAGATAGAGAGTTTTTATGTTGACTGCGGAAGGGTATGAGTCCTCTACTATTTAACCAGGGAATAAAGGTAAACAAATCAAGGCAAAACTAATTTAAAAAGTATCCCTGGATAAGCGCAGATGAAACGACATATATTAAAGGAAAGTGCGTTGTTAATGTATTGGTTGGCACATTGCATCCAGAAAATCCTCCAATGTCATTTTTAGTATCTACAAAGATCAGATTGCATGTCACTGCAAACGATATTACCGACATTATTATTAACAGCGTAAAAAATGTAACTGGTGACGACTGCTTAAAAGTTTTGCCCTTTCTCTCAAATTCTGCAAGCGTAATGTTAAAAACAGGTAAACGTTTTCCAAATAGGAATTACCACGAAAACACGAATTACTCTATGTTAGTTCATTAATTAACTTATTTAAAAAGATTAAAGCACC
This sequence comes from Protaetia brevitarsis, assembly GCA_004143645.1. Lineage (NCBI taxonomy): Eukaryota > Metazoa > Arthropoda > Insecta > Coleoptera > Scarabaeidae > Protaetia > Protaetia brevitarsis. The sequence goes on from RXPK01000200.1 coordinate 503,632, forward strand.
AACTAGGATAAAGTTACATAAAGCAATGTGCCTGAATATACCTTTGCCACCAGAACCTGGATTAACACGATGGTTAGAAGCAGCATCTTTTATGCCCAACACTTTCGTATTTTGAAACCTTTTGTATTAAAGTTAAAACGAGATGCTTTCAGTGTTAGAGCAATTAGAATTTATTAATAAACATTTCTCAAGAGTAACAAAAAAACGATCAAGTTTTCAGAAAACGAAAATTTTAAATTAACCGAATCCCTTCAACACTTAGAATCATTGTGTTTGTGATTTAAAAAGTATAGAGGGATCGATTGGCGGAAAGATGCGGAACAAAATTAATGCACTTTTACAAAGAAATCCTGATTAGGTGCTATTAAAAGAAATTTCCAATAACATTTTTACTACCCCAAAATGAAAGTCCATATTTAAAATAGATAGATAGATAGAAATATAATTTTATTTCAAACAGCCACAAAAAATATAAGTGGGTTGAAACAAGTTCAAAACAATTTACAAATCAAAAAAAAGTGAGATTAACATATACCTATTACATATTGATTCAAAAAAGGTAGTATTATTATAAGAAAAAAAAATTAACTAAAAAGCTTATATAATTACTAAAAGTTAAATATTAAGTCACAATACAACCAGAGGTAAAATATATTTCTTAGCAGCAAACTCCGAAACTACATCTTAAAGTAATCCTCAAATTCATAAGGTTCCAAATTAATTAGCAAATTAAAGGTTTCTTTCTTGAATAATTTCAAATTATTTATATTTTTAATTCGTTGGGGAAGTTTATTGAAAAACTTTATACTTGAGTAGCAAGGACCTTTTTCAAATAAAGACATGCTGTGCAACGGGTAATTATAATTTGTTTGAAATTTTGTATTAAGACAATGGCCTGGCAGAAGATGTTCGTATTTTTCTTTATATTTGAAATTAAAAATTAAGCACTCATAAATATACAGCGCAACAACTGTAAGTAACCTATTAGTTTTAAATTTCTCACGACACGATTCCCTCAACGGAAGGCCAACAATTATACGTAACACTTGTTTTTGAATTCGAAAAACTCTAATGACACCTGAAGTGTTGCCCCATAACAGGATAGCAAATTTCAGTCTTGATATAAAAACTCCATAGTATATAGTAATTAAAACATTTTTTTCACAATATTTACTTAGAATTCTTACGCAATAACTGAGTTGATTTAATTTTTTTACCAATATGTCCAGATACGAGCTCCAATTTAAGTTTTCACCCATAGTCAGACCCAGAAAGGTAACTGACTTACTTAGAGATAAATTGTCATACATTTTGAAACTGTTAATTCCTATATTAGATTTTTTTGTATGAAATATTATAATTCTAGTCTTGGCTATGTTTAGTAATTGATCATTTTCAAAACTCCATTGGCTTAGGTCAAAATATAAGGATTTGATTGGATACTTCCATTTCGCATCAGTTACTTCATGTGACGTAGAAAGATGTTTTTCTAGTTTTAAAAATGTATTAACTTACTTACTTACTTAAAAAAATATATCATATTTAATTCCTATTACAATCGTATGGAAAACCTACTTGACAAAATATAACTTTCAATTTATCTACGCTACTGCATACACCAGATCGATGCTTGGTTGGCTAACACTCGCTAGCGAACTGCACCCAACGTCTTCACTCAAGTAATGATATAATAATACGTCAAATAAAATCGTCCAATATTGCAATTAACTTCAAATACCCTGCCACAAATCCTTGAGGAACGATTTTAATGTTACTCCGATTCCTTACCTGTGCTTTTGGGCACACAATAGAGTATGCGGTTAAATCTAAGATCAACGTAGATCGGTTGAAGCGCACCACGCGGCCGTGCCAAAACGCTGAAAGGAAGGTCTACCTGTATGTCAGATCACGTCTCTTTTCGGGTCGTAAGACGATACAATGTCGAGAAGAACTTGTCGTCGCAGTAAACTGGAAGCGGTGGTATAGTAGCTTTATTTTCGATATATATATACGAGCTCGCGTACAACCCTCGCTTTCAATAATCGAAAGCGGTTGTTAAAAAGGGAAAAGGATAGGTGTATAGTGGGTAAACAATAAAAAAAAAATGTTACTATTGAAAACCGTATCGGTGCCGTTGCTCTCTCGTGTGTTGCCAATCTATTATTTACTATTTTTTACTATTTGGAAGCATGTGGTCTATTGTGAATAGGGCACGCCTGTACACACATACACACAGATATACCTGGGTACGCAACCCTTAATGGCGTATAACCCTTGTATAATATACGCAGCTCGTGCACCCTCCCTCCTGCGCGCGTAACTACCCTTATTCCTCCGCAAAAATCATCATCAGCTGCGTCCCGTGTATATATACATACAAGCGCGTAAAATAAACAACGTCAGAAAACTTGGAACCGTAACTAAAGCGTTTTCCGTTCTAAGATCTCTTTCTTCTCCGTATAGATATTTTCTTACGGACTTCCTTGCGAAGAGAGGCGGGCCCCGGAGCTATGGTTCCCGAAAAAATAATATTTTATTGTCAGGATGATGTACTGTGTCTTTTTATATACACACACCGGAATCTAATCTGGAAACGTTTTTATTAAAAAATGAACGGTGGTTCCGCGTGTGCGTGCCGTTGTGTTTGCGAAAGGCGAAACCTTTTCAACGAATACTTGTCGCGTTCGAGCGGGAAAAAAGTTATTTTGTTCGATGCTATTTTTCGGAGGGCTTTCGAGGAAAGGACAGCTGATACTGCTCAATGTTTTCTGGCATTTGTCGAGGTCTCAAACGGTATTTCTAACCGACAATCGGAAACGACGTTATTAATATTTTAATCTAATATTAAAAGGATTTGCAGCACACGTTGCGTACTTGATTTTGAGATTGTTCCTGATGAGCATTTTGCATCTGCAGAGTGGTAAACATGGAGGATTGGAATTAGAGACATGCACACATAAAAAGGATTTCTTGAGTTAAGTAAATATGTTTCTTTAAAAAGTTTTACTTCTTTCAAATATATCTGTATTTGAAATAAGAAATTATTCTTGTATAGAAACAAATATTTTACTTGGTTGTAATCGATAATATTCTTGGTTATAAGGCTTGTTTTAAGAAAAATATATTTTCTCCAAGAAACAAATTTTTCGATCTAAGAGTAAAAGAGACAACGAAAGAGTGGATCAGATATTTGGATTAAGAAAATAAATTCTTTTAATAAGGGTTTTAATATTTGAGATAAATCTTATAAGTACTTATGTTAAGCTGAAAATTTGTTTTAAAATATATGATGTCATTTTTGCGGTGGGGTGAGTTTGGCTACGTGATACTCGAACGATTATCAATAATGCAGTAGTTGTGTGCATGCATCGAAGATAGAAATGTGAATTGCGGTGGTGCTAAATACGTTAAATTGTATATATAATAGTAGGAAGTCTGTAAGTAATTCAAGCCTTAACTGCTTTATTTTTAAGCTGCAGAACCGTGCATAACCTTTTTGATAATGCAAGTTTTTGAAAGGTAACTATGTTTTGCTAATTTATAGAATTACTTAACGCATATTTAATCACAGATTTAAAATTTGCCTACCAATTCTTAATTCCTCTGCAATTACTGCCTCCAACGGAGATGCAAAATGTCGAAAAAAAGCATTGGAAACACCAGCTTTAGAAGCTATAAACAGCATTTTTATCCATGCGAAGGTATGTTTTTCTTTTATAAATCAACATATCCTGTCTACTTTCCTAATTTCTCTGATTTAAGTAATCTGAAGCTTTCTTGGTCTACAACAAACCTTTAAAAGGTTATAATTAGAAGAGTATAGAATGTTTGCTAGCCATAAGCTGTATAAATTAATTACTAAATAATTATAATTGTTGTTTAATTGAGGTGAAAAATAAAAATAGCATAAAAACAGCATGGCCCTACATTCGAATGCTTAGTTGCACTAACAAGTAAAAGTATATCAACTATTATACCACATCCTCTTATCTACTGTTTATTGTGAAGTATATGTATTCATTGTAAAATAATGTATCTCTTCAGATAACCGATGACTTTGAAATGTTAATAAAGGAGCAACAAGTGACTGCCGATATTCGGAAGAACAGCTGAAGATTAAAGTCTAATTAAAGGATCCAAAAACTTCGACTGCACATTGCGGAAAATTAGAAAATGTATAGTTTTCTTTGTGAGGTGTGTGCTATAGTGCTGTACTACGTTTTTTCCTATTTACACCAAAATTATAAATAAAAAAATAATTTACGTTCCGAATAGCTTTCTTTCTTAAAATAAATGATGTTAAATAGTAATAACATTATTATTATGGTAAGTAAACAAATGTAAAAACAATCTGAAAAGAAAACTTTCAATTGAACTAAATATATTTTGAAAGAAGGTTGTGGTTTTATTTACAAAACTGTTATATTTTCTAAAATTGTTGTCAATGAAAAATATTCTTGCACTAACAATGAGATATCTACATACCTAGGCTGAGACTGCAATGTTTCAACTAATAGTAAATTTTATTTAATTCAATGAACGATTTTTTTGGATTAAGATTTTTTTTTTCTTAAAAATTAAATAAACATTATTTTTGTTCCAAGAATATATTTATTTGCGTATTTATGAAACAATGATATTCTTAACTTAAGTAAAATTTCTTTAAATTGAACATTTCTTTTTATGTGTGTGGTTTATTTTTATGAAACAGTCATTTAAAGTACGTAGCTTTTATTTTTCTTTAAAGGGGTGATAATGCCTAAGCTGTTTTTTTTTAGCTTGTCAGCTCGCACAGCCAAATCTCCCTCCCAATCATCATTATGACTCCGCAAAAAACCGATTATCGTAATTGACCAGAATGAGATTTGAACCCCGGATTCCGCACTGATAGCCAAGCGTGCAAGCCACTCGACTATCAGCCGGGCTATTTAATTTTCTAAAGATCAAAATGACGCTTTAGTTAACTAGAACATAATTTTTTACTAAAACGAAATAATCATTCTTACTCTACAGAATAACAAGTTTCTTAGAAGAGGTGCTATCTGGCAATGGCAATTATATAAATAAATTTATTGAAATGGTTAAGAAATGCAATCGATTTAGCAACGTAGAATGAAGAACAATTAATTTTACATGAGTTTTAAACTTTAGAAAAATACTTTCCCACAAAGAAAGTTCCATTGTAATTGTATACGTACGTGGTCATCACAAAGTGGCTTCCATTTGTAGATACACTATTCTTTTCAATTTTAAAAGAGATTCTGATGGTTATCAAAATCATCGAAGTAATCTCGGCTTACTGAATATATAGGGTGTTACGTAAACATGCGGAAAAAAATTCAAGCGGTTATTCCTTGGTTTATTCTAAGAATATTTTGTCCTATGATGATTTTTGAAAAACCCCTTTGTTTCGAAGATACAAGGCGAACAAAATTTGCGACAACCATATTCGATATTCGTTGAAATTATTAATGTAAATAAAAGAATGGTGTACGCCAATGAGTTTATCAAGTACAAAAAATTGTTTACAATGCGTTGTTATTTCTCCGATCTTGATCACATGAAACGGCTGTTTTATCTAGTAGTGGATTTCATTTGAATACGTCTCATCGGTCACATTTACGTTTAGATGTTTGAAGTGTCTTTAATAGTTAGTGAAATCCTCTATCATGATGTATACGAACGCCGAGATGACATGCATTTCATGTATGGACCTGCTGATAGCAACTCATTAGAAGCTAGACGATTGTACATTGAACGATTTCCTGCCCGTAATGTCTCCGACTGAAAATTCTTCGAAAACATTCATCGACGTCTTCGTGAAACAGGCTCAATGAAACGAAGTGGAGGAAGATCAATAACTGTAAGAACGGTACAATTGGAACAGAATGTGCTGGAGATGATAGAGGACGGTCCTGGTAGTTGTACGCGAAAAATTGCAAATACTTTGAATGTAAGTCATTGGAAAGTTTGGAAAATTCTTAAGCACAATTTGTTGTATCAATACCACATTCAACGCGTTCAGGCATTACTTCCTGCTGATTTTCCTCCACGTATTGCATTATGTCAATGGATATTGCAAACATTAGCTCGCATCCCTCTATTGCTGACACAGATTCTTTTTACCGATGAAGCCAGTTTCTCAAGAAGTACAATAAGGATTTTTCATAATAACCATGTGTGGGCAGATGAAAAACCGCATGAAGTATTTGAAGATCGTTTTCAACATCAGTTCTCGTTGAATGTTTGGGTTGGAATTGTGGGTGGCTATCTAATTGGACCGATATTTCTACCAGGAAGACTTACTAGTGTGGTGTACCGCAACTTTTTGGAAGCCCGAGTTTCTGGAGGATGTACCATACGCGACAAGAATTGCAATGTGGTTTATGCACGATAGTGCACCACCACATTTCAGTTTGGTTACTCGTAATTTTTTAACAGCAACATACGGAGATCGCTTGATTGGTCGAGGTGGGCCACACGCATGGCCTGCTCGATCCCCAGACTTAAACCCCCTAGATTATTTCTACTGGGGATCTCTGAAGTTAATAGTTTACGCTACTCCAGTGGAGAATTTGGACGATTTGCGAAATCGGATAATTGCTGGGTGTAACTCAATTAGAAACGACCCTGATGGTGTGTTTGAAAGAGTTAGGCAGTCAATGACGAGAAGATTGAATGCTTATATCTAGGCTGGAGGAAGCCATTTCAAACATTTATTGTAGATTGAGCTACTTTACATGTACTTTTTGATAATAAAATGTTGTTATTCTTGCAAATCTTGTTCGCTCTGTGTCTTCGAAACAAAGGAGTTTTTCAAAAATCATCACAGGACAAAATATTCTTAGAATAGGCCGAGAAATAATCCCTTGAATTTTTGCTCGATTTTTACCTAACACCCTGTATGTGACATAAGCATAGTAAAAATAAAGATGAATTTGTAAATATCCATTTTAAAAATTGAATGATTTGTTGAAAATCCTTTTTATTTCTTTATTGGTTTATTAATTTATTTTATAAATATTTTTTAGCTGTTAGAACATCCTCAGAATGATCTCTCGGTGTATGTTAAAAGAATAAAATGTCATTCTTTGGCTATGTATAGTGAACTAAAATTTCAAAATTAATAATATTTAAGGAATTAAAGATTGAAAAAAATGAAACGTTAATATGAAAATGTGTAAAGAGTGAAAAATTAAACTATTGATCATTATAAATATAAAAATTAAAACAAAAAGAAAATGCGCCTGCGGGTTGAAGGTAAACAATTTTTCACTTTCTTTTCACATTTTCATATTTCTTATTAACCTCTCCTCGTCAATTTTTTAAATTTTCGACTTCTAAATATGCTTGATTTTGCAATTTTAATTTAAGAATTTCGATTTTACTACATAACGGGAGGCTCTGATTCGTAATTTTTGATAGTTGGAATTCCGGTAATCACCAAAGATATTCATTTCATGCAACAAAAAAATAGCGTTTCAGTTTGGTGTTATTTTAAGGTTAAATTAATAATTGTACTTGTGTAGAAATACTTCAAAAAAAAGGTTGCTGTAAATAAAAAACATATTCAGAATGAATAAAGAATGAATAAAATAATTGTTTTGCATGCAATAGAGGCTATCATGTATACATTAAGATGATGGTTTTGGCACAAGGCTCCTCTACCGCACGTACAGTTGAGCTTGACTCCTATAATTTGCCCACCAATGCTGCGGGATGACAAGCAACCCTGATTCGTAATGTTGTGTGGTCGGAAGTCAAAAACAAAGTGAAAATAGTTGTAAGTATGATGGCATTTTAGGTTAGATCGATAATTGTATTTATTTAAAAATACATCAAACAATTTTGCTTTATATATAAAACATATTCAGAATGAATGAAATAATTGTTTAGGTTTACATTAAATTTTTGCTTGATTTAAGTAAAATATTACTAATATCAAACAATTATTGTAGTAAGTACAATGTTTTATATTGCCAACACAACTATAGTGTTACATAAAATCAATTTAACTGTTGGATGAACATGTATCATGCTTTGACTGGACAGTTAATTATATTTGTATTAACACAAATCGGTGTTTAGTTCAACCAAATTTTACTCTTCAATCGACAAAAATAGTATATAATCTTTATGTTTGTTTAAACAAAAAAACCTTCTTGCCGTATTTAAATCAAAATTGTTATTGAATTTACCATTTTTTGGTTGAATCAAATGTATGTATTTTTCTGAATGTATTGTTCATAATTTTATCCTTAAGTTCTACTGTTTCCTTTTTGGTTTCTGTTTTGCTAAATTAACTTCAGAGATTTTAAGAATTTAATAGGGCACGTAAGACGTATCCAATCTAATGTCGTAAGCGACCCAAAAGTAGGGTTTTCGCAACGGCAGCATAGACGAGAACAAACGCGAATAGAAACCAACCCACGCATTCTACGTAGAAGGCGAACGCTTTCTAAACTCATAAACAACCCGAAGTCCTAAAAAAGAGAGCTTTCTTTCGCTCTAGACGGCCATGTAAGTACACGTTGTACAACTCCTATATGTGCATAGACGCATACGTGCGCCAGAAAGGCTGCAGAACGTTCGCCTATTTATTCATGAAATCCCACAGATTGATTAGAATTACCGGCGACGACCGTAACTGTCCATCAAGCCGCCCGGTTTCGTATTTAATTTATCGAATAGAATGGGGAATTCGAACGCGCGCAATGTCGCTGCCGGTTTTTCAGGCGCGTCGCTTCGTTTCTGCGTTTTATTCAAATAGACACGGCGCGACCGCTTTCTGATATTTTCATATTCATCTGTGCCTTTTATGATCTTTTTCCATAAACATCAAGGCCTGTTTCGTTCCCGCACTTTTACGTAAGCTATTATTGTCGTCGATATATGCAAACGCACAAGATACTGGTCGGTTCGTGAGTTACGACAATGTCGGCGTTTATTAGCCAAGTTGATTCGCTCGGCGACGCAATGCGCAAGTGACTAATTATCAAGGAGAGAGACGATATAATACCAACCGTAATTGTTACTGTTGTAAAGCCATATTAAGCTCGCGTTAATACGAGACGGTAGAGCAAACTTCTTGAATTGCCTATTCATTAACTACCAGCAGAGAAACTTAAATTGTAACTAATACGTAATTATCTTTACTTCTGAGTAGTGCTTTACAGAAAATATTTATCAAAAACGTGACACAATACACATTCCTTGTACTACATTAATAATAATTAATCCTACATATAAAATAACACCGAAACGAATTATTAATGAAGTTATTATTCTACAAATTACGTTTAGACAAGCATTGCAAATCATTAAATAGCAAATAATAATCATATATATTATTATATATAGGCAAAGCATAACCCTTTTCAATTATGTATATAGCCGTTTTAACCGAAATTTACATTAAAATTACTACATTACGTAACCATTAATATTGTATGTAAAATTATGTAGATTTGGAAAAATTCGTATTCAAATTTTTAATTTGGGCGCTTCTTATGTCCTGTTATTAAGATTAAATTCTTTCATGCGTGCCATATATTCGGTTAAATATTCTAAAACGCCTAAATCAAATGAGGACCTCATTTGGTATTCGTTTTAATTTCTACTTCAGTAACTAGGAAAGCTATAATTTGCGTGTATCTAATTTCGTATGCGTATAATCTGGATGTGTGTTATAGATTTTTCAAAAAAAGTTAATTAATTAACGCAGACTGTTTGGATTTAATAAATAAATGAATAAGCTTAAACACGCAAAATTAAAGTGTATAACAGAAATAAATTAACATAGTTCTAAAAATCTAAAATATTTACAAAAAATTATATTGTTTACAGCATCTGATGAATGAGTTAGAAACCTTTATGAAAATACATTTTTACAGCAGGCAACGATAGGAAAAAATAATACAGTAAGTAAACAGTAGTAATAAATGATTATACGGTGCTAAAAAATATAAATCTGTTCTTTCACAACATTTCAAAGAGTACAAACTTTAAGAAATAAGTAATTCAAATGCAAAACATTCCATTTTTATTTATTAAATAATCTATAAAAAAAACTACATATTTCGCCCGAAACTGGCAATCTTCAGACTTTTATAACGTCAAACAGCATTTGTTTTGCATTTGAATATACTTATTCACTCAAGTAGAAGATATCCAACAAGTTATTAATTTAAACCACAATTCCAAATAAAAACTTCACCAAAAAAGGTACATAATTAACATAAATTAAAAATAAAGTAGGCAGCAGAATGGAGCCTTGAGGTACACCGAGATGCACAATAGTAAGTTTGGATTCGATATTATTGCAACCCATTATTTACTAGTCATATTGTAGTAGAACTTTTTTGCTATACCTACAATCCCATTTTTCTCCTGTAAATACAATATAATTGAATGATTAGTGCAATAGGCCGAAACTCGCCATCTTCAGGCTCTTATAACGTCAAACAACATTTGTTTTGCCTTTGAATATATTAATCCACTCGAGTGGAAAACATCCAACAAGTTATTAATTTAAGCCAGAATTCCAAATAAAAATTCCTCCAAAAAAAGTACATAATTAAAGTAAATTAAAAGTAAAGTAGGTAGAAAAATGGAGCCCTGAGGAATACCGAGATGCACAATAGTAGGTTTGGATTCGATATTATTGCAACTGATTATTTACTAGTCATATAGTAGTAGATAGTAATGGTTGGCTATACTTACAAAAACCCCTTTTTGCTCCTGTTCATACAATATAATTGAATGATTAGTACAATCGAAAGCTTATTGGTGATCTATCGTCAAATGTACCACCTTCTGTAGAGTTGCTACAATTAAAGTACCTCAAATATCATAGAAATTTTTATTTGATAAAAATGTAGAGCCATTTTTATCTTGTTTAATTAAAATATAATTATTAAAATAGAAGTTTTGGAACCTACATGCTGCAGATATTGCACTATCACCTTCTTATGGATTTATTGTGTACTAAAATCACTCAAATTCCATTCTCAGTCTTTATGTTCTGGAATTCTACTCTAACATAATTTTATTAATTTAAGTATGAACTTTGGAAAATTTGTGGTATTAGCTGTTATACACATTCTTAGAACTGTATGCAAATGTGTTTATGTTATGTAAATATGTGTGGCATTATTTATAACTTAAGAATTTAAGTAATTTAAACCTTTAATAACGGCTTTCTCCGTATGGGTATAGTTAAAACAAGTGCTTCAGATGCGTTTTCTTTGTCTAACGTCAGAATGGCGATATTTCCATCAGGTTTTAATTTCTTCAAGGCAATACTTTATTACTTTTCTTACACTAATGTTAATAATTATGAATTAAAATTAAAATATATAACAAAAAATGCAGTTGTTTAACTTAAAAATATAATTGAAATATTTTAAAGAAAAATCACTTGTATATTATAGTAGAGAATTTCAAAGATTACCTAATATGTAAACAATATCAAAAATTAACGGCAATAAAGCGAGGAAAACGAGGTTAAATGCACGGAATTACCTTAGTTACATCATGCAGTATCAATCAAAATAATCGTGACTGTACACTTTCAACGTTACTTAATCAAAATTTGCATACGGATAAATGTACTTTTAATATTGTATTCACCTACAAATAAGAGGTCGGGCATCGAATGTACAAACAACAAAATTCAGTCATCAAATTATTTAGGTATACACGAAATTGAGTAATAATTGATAGCGATTACTTAAGCGAACGCATGTAATACAGCAAAATGTATATTGCAAATGATGAAATATTACCAGTAGATACTAATTAGACATTACAAAATATTTCTAGTTTAATTGAGCAAGGTGAATACCATATAAATATATAAAATGTGGTCTTAGTTAAACGTTTTTATGCAAATTCTAAGGGTTTAACTCACCGATTAACAACATATTCTCCTACACTTAAATGAAGCGTTAGTAAGTTCTTTTTCACCGCCTCTATATAGCGTGTACCACATCCACAACCACTCGCGGCCAATTTAGACGGTAAACAGCGCCTCTCAAAGACATTTTTTTACTCTGGGGGTACGTATAAAAAACAGGCCCTTTCGGTCTTATGCATATGCGATTGGTTCGAAATTTAAACCAATCCCAATTGAGAACGTCGACGGAAAAAAAAGGTAGCAGCACTCTGAGGAGACGGTCTTGTGCTTGTGTGTGCGTACGTGTTGTATATAACATGTATTTGAGCGCACGCGAGTTTTGAAAAAGGGTTCCTCTTGATACAATGAAAAGGCAGCGAGCGAACGTATTCGAGGTAGCAACGGTAAAAAAGGCACAAGTTTAGCGCACGTTCGCTCGGTAGTAACGAACATTTGTCATCGGGGATTGGCGTCAAAATGTATTCTCCAACGGTTTTAAGAGAGTTTACCCTTTAAATCTCTAATCTCTGACATACTTATGGATGATGTTGGAATAGGTTGAGTTAAAAATGTTTAATGAAAGTGCTAGTTTTCTCGATATAAATATTCGAGAAATTCGAAAATTAAAAGACTTAAAAATGGTTTATTTAATTTGATAATTTTACATATATTATTTCACCTTAATTAAGTTTTTTCAGATTTAGTATTTACAAGTTCGCAATCTCTTTCTTGCCCTGGCATGTCAATGTTTGGACGAAACAAAGAAAATCATTGCAATATTAACGACTGGTTTTCTTCTTATGTTAACGATCGCCAAAAGGTTAGAGTAATTACAAATATCCTATCATCACCCTTGTAAATTCATGATTGCAAAGGTGTATTACAAGGATCGGTTATTGGCTCCTTGCTATTTTTAGTGCACTATAAGTTGGAGTGAGTGTACACTACAATTTATATATAAAAATACATTACCTCTTGTATAATTCTTGATCTATAAGAATAAAATTAAGCAGATGCTCATCTAAACTACTACAAAATTTTGTGGAATTTTGTATAATAACTTTTAAAAGTATGTACTTTAATTCTGCAAAGGCCGAATAACCTAATGAAATTGGCCTTTGCATAGATTTGGCTACCTTTTTTTTTTTAAAGTAGCTTTATATACAGGTGCCCCACAGTTAAATGGTCAAACTTAAGGTATCTGGCATGTACCTGAAATAATTCTAAATAAATTTCTCGTTTCAGATCTACAAGTTGGCTGCTAATAAGGATACTATTACTATCTCGTATGGTATATCAGACATATACTCAGTTAAATAAGTAAAAAAGTTACATATTTTAGAGACTAATAAAATCCATTAAAAAAAATAACAATTTGCGAACGATTCCGAAGATATAAAACAAACATGACTGGCTATAAAGAAAATTGTAAACAGAAAAAACAAAAGAAGATTATATTACTCTCCGAAATATTCAGCCACCGAGTAAAAGAAATGCTCTAATAAAAATACTTTTAGTGACTTTCTAAAACTTTTAAAACTACTATGACATCTAATTTTGTTTGGTAAATCATTACATATTTTTAGTCTCAAGTTATGTGTACCTTGACTCATAATATTCATTGAACTAGAAGGTAGATGCAGTTGATCTTTTATTCTAGTGTCAAAATCATTAAATTTCGCGTTGGTTGGAATATTTGCTTTTGATTGGTATATGTAACATGACGATTCAAAAATGTATAAATACGAAAGAGGAAGGATTTTTATATTTTTAAAAAATTAGCCGACATGAATCATAAAGGTGAGCTCCAGCAATACTTCTAATCATGAACTATTGCACTAAAAATACTTGATGTGCACTTGCCTAACATTCCCATAAGAGTATACCATATTGTGATCTATTAGACTAAATTTCAGCATAGTACAGTAAAATTAACCAATCCACAGATACCCAAGACCTTAAGCATTTAAACGCACTTTTGCACAATACTGTCACATTGCTCTTTCCATGTCAACGTATGGTCAAAAGTAACTACTAAAAATCTAGTATTATCACAGTAAGATAATTCTTTTTTGTTTATAATTAAATTATAATGTTTAATACTCCTTTGCCTGTACCATGTATTTTGATTTTTCTAAGCTTAAAGACAGTTTATTTTGCGAAAACCAATTGCATAAGTTATTTAACAGAGAATTTGTTGTTTTTTCAGTAATATGAGTATTTATTTTAGGAGCTATTAACATTACAACATTATCAGCATAAATCGTTATATAGTATATATTCGACAGGGAACAAGACTACATCGTTTATATATAAACTGAAAAGTGTAGGACCTAGCACTGAACCTTGCGGGGATTCCAGAATCCGTGGATAACCACGATGATTCAATAAAAGTATCATTTTTTTCATTGTTTCTGTAACGTACCTTTACCATTTGCATTCTATTGTTAAAATATGAAGCAAATCAGCACCTAAGTGCTCCTCTTATTCCATATAATTACAGATACATGAAAGTAAAATAATATTTCCGCGTTTTTAACATAGCAAATTGAAAGGTAAATAATTGAAAAACAGGTCCACTTTCTCACAATATTCTTTAATAAAGACTACCGGTTTCGTCCGATTACACGAACATCCTCAGGCAAGCTGAAAAACATCCGTTGATGAGGATATAATATTAAAAATTAAAATCGAATGAATATTTTAAAAAATAATTTACAAAATTCATCAATAAATAAAATGCAGTAATGTCAAAGTTAAAGGGTTTTTAAAAATTCAAAATACTTACAATTAGATTGATTAGTCAACAAATTAAAATTATGTAATCGAATTGTACAATTGGCAACATTTGTGTAAAGCTTGCAACACGTCAACATTGAACCACAAACAAGCACACCTTAAAATCGGAATAAATTATTTAAATATTAAATGAGTTGTATTACTTAAGGAATACAACTCAATAGTTTTATAAATAATTCTAAAAGTATTCTCATTAATGGATGTTCTTCAGCTTACCTGACAATGTCCGTATAATCGGATGAGGTGTTTTCAACTTTGTATATTTAGGAATGGTAACCACATTGAACATTTGTTTAATTTTAATCCTTGTCCAGTGATAAAACAGCCACTGTATTTAGTGTAGAAAAATATAGCAGAAACGTAAAGCAGTATATCTTTACGTATTTAAAAAAGTAAGGTTGATCATGGTTCTTCAGATCCGAAATGAAGTATTGCAAATATGATTACAGATACTTGCCAAAGTATATATAGCCAACAGATCTCAATATATTTTCTCTCTTATCTTCAAAACTCAGGGCTTGTGTCAAAAAGGCTAAAACGTCGGCTTTTCGGTTTTTCAGTATGATTAAGTTTATATCCTATTATTTTACTACCGAAATTAAAGCGTCCATCAATTCTGAAGCTGATAAATATCAGAAGGACTTCCACACCATGGAAACTCGTGTACCAATTGTGGTACCAATTTTCCGTAAATTTTAATTAGGCATGTCAGCGTGGTTTTGTCTAGATTGAGATATATTAATGTACCTACCTAAATTGAAAGAAATTAAATAGTCACTTAGCTCAATCAAATTCAATGAAATATTCTTATACATTTAATTTCTTTCCTTGGCTGATATATTGGAAACAATATCTTTTACGGAAATGCATTTTTCTTTCAATATTTTAAACGACAACATATTTTAATAAGGATTTTTAATCCACTTGATACTTATTGTAAATTTATTTCATCTACACATATATATATTTTAGAATAATCGGACATTTCGTAATACCTCATATTATAGTCAATTCGTTCGGCAGCCTTTGAATGCTTGACCCTGAAATAGTAGTACCTTTACAAAGGAAACAGACCACTTCAGATTGAAGACAAAATTACTAAACGACATCGATCACTGCTAGACGAGAGGTCCCACATAAAAATTTCTTCGACTGTGGTCTCAAACTTGATGCTTTACATTTTAATTTTAGTCGCCATGAAACCGTTGACATATGGTTCATAGATTTGTGTGGTTTTTACTTCTCAGAACTTGTTTGACATTGTCTGCAGACGGTATATATTTAAAAAGTAATTTTGTTCCTCGTAAGAAATTAATTTGAAATTATTGTAATTTTGTTATGGCTGTACAAATAATTTAGAGTTTCCCCTCGGATTTATTTTATTAAGAATATATTAGAATTTATGATTTTTAGGATTAATAAGAATCGGTATTTTTATCTTTCACAAGTATGTGTCACCCTTTAATAAATACAAGTTATTTTGCAAGGAAATTTAAATTGTGTGTGGATGTAGAGACATTTAATTGTATAAATCTTGAATATGAATTACCTCAAGGTACTATCCTGGGCTGCTTTACTTCATAGCTTATGCTAATGAGGTTGGCACATAGACTACATGCAGAAATGTAATTTATTTTATAATAATAATTAGATAATTAGATTTTTAAATTGTCTATGTTTTCTAAAAATATTTGCCCTTATGTATTTTTAGTATGTACCTTTAATATGTCTCTGTTGAATTCATTATTTCATATTTTGATTTATTAGTCTATGTTTTTTAAGTGAAAATTAATCATTATTGGTGTAAAATAAAATGTATTGAATTTTTTTTTTATTTGGTTATGGTCTATAATAAATTTTTGACTGGTTCTGCGTGGACTTCTAAACCTTAAAATTGTATGTTCATTTTTTTTTCAGCGACGTTTGTCATGAATTCGTCACATCTTAAATTATTTCTTGGGCTTCTTTTGAATTAAATTTCCCAAAAGGATTAGCAACTTAAAATTGGTGCTGAAGGCATATTTAAATAGAGAAGAAACTTTTTTTATCTGTGCATGTTCATCATATTCACGAGGAATTAGATCACTTTTGAGATACTTCACTGTTAAGCTTTTATGATGTAAATAAAAAGCACACATCTTACGATAAATATATATACGGGTGCATTCATTTTAAATTTGCAAGAATTATTACAGTATTTAGCAATTGAAATACACCTAGTTATTCACATCTCACTTTTCCGTTGGAATCTTCCAGAAGGATAATTCAAATTAAAAGAACATTGACATCAATTAACTATGGATGTATGGATATATACATCTTACACCAGTACTCCGATCTATCAACAAATCACCCTGACAGACGTAGGTAATTTATTATTTTATCCGTGCACATAATTAACCCGTAACTTCATTCATATTCAGCATTCAATCCTCAAGAGCTTGTATTTGCGAATAGTAAGGATGATTATTCAATCATTTTAATCACGTATACGCATAAAATTAAACGCGTATTCATTGGACTGTCAATTCTTCTCCCCGTCTCGTCGTGTTTTTTTTTCCATCTTTTTCGCATGAAAAGTCTGTTGGGATTCCCACACTACGATGTAGCCGGGCTGCTGATGTATTCCGTTGAGCGTTAAAAAATCTTAAATTCACCCTTATTTTTTACGACGGGTAGAGAGAAAAATGTGACAAGTAGGTAAAATTGTGCGAGGCCACTTTTTACCCTAAAAAAACACAATATAATAACAGGGGGAATGTCATGTGACGTCGTGAAACTGGGAAAAAAATTAAAGTTTCTGACCTAAATTCAACGCTTTTTTTTCTTTTTTTTTTACCCGTCTTCCCTAACGTATGTAACCAAGGGAAAATTAGCAAAACCCTCTTTTGTGTATAGTAAAAAATGGATTTGGCAGTAAAATTAAAAAGGATTTCTTTTGTCAATAACCGTTTGTACCCCAACGATGCATTTTTTCAAGAAAAGGGGTCGTTTGAATTTCTAGAAAAGAGGTAATTTTAGCTACTGGTGCTTCTGTTAGTAGTAGGGTCTTTCTTCTCTATATTTTTTTACGGCTGAAGTTTTTTTAACGTTCGTTTTTTTTTTTATTATAATATAAATTGATTTATTCTGGAAGTTTTCTGTCGTACAATTTTCGGTTAACAACCGTTAAAAGGTCTAAACTACTTGGCTACTGTGTTTAGTTTGATGAATAGGATCATTCTTGTCAGATGCTCAAGAGAAATGTGTTTTTATAACGGAAATATTGGAAGAAATCATACTTAGCTACCATATCAAAATATAACATTCCTTATTCAAACAATACTTTATACTGAAAAAGCAGTTATTTAAAACGAACACTAGCTAAAAATAGTTTATTAAAAAATATTACAAAGACGTTTGTTTTAATACGAATGATTTAAACATACGAGTATTATAACAACAGTTATTGTAAGAGGTGTTTTATTAATTTACGTTCGGAAAAAATGGATTTCTGTGTCCATGCATGGAATTTCAATGATTCAATGTTTTTTTTTTAATAATAATAATTTTTATTCTCCGTACGAACAAATAAGTTACATGTGATTGGAACAGTCAAGAATGTATGTATATAAGTAAGCTTACATTTACAATCCATAGAAATTTAAACAAGTTACACCCTAGGACTATACCACATTAATAAAAGATATTTTTTAAAGAAAATCTTTTGTGTTTTTTTTAAATTTATTTAGCTTAGGTTCATTACCGAAATTTAGAGGCAACACATTGAAAAATAATTTATCAGCATGTGATGGATTTTTTGTATAAAGAGAACTATTATGCTGTTCAGTTCTAATTAAATCTCTATTTCAAGAGTTATGACTATAGACATTAGTACTGTGCTGCGTTGCAACATGGTTTTTTAATAAATTTTATCCATTTATAGATGTATATACACGGAAAAGTCAAAATAGAATTTTCTTTGAACATAGGTTCACACCTATTCCTTGGTTTCATATTGAATATCAATCGTATTATTTGCTTTTGTTGTTTAAATATTGTACGTACCATTTCCCCACACGATAACATTCTAACTTAACATAGAATACGTTTGTGCATAGAAGACTTGCCAAACTTGGGAAGATAGTTGACATAGAGACAAAACAAAAGTGGTCCCAAGACATAACCTTGTGGACACCAATCTCTAAATCAAAAATACTCGACTCCACATCCTCTACGTTTACTTTCAATTTCCGATTGTTTACGTACGACAAGACCTAACCCAAAAAGACATCATGAAATCCCATAGAAAATAATTTATACTCTAGATATGATGGGTTTGTACTATCAAATGCTTTTGATAAGTCAAATAGTAATGCCGTCATGGAAGTTCCGATGTTTAAAATCTTATTATATAATTCGCGAATGCTATGCACTTCAGTCTCAACAGATCTTGCTTTATAGAAACCATGTTGATAAGCTGTAATAATATTAATACGTGTTAATATTATTAACACGTTTAACAACTTTACTAATAGTATTAACAATTGTTATTGGTCTGTAGTTTTCAATTAAATTGTTATCACCCTTCTTCATAATCGGCAGCACCAAACCAGTTTTCAAATCATTGGGAAATATTCCGTTAAATACAGATAAGACATTATTGCTGTGCTAATGTCACTCTATTCTCATCTCGAAAGTTTCAGATCTTAATGAAGTGAGCCTACAGGCCGTAACACAATTATTACTAAAACAATTCTTAGTTATAGCTGCAGTGGAGAAGTATTCTCCAAAAGCGTTTGCCACCTATTTTTTGTTGTTTATAATTGTATTATTTGTATTTAACGATAGTTTCTTTTATGTGAATAGTATCTTCTCAGGATGCTTGCTTTACTGGCATCCATGTTCTTTTGGCACGTAGCTGGTTATTAACATTTAAATATCTATCATAGTACGCTTGCTTGGTATCACTCATCAATGATTTGTGTTGCTTTTTCATTAGGTTATAGTCATCCCTGACTTTTAAATCGCCTGTGATTTTTAACAGCCAAAATTGATTTTTTAAACGATAGGCGATTCCATTATATGCTTATTTATCTATGATTTTTTAAGCTTATTGTCATCTGTTTTATATTTTAGAGAACACTGTGCATTTAAATAGAATGGTAAAGATCTGCAAAATTTGAATAATATGTATTTATGTCACATTTTACGTCGTCTACTCTAATTGGATCTTCTGTATGTAGTCAAAAGATAAGTGCTAACTAATCATTAACATTAATATTTTTGAAATTTTAGATTCTCTGATTTAACCGTCAGTTTTGTGCTACAATTCTTGTGGGATGCCAAAGCGTATGTCACCACAAACAGTGTCACAAAGTGGAAAAGGAGTTACACAAAGTATTAATTGTATATGCGAAATAGAAAAAAGTATTTATTTGTGTGGAATTCTTTTTCTATTGGTTTAAAGATCGCATAGATTATTTAAAAACTATATTAACATGACATCTGTATTCGAATTCTCAAACCTACTGATAAAACTTATCAATGTATACCTTTTAAACATTTACCAACACGTAATTCATGCTTTATCATTGACTGGGTAGAACTCTAACAAGTAGATTAACAGGAAACTGTCGTGAAATGAAAAATTACATTGAGATAACTGTCATTTGCTGATAACCTTAACTACAGATTTCCCTAATGACAATACGACATGCTCGCCTAACATTAAACAACAAGCTAACACAAACCTAATGTATTATTTTCTGAAAAATAATAGGTACCAGATTTCCCTGTTCTTTTTGTCGGCACTAATAAATAAAATTAAGCTTTGAATATAAATTTTAGTAGGCCATTTTAATAGGTAAATTAAACTCATTCTGCTCTTTTCTACCATGGCACAATGATATAACGGAAAGCTATCGGTATATGATTGACAAGTCAATGCATTCGAGAACAATTTTAACGTCATAATCGAAATTATTAAAATGCCTGGGAAGGAAGGAATACGCAAGTGGCTGATCGACTGGGTGTTATTGTCTAGATCGTTTCTATACCTTACTTACCGATATCTGTCTTTATGAAAGGGGCCGTTTAGGTCAGTTTAGGGAGCACAGGTATGTGCATTGCGTGAATATTTGAGTGGAATGCAGGTGGGTTAGGTTTGAATATATAAAAGGGGGTTGTTTTTGAGTTGTTGGTATTTAATATCGTCTGGATGAAAGAAGGGAAAGTTTCGCTAAACACGCAGTGAATGCTTTTCTTTAATTGAATTTTAAAGGATAAGTTATTAGGATCAAACAATTCATTTGTATTTCATCAAATAGAATGAAGATTCGTTTAATAAATATTTCTTTTTAGGTGAATCTGTTCCGTTATCACAAATATAATACAATTTTCATGTCCTTATAAATCACCAAATTTAAAATTAGTGTTAAATGCAGAAAGAAATATTCGACTGTAAGAGATGTAAGAGTGGTTGATAGTGTATCGTCGGTTGCTTATTTTTCGCGTATTCAATAGCTTTTTCGACTTATTTGCCCTCAGTATATCGTGCAACCATAAATCGAACAGAAATTTTAACAATTTTAATTGACATGTAACTGACTTAACCTAACTTTAGTCATTGATTCAGGCTTTCAGGCACAGATTCAAGGAAATATGTAGGTTTTATGCAGTGTTATTACGTTCATTTTTGTTTTCTTTTCAGTTATACATTAACAAATTTACAATACGGTGAGAGAAAGAGGCGCATTTTCTAGTAATCTTATACTTTTCCACAAAAACAATGACAAAACAAGATTTCTTAAAAATTAATTTTAGAATAAATGACAGCACAGAAACACTAATCTTTAAAGTTATTTATTTTCATGATGGTATTCCTTTTTTTTTTCAAAGGTTTGCCATTAACCTTCGTCTTCAGAAGATGAAGTTGACGAAAGTATTTCCAGAATATTTGAAACAATGTTTACTTGATTTCCCGCCATATTACTTACGCGCAGTAAGTGCATTTTTCTGATTAAGAATTAAGACCAACTTGCGCTATGAAAATGGTGCAAATCTAAATTTTCTTAAATTTTAAGTCGAACACTCAAACTATAATCAGTGTGTTCCAGTGCGTCCCAGTGCATGTTTCGTGCAGTAAAACGAAAATGCTATAATTTTTGAAATTACGCAAAAAATTGACAAAGAAGTCTTTTTTTAATAGACCCTCTCTAAAATGAATTATAGTTTATTTGCACAGAAAGCTTTGCGACTTTTTTTTGATTTTTTTGAACACATTTTTTTTTCCATTAAAATAAAGAAACGATTTTGTTGTAGAACTGGCAGTAATTTTTTAAGCATTTTTCTAAAAATAAACTTGAAGATACGACATAAATAAACTCGTAACTATTGAAAATACAAAAAAAAAAAAGAAAAATTACAATGTTGCCTCTGGTGGTAACATTCCACAGACTACTCAACTAGCAATGTTGTAAAAATAATTACCTGCTAGCCATAAATAGTGCAGAAATTGTGCATAGCATTAACAAAACATAAAATCTGATAAAATTAATGTATACTTGCTGTAGCGTTCGTATGCATTTAGTTATTGCTAATGAAATGAATCGAGTTGGTTTTATAAGGATACTTATTGTGGTATGTGTCAAAGAATTCAACCGAAAACAACGAGGGAAAGATTTTTTTTGTATGCTTGTGCTATTTTCAAAATGTCTAGCAAATGGATGTGTTGCAGAAGTGTGCTGTAATGCATTGTATTTTTCGATTTTGTCGTATTACCTGCTCCAAGTAGCATGCACTCAGAGTTAAAGCTTCCATATCGGAGGACGTGACGTCAGATAATCTTTCACTGGACGCTGCATTCATTAGGTGTGCTCGGTTATTGTGTGGGTCAATTTTTATTGTTTTCATAATTACGTTTGTGACTATTATTCTGCAGTTAAAAATATTTACCAGAATCGAAATTTTAGTTTATTTTTATATCATAAACATTACCTCATTTAAGATAAATCTTTGGTATCTTTCTTCGGAAACGTTTTAGTACTAATGTTTATTAAGATATTTTCCTTGTTTTTTTCTTTCAAATTCATACCCAGAACCTTTGTACTGTTGCATCTTACACACTGTATATCATATGGATAAACACCGAGCAAATACTTTTGCAAGAGAATTGCTTTGAGGATCATTTCAAAGCACGAAGTATTTGGGTTTATTACCGAGCAAATTTTACATGAATATCAAGTATTTGTGTTACAAGATAAAGCAGACAGTATAGTAAATGCCTCGTTAATGTATGAAAGAATGTGCTCAGATAATCTAATTGCTCCCTCCAGAATCTACTTTCAACAATTCAGAAATAATCCGACAATCCCGATGCATATACGGAATGCTACAAAATGAGTTATATAGAAAAACACAACTTCCAGATGACTCAGTTTCTCGCAAGGATGACTTCCGCCCATTATTGCCGAATATGCATCAACATTGAAATGAAATTTCTTTCGCCCGTGGAACGTGTCGTGTGTGTGCTCTGTATACGTATATCGTTCATTGCGTCTCTATACATTTCGTATGTATGTATGTCTGTATGTGTGCGAAGATGTAGGGGTAAAATTCAATTATCGGTCCGTATAAGTATTAAGGGTCGAACAGTTAAATACTAGGCGTATTTCTTCTCTCCGCATAACCCGTCTCTCTCCAGTCTCGACATCGGCACACCGGCACGAAGAGCGAGAGGCCAGGCTCGCCAACAAGACAATTCAATTACCAGTTCTATTTCTGCGGGTATTTAGTGGGAGGTTGGTAACTCTGCCGTGAGTTATAATGGACTACGAACTTAAATCAAGGTGCAATCGACCTACCCGTCTTACCACTACTTTGCTGTAGTAACACACTATATGTATGTATACTGTATATAAAATATAGGTGCAGCGTTCATATGTACATATGGAAGTATATAACAACTATTTTGATTACTTATTGGAACTACGTTGGTACAGACAGAAAAACAATGTGGTAGCTTATTAGTATAGATTTTTTTTGTACTTTCGTCTAAAGCAAAACAATTTGGCAATTTGGTTATTTGACATTATCTTTGCTTAAACATGCTGGAAGTTAAAGTCAAAGAATTTTCTTTTAACCACACGTTATTAAAGATTAGTTATGTTTACGTCTTGATCTATAAATTTATTATTTTTAGTTTTATCATTAATATTTCATACCCTTAATTTGAAATTTTCAATTATATGTACTTGACATTTTTCTAAGAAAGTTCTATAATGTTGGCGTTTCCATAATTCTATTAGAAAGCGTTTCTTCACGCCTAAATTGAATAAAAATGCAATCAGTAAATACGAATAAACAAAAACATTATTTGTAATTGTTCATTCAAAGCTGGAAAATTTAAGCATACAATTTGGTACGTTACTGTATATTTTTCAATTAGGAAGAGTTGACGTTTAGATCACTTGCTATCACTTTCATATTTACAAAGCCTTTCTATACTGCTAGAAATACGTATAATCGATAATTAGAAAAGTTCGATGAAGAGAAACAGTGAAAATTTAAAAGAGAAAAGGGGTTTGCGTCCTAATAGGTGAATTTTGTGGGACGAATAATAATAATAATAAAGTATCTAAAGATGATTATACGAACTCCCTTAGAATATTATATACAGAATATTTAAAGTTAGGACAGAATTTGGATATCATTTTAGTTATCCCAGTACAGGGATTCCATCATGAAGAGCATTGGATGCAGCTAACCGCTGCAATATTACAATTGACAGTTTATATTGTAATATAAACTAATCATTCTCTAATGTATTAGAGAATCTGTTCCTATTTTAACAAAAATATCGAGATAAACCGTCAAAAAAAAAAAAATGAAACGACTTAGAATAAGGTACAGCACCTGTTTGGTATACGTTTTTCATATGTACCTACAATGTAGATAGAGCAAAGTCCTAACTATTTAGGATTGATAAACTTTGTTTTGGTTTAAATACTTATCATTACTTATTCCAATTGGTCTAGCAGCACTATCGAGTAAGAATCCAAATTCTTTTTTTTTTTGATTGAAAATTATAGGCCCACCTCAATATTAAGTATTTTTTCTGCGATTTTCCTTCCTCACGATTTGAAATTAGTACTAATGAGATTTGGAAAAGATAGATTGATTGTACAAATTTTGCACATTCTATATTAGTTATGATTAATCGCAGTCAGCCAGATTTTTTGATAGAGTAGAATAAGATATAGTAAAAAAGTAGCTCGTAATTGATATTTGTCAGATGATTACGTTTTGACCAGCAAAGCAATTTCTAGCATTTTAAGTGTATTAATTTTATTAATTTTTTCATTCTACACACTAAAAAATGTTTGGTGTACGATTTTGGGACAAGTTTATGTCCCTAAAACATTTTCCTTTTAGAAGCTATATTTCTAACTATAAGAATTTTTTCGAAGGCTTTTTCATGTAACCTGGAATATGCATAGTAAAATTTCTAAAGTACTGTATAATTTCCATAGAAGTTTTACTTATTCAAAAGTAAAACTACAAA
Organism: Protaetia brevitarsis; assembly: GCA_004143645.1. Taxonomy (NCBI): domain Eukaryota; kingdom Metazoa; phylum Arthropoda; class Insecta; order Coleoptera; family Scarabaeidae; genus Protaetia; species Protaetia brevitarsis. The sequence goes on from RXPK01000200.1 coordinate 528,870, forward strand.
GAAAAATTTAGTACTTCTGATTTTTTTCCTAACAGAAACGAAAATATCATCGAAATGAAAATATCGTGATGGAGTGAATTTAATAAAATTTAATGCATAAAAGACAAACAAAATATGAAAAATTCTAATGCTTGTAACTGTTGTGATAACAGTTCCTGAGAAATATTTATCTGACAAGTAATAGACAAATATTTCAGTTATATTATTTAGTATTATCAGTCAGAACGGTAGAACAGTATTTTTGCAGAAAACAATAAGTAATACCGGTGTACCACAAGGGTCAGTGCAAGTTCCCCTATTATTTTTAATATTTGCAAATGATCTTTATCATAATTTCAATAAAAATGAGGTCTGTCAATTTGTCGATGATACTTCAACTGTTTTTTCAGCGGAAGTATTATCTGACCTATCAGCAAAAGGTACTGACTGTGCCAATTCAATGCTAAAGTGGACGCAACAGAACTGTTTAATATTGAATGTTGAGAAAACAAACTTGATTGTTTATGACTGTCACAAACGGAGCGATTCTTCGCTACTTCTGCGTATGAATGGACTGGCGGTGCCGGAATGTGCTACTTCAAAATTTCTGGGATGCGTACTGGATAAGACCTTATCATGGGCTGAGCATATAGATTATATTTGTGGGTCGGTCGCATCATTTATATTTGCCATTCGGGTACTTAAATCTAATGTGACAACCGAGGTAGTTATTACTTATTATAAATCATGCATCGAATCACGGCTGAGATATGGGATAATGGTATGGGGTAGATCAATAAAGTTTAAAAGATTGTTTACTCTCCAAAAAAAGGTTCTGCGCGCTATTTTCAACCTGAGTAGCAGGGAATCATGTAGGGAACATTTCAAGAGTAATGGTATTCTGCCGTTGGCTTGTTTAATATATATATATATATATATATATATATATATATATGAATGTGCTGTATATACACACATAAATTTAACTAATTTTGCTGCAAATGGCTATTTGAACTCGGCGTACGCAACGCGAGGTATCGGTAACCTTAGTATATCATCACATAAAACGGCACAGTTTGAGCGGTCTCCCCTTTATAATAAAATAAAAATTTATAATAATCTACCACCGGACTTGAGGCTCGCGCACAGCACTCTAAATTTAAAAAAAAAAGGTTAAAAGCGTACCTTATAGACAAGTGCTATTACAGCATAAACGAATTCTATGTGAACTACTAATTATTATTATTATTATTTATTATTATTTGATAACTATGTCTGCCATGTAGAAAACTTATATCGCGTATGGAAAGTTAGTGTAGTGAAATAGGAAAATGCCACCTTTACGGCAATCTCTGTACTTGTAGAATATGTTTAACGTATTTGCAACTGTAAGCCAGAAAACTTTGCTATTATATATTAGATATATTATTATATAATATTTAGAACATAATGACGTGATGATTTACAGTTTTTGTAATACTACTTTATCTGTAACTGTACCGAATTTGTATAAAATAACCAGTTTCTCTAAGAAAATAGTACGTACTTGACATCATACATCCAAAAAATATTTTTTTGTTCTTAAGGTAATTAATTTAATAAAAGATATTATTTTCAACTGTAATTTTCCAAATTGTAAGAAATGTTAAGTTTTTCCTGAGAGGTATTAATAATTTTTCTTAGATAATTTTTTTTTTTCTAAGAAACAAATTTTTCATTAATATTCACGCAAAACATTTTGTACATTTATCCCCATTGAATGATACACAGAAAACATCTATTACGCAATAGAGTTAACAGGTTAATCTTTCCATCAGAACTATTCATAAACTTTTACATAAAGAGTTGCAACTCTATTCTTACCGTGCCACTGCGGTACAATTTTTACAAAGAATAATTTGGACTGATGAAGTATGGTTTCACATATCGAGATTTGTGAAAACGAAATAATTCAACACCCCTACTTTCTGAAAAAATAGGTAGGTGAACAGCTTTTGGTCACGGACGAATAATTATACCGATATTTTTTCAAAGTAACAAAGAAATATGTTCTTAATCGTTTTTTTTTATTATTTTTTATTGATTTTAGGCATACTACAGAAATATTAGCACAATTTATTTAACTGAAATGAAATTAAAAGCCGCAATTGTTACTTTCAACAAGACGGAGCTACTCTCCATTATAGAGTCCAAACATCGAACTTGATGAGACAAATTTTTCGTGGGTTTCAATGTTCATGTGATTTGACACCATTTGACTTTTTATGATTTTACATTAAAAAAAAAACAGCATTGTTGAAACACCTGTGATTTACCTCGCTTGCAGCAAAGAATTCAACAACAAAAAGTAATTAATGCTAATTCAATGTCCAAAGCCATTTGTGTAATTTTTAGTTACCTAAATAAACCAAATAGTTTTTATTTCAGTTTGCTTTTATTTGAATGACATTTACATTGAGTTTTGATGTTCCTCATCAAAGATTAATCTTTTTCAAAGATTGCAAGTTTTTTTTTAAATTACTGCTAATTATTACAGTTAAAAGCAGAAATATATTAATTTGTTATTAATCTTTTTCTCATTTTGATTGATGAATACATACTTTAAAGCATTGTAAAAAAATTATACGCTACTAGATGATCTTTTTAAACGAACACCTAATATGGGGTGAAGTTTATAGTCAACCGCGAAATCTTTTACATAAAATAATAGATACAGCTTTGATTCCAAAGATCTTGAAGCCTACGTTACATAAATAGCAAGATACTTCATTATCTCTTAATAAATACTTTCATCGGTGTAGCAAACGGGGAAAATAAATAAAAAAAAAGCCGAGACATTAAATTTTATAGCCCAAAACTAAACGATAATAATAAATCGTTTTTTAAAGAGACAAACGCCAATTTATTACGCCATTAGGACCGTTTTCGAATTAAATAATTATCGAGAGATTATTATCCCCCCGATTACAAAGCGCGCTCGATCTTCGCCAATATTCATTTTTCCATAATCTTAAGTCATTACGTCCGTTCGTCCGCGCGCCGAGTCGCACATAAACCTCGATCATCGCTGCGCGGCCGTGCCGTTTTGTTTCGCCACTCGGCCGCCCGCCCGCCCGCCAGAGCATTAAAACTCGAGCGCATTTATATACTTAAACTGGTCTCTATATCACGGTATGCTAATTATGATCCGAGTCGCCGTATGTAGTGTATGCGTGTGTGCATGTGTGTGTATGTGTGTGTATGCAGCCGTGGTACCGGCATATAATACCACGTCGAAACATGCGATATGATTAATCAGAGAGGTCCCTTCGATCTCTTTGTTGGTACCGACGACGATGAACACTACCACGTGAGGACCTACGGAGTTTGGCCTTGCTCGAGAGCCTCGACTTTTACCGCGCTGCGAGAGCCGTGTGGTCGATGTGGGAATTCTCTCCTGTTTAATTTTTGTACCTTATTGTTTTTAGGTTTTAAAAGAAGCGGTGCATAGAGACAACTGTGAGACACAAGCGTCGCTGGGAGGAAATTTGAATGCAGTGTAACAGAAATGTTTGTTAACTCAAACCTACTCAATGTTTTTTTTTTACCACATCTAATAGATTATATAGTGAAATAGACACGTAACTAAACCTGTAATCATACGTCAAAGCGGAGATTTAAATGTAGGTATTTGTATTGTCATTGACCAGAGTGAGATTTGAACCCGCGACCCCTTGTGGTAGTAGAGACCTCTTAAGGCGAATCTGGACGTCCAAGTGTGCGACAGAATAAATATATCGGAAAAGTATTCCGCGCTTTTTTGGAAAACGGTACGACCGATTTTTAAATTTTAAACTGTATTTGTCTTAAAATAATGTTTGAAATTGCGCCAACGTTTTAATTTTTTTATTTTCTATGTATTTAAATTTTTAAATGTTGTAAGTTTGTTATTAAAAACAATTTCTAAAATCGGCTCAACGGCGCATGTGAAGACCAATGTCTTAATGACAAAACTTTTTGAATTTTTGAATTTGGACTAATAATAACGCCCGAAACAGAAATATTCATTTTTCTTTTTTCCATCAAATGCCGACAGGCCGCCGGCTTCTATCGTAACCTAACGCACAGACTGATGTTTGTTTTGAGGACGAATCTACGTACAGATGATCTGCTATGGAATCACGTAAGGTATAAATATAAGGATATTTAATTCTGCTTTCAGTACTGTCTTTTTGCGTATTTCACACAATCCAACCTACTTCCTACCTATGTTTTAAATACGTGGAAAATTCTTAAAATGTGTAAATGTTAATAACAGATAATGTATCTACTTTTTATTAACGAGTCATAATTATAAATACTAAACCACTTCAATAATTTCCTTGATGCCAATGGTATTACGAACAGAACATCAATAAAATGCAAATAAAAAAATGCATACAGCCATTTTTTTGACTGGGTGTAATGTACCTATAAATTACAATTTCTTTTATATCTGCATACTTTGTATCATAGTCATTTATATTGACCGCCCTAGAATTATTTTTGGATTTTGGCGCACTGAAATACGCAATGACAAAGTAATAAAATGTCTAGGTAAGTAGATATGGTACTTACATTTTGTACAATAGAACATTAAATCTTAGAAGAGGCCTTTTTTCTTTTCGCGCTATACGAAGATGCTTTCGCCTTTTGACGAGTATCTTTTATCCATTTTTAGATAATGCGGTTTGCTACTTGTAAGAAAGTAAATATTCTTCATACAATAACTGCACTGCTAAGTCAGTTCCAGAGAAAAAAACTTTAAAGGTACTTGACTACAGGTGTGCGATGTCTGTGTGTGTGTTGAGTGAGGTTTGTATGTTTGTGACGGTGTGTGGCACCCTGACTCATTTATCACAAGTTACCCTATAGGAAGTTGTATTATGTAAAATCATAGATACAGTAGCGAATACTCTAGACAATCTTAGCAATTGATTTTGGGCACATGTAATATAGAAAGCAAACAATTCATACCATTCAAAAAGACAAGAGGTATCTTTTTTTTTCGATCTGAGTATCGCTTGAGGTTTATTCCTACAATCACGTGTTCTACAAATGCTCTTCACATTTGTGCATACCTCGAGATAATTCAGTTTTCGAAAACGCAGTTACTCAATTTACAAAATAAGTCACTGATTCTAATTCATAGACATTATTATCAGCTATTTATGACTGAATAATAGCAAATAAATAAAATTAGTGATAGTATCTTATTAATTTGCATTTTAATTTTGATTTTTCTGAAAAACCATATGAAATAGTGTTACCGTATACATTTAAGTTCATATGACAGACTAACTAATGTTTTGAAAAGATCTGATTACTCGAACCAGTATCATTTCTGTAGCGCACTCAATTCGACGAGTGTGCTACCGTCCTAGTTATGGTTGTCCCGGCGGACAAGATCAAAGAGAAAACGCATTTTCCTCTTTCGGACGCTATTTGCTATCAGAATGAAATGAAAAAAATGTTTTAGTATTAGTAAGAACCGCTGAACCGTCGCCCTTGACCACTTTTTTATTTTTCCTTTTTGGAAGCCAAATAGAACCAAACAAAAAATTTAAAAAAAGAAAATTTAAAAAAATAAAACGTTGGCGCAATTTTAAATACTGTTATCAAAACAATCTCTTTATCAAATTTAAAATGTTTTGATTGGTATGTCTAAAAACAGCGGAAAAAAATCCGCGCCATCTACTGGAAGAGAATCTCATTAAAAGGCCGTCCAGATTCGCCTTAAGGCACTTGGCTATTACGTAGACAATTAAAATGAATCAATAAAATCACATACATATAAAAAAATAAAAAAAATAAAAAAAAATAAAATATACAAATATATGTATGTGATTTTATTGTACTTTACTCTTTTGCCAATTGCTTGGTGCTTCTAACCATTGACTATGCTAAACTAATTACGGCTTTATTCGTTTTGTTCTGTATCCTTTAACCCTTTAGGAAAGGAGTTTCAGTCAGCGAACAGAAAAGACAAGAAGCGTTACTTATTGTCGGTACCTTTGATGTTTTGCCAGAAGTGTGACTTCTAGTGCTATTTCACTTTTTTAACACCAAGCGGCCCAATTGTCTTCCTGTTGCTTCACACCAATCATAAAGACCGTTTATCAGAGAGTGCCTCAACTCTAGATGGCCGCAATTCGTCATTTGCCATCATTTGCTACGTTAAACATGTGTAAGTACATCTTTTACGAAATGTTATTAGCAATAACGACGTTATTAGTGTTATTATTAAATAACAATACAGCAAGAAACAAACAAAATAACAATAAGGTATCTGCGCGGAGCTAGCGGAAGAGGGGGTGGTCGCAGTATACGCAAAAATTACATTGGAGTGGGGCCAGCCGTTTCGTGGCCCGCTGCCAGTTGGTTGATCGAGTCATCTCGTTAATAGTCGGCACTGTACGGGAAGGGTCTCCCACTATCACGGTAGGCAAGCGTGTTAGTCAGACGCAGACGGGTTAGTCACATTCGAACTTCGGTTTAGGCGCTTCCCCGCAATAAAAATTGGTTCGAGAATATTTAATATTTATTAATTATAGTAATAAAGTGTAGTATTATTCTAGGATGACCTCGCAAATTAATAACTAGAGTATTTCAAATCAAAATGGACTACCATACATATCTTTCTTAGGGTGAGAATTATTAAAATGAAATAATAAATATAACAAGGGAGTTATTCCTGAAAAATACATCATAATAGTGTTTTAAGTAAAAAAAAACAAGCCATTTGCTTAGGTGAACAAACAAAGAAAATAAAAATTGTGATTTCTTTTCTTTACAAGAAATGCGTGGGGTTGTGCATAAAATAGTGTGATGAACAGAGGGTAACAGATTCCATCAACACATTGTAAAAATAAAGAAGCAATATCAGAGTAGATTCCGTCATGATGGAAGATGTTTGCTGGTTTGTCATTAGAGGAGGCGACAGCCAATATAAAAGGATAACTCCATTTATGCAAAACTTTGATATATCAGAAATTTCCTTTGTGTACAGTTAAGTGTTTTTTTGTATTCTTGACACTAATTAAATATTTTGGTGTTTGTTATCTATTTTTTTAATAATTTGTGTTTAATGAAATTTATAAATAGAATTACCTATCTGTAAGCGGAGTATGATTATAATTCTGAAACTAGGCGTGGTGGAAAGATTTGGTTTTTAGTTATGCTTTCAGTTAAAAGCTTTGCAGAATTTTGTAGCGATTTTTACAACAGTTCTCCAAAAAAAAAAAGTTAGAATTGTAGGTCAGTGTAATACATTAAAACTTAGTATCAATAACGCTTGTTTTAAAGCACGAATGTGTAAAAAACACCAGTTTTTTAATAAATGAGTGCTTTAAATCCCACGAAACATGTTTTTGCAGCTAGTGTTTTTAATGTTTTTTTTTCTATTAAAACAGAGGAAATTTGACATTATAGAGAATGATGTAGTTAACTAGTTGGTAGTGTCTATAAATTGGCGCATTTAAATTACTTGTTTGAATGGCTAATTAACATTTGGGGGGGAGATGATTTTTAGATATTATTTTTATTATAAATTATTATATTTTTCGTTAATGATTAACATATTTTTTGTTTTTGAATTACCGAAACGGGAGGATGTACCAGAAATATTTTAAATTATATTTTTTTTTAACACAATCTCATTAAATCATTTAGGGGGTGATAGTTGTATTGTTTGATTAAATTGGTTTTTAAATTTAAGACACGCCAGAAACCAGACGTATAAATGAAAGAATTAAGAGACGAGGAACAATTATACACATCCTAATAGATGAAAGGACGTTCCTTTCCTGATAAAATTAATTAATTAATTTGGATCGATAAATCCCTAATTTCCCACATTGTTTTCGTCCTTTCGCCCGTTATTTCTTCAGTCCGAAGTTCCGTCGGCGCTATTGTTCGTCCGTCGTGGCGAACAAAAACAGCGGTTTTTCGTTATTGCTGTTCGGTATTATTCATGAATTTTTTTATCGACACAATCTGACTGATATTGATAGTCCGTGCGCTATGTCTATGTTATTGTAATTAATAATAATTAGCCGGGCCACTCGAAAAAGTTCGTTAACCGCGTGAACAAGCGCTGAGGAATGTCCATTAGATATATAAAAAAAAGAGGTTTCGGGGCGTTTTAAGAATAATGATCTAATTAACTTCGCTTTTGATAGCGCGTACGTATAATGTATTTCGTTACTTTGTTTCTCTTACGCTACGTAAGGATTAGGGATAAATCATATTCAAAGTGGAAATTGAAAGGTTATACCTCCCGCTGCGTTTGTACTTTGTCTATATATGAATAGGTTTAAATTTGAATACTAAAGGTTTCTATAAAAATTATCTTGTGATATATTGAAAATCATTAAGTTGTGTATAGTTTGATCTGGGCTGTGAATGTATGTACATATGTTCGCAGAAACAAAACATAATAAAACATTGTAATTAAATTATTGTAAAAGTACTTTCTAATTTTTCTTATTTATTATATGGGGTTACAAGTTTCGGCTCTTAAATTTGAACCTTCATCAGGCCAGTTGAAATACATGTACAAAGTTACATTGTAGGTGTCTAAGATATAATACAATGATTGATATTGAAGTGTCGGTTATAATTTAAAAAAAAATCGATTAGTTGTGATTTGAAAAAAAACTATAAGTTAAAATCGCGAAATAATTATATAAAATAATCAATGTAAGAACAAATTGAAGATAACTATTTGAAAATTGAATATGTGCAGTCAGAATATGAAAAAAATTGAAAAAACAAGGTACATTTGAATTTTCGGTTAAGTATTATAAAAGATGGTGAACGAGTTAATCATTAAAATGTAATAAAATAAGTAATCAGTTTTTTGCACTCATTTTTTTTTGTAATATTGTATATACTATAGAGTTGAAAAAATTGCAACATTTTCTTTTGTGAGAAAGTTACACGCTATAAATCGATATTTTCGATTCTAACTTTCTAAAATTTTTAACTAGGGATTTGGTGGTGTATTTGGGGAAAGAAAATGATTTATAAGCAAAGTTAAATATTTTGGAAATAGCTTTAAAAGGAGAGAAATATATTAGAAGCTAATGTGGAGAAGACTAAAGTTATTGCAATAAGAAAATACTATAGAGAAAAAAAAACATACTGCTGGAAAGATTATTGAACAAGTAGAAATATTCAAACATTTAGGAATAAATATTCATAAAGAAGGTAAAGAGGAAATAGAATTTGACAGTATTTAAGCAGTTAATAATGGCGAATAGTTGAAGCCATAAAATTAAATCAATTGAATTGTACAATTACTGAAACATTGGAAAACACACGTTTCTAATACATAATCCCACAAACAACATTTTAAATTTATTTTCAGTGGGAATAACTACAGACTGTATGTGTTTTTATATTTTATTACTTCATATTAAAATGATTTTAATGTGCTGTTTATGAAATTATAATACGAGAGCGTAAAAATTTTTTGGACTAAAGCTCACGTGGGTACAATCGGTGATGCAAGGGAGGATCAATTAGCGAAAGAGATGACGTCTAGAGGGGATAATTAGGTATGACTTAGCTTCCACTAACGTAGTTAAAAAGGCGTTTAAGTTTAATCTTGATGATGATTGGCAGGGTAGATGGTGTACTACTTTAAATGGAAGGTGGACAAGGAAATTTATCAGTAATCGTTTAGTTTGTCGTATCAGGCAGTAGAGCTGTTAATAGGTCACGTTATTTTTAAATTATATTTGGAGAATTGGGAGAGTTAACGATTCGCATTGCGAATGTGGTGGGGTAGATACACTGATGAGCGTCAGTCGCGTACGTAGGGCACCAGTTAAGAGTTTAATTAGGGTTAACGAGTCGGTCGAATGGTAGGAATTGTTTAGTAATGCTGCCAAAGAATTAGATGAATGTTTCATATTCTTTAGTGGTCCGAATTAGCGTTAGATTAGAGCTATTAGCATAAAATAAATATTTAAAATATAAATCCTTAATTGAATTACTAGTAATTAGAGCAATTAGGACTAAGTTAAGTAATGCAAGAATAGGTGCTGCTATTGTTTTATTTGCTTTTAGTTCATTATGATGGTCCATTCTTCTGGTGATAGAGGAGTTAGCAGACGGCACCGCTCTCGGACTTGAAAGCACGTGAAGGCTGCGTCTTCTAAACTCAAAAGGATAGCAATAATAATTTGCTGGCTATCGATAACAAGATCTGGGCCTGTTTTCCAGGTCCTGCTCCCAGAGTAAGACTTTTTCTTGGCTTTCCTTACCTCTAGGTGAATGCTGGGAGATAACTAAAGCTTTTCCATGGGCGCAAACATGATTAGCTAACCGGTATATTATATTTTTATTATCAATGATCATAGGGAAATTATTTGATTAGAGTAGGAACACTGAAATTTGTTAGGAATCCATACAGTATTTAGAATAGGTAGTGTCGTGTAGTACCTTTAGAGGGAATACGGGGTTTAGGATGAATTGTAATTATTTAGTGTATATCATTTCTTGTTGATGTATTATAAAGTTGAAAATATTTCTTTATATAATAGTCAGTTATAATTGATAAAATCAAAGTCCTATTCAGTTCAATGGGACAACCTGTATAATCAAAACTGGTCCTAGTCTATTAAATGCAAGGTTAAGAGAAATAAGAGAAATGGAAAATGAATGAAAATGCTTGAAGTCAAAATAGTGAACTGGTGAAAAGTTAATAAGTTGAAATACTGATAAATGGAAAAGTTAAAAAATTTGCTAGGTTGCAAAATATTGAAAAATCTAATCGGAAAAAAATATTTACATTACCATCAAAGAAAACTACAACTTTATTTCTCCTCATTCTTTCAGTACCTCGACTGTCTTTGCAAAGCAGTGAGATCTTTTCTAATGTTTTCAAGTTTTATCTTTTCTTTCCGTAATGTGATATCTTTACTTTCTTAAATACTTCATCTGAACCGCTGGAATCGGTATATTTCAAACTATTACTCATCAAGCAGCTCTCATGCCCAATAGAATTGGAATAGAGTTGGTGTTTGGGCTGTTTCCATCGCCTATTGGATTGTTTAAATCCAACGTTTCGGCAGAGTTTCTACTGACGTCATCAAGGTGCTGATAACTCATATTCTGGTAATCCATCGTCAAGAATTCCATGTCATGATTATATATTAAATTATTTTTTTATTTTTTTATTATTAATTACTGGTTCAAATACTGTTTGAAATAGAACCAGCCTTTATTTATTTCCTTGTTACTACATCATCATTTATATTTTATAACGCTAGGAGTAAATTCTTTAGAACATTCATATGATGCTCTCGCCGTCTCATTTATTGGTATTTTGTACAAATAAGAACATTAATAACATGATTGTTTCACCAGTTGAATATGTATAAATTTGAGTGAAAAGCCTATCTTGCGATTCCAAATCTTATTCGACGTTCAATCCTGAAGCAATTTCAATTGCAAAATGAAACCGCGTCTAAAACCTAAACCAAAATCGATCTGTTCCGAAAGCAAAGCTAATATAAAAGAAAGAAGGAACGAAAAAAAAAACAGGAACAAGAGGGAAAATATCGAATAGGGAAATAAAATCCGACGGCGGCAGTTGGAAATAGAAATGCAATCTAGGTGTTTTTCATTGTACGGATCGGCATCACAAAGAGACCAATCTGAGAATTTTGAAATTTCAATTTGAAAATGGAATGGAATTTCCTCCTCTCGTCTCCTCTCTCTTTCACTCTCGAGTATTTGCCCGAGGACGCCGCTATTGCCAGAGACCAATGTCGTTCACGGCCCGTTATCAACCCTCTAACCAGCCAATCATTTCGAGCGCCGCGTGTATAAGAGAGATAGCATCTAGAGCGCCCCTTTTAAATAAGAAAAAAATAAAAGAGGAGAACGAAGGAGAGCGGCGGTTTTCTGCGGGGAAAACAGAATAGGCGATTCAATGATTACATTTATATGGAGAATGAATATCCATTACTAGATAATAGAAGGCCGATGTCACCTATTGACCTCGAACATTTGTCACCGAATTTTTATCGATACCACGCGGATACTATGATAGAGTTTCCCCGTAGTCCCCGTTTCTCTTTTTTTTATGTTAGAGACATACATATGTACGGATACTTTGCGATGATGCCTATTACGCGTATATGTTTCTGTGTGTGTGTGCGTTCATATTTGTTTTATTATCGGGGACCGCGTGCTCTGCTAGACATTCATTTTATTACCAAAAAGGTCCGATAATGTGGCTGGGTTTTATTGCTACGCTGGTACGTTTCATTAAGATAGTTAGTGTTTTTCACGGACTCGACTATATTCCGACCACTATAATATGGGATGGATGCAGTTATTAAATTGTTGGGAGAAATGACAGCCGGCGAAACTAAATGAATGGAGTGCAAATATTATTTTTACAAAATAACAAGAATTTGTCCGCAAAAATACGTGTTGGGCAGTTGTTACATTTTTCCAACTTTGTCCATAGTGTTTTTTTTTTTTCAAACGACTTCTAGTGAGATACTGAACGAAAAGCTGTATATTCATAACTTTATAAATCTATACCTTATAAAAAATCCATAAGGTGGGCATAGCATATGGCTACAGATAAATATTCTGTACAGGTTTACATAAGTTTCTGTTATTTATGCAGAACATATTTGTACAGATTGTGTGGGATCCCTTTAAGATACATGTTTTTTTTCCATAAATCTATTCCATATTTCCATAACTTTTATGGTGACAGAAATTGAGGCTGTAAAGATCTCTAAGACATATCAAGAACAAACCCTATGCAATTTCTAAGAAAAAGCTCAAGATGGAATACAAGAATGAACAATATTGTAGTTATTATGTAGGTATACTAATAATTTTCTATGGCAAACGCATTTGTATCTCTTTAGGTCTATGGAAAACAATTATTTGAAATTGGAAAATATATAGGATTATAAAGGACAAATAAACTTAAAAACAAATATATTTTCTCCCAAAATGTTTTGTTTTCTATTACATAAAACAATAAATTACTTCGATTAAAATTTTTTAGCTTTAACTTTGCAATGCAAAATATCTGTGAATGTTTGCAAATCTGTTTTATTGTTCTGAGAGGGCCCATTTTCTGTGTTCTTCAAGTTTTTATATTTTGTCTTTATCACCTCATATTTCCAATTAGAAAATCTCATTTTATTTAGAACATATCATGGTCTGAACGGAAGTTACCTAGTAACTCAGTTTCATGACATAAAAGCAAATTAAAGAAATTGAAGTTTCACAAATTCACAGTCTGCACATAATTTTTTCTATATCAACACTTTTAATAATGACATATAGTCACGGAAATTGGTGAAAATTTAAATTAAAGTAAAAGGCGTTTAATATCCCATCTGGTTTTATTAATTTCTTTTTCACAACATGTTTCGATCACAAAAGAATCATCTTCAGGCGAAAATTCTCAAATGATTTGTTAAATATAAAAACGATGTGTCAATAAACATATGTTAAATGATAATGTATTAAATAATATAAAAAAATAATATGTTAATGTATTTGTTATTGTCTTATTATTTAATTTGTTACTTAATACACTCTCATTCAGCGCATATTTATATATTATTGACACATCGTTTTTCTATTTAATAAACCATTTGACAATTTTCATCTGAAGATGATTCTTTTGTGATCGAAATATTGTGAAAGAAAATTTAACAAAACCACATTGAATATTGTACACTTTTTACTTTAATTTACTTTTAATAATATTGGGTAGACGTCACATGATATATCCTGCAAGATACCTAGATTTTACATTATATTCTACCCATTTTACGTGGCACTATAACCTGGTATCGTATGAGTTCAACCCACATAATATTAATAAGCATATGTTTCCTTCTTTTATTTTGTTGCACATAGATTGATTTCCTGATGGTATAACACAAAACAATTTGTAACAACGTGTAACTAAATAATTAACATATATCTTACCCAATTTTTGGTCTTTTTATTCGAGTTACAAGCCATTTTGGCCGTTTTGTTGCTTAAACATTCTAATTTAAAACCATGTTTAAATAAAATAAACAAATGCCTGCAATAATAAGTAGTTGCACGTTGCACTGTCAAATTATAGAAATCACTGTTTCGTCAAAAACTTTCAGAATTTCGTTTTTGTTTATTAATTTAATTTAATTTTAACCAATATTATGTCAGCTGCTTTAATTATAACATGTTTTTCAAAAGCTTCAAGTTTTAGACATTGAAAAATATGATTGTATCACCGAAACTTTCGGTCATACAAACTGGATACAATAATGAAAAATATGTATTTATTGAGATTACATTGGGCTACAACATATTATAATTAGAATAGGGGCAAAGTTTAATTACAAAATTCATATGACTGCTCTATCACTTAACCCCAGCAACACACTATTTTTTTTTTAAATTAAAAAGAATTGTATATGTTGTTTTTCGTTACATATTATATCAGCAGAATCCGACAAATTAAAGGTGTTCATATAAATAAATTATAAAGAAAAGTATTTTGAGTTGCCATTACCGCCAAAGGCTGCAATAATATTAATTTCTACATTTTATTTTCAGAATTATAAGGTGATAACAACTTTAATTTAATACACAGATGATTCTGCCCAATTTATTTATTTTTGTAATACAAATTTAAAATGAGATATAGAGTTCACACGCTGCATTATTGGATTCATTCCAAACACCATAAAGTCTTTGGAAGCACATGGCTTAAAATTATTTGATATTGGACGTATTTTATGAAGGCATTGCAGAATTGTAGAATTTTAAACCAATTTCGATCTGCTCAATTATGATAGGAATACGAGATATGGAAAATGTCTTCTGCATTAGAGAATTTCAAAGATACTAAACAATGCTATGACGGAAGTAAGTATAGGTAGGTGTTGCATTATATCTTTGAGCCTGTAACTGGTTGTAACGTTTCCTAAAATACAAACACAATTCGAAGAAGTATAGCTTCCCAGAAGAACATATTAATAAACATACATTGGCAGATTGCAGTCAATAATATGTCTACGTAAATTATATTTTTGTCACTTCCAACAGCAGTGTTTAGGGGGTTTAATTTCAAGTTATATTTCATAGGCGTTAAGTAGATAAATAAGTTAAAAATGTAAACATTGATGTATAAATACATATTCAAAATATGCAAATAAATTCTCAATAATACCTAAAAACAAAAGTGCCTTATCCCATGCCGCTGGAATATCCATCACTCTAATACTTCTAAATGGTGTGATCTACACAAAACCCATAAAGAGCCGGTAAGATTTGGAAGTCATCTGACCGACTCTAGTTGACGCGAAGGTATAAAATTAGGTTAATAATCCATGAAAGGCAAATATTTAGTTACTGTTACACTGGATACTGGGAGTATCGATACAAAACTGACTGATGAACTGTATGAAAATAACTTCTGTTTATTATTACCTTTTTGTCAGTAGATCCTAGAACAAAAAGTAGATCTATAAACCTGAACTCGAAACTACTGATTAAATTAAATAAGATTGGATTATTATAACAAGCCATCGAATTATAATTATCTATTCGTTCCCAAAAGTAAGTATAACCTCAACGCCAAACGTTTTCGACAAGTTGACGAGATGAAAAAAGAAAACCTATACAGAATATGCCGACAACAGCAACGAGACCCAAAGACTAGCCGTATCATTTCAATTTGTTGAAGTTGATTAACGCGTTATAAGGTCCCGCATGATGCGTGCGGTACGCAGCATCCGCCGTGCATAATCTTATGTAAGCGCGCAAAGTAACAAATGGAAATATTTCAAGACCCGCGCCGTACGGTTATTAATCAAGCGCGCTTCGGTATATGAGGAAAATAATAATAAAAAAAAAAACGATCGACGAATATCGAGAGAGGATAAAACAAAACACAACGCCGCGGCCGACGAACAGAAGAGCAACAGCGGCATCCGCCTTTAATAGAAATCAAAGTAACGTGATAAAACATATGTATTTATAATCATAAACTAATATTTATATCAGAAGATGATTTTATTACGAGACTGGCGCAGCGAGCTCCGTAGGGGGCGCTCTAATCATTAGTCCGGTGAGCTGGCTCGTATATCAACTCAGGTAGAGAGGCGCTGCCGCGGACCTGACCAATAAATATTAAACAAAATATCTACTGGCTTGTACGTAGGCAAATTGTTGCTCGAAACGGAAATGGAATCGTTGAACGACCGGTGAAGTTTGCGAACGATTTTTTTACGGCTTGTGTGGTATTGGATGTTATTTAATTATTCGACATATCGATTGACATGTAAGACTTGTTCTCTACGATAATTTGCGGATATATACACTACCGTCCAAAAGTATTTGAGCTAACATTTACTGAAATTATTTTCATAATCTTTGCCATGAACGCACCACTTTATAGAATGTGGAATACATCTTTTTAGTCGCCTTCTTTTATTTTATTTTGCGATTGAATAGATATTAGAGGTATAATACAAAGAATAGAGTTAAAATGTTCTTTGATGGTAATGTAAATAAAACATCTTTTCCAGTTTTTGTTTCAACATTTTATAATCGTAACCGCATTGTCGCTTGCTTAAAATTTTTGAAATTCTCAACTTTCTTTTTACTCTTTAATTTTCAAATTTTCTCTTATTAATAATTCATGTTTCGTGATTCTTGATTAATGAAAATAATGAATTAAAGTAATGAAACACACAGAAACGCAAAAAAATAAATAAATGTAAATTATATAAATTATTACTACATTTTAAAACTTACAAAACCCGCAAATGTAAAAGTATTGCTGTGCACTGATTGAATTAATTGAAAATGCCAAACTGATTCCAAAATGAAAATAAAAAAATTAAAATTAGCTAGCCCAACGAATAGGATTTAAATTGAACAAAAAAAAACAAAAAATTTTAACTCAACGACGTTAATTAACAATCAAATTTATTTTTCAAAATGGGTTAAATTACAACTTGTGCAGAAAAAAAAAACCGTGAACTGAAGGTTCTGGCCTAAAATAAAAACTGCACTTGACTCTAAATTAAAATAGGACAATGCTATTTCCTATGCAAAGCAAAAGTTTTGTTTGTTCAGGAAGATTATCAAAAATATTTCAATTTCAATCCACGTGGTTTCAAATTAAAATAAACTAAATGCATGAACAATACTTCTACTCGCCTAACCGAGGTGATTGATAATTAAAAATGAAACAGTAAAATTGAATAACGGAAAAATTAACTCTTTGAACTATAATGAGAAAAAAAATAAACTAAAATGAACAAAAATAATATGAATTCCTTGATGGACTAAATAAAAGACAATTAATGCGAAATTTACAAAATCAAAATGGAATACAAAATGGCAACAAAGATATACAAAAATACGTCTACTCACGTCAATAGTCGAACAAGGAAGTCCTTAACACAATCCTACAACTATATTTCTTACAAAAATCCCTCTCTCAAAATCGTACAACGCAGTCGTATTACAATTCAACGACAATATTGAATAGAATCCGCATTAAAACAAAACTAGGGAACACTAGACTAAACTAAACTGAATCAGCTGTTTTAAGCAAAGAAAATAACCAATAAATAACCAAAAATATGCAACTTGAAATACACTGCAAAATGGGTTGCCTAAACCAGAGCAGTATGTTCTGTGACTTCTGGATTCTGGATTGTTGGTTGAGAAGGGTGGCTAACCACGCGCACTTGGGCCACTCTAACCGGGCCCATTGTGCTACCTTCCCTAGGCGGTGTCATCCGCAGCCTACTCGAGCCAACTCAGGCGAAGACTGAACTCGAGCAGTGCAGCAGGTGATTTGATAGAAGCGGCACAATAACGCAGCTGGGTGTGGGAGTTTTGGAAGTAACTTATGGAAGTAAGTTACTCTTCAGGGGAGATCGGCGATCGTCATTTGAAACTCTAACAGGAAACTAATATAAATTGAAGTTGTACTTCGCTTAGAAGGTGTTGAAGGCGGTCGTCAGGTTTAAGGTTGGAACTTCTAAATTGGGCAAGCCCCAGACAGTCACATAAGATGTACTCTGGCGTCTCGTCCTCTAGATAATATGCACGGCAGAGTGGGCTGCTAGTCAGTTCTATGGGGTGCACGTGTTTATTAAGCTTGCAGTGGCCAGTCAATAGCCTGTCAATACCACTAGACATAGGCTACAGCGAGAGAGTTACAGGCAGTATCTTGCTCTCCTGGACAACAGCCTGGAGATGGCGACAGCTATATATGCTTACAGCAGGTAGTTATGGATGCCCAACTATCCTCGTGAGAGTGATAGTCCACTGATTTATTAGGGTGTTGAGTGTAGCCGAAGAAATTAGAAGAACAGGTTTCGGTCCCATGTAAAGAGAATACGAACCCCGTCTTACTAACCTATCGGCAGCCTCGTTTTCCAAATTACCCCTATGACCTTTAATCCATCTGGGTATTAAGTCGTTATCAATAACGATTGCTTCCAATATACTATGACACTGAAGTACCAGGCCTGAAGCCATCTCATAATTGCTGAGGGCTTTAAGAGCAGCTTCGCTGTCACTATAAAGGACAATGTGTCATTCCTTAATGCTCCTTGCTAACATTTCTTCAGCACCACGCAGGATCGCCAAAACTCTGCCTTGGAAAACCTTAGCTAACATAGTGCCAACTCTAGGTTGAGGTCAGGGTCCGTAGAGAAAACTCTCGCACAGGCACGTTTTTGTCTTTGATCCAGATTATTGTACAGATGGCTATTGAAGGTAATGATTCGACATAGGGGCCGATATGAATAGTGTTTGCCGAAAGCAAACACGAGAGGCACATAGTCCTTCGGGGCACTAAGAAGAGGCGCTTTAGCGATACCCTTGTGGATGATGCTTGCGTGATAGCGGCCTGCCTCTTCCCCGATCAGAAGACCCCGAGACTTTATAGTCGCTCTAAATGTCGTCTCCTCCACGAACAGATCTAGAGGAGGGACACATAAGAGGGCTTCGATTGCAGTCGTCGCGCATTGCTTCAGTAATGCTAAAACATGTGATGTGCTGCACATGCATCAGGTCATTTCTGGCTAGCACTCGTCTCACCCTTGGCTACCAGACGAGGGCACCATAAGTTAGCATGGGCTTTATTATGGCAGTGTAATGCTACAAGGTAATTTTCGGGGAAGAGTCCTCAAGTCCTACCCAGCACGCGCCGACACTGCCAAAAGACCTTATACGCTGCCTCTCCGTCAGCCTTGGATTTCGGTATTCAGTCTTTTGAACACTCGTGTCGTCGATCTGAAAACAGATACATCAGTGATCTGACATCGATGTCTCTTCAGACACTCGCCAGTTTAGTATATAACTTGAGATACCCATCGACGCCAGCATAATATCACTTACTGTTTGGCATCGTGAGGTGACGAAAGTGGGTTCGCATCTTCTGTTACCATCGGCTTGGTCCTAATAATACCTTGTTCTTATTCAGAAACATTTTAGCAATTTATCGTCATAAAGGGTCTAACAGGATAAGCTACTAAAAATATTTATCTTAAAATAAATAATCATTTAATTTCACCAAATATCATTAACTTTTTCACGAATATTGATTCGCCACCTTTTTCTTTTAATATAGATTTCAAAGTGATAATCATTTCCAAAAGTGTTATAAGCCGATAGTATGGCAGCATGAAGATTCAACGCCCGCATGCGTTAAATTTTGATGCATACATACTACCAGCAATTTTGAAAATGATCGATATACCGACTACATAATGGCCTAAATATAGAAACGACACTTTTGACTCTAAATCTCGTGCTTTCAAACTTTGCTTGGTTTAATAAAAAGTTAATTGAAGCTGTTCGCCAGCACTTTGTATCTACTTAGCTATACTCCTGAGTGTAAAAGTCAAAAACACTCCACTAAAACACAAAGATTTATGCAAGATCTTTCGTAATTTATTTGACTCGTGTACTTGTTTCCGTCCAGTTTACAGTTTCCTAAACAAACATAATACTGTTCTTCCAATACCTCTTCCCGTGCAATTTATTAGGGTCAAGACTACAAGATCATTATACATACAATAACGTTAGCGGTATTAATTTAATTAATATGGGCATATTGTTAATATAAATCAAAAGAACGTGCAAACTAGCATGTCGTCGGCACAAAACGAAAGCTAATCCTGTGTGAGTTCCCCTATCTGTGTACACACAATACACCATAAGTGTATATAATGTATGTGCGATGCTCGTCCGTTGTGTATAGAAGAGGGAACAACGCATGCACGGTTCGGCTAAAGATATTATTTTCAGCAGTATATATCGTGCGCGTTAGCCATAAAATCGGGACGAAAATTTATCAATGTCCGATATTTAATCACGGTCTGGTAATTTAGTTAAGTTTAATTTATAGTTTTAAATGAATTACCGCTTATGCATATATCAATGGCGTGAGGTTCTCGTATTTTTTTCTTCTTATTCTAGGTAGATATATATAGCCACCAACTGTAATTCGCCTACTATAGTTTAATGTATTTTATATACATACACAACATCTAAAATGTTTGCATAAAAAATGTATCATGCATGCATCCAACCCCACTTTGATCAACGCGAACGCGGTCGCACTAACTACAAAAATGGATTCTCTTCAAAAAAAAATAAATAATAGTGCGTTCACTAACCTGATCTGCACGCATCGTATAGCCGTAAATGTGGCTAGTATTTTCAGAGGAGCAACTAATTCTATTCGTGAGGCGGGGGTGGGTATCGACTCTGCTTAGTAAACGCGGCTACCCGCATCGTGCCTGCCGTATTTTATGTATATTTTGTAATGGTACAAGGTAACACACAGCCCAGATAAAAAAAATATTTTAAGATACAAGGCTTTAATTAAATTAGTAAACTCATAATGTCATTTATATTCATTAGTTTTTAATCAAAAATATGTCCTCTCAAATGCCAAACGGCATGCGGATTTCTGAGAATTTCTGTCTGCAACAGTCTAGAGGACGCTCTGACATTAAAAAAATTACGAATAGATAGACACCCCTTAGTCTTTAGTACGGCCGGAGACGCTGTGGTAGGCTGTTGCTCAATGTCCTCTGCTCCAATATTCAATGTTAAAGTAATCAGTTTAAGTGAAATTGTGTACATGAAGCTTTAATGTAACCGGTATCAAGTTGTTTGATAATTTTTTTAAAATAAAGAAAATGTTTGAGTTAAAACGTATGAGATTTTATTTCATAAAAATGTTCGAAATCTGAAACCGTGTAAAAACAACATAAAAAAGAATATAAATATCTCAGGTAAGTAGAATGAGTTACGTTTTTAATTAGTAATTCCAAGTTTTGCAATATAAATTCATCATAGGAAATAAATACGTTTATTTTTAAATTTCAAAGTTCCCTCTGTTTCCTAAACTTTGTACCTGTGTGATTCTATGGTTAAAAGTCGGGTGGTGACAAAAATTACTGGATACATATTAACCAGTAAAATTCGAACTGCCACCTTATAAAAGTTTTCCATCAGTGCTAGCAAAGTGGTCGGCGGTTGCATACAAAATTTTCTAACCTAAAAACATGTAGAACTCTTGTCTATATATCCTAAGGGGGTCAGTGCTCATTGTTATTTACTAGGAAAACCTGTATTCTTTATATTCCTTTTCCTCGGCTGTTAATTAACGTATCATCATTTTTCTTTTTTTGATTTGTACATAAGCACATCAGGTTTAATTAAGATTAACAACTTTTCAAAATTTTATTCAGCAGGGCCAGAAAAAAAAATCGAATTTTAAAAAGAAAACATTTATTTTTGAAGTTTTGTAACTTCTCTTTGTCAAGAGTTTTTTTTTAAATCCCCAGCTATAAATTATCTTTTGATATCAAATAATAAGTACGGAAAATTTGAATCGATTTGAAACACTAACATTTTAAAATTAACTGGCTGAAGTCAGATAATGTTGACATCGTTGACATTAATAAATTAATTACTTTAATTTATTAATGTCAACGATGACAAATTTGACATACTTTACGCAATCCATTTCGAGTGTTTTGACGTGGTCAAGTTGATACTGTTTACACAGATATCTCAAAGGGATTTGACAAAATAATCTTAGTTAAAAAACTTGAAAAATTTGGCTTTAGCGACCAGCTAAGACAATTTTTTGCCGGCCCTTTTGGACCGAACGCAATACGTCACACATACAACGTTTTTTTCGTCGAAATGTTATACAGCTGTATCTGGAGTACCTCAAGATTGAATGTAGGACCATTATTGTTTATTCTTTTTATTGATGATTTGCTCGATCATATTGATTATGGTAGATGCATTTTCGTTGATGACCTAAAAATATTTCAAGAGATTGCTACTAAACGCCAACCAAACTGTAATTGATAATTCCACGTTTTAATGAATGAATTTCTATGAATTAGCTTTTATATTGGCAGATTTAGGCGTTCAATTACGTTTACGAATAAAAGAGCAAAATCTAATAATTATCTTTTTCCGCTTTCATGGTTTGATAAAATTTATTTATTATTAATAATTATTTTGTAACAGAATTCACTTTTATAAAAATACTTAATTACAACCTTCTGGACATGCTTTTTTATATATAAAAACACACCTAGTTAGTCGTTTTATTACCGTATTGTATTGTATAGGGCATACACCATATGTTGGAATATATAATTAAGCAATGAACGCGGTTGCAGACGAATCATATAATATAAACTGGTGGGTTGATTTTAATGATAAAGGAGTTTATTCAAATTAACCGCTATAGATACAGATCGCGGTTGGCCGTTGTACAAGACGCAGACTAGAAAACTAATTTAATTTAAATTATAAATCTGACCATTAAGGTACATCGAACTGGAATAATAATATTCATCTAATTGTATCGTCCGCATAGTATATATGCCTACGTAAATTATATATGCGTATTCTAATTTAGCAACTTCATACACACATGTACGTAATCCGAGGTACTTATTTCATTTGCATAGCCAAGGAGCATGCCACCTTCTAAAGCAATTCTTTCCTATATCGTAATTCATATAATTGTTATTGGCCGGTGCGCAACACAAAAGGTACCGGACCATTTGGAATAAGAATGTGTGAAATTGGATCCACTCATTTATGTACAATACTATCTCATCTTCAGCTTTGGCTATTTATTTCCTCTCTCGTGTTTCGTGCAGTACACCGTTCAACCGCGCCAATTATAATAAATGAATAGCTCCTTTTTTTGCCACTATTTCACTACTGGCCTTTTTTTCCTTCTCCTTTTCATCTTAACGGAAAAACATGGTTGGCCGGGAATAAATAAGTGCCAATTAAAAACGATAAAATAAGAGAAAAAACAATCGCATGGTCGAAAAGTTTGAACGCATTTCGGTCCCGATCCCGTGTTGTTCGGGCTCCCGCGTAATAATATGTATAAGTTAAAATATTCGGGTGAATAATTGGCATTTGCAAAAAGGACGGCTTTCGTTTGTATTGGTCGGGTTGTATAAGGACATGGCGAATCTCGGAATAGTTTGGCGTTTTCCTTTTCCAGAAACCATTACCGATAATAAATATGTATTTTGTGGCTTCGCAGTAGAAGAGCTTTGAGCGAGCTGGCGGTATAATTTTGCTTCGAAACAATCTTAAATTGCTCTTGGAATTACTCGTGGGCATACTTATAGCGAAAGGTTTAGAAAGGAGAGACTTTTGTTAGATACAGCAAATTTCTGCAAAAAAAAATATGCTAGGCTCTTAATCATGAAACAATAAATAGGAATTACCTACAAATTGCTTCTTACATTACAGCGAACATACTAAGGAAAGATGATCGCAATTTGCACTTAGAGGTTTAGAAGGTAGAACAGTAAGGTAAAATTAGCTAACTTCTCGGAAATTTATAACAGCAAATACGTGCTAATTGGGAATTTTCAGTCAATAACGAATGGACCACAACCATAGGATTAATTTTCCAACGATTTCTGGAAACATACTGAGGAAATAATAGTAGGTAGTTACAATTAGTTGTTCTCAAAATAAATAGCCAATTGCTGACGTAATTTCAGTTCCAAATTAAATCTAAAACATTAAATTATAAGATAAATAAGTTACATATTGTTGATAATGCCTAGCAAAAATATCACTTCTCTCTTTCGATTGGAATAACAAATGAGTTATTTCCTTTTTTACTAGCTGTATTAGAATTTGCTGGAGGACGCTTCGGGTTGTAGAGCACATATTCACAGTTCTGGGCAGTGATATTAGTTGAAAGTGTACGGACCGAACATTGTAACAATTTAACGTCTACAAACTTCTCCTAGACCCCTCACGACAAACTGCACTAAACTGGACGTACGTTTCAATAGCAAATCTATCATCATTAGCAGAAACACTGAACTGGTGGTTTAACGTCTAAATTACTTATTTAAAACTTTGCAGTCCGAGATGTTAGCTTCTTTTATGAGGTCTTCGTACTGTGCTGAAATACAGACAAGGCTACGACCTGGTATACTTTTGTGAGATTCATAACCTGTCGCACAACAAGTCTTCCTAGGGTAACAAGCAATTTTACGCTCTCATATTGGGGCTAGACTCATCTTCAAAAGACTAGGAATATTGCCATTGGCTTGGTTATATATTCTGAAATGTTGCTGCGATATCTTGAAAGAAAGAAATGCTACACCTACAAATATGGATGTCCAGTGTCTACAGTTATAATACTAGAATCAAGGGCTATTTACATTTACCTGCGAGCAAGCTTTATGTTGCGAATCGTATAGGTGCTTATTATATAGAAGAATATGCAATTGCCTACCTGTTGCATCGGCATTGAATGGATTAATACTTTGCTGCTTAATGAATTTACATTGCTTGGATTATTATTTTGGTTTTTATATAACTTTATTTGTAATTATTTTTTTCCTTTATTACTTATAAACTATAGTTGTCAGACGTGTCTGCTTACACGGGCCGCACTGGTATATAGTATCAGTGTTAGTCGAGTCTTGATGCGAGATAGTACAAGTCGCCATTAACGTCTTATGCATTGTAAATGTAATACAATATCAGGCGTTGAAAATCCCCGAAAACGGACATTGTTTCATTATGTAGAAAAGTATATCGGTGAATTCCAGGATTTATATTATGGTGGTGCCAAAATAGTTTGTACAGTACGCGATAAACAGTTATTGTGCTAGCACAAATCGAACTACACATTGGTGGTGGTGCATCTGTTATCTACCTATAAAAATTATTTTAATTATGCGTGTTTACATCCGTATATGTTGAACGGTCTTTTTCAAAATATAAGCTTGTTTCATCATCGCGACGAAAGCGGATTAGTGAGAAGAACCTTAAAACACTTATTTCCACAAACTTTTCAGCAGTTCTATACCAATTCTGCTAGTTAAATAAGTTAAGAGGCTTATAAACATATAATATTATATTTCTTCTTTTTTCTTGAGGTAGTGGCTTTTTTGTTTAAGAGTGAATTAAATTTACTTTTAAACTACACTTTTAAACAAAAAAGCTGCTACCTCAAGAAAAAAGACGAAACATAATTTTACATTATCGGCTAAAAACAATTCCATCAAAACAATTCGACCTGAGTGAAAAATGGTCAACAATAATCACAGAAATTCCTTATATACAATGATCTACAAAAAATATGGACAAACTACATATCAAGCTGCCAGCACCTGGATTAAAATGTAAATGTTAAAGTAATTTTAAAATGTTGTGTCGTCGTTAAATGTTGTAAGTATACACTCAGCTATAGAATTTAAAAATTTTAATTATTTACAATCTTATAATTATAGATAAAAAATTAAATTGTATTTAAAAAATTTCTGAAGAAGACAATAAGAATAAAACTTGTCGAAACGTCAAAGAATGCTTTAATTGGAAAAAAAAAATTAATTCACTTTTAAACAAAAAAGCCGCTACCTCAAGAAAAAAGAAGAAACATAATTTTACATTATCGACTAAGAACAATTCCATCAATACATATAATATTTATAGTTAAATAAATAAATAATTTTGCTCTTTCCCGACACTGTATTGTATACTTGCGTTAAACGTTAATGTCACATATATGAAACTTACAATTAGTACTGACGCGCAGACGAAAGTTGACCACTCTATACTGACAAGTTAATTAAGTACACTTTAATTATTATTTCAATCATTCAATGTGAATTGCGATGACCAGAATTATATTTAAAAATTTTGGCTGATATTCATTCCTGAAGTTTGGGGGTCCTTCTTTAATTTTTTTGATATTTTTTATATTAACCTTGAGAGTGGCTTCTTTATGTTGCGAGCGCTCTGGTTTAGGGTTCTTTGAGTCCTTTGTACGCCCGTGAAATAACACGGAGTACTAGTGCTCCAATTATCACTTTTTTGTCTGCTCTTTGGTCTTTTATGAATTTAGGTCTCATTAGGGCGTCGTGAACGGACTTATTTATGATTTGGTTAGATCGCAGGATGAGCTGGCTTCAATGAAGGAACCGTTTGTTGTTTATGATTATGTTCCCCAAAACCGTGCAGTTTAGATAGACGCATCGATAGATAATATTTATGGTATGACACCAGAATCTATGTACAATAATTCAAAAGAAATAAAATTGAATGCATCATACGTTAATTTTAATAAAATAAAAGATTCTTCACGTGGTCAGTTGCTCAGTCGTAAATAATATTACATATAAAACAGTAATAATATGTTTTTCCTCTTGGTTATGGCAATGAATAGAAATTAATGTAAACTTAAGTACTATTTAATCTATTTCATTTTTAATTAAAGAGCTCGGATATAATTGAGATTTTACATTATTATTTTATTCATATGTGAAATGTTTTAATTGTTGTTTTTGATTGTAGAGTAAAGACAGAGAACAAAAATTTTGAATTTTATATATTTAAGCGTACATTTATTCGATTTAATTTAAGGCTTCATTTTGGAAATTTGAAACTTGCGAAATTTAAATTAATATTAATAAATTTGAAAATATGAAACCATTTATTCACGTTTTCGTAATAATGCTTCATTGACGTTAACTGTTAACAGATTAGATAGATACAATCAAGACTGGTTTGGGAATATATTCGAGAACTGGATAGTCTGACAGGCCGCAACAAAGTCACTTTGATGTGGGCGCCTGGGCATTCATCAATCGAAGAAAACGAAAAAGCCGATGAGTTAGGAAGAAAGGGATTATCTGTTTGATATATAGGCCCAGAAACTGTTTTAGAAGTGTCTCAAACCCCAGCCTAGAGCAGGCGATTTAGCAGGTATTTTATTCCTCTATTACTTAGATTTTATTTGCTTTAACTTCAACGATAATATATTGCTAGAAAATCACTCAGTTTATGTAGTATTGAACTTGCTGATGCTGTAGTTATTCGGTTTAACGTTATTTTCCTTTAATAGGCTTTGTCGATTTCGCTTCTGCACTAAGCTAAATTGACTGGTCTTCTATAGCATGAAGTTTAATAGGAGTTTGAATCTATAATTCTGGAGAGGCTCCGTTTTAAATATTTTCAAATTATTTCGATTTGTAAAATACTATTTTATGCTTATTTTAACACTCATTTAACTGGAGATCTGTATCTCTGTGAATTTGTTGAAAGATTTTTATGTTTTGGAAACCCTAACTTGTAATTTAAATCAACAGCTTATAATGTAAAATTAAATGTAAAATTCAACGCGGAAATGAAGGAAAAACGCCTAGTTAATTTTCCCCGAAAAGTTCACTGGTTAAAGTAAAGATTTATCGCTTTAAAATTTAAATGAA
Organism: Protaetia brevitarsis; assembly: GCA_004143645.1. Classification (NCBI taxonomy): domain Eukaryota; kingdom Metazoa; phylum Arthropoda; class Insecta; order Coleoptera; family Scarabaeidae; genus Protaetia; species Protaetia brevitarsis. The sequence goes on from RXPK01000200.1 coordinate 556,682, forward strand.
GAACAATCAACGAGACGTAAAAATAACAGTTTAACATCCACAGGCAATTTTATTTCCTTTTGACAGCCTCTTAATATTTATATAACAAATCCTGATAGCGATATATTCAAAATTTAATTTCCATATTTTTACACGGGCGTACGTTCTTTTAATGGTTGTAGGTATGTGTAATTAGCGAAATGCTACTTAAAATTAGGGACCCGTGTTACATATTTCCAGATTAATATCTCCAGAAACAGAGCATGATGTTTAACGCTTTAGGAAAAATAATTATAATAAGAATATAACGATTTCGGACGACCGAGAAGTTCTCACGATTACGCGTAGAAAATTTAAAAAAAGATATTCGTTGCTTTACTCTTGCGCAGGGAGCGAAATAATTTGTAAATTACCGCTTTAATTAATTACCCTTTGGAACAAATTTTGTGTGATGTGAAGAAATCGCAGCTTAAATTTTTTTTTTCTTCTGTATATTCCCATACATTTCGTCGCGATTTTTGCTCGGATATTACGAAAAATTCTACAAATTCCTTACGCGTCGTCGTGAAATTAATTTGGTAAAAAGAACGTATATGTGGCGTAACTGCGTTGTGTTGGTTGTCCAATACCCAAAGGGAACTTATCTTGTGTGAATATCAAACGACGACGCGGCTATAAGTATTCTGAACCTCTCGCAAGGTGAATCCCCACACACACAAATATGTGTCCGGATTAATTACCTGGACGGAATAATAATAAAATTAACGAATCACAGGTGCACTTCCGGCTGATTCGGTGCTACGCGCGACAGTCGAAGGAAACACCTCGGCTGATTCCCCTGTCCGCTTAAAGGTGGCGTCGTGGCCACAGCAGCTCGTGTTGTTTAGCCAGTTGTGTCGCATTAGTCACATTATTTTGATCCGAGTACAATAATGACGATGAAGCGAAGGAAATTAGAAAGACATAATGATGATGGGACGTGGGGTATCCCATGAGGTCTAAAGTTTAATTCTGTTATGCGTTATTTACTTTGAAAAGGTTTATATGTGTATGTTGACATTCCCATGACAATAACAGTATAACACTTTAATGTATAAACTTACTAGCAAAATGTATGTATGTATATTTACCTTCATATATTCTTCCAAAACCCTTATTGCTTCCTCTCTCAATCTCTATTTTCGCTCTTCTTCACTCCTAATTACCTATTATTCTAGTAATTTAAGGTGTGTAATTTGTTTTAATTTAAATATAGTTTATTTTTTTGTATTTGTTTTTACAAATGTTTATGTATAATTGTTTTGCTAATAGATCACTTTGTATATGTTGGGCAATGAACCATTTATCTACTTATCTATAATATCTGTAATAAGGTTTGTTCCTGAATATTTAATTGGTAAAAGCAAAAAGGTGAGTTAGCGGCTAGTTTCTATATGATGAATTAATTTTTTTTTAAACAATCAAACTCCTCATTTTACGCTTCGACAAACTTTATTACTGTTGTCTTCCTCAGAAAACTGTTTATTATAACTGAAATTTTTTTTATACAGTTAGGGACAATCACATTGACATTTTAAAACTTATTTCAAAATTACATTTTTATTAAAATTAAACATGTTTCAGTAATTTTAATAAAAATGTAATTTTTAAATAAGTTTTAAAATAAATTAAACATGTTTCAGTAATTTTAATAAAAATGTAATTTTTAAATAAGTTTTAAAATGTCAGTGTGATTGTCCCTAAATGTATAAAAAAATTTAAGTTATAATAAACAATTTTCTGAGGAAGACAACAGTAATAAAGTTTGTCGAAACGTAAAACGAAGAGTTTGATTGTTTAAAAAAAAATTAATTCATTATATAGAAACTAGCCGCTAACTCACGAAAAAAGAAAAAACATAAAAATATACTCACTCTTTCATTTTATATCACCCAATTTTTTATCCACATTTCGATGACTTTTTTTCTTTTGTATATGAGTGACACTGTCAATGTTTTCGCGGAATTCATGGCAATATATTATTGTTATTAAATCACCGGGACAATGGCAGGCGAAAGAGTTCCTAAAGGAGCAGAGGCCTGAACTCACGAGAGATCTACTGAATAAAGACAGGAAGACTGTCAAAATGATTGTAGGTCTGCTGACTGGTCACTGTAGACTGAATAGGCATACGTATAACATAGGCCTGGCAGATGATGCAACCTGCAGATACTGCCAATAGGAGGAAGAAACACCAGTTCATGTGCTGTGCCAATGTGAAGGCGTGGCGAGGGCAAGGTTTCTAGTAATGGGGGAGGAGAACCCCACAGTTAGTAGCTACTTAAAGAAGCCGCTCTCAAAGATGATAGGCCTAATTAAGAGGCAAATTAGAGAGCGTCCTCTAGGACAAAAGGGGATCACAATAGATCTGAAAAGGTCGCGGTGAAACAGGTCGATAGGCCACCCCAATCCTAATCTAATCTAATCTAATCTATTGTTATTATTATTATTATTATATTTGGTCTTTTTCAGGAGAAACTTAAAATAATATTCACCTTTTAAATTAACATTTAAAATTGTCATTAATTCGAAGTAGGCTCTTATAAAATTGTGCGAAGAGCGCTAACTAAATGCAGACAAATGGATATCCATTCTATGATAAGTTTTTGCAATGCATTAAGGACAAGTACAACATACAAGGCGAAACAACTAAATAAAACAATGATGCGAACAAACATTAAAATAGAGAAAAAATTAAAAATGCAAAATAAATAAGGCTGGTGGTGAAATTTGCATACCTTCTCAACAATTATGTGATATCATTTTTTTTTTTATTAGTTACAACGTAGTTACAAATAAATTACAATGTTTATTATTTTGTATATGCATGACTTCAAAAACGTGTTTTTTCCAGCAGAGAGAAAAGCGTCACTTTCCTCCCTCATTTGAGGGAGGAAAGTTGTACTTTTCCTCCTTAGGGTGGAAAGTAAGTGACATTAACATGATGAAACTGTACATCTTATAATATGGGACCTTATTGATAGATGACATTGGTACATTCGTTCCAGTCTGAGCCCATTTATGAGATAATTGCTAAATTATTAGGTATTAAATTTCAATTAAACTATTATTAAAAACTTTTAAAACAACGCTAACTTGACAGTTCTCAAAAAATATTTGACAGATTAAGTCTACTATCTACCATGTCACTCACAGGTATGTCTTTATTATTTTTACACATTTAGTTAAAATTGGACTGGATTGGGAAAAAAAAATAGTATTTAAACCACGCGAGGAAAGTGCTATTACAGGCCTTGGGCAATTTATAATATTTGCTCGCGGCCTGCAATAGAGCACTTTCCACCCTTGGTTTGAAATATACTATTTTTTTTTAAATTGTTAAGAAGTTAAGAAAAACTATCCAATACTACAGGTGTGATATAATACAAAGAATTATTGCACGAGTTTGTCTAGATGTGTTTTCCAATATTTTTTGACGTTGAAAATAATTTCAAAAGGGCATATTTGAAGTCACGCATATAAAAAATAATAAACGTTATAACTTTAATACTGACACTTTTTGTTTAAGTCACAATACAATGCGATTTTATTATATTTATTATTACAATGAAAGTAATATGTGGGACGAAACAGTTTCCACCTTCCCTTTTTCCTTTTTAACCTGTTTTCTATTTTAATGTGTTTATTCGTATCATTAATTCAGTCAATTTTACCTTGTATGTTGCATTTGTCCTTAATACATTGATGAAACTTGTTTATTATAGAATTAATGCCTGTTTGTTCCAATTTAGTCTTCACTCCTGCCAGAGCCACCAAATAAACCAAAATATATAATTGAATTGTAGAAATAATAATTTTGAACTTCAAATTCATTCCAGTTGTCATGTTGATTGACTCTTGATATTATATTTACCTTTCTGACACTTCCTATAGTAATTAGTATTGGTAAATTTTACATTTTCATTGATTGAATTTTTCTTTGTTATTTTTTTTGTTAGATAATATTATATATATATATTTTGATAGTATAAGTTGAACTTAAGACAAAGAAATATTTTTTAAATATTTAATTGAAGTGAAGCAAATTCGAAACTATCAACTATTCAAACTTTCCATACAACAAACAAAATAACAATAAATTTGAAATATTAAAGTGATCAAAGCAAGTGAGGAAAGCAATTTTCCCTTTTGCAACAACATTTTCAGAAAAAATCTGGTGAAGTACACGAACTAAATCTCTATGCAGTAGTCAGTGCATAAAGATTTTGGAAGAGAATTATGTGCATGCACACAAACTGTCTTAAAATCAAAATTAAAGAAAAATCTAATTTATATAATGGTGATTACGTACAAATATTACCAGTAGAAATGTGATAATTGTGTTGTAAACCTTTTTAAGGCATAAGCTTTCGTTGGTAAATTTTGTCGAATTCATAATATAATATTCTGATTGCGAATTTACTATTTTCAACATTTACAAAATATGACATTCTATGTCTACTGTACATTATGAGTTTAATTATCTAGGATAATGTAGACTCAACGTATTATTTTCTAGGAATCACTGATTGATGCAATTCAAAAAAATTCTGTCAGAACTACCTACTACAGTTTCGCAGAAATCATTTAAGCCTACAGTGCAATGCAACTGCAAATTGTAAAGTAACTAAACCAATTGGTTTATACGAGTCAAGTTAATTAATAAAGAAGGTTTGAATCAGTGGATGAAAATTTTACACAACGTTCTAGCAGAAATAGGTTCTGTTTAATAAGATTATTTTTTTTTTTGTTCGGCGGTTGAGAAGCAGACCAACACAGCTTTAAAACTCCGTCTAGTCTTGCTGTAAGTTTTAAAAATAGCTTTTGCTGCTTTGAATAAAACAACACATCAGGATTATCCTTGAATATTAACAGTGATGCCTTATAGTATAAAGTATGATATTTCTAAACAAGAACAATATATTGTAGTGCATTGCATATAAATAGCTATAGTAGTTGAAAGGGCTACTTAAGTGATGCAAGCCCCCATTGAAACTTTTTTGTCTATCTCTCACAGTTTAAAAGTTATTTCTTGATAAACGAAATTTGGGTCGAACTTCAAAGTGAAATTGTATTCACTAAAGTTGAGGTTCAGTAGGAACAGAGAATGTCATTGAGTAACACTCCAATCGAGTCTACAAATTGGCAAAGTTTCATTAGAATCCGCGATTTACAGTTCGTAAAGTTCTTCTGTAGTGTGAAAGTAAAGTGATAGCGACCATTATTTTCATGTTCTGGTTTTTACATAATTAGAAATACTTTGCAATGATAATAGTATAATCTCTTGAAGAAATATGTCTTTTATTGAAGAATTAAATGCTGGACTTTTATTGGACTAGTTTTAGTGGAAATGTTAAAGCTCTGTTACGCGTGTCAGGAATAATTAAATTTGGAAACAGGATAAACAGAGCAAAAAAGTTTCACGTTATAATTCATCATCAAGTTTTATTGGTAGTTAATACAAAGAAGTGTTTAATAAATTATTATTGCTAAAATTGTAATGTAATGAATCAAATGTTAAACTTGTGGTTAACATAAATTTTCTTAAAATAAGAATCTTTAGTACTACGTTCTTGAAAACTAACTAAGTTGGTTTCTAGGAACTGAGAAAAGGAGCATACAATATCTCTTTCTTGATTTTCTATTTCCTTTAGCTTTATTATGGGAGTAAATACTTTAAATTTGGAATTTCTGATTCCTATACAGAACTTTATTTATTACTCAAAAGATACTTTTCTTCTTTTCTTAGAATAACAAATTCGCAATGCAAAGAATTATATCTTAAATAATTCTAGTAGATAATTACAATTAAAATTATGCTTTTAGTAAAAACTAACTTAATTTGAAACACTTCTAGATGAATTCCTCAATCATTTAAGAAATTCGTTTATATAATTTATAGTAGCATTATTTCTACTTCCATTGTATATTAATTTTTCTTAGCGAAGAGGAATATTGTTTCATTTTCACTTAATTAAAGCAATTAATACCTGACAGACTAAAAAAAATATATGTAACGCAATTAAAATAACGAAACAAGAAATCTTGAAACATTTGATAGATCACCTAAGGCTTGCGTTAGCAATTATTCACATCCAATGTCCGGCAAATATATTACTTTGAACTGTAAAACAACGCTACCACGAATTAAGAAAGCTAATACAACGTTAATACTGTTATTAATTTGAATACATTCTGCATATACTTCGATCCTGGCGCACGCAATACTCAGTGAGTTGCGAGTAAAGCGCATTCTTGCTGTGCGCGCAAAAGTCTATCCTTAGTACGAAGTATGCAATTTACAAGTCAACGGATAGCCGATGTATGGTGGTTTATTAGAGGTTGCACAATTGCTAATAATTTCAAAAGGCTGCGCACGTGATTATTATAATGAGTACTCCGGTAGAATTTATTAATTTCAGTATTAATAATCGAATGAAGATACGTAAATGTTTAATTAAAATATTTTAGTAAATATTATAAATAAGAAAACGGCAAAAGAAATAAAATATGGTAAGCGTAATTTGCTGTGTGTAATTATGAACGAGACAGATGTTAGTAATGTAATATTTTACATTCATTAAATATATATCTGGTGTGTTAAGTGCAATGATTCTGTGTAATTTTAATGCGTGCATGCTAAGGATTACTTATCTCTTAGTTGGCTACATAAATACAATAATTTAAAATACCATTTATAAGATAAATTTAGAAAATATTCATCTTATTTAAAAGAAGAAAAAAAAATCTTCCAGATTTCATTTAAACGATAAAATACCAAGTGAAAGTTTTAAAGAATTACCGAATGCAGCCACTCATATCAAAGCAAATATATGCATGCATACATTAAACAACTCTTTTAACTGTATTTTATTCAACATAAAAAATGTGCTTCTTGAATATTTAACGCTAAACAAATGCATCGAAAACGAAGAAAGCGTGACTTTTTCCCACTAACTGTGTTTGTTAATTTTTCCTCAATGATAGAAACGCAAATGCTTAATTAAATTCCGATGTTTGAGTTTATAATTATTACAACAACGGTCGAAGAGATATTTAATTTAAAAGGTGTGCGATTTCGAATAGATTTTACTCGGGATATCTATTCTGTTTTTTCTATAAAGTAACAAGGTCTCAATTAGCTTCAAAGTTCTAATCAGATTGGTAGGGTAATATTATCTTGTAAACCAGTGCAAATCATGTTTTGTGAACGCGTTCCTTACAGTCTAATAGGGGCATTAATTTTGCATATACGTACAACGTACAATATGGCATACACTTAACGATCTTTAGATTCTAACAGCGCAAGTAATAATGATACAAAGAATATGTGATATGTATCTTAGGAATACGCACGTTACTAATGTCTAATTAAAATAATTTTCTCGTACACGGTAGCATGAAATTAGCGTATGCATGTATATGTATAATTATTCCCAGCTCTTGCGCGATACAAGTGTATTATTTTGTAATAGGTGTCTGAAGATTTTGTCATTTAAACGTAATATCTAAATGGCAATGGTGAATTTGTCAATATTGTGCAGAATATGTTTTGAGTACGTACCTATAAAATTACTTAATTACATTAAGTATAGTTTTTGTTATAAATAATTTGATAGCGTATAAAATATGAAGATATCTTGATTAATAATGATAATAATAAAGTTTATTAATGCTAGTACACGAAGTGTTTACATAGGTCACAGCAACAAAAAAATAAAACAATAGAAATATTAATAGTTACAAAGATGGATTTAACTCAAATTAAATCATATTGCTAAAATTATTATTCAAAAATTCTTCAACTGAATAAAAGCTTTTCGAAATTAAGTATTTTTTCATAATATTTTTGAAAGACATTAATGGTAACTTTTTGATGGGGCTGGGTATAACATTGAAAAATTTGATGGCAAAATAATTGATGCTATTTTGACTTCTTTTCAGTCTTACTTACTTACTTACTACGTAATCTAATATTTTCGTTAAATCTAGTAGGGTAATTATGGAAATCACTATTAAGAGTGTAATTATCAAAATTTTCTTTTATAAAAGCGACACATTCCAAGATATATACACATGCTGTAGTTAAAACTTTAAGTTTAATAAAAGTGTCTCAGCAATTAGCTCTATACTCCAAATACGCAACCAATCTGATACATCTTCTTTGCAGTTTGACTACTTTGAATAAATGACTGGAATGACCCCAAACTAAAATGCGATAGCTCATAACTGAATGAAAAGATGAAAAATATACTATTATTAAATAATTAAGGGATAGTTTATTCTTGAAAGTTCTAATCAAGAGAATTTTGCTTGAGAGTCTTGTACACAGATCATCGATATGATTCTCTCAACTTAACTTGGGATCCAACAATACAGCGAGTAGACTTATAGCTTTAATTAGGTGATTTCGAGTTGGTCTCAGTGACAGTATCTGCCTCTGCAGTTTGGTTGGATTCACACACAATTTGTTGGCTAAAAACCAATTATTTATAGCAGTATCTATGTTCTCAGTACTGGCACTGAGATCCACTTCTGAGAAGTCAGAGTTAATGGCTGTGGTATCATTAGCAAATAGTAAAAAATTGGTGTTAATATCACAATGCTCTAGGTCATTGATGTAAATTAGAATCAGACATGGACACGGATGCTTGATATTTGTAATATTGGAAGAACTATTATTATATTTTAGAAATTGAGATCTGTCCTATAAAAACGATTCAAGTAGTTGTAAGGAAGGTGCAGAGAAGTGATAAAGTTTTAATTTTTCAAGTAGAATCTTATGATTTACGCAATCAAATGCTTTTGTTAAATCATATAAAGTAATACATGTATGTTTTTTAAGCTCAAAATTTCCAGGTATAATGTTGGTTAAATTAAATATGGACTGTGATCTGGAATCTGAATACCTGTATTATAACAATAAATATAACACTGAAACTGTTTTTAAAAGTAAAATTGAATATTTCTAATGCGAGGTTTCTTTTGTTCAGAGAAATATCTCCTATTAAATATATTAAATATATTTGAATGAAAATTTTTATAAAAAAAATTCAACAAAATTTATTTGGTTTAAAAAAATATTGCATTATATAGAATAAAGAAGATTTTATTGCACTCGAGGAACAGGTAGTCATGTTTTACTTACAATTTATAAATGTGAAAAAAATTAAAATATTTTTTTTTTTCAGTGGATAAAATGCAATTGTCTCATCTACCATCATTGAAAACATATGCATCTACCGTCACTGTGTCTACGTTGCTATGTAAGTACCCGTCTTGGTGGTTAAAGGATAAAGAAATGATCAAAAAAATGATTAACAAAAAAGCTGAAGATGATGAAAGTACGCAAGAGGATGAAGCAATTCATACTGAATGAAGTTACGCATCATCTTTAGAAGTATATTACCTGTTACGCAATTAGGTACATAATATTTTACTTAATATGGCTAAACTCACATTGGCTTCTTGCAGCTGCGAGTTCTTTAATTAATGCAGCAAAAGGCTGCTACGCAACCCAAAAATATTCGTTCGGTTCGGAAGAAATGATTGAACAACGTAAAGTTGCAATGTTGCAATACATTAAGCAAATAAAGTTAACACCAGAAGGAGAGATATGTGCTGTAGAGGCACTATTTCAGTGGAAACACGTCTTGATAGCAACGAAGGCAAAAAAAGTGAATTCTTTGTTAAAGTTCTTCGCTAGAGAAACATCGCATAGTTACGTCTGCTATTGTTTTTTGTTAATATACGCGGAGTCAGACATCTTGTCTGACGATCTGCGGAAATATGCTTCTTATTAAAAATGCGGAAAAATTCAAATTTCTCCAATTAAAGTAAATAAAATAAGCAAAACTTTCAGAAAACAAGAAAAAGATGGAATGGGTCGTATAAAAAAAAATAATTAATTCTAAGTTAAATGATTATACAACATTTTTGTTTATTTTGTTTTAAAAATACAAATAAATTTCTCTTCTGGTAACTAAGTATACAGTGTGAGTCTGTAATCTGGAATAAATTCAGTAAAGCGAAAACAGTATTTTTTCCGGAAATATGCTCGGACACGTCGATTAGTATTTTAAATTGCCCACTTTTTCATCTGAGAAAATTTTATAGAGCGTGTCCCAAACTTGAGATATGACGTCATCGACAATTTTTTTAAATGGTCGTCCTAATTTTTTTATAACTATTCTTAAAGGGTATATCAAATTACACATGCGTACCAAATTTCAAGTTTTTATTCCTTGTCATTAAAAACATATTTAACAATAACTAATTCGAAAAATGAAGAAATCTGATTCACCTCAATCACATCCCTTCTACAATAAATGTTCAAAATGTGGTCCATGTACTTTCTGACAATACCCTAAACGGAACCGAAACTTTATATAAGATATGTAAAGATTTTAAAATAAGGAAGCATAAATTTTAAACAAATAAGTAATATTATACGATCGTTTATACTATTTTTGTCTTTACGGGCCCGTAGGAATAACTATTCTCGAGATATTTACAAATATGTGTCAAAAATGGTTAATTTTCCTCATTTTTCCCCATTCAAATTGAAAACTAATCTAGAAATAGGGAGATAATGACAATGTGGTGCACCGCAGGGTAAGTAAATCATTTCATCATAACATATTTCTTAAATTTCCAAAGAATTTACGATTTTAAATTATATTTCTAATATATTAGTTTGTTTGACCAATTCGTTCACAATCATTGCAAATGATTTTGTATATTACATAAGAATTATTTGGAATAATGGTTTTCTATACAAAGTTGCTATAAAGTCGGCGGTTAGAAACATTGGTAGTATAAGTAGACAGTGATAATAATAAATGTCTTTATTTTCCAATAATAAACTAGAAATTAACGATTTGTATGTTATATAAGCTTCATCGATAAATGATCAAAATTTAAAAAGTAGGTACATGAAAAGATGGTAGCCGCAAAGTGGAGTTCAGATAGAAATCAGTTAACCTTCGTTCCTCCACTCATAACTTAGCTGAATAATTAATTTATTAGTGTAGGTGTCATTTACAGCGCGAGAATCAGGTTGATGAATTCGTGGCGCTGTAAATGACCTAACGCACGACATTTATATTAAATTTTTTGACGGAAACATTTAAAAAATCTTATTTAATTTAATAATTAATACTTCAATATAACATATATGTTCAAAGTAATCTTTTGATGCTGATTTTTAGTAAATAAAAATGAAAACAGCAATAAAAATACCGGTACATGTGCTTTTTTACACAATAAATTAAAGGATTATTATGCATATTTTACATTGGAAGTAACTTGAGATGAAAACAAATGCCCGTGGTGGCAAATGAACTGCCGCATTCATAGTTGTAATGCAAGTCTGAGTGCCAAAATACTACGCCGGCCGTAAGACAAAGCATACAGCTTCAAATCGCTCACGGCTGATATTACATCCGGTATTGAAAAAAGTGAAAAAAAAAATAAGAAACGGATACCATTTGAAAATTATGTCATAGCAAATCAGAAACGCAAAGTACAGAGCACAAGAATAAAAGAAGTTCATGTAAATCCAAGCCGACAAAATCCAGCGCGTCATGAAACAGAAATTAAATTTGATAAAATTGGAAGCAACTTTAAGAATCAGTACGTCTCAATCAATGTTGCCACCATTGTATTAACCAATAGACAAATTAACTACTACTTATTCTACGAAAGCTGTAACTTATTATCTTCCTCATTTCAATCTTCTTCGCTTCAATTTGCTTATGCGTTTGGAAACAATGCGAAACACAATAGAGGAAGTTAAAAAAAAAAACGAATCGAAACAAAAGAACGCCGAGAGAAACAGAATGTAAATAAAAGCAAACGGGTAACGAATAACTGGGAAGAACAGTGAAGTCTCTAATTCGTTTTTAATGCTCTCGCGACAATGATGCCGTAACACCTACCAGCATAACATTTTAATTTAATAATTTTTGAGTCCCTAACTTATGTACGTATGTATATATACATATATGTATAATGTATCCGACTTACATTAATGTCACGGCGAATTAACAAATTCTTACCGCGAAATTCCCGTCTCTAGGCGACACGACGGGCAATTTATTTGTTAAAGTAGCTGATATCTAAGCGCGCCGGCCAGAAACTTGACAGACAGATTTAAATTGTAGGCACTATATAGATTCCTCAAATTGAATTTTAATTGTGCGCCGCGTTGAGCTTGTGGTGCTGTATTTTCACGAAAACTGTTTCGTTCAATTAAATACTGTGACGCGCACCGTGACACCCTGAGATAACGAACTGAATATACATAAAAAAAATAATATTCATTCTAATAATATGGTAGGCGATTAGATGACAAGGATGTATGCAGTCTAGTCTTCAATTACAAGATATATAAACGGGTTATTAATTCTTGGTGTGGTTATTAAAAGAAATTAATAATTAAATAATAAGGATTATTACACTAAGTGCAGATCCAGACTGATTTAAATTGCAGGAATTTCATTTTAATTTTTATGGATATGGAGCACGTAGACGGCTTTCATTATTCAGGTATTACAATATATGAAGAAGAAAAATAATATATAAATACAAGACATGATGCAAAAAGCGAGCAATGTATACTGTGAGATAAGTAATCAAATATCACAAAAAAAAAATAGAATCACAGTATTCAAAAAAATATACTTATACAGGGTGTATCCGATATAGAGGTAAATATAATAATATGTAGCAGCTGTAATCATTTACGATCAAAAAATCTTAATGCACAGGGGGTATATCTGTAAGCATTAACGAGAAAAAAAATAATTTGTAAATGCCGTGGGCTAGAGCCGCATCTGTGCCCAACCTAAATGCTGTCCCGAGTTTATACTCCCACATACCAATATCATTCAGCCATTACCGCTGGTTAGTTTTGTGTGATTCGCCGCTTGGAGTGCATGTGTATAAAAATTGCAGCGCGTACACAACGCAGGAATTGACAGATAAAATCGTGTTAATTTACGCGAAAGACGGGAGGAAATACAAATGACACAAATGGATTCATTTTCGGCGCGACATGATAGTAAAAAGGGCGGGTTTTGCAAATTTCTGTATCTACATTATTTCTGGTGGATTGGGATTCAATTATTTGCGTTATTGATTAAAATAAATCCAAAAGAAATAACTCCAGAATCATGTGGGACCGTTTATTAGCTAACTCTCGATTCGACAGAGCGAAAGAATAAATAATTTACTTTTTTTGTTAACTACTGAAAACCGCATTATCCGGTGATGAAACTCGAACGTTCGTTAACAGGATATTAAAATATATTTGTAGACTTACCTAGAATGCTCTTAACAAAATAACGAATGTTTATTTTATAAAAAGAAAGAAATTTAAAATGCCTCAGTTTGCTATTTGGTACAAGGGCCTTATATTTATTCAGAATGACATTAAATGAAAATTTACGCGCATACCATTAAGAATAATACTAAATGAGTTTGCCAATGTATGTTATAACATAATACCACGTTTAGCAGGTGCTTAACATGATGTTTCCTTGCATCAGGCCCGGACTAAAGAATGTTTGGCTCTAAATTTTACTTTGTTTTTTTTTAATGATGAAATCCGGTTTCGGCGGGTTTGTGCTTTATATGTTATGTATGTTGAACACCCAGGCAAAATTTATTTTTTATTTGATACACCTTGTAAATTTTGTGATATGAAAGTAGGGGGTTTTTGTGATTAATAATAAACATTTTTTAAAGTTATGATGCATTTCTTTTTAAATTTTCATACCTAAATCTCGACAAATAATCACACTACAAAGTACTTTTTTTATAAATTCTAACAATGTATCTTCAATCAGTAACTCAAAGAACCTCTATCTGTCTGTCTTTTTCACATATACACACATACACGCATCCATACATCAAAAGTGTTTATAACATTAATGTACTCTGTATTTTTAGATGACGTTGACAACAACTAGACTAACAGTAATTGTGATAGCTCACAATCAGTTTTATTTTAGAAGGTACAACCGCTTTCCGTGGAATGATGTGGGACATTATTATTAAGTTTTTGGTGCTTGTCAGAAGTTCTTGATTTCACACGAAATACATAGTACATACTTCTACGAAAAATCCTTGTGCCTTGGTATACCTGACGGCTACACATTACTATAAAGTGATCTTGACAAAACTGGTCCTGAGAGAGGCAACAACTTATTTCAATTCTGGAAGATATTTAAGGAAAAACTGTATTACCCACAAAAAAAGCTGGTTAACGTTATTTTAAGAAATGGTAAGAGACAAACAATTTATGAGATGCTATTAATATTTAATGTTTTAAAAGCAGTTGCTCTTTTTCCTCTATACACTCAAAAACCGATATATTATTTAAGCCAACCAAATATATTTTGTTAAGCATACTTTCTTTGAAACAAGCATGCCCTTTGTTGTTTCAAATATATGGCAAAAAATGTACAAGTATTGACTGAAACAAAATATATTGGATTAGAATAGTGTTAATATATTCAACCACAAATATTAGTCCAGTATGGGCTCTAACACAATAATATTATGTTCAACTTGTGAAAATAATTATTTTATATAATTACTTTCATAGTGTTGAGACAACATCAGTACTTTGTTATCTCAAACAAATTTGCAAAGATTGCAAAGCTTTTTATAGTAAGAAATTAACAAATAAATGCGCTTCTGCTATTAACTGTAATAATTAAGGGGAACCGGACTTTTCCACTCACGCAGGATTCGAACCTACATATTCTCGTTTGCCGGACGAACGCTCTACCAATTAAGCTAGAGAGAAGCATATAGGTTCGAGCGATAAATCGCCGATATTTAAGAAGGACGTCGGTCTGTCAAGATCTTGGACATACCTCAAAATTTACGAATTGCTGTTTCTGAAGCAAAAAAAGCTATCTTTAAACGTGCATCGGCTGTCGACATTAGCAGTAATAATTATATCCACTAACTTACCAACATCCCTGGGAGATTTACGTATATTGTCGTAATGAAATCAACGAACAACCTCAAATCTAATAAAATCTCATTTTTTTAGAGATATTGCGAAAATTAAGAAAATAATTGATATAAAAAGCGATCATATTATTTTGTTACTTCTAGTTTGTTAATTTAAAAAAAAACTCATTAATTTCACTTAAACAAGTACTCTTCAATTAATAAAGTGAATTTTATTAAGAAATAAGGATTACACTAACCCCAATTATAGTTAATTTAATGTAATTATTATGTTCAAATTACTTTTTTTTTTTAAACCTAGTCAACACTCTTGTTAACAGGTTCTGTGATCTAAGCATTATTATTAAGACGAATTTTTCTACCCATGTAGTTACGTTAAATAGGTATACGTGATACAACTATTGTTGTAAAGATGGCGCCTCTCCTATGTCACTCAAACACGGTTATAAGAAGGTGATTTGGTGCATTTACCGGAAAAAACATTGTGTACCGGCAAAGATTAATTTGCAAACGTCACATACAGAACAAAATAAATTAATGAGATCAAAACTTCTCAAATTAAGGACCCTTTATTCTTTGATTCAACAGTCCAGCTTTACTGTACGGAAAATTCTACTAAAAATTCACTATTGCATTTGCGGTAAGCAATATGCAATTTATGCTTCTTTTATAGTAGGTTGTCAGTGTTGTAGTAACACTTTATTGAATAGTGAAATTTTGTGGTAAGATTTGATATTAAATTTGATTAAGGAACACAAGAGCTGCAGTAACAGATAAGGTAAATAATTCTGACAAAATTATTGTTTGAAATAAAAAAGTAGCGTAAAGTAATCTCAATTAAATATTTAGTAAAGTGAATATATATTTTACTTAAAACAAAAATATTGTTATTACAAAAAATATATATTTCAAATAAATCTAATTGCTTCAACAAAATGTTTTGTTCTTCTGTGTATTATTTCTATTTGAGTCAATAAAATTTATTGTTTGAAGTACAAAAAGTACTTTACAAAATTTCATTTGAACTAAACATATATATCTCATTATTTCAATGATATAATTAGTTATGTTAAGTATTACACACATTTGACTCAATAAAACTTTTTGTTTGAGCAAAATATTTTATTTGTTTAATTTTATTATAGTTATTGTTAAAACAAACAAGTTTTATTAACAACATTATTTGCTTCGTCCAACAATATATTTGTTTGCCCATATTTAAACAAATATTTTAGTCAATACAACTGAAATTTGGTTGAGTCAACCAAATTGGTTTTTCAGTGAGTGGGGGAATCACCATACAAGCAGAAAAGGGAATAGAGATGTGAGTTTCTGCCTATCAAGCGTCTCTAGCATTCCACCATGAGCAAATTCACTTTCATTAGTATCATATCTCACGTATTATTCTTAATTTCCCCCTAAAAGATCATGAGTTTAGATGCACGCCCTCTAGGGGCCATACGCCAAACTCACTCAGTCAGGGACCGCGGCGTGAGTCGGCAATTCAATCACTGCCGTACACTTTTCATTAAGGTATGTTATCTTTTCGTTCTTGTAATAAATTGCAAACCATTGAACTAACGAAGAAGGTATCATTTAATACCTTATTGCGAATAATGTTATGAAAATTGTGAGTAAAAATAACAAAATTATTTATTGAACGTATGAAAATATACCATAACAAATATTATCCATGGATTAATGTACAATGACCTGTTATAATCATAAAAACTAATTAATTTCACGTGTTCTCACTTAATCAGAGATGGTAAATAATATTTTATCATAACAATAACACATTTCGTTCTGTCGGCAAAAATTCTATTCAAAACTCAATGAATGTAGATTGTTGATATCACGTCCAGTATTTTTCTCGATGGTCATTTGTATTATTGCATCTGAGAAGTCTTAAAATAATTTCTAGTGTGGTAAAATCATTGTGAAAAACAGCGTACCAATTTATTTTTTAATGCTATCAGTTTATTTACATATATTAAACCCTAATGGTGCGCATGGGCATCACCTATGCACAATGCCCAATATAGGTAAAAAACTGCGCAAAACAGATTAAAAAGAAGGCGATGAAAACGTATCTAATTTGCGTTCGCGAATTATGCAGATGCCCTACACAATAATAGCCTTTCTGAAAATGATGGATGAGTATCAGAATGTTATTATTATATCTTCTTCATCTAGTCCACCTTTCGGGATAGGTATATACGGGAAAGGATGTTTGTGAATGAATGACGGTGCATTAACAAACCGTGGAAATTAATTCTAGGAGAGGTCCGTTCATTGTCCCTGTGTGTGCGTAAATGTATATACAGCGTATACACGTGTAAAAAGCGTGTTTATGCCATCGTGCTGGTCTCCCTGCGGTGTTTCTGCTAGCCCAGCGGGTTTACGAATCGTACTATGTCGTATACAGTTATATCGTGTTGTGTTAATGTTGTGGTTGGTGTATGTGTGCGTTTGTTGAGATAGGTCAGCCAGCGAATACCTGGGCATCTCCTGAAAAGCTCGCAGCGGTTCTGTCGGAATGCGCATGGCCCAGTATCGTCTCTGTTTAGCAGATTATTCAATGTTGAATTTTGCCCTTGATGTTCGGATCGCAAATTAGAAACAGTGTCGGGATTTTCGTTTCGATTATGCGCGCATCTTCTACTCCTGAGGTGATGTATTGAGGAGTTCGTTTTTAAAAATGAAATACATCGTCTGTTTAATCTTCTCCATATATTTGACGACACGCTGTGTTTCCAAAATTATATATATTTGATCCGATTTGTGTTATCGGACTTGACTACTTAACATACCTTTAAATTAGTAGGTATTTATATTGGTTAATGGTTGGTAAATGTTGCAGAGAATGTATTATGTCTGATAGTGGCTTATGATCCGTCTTGCGATTGCGATATACATACTATAATATCGGAAACATCAAAGCAAAGAAGCAGGTAGAATTATTAACATTAGTTTTTTTTTTATATTTCATAATCTTTGTTTTGTTTTTGCTTAGATTATTGTATGTTTATGCAGGATTGACAATGGTATTAAACACCAATGAAACAAATATTTTCATACAGATTTGCCATTATTTTTGCATTGTCGTTTTATTGTAAAGTATTTCATCAACTTTCTCCTTAAACGAAATGGTTTTCCTCTCTTGGTTTAATCGATTCAGTAATAAATACATAACTGAAATTCTATGTAGTATTTTCTTGAAAATTTCTATCACCTTTTTTTGCTTCGGACTTACAATTCACTTTTTCTTTGTCAGTTACTTAGATTATTGTTTTTTCTTCTTTAGCGATTATGGTTTTCTATAGACAGGACACCTTTATATACTCCGAAAAATTTCTGTAATGCACTAACTCGTACCTTTGTGTAATGCTATGATTAAGTTTTGTTTTAGAATTTTGTTACCCATAAAATGTTTACTTGACGGTAGGTTTGATAAATATTCATATTTTAACAACCTTTCTTTGAATTAGAGTTTAGTATTAAATATTGAACGTAGCATAAATAGTTGAAGATGCATATGTACTTGTATTGTTGTTTCGTTTTCAAAATAGAATACATTTTTTTTTCTTTAAATTTATTGTTATTTCAATTACACTTAGAGACTTAAGACTTAAGAACTGCATTTATTGGATTTATGATATACAGTGTGGTCCACAGTGTGCAACAAATGGAAATTTTCTTTATTAGTTATATTATATAGTTAATAGCCCAATTGTAGAATAAATCTTGCCAAACGTTGGTGCATATTTGACATCTAGACTGGTGACACTTAGACTGTCTTAAAGTCAATTAGTTTAGAGGGCAGATCAAGAAATATGAATATCGTTTAAGAGTAAATTACCATTATTTTGTAGAATACAGCAAAATGTTATTAAAATATAACCCAAATATAAAGCTACGGCCAGTTACTTTGTATTGTAAATTTTGTATTAACCCCTGTATAATATTTTTGTTTAAATATATAACATTATTAAATAGTTATACTAACTACAAGAAGATTTCTTTTAAACAATTCCTTTCATATTCCATCAAATTTGGAAAATGTATTATACTTATGTATACCTTTTTATAAGCGATCACGAATTTAATATTATTTTAAAAAAGGTAAATATTTTACAATAATAAAATGAATATTCAAAAAACAGAATCAAAGAACAAAATTTTTATTTTAAATTCACGATAACGGACTAAAAATGTGGCTGGTAAATACAAAATGCAGTAAAATTAACCTAGATAAGCCATGAATAATCAATGAAACGAACAACATCAAATGAAAGCAAAATTTATAATACAACATTATAACCTTATAATTGAATGGTAAAAAGTTAAGTACAGAAAAACTTCGATATTTCTAATATGTCCCTAATATCTGACTGCATTTTTTAATTCTAAACAACTAGTTTTAATAATTAATTAATTAATAAAAATAATTAATTTTACAAAGATGTCTGAGAACCAATTTGTCAAATTGATTGCAAATAATGAGTTTGGCAAGAAACAGCCCTCTTCAGGGCTACCCTGACGACGGCAGCAACGATCCGCCGAAACGTCGGATCATTAAAACTCTACAAAGGATGGAAATAGCCCAAACAACAATTCAAGTATTCATTCATCGTCAACAATCTCTCGTCATGGGTTTAATTAGATTTTTCTAACAATTTACAGTTTACATTGCAAGAAAAACCATGGTTATTAACGGTATAAATATTGTTAGTTAAAAGAATAAAGTTTATCAATGAGTATTTTAGTAATTTCAACAAGTGTTTGTTGAATCAAAAAATAATTTATTAAATGAGCAATACACATACTTACCCTAATAGACGTTGTTCATGAAATCTATGAACCAAAATAAAATTAATTTACACTCTTTCATTAGCTCATTAAACGTGTTCACTGGGCAAATTATAACCATCATATTCGTTGTCGTGATGTCATTTTTCATCGGTATTATGCAGCTTTTTGATTGGGTGTAGGTAAATAAAACACATGCATAATAGGTACAAACTTTACAGAATGCATCATTAATTGCTTTCTTTTGTTTCCTCTTAAATTGAAAAATAATAATATTAAAAAATCATTAATCTTTAGGTTTAAGAATGAACGAATTTGTAATAATTTATGAGTTTTGCTTCATGACTTTATTTATATTAAAGTGTAATAGAACCTTAAATCGTTTTAAATTTGGTGCGGATCTAATTCTANACCAGGCAATCGTGAATTTAAAATTTCTTGGGTTAAATGCGCTTTGAGAGGCTATATGCACTTATCAAGCCATAAATACTTTTTGTGTATATTTTGCATCAAGAGAGAAATACTAAAAATTTAAACAGAAATATAAATTATATAAGCGAAAAGATTTACACTTAAATAAACCACATTTCGAATTTCGGTGCGGTGTTTCTAGAAATACGAAGTATGGAAATATTAATGCAAAAAAAATACATAACAAATAAAAAGCCTCTTGAGTAGACGCACCATTTAGAAATACCACATATATGTATTTAACTGTTTGATGTTATGTAGAGATAATTATTTTTTTTAAGAAAACATGGCGATGGGATTTTAAAATTATTATTATCTATTACTTATGATATTAGTTACTTAGTTTGATTTTTGCCGTCATGATACTTCAGCAATAGACAATATGTCAATCAGGCCTCCTGAGTTTTTGGACAATGTGATTTTCACATTGATTACTTCCACTATTATTGATGTATTGCATTATTGTTTGTTTAGTATTCTTTAAATATTTGTATTACCACAAAACATTTTTCTTTTTAAAAATTACGCAAAACACAGTTTAAGATTATTTATATACATTTTTACAGCAATTAATTCGCAAGGACATTATTTTTTTTATAACCTCCGTTTATTGTATTTTCAAGAGAATATTATCTTAACTGGCGCCTGTGTAATCCAATGTCGTTCTATTTTATTGAAATATAGCTAACACTTTGGTCTGTAACACAGCTTGTGGCTGGTTAGCAACGAAAAGTTATTAAATGGTATCAATAGTTTTCTTTTAAAATAAATATTTTAGCACTAACTGAGATTGACGAACAATATGCTCTTACATGTTGGTTAATGTATTCATAAATCAATAATATTCTTAAATGTCTTCCCCGCAATAAAAATTCTGGGTTCGAGAATGTTATATTTCTTAATTATTTGTAATTAAAAGTGTAGTATTATTCTTAGGATGACTCGCAATTATAACTAGAGTATTCAAATCAAAATGGACTACCATACCATATCTTCTTAGGTGAAAATTATTAAAATGAAAATAATAAATATAACAAGGGAGTTATTCCTGAAAAATACATCATAATAGTGTTTTAATTAAAAAAAAAAACAAGCCATTTGCTTAGATGAACAAACAAAGAAAATAAAAATTGTGATTCTTCTTTCTTTTGCAAGAAATGGTGGGGTTGTGCATAAAATAGTGTGATGAACAGAGGTAACAGATTCCATCAACACATTGTAAAAAATAAAGAAAGCAATATCAGAGTAGATTCCCGTCATGATGGAAGATGTTTGCTGGCTTTGTCATTAGAGGAGGCGACAGCCAATATAAAAGGGCTAACTCCATTTATGCAAAATTCTTTGATATATCAGAAATTTCCTTTGTGTACAGTTAAGTGTTTTTTGTGTTCTTGACACTAATTAAATATTTTGGTATTTGTTATGTATTTTTTTAATAATTTCTGTTTAATGAAATTTATAAATAGAATTACCTATCTGTAAGCGAGTATGATTATATAATTCTGAAAACTAGGCGTGGTGGAGAGATTTGGTTTTAGTTATGCTTTCAGTTAAAAGCTTTGCAGAATTTTGTAGCGATTTTACAACAGTTCTCCAAAAAAAAAAGTTAGAATTGTAGGTCATTGTAATACATTAAAAACTTAGTATCAATAACGCTTGTTTTAAAGCACGAATGTGTAAAAAACACCAGTTTTTTAATAAATGAGTGCTTTAAATCCCACGAAACATGTTTTTGCAGCTAGTGTTTTTAATGTTTTTTTTTTCTATTAAAACAGAGGAAATTTGACAATATAGAGAATGATGTAGTTAACTAGTTGGTAGTGTCTATAAATTGGCGCATTTTAATTACTTGTCTTGAATGGCTAATTAACATTTGGGGGGGAGATGATTTTTAGATATTATTTTTATTATAAATTATTATATTTTTCGTTAATGATTAACATATTTTTTGTTTTTGAATTACCGAAACGGGAGGATGTACCAGAAATATTTTAAATTATATTTTTTTTTAACACAAACTCATTAAATCATTTAGGGGGTGATAGTTGTATTGTTTGATTAAATTGGTTTTTAAATTTAAGACACGCCAGAAACCAGACGTATAAATGAAAGAATTAAGAGACGAGAAACCATTATACACATCCTATAGATGAAAGGACGTTCCTTTCCTGATAAAATTAATTAATTAATTTTGGATCGATAAACCTCCTAATTTCCCACATTGTTTTCGTCCTTTCGCCGTTATTTCTTCAGTCCGAAGTTCCGTCGGCGCTATTGTTCGTCCGTCGTGGCGAACAAAAACAGCGGCTTTTCGTTATTGCTGTTCGGTTATTCATGATTTTTTTATCGACACAATCTGACTGATATTGATAGTCCGTGCGCTATGTCTATGTTATTGTAATTAATAATAATTAGCCGGGCCACTCGAAAAAGTTCGTTAACCGCGTGAACAAGCGCTGAGGAATGTCCATTAGATATATAAAAAAAAGAGGTTTCGGGGCGTTTTAAGAATAATGATCTAATTAACTTCGCTTTTGATAGCGCGTACGTATAATGTATTTCGTTACTTTGTTTCTCTTACGCTACGTAAGGATTAGGGATAAATCATATTCAAAGTGGAAATTGAAAGGTTATACCTCCCGCTGCGTTTGTACTTTGTCTATATATGAATAGGTTTAAATTTGAATACTAAAGGTTTCCATAAAAATTATCTTGTGATATATTGAAAATCATTAAGTTGTGTATAGTTTGATCTGGGCTGTGAATGTATGTACATTTGTTCGCAGAAACAAAACAATAAAAATTTGTAATTAAATTATTGTAAAAGTACTTTCTAATTTTTATTATATTTATTATATGGGATTACAAGTTTCGGCTCTTACATTTGAACCTTCATCAGGCCAGTTGAAATACATGTACAAAGTTACATTGTAGGTGTCTAAGATACAATACAATGACTGATATTGAAGTGCCGGTTATAATTTAAAAAAAAAAAATCGATTAGTTGTGATTAGTTAAAATCGAGAAATAATTATATAAAATAATCAATGTAAGGACAAATTGAAGATAACTATTTGAAAGTTGAACATGTGCAGCCAGAATATGAAAAAAATTGAAGAAACAAGAGGCAAGTACATTTGAATTTTTGGTTAAGTATTATAAAAGATGGTGAACAAGTTAATCATTAAAATGTAATAAAATAAGTTTTTTGCACTCATTTTTTTTTTTGTAATATTGTATATACTATAGAGTTGAAAAAATTGCAACATTTTCTTTTGTGAGAAAGTTACACGCTATAAATCGATATTTTCCATTCTAACTTTTTAAAATTTTTAACTAGCGATTTGGTGGTGTATTTGGGGAAAGACAATGATTTACAAACAAAGTTAAATATTTTGGAAATAGCCTTAAAAGGAGAGAAATGTAGAAGTTAATGTGGAGAAGACTAAAGTTATGGCAATAAGGAAGTACTATAGAGAAAAAAAAACATACTGCTGGAAAGATTATTGAACAAGTAGAAATATTCAAACATTTAGGAATAAATATTCATAAAGAAGGTAAAGAGGAAATAGAATTTGTCAGTATTTAAGCAGTTAAGAATGGTTAATAGTTGAAGCTATAATATTAAATGAATTGAATTGTACAATTACTGAAACATTAAAAAACACACGTTTCTAATACATAATCCCACACAGGCTATAAATCGATATTTTCGATTCTAACTTTCTAAAATTTTTAACTAGCGATTTGGTGGTGTATTTGGGGAAAGAAAATGATTTACAAGCAAAGTTAAATATTTTGGAAATAGCCTTAAAAGGAGAGAAATATAGAAGTTAATGTGGAGAAGACTAAAGTTATGGCAATAAGGAAGTACTATAGAGAAAAAAAAAAAACATACTGCTGGAAAGATTATTGAACAAGTAGAAATATTCAAACATTTAGGAATAAATATTCATAAAGAAGGTAAAGAGGAAATAGAATTTGTCAGTATTTAAGCTGTTAAGAATGGTTAATAGTTGAAGCTATAATATTAAATGAATTGAATTGTACAATTACTGAAAACATTAAAAAACAACACGTTCTAAATACATAATCCCACACAGGCTATAAATCGTATTATTTCGATTCTAACTTTCTAAAATTTTTAACTAGCGATTTGGTGGTGTATTTGGGGAAAGAAAATGATTTACAAGCAAAGTTAAATATTTTGGAAATAGCCTTAAAAGGAGAGAAATATAGAAGTTAATGTGGAGAAGACTAAAGTTATGGCAATAAGGAAGTACTATAGAGAAAAAAAAACATACTGCTGGAAAGATTATTGAACAAGTAGAAATATTCAAACATTTAGGAATAAATATTCAAAGATAAGGTAAAGAGGAAATAGAATTTGTCAGTATTTAAGCAGTTAAGAATGGTTAATAGTTGAAGCTATAATATTAAATGAATTAAATTGTACAATTACTGAAACATTAGAAAACACACGTTTCTAATACATAATACCATAAACAACATTTTAAATTTATTTTCAGTGAGAATAACTACAGACTGTATGTGTTTCTATATTTTATTACTTCGTATTAAAATGATTTTAATGTGTTGTTTATGAAATTATTTATTAGTAACGTGTGTTACTAATAAATAATACGAGAGCGTAAAAATTCTTTGGACTAGAACTCACATGGGTACAATCGGTAATGCAAGGGAGGATTAATAGCGAAAGAGGTGGCGTCTAGAGGGGATAATTAGGTATGAGTTAATTTCCACTAGCGTAGTTAAAAAGGCGTTTAGGTTTAATCTTCATGATGATTGGCAGGATAGAAGTGGTGGACAAGGAAATTTATCAGTAATCGTTTAGTTTGTAGTATCACGCAGTAGAGCTGTTAATAGGTCATGGCAATTTTAAATCATATTTATGGAGAATTGGGAGAGTTAACGATTCGCATTGCGAATGTGGTGGGGTAGTTACAGCGAGCATGTTTTATTGGAATGTCCACTCACTGATGAATGTCAGTCGCGTACTGAAATTAGGGCACCAGCTAAGGGATTAAATTAGGGTCAACGAGTCGATCGAATGGTAGGAATTTTTTAGTAGTGCTGCTAAAGAATTATAAATAGATTAAATGAATGTTTATATTCTTTAGTGCACTGAGAAAAATGAAAATGTCGGTACAACAAAAATTATTATTTTGAACTCTTTGTATTCACTCAACCAGTTTTCGTTTAAATCAGCACACTTAAATTTTATTGCAAAACAGTAACCTCATGAAAGAAAACGCATATTTTAGTTGAATTATATGTGTTGATTCAAACCATTATTGCTTTAACGTCAATGGAACTACAAATTAGTTAACTGAATGCATGTGGGCCGATTTGAACAAACATTTATTTTAATTCAACATTAAGATGATGGATGAACACATTGTAGATTGATTCAAAACATTAGTGCAACTAATTCTGCGTAATTGATTTAAACATTCCGGTGGTTTGAGCATATTTAAATACAAAAGTTTGTTGAGTGAACCAATTATTGGTTGAATCAACACATCTTTTTTTCTCGGTGTGGTCTGAATTAGCGTTAGATTACAGCTATTAGAATAAAATAAATATTTAAAATATAAATACTTAATTGAATTACTATTCATTAGAGCAATTAGGATTAAGTTATTGTTAAATACAAGAATAGGTGCTGCTGTTATATTATTTGCTCTATTGTTTTAGTTCATTACGACGCTTCATCCTTCCGCTGATAGGGGATTTAGGAGACGGCACAGGTCTTGGATTTGAAAGCACGTGAAGGCTGCGTCTTCCAAACTCAGAAGGATAGCGATAACAAGATCTGGGCCTGTTTCCCAGGTCCAGCTCCCAGAGCAAGACTTTTCCTTGGCTTTCCTTACTCCTAGGTGAATGCTGGGAGGTAATTAAGGCCTTTCCGTGGGTGCAAACATAATAACAATTGTTAGCTGACCGGTATATTGTATTTTTATTATCAATAATAGCTACTTGGGAAGCTACTTGATTAGAGTAGGAACATTGAAATTGTTTAGGAATCCATACAGTATTTAGAATAGGTAGAGTCGTGTAGTACCTTTAGAGAGAGCACGGGGTTTAGGATGAATTGTAATTATTTAGCTTTTCATAAATAAAGTGTATATCGTGTGTTGTTGATGTATTATAAAGTTGAAAATATTTCGTTATATAATAGTTAGTTAAGATTGCCCTGTATGCTTCAAAATCAAAGTCCTATTCAATTCAATGGGACAGCCTGCGTAATCAAAACTCGTCCTATTTTATTAAATGCAAGGGTAAGAGAAATAAGAGAAATGAAAAATGAATGAAAATTAATAGTCAAAATGCTTGATGTCAAAATATTGAACTGGTGAAAAGCTAATAAGTTGAAATGTTGATATATGGAAAAGTTGAAAAAAAAATCAAGTATTCACACTGGCATTATTTAAGCAACATGGTTATGGTTGCAAAACATTGAAAACTCTAAGGCAAGTCACGCACCGGAATGAGGCAGTGGCGTAGTAGGTGGTATAAAGAAGGTACATGTGTGGCGTGGCGATGAAATGGCGATGTAGTGATACTGATGTGGGTTAACGCGAACCACAGTAGTTTCACACCATTAGCTTGTCATTTGGATAGTGCAGTTAAAATGTCGTCATCAGAGGATGAGGATGCTCTTGCGTTGGTGCAAATTTTAAATCTGAATGCAAGGCGGCGTAAAAGAAAGACATGGATTCATCCACTCTAGAAGCAGAATGCTACTCACGGAGTCTATAATGTTTATAGAAAAGATTTAAATTTTGATGATATGAAGTTTAAACTTTTCTATCGAATGAAAAAAAAAAATACGTTCTGCAAATTACTTGAAAAAGTACGTCCTTTAATTAAAAAAAGAGATACTAATTATAAAAGAAGTATATCTCCGAAACAGCGGTTGCTAATAACTTTACAGTAAGTAGTGGTTACTAAAATGAAAACTATAGATGATTGAATGCATATGATTTTATTACAACAAAGCAGTATTGGGCAAGTTAGGGGAAGTGAATAAATTTCTACAGCGATTAGACATACTCCTACTCGTGTACTCCGCTCTCAGTAAATCACTAGTTAACACTGCTCCCCACTCATGACGCGAATAAACACGAGCGTATCTAGTCGCTGTAGAAATTTATTCAATTCTCCTATCTTGCCCAACACTGCAACAAAGTATATTGTAAATCAGACTCCTGAAGTGAAGCTGGACTGTAGTGATCACTCCTCACTTCTTGTGGATAATTTGGCGGCAAGTTGCTTAGTACAATTAAGGGACTGTTTATGGACGCCACAGAAGAAGGAGTTGCAGATGTTCCAGGTGAAATTTCATCCAGAATTTGTCCTGCCAATTTAAAAACTTCTAATTTAAACCTCCGCTTTTGATTATCTGTCATTTTTTTTTTAAAGTCTGGTAGCAAACTCAGTAAAAAGTGTGTATCTGCATTAGGAACTGTAGAGTGATCGGGCAAACTGTGTGGCATTTGCTTTTTTCTCTGAAAATATTCAAAAGTCGATTTATTCACATCCCCTAACGATATTTCTTTATTCCGTTTCTCTAGAAGATAATTTTTTTCAATAAGCTTATGTCTCAAAAATTCATACATTTCGTTCGTTGAACAACGTGGTACTGGCACACCACTATGACACTACGTTCAAAATATCCCACCACCATTACACCACATGGTACGCGCTAGCCAATTAGTTTCCATGTGCGTAGATGACACTTACCACGCCACTGCTATGTCACCTCCACGCCACCCCCACGAATTTCTATGCGCGCCTTGCCTTATCGGAAAAAAAAGGTATTTACATTACCACCAAAGATAACTACAACTTTATTTCTCCTCATTCTTTCAGTACCCCGAATGTCTTTGCAAGACAGTGAGATCTTTTTTTATTTTTTTTCTTAAGTTTTATTTTTTCTTTCCAGAATGTGATACCTTTACTTTCTTAAATACTTCATCTCGATCGCTTGAATCGCTAAACTATTACTCATCAACCAGCGTTTATGCCCAATTAGAATATGAGTTGGTGTTTGGGCTGTTTCCATCGCCTTTGGATTGTTTAAATCCGACGTTTCGGCAGTCAGGGCGTCGTTATCAAGGCTGATAACTCATATTCTGGTAATCCATCGTCAAGAATTCCACGTCATGAGTTATATTAATTACTGGTTCAAGTACTGTTTGGCATAGAATCAGCCCCTATGTATTTCCTTGTTACTATATCATCATTTACATTAATTTTATAACATTAGGAGTAAATTCTTTAGAACTTTCATATGATGCTCTCGCCGTCTCATTTATTGGTATTTCGTACAAATAAGAACATAGACTAATTACTTCACCAGTTGAATATGTACAGTCCCTGGCCATAATATTAGACGCACTTGAATTTTTTCAGTTATTTCGACTGTTGACTTTATAACAATCATTGTTTTGTTATAAAAATGTTTTATTTTTTAATTTGCAATCTTAGTAGCTAAACAAACAGAATAAAACTAATTTAAACTTAATAAAAAAAATAAAAACTTCATTCGTATAAATTTTAGAAGAAAATCATTATTTGGTGGAGCCACCTTTAGCGGTGATTAACGCTTGAATTCGCCGTGGTATGCTATTAATGCAGTTCTGAACGACCTTCTGCATACGCGGGTGACGATTCCAGATTTGTATAATTTTTTTCTATTAACTGGGTTTTGGTGGTAATGGCTTCCTTTGTTACCTCTCGCTTTACCAGCTCCCAAACATTTTCGATTGGGTTCATGTCTGGGGAATTGCCTGGCCAGCTAAGAAGAGGGATGTTACTCTGCTGAAAAAATGTTTTAATGGACCGAGCAGTGTGGCAGGAGGCTTTATCTTGCATAAAACGAACGGCTCTCCATTTGGAAACCAGTCCTTTAACTGATGGATGATATGGTTTTGGAGGACTTTCTTATACTGGTCCGGTTTGCAACCACAAAACACATCAAAAACTGTTGGTATCAGTCAAATATTAACGCGTCTGAGCGTGCCATACGGCGGAAGTTGAAGGAATTGGGTTTCAGGTCGTGTAGACCAGTTGGGAAACCAAAGCTGACAATGGCGATGAAATCCAAGCGCTTTCAGTGGGCGAGGGAGCACAACGACAGGGACTTAAAATTCTGGAAATCGGATTTTCGTTACAAATTGTTTAAATAAGCGTCGGAAATATCATTTTCAACTTGTTTTAGGTTTGTTTCAGAGATGAAAGCACATTTGAAGTCATGCAAAACAAAACACAATTTGTGCGTCGCCGTGTAGGGGAAAAATTTCATGCGGACTGTGTCAGACGAACGGTGAAACATCCCATAAAAGCCTGTTATAAGCAGCAAAGGTACAGGACGTCTCTACGTCGTCGAGGGTATCATGAAACAGAACCAATATAAGAAGTCCTTCAAAACCACATGATCCATCAGTTGAAGGACTGGTTTCCAAATGGAGAGCCGTTCGTTTTATGCAAGATAGAGCCTCCTGCCACACTGCTCGGTCCATTAAAACATTTTTTCAGCAGAGTAACATCCCTCTTCTTAGCTGGCCAGGCAATTCCCCAGACATGAACCCAATCGAAAATGTTTGGGGGCTGGTAAAAAGAGAGGTAACAAAGGACGCCATTACCACAAAAACCCAGTTAATAGAAAAAAATTATACATATCTGGAATCGCCACCGGCGTATGCAGAAGGTCGTTCAGAACTGCATTAATAGCATGCCACGGCGAATTCAAGCGTTAATCACCGCTAAAGGTGGCTCCACCAAATATTGATTTTCCTCTAAAATTTATACGAATGAAGTTTTTATTTTTTAAATTAAGTTTAAATTGGTTTTATTCTGTTTGTTTAGTTACTAAGATTGCAAATTAAAAAATAAAACATTTTTATAACAAAATAATGATTGTTATAAAGTCAACAGTCGAAATAACTGAAAAAATTCAAGTGCGTCTAATATTATGGCCAGGGACTGTATAAATTTGAGTGAAAAGCCTATCTTGGAATTCCAAATCTTGTTCGACGTTTAATGCGGAAACAATTTCAATTGCAAAATGAAACCGAGTCTAAAACCTAAACCAAAATCGATCTGTTCCGAAAGCAGAGCTAATATAAAAGAAAGAAGGAACGAAAAAAAAACAGGAACAAGAGGGAAAATATCGAATAGGGAAATAAAATCCGACGGCGGCAGTTGGAAATAGAAATGCAATCTAGGTGTTTTTCATTGTACGGATCGGCATCACAAAGAGACCAATCTGAGAATTTTGAAATTTCAATTTGAAAATGGAATGGAATTCCTCCTCTCGTCTCCTCTCTCTTCACTCTCGAGTATTTTGCCCGAGGACGACGCTATTGCCGGAGACCAATGTCGTCCACGGCCCGTTATCAACCCTCTAACCAGCCAATCATTTCGAGCGCCGCGTGTATAAGAGAGATAGCATCTAGAGCGCCCCTTTTAAATAAGAAAAAAATAAAAGAGGAGAACGAAGGAGAGCGGCGGTTTTCTGCGGGGAAAACAGAATAGGCGATTCAATGATTACATTTATATGGAGAATGAATATCCATTACTAGATAATAGAAGGCCGATGTCACCTATTGACCTCGAACATTTGTCACCGAATTTTTATCGATACCACGCGGATACTATGATAGAGTTTCCCGTAGTCCCCGTTTCTCTTTTTTTTTATGTTAGAGACATCATATGTACGATACTTGCGATGATGCCTATTACGCGTATATGTTTTGTGTGTGTGTGCGTTCATATTTGTTTTATTATCGGGGACCGCGTGCTCTGCTAGACATTCATTTTATTACCAAAAAGGTCCGATAATGTGGCTGGGTTTTATTGCTACGCTGGTACGTTTCATTAAGACAGTTAGTGTTTTTCACGGACTCGACTATATTCCGACCACTATAATATGGGATGGATGCAGTTATTAAATTGTTGGGAGAAATGACAGCCGGCGAAACTAAATGAATGGAGTGCAAATATTATTTTTACAAAATAACAAGAATTTGTCCGCAAAAATACGTGTTGGGCAGTTGTTACATTTTTCCAACTTTGTCCATAGTGTTTTTTTTTCAAACAACTTCTAGTGGGATTCTGAACGAAAAGCTGTATATTCAACTTTATAAATCTATACCTTATAAAAAATCCATAAGGTGGACATAGCATATGGCTACAGATAAATATTCTGTACAGGTTTACATAAGTTTCTGTTATTTATGCAGAACATATTTATACAGATTGTGGGGGATCACTTTAAGATACATGTTTTTTTTTTCATAAATCTATTCCATATTTGCATAACTTTTATGGTGCCAGAAATTGAGGTTGTAAAGACCTCTAAGATATATCAAGAGCAAACAAACCCTGTGCAATTTCTAAGAAAAAGCTGAAGATCGAATATAAGAATGAACAATATTGTAATTATTATCTAGGTATACTAATAATTTTCTAAGGTAGACGTATTTGTATCTCTTTAGGTCTATGGAAAACAACTGTTTGAAATTGGAAAATATATAGGTTTATAAAGGACAAATAAACATAAAAACAAATATTTTCTTCCAAAATATTTTTTGTTTTTTATACATGAAATAATAAATTACTTGAATTCAAATTCTTTAGCTTTAACTTTGCAATGCAAAATATCTGTAACTGGTTGCAAATCTGTTTTATTGTTCTATTTCTGTGTTCTTCAAGTTTTTATAATTTGTCTTTATCACCTCATATTTTCATTAGAAATCTCAAAATTTAAAATCTCATTTTATTTAGAACATGTCATGATCTGAATGGAAGTTACTTAGTAACTTAGTTTCATGACATAAAAGCAAATTAAAGAAATTGAAGTTTTACAAATTCACATTTTCCACATAATTTTTTCCATATCAACACTTTTAATAATGACTAAAATTGGTGTAAATTTAAATTAAAGTAAAAGGCGTTCAATATCCAATATGGTTTTATTAATTTTTTTCACAACATGTTTCGATCACAAAACAATCATCTTCAGGCGAAAATTGTCAAATGATTTGTTAAATAGAAAACGATGTGTCAATAACATATAAACATATGTTAAATGAGGATGTATTAAATAATATTAAAGAATATAAAAAATATAATAAAATAATAAATATGTTAATGTATTTGTTATTGTCTTATTATTCAATTTCTTAATACATTCTCATTCAGCGCATGTTTATATGTTACTGACAAATCGTTTTTCTATTTAATAAACCATTTGGCTATTTTCACCTAAAGATGATTCTTTTGTGACTTGCAATAAGTAGTTGCACGTTGCACTGAAATATTATAGAAATCACTGTTTCGTCAAAAACTTTCAGAATTTCGTTTTTGTTTAGTAATTTAATTTTAACCAATATTATGTCAGCTGTTTTAATTATAACATGTTTTTCAAAAGCTTCAAGTTTTAGATATTGAAAAATATGATTGTATCATCGAAACTTTCGGTTATACAAACTGGATACAATAATGAAAAATATGTAAATACATATAAATATTGAGATGACATTGGGCTACAACATATTATAATTAGAATAGGGGCAAAGTTCAATTACAAAATTCATATGACTGCTCTATCACTTAACCCCAGCAACACATTTTTTTTTTTTAAATTAAAAAGAATTGTATATGTTGTTTTTCGTTACATATTATATCAGCAGAATTCGACAAATTAAAGGTGTTCATATAAAGAAATTATAAAGAAAAGTATTTTGAGTTGCCATTAGCGCCAAAGGCTGCAATAATATTAATTTCTACTTTTTATTTTCAGAATTATAAGGTGGTAACAACTTTAATTTAATACACAGATGATTCTGCACAATTTATTTATTTTTGTAACACACATTTAAAACGAGATATAGAGTTCACACGTTGCATTATTGGATTCATTCCAAACACCATAAAGTCTTTGGAAGCACATGGCTTAAAATTATTTGATATTGGACGTATTTAATGAAGGCATTGCAGAATTGTAGAATTTTAAGCCAATTTCGATCTGCTCAATTATGATAGGAATACGAGGTATGGAATATATATGTAAAATGTCTTCTGCATTAGAGAATTTCAAAGATACTAAACAATGCTATGACGGAAGTAAGTATAGGTAGGTGTTGCATTATAACTTTGCGCCTGTAACTCGTTGTAACGTTTCCTAAAACACAAACACAATTCGAAGAAGTATAGCTTCCCAGAAGAACATATTAATAAACATACATTGGCAGATTGCAGTTAATAATATGTCTACGTAAATTATATTTTTGTCACTTCTAACAGCAGTGTTTAGGGGGTTTCATTTCAAGTTATATTTCATAGGCGTTAAGTAGATAAATAAGTTAAAAATGTAAACATTGATGTATAAATACATATTCAAAATATGCAAATAAATTCTCAATAATACCTAAAGATAAAAGTGCCTTATCCCATGCCGCTGGAATATCCGTCACACTAATACTTCTAAACGGTGTGATCTACACAAAACCCATAAAGAGTCGGTAAGATTTGGAAGTCATCTGACCGACTCTAGTTGACGCGAAGGTATAAAGTTAGGTTAATAATCCATGAAAGGCAAATATTTAGTTACTATTACACTGGATACTGGGGGTATCAATACAAAACTGACTGATGAACTGTGTGAATATAACTTCTATTTATTATTACCTTTTTGTTAGTAGATCCTAGAACAAAAAGTAGATCTATAAACCTGAACTCGAAACTACTGATTAAATTAAATAAGATTGGATTATTATAACAAGCCATCGAATTATAATTATCTATTCGTTCCCAAAAGTAAGTATAACCTCAACGTCAAACGTTTTCGACAAGTTGACGAGATGAAAAAAGAAAACCTATACAGAATATGCCGACAACAGCAACGAGACCCAAAGACTAGCCGTATCATTTCAATTTGTTGAAGTTGATTAACGCGTTATAAGGTCCCGCATGATGCGTGCGGGTACGCAGCATCCGCCGTGCATAATCTTATGTAAGCGCGCAAAGTAACAAATGGAAATATTTCAAGACCCGCGCCGTACGGTTATTAATCAAGCGCGCTTCGGTATATGAGGAAAATAATAATAAAAAAAAAACGATCGACGAATATCGAGAGAGGATAAAACAAAACACAACGCCGCGGCCGACGAACAGAAGAGCAACAGCGGCATCCGCCTTTAATAGAAATCAAAGTAACGTGATAAAACATATGTATTTATAATCATAAACTAATATTTATATCAGAAGATGATTTTATTACGAGACTGGCGCAGCGAGCTCCGTAGGGGGCGCTCTAATCATTAGTCCGGTGAGCTGGCTCGTATATCAACTCAGGTAGAGAGGCGCTGCCGCGGACCTGACCAATAAATATTAAACAAAATATCTACCGGCTCGGACGTACGCAAATTGTTGTTCGAAACGGAAATGGAATCGTTGAACGACCGGTGAAGTTCGCGAACGATTTTTTTACGGCTTGTGTGGTATTGGATGTTATTTAATTATTCGACATATCGATTGACATGTAAGACTTCTCTACGATAATTTGCGGATATATACACTACCGTCCAAAAGTATTTGAGCTAACATTTACTGAAATTATTTTCATAATCTTTGCCAGGCGTTCACCTTGAACGCACCACTTTATAGAATGTGGAATACATCTTTTTAGTCGCCTTCTTTTATTTTATTTTGCGGTTGAATCGATATTAGAGGTATAATACAAAGAACAGAGTTAAAATGTTCTTTGATGGTAATGTAAATAAAACATCTTTTCCATTTTTTGTTTCAACATTTTATAATCGTAACCGCATTGTCGCTTGCTTAAAATTTTTGAAATTCTCAACTTTCTTTTTACTCTTCAATTTTCAAATTTTCTCTTATTAATAATTCATGTTTCGTGATTCTTGATTAATGAAAATAATGAATCAAGGTAATGAAACACACAGAAAAGCAAAAAAAAAAAATAAATGGAAAAAAAACTACATTTTAAAACCTACAAAACCCGCAAATGTAAAAGTATTGCCGTGCACTGATTGAATTAATTGAAAATGCCAAACTGATTCCAAAATGAAAATAAAAAAATTAAAATTAGCTAGCCCAACGGATAGGATATTTAAATTGAACAAAAAAAACAAAAAATTTTAACTCAACGACGTTAATTAACAATCAAATTTATTTTTCAAAATGGGTTAAATTACAACTTGTGCAGAAAAAAAAAACCGTGAACTGAAGGTTCTGGCCTAAAATAAAAACTGCACTTGACTCTAAATTAAAATAGGACAATGCTATTTCCTATGCAAAGC
Organism: Protaetia brevitarsis; assembly: GCA_004143645.1. Classification (NCBI taxonomy): domain Eukaryota; kingdom Metazoa; phylum Arthropoda; class Insecta; order Coleoptera; family Scarabaeidae; genus Protaetia; species Protaetia brevitarsis. The sequence continues at coordinate 592,324 of RXPK01000200.1, forward strand.
AAAAGTTTTGTTTGTTCAGGAAGATTATCAAAAATATTTCAATTTCAATCCACGTAGTTTCAAATTAAAATAAACTAAATACAAGAACAATACTTCTACTCACCCAACCGAGGTGATTGATAATTAAAAATGAAACAGCAAAATTGATTTATAATGAGAAAAAAAATAAACAAAAATGTATCTTCCTAAACAAAAACAATAATTGATCTTATATCTATAATGTGCACACTTCAATATATTAACAATTGTCACAATATGAATTCCTTGATGGACTAAATAAAAGACAATTAATGCGAAATTTATAAAATCAAAATGAAATACAAAATGGCAACAAAGATATACAAAAATACGTCTACTCACGTCAATAGTCGAACAAGGAAACCCTTAACACAATTCTACAACTATATTTCTTACAAAAATCCCTCTCTCAAAATCGTACAACGCAGTCGTATTACAATTCAACGACAATATTGAGTAGAATCCGCATTAAAACAAAACTAGACAAATAAATAAATGGATTTAATTTAAAAAAACCTAACACTTAATAAATTAAAGTGAAACAATAAACTCTTTAACTAAACTTATACAAAATAAACATCAAAATTTGTGAAAAACTCTCGGTAAACTGAATCAGCTGTTTTAAGCAAAGAAAACAACCAATAAATAACCAAAAATATGCAACTTGAAATACACTGCGAAATGGGTTGCCTAAACCAGAGCAGTATGTTCTGTGACTTCTGGATTCTGGATTGTTGGTTGGGAAGGGTGGCTATCCACGCGCACTTTGCCCACTCTGACCGTGCCCATTGTGCTACCTTACCTAAGCGGTGTCGCTCATTTGCAGCCTATTCGAGCCAACTCAGGCAAAGACTGAACTCGAGCAGTGTAGCAGGTGATTTGATAGAAGCGGCACAATAACGCCGCTGGGTGTGGGAGTTTTGGAAGTAACTTATGGTGAGTTACTCTTCAGAGGAGATTGGTGATCGTCATTTCGATCTTTTCGATCGATTCTCTAACACGAAACTAATACATATTGAAGTTTTACCTCACTTAGAAGGTGTTGAAGGCGGTCGTCACGTTTAAGGTTGGAACTTCTAAATTGGGCAAGTCCCAGATAGTCATATAAGATGTACTCTGGCGTCTCGTCCTCTGGATAACATGCACGGCAGAGTGGGCTGCTAGTCTGTGCTATGGGATGCATGTGTTTATTAAGCTTGCAGTGGCCAATCAATAGCCTTACCACTTGACGTAGGTTGCTGCGAGAGAATTGCATGCAGTATCTTGCTCTCCTGGACAACAGTCTGAAGATGGGGACAGCTATATGTGCTTGACAGCAGGTAGTTATGAATGCCCAACCATCTTCATGGAGAGTAGTAGTCCACTGATTTATTAGGGTGTTGAGTGTAGCCGAAGAAATTGGAAGAACAGGTTTCGGTCCCATGTAAGGAGAACAAGAACCCCGTCTCACCAACCTATCAGCAGCCTCGTTTTCCAAATTACCCCTATGACCTTTAATCCATCTGTGTATCAAGTCATTATCAATAGCGATTGCTTCCAAGACATTGTGACACTGAAGTACCAGTCCTGAAGCCATCTCATTATTGCTGAGGGCCTTAAGAGCAGCTTGGCTGTCACTATAAAGCACAATACGTCGTTCCTTAATGCTCCTTATTAAAATTTCTTCAGTTCCACGCAGGATCGCATTGGAAAACCATAGCTAACCTACATAGTGCCAACTCTAGGTTGAACTCAGGGTCCGTAGAGAAAACTCTCGCACAGGCACGTTTTTGTCTTTGATCCATTTGTACAGATGGCTATTGAAGGTAATGATTCGACGTAGTGGCCGATATGAATAGTGTTTCCCGAAAGCAAACACGGGAGGCACATAGTCCTTCGCGGCACTAAGAAGAGCCGCTTTAGCGATACCCTTGTGGATAATTATTGCGTGACCGCGGCCTCCCTCTTCTCCGAGCAGAAGACCCAGAGATCACAACCTTATAGCCGCTTCCTCCAAGAACAGAGCCAGAGGAGGGACACATAAGAGGGCTTCCATTGCCGCCGTCGCGCATTGCTCCTGTAATGCTAAGACATGCGATGGGATGCACATGAATTAGGTCTTTCCTGGCCAGCACTCGTCTCACCCTTGGCTACCAGCCGAGGGCACCATAAGTTCGCACGGGCCTTATTATGGTAGTGTACTGCTACGAGGTAATTTTCGGGAAGAGCCGCCAAGTCCTACCCAGCACGCGACGACACTGCCAAAAGACCTTATACACTGCCTCTCCGTCAGCCTTGGATGTCGGTATTCAGTCTTTTGAACACTCGTGTGGTCGATCTGACAACAGATCCATCTATGGTCTGACATCGATATCTCTTCAGACACTCGCCAGTTTAGTATATAACTTGAGATACCCATCGACGCCAGCATAATGTCAATTACTATTTGGCATCGTGAGGTGACGAAAGTGGACTCGCATTTTCTGTTACCATCGGCGTCATCCTAAAAATACTTTGTTCTTATTTAGAAACATTTTAGCAATTTATTGTCATAAAGGGTCTAACAGGATAAGCTACTAAAAACATTTAACATATTCTGTGTTAATAAGTATCTTATAAAATAAATAATCATTTAATTTCACCAAATATCATTAACTTTTTAACGAATATTGATTCGCCACCTTTTTCTTTTAATATAGATTTCAAACTGATAATCATTTCCAAAAGTGTTATAAGCCGATAGTATGGCTGCATGAAGATTCAACGCCCGCATGCGTTAAATTTTGATGCATACATACTGCCAGCAATTTTGAAAATGATCGGTATACTGACTACATAATGGCCTAAATATAGAAACGACACTTTTGACTCTAAATCTCGTGCTTTCAAACTTTGCTTGGTTTAATAAAAGCTAATTGAAGCTGTTCGCCAGCACTTTGTACCTACTTAGCTATACTCCTGAGTGTAATTCAAAACCGCTCCACAAAAACACAAAGATTTATGCAAGATCTTTCGTAATTTATTTGACTGGTGTGCTTGTTTCCGTCCAGTTTACAGTTTCCTAAACAAACATAATACTGTTCTTCCAATACCTCTTCCCGTGCAATTTATTAGGGTCAAGACTACAAGATCATTATACATACAATAACGTTAGCGGTATTAATTTAATTAATATGGGCATATTGTTAATATAAATCAAAAGAACGTGCAAACTAGCATGTGCGTCGGCACAAAACGAAAGCTAATCCTGTGTGAGTTCCCCTAATCTGTGCTACACACAATACAGCATAAGTGTATATATAATGTATGTGCGATGCTCGTCCGTTGTGTATAGAAGAGGGAACAACGCATGCACGGTTCGGCTAAAGATATTATTTTCAGCAGTGCGCGTTAGCCATAAAATCGGGACGAAAATTTATCAATGTCCGATATTTAATCACGGTCTGGTAATTTAGTTAAGTTTAATTTATAGTTTTAAATGAATTACCGCTTATGCATATATCAATGGCGTGAGCTTCTCGTATTTTTTTCCTCTTATTCTAGGTAGATATATATAGCAACCAACTGTAATTCGCCTGCTATAGTTTAATGTATTTTATATACATACACAACATCTAAAATGTTTGCATAAAAAATGTATCATGCATGCATCCAACCCCACTTTGAACACGCCGAACGCGTCGCAGGAGCTGTATGAATCACAAAAATGGATTCTCTTCAAAAAAAAATAAATAATAGTGCGTTCACTAAGCTGATCTGCACGCATCGTATAGCCGTAAATGTGGCTAGTATTTTCAGAGGAGCAACTAATTCTATTCGTGAGGCGGGGGTGGGTACCGACTCTGCTTAGTAAACGCGGCTACCCGCATCGTGCCTGCCGTATTTTATGTATATTTTGTAATGGTACAAGGTAACACACAGCCCAGATAAAAAAAATATTTTAAGATACAAGGCTTTAATTAAATTAGTAAAATCATAATGTCATTTATATTCATTAGTTTTTAATCAAAAATATGTCCTCTCAAATGCCAAACGGCATGCGGATTTCTGAGAATTTCTGTCTGCAACAGTCTAGAGGACGCTCTGACATTAAAAAAATTACGAATAGATAGATACCCCTTAGTCTTTAGTACGGCCGGAGACGCTGTGGTAGGCTGTTGCTCAATGTCCTCTGCTCCAATATTCAATGTTAAAGTAATCAGTTTAAGTGAAATTGTGTACATGAAGCTTTAATGTAACCGGTATCAAGGTTGTTGATAATTTTTTTAAAATAAAAAAAATGTTTGAGTTAAAACGTATGAGATTTTATTTCATAAAAATGTTCGAAATCTGAAACCGTGTAAAAACAACATAAAAAAGAATATAAATATCTCAGGTAAGTAGAATGAGTTACGTTTTTAATTAATAATTCCAAGTTTTGCAATATAAATTCATCATAGGAAGTAAATTATTTTTAAATTTTAAAGTTCCAACTTTTTCCTAAACTTTGTACCTGTGTGATTCTATGCTTAAAAGTTGGGTAGTGACAAAAATTACTGGATACATATTAACTAGTAAAATTCGAACTGCTACCTTATAAAACTTTTTCCACCAGTGCTAGGAAATTGGTGGGCGGTTGCACACAATATTTTCTAACCTAAAAATACGTAGAACGTAGCTGTTAATTAACGTATAGACATTTTTCTTTTTTTAATATGTACATCAGCGCATCAGGCTTAATTAAGATTGACAACTTTTCAAAATTTTATTCGGCAGGGCCAGAAAAAAATCGAATTTATAAAAGGAAACATCTATTTTTGAAGTTTTATAATTTCTCTTTGTCAAAAGTTTTTTTTTTAATCCCCAGCTATAAATTATTATCTTTTGATATCAAATAATAAGTACGGAAAATTTGAATCGATTTGATCGAGCGGTTTCCAAAAAAAGAGGAATATAAAGAATACAGTTTTTCCAATGAGCACCGACCCCTTTAATAGTTATTCAACCGATTGAAGTACCTTTGGCTGTCTCTTAGATGGCGCGCGGCGTAGATGGGATTTTACGTTTTCGCAGAACGCCATCTAACAGATACCCAGTGGTACCTCTGTTAGGTAGGTTAGTTAGTTAAGTTAAATTAATGAAATTATGAAGATATGATAAAATTGTAAACGGGATTGAAACACTAATATTTTAAAACTAACTGGATGAAGTCAGACAATGTACATTAATTACATTAATTTATTACTATCAACGGTGACAAACTTGACATACTTTACGCAATCCATTTCGAGTGTTTTGACGTGGTGAAGTTGATAAAAATTTTTTAAAATTTGGCTTTAGCGACCAGCTAAGACAGTTTTTTACCTCTTACCTTTTAGACCGAACGCAGTACGTCATTTACAACGGTTTTTCGTTGAAATATTACACAGCTGTATCTGAAGTACCTCAAGGATCGAACGTAGGACCATTATTGTTTATTCTTTTTATTGATGATTTACTCGATCATATTGATTACGGTAAATGCATTTTCGCTGACGACCTAAAAATATTTCAAGAGATTGCTACTAAACGCCAACCAAACTGTAATTGATAATTCCATGTTTTAATGAATGAATTTCTATGAATTAGCTTTTATATTGGTAGATTTTAGGCGTTCAATTACGCTTACGAATAAAAGAGCAAAATCTAATAATTATCTTTTTCCGCTTTCATGGGTTGATAAAATTTATTTATTATTAATAATTATTTTGTAACAGAATTCACTTTTATAAAAATACTTAATTACAACCTCCTGGACATGCTTTTCTATATATAAAAACACGCCTAGTTAGTCGTTTTATTACCGTATTGTATTGTATAGGGCATACACCATATGTTGGAATATATAATTAAGCAATGAACGCGGTTGCAGACGAATCATATAATATAAACTGGTGGGTTGATTTTAATGATAAAGGAGTTTATTCAAATTAACCGCTATAGATACAGATCGCGGTTGGCCGTTGTACAAGACGCAGACTAGAAAACTAATTTAATTTAAATTATAAATCTGACCATTAAGGTACATCGAACTGGAATAATAATATTCATCTAATTGTATCGTCCGCATAGTATATATGCCTACGTAAATTATATATGCGTATTCTAATTTAGCAACTTCATACACACATGTACGTAATCCGAGGTACTTATTTCATTTGCATAGCCAAGGAGCATGCCACCTTCTAAAGCAATTCTTTCCTATATCGTAATTCATATAATTGTTATTGGCCGGTGCGCAACACAAAAGGTACCGGACCATTTGGAATAAGAATGTGTGAAATTGGATCCACTCATTTATGTACAATACTATCTCATCTTCAGCTTTGGCTATTTATTTCCTCTCTCGTGTTTCGTGCAGTACACCGTTCAACCGCGCCAATTATAATAAATGAATAGCTCCTTTTTTTGCCACTATTTCACTACTGGCCTTTTTTTCCTTCTCCTTTTCATCTTAACGGAAAAACATGGTTGGCCGGGAATGAATAAGTGCCAATTAAAAACGATAAAATAAGAGAAAAAACAATCGCATGGTCGAAAAGTTTGAGCGCATTTCGGTCCCGATCCCGTGTTGTTGGGGCTCCCGCGTAATAATATGTATAAGTTAAAATATTCGGGTGAATAATTGGCGTTTGCAAAAGGCACGGCTTTCGTTTGTATTGGTCGGGTTGTATAAGGGCATGGCGAATCTCGGAATAGTTTGGCGTTTTCCTTTTCCAGAAACCATTACCGATAATAAATATGTATTTTGTGGCTTCGCAGTAGAAGAGCTTTGAGCGAGCTGGCGGTATAATTTTGCTTCGAAACAATCTTAAATTGCTCTTGGAATTACTCGTGGGCATACTTATAGCGAAAGGTTTAGAAAGGAGAGACTTTTGTTAGATACAGCAAATTTCTGCAAAAAAAAAAATATATGCTAGGCTCTTAATCATGAAACAATAAACAGGAATTACCTACAAATTGCTTCTTACATTACAGCGAACATACTAAGGAAAGATGATCGCAATTTGCACTTAGAGGTTAAGAAGGTAGAACAGTAAGGTAAAATTAGCTAACTTCTTGGAAATTTATAACAGCAAAGTACGCGCTAATTGGGAATTTTCCGTCAATAACGAATGAACTACATCCATGGGATTAACCTTCCAACAATTTCTGGAAACATACTGAGGAAATAATAGTAGGTAGTTGCAATTAGTTGTGCTCAAAATAAATATTCAATAAAGTGATTGTTGACATAATTTCAGTTTCAAATTAAATCTAAAACATTAAATCATAAGATAAATAAGTTTAGATATTCTTGATAATGCCTAGCAAAAATATCACTTGATGAATGAGTTGTCTCCTTTTTTATTTAGCTGTATTAGCATTTGCTGGAGGAAGCTTCGGGTTGTGGAGCACATATTCACAGTTCTGGGCAGTGATATCTATTAATTGGAAGTGTACGGACCGAACATTGTAACAATTTAATGTCTAAATTATTTATTTAAAACTTTGCAGTCCGAGATTTTAGCTTCTTTTATGAGGTCTTCGTACTGTGCTGGAATACAGACAAGGCTACAGTATGGTATACTTTTGTGAGATTCATAATCTGTTGCACAACAAGTCTTCCTAGTGCAAAAAGCAATATTACGCTCTCATATTGGAGCTAGATATACTGAATCATCTAGACTCATCTGCAAAAGACTAGGAATATTGCCATTGGCTTGTTTATATATTCTGGAATGTTGCTGCGATATCTTGAAAGAAAGAAATGCTACACCTACAAACATGGATATCCAGTCTCTACAGTTATAATACTAGAAACAAGAGCTATTTACATTTACCTGCGAGCAAGCTTTATGTTGCGAATCGTGTAGGTGCTTATCATCTAGAAATTCTAGAAGAATATTCAATCGCCTGCCTACTGCGTCGGCAAACAAACCATTCTGCATAAATCTAAAATGTTATTTAATAGAGAGTAGGTCCTATTCGATTGATGAATACTTTGCTGCTTAATGAATTTACATTGTTTGCATTATTATTTTGGTTTTTATATAACTTTATTTGTAATTATTTTTTCCTTCCCTTATTTATAAACTATAGTTGTTAGACGTGTCTGCTTACATCGGCCGCACTCGCCTCGTGTTAGGCAGAACGTTTAGTCATAGTAAATCTTGAAGGCAATAAAATCACTTCCTCCGATTCGTGTGTCTAGTATATAGTATCAGTGTTAGTCGAGTCTTGATGCGAGATAGTACAAGTCTCCGTTAACGTCTTACGCATTGTAAATGTAATACAATATCAGGCGTTGAAAATCCCAGAAAACGGCCATTGTTTCATAATGTAGAAAAGTATATCGGTGAATCAGGATTTATATTATGGTGGTGCCAAAATAGTTTGTACAGTGCGCGATAAACAGTTATTGTGCTAGCACAAATCGGACTAGACATTGGTGGTGGTGCATCTGTTATCTACCTATAAAAATTATTCTAATTATGCGTGTGTTATATCCGTATATGTTGAACGGTCTTTTTCAAAATATAAGCTTGTTTCATCATCGCGACGAAAGCAGTTTAATGAGAAAAACATTAAAGCACTTATTTCTTCAACTTTTCAGCAGTTTTATACAAATTCTGCTACTTAAATAAGGTAAGGGGCTTATATATAATATTTATAGTTAAATGAATAAATAATAAATATAATAAATAAATAAATAATAATAATGTACTGACTCGCAGACGAAAGTTGACCACTCTATACTTGTAAGTTAATTAAGTACACTTTAATTATCATTTCAATCATTCAATGTGAATTGCGATGACCAGAATTATATTTAAAAATTTTGTTGATATTCATTTCTGGAGTTTGGGGGGCATTCTTTAATTTTTTTGATATTTTTTATATTAACCTTGAAAGTGGCTTCTTTAAGTTGCGAGCGCTCTGGTTTTGGGTTCTTTGAGTCCTTTGTACGCCCGTGAAATAACACGGAGTACTAGTGCTCCAATTATCACTTTTTTGTCTGCTCTTTGGTCTTTTATGAATTTAGGTCTTATTAAGTCATCGTGAACGGACTTATTTTTGATTTGGTTACATCGCAGGATGAGCTGGCTTCAATGAAGGAACTGTTTGTTGTTTATGTTTAGGTTCCCAAAATGCAGTGCAGTTTAGATAGATGCATCGATAGATAATATTTATGATATGACACCAGAATCTATGTAAAATAATTCAAAAGAAATAAAATTGAATGCATCATACGTTAATTTTAACAAAATAAAAAATTCCTCACGTGGTTGCTTAGGTATGCTAACAACATTTTAATTTGCTTGGAAATTTTTATTGCTCAGTCGTAAATAATATTACATATGAAACTGTAATAATATGTTTTATCTTTTGGCTATGGCAATGAATAGAAAATAATATAAACTTAAGTATTATCCAATCTATTTAATTTTAATTAAAGACCTTGGATATAACTGAGATTTTATATTATTATTTTATTCATACGTGAAATATTTTAATTGTTGTTTTTGATTGTAGGGTAAAGACAGAGAACAAAAATTTTGAATTTTATGTATTTATAAGCGTACACTTATTCGGTTTAATTTAAAGCTTCATTTTGGAAGTTTGAAACTTGCGAAATTTAAATTAATATTGCCACAAATCGGATTCCAATTAATATTAGTAATAGTGGGGATATAGAACGATATATAGAGTTCGCCGTGTGGCGACGGGGGGGCTTCGCCGTGTGGCGTCATAGTGATTAGTACTAATAAAAACTGTAATGAGAGATCAAAAGTGTTTGGTTAGCCTTCTCCTAGAAGAAGCCAGGAGCCATATCAAGGTAATGATACCTCTCGCTATTATCATTTATTTGGAAAGCGCGGCTCCGTTGAGCTACATTTGCCCCTAGTCACCCCGGCACGTGACATTTTGGTGGAGGCGCCGGGCACGATCCCGGTACCTCTCGCACGCCAAGCGAATAATTCTAAGTTATTTAAGGAATATGTTATTACAGGCCACAGGTAACTACATCTTGAAGATAATTGTACATGCTCTCCAAATCGACAACTTTATACGTAAAAGCAGGTTCAGTAACGTTATCATACATATTTTGCTCCAAACAAGTTTAGCTTTGCCTATAAGTAACGATGCGTCCACCGTAGATAATAGTTCTTTAGTATTAAATTTAACCGATATTAGAACCAAGCTACTTAAATTCCCCATTACAAAAAATTAAAACACCTTAGATAATATAATCCAAAGCGTGAAGAACATGGAAAACGAGGAGATTTTTAAGCACACTGTCCACGTGAACGGTTGTATATCTACACCGTCCTTGCCGTAGTCATTTACTTATACTTGGGGTAGGAATTAAAAAATTCAAAAACAAATGCTACGTAAGAAAGGCCCTGATATAGAGTTACAGAACTATGATACAGGGGTGTTTGTTCTACCTGACGGTAGAAGATGTAAGATAAACTTAAGGAAAAGGGAAAATGACCCTGTTTGAAGTTAGACACCATGCAGACAAATTTCTTCTATTAGTTCCGTTTATCATGTTAAATACGGTACATGCTATATAGTCTCACCCATGATAATTTAAACTATACATGTTGTACTGCTGTTAATTTTTTTTGTTCCATGACTATGCGTCATACATTTGGATGTTCTCCCCGGGAGGTTATAGCTCGTTTCGTCCCTATAAGCCTACACCATACCGGTAATCGAGAGGGATGAAATTTGGACCTTAGAAGGATGCCATTTTGACAATACAAGAATACACTGTGGGTTACATTTCGGCAATAGAAGAGCTCTTCCTTCAGCTCCCAGCCTCGGGATTTAATCCTACTACGATGTTTGCATCTACTTTTACTCGAACGAGAATTGATAGAACTTTGATTATCGGAACAGAACCTTTTTCCGGAACTCAACGGAACGTGGACTAGAAGGAACTGAACTATTGTATAAGCTCCTGGAGTGGATATGCAACCGTGGGCCGCTGCTAATGGTTCCGAATTTGTACGACATCGTACACCGAAGCCGCATCCTCGTCATTTACACAATTCTACTCTCAGAGTACCTGCAGGTTGGTGAGACTGGCCACATCTACGGGAGAACATACGAACTTTTGTAGCAGACTCTATAGTGGTATAGTGTTTAAGTTAAGATGGTTCATTCTTTTTTTTATTGCATATCATATATTAAGTATATTTTTATTATAGTTTTTATATTATTTTATTACATTAAAGTAAGTAAATTGGGAATAGTAGCTGGGTGTAGATATGTATTGGTAAGATTTAGGAATTAAGCATATAGTGTAGGAATTGGAATCTAATTTGTGGTTTAATTTGAGTATTTGGTCCATATTTTTTTTAAAATTTAATTGTTAACTTTATTTTTGACTACCCGCCGGAGTTGGAGGGGGGGGAAATGCCACAAATCGGATTCCAATTAATATTAGTAATAGTGGGGATATAGAACGATATATAGAGTTCGCCGTGTGGCGACGGGGGGGCTTCGCCGTGTGGCGTCATAGTGATTAGGTACTAATAAAAACTGTTAATAGAGATCAAAAGTGTTTGGTTAGCCTTCTCCTGTAGAAGCCAGGAAGCCGATATCAAGTAAGTGATACCTCTCGCTATTATCATTTATTTGGAAAGCGCGGCTCCGTTGAGCTACATTTGCCCCTAGTCACCCCGGCACGTGACAATATTAATAAATTTGAAAATATGAAACCATTTATTCACGTTTTCGTAATAATGCTTCATTGATGTTAACTGTTAACAGATTAGATAGATACAATCATGACTGGTTTGGGAATATATTCGAGAGCTGGATAGTCTGACAGACCGCAACAAAGTCACTTTGATGTGGGTGCCTGGGCATTCATCAATCGAAGGAAACGAAAAAGCCGATGAGTTAGGAAGAAAGGGATCATCTGTTTGATATATAGGCCCAGAAACTGTTCTAGAAGTGTCTCAAACCCCAGCCTAGAGCAGACGATTTAGCAGGTATTTTATTCCTCTATTACGTAGATTTTATTTGCTTTAACTTCAACGATAATATATTGCTAGAAAATCACTCAGTTTATGTAGTATTGAACTTGCTGATGCTGTAGTTATTCGGTTTAATGTTATTTTCCTTTAATAGGCTTTGTCGATTTCGCTTCTGCACTAAGCTAAAATTGACTGGTCTTCTATAGCATGAAGTTTAATAGGAGTTTGAATCTATAATTCTGGAGAAGCTCCGTTTTGAATATTTTCAAATTATTTCGATTTGTAAAATACTATTTTATGCTTATTTTAACATTCATTTAACTAGAGATCTGTATCTCTGTAAATTTGTTGAAAGATTTTTATGTTTTGGAAATCCTAACTTGTAATTTAAATCAACAGCTTATAATGTAAAATTAAATGTAAAATTCAACGCGGAAATGAAGGAAAAACGCCTAGTTAATTTTCCCCGAAAAGTTCACTGGGTAAAGTAAAGATTTATTGCTTTAAAATTTAAATGAAGAACAATCAACGAGACGTAAAAATAACAGTTTAACATCCACAGGCAATTTTATTTCCTTTTGACAGCCTCTTAATATTTATATAACAAATCCTGATAGCGATATATTCAAAATTTAATTTCCATATTTTTACACGGGCGTACGTTCTTTTAATGGTTGTAGGGTATGTGTAATTAGCGAAATCTACTTAAAATTAGGGACCCGTGTTACATATTTTCCAGATTAATATCTCCAGAAACAGAGCATGATGTTTAACGCTTTAGGAAAAATATTATAATAAGAATATAAACGATTTCGGACGACGAGAAAGTTCTCACGATTACGCGTAGAAAATTTAAAAAAAGATATTCGTTGCTTTACCTCTTGCGCAGGGGAGCGAAATAATTTGTAATTACCGCTTAATTATTACCTTTGGACAAATTTTGTGTGATGTGAAGAAATCGCGCTTAAATTTTTTTTTCTTTCTGTATATTCCCATTACATTTTCGGTCCGCGATTTTTGCTCGGATATTACGAAAAATTCTACAAATTCCTTACGCGTCGTCGTGAAATTAATTTGGTAAAAAGAAACGTATATTGGCGTAACTGCGTTGTGTTGGTTGTCTAATACCAAAGGGAACTTATCTTGTGTGAAATATCAAACGACGAGACGGGCTATAAGTATTCTGAACCTCTCGCAAGTGAATCCCCACACACACAAATATGTGTCCGGATTAATACCTGGACGAAATAAAAAATTAACGAATCACAGGTGCACTTCCGGCTGATCGGTGCTACGCGCCGACAGTCAAGGAAACACCCTCGGCTGATTCCCCTGTCCGCTTAAAGGTGGCGTCGTGGCCACAGCAGCTCGTGTTGCTTTAGCCAGTTGTGGTCGCATATAGTCACATATTTTGATCCGAGTACAATAATGACGATGAAAGCGAAGGAAATTAGAAAGACATAATGATGATGGGACGTGGGGTATCCCATGAGGTCTAAAGTTTAATTCTGTTATGCGTTATTTACTTTGAAAAGGTTTATAGTCCTATGTGTATGTTGACATTCCCATGACAATAACAGTATAACACTTTAATGTATAAACTTACTAGCAAAATGTATGTATGTATATTTACCTTCATATATTTCTTCCAAAACACCTTATTGCTTCCCTCTCAATCTCTATTTTCGCTCTTCTTCACTCCTAATAACTATTATTCTAGTAATTTAAGGGTGTAATTTGTTTTAATTTAACATATAGTTTATTTTTTTGTATTTGTTTTTACAAATGTTTATGTATAATTGTGTTTTGCTAATAGATCACTTTGTATCTGTTGGGCAATGAACCATTTATCTACTTATCTATAATATCTGTAATAAAGTTTGTTCCTGCATATTTAATTAGTAAAAGCAAAAAGGTGACTATACTCACTCTTTCATTTTATATCACCCATTTTTTTATCCACGTTTCGATGATTTTTTTTTTCTTTTGTATATGAGTGACCCTGCCAATGTGTTCGCGGAATTCGTGGTAATGTTATTGTTATTATTATATTTGGTCTTCTTCAGGAGAAACTTAAAATAATATTTACCTTTGAAATTAACATTTAAAATTGCCATTAATTCGAAGTAGGCTCTTATAAAATTGTGCGAAGAGCGCTAACTAAATGCAGACAAATGGACATCCATTCTATGATAAGTTTTTGCAATGCACTAAGGACAAGTACAACATACAAGGCAAAACAACTAAATAAAACACTGATATGATCAAACACATTAAAATAGAGAAAAAATTAAAAATGCAAAATAAATAAGGCTGGTGGTGAAATTTGCATACCTTCTCAACAATTATGTGATATCATTTTTTTTTTATTAATTACAATGTAGTTACAAATAAGTTACAATGGTTATTATTTTGTATATGCATGCCTTCAAACGCGTGTTTTTTCCCCAGCAGGAAGGAAAGCGTCACTTTCCTTCCTCATTTGAGGGAGGAAAGTTGTACTTTTCCTCCTTACGGCGGAAAGTATGTGACATTATTTATAGAGGACATTAGTACATTGCACCCAGTCTGAGCCCATTTATGAGATAATTGCTAAATTATTAGGTATTAAATCTCAATTAAACTTGACAGTTCTCAAAAAATATTTGACAGATTAAACCTACTATCTATCATGTCACTCACGGGTATGTCCAGGAAAGTACTATTGCAGGCCTTGAGCATTACAAACCTCGCCTTCGGCTCGGTTTATAATATTTGCTCGCGGCCTGCAATAGAGCACTTTCTTCCCATGGCTTGAAATATACTATTTTTTTTTAAATTGTTAAGAAGTTGAGAAAAACTATCCAATAGCATAGGTGTGATATAATACAAAGAATGATTGCACGAGTTTGTCTAGCCATGTTTTCCAATATTTTTTGACGTTGAAAATAATTTCAAAAGGGCATCATTTTTGAAGTCACGCATATAAAAATAATAAACGTTGTAACTTCAATACTGACACTTCTTTTTTTAAGTCACAATACAATGAGATTTTATTTCATTACAATGAAAATAATATGTGGGACAAAACAGTTTCCACCTTCACATTTTTTCTATTTTAATGTGTTTATTCATATCATTAATTTAGTCAATTTTGTATGTCCTTAATACCTTGCTGAATGAAACTTGCTTACTACAGAATTAATGGCTGTTTGTTCGAATTGAGTCTTCACTCTTGCTAGAGCCACCAAATAAACCAAAATATGTGATTGAATTGTAGAAATAATAATTTTGAACTTCAAATTCATTTCAGTTGTCATGTTGATTGATTCTTGATTTTATATTTGCCTTTCTGACACTTCCTATAGTAATTAGTATTAGTAAATTTTACATTTTCATTGATTGAATTTTTTTTGTTATTTTTTTTTTTTTAGACCGAGGAAGGTGAAGATTTCACTGAAACTACTGCATGTTGTAATTAAATACACGATTAATACACTGCTCAATTGCGGTTTTAATACATTTTTCATCATGTAAAATTGTCATGGAAATTTGACTTAACATTACATACATAACTTGAACTTAAGACAAAGAAATATTTTTTAAATATTTAATTGAAGTGAAGCAAATTCGAAACTATCAACTATTCAAACTTTCTATACAACAAACAAAATAACAATAAATTTGAAATATTAAGTGATCAAAGCAAGTGAGGAAAACAATTTTCCCTTTTGCAACAAACTATTTTACATTGAAAAAGTCTGGTGAAGTACACGAACTAAATCTCTATGCAGTACTCACAGTCAGTGCATTAGATTTTGGAACAGAATTATGTGCATGCACACAAACTGTCTTAAAATCAAAATTAAAGAAAAATCAAATTTATATAATGGTGATTACATACAAGTATTACCAATAGAAATGTGATAATTGTGTTGTAAAGCTTTTTAAGGCATGATAAGCTTCCGTTGGTAAATTTTGTCGAATTCATAATATAATATTCTTGATTGCGAATTTACTATTTCCAACATTTACAAAATATGACATTCTCTGATGTGCGACTGTACATTATGAGTTTAATTTATCTAGGATAATGTGAACTCAACGTATTATTTTCTAGTGAATCACTGTATTGATGCAATTCAAAAAAATTCTGTCAGAAATACTACTACAGTCTCGCAGGAAATCGTTTAAAGCCCTACAGTGCAATGCAACTGCAAATTGCTAAAGAACTAAACCAATTGCGTTTTACGAGGTCAAGTTAATTAATAAAGAAGGTTTGAATCAGTGGATGAAAATTTTTACATAACGTTCTAGCAGAAATGGTTCTGTGTAATAAAATTATTTTTTTTTTTGTTCGGCCGGTTTGAGAGGCAGACCAACACAGCTTTAAAAGTCCGTCTAGTCTTGCCCTAAGTTTTAAAAATAGCTTTTGCTCTTTGAATAAAACAACACATCAGGATTATCCTTGAATACCAACAGTGATGCCTTATAGTATAAAGTATGACATTTCTAAACAAGAACAATATATTGTAGTGCATTGCATATAAATAGCTATAGTAGTTGAAAGGGCTACTTAAGTGATGCAAGCCCCCATTGAAACTTTTTGTTTATCTCTCACAGTTTAAAAGTTACATTCTTGATAAACGAAATTTGGGTCGAACTTCAAGTGAATTGTATTCACTAAAGTTAAGGTTCGTAGGAAAAGAGAATGTCATTGCAGTAACACTCAATCGAGTCTACAAATTGGCAAAGTTCATATAGAATCCGCGATTTACAGTTCGTAAAGTTCTTCTGTAGTGTGAAAGCAAAGTGATAGCGACCGTTATTTTAATGTTCTGTTTTTTACATAATTAGAAATACTTTGCAATGATAATAGTATAATCTCTTGAGGAAATATGTCTTTTATTGAAGGATTAAATGCTGGACTTTTATTGGACTAGTTTTAGTGGAAATGTTAAAGCTCTGTTACGCGTGTCAGGATAATTAAATTGGAAACAGGATAAACAGAGCAAAAAAGTTTCACGTTATAATTCATCATCAAGTTTTATTGGTAGTTATAATACAAAGTTTTAATGGGTTTAATAAAGAATTGTTTTAAAAATATGATTCTAAAAATTGTAACGTAATGAATCAAATATTAAACTTGTGGTTAACATAAATTTTCTTAAAATAAGAATCTTTAGTACTACGTTCTTGAAAACTAACTAAGTTGGTTTCTAGGAACTGAGAAAAGGAGCATACAATATCTCTTTCTTGATTTTCTATTTCCTTTAGCTTTATTATGGAGTAAATACTTTAAATTTGGAATTTCTGATTCCACTATACAGAACTTTATTTATTACTCAAAAGATACTTTTCTTTCTTTTCTTAGAATAACAAATTCGCAATGCAAAGAATTAATCTCAAATAATATTCTAGTAGATAATTACAATTAAAATTATGCTTTAGTAAAACACTAACTTAATTTGAAAAACACTTTTAGATGAATTCCTCAAATCATTTAAGAAATCGTTTATATTAATTTATAGTAGCACTATTTCTACTTCCATTGTATATTAATTTTCTTAGCGAAGAGAAATATTGTTTCATTTTTCACTTAATTAAAGCAATTAATACCTGACAGACTAAAAAAAAAAATTATATGTAACCAATTAAAATAACGCGAAACAAGAAAATCTTGAAACATTTGATAGATCACCTAAGGCTTGCGTTAGCAATTATTCACATTCAATGTCCGGCAAATATATTACTTTGAACTGAAAACAACGCTACCACGAATTAAGAAAGCTAATACAACGTTAATACTGTTATTAATTTGAATACATTCTGCATATACTTCGATCCTGGCGCACGCAATACTCAGTGAGTTGCGAGTAAAGCGCATTCTTGCTGTGCGCGCAAAACTGAATCCTTAGTACGAAGTATGCAATTTACAAGTCAACGGATAGCCGATGTATGGTGGTTTATTAGAGGTTGCACAATTGCTAATAATTTCAAATAGGCTGCGCACGTGATTATTATAATGAGTACTCCGGCAGAATTTATTAATTTCAGTATTAATAATCGAATGAAGATACGTAAATGTTTAATTAAAATATTTTAGTAAATATTATAAATAAGAAAACGGCAAAAGAAATAAAATATGGTAAGCGTAATTTGCTGTGTGTAATTATGAACGAGACAGATGTTAGTAATGTAATATTTTACATTCATTAAATATATATCTGGTGTGTTAAGTGCAATGATTCTGTGTAATTTTAATGTGTGCATGCTAAGGATTACTTATCTCTTAGTTGGCTACATAAATACAATAATTTAAAATACCATTTATAAGATAAATTTAGAAAATATTCATCTTATTTAAAAGAAGAAAAAAAATCTTCCAGATTTCATTTTAAACGATAAAAACCAAGTGTAAAGTTTAAAGAATTACGATTGCAGCCACCATATCAAAGCAAATATATGCATGCATACATTAAACAACTCTTTTAACTGTATTTTATTCAACATAAAAAATGTGCTTCTTGAATATTTAACACTAAACAAATGCATCGAAACGAAGAAAGCGTGATTTTTTCCACTAACTGTGTTTGGTTAATTTTTCCTCAATGATAGAAACGCAAATGCTTAATTAAATTCCGATGTTTGAGTTTATAATTATTACAACAATGGTCGAAGAGATATTTAATTTAAAAGGTATGCGATTTCGAATAGATTTTACTCGGGATATCTATTCTGTTTTTTCTATAAAGTAACAAGGTCTCAATTAGCTTCAAAGTTCTAATCAGATTGGTAGGGTAATATTATCTTGTAAACCAGTGCAAATCATGTTTTATGGACGCGTTCTTACAGTCTAATAGGGGCATTAATTTTGCATATACGTACAACGTACAATATGGCATACACTTAACGATCTTTAGATTCTAACAGCGCAAGTAATAATGATACAAAGAATATGCGATATGTATCTTAGGAATACGCACGTTACTAATGTCTAATTAAAATAATTTTCTCGTACACGGTAGCATGAAATTAGCGTATGCATGTACATGTATAATTATTCCCAGCTCTTACGCGATACAAGTGTATTATTTTGTAATAGGTGTCTGAAGATTTTGTCATTTAAACGTAATATCTAAATGGCAATGGTGAATTTGCCAATATTGTGCAGAATATGTTTTGAGTACGTACCTATAAAATAACTTAATTACATTAAGTATAGTTTTTGTTATAAATAATTTGATAGCGTATAAAATATGAAGATATCTTGGTTGATATATTAATAATAATAATAATAACAATAATAATAATAATAATAATAAAGTTTATTAATGCTAGTACATGAAGTGTTTACATCGTCTCAGCAAAAAAAGAATGAAACAATAGAAATATTAGTAGTTACAAAGATGGATTTAAATCAAATTAAATCATATCGCTAAAATTATTATTAAAAAATTCTTCAACTGAATAAAAGCATTTCGAAATTAAGTATTTTTTCATAATATTTTTGAAAGACATTAATGGTAATTTTTTGATGGAGCATGTATAACATTGAAAAATTTGATGGCAAAATAATTGATGCTATTTTGACTTCTTTTCAGTCTTAGTCGACAGAATCTAAAATTTTCGTTAAATCTAGTAGGATAATTATGGAAATCACTATTAAGAGTGTAGTTATAAAAATTTTCTTTTATAAAAACCACACATTCCAAGATTATATATACACATGGTGTAGTTAAAACTTTAAGTTTAGTAACAGTTTCTCTGCAATCAGCTCTATACTACAAATTCGCAACCAATCTGATACATCTTCTTTGCAGTTTGACTACTTTGAAGAAATGACTGGAATGACCCCAAACTAAAACGACACAGCTCATAACTGAATGAAAAATATACTGTTATTAAATAATTAAGGGATAGTTTATTCTTTAAAGTTTTAATCAAGAAAATTTTGCTTGAGGGTCTTGTACATAGATCATCGATATGACTCTCCCAAGTTAACTTTCGGATTCAACAATACACCGAGTAGCCTTACAGGTTTAATTAGGTGATTCCCAGTTGGTCTCACTGACAGTATATGCCTCTGTAGTTTGGTTGGATTCACACACAATTTATTGGCTAAAAACCAATTATTTATAGCAGTATCCATGGTCTCAGTACTGGCACTGAGACCCACTTCTGAAAAGTCAGAGTTAATAGCTGTTTGTAATCGGTGTTAATATCACAATGCTCTAGGTCATTGATGTGAATTAAAAATAGACATGCTCCAAGAACGGATCTCTGTGGTACACCATGCTTGATATTTGTAATATTGGAAGAACTATTATTATATTTTACAAATTGAGATCTGTCTGATAAAAAACGATTCAAGTAGTTGTAAGAAAGGTCCAGAGAAGTGATAAAGTTTTAATTTTTCAAGTAGAATCTTATGATTTACGCAATCAAAAGCTTTTGTTAAATCATATAAAGTAATACATGTATGTTTTTTAAATTCAAATATTCCAGGTATTGATGTGGTTAATTAAATATGGACTGTGATTGGTAATCTGAATACCTGTATTATAACAATAATATAAACGAAAACTGTTTTTTGAAGTCAAATTGAATATTTCTAATGCGAGGTTTAGAGAAATATCTCCTACTAAATTTATTTGAATCAAAATTTTTACAAAAAAATTCAACAAAATTTATTTGGTTTAAAAAATATTGCATTATATAGAGTAAAGAAGATTTTATTGCACTCGAGGAACAGGTAGTCATGTTTTACTTAAAATTTATAAATGTGAAAAAAATTAAAAGATGTTTTTCAGTGGATGAAATGGAAGTCTCTCATCTACCATCATTGAAAATATATGCATCTACCGTCACTGTGTCTACGTTGCTATGTAAGTACCCGTCTTGGTGGTTAAAGGATAAAGAAATGATCAGAAAAATCATTAACCAAAAAGCTGAAGATGATGAAAGTACGCAGGAGGATGAAAAAAAATGTTAGAAGCAATTCATACTGAATGAATTTACGCATCATCTCTAGAAGTATATCACCTGTTACGCAATTACATAATATTTTAATTAATATGACTAAACTCACATTGGTTTCTTGCACCTGCGAGTTCTTTAATTAATGCAGCAAAAGGCTGCTACACAACCCAAAAATATATCTTGGTTCGGAAGAAATTATTGAACAACGTTGCAATGTTGCAATACATTAAGCAAATAAAGTTAACACCAGAAGGAGAGATATGTGCCGTAGAGGCACTATTGCAGTGGAAACACGTCTTGATAGCAATGAAGTCAAAAAAAGTGAATTCTTTGTTAAAGTTCTTCGCTAGAGAAACATCGCATAGTTACATCTGCTATTGTTTTTTGTTAATATACGCGGAGTCAGACATCTTGTCTGACGATCTGCGGAAATATGCTTCTTATTAAAAATGCGGAAAAATTAAAATTTCTCCAATTAAAGTAAATAAAATAAGCAAAACTTTCAGAAAACAAGAAAAAGGTGGAATGGATCGTATAAAAAAAAAAATAATTAATTCTAAGTTAAATGATTATACAACATTTTTGTTTATTTTGTTTTAAAAATATAAATAAATTTCTCTTCTGGTAACTAAGTATACAGTGTGAGTCTGTAATCTGGAATAAATTCA
This sequence comes from Protaetia brevitarsis, assembly GCA_004143645.1. NCBI lineage: Eukaryota > Metazoa > Arthropoda > Insecta > Coleoptera > Scarabaeidae > Protaetia > Protaetia brevitarsis. The sequence goes on from RXPK01000200.1 coordinate 613,943, forward strand.
GTAAAGCGAAGACAGTATTTTTTTCCGGAAATATGCTCGGACACGTCGATTAGTATTTTAAATTGCCACTTTTTCATCTGAGAAAATTTATAGGAGCGTGTCCCAAACTTGAGATATGACGTCATCGACAATTTTTTTAAATGGTCGTCCTAATTTTTTATAACTATTCTTTAAAGGGGTATATCAAATTACACATGCGTACCAATTTCAAGTTTTTATTCCTTGTCGTAAAAACATATTTAACAATAACTAATTCGAAAAATGAAGAAATCTGATTCACCTCAATCATATCCCTTCTACAATAAATGTTCAAAATGTGGTCCATGTACTTTCTGACAATACCCTAAACGGAGCCGAAACTTTATATAAGATATGTAAAGATTTTAAAATAAGGAAGCATAAATTTTAAACAAATAAGTAATATTATACGATCGTTTATACTATTTTTGTCTTTACGGGCCCGTAGGAATAACTATTCTCGAGATATTTACAAATATGTGTCAAAAATGGTTAATTTTCCTCATTTTTCCCCATTCAAATTGAAAACTAATCTAGAAATAGGGAGATAATGACAATGTGGTGCACCGCAGGGTAAGTAAATCATTTCATCATAACATATTTCTTAAATTTCCAAAGAATTTACGATTTTAAATTATATTTCTAATATATTAGTTTGTTTGACCAATTCGTTCACAATCATTGCAAATGATTTTGTATATTACATAAGAATTATTTGGAATAATGGTTTTCTATACAAAGTTGCTATAAAGTCGGCGGTTAGAAACATTGGTAGTATAAGTAGACAGTGATAATAATATATGTCTTTATTTTCCAATCATAAACTAGAAATTAACGATTTGTATGTTATATAAGCTTCATCGATAAATGATCAAAATTTAAAAAGTACATGACAAAGATGGTAGCCGCAAAGTGGAGTTCAGATAGAAACCAGTTAACCTTCGTTCCTCCACTCATAACTTAGCTGAATAATTAATTTATTAGTGTAGGTGTCATTTACAGCGCGAGAATCAGGTTGATGAATTCGTGCGCTGTAAATGACCTAACGCACGACATTTATATTAAATTTTTTGACCGGAAACATTTAAAAAATCTTATTTAATTTAATAATTAATACTTCAATATAACATATATGTCAAAGTAATCTTTTGATGCTGATTTTTAGTAAATAAAAATGAAAACAGCAATAAAAATACCGGTACATGTGCTTTTTACACAATAAATTAAAGGATATTATGCATATTTTACATTGGAAGTAACTTGAGATGAAAACAAATGCCGTGCGTGCAAATGAACTGCCGCATTCATAGTTGTAATGCAAGTCTGGAGTGCCAAAATACTACGCCGGCCGTAAGACAAAGCATACAGCTTCAAATCGCTCACGGCTGATATTACATCCGGTATTGAAAAAAGTGAAAAAAAAAATAAGAAACGGATACCATTTGAAAATTATGTCATAGCAAATCAGAAACGCAAAGTACAGAGCACAAGAATAAAAGAAGTTCATGTAAATCCAAGCCGACAAAATCCAGCGCGTCATGAAACAGAAATTAAATTTGATAAAATTGGAAGCAACTTTAAGAATCAGTACGTCTCAATCAATGTTGCCACCATTGTATTAACCAATAGACAATTAAACTACTTACTTATTCTACGAAAGCTGTAACTTATTATCTCCTCATTTCAATCTTCTTCGCTTCAATTGGCTTATGCGTTTGGAAACAATGCGAAAACACATTAGAGGAAGTTAAAAAAAAAAAAACGAATCGAAACAAAAGAACGCCGAGAGAAACAGAATGTAAATAAAAGCAAACGGGTAACGAATAACTGGGAAGAACAGTGAAGTCTCTAATTCGTTTTTAATGCTCTCGCGACAATGATGCCGTAACACCTACCAGCATAACATTTTAATTTAATAATTTTTGAGTCCCTAACTTATGTACGTATGTATATATACATATATGTATAATGTATCCGACTTACATTAATGTCACGGCGAATTAACAAATTCTTACCGCGAAATCCCGTCTCTAGGCGACACGACGGGCAATTTATTTGTTAAAGTAGCTGATATCTAAGCGCGCCGGCCAGAAACTTGACAGACAGATTTAAATTGTAGGCACTATATAGATTCCTCAAATTGAATTTTAATTGTGCGCCGCGCCGAGCTTGTGGTGCTGTATTTTCACGAACACTGTTTCGTTCAATTAAATACTGTGACGCGCACCGTGACACCCTGAGATAACGAACTGAATATACATAAAAAAAATAATATTCATTCAATAATAATTGAGTAGGCGATTAGATGACAAGGATGTATGCAGTCTAGTCTTTAATTACAAGATATATAAACGGGTTATTAATTCTTGGTGTGGTTATTAAAAGAAATTAATAATTAAATAATAAGGATTATTACACTAAGTGCAGATCCAGACTGATTTAAATTGCAGGAATTTCATTTTAATTTTTATGGATATGGAGCACGTAGAGCCTTGCCCTTTGTTGTTTCAAATATATGCAAAAAATGTACAGTATTGTGAGAAACAAAATATTTGGTTAGAAAGTCAGTCAGTATATTCAAACAAATTATTTAGTCCAGTATGGTCTTAACACAATAATATAGTTCAACTTTGTAAAAATGTTGGATTGGTTCAATTACTTCATATTGTTGAGACAACATCAGTACTTTGTTAACTCAAACAAATTTGCAAAGATTGAAAGCTTTTTACAGTAAGAAATTAACAAATTAATGTACTTACTGCTAATAACTGTAATAATTTACAGGAAAAGATTTTCCTCACGCAGGATTCGACCTACATACTCTCGTTTACCGGACGAACGCTCTACCAATTAAGCTAGAGAGGAGCATATAGATTCGAGCGATAAATCGACGATATTTAAGAAGGACGTCGGTCTGCCAAGATCTTGGACATACCTCAAAATTTACGAATTGCTGTTTCTGAAGCAAAAAAGCTAATGTTAAAGACGGGCATCGGCCTGTCGACATAGCAGTAATAATTATATCCACCAACTGCCAACATCCCTCGAGATTTACGTATTGTCGTTAATGGAATCAACAAGCAAACCCTCAATCTAATAAAATCTCATTTATTTTAGAGATATTGCGAAAATTAAGAAAATAATTGATATAAAAAGCGATCATATTATTTTGTTACTTCTAGTTTGTTAATTAAAAAAAAAAACTCATTAATTTCACTTAAACAACAAGTACTCTTCAATTAATAAAGTGAATTTTATTAAGAAATAAGGATTACGCTAACCACAATTGTAGTTAATTAATGTAATTATTATGTTCAAATTACTTTTTTTCCAAACCTAGCCCATACTTTTGTAAACAGGTTCTGTGATCTAAGCATTATTATTAAGACGAATTTTTCTACCCATGTAGTTACGTTAAATAGGTATACGTGATACAACCATTGTTGTAAAGATGGCGCCTCTCCTATGTCACCCAAACACGGTTATAAAAAGATGATTTGGTGCATTTACCGGAAAAAACATTGTGTACCGGCAAAGATTACTTTGCAAACGTCACATACAGAACAAAATAAATTAATGAGATCAAAACTTCTCAAATTAAGGACCCTTTATTCTTTGATTCAACGGTCCAGCTTTACTGTACGGAAAATTCTACTAAAAATTCACTATTGCATTTGCGGTAAGCAATATGCAATTTATAGCTCTTTTATAGTATGTATGTCAGTATTCTAGTAACACTTTATTGAATAGTGAAATTTTGTGGTAAGATTTGATATTAAATTTGATTAAGGAACAAAAGAGCTGCAGTAACAATAAGGTAAATAATTCTGACAAAATTATTGTTTGAATAAAAATAGCGTAAAGTTAACCTCAATTAAATATTTAGTAAGTGAACATAATATATTTTTACTAAAAAAAAAATATTGTTATTACAAAAAATATATATTTCAAATAAGCAAATAAATCTAATTGCTTCAACAAAATGTTTTGTTCTTCTGTGTGTTATTTCTATTTGAGTCAATAAAATTTATTGTTTGAAGTAAATATTCCATTTGATCAACTTTACAAAATTTTATTTGAACTAAACATATATATCTCATTATTTCAATGATATAATTAGTTATTGTTAAGTATTACACACATTTGACTCAATAATTTTTGTTTGAGCAAAATATTTTATTTGTTTAATTTATATTATTATTGTTAAAACAAACAAGTTTAATTAACAACGTTATTTGCTTTAGTCCAACAATATATTTGTTTGCCCATATTTAAAACAAAGATTTTAGTCAATACAACTGAAATTTGGTTGAGTCAACCAAATTGGTTTTTCAGTGAGTGGGGGAATCACCATATAAGCAGAAAAGGGAATAGAGATGTGAGTTTCTGCCTATCAAGCGTCTCTAGCATTCCACCATGAGCAAATTCACTTTCATTAGTATCATATCTCACGTATTATTCTTAATTTCCCCCTAAAAGATCATGAGTTTAGATGCACGCCCTCTAGGGGGCATACGCCAAACTCTCATTCAGTCAGCGGCCGCGGCGTATGTCGGTAATTCAATCACTGCCGTACACTTTTCATTAAGGTATGTTATCTTTTCGTTCTTGCAATAAATTGCAAATCATTGAACTAACGAAGAAGGTACATTTAATAGCCTATTGCGAATAATGTTATAAAATTGTGAGTAAGAATAACAAAATTATTTATTGAACGGATGAAAATATACCATAACAAATATTATCCATGGATTAATGTACAATGATCTGTTATAATCATAAAAACTAATTAATTTCACGTGTCATTACTTAATCAGAGATGGTAAATAATATTTTATCATAACAATAACACATTTCGTTCTGTCGGTGAAAATTCTATTCAAAACTCAATGAATGTAGATTATTGATATCATGTCCAGTATTTTTCTCGATGGTCATTTGTATTGTTGCATCTGAGAAGTCTTAAAATAATTTCTAGTGTGGCAAAATCGTTGTGAAAGACAGCGGACCAATTTATTTTTTAATGCTATCGTTTATTTACATATATTAAGCCCTAATGGTGCTGATGGGCATCACCTATGCACAATGCCCAATATAGGTAAAAAACTGGGCAAAACAGATTAAAAAGAAGGCGATGAAAACATATCTAATTTGCGTTCGCGAATTATGCAGATGCCCTACACAATAATAGCCTTTCTGAAAATGATGGATGAGTATCAGAATGTTATTATTATATCTTCTTCATCTAGTCCACCTTTCGGGTAGGTATATACGGGAAAGGATGTTTGTGAATGAATGACGGTGCATTAACAAACCGTGGAAATTAATTCTAGGAGAGGTCCGGTCATTGTCCCTGTGTGTGCGTAAATGTATATACAGCGTATACACGTGTAAAAAGCGTGTTTATGCCATCGTGCTGGTCCTCCTGCGTGTTCTGCTAGCCCACGGTGTTTACGAGATCGTACGTATGTCGTATACCATGTTATACGTGTTGTGTTAATGTTGTTGGTGTATGTGTGCGTTTGTTGAGATAGGTCAGCCAGAATACCTGGGCATCTCTGAAAAGCTCGCAGCGGTTCTGTCGGAATGCGCATTGGCCCAGTATCGTCTCTGTTTAGCATATAACAATGTGGAATTTTGCCCTTGATGTTCGGACGCAAATTAGAAACAGTGTCGGGATTTTCGTTTCGATTATGCGCGGCATCTTCTACTCCTTGACGGTGATGTATTGAGGAGTTCGTTTTTAAAAATGAAATACATCGTCTCGTTAAATCTTCTCCATATATTTGACGACACGCTGTGTTCCAAATTATATGTATTTGATCCGATTTCTTTGTTATCGGACTTGACTACTTAACATACCTTTAAATTAGTAGGTATTTTATGTGGTTAATGGTTGGTAAATGTTGCAAAGAATGTATTATGTCTGGATAGTGGCTATGATCCTTTGCGATTGCAATATACATACTATAATATCGGAAAACATCAAAGCAAAGAAGCAGGTAGAATTATTAACATTAGTTTTTATATATATTCATAATCTTTGTTTTGTTTTTGCTAGAATTATTGTATGTTTATGCAGGATTGAACAAATGTATTACAACACCAAATGAAACAAATATTTTCATACAGATTTGCAATTATTTTTGGCAATTGTCGTAATTAATTGTAAAGTATTTCATCAAGTTTCTCCTTAAACGAAATTGTGTTCCTTTCTTGGTTTAATCGATTCAGTAATAAGTACTTAGCTGAAATTCTATGTATATAGCAAATTATATTAGTTCGATTTCTAACGAAATCAGAGTAGTTTAGATTGAAAGGTAAAAGCTCAAAATCTTGATAATCATGGAAAAGAAAATTAATAAATCATATTGTTTTGAACCCAGAAAATTCGTAGAATCCAAAATAATATGCAAAAATATATAGGCTGTTCTATTTATAGTGGCAGATTTACTCGGAAATTGGAAATGATAAAACGTGTGAACATCTAGGTGCATTAAAAAGTTACAAATTCTCAGTAAATGCTACACTCGTTTTTTTTTTGTAAAAAATGTATATAAATAAAAAAGTCATGGATGCTAAGACATGCTCAAAGCCACAAGAATCAACTCAGTATTGTGGTCGAGAATTTAGAGCTGGGTTTCGTAAGTCAAAGACCACCTTTGCCACATTAATGGTGCTAGCTAGGGTGTCCATTAAACCATTTGTATATTGTGTAGAGGAAGATATTCAAAATATTAAGAACATTGAGGTATATTTGTTTCAAGATAATTTATTTATTCAGTCTGCAGTTTCCTCCAGAATATTTAATATCTTTTACAGCTTCATAGAAATTTTTATAACATTAAGTCAAAGAATTCAACACCAAAAGTCCATATTTTATGTGAACATTTAAGAGAAACAGAGTTCATCGTTGTTAGGATCCCTTAAGGTCGAAGTTTTCCGTGAAATGTAAGAATTTAGAGAGCGCAAGATGAGTATGTTTCTGCAATCTTGTGGACTTACCTACGAACCGTGGTTCTATTTTTGTATGTTTATGAAAAGCTCTGATGAATTCCTGGGCGAGAAGTGAGTGATCCGTTGTCGTTATCCTTGTCAATGAAAGACTTCTTTGAATGTGTGTTGATGGACATAGCGTATAGCTAAATCCAATAATAATAATAAGGGAAACAAAGCAACAAGAAGCTATCTAACAATAAGTAACTTTATACATTTATAACGGATCATCCTAAGTTAAAAGCGTAAAGCGTCAATGCCAAAAGTCTCTTTAGCGCCCGGCGATGTCCTTTTCGGCTTGACGCCGTCTAGCTTTTTTGCGGACATAACGCCATCTGGCATTCTTGCCGGCTTGGCGCCGTCTGGCGTTTTTGTCAACCTGACGTCGCGTCGTCTGGCGTTCTTACCGGCATAACACCATCTGGCATTCTTGCCGGCTTAGCGCTGTTTGGCTTTTTGTTGGCTTGCCGATTTGACGCCGCCGGGCGCCCTTGGTAGCTTTGCGGCGTTGTGGCTGGGCGCTTCTCTTGCTTTCTGGTCAGCGCTATTCTCCATATTTATGTTAGAATGATATTTTTACTAGAAATGTATTATTTTCTTGAAAATTTCTGTCACCATTTCTGCTTCGGACTTACAATTCACTTTTTTTTGTCAGTTACTTAGATTATTGTTTTTTCTTCTTTAGCGATTATAGTTTTCTATAGACAGGACACCTTTATATACTCCGAAAAATTCTGTAATGTATAACTCGTACTTTTCTGTAAGCTATTTTATTTTGTTTAGAATTTTGTTACCCATAAAAAATTGACTTAACGGTAGGTTTGATAGATATTCATATTTTAATAGCCTTTCTTTGAATTAGAGTTTAGTATTAAATGTTGAACGTAGCATAAATAGTTGAAGATGTATATGTACTTGTATTGGTGTTTCGTTTTCAAAATAGAATACATTTTTTTTCTTTAAATTTATTGTTATTTCAATTATACTTATTGCATATTACAGTACGAACTGCATTTTTTGGATTTATGATATACAGTGTGGTCCACTAAGTGTGCAACAAATGGAAATTTTCTTTATTAGTTGCCCAATTGTAAAATAAATCCTGCCAAACGTTGGTGCATGCTTGATATCTAGACTGGGCACACTTAGACTGTCTTAAAGTCAATTAGTTTACAGGGCAGATCAAAAATTATGAATATCGTTTAAGAGTAAAGTACCATTATTTTGAAGAATACAGCAAAATGTTATTAAAATATAACCCAAATATAACCCAAAAAAAGTAGTCAATTTTGTATTAACCCCTGTATAATATTTTTGTTTAAATATATTTTACATTATTACATATTTAAACTTACTACAAGAGGATTTCTTCTCAACAATTTCCTTTCATATTTCATCAAATTTGGAAAACGTATTATACTTATGTATACCTTTTCATAAGTGATCACGAATTTAATATTATTTTAAAAAAGGTAAATATTTTACAATAATAATATGAATATTCAAAAACTCTCTTTCAAAGAACAAAATTTTTATTTTAAATTCACGATAAGGGACTAGAAACACGGCTGGTAAGTACAAAATGTAGTAAAATTAATCTAGATAAACCATGAATAATGAATGAAACGAACAACATCACATGAAAGCAAAATTTATAATACAAAATTATAACCTTACAAATGAATGGTAAAAAGTTAAAAGCGTAAAAGCTTCGAAATTTCTAATATATGTATATGTAGTATAACTATCCACACCTAATATCTGGGTACATTTTTTAATTCTAAGGCACTAGTTTTAATAAAATTTTGCCGTATTCTTCAAAATAATGGTACTTTATTTTTGGACGATTTTCATATTTCTTGCTCTGCCCTGTAAACTAATCGACTTTAAAACAGTCTAAGTATGCCCAGTCTAGATGTCAAGCATACACCAACGTCTGGTAGTATATATTTTACAACTACGCAACTAATAAAGAAACTTCCCATTTGTTGCACACTTATAATTGGTAGATCACACTGTATAATACATTGTCAGAAATAACAAAATTGTTAATATTATGAGCAATATTAAATATAGTAATGAATTAGATTTATTTGAGTTATTATTTGGACTATTTCCATCCTTTGTAGGGCTTTGATGAACCGATGTTCCAGCAGTTCGTCTACTGCCGTCATCAGGGTAGCCCTGAAGAGGGCTGTTTCTTGCCAAACTCATTATATATAATAAAAAGAAATAGCCCTCTTCAGAGCTACCCTGACGATGGCAGTAGACGAACTGCCGAAACGTCGGATCATCAAAATCCTACAAACGATGGAAATAGTCCAAACAACAACTCAAGTATTCATCCATCGTCAAAAATCTCTCGTCGTGAGTTAAATTAATTTGTTGATTAATTTACAATTTACGTTGCAAGAAAAACCATAGTTATTGGCGTTAATATTGTTAATTAAAAGAATAAAGTTGATGTATTGATCAATGAATTTAATAATATTCCTTTTATTTCATGTTACCCAAAACAAGTATGAAATAAGTCTAAAAAGAAAAAGAAAGATATACAAATAGTAAGCAAAAAAATAGAATTACAAATATATACTAATACTAATACATTATACTATATACTAATATTTTAGTAATTTCAACAAGTGTTTGTTGAATCAAAAAATAATTTATTAAATGAGCAATACATACACTTACACTAATAGACGTTGTTGATGAAATCTATGAACCAAAATAAAATTAATTTATACTCTTTCATTAGCTCAATAAACGTGTTCACTAGGTAAATTATAACCATCATATTTGTTGTCTTGATGTCATTTTTCAGTGGCATTACGTACCTTTTTGATTGGGTGTAGGTAAATAAAACACATCAATAATAGGTACAAACTTTGCAGAATTGCTTTCTTTTGGTTCCTCTTAAATTGAAAAATAATAATATTAAAAAATCATTAATCTTTAGGTTTAAGAATGAACGAATTTGTAATAATTTATGAGTTTTGCTTCATGACTTTATTTATATTAAAGTGTAATAGAACCTTAAATCGTTTTAAATTTGGTGCGGATCTAATTCTATAAGCGATACTGCATCATTTAATTTGAAGGTAGAATGAAATCACCTCGAATTCGATTAGAAATTGACGATGTGACTTGAAAGCCGTGAAAATATTATTACTAATACTATCTATATAAACACACCCACAATATTCTTTTCGGCTTACAAATAAAAAGCTCGCAAATTTAGTTTTTTTCAAAATTGAAATAACGGACATTTGTCGATAGAAAACCCGACAATATTTCTTCATTTCATTGTTAACCTGGTACAAATTAAATTTTAGTAGTTTCGTATTCATTTAAGTAGAACAGATTTGCTTGTTTGCCTAAAATACGCACCACTAACCATTATTAATTCTATGCGTAAGTAATAGATGGAGCCGTTCGAGTGTTAAATTGGTACAATTATGTCTAATTGTATTTTCGGTTATGTTGGCATGTAAATAAATCGAAAAGAAAAAAGTGTAAAAGGTATTTTTTAGTGATTTTCTTCGAAAATATTCTATTGTATCCCTTAAATAAAAGCTTTACGGTACTTCATTATATTTTTTACTAAGTCTTAGGTATGAATCGAATAAATTTCTTTTTTCATTCTTTTTCACTTATATATAAATATTGGCTCGAACACTTTGTAGTTTTCGTATAAAATTTTTTGGCAATTCTGTAAGCACATAAATTAAAATTATAATTGCATTGTTGCATGAATATATTTTAATAAATAAGAAAAATAAGAACAATAAAGTACTGAGAAATAAATTGCGGTTTAAACAAAGACAGATAGCACACCAGAAAATATATAAATGTAATTTCGTAATCGTCAATCGAGATGCCGAAAGCTGTCCTCTGCGAGTATAAATATGTAATCTTGCGTGGATAATGGGAAACATTCGGCTCGATTGTAGACATTGCAGTTAATTAAACCGCAATTTACACTAATCTTTATGGAAATTACGACTTTTTTTTCGTCTCACAATTTCGCGAATATTCATTAAAAACAGATTTTGCCTCGTCGTGTTTCCCACGATGCCGCGTAGAACAAATAAAGCAAAACTAGTCGGTTGGTGCTAGGTAAATACGTGTTCTATGGCTACTGCTTCTGTTCGCAAGATGTTTGTTCTTATATATATGTAGTTGTTACGTGTGTTGTATCACTTTTCGTTCTATTTACCTCTTTGCAACACTGATTATTGAACGTATATGTAATGTCACGGAATAAAGTTTATTGTTCTAAAAAGGAATGCATTATCCATTGACTTATTTGGAATTTTACAATTGGTCATAAGACCATATGCATGCATGAATGTATTAATAATGCAAAACTTCACATCTTATTTTTATATTATCCCTTTGCTGCATTGCTCTCGCCACATTAATATTTATGGTTCCGCCATTACATTGATGTATTTATAAATATACACGGCGATTAACCATGCGGATTTACATTCCCGTTTGTTGTGCCGTGTTACTTGCCGTAATAATCGGAGAACGATTGCTGAACGTCGGCCGTCGCCTGAACTAAAATCGTTTGCCGGCGTATAGGGAAGTATGCTACTATATAGATTTACTTTATACAATTCTATGAATAATTAGAAACAATAGACGTAACACAAATGGAGTTTTTATGGACCGCGTTTATTTATGCCGTACAATCCGAATCCGGGTGTGTATGTAAAATGCATATACATACGTGCAGCGGTAATAATAAACTAGCATGCTGTAAGTGCATTGGAAATTAAATAGAAAAGGAACGGTTTATGATACTTGCGGTCGGAAGCTTTAGAACTCTGATTTGTGTGAAATCCTATGCATACGGGACAAAAAAGCAAGAAGTAGTAACTATGTCTTACGATTTATACAAAGTTTGAAGTCACATGACCTAACCTAGAAATGTCATTGACGATAATGCAAATATACTCTATAGCTACGGGAAAGGTGACGATATATACAGGGTGTTTCACTAGCAGGAAATTCCGCTATGATTCGTAAACAGTGACAGGGATTTGTACAGGATGTTTTGTAACCTTTGTAAAGTCTCCAACTTTCTTTTTTTTAAATACAACACCACAATATTATTGTATTTTCAAAAGCATTAGTAAAATTAAAAAAAATAATAAGGTATAACATATTTTAGCGCTAAAATCGTTAATTTCCTGTAGTTTAATTTTTAGTTAGGATAAGTGAACAATATTTTGAAACATCTTAGTACGGACCTACTTACACCAGCAGGTTTGTTTATAGTTATATTGTAATATACTGGGTGTTCGTCACTAAGGTGCAAACTCATTCAACTTCAAATGTCTTCAATCTTATTTTTTTTTCTTGAAATAGATCACCCTGTATATGTTTACATCATTAAATTCAAGGGAGGTATACCTAAAGGGCGGATAAATTACCGAAAGAGGTGGTGTCTAGGGGTGATAGAGCGATTATTAGATTTGGGGTAATTTCAGCTAGCGTAAACTTGATAATGATTTGGCAGAGTAGGTGGGATATTGCTTTAAATGCGACATGGACTAGGAAATTTATCGGTAGCGTTACACGTTTTAGGGAAATGAGGGTTAATTCGTCGTATCAGGCGGTAGAATTAATAACAGGTCACGGTAATTTTAAATCATTTTTATGTAGAATTGGGAGGGTTAATGATTCGCATTGTGAATGTGGTGGGGTAGATACAGCGATTGGCCGCGAAGCGAAACAAATATTACAGATAATGAATCGGTCTAATAGTGGGAATTTTTTAGTAATGCTGCTAACGAACTAGATAGGTTGTGGCATGATATTTAGATAGTTAGTACGGTAGTATGTGTATTTATGAATGAATATTTTATGCTCTTTAGTGGTCGGGATTAGTGTTAAATTATAGTTGTAAAATGGTTAGGGTACATAAATAAATATTCAAAATATAGATCTTTAATTTAATTACTATTGGTTAGAATAATTAAGATTAAGTTATTGTGAAGTATTAGAATAGGTAATGCTGTTGTTTTGTTTGATTTTAGGTCATTGCTTCTGTTTCAACTTCCAATTCATAATGAGTGAAAAAGTGAGCAGCTATGTGAAGACGCACGACTGTCGGAATTAACGAAACGTGGAAGCTGCTTCTTCAGTACTCAGAAGGATAATAATAATCTGCCGGCTATCAGTAACAAGATATAGCACTTCTTCCCAGATCCTCTCAGAGTAAGGTTTTTGCCATGGTATTCCCTTACTCCTTAGCGAATGCTGTTATCTCCTAAAGTCGTTCCATGGGCGCAAATATTCTAACAACTAATAGCTAACCGATTTACAGTAGACTTGCGATTACCTGAAGTAATCACATTTCACATATTTCTACATTTATAATGAAGTAGTGCTCACATTAATTTCGCTACTGTATTATATTTCTGTTATTAACAATCATAGGGAAATTATTGAGTTAGAGTAGGAACATTTCAATTGTTATGGAACTTATATAGTACTTAGGTAGGTAGGTAGCCTCTTGTAGTACCTTTTTTAGGTGGAGCACGGGGTTGGGAAGATTTGTAATTATTTAGCTTTTAATAAATAAAATGCGCTTTGATTTTTATTAAGCATACACTATGTCTATGTCTTCCACTTTTCGAGTTATTATAATTTTCATTCATTTTTAATTGTTACTATCATATTTGTACTCTTAATAGGCGAACATTGTAAAAATGAAGGCTAGAAAATAAATATTTAATATAAGAATTACAAACTCTGCCAAATAATACATAAAAACAATAATTGGAACACCAGATATTCGATATAATTTTGACTAGAGCACATTTGCACATTTCTTCAAAGACCCTGATAAACGCGTTTCTAGTCTTAATCTTCATATCGCCTACAGTTGTTGGAGGCTGACGGTAAATAAACTCCTTAACATATCCTCACCGAAAAAGAAGCAAGTTTAGTCTAATGACCATGGCTGGCCATCTAATCGGACCACTATTTCATCTATCAAAACAATGTTCATTTAAATAATTAATTACACTATGCGCAGAATGAGCTGGTGCCCCATCATGTTGAAACCATATTTGCCCTCTGATGTCAAGAGGTATATCATCCAACAACTAATAATTCATAAATAAAATTTTAAAAGAATCCTACTTTTCCTTGCTGTTTTTTGCGCCTACTGACAAAAATATTGACCTTTGATTTAAATCACGTCGATCTAGTTTTTGAACCAACGGTTAATCGTAAGGAAGAAATTTATTTTTGTTTAAAATGCCTCATACTGACGTCACACGCTAAAATCCCCCTGTAAAATCTCCTGCAATAGAAAGATTTGGGGATCAACATTACCTACTAACAAAAATTGTTTTTTTTCGCGTTTTTTTTTGTTTTTTTATAACACTTCCATTTTCTTTAAATTGGTTTAAGAGTATTTCAAAAATGGCTTAAACAAATATTATTGGCGAAAATTGAAACCCCAAAAACATTAGGTTTTGTCATTCAATTTATATGATATACTAGGTTTTATATACTCATTCAATTAAAAACATTATGTTACCAATAATTTACTGTTTAACGTAGTTTTTGAAGAATTAGTTACTGTATTTGTAATTTATTCAACATAAACTTCATAATCTAAGTCGCAAGAATTCGCAGATAAAGATTAAGTTAAACAAGCATTTATATTTGTTCTGGGAACTCAAAATTTTATCAAAACTGCATCTTAAGTTAACAAGCAAGAACGTGCTAGTTTTATAATTCTTTTCTAATGAAATACTAGCCATTTTAAATGATCAAAGTCGCTATAGTTTTAGCATTCCCACGATATAATTAGTCATGATAAATTTAAGCACGCTTTCCACCCCTTAATCTCCATCTCTTTTTTTTTTAACCGAAACACTGGCCGCAGAGCTATTAGAACCTTTACTAACAGCAAGTGTTTTTTCGTCCTCTTCAATTTTTTAAGGGTAATATATTTTCTAAGGTCGTTTTCGTAATTCGGCCTGGTGTCCCTTTTTATGAATTAGATATTTTTACCTGCCCTAGAGTCGTTCCTTTCGGCCGCTTCTCGCGAACCAGCGGCTTCATCTAACGGTAATTTGTAAGTGAGAGAAAGAGAGCGCATGGAAAAGAATGGAGAGAAGCCGAAAATCAGATAACTGTATATTTAATATACATGCAACCAATCTATGTATGTGTATTATGCCTATGTAAGTTTATCTGTGTATAAAACAGGATTAGCAGAGGTAATAGAATTATTAATGTAATTATCCTTAATTGGTTTTCGCAGAAGGGGAAAGTGATAATCTAATTTTTATACCTTTTGTTTGGATATATTTATTAAATAACTCTTGTCTTATCTATGAAAAGTAGAATACTGAAACTTTCAGATAAATCATACCTTCAAAAAAACGTTTTCGCTCTTATAACATTTTTGTTAATAATGGTTATCCACCTAAATTGGTGCAGAATATTGCTTACAATTCCTCCGTAGTCGGCTTTAGTAACAGTGAACACCTTAATACAGTGAGTACTTCAAACAGGCCCACCGTAGAGTCCATCATTGAACCGGATGATCATATGGTTTAAAGGTGCTGTCGTTTTTCCTTCATCAATGAACTTACTTCTAAAATATCCAGATTATTCAAGGAAATTCCTATTAAGATTGCTCCTTACAATGATAGAACCTTAAATTGTCTCTTTTCTAAGTGTAAATCTCCAACTCCGTTAGAATTACAATCGAATGTCATTTGTCGAATCCAATGTCAAAATTGTAATGCCACTTACATTGGCCAGACATTTCAGTATTTCAAAAAGAGAATTAGACAACACCTTTTTGATTGTGAACACCTTAACACTAAATAGCTTTATCAGTTCATGCTATTAATAATAAACAATTTGACGATATTATGTAGGGAAACATATTTACAATAACGTCTTTTCCTTGAAATGTATTGCATTAATGAAGATTCTTTGTTTATTAATTTCAGAACAGATTCTGAAACATTCTGAAGTTACTGCAGTCGCTCGCACCGTAAAAAAGTAGATACTTTTAAAGTAATTTATATACATTTGGATACACTTCATTATAATTATCATTTAAAATATATTTCAAAATACCTTGGAAGCAAGCTTTACTTATCTCGTTGCTGTGGAGTTTTATAATTTTTTTTGAGAGACTTTCTAATTCATGTCCTGATAGGTTAGTAGATAGTAGTTAGATAGAAGTTTTTAAATAAGCGAATAATTTGAAAGAGGGTCAAGTAATTTTTTTGAATCCACTTTCCTATATCTATACAATAACAGTGTCGATCACAACATTGAAAAAGTGACATCTAAATCCTTTATCTGGTCCTGTAAAATTGTATCTTCCTTATTACGGAAATCCTTTTTTCTTTTTCAAACATATTTTTTTAAGGAAGCTCTCTGAAATTTTCATGCCGGGTGTTGTTGTTTTGGATTCATCCAAAATATGTTAAATTTTGATCTTAATCAGATCTAATGAGATCCTCTTTTTCCTAGAAGACTCTCTTTAATTTTGTTCTCTTAATTAGACGTATCATTGGGAGTGGCTCTTTTCTGTAGCTGCTAACTGTGAGGTTCTCTACGCCCAATACTAGAAATATTGTTCTCGCCAGGCAATCTCATTAGTACAGCCCGTGAACTGATGTTCCTTCCTTCTCTTGGCAGAATCTGCAAATAGTGTCATGTACTAAGCAATAGGTGATTCCTATGCCTACTTAGTTTAGAGTGACCAGTTATTTTGCCTATCATTTTACCAGTCTTTCTGACGTTGCTCAACCAGTCCTTAGAAAATTCAAGTCCCTGTTCCTTTATAGAAACTCCTTTGTATCTCCTTAGATAGAAGAAACCTTCTATCTTTGCCTTAGTGACTTTTGCCACGATTTTCTGGTCTCTTCTTCTGGAAGGGCCAGCTTCAACCAATGACCTTGACGAGCCGCACCTGGCCCGATAGGATCAGATTTTCCTTCACGTTTGAGTGGCTGGAAACCGAAGCTAATATCAATTTCTTTTGGGTATTCACCACATTTAGGGTGCTCACGCAGTGCCAAACCAGCTTAGAGTCAACATTTGCGGAACGGATCGCTTTAATATTGATTGTATTTTTAATAATTTGATAAATAACATTTTGCTTTTTATGTATTGAATCAAGTACACTTTATGTTTGAAGTATTAATAAGCTGTCATTATTTCTTTCAGTTAGCTCATCTACAACTCTGTAAGTTTCTTCAAGCTACACTGCTTTTACTGAGCACATCGTGGCTTCTCAAAGAGCATCACATGATGGTTTAAGCGTAATATTTAAATGCTTCAGTAAAATTTTCTATCTTTGAATGTGATGCAGAAAATAAATAGTATAAAAATTATACCAATATTCCAAAAAAAAAAAAAAGATTTGCAAGATATATTTATCACAAATTAATCGATTCAAAGAAAGTTATAACCTAGACGCAAAAATTACGTGAGAGTTCATGGTGTTTGAAAAGCATATTTGCTAGAGCCTCGCCAGTCGTATCATTTACTTTAATAAACTGTACAAATAATTTTTTCCTCGTTTTATTTTATGTTAGATTTTGTCTCGTCGGGGCCCCTCATGAGTATAAGACCCGAATGCTTTGTCTCCATCCTCCTGAAAAAAATCTAAATTCCCTTCGAATCTGCATATTTTAAACTATTTTTTAAGTTTTTTGCAGCAGAAATTTTGTCGTTTGTATTATTTCATGGAAACCTCACCATTTCTTTTCTTTTTGTAATAACAAATAGTTAGACCTTTAGTTTTCACTTATCAGAAGTCGTCGGTAAGTATTTAATGATGCATAACATTTTTAAAACTTCTAAGTAAAAGTAGTTAGAAACAACATTGATTAGACTAGGTTAGGATTGAGGTGCCCTGTGGACCTTTTCAGATCTATTGTGATCCCCTTTTTCCTAGAGGACGGTCTCTAATTTTGCCCTCTTAATTAGACCTATCATCTTTGATAGCGGCTTCTTTATGTAACTACTAGGGGGTGGGGTTCTCCTCCCCCATTACTAGAAACCTTGTCCTCGCCAGGCCTTCACATTGGCACAGCACATGAACTGGTGTTTCTTCCTCCTCTTGGCAGTATCTGCAGATTGCATCATCTGCCAGGCCTATGTTGTACATATGCCTATTCAGTCTACAGTGACCAGTCAGCAGACCTACAATCATTTTGACAGTCTTCCTGTCGTTATTCAGTAGATCTCTTGTGAATTCAGGCCTCTGCTCCTTTAGGAACACTTTTGCCTGTCTTTGTCCTGGTGATTTTTGGAAACAACATTAAGTTTTGCAAAATATTGAGCTATTTACAGTTTTGTCATCAACTTCTATATAGTACTAAAGATAAATTTTATATTAAATTATTTATTACATCATTTTCCACAACACTTCCTCAGCTCTATCAATGGATTTGTTACCTACAATTCTCCAAGAGAGGACAAATGCCATCTACGGTGTCTTTTGAGTCTTAAAATGTTGATATTATAGATTTACGGTTCATTTAACTCGTTGTTATAACACCCTAAACAAATATCAATGTGATGTGAGTAAAATAAAGTTAATCATGTGTTCATGACTAACACTATATTTAGAAGAATCCAAATTGCCGCTTAGCATCTAATTAAATTCCGCTGTACCAACTATTAGCTTCGTAATTAAATTAACGTTCTTGCACACAAATAATATATGCATCTGGTGAGCTATAATAAGTTATTGGGATTTCAGGATCATTGTTATTACCTCACGGGAATTAGAGACAACATGTGGATAATAGTAGCAAATTGCTTAGGAGGCTAAGTAATTGTAATGCTTAACAAATTACGCGTTTTGCTAGTTTCTTTTTGGTTCCTTATTAGTAGCGGATAAATTCGCGTCGTTTAACATATGTACGTATGTAAATTGCTTTCTTATTGATTTAAAGCGTGTTTCTGTTACATAACTGGCCGGATACATGTCTAGGATTCACATGAAAATAATTAAAGGGTTAATTTTATCCAAGTTGTAGCACTTACTGATGAAATTTGATGAATTTAAATGTTTATGTTTAAGATAAAAAAGTTAAAACATTAAAATAATGTTAAAAGTAATTTACAATCCCTGTTTCTCCAAAAGTAATAATTTTCTGTACTGCATACATATGTATTTCATTTAAAATGCATCCACATACTATTGGCACGTCCAAAATTAGGCCCAAATTATTCCGTAACCGTGGTAGCCAAAAGGTGTTCTTCGTTTTTACATCTTCCTTAATTTACGAAAAGTATACCTGCGCGCAAAAGCCCGCACGTATTTTAAAATGCATTAAGTTATAATTCAGCAGCTGACTCTCCCGAACCAAATTATTGTAGGACCCAAGAAAAAATTCAGATAGTCCGCAAAAAGATACTTAATACCGAATTCGTTGGCGCGTTGTTTCACAGCGCAAGTGTCGAGAAGAGAGAGATATTCAATTAGTGTTAATTGTGTGCGCTAGGTCTGTTGTTTCACCGCTTATAATGATGATGATGACGACGAGAAGAAAAATAATTTATTTGGTTTTTGATAATAATTAATATCGCGTGATAAATTTTTAACAATTTCTTCTTTGTAATTCTGAATTTCTAGTTATCCTATTGATGTATTTGGTAGTACGAAGCCCGCTAGTATATAAAATACAACGTCAATGAAATAAATACATTATTTATTGACTTCTCAAATGTGAATCATCTCGAGGTGCAACGTTAAAAACTATTTGTCAACGTATTTTTCGCGCTTATTTAAAAGTGTATTGGTAATAACGCAGTGCTATTGCCGCAAGATTAATGTTACGGGTCGATAGTGTATCAGCTTCAATTAACCAATCAATAAATTATGACCAATCAAGTTGTCTCCGCTGTAATACAACACTCAAGCTTATGTATGGTATTACAGCGTGTTGTAGAGTATTAGAGAGAGACCGACTTATATATGAATAACGTGTACGGCTTCAACATGTGCGAATTATTTAAAACTTCATCAAAACCGATCCTTACAATTAATCTTAAATTGAAGGAAAAATAAAGGTTATTACATTATTTATTTGATTGAATAGTAAGTAGAACATGTGATGAATATGTGCAATCTTTCTGCAGGCGCAGATAATTTAAAACGTTTAGTGTAAAAGTGATGGTAGTGATATTTAAAATTATATAAAATTTCTTGATACCTAGGTGACCTGTTACCTATTGTGCCTGACATAATTCTAAATAAAATATCTTAATAGCGGATTTTGTAAAGATATTTTGTTTAAGTACTTCCATAGCAAATTGGGCCTTATTAATATACAGGGTGATTCTCAATATATACAACAAACTTTAAGAGCTGATTCTTGAGGTTATTTTGATCATAAAAGTTTATATGAGTATATGTCCAAAACGGTTTGGTTTTAAAGTTATTGAATGTTTAATAATAAATTATAAAGTATGATATAATATCACAGTTGGTTCTTCAAAAACTATTGTGTTGAGAGGGAATTGTTTATTTGTCGTTTCAATATTTGTCAATAATTGTCAGAGTATTCATTCAGTTTATTGCCAGTTTCTGTTTTCTAAAATGAATTACACGAATGCTGAGATGTGTGATATGCATTTCGTTTACGGTCTTGCTGTTGGAAATTCGCCTGCTGCTAGATGTCTTTATGAAGAACGGATACCCGAACCGTATCATCCCGCATCATTCAATATTTGCCCGTCTTCACCAACGTCTTAGTGAAAGGGGAAATTTTAAAAAACGGACAACTGATAACGGGCACCCATCTACAGTGAGAACTCCAAAAGTTGAAGAAATGGTACTAAATGAAATTGAGGAACATCCTACAACAAGCACCAGAAAAATTGCGTTGGCTTTAAACATTAGTTAGGCTATAGTTTGGAGAATATATAACGGACGCGCCAGTCAATACGGCGGAGGATAGAAGCTTGTATTGCAGTTGGGGGCAGTCATTTTCAACAGCTAGTATAAGTTAATTTTGTTTTACTAATTATTTTGTTAATTTATAATAAAAACATTAATTATGCTTAACTTACTATTAAACATTGTACAACTTTTGAACTAAGCGATTTTTGACATATGTTCTTATGAACTTTTATGATCAAAATAACCCCAGGAATCAGCGCTTAAATTTGTCGCATATATTGAGAATCACTCTGTATATCTCTTCTTTTCTGATCTTCTTGAATCTATAATTAGTAATTATTTTAGTTTCCACTTGCACTATTTGAATTTCTCTCAAATCTTATTAATCTCCTTCGTTTCTTAGGCCTTATCTTCTATGTGCTTTCTATGCAATGCTTTGACCAATTTATTCGTCTCCAATCTTTCGAGGTGATCCAGCTATGCCAGCCAGTCTCCTCTTAATCTTGATGGAATCGTTAATTCTTAGGTCTCCATGTAGCCAATTTTTTATTAACCTTTGTCATACTTTACTCCTTAACTTTACCATTAACTTTCCTCCACAGATTTTAGACACGATTCTTTTTCTTCTGAGAGGTTTCGCTTCCTTTTTCAATCTTTGAATGTTTTCTACGACTTTAACATTTTTCCTAAGCTCTCAACCCTTCTACTTGTTCAATAATCTCGAAGTATATATTTTTTCCTCCTCACATTTAATTTAACTATCAACGACATATTTAAACTCTAGAAGTAGAAACGTTGTCTCTACCAAATTATTGCAATGACACAAAACATCGAGTATGGCGTCCTTTTCGTCTTGATAAACTCTGCAGTTGATACCCTTTCCCAAGCCAGTGGTATAAATGTGCTTGCCCTAACCTCTAGTCCTACTATCATTGTGCTCCTCTTCATATCTTTACCCAGTTGATCATTAAATTAAGGTTTTTGTTCCTTGAATAACTGTTTTATTTTTAATTTAATCGGGTGATTAACCCCACTAAGGAATTGATAGCGTTTGGTGCTCTTGTAGCCCTTCTTTCAATTTGTTTCTTATTTTAATGCTTTATTATTATTATTATTTAAAGTATTAACCCTAGAGTGTTGGCGCAGGTTATATGGCTCAAAAATAGCTATAATGCTTGCATCAGGTTACATTTTTAAGCATTTCAATTGTACGTGTCTTTCAGAATGTTCTTCTCAAAATAACTTAGTAAAGTATCCCCCTTTTGCCCCTGTGTTTTTAGTGTCGGATTGGGAAATCATTACAGGTAACAATCATATAGAAAATTGATGGATTTCCATATAATAACTAATTCAATTATTTAATTTTTCAAATTATCATCATCAAATCTATTATAATAGCCAACGAACTAGCCAAGTGGTGCTCTAAAAGACACTTCATAGGTCCATGGTATGTGGGATTACCAAGGATTCTGTAAAAAGTGAGATTTGAAGTTAAATAAAGAAAGTTCAAAGAAATGGAGGTCGACTAAAAGTCAACTCCATACTAAAACCCTAATGGATTAGATTAGATTAGGATTGGGGTGGCCTATCGACCTGTTTCACCACGACCTTTTCAGATCTATTGTGATCCCCTTTTTCCTAGAGGACGCTTCTCTAATTTTGCCCTCTTAATTAGGCTATCATCTTTGAGAGCGGTTCTTTATGTAGTTACTAGCTGTGTGGTTCTCCTCCCCCATTACTAGAAACCTTGTCCTCGCCAGGCCTTCACATTGGTACAGCACATGAACTGATGTTTCTTCCTCCTCTTGGCAGTATCTGCAGGATGCATCATCTACCAGGCCTATGTTATACATATGCCTATTCAGTCTACAATGACCAGTCAGCAGACCTACAATCATTTTGACAGTGTTCCTGTCTTTATTCAGTAGATCTCTCGTGAATTCAGGCCTCTGCTACTTTAGGAACTCTTTTGCCTCTAATGGAGGAGGGGATGCTAAATCCTTTGATAACTTACTCAGAAGCAGCAAGAAAGAGGCTAAAACCATTACTGGACTGGTCCTCTGAAAGAGCATCTATACAACACAAGTCGAGTAAGCGAACCGTTGTGCAGAAAAATGGAAACTACAGGAGGAAACCAATTTACATGTAATCTGACCATGTGAGGAATTGAAGGTACTCAGCCAGAAATATTTCGGGAAGGATCTATTGGAGCCCTCGAGGATTCCTAAGTTTCCACTGGGCAAGATACTGGGTTTTATACACCAAGCTGCTCGAGTGGAAGTGAGATATTTAATAGGGACGGTGGAATGGTCACCTAGCTCAAGCCCCTAACCTAAAAAAAAGTGATCATGGGTCTGACTACCGTGGTGTATGTCCAGTACGTCATATTAGGTCTTAACCACATGTTTCTCCATGAACTCTTCTAGCCAACATGAGTGTTGTCTCTACCTTGGCTTGAATCCTCAGAAGCAGTCGATTCCAAATAAGTTTGGACGATCATTATTCTTCAATAATTTCCCTAATAAAATGCCGTTCTTGTGGATTTCTTTCATTGTTGGAAGGCACCTCCCTTTTTTAGTTATGCCTTATATTCGATTTAATCGTTTAGTTAAATATATTTTTGTTCTTGTTTAAACGTTCCTTGGAATTTATTTGCATATATTAAGTATTGGCTTGGAATCTCACCTAGTGGTATTAGGTTTCTTTTATTGTTTTTTTTAAAGACTGAAACATGGCTAGTGATTGGTTGCTTTTTCATGAAATCTGTTTGTCGCTGAAATTCCTAGTCTTTCAGTGAATATTACCTATTTTAACATTTAATAAATTTATATACCACCACCTTTTGTAATATGAAGGATATTCTATCTGTATTACAGCATCAAAGACGTTCTTAACTTGGCGCGATGACTATCTTAAATTTCCAATGTTCATTGAACTTATCGTCAAAGATAAAAAGTTCCAACATGATCGTCGTCATTTCTTCACGTACTTCGGCGCGCCGCTTCGCAGAAAAAGGAGAAAACGATATCATTTTACTATTATTGTCGCTGTTGCGTAAGAGCGGCTCGTCCATTAACGAATAGGAAATAAAATTGCACCCGTTGCTGATCGGAAAAGTGAATGAACGTAGCTTCACAGAAAAAAAAAAAAACATCAGATACGCTGCCACTTTCCTTGTTAGGCCTACGAAACGGACGTGCACACATTCTAAGGCTTTTTCCTTCTTAATTTCTATTTTCCACGGTTAAATCGGCGACGATTATTCAGAAATTGGAACGAGGTGATTTCCTGAATTGTTTCGCAGTAACTAATTAGAGAACGATAAATAATTCTCCGCCCACATTCTAGTTAATGGCTGGGTAAAGGCAGTGTGGTTGAATGATTAAAGTCTTTAATTTAATTTAATAGGAAAATCTTAAAGAATTTTTATAGCTATGAACTGTGGATGTAGGTCTAATGCTGCTCTGATATTATACTCTCGCGTGGTGTTTCTATTAGAAAGACAAATCACGTTCGGTGCCACATTTTGCCCACTCATTGTTATAGTTTTTTTTTCAATGTTACTGTTATTATTTTTATATTAGCAATTCGATTGTGTGGACTAGTGGAATAATTTCTACGTATCTTCTTTAATATTGTATAACAATAGCTCTAAAATAGTCGCTTCTGCTTAATGACATTCGTCACGAATCACATACATTCATACGTATGTAGACACTAGACTGACAAACAAATCATTCTACAAGATTACCATAATTAGCATTTCAAAGAAAAGTGCACCTGGATAATAGGGACTGGATGTCGTTCGTTCATAATATAATCTACTGTAAAGGACCCATAGCATTAATACGCTTTACTTGTTCACGAATTTAAGCTATTACTTCTGTGTGCCTTACTTTAAGTGCTCAGTGCAACTTACTGTTTGTTCTGAACAACTTCTAGAAATATTCAAGTTGGTTTGATAATGATTTGTAGATATTTGGCGCCATGTTTACGGGTTCTGCACAGGTAAAATAATTTAGGGCTTTTCTCATTAGCTATATAGAGAGTGGAAGGCCGCGCAGGTAAAAAGACCAACAAAAAAAGGAAATAACTCGAAGAACGAAAAGAAAAAAAAAAACGACATTCGAGGGGGTGTGTTATCTCATGCGAAATCTAGATTTTTCACGATGAAGATTTAATTTCTAAGAAGGTCGAAGCTCATCAATGCTACAACCAACACACAAAGAAACGCTTTAAGGCAGCAACGCTCACGATAATCAATTACTAATGCAGTAATAAAAAGGAGTTTTATTAGCCGAAACGCACACATATAGAGCATTAATTTCTGTTTCTGCTCGACGGCCTGCATTCTGCATACGCGTTCTGATGCCCTTTTTCTGTGTGTGTGTGTGTGTGGTTGGATTGCTTCGCGCCTGGGTAATTAGAAAAAAGTGAGGATTGCCCGTCAAGTTAATATACATTTGCATGATGACTTCTTCACGAGAAAATGGGTAGTCACGGACAATGGCAGAACGAAAATGAAGCGGTGTTACTTGCTCGCTTCCGATTTCTTGTAATTTTGAGGTCTTAATTACCGATGGTGTCTCGAAGGGAACAGGTGGTCAAGCATTCGTAACGTTTTGATGAGCTTTTGTGCGCCAAATGTTTTGATTAATACGTAAAATGTGAACAATACGTTATAATAGGAAAAAAAACAGAATTGAAGTGAATGCGCCTTTCCAAATGTTAAATTATATTATGTTAAATTAAGAACGGAATTATGCTTAAAATTTGCTACATAATTAAACATCTGTACAAACATTGAGATTAATAAGAATTTAGTAGTTTATTGCTTTAATTTAAATAGCTATAAGAGGGGAATGCTAACAATATAGGAAAGATTTCTTTTTGGTTGTACGATTTCAAATCTATTTTTCGTTGTAAATTTTCATAACGATCAAGAGATACGATAGGTTTTAACGGGTAAGATTGTAAAAAACTGAAAGCAAGAATTTGTTGAACTAGCTTCACTAGTCGTTATATGAAAAAAAAGACAGATAATTCGGTTTCAGTCTTCAGTGATTTTACATATGTTACAAATAAATTAAGAATCTTGGAGAAGGTGACAAAAAAAATCATTGGAATGGAAGTCAAGAGAACCAACAATATCATGTACACATGTTTGCTTTCTACATTGAAAAAGCTGTTTTGTTTGATGATTTTGTTTAAGGTAACTAAATATTGAGTTAAATACAGGCAAGCAAATTTGAATTAATTGAATCTAATTATATGTTCATTTAACTCTTTACTTGAAATAAGGAATTACTTTGTTGAATTAAGTAAAGTTTTCGTGATAAAATTATGTTGGAACTATTTTATTGTTTTTAACAAACCGGTTTTTATATTGTATATTTTACGAAAACTAGTTTAGTTTTTTTATTACTACTAGTTTTACGGACATTGAAAACTCATGACTTGGGTTATTTTATCACTCTGCTTCTTCAGCTTTCTTCACAATTTTTCTCTATTCAGTTCTGTGGTGCATTTTTTCAGTCCATTACCCACAAAATTCCTTAAGTCTGCTGTCATTATATCCAGCCGTTTCTTCCTTTTTCTTTTCTTAAATGTCTGTGTTCTAGTATCCTACTAACATTTCCTAACTATCTCAACTTCTGTGCTTTACATATTACCACGTAAAAATCTCATGCCATGCCGGCCCCATTTGTCCTTTACTGTAATGGTTGACACATAATGACACTACACCACACTGCTTAAGTAAAACGCCAGCATTACAAATGTTTTGCTTCTAAAAATTGCAAAAAGTCGTGGTGACCCTTTTATACCCCTTTTACCTAAGATGGTAACTAACACCGCCACCTGATAAGTAATTACAAATGAGCTTACAGCGACACCTTATAATCATGTAAAAGATCCTATAACACCAACAGAAAAATTGGCTGTAACGTTGAGGTAAGTTTATGTTTTTTTTTAATTTTTATGAAAGTGGGGGGAATGACACATAAAAAACACTTTAATAAATTACTGTATTTCTGCTATTAATTGTAATAGTTAGGAAATTTAATTTGGGTTTAAGGTCGAAGTGAGAGTAATTTTTTTTTAAGTTTTCCTTTACACTTATTTTTTTTTTGCTACGATAGATTAAGATAATTACTAAAAATAATTATGGCTTCTTCCTAAATGGAACGGAAAAAAAATTACTATACAGTGTAAAAACAAATAATTAACTGCTCAAATTGTGGAATCTTTATTTTGCAATTTAGAAATGCCATCATTAGAAGTTGTTGCCTTTATGTTTATGCTTTCATTGGAGGATATCTTTTCAGCCCTCGTAGGTAATGTAATACTGCTTGTCACCAACGAATTGGTAGCAACTACCGAATTTGGAGGAAAATTCGCTTTTAATCATTTATGTTAACCCGAGCTATATTAAGTCTTTGTACGATGGACAGATTTCAATAAACCCGTCGCCATGGCTACATTTTTAAATCAACTAGCTTCATATTTACAAATAGGTATCTACGCAAAATAATATTTATGCTTATTCTTGGCATAATATAATATGTGCAACATAGCAATATATTTATTATAGCGTGTTCTGTCCCAAAAAATCTCTGAATTCTGCAACCAAGTATACGCACTGCTCCATTAGCAGAGCCCTCACTATTTTTTTTAAACCCTTTAATGTATTACTTGGTTTAATGTCATTAGGTAAAATATTAAACAACTTGATTCCTTCTGGGTGTAACACTTTTAATGTCACTGAATATATTTTCCTTGACGGAGCTGTACAATAAGATTATAATTTCCAAGTGTTTTATTTGGAAGACGAATCAGCATTTATGTTTTCTCTTTTTTTCTTTGTTAATGAAGCCTTTGACGTTGAATTGATGGGCAAAGGAATAGTATAGACCAAAGTTTAAACAAAAATAAGTCCTGCCTTTCTTGCATTGTTCTTGTGTCGCCTCTCTTAATGTAGGAATCAGGAAAAAAATCAGAAAATTAAATTTAGTGATTAGATGCAAAATCGAAATATAAAAATGAAATGAAAAAGTGTTTTTGTGAGTTTTGACAGATACTTAAGATGAAATGGTAAAATATTTGAGGCGGGGATTATATATATATTTAGCTTGTGAAGTTTTCGTTATCTGCATCTTTTAGCAGGATATTGCGATTACTTTGTTAAAAAAAACGAATTGCGATAACATTGTGCTACACTAATGGAAATATTTATTTAATTAAACTGCTTTCACCTCATTTATTCACACCTTTTCTTAAATATTTAAAGTCTCCTTACATGGTAGAACTCGCATCTTACCTTCTTTTTATTCGTAATAACGTTGTTCAGTTCATTAATTATACCGTTTCCGTTAATTACAAAGAAGTAATTTAAAATTAAAAACTCGGATTAAAGATGCAAACGAGGTGTCCGCATGTATGCAAACGATCTTGTGCCGTGTGCGCAGCGCTGGAAGGTTACCACAACAACCATTTGGAAACGCAGACATATAGCCCGTGTGCGCATTGCTGCCTTACACGAAGAATAACAGAAAAAAAGCAAGAATATACCGAAGATAGCGCCGGCCTAGTCATAAGGCAGTTATGAATATTCAAGAGCCAAATTGAATTATAATACAAATTCGAGCAATGGGAACGCGAAACCAAGAAGGAGCTTTTCAATTACAATAGCTCGGAGGTAGTAGTGACGCTTCGGCCGATAAAGCCGATGATGATGATGATGATAATGGTGATGAGGCTGACGGCGATGACGACAACACAAAAAAACGCAAAGCGAGGACTATAACCAAACGCCATCTCATCGCGTTCGTCGTATCGATTTTAAAAGAGCTGTTTAGATTTTCTTTTTTGTTTTCAATTATGGAGGCCTAAGTTAATAATCTATGATGATAATCGTGATGCAGTGCGTATCCGAGTTGTTCCCGAGGTGACATACGGAGATTTAAAGCAGGTACGGCACCTCAATGACGATATCGTGTGAAGAATCTAGTCGGAATTATTCATAATGTAGTAGGTTCATTTGAATATCTAGCTGCTGACGTCAAAGTAAATCATAATTAATAATTAATTTTATCTAAGACATTATATATTACTTGCTTGTGCATGCAGGCATTAAGAAAATGCTTACGTAATGAGGTAAGAGGCACAACACTTAAATAAATTATTAATAAATTAAATAACTAAGAAACTGAAATATGTGTTCTTACCCATTTAAAACTACTTACCTAATGTTAGAAACGAATACAATATGCAAAGTGTTAATTTGCAAAAATTAAAAATTGCAATTTAAATTGATCGCAAATAGTGACTCCAACAAAAATTGAGAAGACTGGGAAAAGATGTATTCCCAAGTCCTCAGTTTTTCTTGGAGTCAATATTGCCGATCAATTTAAGTTTTATAATTACGTCCTAGCCCGCTACTTCTAGGTTTTTGTTGTTGTTGATGTGTTATGAATTTGAAGACAAAACAGCGAATTGCATTAAAGAGAATATGAAATATATTAACAGCCACATGATCTCTTTCCACAGAAAGAATTCACTTCCAATTGGATGTAAGAGAACATGTGATTGTTTTTTATTGAGGCAAATATTCATTGAAGGATTTGGATGTAGGATGAATCAGATTATGAATAATAAACAGGTAACTGGCAAAAGTTGTAATGCTATGTCTAACGAGTGAATGTCCGTAAAATGACTTTTTCTAAAAATTTTCAATGTCGTAAAACAATGTATTTTTATTTACAGTTATTTATAAACTATTTACTTTGTTTCTATCTTCTACAGTCCTTTCTATTTTCTTTAAACAAACATGAAATTTTACGTTTCCCTTTGATAGATGACAAAAACACTTGGATTCCTTTACAATCAAAATTGAAAATTAAAACAATGTCCCTCCAGTAGATACGTAGTGCTGTGGACTGGCACCCCGTTTTTCGCAAATTCAGATTGTCATGTTTACTCCGTTCAGCCTTTGTCAATGTTTCGGGAGAATTTTCACAGATGTAGATTTTATTTGTATATAAGATTTAGTTAATGAATTGATTGTTTAATTTATTTAATTAAGTGTTTAGTTTTTTAAATTAATTTCATTCATTTAAATGTCTAGTTTTCGCTTGTATAGTTAATGTTTATTCTATTTGTCGGTGAACTGTACAACTGCGTTGCACGCGGCGGTAGGATTTGTAACTCAGTTCCTTGGTCGCCTACTAGCGTGAGTAGACGTAATTTTGTAAATCATTCACGTGGATTGTATTGATATAATTACGATTATCTTCCTGAACAACTAAATCTTTTACTTTGATATAGGAAATAGCATTGTCCTATTGTAATTTAGAATCACGTGCAGTTTTTGATTTAGGCCAGAACCCTCTGTTCACGGCTTTTTTTCTGCAAATTGTAATTAACTTGTTTTTTTTTTCCTTTTTTTATAATAAATATTTGATTGTTAATTAACGTCGTTGAGTTAAAAATTTCTGTTCTTTTATTTTAAATTAAACCTTTTCAATTTTTGGGGTAATTAAGAAAGTCAGTTTTTTTCTAACCGCGAAAAGTAAATTGTGGGTGAAATTTACTTTTCGCGGTTAGATTTAGGTTTTTAATCCGCGAGGCTAACTCTGAGTTTAATTGTTTTTTTGCGCCCTTTTTTAAGATTTATCCGTTGAGCTAGCTAATTTAATTTTTCCTTTCAATTTTTTTTTTAATTTCATTTTTGCATTTTCAATTCAGTCAGTTCACAGCAGTAGGTTTAGTTACTAGGTAGTATTCTTGTAATCATGAATATTTTACGCCAATAAAATTGAAATTTCCTGGGAATATTGTAACCAAAACAGCTAAGAAAAGAAATTTTAATTTAAAATGTTTGTAGATTTTATGGCTTTAAATGAAAGATAATTTTTAATTTATCAACAACGTTTCAACAATTTAATGTTATAATAAGTAATGACATGCCATCAGCGAATATCACCATTTGTAAATCAGGGACATCATTGAGGTAGACAATATATAAAAGAAGGCCTAATATACGTTGGCACACTCTTCTTTATCTTTTAGAACTATGACCAGACAAGGCTGTCAGTAGTCAGTACATAGTTGGCTTTATATTATAACGGAAAGCCAAAAACTTTTTCTATGACCAAATGTTTGTGGATTTTATGGCTTTAAATGAAAGACAATTTTTAATTCATCAACAACGTTTCAACAATTTAATATCTTTTTCAAGTTTGATAAGTATTACAAGATACAAAGAAGCATGTCATTACAATATAAAAAAGTAAAAACTTACGTGAAAACAATTACTATGATGTGGATGACTTCAGGGTTGTATATTTAGATGAAAGCTACGTACAAAAAATTATACACATTCGAAGTGCTGGCAAGGTCCTGGGGAGCGTGGACACAACATTGAAGTAACAAGTATGGTTGGAGACCGTGAAAGCCAGATCACAATAACCCGGGGACCAAATTATCGAGAACTTTATATACATGTTTATATTTTCTTAAAATGATCATTGGATACTCCTTAACACATCTGGCAAATAAAATTTGAAATTAAAGTTGACGAACGATGTCGAAATAAATAAAGTATACGGCAGCACGTGCAATTGGACGAGTCGATCAACTTTAATTGTTTATAGAATTTGTTATCTATCTAATCTATTGCTGAAATCTATTGTTAACTTCACACCGGTCAAAAAAATGGTAGCGCTCAGGGAAATTCTTGCCAATTTAAGTTTGAACTCACGACCCAACTCTCTGTTTATATCTGGCTGCCGTAAGCACAGTAAGCACTATTTAGTAGCGCTTGTACTGTTTATCTAAATATATGTCGTATTTATGAGTCAGATTATACAAAAGTTAGAAAACAATAATCCTTTTTCTTAAGAGACAGTTCCAAACTAACCCCATAATCTTTCGTATCGTCTACAGACTATAAAACACGTCCTCAAAAAAAAAAAATCACGAACACCCGATGACATATGTAACGCTCCAAGAGCGGGGGTGGCGACCCCTGGGGATATGTATATGCGATATGAAAAGCACATTTAAACCTGTTGGAATCACCCTATCATCATGCGAGCACGATCCCTTATATATATATAAAAAATGTTCCCCTGCACGACACCCTCCGTTTAAAAAATCTGACGGTGGTAAGAGGTTGTAACTTGTTTCGGGGTACGTAGGGCCGCGTCTTATACAGTAAAAGAATTCCAAAACACTTGTTCAAAAACCCAATCCCCCTAATAACAATACAGGGGTAAAAAACCCCTTAAATACAATCTTATAAATCATAACAAATTTAAAGATTTATTGACAACGGCGAATTTCGACAACACGTCTCTCATAAGGGCAAGAGTATTTGAGGGGGTAGATTTGCAAGGTTTCCTTTATTACTTTATTACCCCGTCAATTTGTGAGTGATTTGCTTGGTCCTTTTCGTTTATTAATCTCCGAGATTTTTTTCTCTCTACGGGATGAACGAATAATCGCAGGAAAAAATGAAAGTTCGATATTCATTCCGAGAAAGTAATGTCGTTTGTTTAGGATCATAAAAAAGAAAGTTTTGCAAGCGCACGTTTTTTAAAAGTATATTTAAAAAAGGTACAACAATGGATCTAAACTTACCATAAGGTTTCTCTCCCTCGATTGGTGATGGGGCAATATCTGTAAAGAACAGAGATGTAAATAAATAAGCAAATAATGATCGCTGTTAAAGTTTATTCTTTGAGGTAAAATACGAAAATTTATGGTCATTTTTAGGTACAACAGTGTCTATTTTAGTGTATTTTTTTTTATGTTTACTATCGTTGAAGTATCTTTGAATAATAATACATACAATAAACGTAAAAGCGTTTAATATCTTAGCCGTATATGAGTTCATGTGTAAACAAGGGCAAATAAGACATGTTCTGCAATTATCCCCGAAAATAAATGGTAAAATAAATTTATAAAGCTCATTAGAATAAAAAAGGATGATACTAAAAGGACGGAGAACAGGGTCGAAGCATGAGACAGAATAAATAAAGAAGAAAGAATTTAATAAAAAGACTTCACAAACATAAAGAAAGTTGTTACGAGTCTGTTTGATTGTGATACCCAAGATTTGAATATGCTCGAATTTTGCAAATTTTGAAAGAATGTTTGAAGGAATAGGGAACAGATTTAAGACAATTGGTTGTTTTAAGTCTGGGAAAGTAAAAATTAATCATTATAAATAAACAAGTGGGAAAGATATAAATGAATGTAAATTGAGGATGCTAATCTCATTTAATTCATGAAGATAACTATTAAATTCATTAAATGAAAAAAGAATATAACATAAGTAGAAGAATAATTGAAAGAGAGTTGGTGGAAATCTCAATATTAAATTAATATGAAGATATTTGCTAGATTGTCGATCTGAAATTACAATATTTACCTATAAAGAATAACAATAATTGTAGGACGACTTTAAGCCACTATACATAGATAGATAGATAGATAATCATACATTTCAAAAGCATAATATTAAAATACATGCCTGAAATAAGTCACAAAAAAAAAGAAAGAAAAAGAGAGAACATAATTATATTAATTAAAAATCACTAACACTGTAACAGTTTTTATCCCATAAATATTGCTTAACGGTTTTCTTATATAAATTAAAATTTGAAATTTCTTTTATATTTCGGGGTAACTTATTATAGAATTTACAGCCAACGTAATATGGACTCTTGAAACATTGCCTTTCGATGTGGAGGTGGCAACAGATAATTATCGATACGCGTGTTATGCTCGTGGGAATAATTATACGCACAAAATTTTTCTTTCTGTTTATAAACAAAGCATAATGTTTCGTATATATATATATATAAATCAAACAAAGTAAAAATTAAATTATCTTTAAAAATCTTCTTGCATGAATAATCATACTTCATACTTTAATTAACTACTGCTAATTAATAATTAGGTCACATTAAAACGTGTGTGACATTCGGTTGATATTAGCGTACATATGTTTCACTTTACCAAGGATCTTCAGTGCTACTGGTCAATCTGATGTATTAGGGAGCACACATAGGACATAGGATCTCTAGTGACATGGCTGTGGGAGACGGAGTTGGTCTATAATCTATCGAGATTACGGTGTATATAAGTTGCGGCAGTCTGTATGTATAGATTGTAAACTGTTGGGAACCCCAAGCTAGTAAAAGAATCTCATCAAGATTTTCTTTGTTTCAAACCATACATAATGCCTATTTCTTTCTTTTGCAACTGAAGTACTGTTTTTAAATTAGATTTGCCCCCCAGAACAACAAACCATTGTTTATGTGGCCGTTAAAGTATGTATAATAAATAGTCCGTACATCACAAATTTTCTGCATTTTTCTTATGACATAGAGCGATTTGTTTAATGTAGATGCTACTGTCGACAACTGCCATTTGAATGTGCTTCAAACGATTAATCTCAACAGCCTGTACTTTTTGGAATTATCATGCCTCAAAGTGGCAACTTCTCGCAATGTATACACAAAAGTATGCTCAAATGATAGCATTTTAGTATAGCTAAATCCAAAATTGGCTTATTTTCTAAAAACTAGGTACTAAGCTTCAATAACATACTCCCGCAATAACTCAACAATTCGTCGCGAGTATCTCCGATAACGAACATATAGCATCGCCCGCATATAGTGTCACCCTACTAGGCACAGCAGAGGGCAGATCATTCATAAAAAGCGCAAACAGCAGAGGTCCCAGTATAGAACCCTGTGGCACACCAGATGATTCCATATCTCAAGCGAGAGTATACATTGGCATAATACACACTGAAAGAGCAGATGATGCAATGCTCACATTTTGCGCAACTACTTTTAGCGCATAACAAGTACTGCTCAATTTGCCTGATACATGCTCAATGCGGGAACTCCAAGACAGATCGGAATCAAGCCTCCATTCCAGGAACAGCGTCTCATTGGAGCAGGTAAGATTTATATCACGATATTTTACACTAAGATGTTCTGAGTTCTTATTGAACATGTTTAATTCTAGGTTATGATATATAAACCAGTCCTGTTGTATCGCTAAGTTATTTTCAAGTATTTGAATCAAGCTATAGCTGTTCGTTGCGCTAGTCACCGTAGTAGTATCATCTGCGAAGATTAAGATTAAATCAGAAGTTACGTTTGGCAGATCATTAACAGATAATAGGAAAAGCAACGGACCCAAAATTGATCCTTGCGGCACTCCATCAGACACAACGCCCAGTTTCATCATAACCTACTACACATTGGCGTCTATTTAGTAAATAGGATTCTATTTACTCAAGAGGCAGGCCACGGAAACCAATAATTTTCAGTTTTCCAAGGAGTATTCGATGGTTTACTCAGTAAAACGCCTCCATAAAAGTACATATCATCTGTTTACCCTGCCTCTAGTTCTGTTTCTTGCAATGGTTTCATTTAGACGAATTTGTTGCAACATTTTCTTCAGTATTTCAGATTTTTATACTCATAATCAATTTTTTTTGGTTAGGTTATGTTTATTTAAATTATGAAAGCACTATCAGTGAAATAGATGTTGTGGTGTCCGTGGTATTAAACTGTAAGGGTTATCTCAAGCAAATATGAACACTATTGTAGAATTAATGGAACCACATCCTAACAACTTAATGAATGAAGTAATTAATCGCTAATGAAATACGTTTTAAGATGTAGACAGACTTAAGATTATGTGTAAGTAAATAGAAGTTGTTTCAAATAGATATTTGTAAGGGACTATACCTCACTAACCAACGCACATTTTTCATACTAAATAAGCACCAGCCTATTGGAGTCCTAAACTATTATTAGCTCCAGCCCAAGGCGCTGTTTTACAATCACTTCTGTAAAGCTGAACTTAAGATGTTTCCGTTAACAAGATTTTCTGCTTGTTTAAATTATCGCTACCAATAAATGCCCAACTGTTCAAGCAGTCGATTATGTAACATGGTTGCACCTCCTTTCAAACTAATTTAGAACAACAGAATTTAAATTTAGTTCTAATTGTAAGGCAAAATAAATTTGTTATCATTAGAAATTGTGGAATCACTACTTATAGATCCTGCAAAAAAATTATCACAGCTTTATATCTCTACGTAATTACATTGTAATCATGATCGGTTTGGTGTTAGTCTAACTAGCCGCTTGGTGTATCGTTTTTAATGCAACTGGTATGTAGTTTATACCTTTGCATATACATCTCCGTGTAATGATCCTGCGTAGTAAGCCAATAAAACCACAATGAAACCATTACGACTGTCCGTGTGCATAAATCATGCAGCGGTATGCAAAACATAAATATTTTAATTTGAAAAGAGGCGTAACTTACGCGTTATAAAGCGTCCGTAAAGAAATATTGTTCAACTTTATATCGCGTACAGTGCAACAACATTTCACATCTCGGCCGGCGTTGCTAAGTAAAGGAGAGAGATGGTATAAATAAAAAGAATAATAAAAAAG
The DNA here is from genome assembly GCA_004143645.1 of Protaetia brevitarsis. NCBI lineage: Eukaryota > Metazoa > Arthropoda > Insecta > Coleoptera > Scarabaeidae > Protaetia > Protaetia brevitarsis. The sequence goes on from RXPK01000200.1 coordinate 650,366, forward strand.
TACAACGGGAACGGTCAAGATCAAAACACGAAAAAAATAACGCACGAACGATCGGGTATAATTCCGCCCAGATCTTCTGTCTAATTACATTATAATTGGTGAACAGAATGTAGTATGGTTTTAATGCATCCATATATGCATGCATTAGTGCGTGCATGTAGTTACTAGATACTATTTTAATATGAATATCATAGCGTGCATACCAGAGTAAAATTGTTAAAAAAAAAAGAAATAGTTATGAAGTACGGAAACAAAATAAAATATTGATTTTTAACGTTAAAAAAGATGGAGCTAATTAAAAAACTAATTCACAAATGACATATGCCTTTTTTAAATGTGCCTCTAAATCACTAAAAATAATAGAACATTATGGAAACACCTGAATTCAGTTGGAGTAAGGGAGGAAACCACTAGTATTCCTATTCAACTCGCTGATTCTCAAAAAATAAACAATTATTTTCTTAACGCAATACCTGGACTGAGGACTACTGAAGACACTACTTCAGATTCTTTCTGTTGCCATCTTACTGATAATAATAATAATAATAATAATAATAGTTTATTTCCTACAGGTAATACCCAATTACAGGAAAACATAATGCACACATCTGCAATATAAATTACACATGCGTTAATAATAAGTTAAATAAAAATCAAACACTCAAAAAAAAAAAATTACATAAATTCTTACGAGCTAGACTATGAATATTAAATTCTATTTATTAATAATACAGTCACCAAAATCATTTCTCTAATGAAATCTAACGCTATTGGTAATGATGGTATAAATATTCAAATGATTCAGATGTGTTCTTTTATTATCCCATTCATCACACATATTATAAACTCCTGCATCCTCCAAAATACTTTTCCTGAATCCTGGAAACTTGCTCTTATTACTCCCCTTTCTAAGAAATCCGATGTGCGGGGATTCGGATTTGCGACCAATCAATGTGTTACCTATCCTGTCAAAAATTTTAGACAGAGTATTAGAAAATCAAAGGTCGGATGTTTGGACTTCTCCAAGATATTCGACACGGTAAATCACGACACACTTTTGAATATTTTGGGTTCTATGGATTTTGGTGGCATTTCTTTGGACTTGTTTCGCAGTTTTTTTCCGGCAGGTCGCAGTCTGCGAAATTAAATGGTATTTCGCAGCCGTTACCAGTGCCTTGGGGTGTCCCGCAGGGATCCATTTTGAGCCCAGTTCTATTTATCTCTCTATCTCAGCAAATCTCATTTTTACACAGATGATTGCCACATATATTTCTCATTTAAAATATCTGATTGGAGAGTTGAAATATTGACAAGATAATCTTGTCAATATTCAATTACCTTCTTCTAAATATTGTTTGCATATTAACCCTGGCAAGTCTAAGCGTTTACTTTCTGGCAATAGCGAACTTATTAAATCACTTTCAGATGTCATTAAAACTAGTATCAGCAACGATGAAATACCGATAGTTCTGAACACCAAGAATCGGGAATTGGTACTAGAAAACACTTTCCGTTTTCGCGAACACATTGGTAGTTGCGTGCAGACTTCCTATTCTGTACTAAAAAAGTTATATCCTTTGCGGTCTACTCTAAATAGACATCTTAAAAAGAATCTACGCGATGCAATTGTCCTCTCTCGTTTCTCACACAGCTGCGAACTATACCACTCCTGTTTAGACCATGTTACAAGTCATTGAATCCAGAAGGTACAAAATGCCTGTTTAAGGTATATTTTTGAAATTCCAAAATTTACCCATATATCACATAAAACCAAAGGAGGCTAAATATTGGGAATAGGAGAGAGCTACAGAGCATGGTGTTGTAGCACAAAATACTTTTGTACAGATATCCTCCGTATCTTTATAACAAAATTCGATTTAGAACCGATGTTCATAGCCTCATCACTCGCTTTCGCGGATTAATATCACCTCTATATAGAACAACTTTATTAATTTATTAAAAAATACCATTGCCATTGAAAAGCCAAACGATGACGTCATAGATAGAGAATAGCAAATAAAAAAGGAATATTTCTCAGCAACTAGTGCCTTTTTAAAAACAACATTGATATGTTTCAACCCCTTTCGAAAAATCACTAAAAAAATTAAAATACTAAAATAATCTGATTAAATAAAGTATGATATTATTAACCAAAACTTATCATGTAAAAAGTGCATCGTAATCGTTAATTTCTTAATTCGAAGTTTAATCTAGACACGGACTCATTCAAACTAGTTAATATTTTTAAGGATTTAATGCATATGCAATGGCATAAGCTCCTTTCTCACGTTGTACCATATACCTGCACACACAGGAGATTTTACGTGGCGATATAAAGCTTGAATTAAAACTGACCTTTTGTACTTGTTTTCGATTAATATCGGCATTAATTTTATACTTCTATACATGAATAAAACTGCGAGTTTAAATGTAATTACACGGGCACGTTTACACTGACATTAGTCATATAAATTATATCGAGAGGACATAGTATTAATGGTATGTACTTTATGAATACATCCACACAAATAATTATAATAATACAATTATAGCCTATTATAGTTGTGCAAGGTAATTTGCAAATAACAAATATTTTTCAGAAGATACAATGATAAGTCAAAATCTTAGAATATTAAAAAAAACGCGTTTTTTGTTTATTTTAGTAGCGTGAGTGTTTTTCCGAATATTTATTACAAGCACATGCAATGTAAAGATATCATGTAACCTAACGAATTAATTTCTTTTCAGTTCTTTTTTATTCCTGGAACGGTTTTAAATCATATGCTCACGTATTGCATCCCACTTTGCGTTGCATTATAGAAGGAGGTGGAATCAAATTATGATAATTAATAGCCAAGGAATAATTACCAGTGAGATAAAAGCAATTTGTAATAATTATAATTTTATTTTACAATAAAGAAACGATGTAATTGACTTTAGCGATCGTCGGAGAATTAAGTGTTACTATTACACTATTTCTTTTTCAATTTCATCGGAACACTAAAATAATGATTTAGCTAACCAACCCTGTATTTTATCATACTTCAAAAAATTTTATTCTTTCTTTGTTTTCTATAAGCAAATAAATCACTAATTAGGTAACCTGCTTTTTCTAGTATTTCTATGTATTTTATACACAGCTGCAGTTTTATTTAATTTAATGTAAAAAACTAAAAAAAAAAATCGTAAAAATTTAACGAAAGCAAACTTATTTCAAAATTAAAAAATAATGAAAAACTAGCGAAGAACAAAGACATTGATGTAAGGAATATTCACTTCGTTAATTAAGCAAAATTTAAATTAGTAACGCTTTACTAGAAAATAACAAAAGAAGTACAAATTCCATGTACGTAAGTACAATATAAATATAAGCTATACAACAAATTCTTGTCATAATATTATGTAACTTGGCCTACTCTGCTGTATGTTGTATGCCAAAAGTATAATATTTATTAGTGATATCCTTAATGCTATTTATTATCGTTTACACACCAATATACATAGTGAAAATATTTCTTTTATACAAAGTGAAAGTTTTAGAATAAAAGTGTTTAATGGATTTTAACAAAAAAACGCGTTTTTTCAATTATTAGTAAAAATTTCTATGATATTGTATTCGAATGTTTTATTAAAATGTATTTCACTATGTTGAGTAATATTCTCTTAACACTATTGAAATGTGTTATTGATCAACATAACTACCTTCTTAATGTAAAACACTAAAAAATTAAAATAGTTGAAAAATCGTTTTTACATGATAATTAATTTATCAAAAAGATCATTGCAAAAAAAGTAAGAAAATGTGCAATATAAGAATCATACGCTGCTATATCTACGGAGTTAATGCAGTACAACTAATGACATTTCGGAAAATTGTTAAGGATTAATGATAGCAGAATATGTGTTACTGTTTTACGGACGCCTAGCATTTGACCTATTTCTCCTAATTGATAAATTGAATAACAGCTCTTAACGAATTAATTACGGTTTTATGAAAATGAACCCTTTTTATCATTGCGTATGGTTATTCCAAATTACTAATGTACATTTTATCGAAAACTTTTGCATAAGCCTTTCCCGAAACCTAATAGAAATTATTTTTTTCCCCACTTGCGACAATTATGAAACTATCTAGTGCATGATAAGGATTAACAATAGTTCCAATTGTAATTTTAAATTGACTGACATATAATGGTGCATGTTGCATAAAAATACAAGATATTTCTAGATACACAACGAATTTTCTAGGTTGATTATGTATTAATAGAAACAAAAGAAAGAAAAATATTTGAGTCGTATATTTTTAAAACCAGACACATCCAAATGTAAAAATTTTCTGCAAAGCAAAAAAATATGTTTTTTTGTCATTATTCTACCTTCTTTCTTTTTGCCTGTACTAATCGATACGTTCCAAAGGTATCAAAATAACTTCAAAATTTAATAAAATAATCGGTAGCATATGTCGCCAAAATTAAATTTAATGTTAGATGTATCCTACTTTGAAACCAAATAAAGAATGTAACTAGGTTTGCAATCAAAGGAACATAGTTTTGTGTACAAAATTGTTTTTTTTTTTTAAGTAAAGGGCATAAATGATAATTTTTTTGTTCAAAAAGACTTTGTTTTAATTTTTGAAAGTATAAAAAACTTATACTTGAAGGAGATAGGATTCATTCTGGTCATTATTTTGGCATTTTCGACCTTGGGGATTTTCTTCTTCAGATTCCGCCATAGTAATTTTTTTATAAAAAACTTAGATAATTGAGATTTTTCCAGTGGTCAGCAAAATGTTTTGATAATAAGTTGGACACATCTCGTAGTTTTAAAGGAGCCACAGGTGTTCCAGGAGGAATGGTAGGCGGATGATTAATGGCTTTAAAATCTTTTGATTGTTCGCATACATTTCTGTAGTTTTGCATTAGGTCTGTCTTGTAATTCAGTTCATCTTTAATTAAAACATTTTTGCCGTTTTTACTCCTTTTAAACATAAATCGTTTGCAAGGGTTAGACTGAAATTTCCAATGTCCAGGTGGTCGCACGACTCTACCTACAACATCTTCCCAATCTCGGTTGATTCAATCGGAAGCGAGAGAAACTACCGTACCATACTTTGAAAAAATATTTGCGTGTTCTTGCGGGTTGACAATTACGATTTCTTTTTTTTTAATTTCCTTCTCTATTCGAGAAAATACTCGGTCAGCTGGTAAAAACGAATGTCCGTCCTACTATCAATAAAATATTCAATTTTTCTTAAGGTTGCTGGTGCGTTATTCAATAGCCAATAGCCAATAGCATTCCCATCATGTAATAATTTTTGTTTTGTGCCCCACAACCATCTGAGACTAGTCGAAGCAACCTTACATTTTCAGCAATTTTGTTCAGAAATTATTTCGTTTGGTTCGTTGGCGTATTCACTTTCATCCCAATGGTAAAATACGTAGTGTAATTTAATGTTTTTATTTCTTAAATAATAGACGTAAGCATTTCTTGTATATTGAACCATCCGGTTTGGGGAGTAGTTTGTAGGTACTCATGAATACTGGGAAGACGAACTATCTATATAAAGCGTCCATAGGACTTCTAGGTCCATAGCTGGGTAAGGCGTTGTAATGTTCTCTATTCGTTGCCCTCATCTTCCAGTTTCCAACTCCGTCTTCCATCAGGTCCCCAAGAACTGAAGTTAACCACCTCGTCTTTGGGCGTCCTTGTCTTCTCGTTGAAGTTACCTGCCCGCTGAGCAGTTTCTTTGCCGTACGGTCCTCTTCCATTCTGCAAACATGTTCGAACCATCTTATTCTCTGCGCTTCTATGTAACGTATTATGGTAGTGTCTCCAAACTATTCTTCTACTTCTCTGTTAGTTCTTCTTCACTACATATTTCCCTTCTTTGTTCCTCCAAAAATTCTTCTTAAAATTTTCCTCTCCCTTACGCCAAGCCTCTCTACATCTTTTTTATCCATAGTCCATGTTTCAGATTAATATGTCACAGTTGGTCTAATAATTGTTTTATACATTTTCACTTTTGCGTTCCATGAAATATTTTATTAACTGTGTCTCCTCTCTTTTCCGAAATATATACTCTCAAATAACTAAATCTAGTGGCTCGCTATAATTTTAATTCCCGTTCCCCTTCTAGCGGAATCACTAGCTCACTTTTACTCCTGCCACTGTCACGACTCTTTAACATTTCCATGTACCTTGTCTTTTCTTCGTTAATCCCCAACCGCCGACAGACGAACTGCTAAATGCAAAGCGGCTAAATTTTGCAAACTTAACGAATAACAAACGAGGGTGTAAGGAAAAAAGGAAGGTAGATACTACAACTAATATTTGTAGTATTTCGCTTCCTTTTCTGACAGAACAATGATTATCGCGAATCGAGAAAATAATGGGGCAAATGCTAGGCTGACTCGAATAGAATAACAGAAAAGTTAAAGGCAATAATGGAAAGTAGAGTCCTAGACATTGTAGACTCAAACAATATTTTGGTGGTGAATGAGATAAGAGAATGTGCTTCAAAAATATAAGAAGCAGAAGGAGAAAAAGAGAAGAAGAAAAGCTTAATTTTTCCAAACTTTATTTCAATACATTCGAGTGTTGGATATTCTAAAGCAAATACACCTCTTGGTAAAATATTTCCCTTTGCAAAGGCAAAAAATGTACGAACCGGATTATATTATGTCTGTCTTCTTTATCTAACATTTTTTATGACTCGGGCAAAACCTGAGGATCTAAAACTATTGACAAGCCGCATACCAACACGGCCTATATAACCAAACAACAGAATTTGCATGGACGCGTCAAGGTAAACGCTTTTTTCGGCGCTCTTTGTCTTTGGCCGGCACCACCTCGCATAGCTCCGTATAGTACCCGCTTCTACTCCCATGCTAATGATTTGCAGCAGGTAACGCGGTCTCCGTATCACGTTTAAATATCCGCCGGGAAGTCGTAAACGGTCCGGCCGAAACCCAATCGCTAATGGTCACTTTTTTTCGTGATATACTCGGCGCACAGGCGGTCGGGAAGATCCCTCCGTCCATCTAGCGATCGGAAAAGAAAAGAACGACCGTGCGTATATACACCATCAGAAGAACCAGCTGACTCATATCCATGAGAAGAGGAGGGCTTCCTTCGAGCTGTTGCTTATTGTGTATGCACGTTATACGAAAATGAATTATAATAATGGAATAAATTGTTCATATTAATGCTTCATTATTGGTTTCGGCTGAGTGATGATAATGGTCATTATTCGTCGGGCATCACTGAAGATAGAAGGCTGGTGACTGACAAATAGATATTTTGTTAAAACTCCTAATTGGGTATCTCTACGGAGGAACGAACTTGGAATCCTTTTTGCGTGGTGCGTAATTTAATAATTAAATAGAATACTTTAAATATTCGGTCCATACATTAAAGAATCAACAGAAATGATACACTGCGTCGTTATTTTGTGGTATAAATATGCGAATATATCAAAAATTATGAAGGAAAGGTTTGTAAGAATTTAATTTATTTGAAGACTATGTTTAATAGCATAAAATTTACTTGAAAAAGTATATGAGAATATACACACATACAGTTTTATAATTATATTCAATATTAATTATACTTATTTAATTTTCTACCCACCTAGTAAATGAAGTTTTGTACTTTTGTTGTTTATTGTTACCTTTTTTTTTTTGTTATAAACTGAAATGAGAAAAAACAAGAATCAAATAAAAAATAAAAGCTATTTTCACAATAAAGAAATAAAAAAATGCTGTCAAGAAGCAACTAGGGGGTGGGATCATAATAAGAAAAAGGTGGTTCGACTTCTTATTGGTTACTGTCATCACGTGGTAAATTAGTTCGTTGTGCTGTAGTGATAGCGTTGTATGCATTTAAAGAACTACATTATCGATATGGCGTTGATTTGTAAACTAAGTCATAAGGTTTGATTGATCTGCGCATAAACATTGAGGCAAGCCAACAAAAAGTTCAAAACTTGTTGAGGTATTTGATACGGATAGACCAACATGCAAATATTTAACCTTCAAAAAAATTTAAAGGCAGATGTGGAAAAAGCTTATTACTGACTGTAAAGGTGTGTCTATGCCTTTGTGCAGTATTTTAATTTTGGTGTAATTATTATAGAACATCAAACAAACTCAAAAAGCTTCAATTTCGTTTTTTGCGAAATGCTTGACTGTTTACTCCTGCTTTATGATTACCACCTATAAAGCAAATTGTAGCCATCGTAAACCAATTTTTATAATAGTACCTATACTTGTGATATGTACTCTAGAGTACGCTTTCTGATTAAAATAAATCCAAAATCTACCAACAGAACAAAGGTCTGTATATACTCTTTGGTAACTTCAAACAGACACATGTCACGATTTCTAGATTTGATATGTTGAGAAATACTGAAAAAATAATAAACCTTGTGAAAACGATATCAAGAGACACAACAAATAATAAAATTTGATATACAGCAGTATTCAGGGCAATTTAAAGTTGAAAAAAAGCGACCTTCTTTCGACGAATCTGTTTAATGCTGTAATAATGGGAAGATATAACAAAATTCCAACAACAGCTTCGATTTACCATCACTCCAATTCTAGTGTTTATTGTAGTTTAGTGTACATTATTCATTACTTTGTATCTTCTGACTGACTCGATTATTATATTCAAACACTTATCGATCAATGGTGAAATATGGCGGATGATGAAGGTGACAGTGATAGTGCTAACAAACAAAAGACTAAGCTGTGTGACTTTTGTAACAATTCGATTCGTAGTGACATAGGTGTAGTACATGTGCTAATAACTTATACATATGAAATGTGTAGATGCGTTAATTAAAAGTAAAAAGCTAGTGGACAAGAAAGAGTGGTTGTGCAAATCTTGTACATTGGTAGTACCTCTACCTGATTCCGATGAATCCGATGAAAATACATTAATGTTAGACAATTCAAGAATTACATCACTGGAACAGGAAATTAAGCTGTTAAATAAAATAATTCAAGAACTGGAAAACGTAAACAGTTTACAAAAACAACGTATAGAATACTTGGAAAATTTAAGCCGACCACAGGATACTTCACTAGTGCTCGCCAGATGCCAGGAACATATAGTGTGCCGCGTTAAGAAAGAATATTGAATTAACAAATAAAGTCTTGATCGTGAAACCTAAAAATAATCAATCTTCTAAAGTAACATGTAGTGAAATAAAAACTCATATTGATCCAACTGCTTTATCAATGACTGTTAATAAATTAGTACAAAAAGACAATGGTACGGTCATTATTAACTGCGAACAAGAAAACATAAAGTCATTAGAAACAAATCTAAAGTCGAAATTTGGTTCGGAATATACAGTTGTCGCACCCGAAAAATTAAATCCTAAAATTATTATATTTAATATCGATAAGGATGATGCAACCGATAAAGAAAAATTACCCGACAATATATTGAAACAAAATAAAATTACTTGTACCAAGAACTCTGTATTCAAAATTGCTCGTATATTTGATAAAAAGACATCTGTAAATGTTATAATGGAGTGTGATCCAACCATCTTTAATATCTTGATGCAAAAAAGAAGTGTATATATTGGATGGAAACGGTGCGGACTTGCCGAGTCCTTTCATCTACTGAGATGTTACAAATGTTGCCGGTACGGACACCTAGCTAAAAACTGCCGTTCCACTACCAGCTGTCCAAGATGCGCTATGGATCATGAGTTGAAAGACTGCACTTGTGAAACGTCTAAATGCGTAAATTGTTTACGGCACAATAATAAATATAAAACAACTTATGCAACTGATCACAGTGTATTTGATAAAATTTGCGAAACTTATAAAATTGCTGTGAAACAAGCTCAAAACATTACCAATTACAATAATTTTGAATAGCAATTACCGTTGCAACAAAATAAGATGCGTAACAATTTCATATTTTCACTAAATATTCAAAGTTTAAATAATAAATTAAATCTATTAGAACATATATTACATCAGCACCCTGCTAGGTTTGTATGTTTGACTGAAACGTGGTTAAAATCTGTACAATTCTCTGTTACGCAGCTTCTTAATTACAAATTAATATCTCACTACAGTCGCTTGCAGTCTACTGGCGGTGGCTCTTGTATCTTTGTTTGTGACGAATTAAATGCTACGAAGTTAGATGTAAGTTTCGTTGCGACTGAAAGATTATTGGAGGTATGTGCTGTTCGATGGTTGCATAATACTGTAAGATATATTGTAATAAGTCTATATCGTCCTCCAGCAGCAGATTTTGACGCTTTCATAAGTAAAACAGAAAATCTTTTGGATTACATTGATGTTGCAAGACATATTGTATTTATTTGTGGTGATTTCAACGTCAACTTTGATGTGGATAATAATGAGTCCCGAAGGCTTCTAGATCTGATGTTGAGCTATGGATTGTCACCTGTTGTTGATGATTACACGAGGGTTACTGCTACTACACAAACTAGAATAGATAATATATTTACAAACTACACTTTAGAGAAAAAAGTTATTACACAGGACACGTATCTATCTAATCATAGAATTATAAAGCTTGCATTGATACGAACACTATCTTCTATCTCAAATGAATTATTGTGGAAAAACGTATTTTCAATTCCAGTAATAAGAATAAATTTCGCTGCTTCTTAGAGAATGAGACCTGGGACAACATTTATTATACAGCAGGCCTTGATAACAAAACTCAACTATTTATGAATACCCTATGTTCTTATTACAATATGGCGTTTCCGGTAAAATCATTTGAAGGTCCAAATCCGAGGCATAGAAGCAAATTGGATAACTCAATGAAGTGGTTCGATCTAGTTCGGAATTGAAAGATTTGTACAACTTACAGAAAAGGTATCCTCAATTCAAGGAATTATACAAATTTGAGAAGTGTGCAGCACAAACATTTAGTTAATGAGACAAAAGGAACTATAATTCGTAATATGATTAATACTGCCACAAAATAAAACCAAAAAGATGTGGGAGATGGTTAGACAATTAACTACACATAATCAAATCCACAGTAATATTGACATTATTCATGGTGATGGGAGGATCAGTGACCCACAATTGATTGCGGATTTGTTCAATACATCATTTACTAATTCTATTGAGCAAGTGATAATAATATTCCTGATACAACTCCGGACAAATACAATTACACGCCAATCCTAATACTATGTATCTGTTCCCATCACTGTATCTGAAATGAATACTGCTGTAATGAATGAAAAGTAAACATACATCTGGACCTGATGATCTGTCTGCCTGCAATACTTAAGGAAATTTGCCGCTTTTTTATTGGTTCCATTGACATATCTTGTCCAATTTATCGTTTTCCAATGTGAGTATTTACTAAAATGCTTCAAGATCTCCTCAGTTACACCAGTACATAAGAAGAAATGCAGAAACAACATGTTAAATTACAGACCTATTCTCTCACCTCAAAATATTGGAAAATCTTTTGAATATTTGTAGTTGCTTCGATTGAATTCATTTTTGAATAAACACGATATACTCAATAAGAATCACACGGTTTCGAAGAGAGAAATCAACCACAACTGCTTTATATCTTTTGCTACAACATCATTCTGAATAGCATGCTAATAGGATTGTTCTCCATTATCTATCTTCTGTGACTTCAGTAAAGCTTTCGATTCTGTACAATATTCAATTTTAGAGAACAAGTTATATGAATATGGTATACGAGGCAATGCAGCGAATTGGATTATTTCGTACCTACATGGACGGGTGCAATATGTAACCATACGTCACAGAAATGAAACAGATATTAAAAACTATAAGTCATCTTGTATTCCTATAGTGCACGGTGTACCACAAGGTTCAGTTTTAGGTCCAGTAATTTTTAATCTCTATACCAATGATATTATAATATTGCATCCGATATTCTAGTTTTTATGTTATGCAGATGACACTACTTTACTGATTACCGAAAATAATTTAAATCAAGTAGAAGCAACTGCAAACAATGCTATTAATGTCCTCCATTCAGTGGTTTTGTGCAAACAAATTTAAGTCTGAATCAAGAAAAAACTAATTATCTGATATTTCATACTTATCAACGCCTGTATAATACAACGTGCAACATAAACATCGGCAGTCACCCGTTAAAGCAAGAACATAAGGCAAAGTTTCTAGGAATCTATTTACAGGATAACTTACTGTGGAATGAACATTGCCGACAGATTAGTTAGTTTACTCTATAGTAAAATCTATCTTTTTAGGAGTTTAAAAATTTCGCCTACCGCTAGAAACTTTGATATCCCTATATTATTCAGAGATAACATCCCGACTAACCTACGGCATACTTCTATGGGGTCATCGTCGCCTGCGACAGCAGTGTTATTGCCCCAAAAGCAGTTAATAAGAGCGATTGTTGGAATACGAACAACGGACTCATTGCAAAGCCAATTTTTACATCCTTAAGAATTCTGACTTTGCCGCATGCCCTCTATATCTTGGAAGCTCTCTTTTACCATCCATAAAAACAAAGACAGTTACACCACAAACCAAAACGTGCATCATCATGACACTCGACAAGCGGACAATTTTCATTTGCCGAAAATCTAAACTACAGGTTACGGATAAGGGTTTAGATATATGGGGCAGGAACTTTATAACAAACTTGCCAACAAAATACAAGAGTCAACCGAACAGAATATTTAAAAAGCAAGTGAAAGATCTTTTATTAACCAGAGCTTATTACACCGTCGAAGAATTTTTATTGTAATTAAGACAAGCTTTTTATACATATGTAAGTGCAGTTTGTCAGTAGTAGTAGTTCTTACTGTTATAATGTTCTTACTTACATTTTCTTCTTTTGTTTATTCTAATGTTTATTTTTGGTTTTATTTTTAAGGGTTTATGTACTGTTTAATTAATTTTATGTTTTTCTTTTGGGCAAAATGTACATGACTGATTCTATTATCTTTGGATACTTTGAATCAATAAAGATTATTATTATTATTATTATTATTAATGAAGGTTATAATTGTTATAAATTGGTTGAGTGCAAAGCGTTACATACGCACATTACGTAGTTCTACTCAGAAAAGTTCTTGAAAAATTCAAAGAAACAAACAAAGGGTCTAGCCGGTTAAGCATATGAAAACTGCACTCGCATCTGATGAAGGGTTATTACCTTGTTTTTATTGTTTTTCATCTAAAATTACCACACAATTAATCTCACATCCCTAACCCCTATTGTAAGGGAAAAATGGGGGTGACAACCCTTAACGTAAACATTTTTTTTCAGCACCGATTGAAGATATCTTTATGAAATTGAAAATGTACTTCAAAATATATAAACTCATTATAGTATCATTTTTTCAGAATTTTTGTGACACTGGAAACTGTAAAAAACGAGAAGTATATTTTCTGGGAGTGATTTTTTTATACTAACCCCCAAAGTGACACCTACCAAAAAATATATATCCTATTTGTTCATTGGTTAGCTACTACATGTTAAAATTGGAAAAAGGTCAAATTGGTGGAACATAGTTAAAAAAAATCAAAACCAATTATGGGTATGTGTGCATATGTATCAATTATTTACCAGAAACTATATTAAAACCTGTAAACTATCTCTATATCTATCGTCATAAATATATTCTTATAACAAAATATACACCTACAAATAAACTATAAACAATCAATATTTCGTAACTCATCGGATACGATGACGACTACTCAGTACTATACACGATGAAATATTAAAATTGGATCCGTTGAATATGCGATTTTGCAGAATTCGACCGCACGAATTTCGAACTAGTGATCTGGGATGTAGACTCGGTACATTGTTATCCTATAATGTGCTATAATGAGTATGTAGTGACCTATTCTCAGGACGATTCGATTTTCATACAAGTTTTGTCAAGTTATAAGAAGTTAACTAGCCAGTCAAAACATAATTGGCAGGCCACGTACACTTAGATTTGGAGAAAAGAACATTGTGTTAATAAAAGTTAAACTGTTTTCCTGTGGATGCGGAGTTTCGAATTGTCATATTTGTTTTGTTCATCAAATGTGACTGATCAATATTTGATCGAGTATAGTACAGAGTAGTCGTCATCGTATCTGATGAGCTACGAAATATTGATTGTTTATAGTTTATTTGTAGGTGTATATTTTGTTATAAGAACATATTTATGACTATTAAGATCAGTCCAAATCACAGCTTGAAAAACGACCGCGCAAGCAGAGAGGTAAAAGGCTTGTACCAGAAAGCAAAACTAGCGTAATAAAGTGGTATTGGGTCGGATCAAGATCGATATCTAAAACAAATTGTCAATTGTTGACGCAAAACGACTCATGTGATAATTTGACAGTGTGCGTCAGGCGATGTCAAAAGGCACCGTGTTTGGATGGATTCTTTCTTCAAAACTGCTAATATTTAAGCAAAATTAAATACAAGGGACAAAAGCAAAGAGTGTAAGTGTTAAATTATTTATTAAGAAACTCGTTCTTAAGCAATCGCTAATATTTTCCAGGTTCTATCAATTGTTCGCGAGGAGGTGCTCATTCAGAATAACAGACGAGGAAGTCTCAAATGAATGCTTGATTGCTGCGTAATATCGTCAAAAAATTCAGTTCTGCTTTAGAATCCAAATGGCTCAGAGTATAGATGAACAAATAAAGAAACAGCCGCCATTATATGTAAATGGTCATCAAATTCCCTTCCTCGGGGTTATCGCTATCGTAGCAGCAACTACAGCTTTGGTATTCATATGTTGTTGTCCCAATAATCGTTAAACTTACTGTTGACATGACATGAGATATTTCCCTGTAAGCACTTGAAAACAAACGAAAAATAAAAATGAATTGAGATGTAAGTCTTTAACCATACTATACGAAAAATAGCGTTACATAGAATTTTTAAGTAAAAAAGCGGAGTTACGTATGTCAAATACCTACAACGTTCAAAAATCCTTTTTAAGTTTTAAGGTTGGTATTACTTGAATGTACTATCAAAGACAAAAGTCTTGACTAATTGTGAGTCAAGACTTTTGTCTTCGATGGTACAAATCCAATGATTGCGTTGTGAGAAAGGTATTTTATTCTTAATTTATCTGATTGATCACCATATTAATTCCTGTAAATCTGATTATAAGGTAGGTATTGCATTTTCCACATAACTTAGTGATGCGCATCCTTGCTTGCAAAATCTATCACCTTTCTAAATTAGATGTTTAATAGATTTTGCTATTAAATATATTTACATCATCAATGTTGGCTTTTCTAGGCTCTTTAGTTCAATTAATGCATATTCATATACATACATACTTTTGCAAAGCAATGCTGAATGTATAATTTTCGTAATAGCGTGATTATGGAGAATACACATCTTTAGTAGCATACATAGCGTAAAAATGAAGATTCACTCTTCTAATTCGTCGACTGCGTGTGGTAATTAGTCAAAAGCGTAATTATTCATTAGAAAGCGGGAATTATTAATATATGTATGCATTTGCTGGTTATGTGTGAGTATGTAGGTATATAAATACATTGTAATGCAGATCCATTAAGGCCCATTAGAAAAAGTCCGCTAGCGTACCGCTCTGGTCGAACCGTACAGTGGAGGAGAAGAATAAAAAAGAATATACCGAAAAAAAGGAGAAGGGATCGAAGCAAAAGAGTCGAAGAGAGTACCGCTGAAGAGCTAAGGGAAGCAGTGGGAAGGTTGTAGAGGCGATTCCCATGTAAATAACATATGTATACGCGCTTTAAGCATATTAATATGGCAGCCAAAGCTAGCCATAACACGTAATACGATTTAAATATACCAATTAAGCGGTCCATTTACATTTTTCCCTTACTCCTTCGGCTATAGTCGTGCCGCTTTTCATCTCTTCTTTTAACGGTATGTTCTTCGATTCTTTTCATCTCCTTTCATCAGCAGCTTCATTCGCATATTATAACATCGACACGCCGAACGCTGCTTTAGAAGCTTTCGTTTTAGCATCACGTGCAAATTATTTTGCAAATCACGAGGAAAGGTTTGTAATTGCCGAAATCAGAATCCTATAAGCTGATCTTGGGAAAGATGGCGCAGTTAGGGAAATGGCGCCATTGACTGTTTTCGTACTGTACAGATTTATAACGATTAAGTATATTGTGTGTTAATTGTAGTTTTCTGTTAATTGCGGTTGGAATGCGTGTGACTTTGTTACCAAATAAAACAAGCTCCTTAGCTTGGTTCCATCAGTTATCAAACTCCTTGATTCTTATTTGACTGAACGCAGATGTTATGCTTTATAAAACGAATTTTCTTCCTACGACTTTACTACGAGCTCTGGAGTTCCGCAACTCCCTAACTTAGCTCCCCTTTTATTCAACGTGTTTATCAATGATTTATTACTACTTTCTCTCTTCTGTCCTGTTCTTGGCTATGCTGATGACGTTATAGTTTATCATCAAATATGCACAGAAAATGATTGGCTCATCTTGCAACCTTGATAGCTTGGTGTCACTGGTATAAGCTATAAATGTTACATATCATCTTACACACATACAGCAACCGGTCCTTTGCCCTTCGCTTATTATATCGGTGACTTTTTTCTTCAAAGAAAATCTGTTATTGCTGATTGGGATATATTGTTCGATAATCGTCCATCAAACATCATATAGCTGAGATCTGTTCCGCATCTTCAAAATCTTTGGGTTTCGTAATGCGTATCTCTAATAATTCTAATAATGTTTCTTCATTAACCTTAAGCCGAGATACGTTGTGTTTAAAATTTTTAAGCAACCTACAGAACAATACTACGGATTGTCCTTTCTCCCTTTAACGCAACTCCTTGTTCCTCGTATTGCCTCCAAAATCGGTGCTCTTTTCGTATACCGACTGTTAGCGTAAACTGTTTACGAAGGACGCCAATCTCTATTATATGCTCCATTGCAAATAAATCTTAATCATGCTATTTTCATATCGTTCTGTTTTTTATTTTCATTTTTTCTTACTTTTACATTCAATTGTTTCATTTCATATTATTTTTGTTATCGCTTTTGTTATTTTTATTTGATCTTGGAATATTTAGATATAACTTTTAGTGTTACTTCACTCCTACATTCATATCAACTAGAATTATAAGAATATGTAATAGTTAAAGTAATATGGTCTGCTCCTTTTTATACATCTAACAAAATGCGTCCTCAATGTTTCTGTCAATTACGTATGTATGCAGAAAGAGAGGTAAGAATGTGTTTGGCTGTAAAACTTTTTTTTAGCAAGAAGCTTTGTTCTAGTCGCAAATCTGTCTGCATATTACAATGCCATTGTTTCATTTTTGGTGTGTCATCTCACTATACCAAGATGGAAAAGTGGGAATACATTTCCCAGCGAATGATGGCCTGATATGGTTTCTAAAAGCTAATCTGGAGCTGTAAAAGTACTCTAAATATATGGCACAGATGGCCAATAATCTATTACTGCTATTTTGGCTAGCTGAACTCACTCATTGATGGAAATGAGGAAGCAGACACTCTTGCCGGAAGAAGTTTGCTGTTTAACTAACTATGCGGTAAACAGCAAATTGTAGGCATTTGTAGTACCAGACGGCTCTTGCAATGGACAAAAAAAAAATGTATGTACCGCCATGTAAATTGCCAATCGCCAAGCGTTATTCAAATAATCCCCAAGAGAATAAATAAGAAAAAAGAGCTAATTTTTGATTGGTCATTTCAAAGTCATGAAATCTACGCAGTACATAAATAAATAGATTTAATGGAAAATTACCTAAAGGCCCACGTTTTAAATAATAAAATTTTGATATAAAACAAATACTACTATTATGTCTGTAACGGTATAGAATACTAATTGTTTCCTGTTTCGAAACGTATTTTTGTTGTGAAGATTAATTTATTTGAACAAAAGATTTTTTAAAAGAAATATGTTATAAAACATTTTTAGAAGTAGACTTTCTTTAGATAATTTTTTTATTTTAAATGTAATTATTTCTTTGAAGAAGTTTTTATATAATTTTGTAGTCTATTAAAAATTCTAGGTCTAAAATGATTGGGAGCGTTAGCAAATATTTCGTGTATTCTTGTTATGAATGTCTGCGTTCAAAATGAAATTGGTTAATTTTTTATAAACATGTATAGATACTTCAAAAATATAGAGACAATCCAAAGGCAATATTCTAATACTCCGCAAAGAGTGGTTTGCACGAATGAGCATCACTGACCTTGGCGATGCGGCGCAGAATATGTTTCTGCATCAAAAAAGACATCGGAAGACACTGTGGAATTGCCCCATAAACATACTCTGTATCTTACACTTGATTCCACTTGGAACTAAGTGATCAACGTTTAAAACATGTCTTGAGTTAATGAAAATATAAGTCAAGGAACTGAGTTTATTGATCAAATGTTCACAGTCTGATTTCGAATTCAAGTGATGGTCAAAGTATATCCTGAGAAACTTACACGCCTCAGTTGATGAAAACGAACTATGTAAGTATGTAAGTTTTATTCATGTTAAAATGCAAATTATGCTGATTGAAATAGGCAACAGTATCTGTCCTGTCGGTCCTAAAATGGTTACACATTTTTATGTAGAGGTGTCCCAACTATATGTTTGTTATCACTATTACAATCGGCGAACGTTTATCTGGCCGGGGCTCTATATTTTAGCGTGCTTTTCAATGTCAAAAATTTGGAATAGGTATACGTGGTGAGACGAATTTTCGGTACTCTGCAAAAATACACCCGCTTTGCGAGGATGCTTCTCTACGGAGTTCCACTAACTTTTCTCTCAAACTAAATGGAGCATACCATTGTAGATAAAACTTTTCCCATAATTTGCAATACAATGAACAAGAATGAAAGATGTTTTAAAGGTCACTTTATTTATAAGAATGTATTTGCATATAATTTTCTCGCGCTTAAAGAGAAGAGAAGGCCATTTCTTTTTTTTTTTTTGCTGCGATTAGAATTATACTCGTGACCACGTTAAACACGGGAATCAAATGAATTTTGTTAATTATATTACGACACACAAACAAATTCGGAACTCCCTTTGCCGGGCGGCTATATATAAGCCATCTTTCGTCCTTGTTGTCGGGCCGGGTCGCCGTTGGATAATTATTAACGATATCCGCAGGTGCACCACCAGGCCCCGGACGGCCGAAACCCTCTATTCTACGGTTTTTGCGGTTTCCTTAATAATTCTGTCCGCTTTTATGACCACTCATCGTCGTTATTGTTTTACCTTCTACGCCGAAATATTCTCGTGTTTGGTTTACGTTTTCGTTCGGTGTTTTAATATATATTGCGTCGGCTTTAATGCACGATGAATCGTATGTATGGATGTAGGGACCGCGTCCGAGATATGAATCTTTTAAGCTTTCCGGACTGGTGTTTTGTATAATTATGATTTTGACGGGAATTTGGTACTGATCTGACTATTGTACAATTATAATTATGAATTTATGAATCTGGATATATGGTTCTGCATCTTGAGTATCATAGTATTCATAATTAATAAATATAAGTACAAACCAAGAAGGCACATGCAATAATGAACCTCCTGGATGTTAGTATTTTTTTTATAGTTTGCACGATTTTGAGTGTTTCTAAATGGAAACCATGAATTTTTAAAATAAAGATGCGATTTCTAGGTCATATCAAAACAACAAAACCCACTAAAATCTTACGAAATTACGAAACGCTTATCAACAAACACACCGTTAAAAGTGAGTTCTAAACTGTTGCAGCTGATACAACATATTGATATAGCATACCATCAAACACTTTCCTGATTAGAATAGGCTGTGTTTTAAACAAATTCTTTAGTAAGGATTTGGCGACACTGAGCTAATTTTTAATTCGTATATTAAATTGTGACAGCTGTCACTGATAAACCAAAATTAGAAACGGTTGCAGTGGAAGGATTACGTATTATTTTTTACGGATAGTTCTATATCAGAAAATCATAATAAATTTTTTTTTTGTGTGTTTATTCTCCATCACTCAATATAAATATTTCGAGAAATATTTCAAACCATGCTCATATTTTTACATGTGAGCTACCTGCCATTTATATAGCTATTTGTAAAATTGAAGAACATAGAGTTGATAATTTCCGATTAAAACGGTGCCTTATTGGCTTTTCAACATAAGAAGCTTTTTGATCACAATTTAGTCTGGGATATTCTTGGGAAACTTGGAAACCAGTTGGAATTGGAAAATATTTATAGCCATATTGGATTACATGGCAATGAAATTGCGGATAAATTAGCAAGAAAGAAATCAGATTGTTTCTAATTTTAAATTATATCATGGTGATTTTAATTATTTTATTCACAAGGAAATTATTCAAGATTGGCAAAGATGGTGGAATGACTCTGCTAGAATTAAGGGGCAACATTATTTCCCAATACAAAATTTTGTTAATCTAAAAACTTGCCATCAAAATTTTCCTTGGATATCACGAAGATTTATAATTACCTTTAATAGATT
The DNA here is from genome assembly GCA_004143645.1 of Protaetia brevitarsis. Classification (NCBI taxonomy): domain Eukaryota; kingdom Metazoa; phylum Arthropoda; class Insecta; order Coleoptera; family Scarabaeidae; genus Protaetia; species Protaetia brevitarsis. The sequence goes on from RXPK01000200.1 coordinate 670,870, forward strand.
ACGAATAGGTCATTGTGCTGTGGAAGCTCACTTACATAGAATTGGTGTTGTTGACTCCCCCTGCGTCAGTTATGTCAAGAAATTGGTGGTATTAATCATAGATTATTTCAACGTAGGAAATATGAATTGGAAAGAAGAATTTTATTTAGTAAATTGATTGGAATTAATTATTTTCCTGCATACAATATTTTTTCTCTGGTTGCTTCTAATAACTTTAAAATTTATATGTTTCTTTACAATTATATATGTGCTAATATTGAGGTTTGATTTATATAATTTGATTATATAAAGATATGTTGATCCGTGGAATGAATAACACAATTTGTATCTGGTTTAAGAAAAGTCCTGAAGCTTTCCTGCGAAGGATAAGAACCAATTTTTTCTGTTATAAAAAGCAGAAGAACAAGAAGAAACTGTTGCATTTGATTGCATTATTTTATTACAATAGGTTAGTATTACAACACCAAACATTTATTATCGAAAGTTATTTTCGAAGTGGTCGAAAATTAAGTAACTGAAAATGGGTTTATTCCATTACTCAGTGCATGCAGATTTCCAACAACAGTTTCCTAATCTGGCAGTTACTTATGCACATCTTTCAAGTCATGTTCACGCCTGTATTGACAAATTTCGTGCAACTGGGGCAGTAAGTAGGATATTCGACGGTAAATGGATAAGCCATCTAAAAAATCAATTTCAAAGCTTTCTCAAGATGCTCAGTTGCTAGTGGGAACATGTCGTGCAGTTTTTAAAACGGGCGTACCTCATGAACTCACGCAGGTAGATTTTGATCCTAGTACTGCCAATGGTTTTTATAGAACATAATTAATGATAACATTCTCGATGAATGCTTGTTTTCTTATGAGACTTGGTTGCATCTTTCTAGTTATTTAAATAAACAAAATGTGAAAATGTAGTCGGCAGAAAACCTTCACGAATTCGTAGAGACTTTATTAGGTATATTCGCAAAAAATAAGCGTCTAGCTAGCAGTCTTACGCAGACAAAATATTAGACCTAATTTTTTTAACCAAACAATAACTGCTGGAGGGTATTGAAACGAATTATTACAGCCGTTTATCAATGAACTTTATGATGATGAACTTACAAAAGGTTTTTTAGTAAGATAATGCACCGGCACGCAAGTCTCGACAAACAATAGCTTTCTTGGAACAAATTTTCGATTCAACAATTATTAATTTTCCTGCAAGATCTCTGTGCTTGATAATTTTAATTTAAAGAAACAATTTTTAAAGCCAAACATCGCACAATCGAAGAGCTTCGCACAGCTTGCGTTGAATAACTTTACGTGGCTTCACGCGGCTAGATTTTCACGTTAGGGCGCGCAGTGCCAAAACGAACAAACCTATTATGTTTTTAACTTAAAAAACAAGCATGGTTTACTCTGATTAGAAAAGTACTTGAAAACATGGTATTACGCAATAAAATAATGGAGGTAATTTTTGTTTTTATTTTTTTGTTTCAGGGCAGTTGAATTTTTATTTTTTCATATTATTTACTAATTATGCATCCTTTCTGATGATTTAATAAAATATTTGTTTATTTATTCATATAATTGGAAAAGATATTACACGTTTTGCAATTTAACTAGAACAACTCATAATTCAAGCGAGTGTTAAAATTCAAACGATATCTTTTATTAAATTTCTAAAGTAATAACATTTATTTATTGAATTAATTTATTATTTTATTGTATGTAGGTATATGCATTAAATTATTATATTAAGCATATAGTGCCTTTAATTAAATCGTTATTTAAAGTAGGCTATGATATTCATGTGTATGTGATAATGTTGTGGAATATTAGTGGTGATTTTTAAGTAAAATTAGATAATAAATATTCAGCAATGTTACCAAAATTATATTGGAATCGTTGATTACTCCAAATAGGAATTTAACTTAGGACACAATATGTTGTAAAAATAAGACTGTATGTTAGGTACATTCTATTTTTATAAAAGTAATACGCACTTCCTTAGTATTTGTAGCTTCCTTTATTGTAGAAATATATTTGAAAATTAATTGCAGTAGATATACATTTTACAACAATATTACATAGGAATTTCGTAGAGCAATTATTGAAAAATACATCAACATATGAAATTTACTGAATAGTAGAAATTCTACTTTATGAAGTAAATTTACCCGAAAAATTGTAGGCAACTTTTTTAGGTACCGGCGATTTTAAAAGTAATCTAACTAGATTCTTTTGTTACAATGCAGAAATATGAATTTTTGTTATGTAGATTCACACCTATTGCTAAATTATCACGTAACAACAACTATAATGAAGTTGCAGGTATAAGATCATAATTGGTAGTGGTATTAGATATAACAACTGGTGGAAAATTACAACATGACAGTTTTACAAATTACGTTTAATCATTAAAATTGAATTGCCAATTGTAATATTACAACGATAATAGCTGGTAATAAAGTTGCCTTGGATTATGGTTATAATATCGTATTTTTTTTTGAGTGTTCCACATATTATAAATTATTATAAGCATTTTAAAGAATTACTATAGAACAGTAATACTTTATTTCTTCTTATTTTTATATCATATGTGTTAATTCTCAATTTTTTTGCAGTTTTAATAAACAATGGTAAGGAAATTTGAAAGCTTTTTCTTGTTCCAATTTTCATACTAATTCCAGTGTATTAACTAAATTAAGAAATGGCTATCTAAAAATTTATTTATCAAAATGTCTTCACTCCCATATAGACAGAAAGAACAACAATATTTCAAATTCATTGTATCACACAAAAAAAAATTAATTAACCACATTTTATGATTACGTTGGCTTAATTCAATTAACGTTAAAGCGTTGTTTCGTATTATAATAATTAATTAAAATAATGTTTTATAATCGTATAGTTTCTAAATTAATTAAAGCTAGGAGAATACGAGTTAACATATAACAGTAACCGTTAATAGTATAGTGAAGAATGAGTCTGCTACGTTATCGAAAAGTGTTGGGTGCTGTTTAGTTTCCTTTGATTTTTTTTAATTGGCCCGCTTGATTTTTTTAATAGATAATTATCTGGTATAGAGGCGAGATAAAATAGGGTGTATGCATAGTTATTTAGAATTAAGAGAGAAAATTAACTGTACTATAGTAATAGCCGCAGTAGGTGGAATATTTTTCCGTGATGTTTTTAAAATTCTCTGTACTATAATGCGGAAGAAAAAAAGCAACAAACTTCGAAAACGTGCCCGAAGAATCCGAATATTCGCAAGCGAACTACCTGCGTTTTTCGGACTACCTACAAATCCCAATATGCAGGTGTCAAAAACCTAAAGAATAGATCACATATCAGGTATATAGGTCCTTCGATTCAAAAACCCGAAAGAAGGAAAGAGAAGCAACACTCGGAGGCGGGGGAGGGTCTGCTCATCAAGGGGGATGTAAAATTATATGAAGCTATCTCATAGCTATCCATTGGACAAGGTATTATGCAATAAAAACGTATTATTAAGGTCGAAGTTGATCCTAATAGTCGAATATAAGGTTTATGCATAAATTTGTACATTTAATATTACAAATGCATTTAAGGAATGTTAAATAATATTAACAAATATTTAAGGCGTGTGTGATCAATTTTAATAAATAGCTATACATTGTAAGTTTTTATTTAGGTGATTTTATTTTGTATTATTTACTGAGCAATAACCTTTTGTGAACTAGTTCATAATAAAATATGTATATGCAAGAAACGCGTGTTTAATCACAATGAATATTTCTCTGCTCTTAAGCAGAACATTTCTTTCTTACCAAGTACTGTAAGGATCTATTTAAGCGAGTAAACGCATATTTATTAACCGCAGTACAACCTTTTTTCCGTCTAGTAGAAGAAATTTACGTGGTCATGCCGTATTTAAGCATGAAAATACAGTGAGAAGCAAAATTTAAAATTTCTAATTTTAAATTTTAAAGCTTTGAATAACTTATGGTGAGTACTAAATACAATAAAAAAAAATACTGTACTAGTAACAATCAATAAGATTTGCTGGATTATAATGCATAAAATCAAATTCAATTTGTTCTTTAGTTTAATAGTCTGAATATATTTACGTATTTGCAGTTGATACCAGGCTAAAATATAATGTTAATGTTCACGCAATTGTTACAAAATATGTCGTTGGTTCAATTTGCAAGAAAGGGGATTTTTATAAATCATGCATATTTTTAACATTACACGTTTATTATTTAAAATTTTGATTATATTTAGTCTTTTTTTTTATTTGAGTATATTTCTTTATTTCATCAACTTTAGATTGACATTACTTTTGTGTGCATATTTTAAATAATCATCTTAAGAGTGTTGCGTAGTAATGGATAGCTGGCTATTTTTCAGTGTTTTAGTAATATGGCATTACGCAAAAAAATACAAAAACTTATTTTGTATGCTCGTGCCATTTTCAATATGTATAATAATATGTGGATTTGCAGAAATGCTTTGCCTTTTGGAATTTTGTAATATTGGTGCTTTAAATCAGAACTACTTAAGCTTAAAGTTTCCATATTGGAGAACTTGCCAAGATATACCTTTGTCGGAGTTAACTTGTCATTTAGTTCATTTATTGTATGGTTTGTTTACAAAAAAAATAAAAAAATTAATTGCAAGCGTTTTACAGTGAGAAATTAACAAATTAACGTATTTCTGCCATTAACTGTAATAATTAGGAGGATTTTTTTCCCAAGAAAAATGTTTTCTCTCCACGGCCAGGTTCGAACCTACCATCCTCCAGCTTACTCGGAGACATAGCGGCCTTTAACCAACCTCAGCTAAGAGGAGATATAAGTTCGAGCGTTTAACCGAACATATGTCGATATTAGATATGAAAAGTCCAGCAGGATGGCAATTAATTATATAAGGATTGCAAGCTTTTTACAGTGAGAAATTAACAAACGAATGCATTTCTGCTGTTAACTGTGATAATTAGGATTTTTTCCCAAGAAAAATTTTTTCAGCTCACGCAGGATTCGAACCTACATCCTCCCGTTTATCGGATAAGCACTTTACCAATTAAGCTAAGAGGAAATGTAAGTTCGAGCGTTTACCCGAACAATAGAGAAATAATAATAATAAACAATATGCAGAAATACATCAATTAATTAAGAAAAGTGTTAGTTCATGTGTCTTTGTTAACTTGTACCAGACAAGAACTGAACTTAAACTTTGAAAAGAGGTGTAATTTAGTGCAACTGTGACCAGTTGATTCGGGTGTGCATAAGACAATAACAAAGTGATGTATAGCCAGTTGGGTGTTACGTAGGATAGGATTGTGTTAAGCACTCTCCTGAGCTAAGCTCAAAAATTGTTCATTAGCCTAAAGTTTGTAATGCAATTAATTCAGTTCTAAGCAAATAGATGACTTAGTGCGATGCTAAATGAACCCATCTTTTTTGTGCGATTTCAGGCTATCAAAACAACCTTCTAAATATTCGATGTTCCTTGTACAGTTATGACTAAAATATTGATTCAGTAGCAGCATAGGGGAGAGTTGCCGAAGTTGGACCACCTAAACATTTTTTAATATATAAGCTTGTAGAAGGAGTTTTAATAAAAATGATCCAATGGAAAAGAATGATATTGCTTTGGCCTTCAAAATAATGTAATTTATTTCTAGAAAATTTAAATTAATACCATGAAACATGAGTTTAGAAAAATCATAGAAAAATCGCATGCGGCATCGCTCCAATTAAAAATAACCTAAAATGCGACCTCCGGTTGCTTAGAATGGACCATTAAGCACAATTAACACAAAACTTCGTCTTGATTTTTCGATTCACTCCAGCACATTTTGTATGGTTCCAAGTGCGACATTTAATATGCTATTGTACCATGTCTTCTTCTTCTATGTCATCACATATAGTATAATATCAAAAAGTTCATTTTTATCCAAACTTTTGGTGATTTGATCTTTTTATTTGTTTTCTTTTTGTATCTTACAATTTAAAAAAACTTCTTTACTTGTTATTACAACTAGTTTTTGAGCAATTTGCTTCCTCGAGAAGACAATGAACCTGGCTGTGGATTTCGTTTAGGTGAAGAAAATACTTCTTGAAGAATATCTTCAAAATTTTTACTTTTTTTCTCCCGAGATACATCATCAACAAAATCACCATTACTAGTTTTACAGTTACTCAATAACGTGGGGAATTGCATATAGAATGACTCAGTTTTCTAAATTTGATCGGTTCAATTTAACATCCAAACTTCCAAAGCTTTGCTATGGTCTAATTTAACCAACTTCACGGATATGTACAAAATATTGTAGATAACCTAATTTTTAATTTACGTTTAAGCCACTATCACAGTAATTTGTACCCGAACAAATTTGGTTTCTAAAGATGTAGAGACATTTGCTGCTGCTTACTTTATAAATGTGCTAAAAAAGAGAAGTCGTTTGTAACTTATTTAATTTGGATTGGTATTAATACAAAAGCTCTTCATTAAGCACTCTTTCGAAAAGATATATCATACTAATGGTTGTAGGAGCCGAGTTTTAGTCAATGTCTTAATATATTGCCTACCTCACGGCACACGCTTCAAGTTACGATGGTGGTTCAAATTAGGCAGCAGTCCAACTTCGGCAACATCCCCTATGTACTTATATACACAATAATGTTAAGAAATGTTGATATTAAATATTTTTCTTATAGTGCTTTTTCTATAATTTTAGCTCCATTAGTAAAACTTTACTACTTTAATAATATAATAAGTAAAACGAATAAATAAACTTTCATGTTGCAAATTTTACAGCAATGTGTGTGACAGCAGTGACGTTAGGTTAAAGTCCAGTACATATAACCATCAGTTGTCAAATCTTTCCCTAGCTGTATGCGTATGCATTGCTAAATATAGATAGCTACTATATCGATCGCATACGTCCTTCTATCAATTATACCGTTCATATAACAGCATCCACAATGTACGTATGTGGGCACAAGTAGAAAACAGTTTTATAGGTCCATATATTGAAATGAAGATGCGAAGTGTCATTTTGCGACTGTCAACTTAATAATTTGGTTTCGTTCACTTTTGAAATTTCTTTCAAAAGAACTTTCTTTGAAGTTTCTACAGCGTTGAGTTTCGTTTATTTACATACATTGGAAAGAATGGACGTTATCCCGTATTATAAACGACATAATATTGGGGCAAGGACATTATCCATGACTATCCATCCACATATTACTATTTATTAGAAAAGCTAAGTATATGGCAATACCATAAGTTATACGAAGGATAATAGGAACAGCTTAAGTTATATATTTCTTTTGTAAACTTCTGTTGCATTACTCTAACTTAAAATTAATAGCAAATGATAGGGATGTAATGACAGAAGGTGGCGAATAATGGAGGGAGGTGTAATAGAAGTTTTATTGCACAATTATTATATTTTTCTTAGTGTAGTTACTGCAATATGAACTACAACATTTTATATAACTGTTAATAATACTGTTATTATAAAATTACGGCATATGGGTTGTTAAAAAGACGGAACTATATAGCATTTTCACGCAACTTTTTATGCTACACCGTAAACTTTTAAATATTGTGTTTATACTAATCAAAACAGATAAATAATCGGTTTATGTCCACTCTATTAAAACATAAAATATCTGAGAAATAAACGTCACATACGGTTTAGCTTATTACAATAAAGTATTAGTAACTACATGAGAAACTATAAACCAAGATTAACCGGTTATTCCCCTATTTTACATTGCTTGTTTTATAATTTACTTAAAATAAACGTGGAAAAGGATCGCTATTATTTGCAAAATATTTAATTTTTAAATCTTTTGTTAGATATATTGACACTGAGACAGAAAAAAACTACGATTCCGTTAACTTTTAACACTTAATTCAGTTTTAAATAAATACGAGCAATGCGCCCTAAACTTTAAATTAACATTACGAAAAATGTTAATATGTTTTTATTGATTCAACACATACAAATGTTTAATGCAATTTTATATATTTTATTGTATGAATAGTATTTGCTTTTATATGGCTACTTTCTTGCGGTTGATATAACCGTTAAAAATTATTAACTGAACATGTATGAATAGTTATCTACACTTAAACAAGAAAATTCTTGAATTAACCAAAAAAATAGATAATATATCTTATACAAAACAATTACATTAATTTACCATTTGTCATTATTAATCTTAACAAATCGGTATATTTATTTTAAATTAAATCATGTATTGAAGTGTTTTCTTGCTAACATGGATCATCCATCATGTGTTATTGCTAGGTGATTGAATGCAAACGTTAATTCTTTTCCTTAAATGTAGCAGCGGGAATTTCTCAATTGCAAAATAACATTTACTTCAATGTAGTAAATGTGTATCTTTACATCCTAATGAAAAAGCAACAATAAAAAACTTATAACGCTTCAACTTGGGTAGAGATTTTACTTATCTACGTTCTGAGAGAGCAGTGGTTTCCAAATGTGACAATTCATCTAAAGTAGGCAACTTGTATACCTAATATGTATGGAAAATAACACAGCATCATCTATTTTTCAATGGTGTAATGTAGTTATATATTTCTAGTCGGTAATATAGATAACTATAGTGGTTCATGTGTATTTTTGTAAATAGGTGTCTTAGAATATAATTTTAAGGTTGATAATTATTGTTATATTACATTTAAATACTGAAATCAACATCTATACGCACACTGGCCCATATTAATGATTACATGATGCAATATTTATTTACTTTCTAATTTGCATCTTTTTAAGTTATAAATCATAGCAGTATACAACACGTTGCAATACGCAAAATAACAGTTTATAATAACACATAAATTTTAGAATTCTTTTTAAAACTGCAATGTTGTCGTTTTAAATACCCAGACTTTAACAAAAAGCAACTGCCTATTTTAATCATGTGTGTTGCATTTATTTCACCATTTAATGGCTATATCAATGCATATATATTTAAAGCTGCAAAAATGGTTGAAATGACATTCTCATATTTTCTCAGTGTAGCGTTAGTGTCTGCTTTTGATATTTATAATTATAAGGATAAAGTATTAATTGCTATAACCTATATGACATTTAACAAGTAAACTCGTGTAATTACCAGCAAGTATTTATTTTATGCAAGTATAAATATGTTTAAAAGCAATTTTTAATTACCATAATGTGACACTGAGAAAAATACAAACTACCATGTGAATGGGATTAAGGCGGGAACAACAGTACGTTGTCATATCAAGTATTCATTGATATATTTGTAATTTATTAAAATTGTTGTGTTTTAATAGTACCAATTATAAAGTTTGCTGTGGCTAATTTGTTATTCCATTTTTTTCAGAATGTGTTCTGTAGACTGTTTAAAACAAGATTCAATGCTATACCAACACTTCAGAAAGTTGTAAATGTGTTAGCACAGCAGTTAAGTTTATGTAGTTGTTGTAACTGTTTGATGGGTTCATGTTCCATTTGTTATACATAAGCATCGCTAAGGAAGCCTAATTAAATTCTGCACACTACAAAGCTTTTAAAGATGAAGTTCAGCTAAAGGTAATACAGTTGAAGCTAAAGATATTGTTAGAACACAGCTTGTATTTTATCAGAGTTGATGGGTCGCTTTGGAATTTAGTTTTGAAAACAACATTTTAGAACAAGTTTTAAAATAGGGAGAAAGAATAGGTGTTTTGGAATGTTTTTTTTCTCATTGTTCTTTTGTTTACATAAAATTGTTTTTAAGATATTTTTCTCTGAATTTGACAAACTTTCAACACTATTTATTTGAAGTAGGTACACGATGAGGTAAAACCCAAGACAAAAATAATTGATTAAAAAGATTTATTTGTTTCCCGACTAAAGATATTTCTTTCCAAACATTTAATTAAACAAATAAATACGTATTCGTACATCAGATGGTGCAATGTAAAAGAAAATGCCAGCTTTAGTATACATCATTTGATATTTATGTATAAGTGCTGATGCTTTCCGTATATGGAAGTTTCAAGGCATATCACTTAAATATTTATTAGGGACTCTGAATGTAAATTTTGAATGTTTTTTTTAAAGCAGTCCAGACGAATTCTGAAGAAATATATTTTCAATATATTTATTTTTTTTAATTTAAAAAGAACGATGTGAAAACATTATTTTCCTTATCCATTTAAAACAAAATGTGCCAATTTGAATATGCAAGATTTCATTTTTCTATATTTTTAAAGGGAGTAAACGAAAGATCGAAATCCTTTTATATCTACGCTTATTTAATTTAGAGTGTAGCCAAGAATCTATTGTATCTTTGTACGTAGTGATTTCACCTGATTTCTTTAAATTTTCCTTTCAGCAAAATGTCGTACAAATTCCATAATCGAAATTACATAGTTAGATCAATTCAACTATTGCAACTTTCCGAATCGTATTTGTTCCTATTATTTAACATAAAAATGTTCAAAAATAGTTCAGATTTAGAATAAACGACCTATGATGTATTGTACCGCTGATCGAATGGTGCTAGCATTTTTGTCAAAAATCCAAACTTGTTTAACAAACTGAAATTTTAACAAAAAGTAATACAATTCACTAATACATGAAATTGTAAAAATCGTCACAACATTTCCAGCAAGAAAACAAAAAGAAAGAAAAATGTTTGAAACTACTTTTAGTTTGTTTTAATCTTGTTGCTCTTGGTCAGATAGTTTAATATATTCTACTATCCTCAAGATTTTCATTTAATATTACTTCTCCTTTTTTTTAAGCAAAATATACGAGTTTTTTCGTGCCCAATCCTATATTTTATTATCAGAATTTTTATTTATCAGATGTTTTTTTTATTGACTATCTTCATTCAGAATATTTATTGTGGCATTTATGGTGAGGTAAGGTAAGGTTATAATATCATATATATGCTTCCTAGAGACTGGAAATGATTGGAATATTAGACATTTGTTCTTGAGTTTCAAAGGAATCTGTTTAATTGATTTCTTATTCTTTCTTTAAAGGCGGCGACATTTTTGGAGGAAGAAAGTGGTAATAGCTGTTTTTACTCAAAAAAAAAAAATAAAAATAAAAAAGGAATTATTGTTAAAGTCTACGATTAATTTTGCCTACACATTCCGTTAGCTACTGTTCAAAATTAATTCTTTACCGATAATAATTAGCATTCTCCTTTTAATTTTCATAAAAGCGGCAAATAATAAAATTAATAATTCTTGATTGTTAGGTGCTTATTTTTATTTAAACTTCTTGAAAATTTAAATCAGAAAAATATAAACCATTTTATACACAACGGGCTAAACAGTTATTAACTATTAAAAGGTAAGCACCTGTATTTATGATATCATTATTATTACACAAAGAAAAAACCGCTAGAATTGAAATAAGTTGTTTAAAGAAAGAATAAAATTGTTAATATATCTATGTACACGATATGAATTTATATAGTTTGCTATTAGAAACAAATAAGTAATATTTAATTATTAACATGCAGTCCACTTTGAATGAGTTGAATAAATTAAAAAAAATGTGAATGAAAATTAGTTAGATGCAATGAAACAACGGTAAGACTTAGAATTACAAATGAACACATTGCAAAAGCTTGGTAATAACAATGTGTGACAGCTAATTTTATAGATACAATATCATAATCGGCCGTATAAATTTGCCGTCAAACTCTTAATGAAAACACTAATATTCTGTCAAGTACATTTTGTTGTACATAATTAAATATAAATTCTGCTATTTAAAAATAAACATATTTTAAAAGTAAAAATAAGAAACATGTGTTATCTTAATCCATGATTAAGGAATTTGAAACGGTTGATTCATCATCCGACGAGGATGTTGCCTATATGTTTTCTGATATCCTTGAACAACCTGCTTTAAGGAAATATTAATTTAATAAAAGAAAGATATATTCAGTTTCGCTCACAAAATACTTCTTTTTACAATCTTTAGCAGTTGTATATTATAATTTAATATATAAGTTTAACACCTTTAATTCAACAATGTCATTATGTTTTCAAGAGGTTGCTTTCTTTTGTTTGAATTAGATTCTCTACTTCAAAATATTATGTTCTAAAAAAAAATCAACGAACACAATTTTTTTAAAGCTTTTTATTAATCTGCTGTTATGCTCCTATAAGCATATTTCCTGCTGTAAAACTTAGAACGTCGGCAACATTTAATTGTAATCTGTTTCTTGACCTCGCTCTGCTTTTCCTAAATATATTTTTATTTGTTTTTAATGAACTTACTACGGTTTAAATCTTTATCAATTCCCCATATCATTAATAATAGTAATATTTAAAGGTTTTTTTTTGGGTATATACAATTTAATAAATTTTATATTTGTTTAACTCTAATTAATTATATTCTACGTTTCGGATTTGTTTTTAATCCGTTTTCAAGAATATAAACTTTTGTATTCAGCTCTAATAAACAAACAAACACAAAATTAAAAAAGGTGTGTTACACTTAAGCAGCTTGTGTACAAGTTAAAACTGAACGTATACATTATCCTACTGCTACAATTAATCAACTTAAGTTTTAACTTAAATAATGGAACAAGTAAGTTTAATCATACGTTTTGTAATCCGTTTTTTTTTTTTCATACACCTGAAGAAGGCCATTCTTACAGCCGAAACCGGTTGTGTAGATGCGAATCGTTATAGTAAACACTCAATAAATTAGGAAGTACAATTATATCTGCATTGATTATTATTATTCAACAGAAAACTTAATTATCGACTTATAAATCAACTTATTTGTATATTTTTTTTCGCATATTATATTAATATTACTTCTTTAAATGTATGTACCCAAAATACGTGTAATAAACTTTCCCGCCAAATAAAGAATAGAATCATTCTGGCCCAGGAAACAGATATTTGAGAGATTTGCCGTTTTTACAATCACTAAAATGATCTTAATTGTCTGTCTGTTTTTTATCCGTGGGTTGCTCCAAGATTTGGAAGTGTACTTAGTATTAGCGGATCAATAATTAAAAATAATATTGAAGTTGTGAGGAAATGTTTTAATTAACGTTTTGTTGAAGTGCATTACAATTTTTTCAAAATGAATAGATGTACAACTGAAACTTCATCTTATTCAAATTAAAATGATAAAATTAATTTTAATTATGCAAAAAATAAACATAATCGAAAATTATTGTTAAACTTTAACAATAATTTATTAAGAACATGCACTTACAAATCTTAAAATGATTTTGAGCCGATCAAATTTATAACAAATTACCAAATGTATTTACTTAGAAGAAAGTGTATATAATTGCTGGAATTTATAGAATCGTTATTGTTTTTATTAACAGTCGTAGGTTAGAAAGAAAATAGGAGATAAATCACATATTTTGCTCTTATAATCATTCACTTTATTTTTTCCATCTGAAACAACTCTGAGCAAGCATTTTCATAAATAATGAGGTACATATTATGTGTTTACTTAGTACTTTTCATGATCATAAGCTCTTCATAAGTTTAAAACAAATAAATTTTTCAATAAACTACGTGAAAAGGTGCTAATTTGTTTAATGAGTCGTTTTAGAATGTTTTAAGGTGTATTTTAAATCTAAACTATACGTGTATTATCTTTTCAGTCATTTGACAAATAATGTTATAAAGGATTCTATACGTATTAATTCAAATATCTACCCTGATGAAGACTTTATTCAAGACCGAAAATTTATTATCAAGTTTGTTAGGTGAGTTGCAACTATGTCGCCTTATATCGAAATTTTAAGAACAATAGGGAAGGAACATTGTCGTGATGATGAAGAAGTATCACCCTTAGCAAATTAAATGCAAATCTAAGCTACACAAATCTTCGATTATTAATGCGATCGAAGCTACAGCACACTGAAATTATTTGCAAACAATTCTGAATTAAGCATTGCTTGTAGTTTCGATTGCATAAATAATCGAAGGTTTGTGGAATTCGCATTTAATTTGTTAAAACTGGTACATTCGGCAAGTTGTTAAATTTGTTTTCTTTTATATATCATTTCCAGCCAATAAATACTTTACATACATACATGAACTTCAAGAAGAACTTACTATCTTTTAAGGACCATTTATTAATCCTCTATCATTGTCGTAATAAGAGCTACATGCAAGAGAGTTGCCTTATTTTTGCACTCCAATAAAAATTAAAAACGACAACTTTGAAAATTTGTTGTTTTCCATTCTTTAGCGATATATTTACAATTTTATACTTCTTGATACACTAGTTAAAGAAGGTCCTAGATCAAATACATGAATTTTTATTTTTAAGGTTCATCCTAAGGTACATAGGAAGGCCATAACTCCTCCTCAATTTATTTATCTTCAAAAATAATTAGATTATCGTGATTTTCACTTTATCTTGTGACTCCATCCTTACAAACGCATAAAATAAACTAGCGTTTGAGGAAATGTGATTGAATAGAGTTTTTGAATGTTTTTACGCTAAATTTGTATTGCTTGTCATATTTTGCCGGTCAAAAAGTAACACATTTTGTAATGCTTTATCGTTCCTGCTATTGTTTTACATTTATTCGCGACTTATAAACAATAGGACATCAAGATATTAGCGCTAATGTCTTACCGTCGCCTCTCAGCGTTCCCGGACTGGGTAATGAAGACCTAGGGGACGAGGCAGGTGGTCCGACACCCTCCTCTTCAGAACTACTCGAAGGGCTACTCCCACGAGTGAAACTCTTATTGTTGTTCGATCTATTGAAGTACATGCCGTTGCTCTGCAGGAGCATCATCTGCTGTTGTGCCGTGAAACTGTTGAGCTGCTTCAATTGGGAAGCGACGGTAGTGGACGATTTCGTCTTGAACTTGGACATGGTGAAGTCGAGCGGCTGATCGGTCGTCTCGTGGGCCGATAGGAGGACGTGCGCTGGTGGCTGTTGGAGTAGCATCGGCATCTCTTCCTTGCCAGCGCGCCAGAAACCTTGGTGGTGGTGCGACAGAAAGTCTATGGTGTTGTTGTTCAGGCTGTTTAGATTCAGATGCTGTTGCTGTTTCAATTTCTGCGCCTCGCACCGTTTCTCGCCCACGAAGTTGTTGTTTTGGAGGTGGTTGGGTGGTGAGTTCGCTTCAACCCACCTCCGCACGTGCTCGCTTTTGTAATCCGCCAGATTTGATACTTTTTCAGCGCGACTCCTTCATACACGAAAAGTACATTTGTGTCCGGGTATTCTCGGCAATCCTCAGCACTGGGGAAACACAGAAGTCTTGCGAACGCAACAACCGATCGTACTGTTATTATTACACATCGTAGAGAGTGAAGAAAAAACCCGCACACTTGCTCGTACGTACGAAGAGGAACACTGCTCACAACATTCGTTCTATCGCTTATATTACGTTATTAACAAATTACGCGATTACTTATATTATTAAAAGAAGAGTGAGTATTCTTCAAATCACTGATTGCAACAACCTAACAATGAGAATGGGGATGATGTAAGCGTCAAAAGTATTATTATTATTATTGTTTGTATACATCTATGTAAAAGGGGTTTAAAAATATTTTTGAACACAACTGTTCGCTGCTACCGGCGCCACCGTTCACGGCCATATAACAGCATGTATTTGCATCGCAGGATGCTGCGAATCCTTTGGTGGGGAGAGTAGTCCGGACTTCGAATGGAGGGAGTCGCCGTCGACCAATCCGGTGCGGCCATATTCCGATGTACAATAGTATATAAATTGTATGGATTATTTATTTATTCTATACGTTATGTATGTATGAATATATGTATAAGAGAAAAAGGATTATTTTTCGTTCTCCTCTCGCCATGTGCTGATTTTAATGGCACGACTAAATCAATAATATTACGATTAAGATTGTATCTGTCTTTGGATATGTTTCTGTGCGAGTTAGTTTTGCCTTCCTCCCCGTTTTTATTTATCTACTTACTGCTATTTTTACTTTGCGTACGCCTATGCTCCCTAATGACCAAGGATTATTGCTCCGTTTTTTTTTTATATTTATCGGCGTTATATAAGATTATTTTATGAGGTAGCTACCCGGTAACTGGTATAGTTGCAGAAAAATACGCGTAATTTATATATATCTCATAAGATCTTAAGAGCGCTGGATAGTGCATTGTCAGTTGCCTATTTTGTTTTTGCAAATTAATTTATCAAAATCACGCAAAAGATGGCCTACGATTTTTTTTATTGGAGCCTTTTGAAAGCCTTTTATCTGCATTTTCAAAAATATTTGAAAGTATAGTAAATGCCAAATTAGTAAATTATTTTCAAAATTTTAACTTGTTTTCTACTTATCAACACAGTTTCCGCAGTAATCGGTCCACTGACACGGCATTATTTTATTTTTCTGATTGTGTCAACCACTCTATCCTCCTTCCTAAACTAGAGCGATATACGCGGGATTAAGAACAGTTTTTAACTGATGAGTAAATCAGTAGTAGATCAAAAAGTACTTTGCCATAATATTAAGTCTATTCCGTTATTGTGTAACCTTGGGGTACCCCAAGGATCGCTGTTAGGACCTACACTTTTTTTGATTTTTTGTTAACGATTTTCCTCAATGCCTCTCATCCTCTCTTAGTTTATCCATTTACGCCTATTTATGACTTCAACTTTTTTGTCTATACATCGGTGGATGTCATTAACCAAACTAATCCTTAACTTGAAAAAAACCAAATGTATTTTATTTAAAAATACACCAGAGCCTCGTTTTGCGTCGATTCGTTATGAGTTGTTTCGCGATTGCGTCGGTGAATAATCAGTACCCAAGATTTCATTTTGCGTCGTTAGTTTCGAATTGCGCCGAGCAGCGCATCTGAAGATAGCCTTGATAGGCCGAAACTATTAATCAAATATTAAAATATTTATGAACGAAAGAACAAGTTTTTTACTCCTTGTTATCTTTACAATATTAATTATTGATTAAATGTTTTTTTATCTCCTTTTATTTTTTTGATAATAATAATAATATACTTTATTTGTCCAACAGTGTACAAAACCATTTATAGGACATAAATTATAACAATGTATAGACCAGTGCTATACAAAAATACAACAAACATAAACAATAGCAATAAATAAAAAGTAAACCTAATTCTATTCTAAAAATATACAAAGAACACCATTGAAGTAATTAACAATTATACGAAAAAATGGATAACAATTTTAATTATGTTAGGTTAGTTGCAAAGTATAAGTTAAAATTCCTAGCCATGTGAACTAGAGGGGCTTTTTAAAGGACATTGGAGCGAAAGCGTGGAACATGGAGAAAATCGGTGGCACGTGTAGCATATGTAGGAATCAGAAAGTAAACCTGGGATAGTAGATCAGGGGAATCAATTTTATGGTCAAGTAATTTAAACATAAATGAAGCGCTATAACGGTCCCTTCGTGTTCTTAGAGAAGAAAGCTATGTCGCTCAAGTAACAAATTGTAATCAGAACCTCTTTCTGGATAAATATTTTCAGTTTTATATGTTAGGTACTTTAAAAACCGTTTTTAAATTTTAATTTAATTTTGCGTAAATCCTGTCTCGATTTGCGACGTTTCAAATTGCATCGTCTTCTTGCGGAACCTATCCACTACGCAAATTGAGCCCCTAGTGTAGTACTGAATATAGACTAAATGGTTTGTTATTAAACACCATTTTCTCCACATTTGTATCTTCAACTAAAGTTTTAGGAATTACTTTTGACGAAAATTTCTTTTGTAATGCCCATGTTGATAATGTATGTAATTCTTTTTCTAGGATATGCTAGGCATTGTTTAACTTACGTAGGTCTTGCAGTTTTGATGTCCTAAAAACCTTTTATTTTTCACTGGGGTAATTCTTCCGATGCTCAACGTGTGTTTCTTCTTCAGAAGAGATCTATTAGAGCAATTTATGACCTAGGTTGGCATGAATCTTGTCGCTTGATATGAATCAATTAAAAACAATGAACTTTTAACTTTTTATTTTTTATATATATTAGAAGTTGTATCTTTTGTTCATAGAAATTTTACACATTTTGATGCCAGCACTATCATTCGCATGACACTAGATATCAAACAATTTTGCTACCATCCTCAGATAGTTCCACTTTTTTTCAAAAGAATTTGTGTTTCATGGGCTGCAAGCTATATAATAAGCTTCCAACTAAAATTAAACTATTCTAGTTTTAGATTGCGGGTCACGACTTATCTGCTAAGTCTAAGCTGTTATTCATGTGAAGAATTCCTAATTTCCTGGTGTTTTGTAAATATTTTTATATTATGCTCCAGTAGTACAAAAAGTTGCCCGGATTTTAAACTTTTATACACACATTTTTTTCTACATGACATCTCAATTGAGAAACAAATCAACATATTTTTTTAAAACAAAAGCAATTAACAAAAATCTCGGTTGGTTGAGTTCACATAGTAGATAAGAATATATAGCAAAGTGTCAAAATTAATCCTGACATTTATTCATGTCAAATAGGCCATTTATTTCTCCTATTTCCTAAAGATCATGGACTCCAGCTATGGAATTTTATTTTACAACATTTTTTCCTTCCCGTCAAGAGCACACGCATTGGATCCATAAATAAAACCCCTGCTGCAGCTAAATTTGAATCCTGTGTACCTGCCCAAATTAAATATTAAAAACCAAAATAGGCCATTTAGTTATATGAATTACTTTATTAATCTTTCCATTTTTTTCTAATCATGCTTGTATTGTACGAACATGTATTGAAAATAAACTTATATTATTATTCTAATTATAGTTTCCTATTAGTGAAGAAACTTTTTCAAATTTTATTTAACATTTTTTTTTTTTGGAAAATATATTTTTTCGCATTAAAACTAAAAAGGATCTTTAGTAAAATTGGTAGTAATTTTTTAAGTATTCTTGTAAAAATAAAATTTAAAATACAATGCAAATAAATCCATACTATTGAAAGTACGAAATAATAAAAAAAATCATTATGAAATGGTGCTTCTGATATTATCAAGGAATTCCTGCGGGTAACTCAATTGACAACGATGTAAAGACAATTATACATGATAGAGCATGGAATGCAGAGCAACGCAAGCAAAAAAAAACACATTCCAGATAGACATTCTGCCCAATACGAAAAGTACCGGCAATAAACGAACGTATTTGATGTAACATTCGACAATTTTTACTTACTGTTAGTGAAATGATTCGAGTTGGTTTTATGAGGTGGTTGGTATACTTATTTGCTCTGAACATAAGTTTGACGTCACAGAACAGTCCGGGATTAATACGATAACTTGTTCAGAACAACTACCAATAAATACGTTTTTTGACAGAAATTTAGTGATTGACCGGATTGTTAACCATAATACCGGCTGATGCCGCCATTTTTGTGTCAACAACTTACTCCTACCCCCGAGTATTAGCAAGATAATCTATTCGGAGCAAGTTACTCTGTCCTGTTCGATGCTTAACGAACACAGAGCAATATAACATATATCAAACATCTGCACTTTCTGTTCCGATCAGCCTAGAACATACCAAACATACATACCTAAAATAACAAGCGAAAAATGGATGCACAGAGAGAAATCCATGTAGTAAATACTTACACGACGCACTACTGACAATTATGTTAGACATAAGTACTTCAATCTATCGGACTCCAGCGTATGTAAAGGCAATTTTAAAAATCATGTCTCCCTAAAATATTATTTCTTTGCTTTTTATAAATACAATGTTTCTCTGTGTTTGCTTAAAATATGGCCGTTGTTTCATTGAGTGCTCAAGTGCTGCATCAAATATGTTTACATTTAAATTAGATATATTCGCTCACCAAGAGATTTTAAGGACAACAGAATTTTGTATTTCAGTACGCGTTTATCATCTAATAATAATCGTTGTAAAAGAAGTTTACACTTGTTTCTAAAATCGATATTGTTGGAAATAGTAACGCAATTTTATGAAAAATTTGAATACATTTGAAAGTAGCAAAAATAGTGATTGCAGGAAGATCTTTCTATAACTGTTTCATATTGTTAGTAAATGTCCTTACTAGTATTTACTGTAACTGTATTGAATAATAGTGTGACAGTCAAACCATACAATAAAAAGATTGACGCAGTAATGGAAGATTAATAGGTTTAATTTCGTTGAAAATCGTGTGGAAAAATGGTCTGCGGTTGCAAATGACGTTAGTTACAAACAAACCTATTCAGTTTAGTTGACAGTTACAGTTCGGTTTATGCACACCAACGCACACTTATTAAATATTTTTGGGTTATGATTTATTTGTACCACGACTAAATAGCTGTTAGCAACAAAACTATTGAGTAAGTAAAAATATTTGAAATTATTTGAAGTGACCGCCTGAACAATAGATACGCTAAACGATTATACAAATATTTGCACAGAATTCCTTTAGAAACACAGATTAAATTCATTACATTACTTAATTTCTGAATAGTTTTTAGCTACATTATTACAAATTTTATATTTGAGATAACCCCACAAAAGGGAAGTCCTTGTCGACAGGTCGGGCAAGTCGAAACAATGGAGCCAAATTAACCTATAAGCAAATGAGTAAAATTTCTTTATATTTGTTAAAATTTGTAGCATAATTAATTCACTTCAAAGTTGTTCCGATGCAATAAATGAACGATTTAGTGCGATGTAAATCAACTCACCCCAATTTTATTTGTGAATACGTATATAAAGTGCTAAAATGCTTTTTTTGTGTGATTATAGGCTAGCAAAACAACTTTATAAATATTATTTTATTTCTGCGTCTTCGTTAATTTTGGATTATGATAATTTTGGACTAGGGCTCACGTGGGTACAATCAATGATGAAAGAAGCGGTGTCTAGGGGGATAGCGCAATAATTAGATATGTGCTAATTTCGCCTGGCGTAGTTTAAAAAGGCGTTTTGGGGATAAACTTGGTAATAGTTGCCAGGGTAACTGGGATACTATTTGAAACAGGAGGTGGACTAAAAAAATTATCGGTAACTTTACACGTTTTACGGAAATGAGGGTTAATTTGTCGTAGCATGCGATAGAATTAATAACGGGGAAGCGTAATTTTAAATCATATTTATGTAGATTTGGGAGGATTAATGATTCGCATTGTAAATATAGAGGGGAAGATTCAACGCGAGGCATGGTTTATTTGAATGCCCACTCATTGATAAATGGCGGTTGCGTACGAAAGTTAGGGCATTACCTAAGGGGTTAACAAGTCAGTCGATTGGTGAGATTTTTTTAATAATACTGCTGAAGAATTAGATAAGTTGTTATTATTTAGCTTTTTGTATATAAAAATATGTATAAAACTAGAGCAACATTTTTATAACTTAAAATGTATAAAATATCATTTAGAATGCAAATTGTAAGGATATAGAATTAACCTATAGAGCTATTACATAATTTTATTAGTGTACGAATGACGATGTTTATGCTAAAATTTTATGGGTAAATCTAAGAAATCAATTTGAAAATATCTACATAAATATATTACCTAAAGAAATGTTACACATAGAAAGTTGTAAATTTTAGGCAATACCTATTTTTACATCACCTTAAAGTAATAAAACTCATAATATTCTAATTAATTTTTTTTTCAAAATAATTTTATTAATGTATTTTGCGTACTTATCTATTCCTAAATATTACCGACTTTTCGTCTTACATTCTCCAATATGATTTTTAGTACCTAAATGCATATTCATCATGCTTCAAAACGGAATAAGTTTTCCTTAATCGATCTAGTTTTTATTTTATTGAATTAAAAACATTTATGTAACATTGTATTGTAAATAAAAGTAATACGACCGTAGCATCTGTTTAATAAAGTATAATTACCAAGTATAAAATTTTATTATTTGACGTGTACCTATCCATATCTAATTAAATTATATCTAATTACGGCCAGTAGAAAATATATAATTAATTGTTCAAATTTCTAAATAAATACATTCTTTCTAAAACTAATAGGCATATAAAACTTTAAAATAGGTGTAAGATTATTCATACAATGCGAGCAATAACGACATAATCATCTGTAGCAACGGAACTTGTGGGCGATACTTCACATATAATTTCAGGACCGGCTGACCCTAATCTATATAGGACCTCCTCACGAGGGTTGTTTTGTACTCGGGGACCGCATAATTTTTGCCTTATCATTTCCGATCACCGACAGCAACGATAAATAGGTGAAAATAATACATTTAACGTCAGTCATGAATGTCGTGATTCGGTTTGAATAGAAACGTTTACCGGATCCACACCAACGTTCACTTTAAAACGTCTGTACAACAGAAGTGAGGTACAAACAACACTTGTGCTCCTTAAAATTATTATTATTACGATAAGTTCCTTAATTATATACAGTATGTATGTGTTTTATATTATGCGGGCCTACATTTGTATGTATAAATGCCAATTTTAATTAATTCATTCCCCTTTGTTTCTTTTATTTTCTATTCGGTTCTAATTAAAAGAAATAACATGAAATAATTACAATAGACGGGTTCGTTAAACTTAAATACTTCCACATTGCATGAAATTTTAAGTTGGATATCGCAATGCAATAAAAGAAATTGTTATTTGTACTTTGTTATTGCATCAAATAACACCATGATTTAACACAATACATTGTAGGGGCAATAAGAGACCTACATATCTGCATAATTCCAATACTTGATTGTTAAATATTTTTTTACCTTATTATTCAAAATCTAACTAAAAAAATTATCTGAAATTAAAAGAAATTCTCTCATGTTTATGTTATTTTAATTCATGGAAACTTTTGTAGAAATTTTTAATAAACAATTTTTAAAATCCACACTCGATTATTTTTTTCTTTCACATGTTAGTATTTTATTCAATTTTGTTATAGTTATTTATACTATATTTCACAGTTTTTAACAAAATGCGCTCTTGAGTTTGTTATTCTTCCAAATCAATGTTACTTAAGCGTGTAGAAGAAATGTAGATATTGTGACTGCTAAAATTTGGATCTATATGCGCAGCAGTACAGTATCGCTACATTTTACTTAATTATATTATAACACTCAAACGTATTTTTATGATAAGTTTACATTTAGTAAGAACTTGATAAATTTCACATTACATTTGTAAAGAATATTCATTTCAGTACCTACAAATCACGAGTATGTATTCACTATATGAAAGAATTTACACTGTATGTAACAAAATTAATAGGAAATAAATTTATTTTTATTAACATATAAATATTTCAAACTAATTATAATAATATTCCTGTAGCAACAAGACAAATACACTGAAAAGCCGATATATTTAAACCAACCAAATATATTTTGTTAAGCATATTTTCTTTGAAACAAGCATGCCTTTTGTTGTTTCAAATATATGTAAACAATGTACACTATTGACTGAAACAAAATATTTGGTTAGAAAGTTAGTAATATATTCAAACAAATTATTTAGTCCAGTATGGTCTTAACACAATAACATAGTTCAACTTTGCAAACATCGGCACTTCGTTAACTCAAACAAATTTGCAAACATTACAAGCTTTTTACAGTAAGAAATTAATAAATTAATGTATTTCTGCTTAATTAATAACTGTAATAATTAAGAGGAAGAAAAATTTTCTCCTCACGCAATATTCGAACCTATATACTTTCGTTTACCGGACGAACGCTCTACCAATTAAGCTAGAGAGGAGCATATAGATTCGAGGGATAAATCGGCCATATTTAAGAAGGACGTCGGTCTGCCAAGATATTGGATATACCTCAAAATTTACGAATTGCTGTTTCTGAAGGAAAAGTGAATATTATTAAAAAATATGGATTACGCTAACCACAATTGTAGTTAATTTAATGTAATTATTATGTTGAAATTCCTTTTTTTTCAAACCTATCCCACACTTTTGTTAACACGGTTATAAAAAGTTGATTTAGTACATTTGCCGGAAAAACATTGTACCTGTACCAGTAAAGGAGAATTTGTAAACGTCACATACAGAACAATGAAGAATGCAGTAACCTCAATTAAATATTTAGTAAAGTGAAGCACAGTATACATTTTACTTAAAACAAAAATATTGTTACTATAAGAAATATATATTTCAAATAAGTAAATAAATCTAATTGTTTCAACAAAACGTTTTGTACTTCCGTGTGTTATTTCTATTTGAGTCAATAAAATGTATTGTTTGAGGTAAATATTCCATTTGATCAATTTTACAAAATTTTAATTGAACTAAACATATATATCTCATTATTTCAGTGAAATAATTAGTTATTTTAAGTACTACATGCATTTGATCCAATAAAACTTTTTATTTGAGCAAAATATTTTATTTGTTTAATTCTATTAAAGATATTGTTAAAACAAACAAATTTTATTAACAAAATTATTTGCTTCGCCCAACAATATATTGTTTGCCCATATTTAAACAAAGATTTTAGTCAATACAACTAAAGTTTGATTGAGTCAAAGAAATGGGTTTTTTCAGTGTACTTAAAATTGCAGCACTGAGAACATTAAAGGGATAAGGTGTTGGTGAAGTATTCAGTGACAGTCTTTTAGTAGTTTCATTTAAAAAAAAAAGAAAAACGCTTATTGTCATAAATTACGCAATGTAGTAAACAAGTTCTACATATTTAATGTTGTGAACATTTATCAAATAGTTGGTTGTTATTCATTATCGTAACAAGGAGATTTAATAGCTCGCATCTCGTCAATATCCCTCATTAAGAGTTAAAACCTAACGAATAGAATTTGTAGATAAAATAGAAACTTCTTCAAAATTAAAACAATTCAAAAACTTCTTAACAAGCATCATGACACAAGAAGGATTATCGGAGCTTAAAAAATCATGTCCAGGTATTACTGAGGCCATTTTTGGCAGCACTGCATGAATGGTGAGAATGTGTTTTAAATGTGATTTACTTTCTCACTCGTTTACGTCAGCATCAAGCTATTCAGACAGTTCGGTATTTCTTGCCAATAATATACAAGAACAAAAAACGTTTGGAACAGTTTGGAAAATTTAATGGTGTAGAGTGATTTTGTGCGACTTATTCATGATTACAAGGAAATTAAAAGAGAATAAGGTCCTTATCTCGCAATATTCTTGATTAAACAGCAGCGGCTATTTCGACCCTAGTGACTCATCTCAGACAACTGACAATTATGTAAGCTAAATTATAAAATTAGGATTAAACGTATTGTTTTAATAAAGAACCAATAGAACAATAGAACAAACGCATACGCAATCCGAAAGTGAAGAATACATTTCCATCGCAAACTATGGAATTGGCGAACCACAGTCCTTGTCAAGGCTATCCTGATGACGGTAGTAACTGCCAAAACGTCGGATTTAAATAATCCAACATACGGTGGAAATAGCTCAAACATGAATTCATATTCTAGTAATCTATTGTCAAGAATTTCACGTCATGAAATATTGTAGTGGAGAAGGGATTTATGATACGCTCATCTCCAGCTATGCCATTGACTTCAATCATAATCTAATTTAATTCATTCATATAATCCAAGATTTTTGACTCGGTGTGAGTAAATTATAGCAAGGTAAGTGAATTGTAAGGAAATCAATTTCTCACAAATTCTTTAATAACGTACAACCGGTTTCATCCACTAAGGGACATCTTCAGGTCAGATCTTCAGGCCAGAACTTTTAAACTGTTTTAATATCCTGATCTAAAGACGTCCCTTAATGGATGAAACCGGTTGTACGTTACTAAAGGATTTGTGAGAAAGTGGACCATTTTCCTTTCATTTATCTTGCGAGTTCATTCAAATCTTTGTTTCTTTAAGAACCTTGCCAGCCTAAGTCCTACGATCTTTTGTTCCACCACTTGAGCTGCGTATGAATAAATTACAAAGTCATGAAGTTCGTATAAATAAAACAGTCTTGATTGCTTATTAGTTACCGGATTATATCCAAAGTGCATATATTTTATTTTTTGCGTATCTTTAATTATAGTCTATATGTAGACGTATTACACTAATTGAAGTTAATTAGCGCTAATTAGTGATTGCATATATTGCATATTTAGGCATTTCTATGCATATTTTTACAAAAGTTGCATATATTGCATATTTAAGCGTTTTCTTATCCTTTCCATTAGTAAAAATTCCTAGTAATTCTTAATGTAGATCGACAACCGACAATTCTGAGAACGATAAATCTTTTACATTGGTTTCTCTAATACTTTTTTTCCAAGAACTATACGTGTTCAATTTCGTCTAGCAGAAGGGATGTGGTAAATACGTTTTATTATTATTAATTCTCAAATAAACAATTCATTCATTGAATATCTTTGAGCGAAACAGCATGTAATTGTGTTACGTTTTTAAATACTGTGCGTACATACAATGAGTATAACAAACAAAATTTCTTTATGGATTAAGCCATATCCTGAACTGGTAAAAGATGGCGACAAAATATTTTTGTCGAGCTTGCAGTAAACTGGTAAGTTTAATTTTACTAAAAGTTTTACAATTGTTTTTAAATTCTTTCACTTTTGATATAAAATGACAATTGTTGTTTTAGGTGTCTTCTGAGAGAAAATACCTGATTGATCAACACGCTAAAACTCCATCACATATTGGAAAATTTGAAAAACTAAAGTGATCTGCATGAGTGCAGCAATCTATACGTCAATGTGTAGCATCAACTTCACGAAATTCAGAACAAGAAGAATATAATGCGGATCTGTGTAACACATTAATTTTGTCTAATATACTATTAGCAAGATTAAACAATGTTAATTTGAAATCATTTCCGCAAAAATATTGCAAACATAATATACCTGACGAAAGTACCTTACGAAAAAATTATGTCACATCTTGTTACCAGCAAACAATAGCAAAAATTCAATAATTGGTAGGGAATAATTTTATTTATATCATGGTAGATGAAAGTACGAATAAGTGTGGCCGTTATATTGCCCATTTGTTAATAGGAATTCTTCATGAAGATATTGTAGGTAAATCATATTTAATTTATTGTAAAGAACTTCAAAAAACAAATAATGTGACAATTGCCCAATTCGTTCAAGAAGGTTTATCAAATTTCTTTTTACCTGGAAGTATATCTTGTGAAAAAATTTTACTAATGTTGTCCGACGCTGCACCATACATGATAAAAGCCGCGCAAAATTTAAATAATTTTTATAGTAACATTATTCATACCACTTGTTTAGCTCATGGGATCAATCGTGTAGCCGAAGACGTTAGGAATCAATTCCCTTTGATTAATGATTTAATTAGCAATGTCAAAAAAGTATTTTTAAAAGCATTTTTACGAATCCAATTTTATAAGGAGCGACTTCCCAGTGTTAAGTTCCCTCCTGAACCGATTATTACGAGATGGGATACATGGTTAGTTAATTTTGAAGGAATAAAAAATGTAATTCTTGAAATCACTGCTGACTGCATTGCTCTAGAAAACTGTAAAGAGATAGTAACATCAACAGAATTGCTACAAAACCTTTTGAATATTAAGTCAAATTATAGCTTTGTTTCAAGTTCCGCTCGTAAACTAGAAACGCAAGGGATGTCGCTCTCGGAATTAGTCGAAATAGTAGACGAATTTGATATGCTATGTAAGAAGTTAAGGGTACAATAGGTAATTCTGTATAGGATAAATTTAAAAAAGTGATAAATAAAAATGCGGGGTATTTGAAATTGAAGAAAGTTAAAAAAAATTTGAAAGGTGAAACAGTAAACGATTTCGACATTAATTTTAGTTTAGAATGTATTGCAAAGTTAAAAAATGCACCAATTACATCTGTGGATGTTGAAAGAAGCTTTTCTATTTCGAAACATATGTATTCTGATAGAAGCCAAAATTTTCTTTTACACAATTTTGAAAAACATTTAATTATAAATTGTTTTAGAAATATGTTGTGAAAAAAATTTGTCCAATAAAGTTTATGTAAAAATTTTGCATATTGTCGCAATTTTTTTGCATATATGCCCCAGGTTTATACATATTTTCTCAAAAATCGATGCATGTATATGCGCATATATTCCAATTTTTCTTTGCACATAATCCGGTCTCTACTTAGTGTGTTTCATTTCTATAAAGGATTCAAACAGGATACTGCATTATCGACACCTTGCCAAACCTAGCACTTTAATTATTTTATGCCAAACACCTAGAAGCTGATGTCAAAAGCCGTAACAATTCTTTTTTCCTTTGGATAATTTCTTGTAGTTATGTATAAATTTCCTTTTATGATTTGCTATGGCGAGAGAACTTATTTTCGTATCCATTAAAGCGATAAAAAGTTCGGCAATTTCCATCA
Organism: Protaetia brevitarsis; assembly: GCA_004143645.1. Taxonomy (NCBI): domain Eukaryota; kingdom Metazoa; phylum Arthropoda; class Insecta; order Coleoptera; family Scarabaeidae; genus Protaetia; species Protaetia brevitarsis. The sequence goes on from RXPK01000200.1 coordinate 699,172, forward strand.
CTAGACCAAGCGTTCCTAATCAAAAGGACGCCTTGATTTAACGGGACTAAAACAGAAATAGAGAGACGCCTCGCGTTCCGAAAGTTATCTGAACGATTGTCGACGAATTACAATAAAATCCTCGCTTATATGACCCATCTCGTCGTCCCATTAAGCGCTCGTTTCTCTCGCTTACGATACGACCCCGGTATCTCGGGGCTGTCGACGCGATCCGAGGCGCTCTTTCGCGAATATGGACGATTCAAAAGCGTCACCGTCGTTCGGATGGGGGTGGTGTTTTTTTTTTCTTTCCTTTCTTTCCGAGGCGGCGGCGGTGCAGAGGTGCCGGCGGTGGGGTAAAGGTTCGCGTACGGCCGACGCATATTCAGATTTGATAACGGGGTCGCGCAGTCGCCGCGTCCCCATTAGATATGCACCAATGCCGGCGAACCACCCCTTCGCACCGGTAGGGGTGGCCGCGGAGGCGATATTTTATTTTAAAACGCATTTCTATTGGCGGCGCATGATTTCGATATCAATCCGAGAGAGATACGGATCTAAGGGTTTTATATACTTGGTATACACACGCACACAAATGCGGAGACGCGCTGTCTGTCCGTGTTGGTAAAGACGTAGAACCTTCTTTGTATATAAACCACCTTATGTGAAACGTATTTACCGATGGGCAAATTATAAATTGATGCTGGAATTATATGCTTTCACAAAATGTATTTCCAAGTAGGAATGAGTGTAAGTAGATTAATGGAAATAATTCAAAATTGAATCAGAACTGGAATGCAATTGTGAATACCACGGTTCGCAATTTGTAAGAAAGGAAATCTATAGACAAAAATATTCATTTCAAGTAATCGGTTTCATGCAAATTTTGCGGAAAGGAATTTTCCTTAATCTCGTCAGTGTGATACGTCCGCTAAGAGGTCGTATTTACAGCTTACATTTAATTTAACAATGTCGTGACTATAGTTTTAATTCATTTTTTATCATTTTTTAGATTGTATTTTTTTTTGCTAATAATCGTAACGTGTTTCTTACCATTCATTTGATATGATAATCACATTTTCAGAACTTAGAAAACTTAGTTACAGCATTGTTAAATTAAATATTAGGCATGAATATTGACCAATATACCTGCAGAAATCATAGACATATCTAATTTAAACAAATAACCTCGTCTAGACGTTAGGTTAGAAACAAAATCACTAATAAACATTTAAATTCTCTGTTAAACATCAGTTGCTTCTGTTATAAAAACAATGAAAATTTAGATAGCAAAAAAGAGATCTCTCTGAAAGCAGGAAAACTTAAAGTGAAAATTCTAAAACAAAAATAAACTCTAATAACACGCAATCAATAAAGTCTCAAAAGAATGTCCTCTGTGCCTATATTAAATTAATTTACTCAATTTTGAATACTACTTAAAGCAAGAATTTTAATTAAGCATTAGAAAAAAAGGATATTTTGTTGAAATAACCCTTTTGGATTGCGATTTATTTAAGGAAGCTGCTTTTTGTTGTACGCATTTATAGATACATAGCCGATGACATTTCTTAATGAAACTAACGTAAGAAAAATGTTTGAGGAAAGTTGGAACAGATTAACGAACACCTATTTATTTTGTGTGAGTGATAGGAAAAGGGGTGATGAAGTCATTGTTTAGAGATGAAACTGCACACGATAATCATGATAAATCGGTAAATGACATTAATTTGAAATTAAATTGTTACTATTTTGTTTTAAAAGAAGCAAATTACCTGGTCAATTTCCAAAAGTAGGTGATAATGGAAACAATTCGTCATTAAAATTATTAAAGATTGAGCTTGCCGGAAAAATAGCATCACACTTAAAATACATTTTTAAGTAATGATTATTGTAATCTGCATTATCAAAATGCCTTGAGCATATCAAAAATTTTGTACCTCTGCGGTATCATATAATATCCTTCCAAGTTTTCAGCGTTGGTTTATATATTAGGAACCTACGACAACGAATATTTTTTAACTCTATCAATACTTTGATACACAGGAATTTGAAATTTCTGTGAATGTATAATTACACACCGAAAATTGTGCATTAAATCTAGTAAATTAATTTAAAAATAAAAATTTGTTACTTACGTTTTGAAGAGCACAGATGACTGCGTTTTAACATAATTGGCGGGTAACTGCAACTGTGTAATATTAGCGGAAAAGTGGCAAAATCGTCATGATAGTGGAGAGAACGTGAGAATTTATAAGAAATCTTTTAAAAACAATAGCAAATTTCGACCTGCCTCATATTTAGGATTACAATTGTTTAAGGTTAGACACATTGACATTCATTCAACGAACTGAAGTTGAATTTAAACTATAGTCCTGAATATTTGCTTAACTTTACCTTAGGCAACTTGTTTTTTTTTTTTTAAATAGCGCCCTATTTCTTTGCTTATGCTAATTTAACCCTTACGCAAAGCCCTTTCAATTCATACTAAACATTTGTGACGCCTCATGCAGGATATTGTAGATAATTATTTTTAAATAAATCCAATAAAATTTCCACCGATTTTCAAGTCAGCTTAATATATAAACGCGATATAATTAATTAAGGCCGCAAATTCGTAAGCATACATCAGTAAAAAATACAAAAAAAAATAATGCGTTTTTTTGAAAATAGAAAGAAATTTAATGTCATGCGTTTATGATTAGAGAAACTATATTACCGATTTTAGGCAGGCTATGGAAATTGTTTATTCCCATAACCTACCAAACAATTATTAGGTATATTTAATTAGGTAATAATAGTTCATAATTATTAAAAGTGAAAGCTATCAAAATAATTTGTTTTATGTAATATGTTTCCCCGATTTTTTTTTTTGGGGGGGGAGGCTCTCTAAAGAAACTTGTGTTTAAGAAAGAGCCATCCACATAGGAAAATGGGAAAAATAAAATGAGGGAGGTATTCATACAAAATTATTTGTTGACAGATTTGACGTTTAACTATTGTGCTGGTGAAATAATTGTCATGGCTTGCCCTATTAAAAATAGGTATTATTATTTCAGCTAATTATCATCAAATATCATTCCTTTTTCAAAAAATATGTAATTAATTTTATATTTTATTATGTGATACTAACACATATTTACTAATTTGAGGCTTTATTCAATTATATAAAGTTTATATATTAAGCCAACATGAAAATTAATGGAAAATTCTTTAGATTTATTTAAAATCATTAATTATCTACAAAATTCTGCATGAGGTATCGTAAATGTTTAGTATAAATTAAAAGGGTTTTGTGTCAGGGTTGATTTAACATAGCCGTCTACAGAGCCGTGTTAAAGCAGAGGCAAAAATTTGCACACGGCTCTGAAGATGGCTAGTCAGCCGAAACATGTCAGTCAATAATTACCTGTAAACTTTGGCTGAGTTTTTTTTACCTGTTGGTTTTCTTACCATTAAATATCACTCAATTTAGACATAATCATGTATAGTAGTAAATGTTTACTTGTAGATTGCAGAGATTGAAAATATTCATTGTAGGAAATAATGCAAATTATCACTATTTCAGATATTATTTTTAATATTTCTTGTTCTTGTTTAATGTCTTTTCCTTGTTACCTCAAATTCTCTAAAAATTATTAATTAATTTCATACTTTACGTTGTCGCAAACTATACATATAAGTATTTTCCTGACAGATATTTTTAAGAATTTATTCTAGCAATATTAACAAATCGTTGAGGTGCTTTGGTTCCGATAACGAAATAGTGGGGCCAATATTTCTGGCTCATTAGCTACCAGAGTTCAATGCAGCGATCACAAGAAATTTTTATACGCTCATAAATATCTAAAATGTCTTAACACTACGCGCGCATTCAAAACCCAAAAGCGGCTAATACTAAGCCTTAACGTCGAGTTGGAAACGCGAACTTCGTGAAATATCTCCGCTACCGAGTAATCAACGGACGGAGGAAACGGACGCTAGGGGGCGTGGGACGTCCTCCCGTATTTGCCGGATTAAAATGCACGATGTGACGGGGGCTTTCCGCTTATGAGGATTTCCATCGGAGAGGACGGCTGGGCGATAATCGGTTTGGAAGGAAGCCTAATTTTGTGTAATTCGTAATATTGCGTTGCATATTGGGACGAATCTAATAAAAGCTTATTAGCGCGCCGTACCGAAGAATAGTGCTTCTGTTTTCCATAAGTTTGTTATAAAAACTTGTGTAAAGTCAACTTGAGGTTACACAATATTTATTAAACGATAAAGTATCAATCCATATGATAAATTTACTTTTCTCAAATACATTAACAAAGTAAAAAAACCGAAGCCGATCTTCCGATTTTAATAAAATTTGGTAAGAATGTAGAACACCGCAAAATATTTCACATGTATTTTTTTAGAGTTAAAAACACATTTTTTGCAATATTTCAGAAACGAGAAGATATCGAGACCGGGATAAAGATTAAACCGTTCTTTGTTAGCAGTCGTACATTTTAGGTTGAAAAGGAACAGCGGCGCACCGACGGCCTGCTTAGGGGGTTACCATTTTTTTCTCACTCCTGCTCGTGTATATTATAAATTCAATTTTTCTTTTTTTAATCTTTAAACTACATGAAAAAATAAAGGTTATGTGTTTTTTGATTTTTTTCTAAATGTTGATTCTAGGAAGTTATCGCCATTTCCATGTATACAAAGACTATCTACCTTCATATTTTTGGAATTAAATTTAATATCGCATCGTATTTTAATTAAAAATCGTTTGTTATGTTAAAATGTAGAAAAGTAAAGTGATACGTACAAATAGATATGCCAAAAAAAGTTCGTGCATTGTTGATCATCTCTACACCTAACAATAAATTGTAATACGACAAGCTTTTCTATGATTTTGATGATTGGTAAATGCTTCAGCGTTGATGTTTCTTTAACACGTCGCTATAATTTTCAAAATTTTACCGCTTCAGTATATGCACAGTGCAGTTTATAAATTTGCTGAAATACTTTTTGAGATGCGTCATTAATTTTAGGTTTTCTTTTCTACAAAGGATTTATTTATACCTAAATTTCATCATTTTAAAACATGTGGAAGTACCATGCAGCCACAGTAATATATAATTTGACGCTGATAGATATCCGTGGCATCTATAGGTTATATCATCTCTGTAGTAGACTAACTTTCAAATGTAAAATTACATGAAAGCTTGTAGTTGTTCAACTTTATTGTGGTGTGTTATACGTTACATCTTTTAAATGTATTTTTCAAATGTAATTTTCCATGTCGTTGTAGTTTTAGTGTATTTGAAGAAAGTAAATTTGCAGCTGATTTGGAAAAACACAGAGAAGCCGTACTTTATTTAATTTAAAGAAACTTTTTTCGTTTCGAAGTATATTAAATGAATCTATTAAAAAGCGATTTTTGGGTACCTTCTTATCTCATCTATTGTGTTGAAGTGTACCATTCGTGTCTGACAAGAATTTACAAAATTCAATAGCTTCAGAGTGCGTATCTGAGGTATATTCATGATATCAAAAAAAAATACGACCATATCTCACACAAATTATATGAAACGATGTGGTGAATATGATGAATGATATAATGAAGATGTTTTCTTTTATTTGAACTAAAAAAAAAGGTTGGCTGCTCTTTTAGATATAATTTTATATTAAAATTATAATATCATCATGGGAAAGATAACTATATATATAAAAAAAAAAACAAAAAAAGAAGGATAACTACTTTCTTTAGATGTAAAATTGAATTTACAACTACACTCAGAAAAATACTTGTGTTAATTTAACCAAAACTTGTTTGGATCTACTATAATTTTTTGTTGTATATAGTCAAACATGCTCTTTTGTTGAATCAACAAAGAACAGTTTGTAGCATTTTTTTGTTTAACTCAACAATTGTTTATTTTCAATCCTACATTTTCCATCCAATATTTTTTGTTCAATTTAAGCTATTAATATAAATGGAACAACATTATGTTAATGTTGTCTTAGAGCCGTTTTATACGTACGAGAATTTTTATAGAAATCATAACAAAAATTATCTCGAAAATTTGGTGATAATTTTCGTAAGAAATTTTGTCGCGATACTTCAGGTCATTTTACACAGGAATAAATTTTAACCGGAATTTTCACGATATTTGTTGTTGTAAGCATAGAAATCCTAACAAAATATGTAATAATAATTGTTCAGATTTAGGTTAAAACTTAGAACTGCAAATGGAACTAACCTTATTCCTGTGTAAAACGACTTGAAAGTGTCGCGACAAAATTCTTAGGAAAATTCTCACCAAACTTTTCGGGCTAATTTTTGTTGTGATTTACGTAAAAATTCTCGTTTGTGTAAAACGGCTCTTAGTGTGTAATATAGGTGTGTGAAGTGTGAACAGTAAAGACGTACCGGCGCCAGCGTGTAAACCAAATTCAACTTCAAATGAAAACTATGTAGATAACATACAATTTTCGTGGTTAATTTAATTACAAAAAAATCAAAAATAAAGATATTGTCGAAATAACAATTCTAGTGATTATGATTAACCAAACCTCTTTTAATAATTTAATAAATAGCGTTCTAAATATCAGAAACAATAATTCTAACAAAATTTTATTGTAAATTCAACCACAATTCCTAAAAATAAAATTTTGTTTGGTTTGAATATCTTTTTTAAATAAACAAAAATATAGTTAATCCAATCATATTTTTTCAAACAATTCATATTTGTTGAATTAATGCAAGTATTTTTCTGAGTGTATGTTCCGCTGGCTCATGGCGATGGTAATTACTCCTGGATGGTAAAATCCCGCCTGGATATGCACCTGACCTAAAGAATTGAAGTACGATAATAGTGCATTTAGCTGTAGTCATTTTCTTCCAATATAATACAGCAAATACATTAAATACTTACATGTATTACAGAAATTGTCCCGTAGATGGCGCTTCTCGTATTTCATTCCAGTATCAGACCATATTTAGCAGAAATAGCAAGTTAAATATGATTATAAATTATTAATCTGTTATATGATTATTACCAGATAAATGCCTAACAAGAATCGTGATCGTTGAAGGGGCGACTCCCTTAACCGCGTATTATGGCGGCGGAGCAATGCTTGCGATCAATCCCCAATCTGCAGGACTTTGAGTAAAATAAATTTTGATCGACGCGACCAAATAGTTTTCTTTTTTCTTCGTTGTGTTAACAAAATATAATTTTTCGTGTGATACGTTTCAAAGGCTTCGACTGATCCCTTGCTAGAGATATCATAACAATATAAATTTGTTGGACTAACAACAAATACCGAACAATTTGTTTTCGTTCCTGCAACAAAGAATTTTGGTTCGCCAAACAGTATTGTTAAATTAACTAAATTTTGGTTACCTCAATGCAGGTACTTTTCTGAGTGTAGGAATAATCGTAAATGCATATAAATATTCTAAATATTCCTAGAATATTCTGATAATAATTGGAATACATAAACACCTCAAAGCATGTTTTAAAGAATATTTTAGGGGTATTTTTTGCTATCTGGGCCTATGTTTTACCAGAGACCCTTCTAGCAAATATGAATGTTGTTTCCTTTCTTATGCAACACTTATTCATTTTTTTCTTAGAAATATTTCAAAAATAATATGTTCACCGCCTTTTTTCCTGCTCTAACGGTTCGGTAGATACCTGTATAATAAGAATTATAAGTTTTCTTCAAATATTCCAACAATCGAAATTTTTTTCTTAAAATGTATATTACAAAAGGAATCTATTAAAATATCTCTTTGGACATCGCAATATCATTCATGCGACGGGCGTAAGTTTTCAATTTTGTAACGTAACGGGCGTCGCATCGTTGCATTATCAAGATGTTATAAAATTTCCCGGGCGAGTTTAACAATAAAGAAGTTGCGCACAATAAAATTTCATAAATAATTTCCCGGGATAATTGCTTTATCCCGCGCTCTCTCAGCGGAGAGAGCGTCCGTCCGCCTCGCCCTTTATAACACACAGTAAAGCTCCCGAGTAAGTTTAATATAAGAGTGTTTATTATTGAAGAAGTTTGCCCCGCGTCCGCATACGGAATATCCGTTCCAATATTCATGAGCCATAAGGGCGGGAATTGTCCGCTCCGACATTAAAATCAATACACAACACAACCTCGTATATATGCTCTCTAATATATCTGCAGTTCCTCATTCCAACGGAGCTCGGACAGCGTCTAACGTTTTAATAATGAATTAATAAACAATTTTGAAGATGCAATTATAGTACGCTATCTGTATAAATTACAAAAAAAAAGTTAATTTTTGTTTCTTTTTTTCCCCAACAGCTTTGACAAAACATCTGTTGGATAACATTCTATCAATTAGTTAGGTACTTAGTTAATGCATCTGATGCTATATTACCAATCATATTGGAACTTTGCGGCGTTAGGGAACATACTTTACTATTTTTTGAAAACTTGGTAAAAAAATAGGTCTTAAAACGTAATGCGACCAAAGGGAATTTTACCAATTTACAAACACAGCATTATTATATAATATTTACTGTTTTTTACTACCTACTTTACTTACTTTAATACTTTCAAAAATATTCTTTAAATATTATTAAGGATGTTCTGAGAACGTCCTCAGTATTATTCCTTGTATAATCTTATGGATGTTCTAAATATATTCTATGAATATTTTTCTGATACAACTAAGGATATTCTTTGGGAAAACATCTTCTCATTCTAAGAATATTTGAAAATTATCAAAAATTAACAGATGTCCCATCCTTGTCCACTGTACCAGGAACTTATAAGTGATAAGTCGCTGTGATGTATGTCCGTACATCATGTATATCATCTTAACTCCTCAGATAGCAAAATAATTTTCCTAGATTATTTTACAATATTTCTTAAGAATATTGGATTATCTTTAGGTGGATCTTAGAATATTCGAAATAATTTTGAAATATTCTTAAAATGAAAAAATATTCGTCCAAGGAATACCCGTAGTTGAATCAACAAAAATATTCATGGAATATAACTGCTATAACTGAACTTAACAAGATGTAGTTTAAGAATAACAAGGAGCCATGCTCTATGAGTGCATAAAGACACAAACACACTAGAACAGTACAATTAGGCAAATTCATAGAAGTGATTATCAAAAGAAAGTTGAAGAACGACTGCAGCTCAGTAGGAAACATCTTCTCATAGCAGCAGATCTCCTAACAGGACATTGCACACTGATAGGATATTTACAAATCAACACTTGGAGATACCAATTGCAGACTATATGGCAAAGATCGCTTACCACATTCTCGGCGCAAAAAGACAAACAACTTTTGACAAACCCAAAATAAACCCAAAGAATTATTTCGATGAACCAGACAGAGATCTCTACAGATTAGTACCAGGAGACTGTAACGGTTAGGATTATTTAATTTATTGGTGAAAGAAATGGAAGATTAAATACAAAAAAAAAAATCTGGAGGTTGCAGCGTTTTCGAAGACACCATGTGAAGACAGCTCCCGCAACAGAAAAAAAGATCTACGTAATGTAATTCTCTTCGAAATTAATTACGTGATAAAACATAAAAACAGGACTACTAATTGAATCGCTATCTTAAAAATATTTCCGATTAAATCACAGGTTTGGTGTTGCTTTTTATTTATATGATCAAGCATTATTTAATTACGAGTTTAAATACACAATTCATACACAAATATCGATTTGCAAAAGATTTAATCACAAACGATGATTTATGAAATGCGGTGTAGGTATAAGTACACTATTACAGAGTCCTTTTGTGTGAACCCGACTTACAATTTTATCTACAATTGTGTATTATAAACTAAGTTGTGACACACTTTACATATGTGTCTATTGTTACACGATTAGTAATTTTTCTTTTTTTGTAAATAAACTTAAATTATATTATTTAAAATTAAAATTGAGTTTTACTATTATCTACCAATACGGCCCCTGGATTCATACGCTAGCGGGTGACCTGTAGACTTTTAATGAGGACAGGTAATTATTGCCAGCGAATGTGCAATAAAACTATTACAGGGGTTAAAAGGCTTTTCTTATATTTTAAAATGCCGGCAAAATTAAACGTAACTCTTCCAAAAGATTTTACTGAGAAAAATACTGGACATGATATCAATAATCTACATTCATGGACAATATTATTCACAATCTTATAGACCGGAATTTATTGGTTGAAAAAATAAATTGTTTTCATTATGGTATAACAAAATCATTAGTACATAATCATGAAAGATAATATTTGTTATGGTAACTATATTATTCATACGTTCCAATAAATAATTTTGTTATCATATGAATATGAACGAATATATATTGTTATTTTTACATACAATTTTCATAAAAATTTTCAGGATATGAACGCAATAAAGTATTGAATGATACCTTCTTCGTTAGTTCAATGATTTGCAATTCATTGCAAGAACGAACAGGTAGCATACCTTAATGAAAGGTGTACGGCAGTGATTGAATTATCGACTCATGCCTCATGTTGGCGTGTGCCCGCTAGAGGGCGTGCATCTAAACTCGTGATCTCTTAGGGGAAAATCGAGAATAATTACTTGAGGCACATCTGATACTGAATTTGCCTTTGGAGAGAATGCTAAAGGATGTTACTGCAAAGACTACATTTCTATTCCCTTTTTTGCTTGTATGGTGATTTCTCCGCAATGGACCATGGTGATTCTTATGGTTAATTGTCTAGGCATTTTCTCTTGATGTTTTCTTGGTGATCACTAATGTTTGATATCAATCTTTTAAAATTACTCTTACTCACCAATAAAGCTGTAACGTTTACTCAACAATGAATTGAGCGAATGGAATAGGATTGTTGCATCAATTAATTAAGTTCATTATTTTAATTAGAAGTTTACTCTATAACAATAACTAAAATTTATTAGGATTATGAATACATTAAGTAAAGTACTTGCGATTAGCGTACATTCAATCTATTGATGAATTTCTTGATTCTCGACTGGAGTCATACCATAAATATGATAACTCTGATCATTCTTGTAACCAAATAAAGTTAGTTAAGACAAAAACTTGGGGTTGGCTTACAAACAATAACATCGTTCATTGAGCGAATCAAGGTACCATTTCATTTTCAATGATTTTGGTTTCATTAATACAACGGATGATTTATTACTCAATGAATTTTGTCGTCATTTAATAAAATCTTTGATCTTGAAAAATTTGATAAACTCGTTTTTTGGAATAATTTGAATGCGTTATTTCATGTAAACAATGATTCCTTCCATTGTTTCAGGACCAATTTTTGGTTTAAGGTTGTCAACTATTAGTCCTCTCCTTTATTCTTTAAGAAATGAGAACTTTCAAAAACAGATTTTGCTGATCACCAGTGAAAACTACCTCCATCCAAACATTGGATAATCGACTACATGAATTCATTTATACGAAACCCTTCCTTAATCAAATCACCTTTCAAATTCTAAATTTTATTTAAGTAACCTTTAGAAAAAAAATCCATTCTTGTGTAAATCTTGCACATAAAATTCACACGAAATTGATATATCTATTCCCTCTTCTTAAACATACATGATTTTTTTCGTTTAAAAAATCCAAAACATCGGTAAAATCCAGGTAGGCCTAATCGAAACGCATTGCTTCTCCTTCACCCGATATCGGTAAACAGCGAATGGGGACGGACGGATGCAAAATTTCGAAGGGATAACGTTTTTTTTCACTATAAAAAGGGATCCGCCGAAGTAAGGGGTGTTTAAACCTTTATTTTTTCCCAGGAAACAGGATTTTTATATTCGTTTTTTTTTTCGCTAAGGGTGCTTTATAGCGCGCACCTTGCGACCTACTTCTTGGATACGATGCAGTTTTTTTTTTTGTGCGTAAAAATGATTATTCGAGTAAAACGATCCTATCGCCAGATTGTACCGCTATTTACACACATAGAAGGTAGGTATAAAGTTCTCTTTGGAGGAAGGGTCGTTTTTTGATGGAAAAATCGATTTTTTCAATAGAAATATTCTCACACGGATTTGAAGTAAATTGAGAACGTTAAAACGGTTGATGAGTTTTGCTTATGTAACAGGAGAAAAAAGAAAATACGCACTTAGGATTGAATTTTCAATACCATAATTAAATTATTTAGTCTGCAAAGCAGTTAAACTAGTTTGTAAATTCGGAGATAATAGCAACTGCTGCAGATCATCTTAGGTCTGATTTGAGAACACCTCGAAACTTCTGTCGACTTTTATTAACGAGTTTTAAATATAAATTTATTTTTTATTAACAAATTAATGTATTTCTAATAATTAGGAGTAATTTTTCCCAAGAAAAATTTACAATCTTTGCTTATTTTTTATTGTTAGTTGATTAGTATTGAAAAGCATTTATCTATATCGACTCTTATAAGTGCTTTAAATTTATTTAATACAATTTCAATAATAAGCAAATATTATATATGCATACATATACACTGTAAAAAAAAGTACAAGCAGTAAAATTACATGTAAAATCATTGCTCACAAAGTTGCCTACAATTTTACAGGTAAATTTGCTTGATAAGGTAAAATTTCTACCATCTAGTAAATTTCACATGCTGATGTGTTTTTCAAAGATTGTACTGTAAAATTTGTATGTAATATTTATATGAACTCTATATTTACCGAACACTGAAGTAATTTTCATATGTTTTTTATAAGAGAGCAAGCAACTTACCTAATTCTCTTATTGCACCTAATAGGGTCATACTGAAATCGCTCAACCAGGGATCAAGAGAATAAACACGCGTTACACGAAACCTACGATTTGTTTGTGACCGTACATGATATCATTGAGCCAATAATAGGTTCGACAACAGAATAGAATACCTACGCGCATAGATAAATAATCCAATAACCAATCACATTTGCGACGTATGAATTTCGTATTTTCCATGATATCTATAGTTTTACCCGAAAATTCAAGTAAAAACAACAAATAAATATAAAAGATCCTCATATTTTTACAGCAAAATTAATAGCTCACTAGTAAAATTACTTTTAAAGTGTACTAAAAATACCCCAAAAAAAAATGTCAATTTTACACTTTTAAGTAAATTTTGAGAGTAAATACAAAATTGTACATGTTTTTTCCTGTATTTTCCTTTTGAATTTTTGTTGCAAACTTACATGAAAAAGCTATAAATTTTACCGAAATATCTTTTTCCATATTAAATATCATAGAAAAAACATGTAAAACAAAATTTACATGATTATTGTGGTAAATTCACAACGTTATTACATGTAATATTCTTGATTTACCATGGCAAAATTACTGTAATTTTTTACAGTGTAGGTTTATAGCATCCTACACCTTCCAATTCTCAATTTCCATTCCGCTCTATTGTCCCAAAGTTCTTCTCCTAACCCTCTTTCTCTCATGTCTTCATTTATGCCACTTCTCCGTGGCCTATCTTGCTTCCTTCTTCCTCCTGGCTTCCATTTCAGTACTTGCTTTGGTAGTCTTACTTCCGGTATTCTTTGTACATGTCCGAACCATGTCCGTTGTTTATCTTTGATGTCGTCTGTGATATTACGGTTCACCTTCATGATTTTTCGTTATACTGATGTTGCTTATTCCTTCTCATTCTGGATCTGCCTGCTGCTCTCCTCCAAAAATCCGTCTCTGTGGCTAATAATGTCTTATGTGTTCCCTCCTTTATTGGCCAGACTTCAGAGCTATATGTTATAATGCTCTTTACTATGGTGTTGTATATTCGGTGTATGTTGGAGATATTTCTGTACCATAAGATGCCGTGCAGTATAACAATTGCCCTCTAACCGTGCACGTTATGTTCGTGGATGACCTTATCCAGTGTTCCATCCTGCGATATCTTCACTCAAGAATTGTAAACTGCTGTTTTTTCAAGATCGTGTTATAAGCAGACATTTTGTAAATTCATGGCCTTGAAGATCGCCTGATCCTAACCCAGTGCATTACTGGCTGTTGGTATTTAGAATATAACTAGCAACGCTGGAAGAATTAAAAACTCTATTAAGGATCAAATTTCTGCAAATCAACCAGAAATGTTGTATGTAATTTGAAGGGACGGTTAGTGATTGTACAGAAACAAAGATATATCCAACATTTACGTTAACCACTGTTTGACGTAAGAAATCCCATTATTCAAGCAATCGAATTAAAGTACTATTGTTAACTTAATTTGTTACAAATACATAATAAGTTAAAATATGTCCTTACCTTATGCTTATATGTTTAAAAAGGTTTGTTTTCTCACAATAAGAAATAGCGCCAGTGTTAATGTTCTTAGTGTTAGGGTTGATCAAATAGAGTTAAAATTGTAGTGTATTTATACACTTTGATTTAACACTAAAAAAAAAGTAGTGTACATAATTACACTAAAAAAAAATTAGTGTGAAATAACTACACTAACAGGCTACTTAGTGCATTCTTATCAATTTTCGGATTAATAAAGTGGCGCAGTGTTGAGTTACTGCATCGATAGTAGAAGAACACCTGATAGCAAGGATGATAAGGTGTTCAACATGTTCAAAAAACTACGTTCGTGTTTTTCTTTGATTTGTTTAATTTCAATATTTGAGTTTATTTTTATACTATATAAGTGCTGTATATGTATAGAATTATTTTTTGTCGGAGTAATTACGTTTTATCTCAACGAACACGGTCGTTGCTTTATTTATTAGTGAATAAGGATTAAGTTCCTTTACTTTCCTTCCGTTACAGTAGTATTGATAAAACATTTAATAGAGAAAATTACCTCTTTTTAGAGTTAACAATCTTGATGTTGTTTAATGCACACTAGTAGTGGCCTTACGATCTACACTAAAAAATTAGATAAACACTAAGAAGCAGTAACATTCGCACTAGTAGTAATATACTATATTTACACTAAGGCATATTAAATATCCTCTAACTACTAACACTACTCTTAGTGTTAAAAAAATTACACTATTTAGAGGGACCTCCATGAACTCGGCGTAGTGTAGTTTTAGTGTTACAAATTTCTTACTGTGCTTGGTTTAACGATTTTTCTTACCAGTGCACATCTGAGATGTAATAAAGTTATCGGACTACCAAGGAAGCTTCAGTTTGCGAGCTATTGATGCTGATGCATTTGTGTCGTTTTAAGAAATTCAAATTCAGACACTTTACTTACTAAACAAAGAATTTTATGAATTTTTTAGAAAATATCTTATGTTCTTGTTTATACATAATATCTCTAGTTATTAAGGTAGTCTCTTTAATGCACTAAATATTAGTACCAGAAACTAATGAAGTTATACTCAGTTTCATTCGCTTCGTTTTAATATGGCTCTAAGAATTTTCTAAAATACGCGGTCTTTATAACCCTAAAATTAACAAAGAAAAAAAAAAATAGTTTAAATTCTCGATATAACCCCATTTCTATAACACATATTTTCTTTATTGCGGTACTATAAAACCGGGAACAATTCCGTGAGAAATCACAACGATAGCACCCGATATTTGGATTCCCACTGTGAAAATTACTTAGTAATTCTCCCGTTTTTTTAAACAACTTTCAAAACGACAGCGAGAATAATTCTACAGTTTTCACTTCACTCTTGTACTTATTGTGCGTTCGATTAATAAGCAAACGTGAGTTTCTAAATATTGTATAAAGACTTACATTCTTCTATGGCATTTCGCCAGAAAAGTCATGGTTCACATAGTTCGGTGTATTCTACTTTAGATAAAAAAAAAAATCCTACCTACCCAATACCTTTTGTCAATTTTCTTAACAATAGATTATGCACCTTGACCATCTTCTCTACCTAATGTTTGGATTTCCGCTATTTTTAAAGTTTCGACATGCTAATAGATGCAAATGCCTGCTTTATGGATGGCAGATGCAACCACCGTTCCTTTTGTTGTCGGAAAGGAGGAACACTATATCTTCTGCTTTATCTTTAAAGATTATAGATTATGATTTTACACGCTGTAGCATAAATAATGAATTTATTTAATTACTTGGATATTAATGTTAATCTACGCGATATAAAAGTCACACATACAAGCAAATCTTTGATGTATAAAGTGCCAAAGACTAGATTTTCCAGAAATAAACTCCGCTTCAGTTTGCTTCTGAATATGCGAATAATTGTCGGAATAATTAGCTCAGTTTCGACCATGTTGGCAATTAAACTTTTTATACTTAATATAAATAACATAACACGAGTGGTTAAAACAATTAAGGTTCTATTCTAAAAAATTAACAATCTGGAAAGAGCCAGACGTTATTATTTTAAATCCCCCATTCCTTTGATATGCAAAATTATTGCGAGTCTCTTTTAGCATCATGCAGAAAACACGACGTAACTAGGCGTGCCATCAGAATTCTACTCCGCACTTGTAAATATTTTTTAATTAAAATTACATTCTCATAAAATGTATACATGTTTGAATATAAATTAACTGCGTTTATGTATTTTTTATTAAGAGAGTATTCGCAATGCGGTAGCTTGCGTATTAAATTTCTACAAATGTGTTTGCAAATTGTAAATTAGGAATAAAATGAAGATGGTTGAAGAAGTTTATTTAACTGTAAATATTTCCATAGAGTAATTTGTTAGAAATATAGTTTTTGTCTATATAGTGAATATTATAGATTAATTATGAAAAAAAAATGAAAGAAAAAGTATTTAAAACAGTTTTACGTATTTATCAGATGCATATAATTTATTAAATTTCTCTATATATTCTCTTGTTTGTGTACGGATAATTTACACTTCTTATTTCATCTAAACTAAATCCATAACATCTGCCCCTTCGCTCTTAGGTTAGGTTATTTAATTTTATCTCGCAAAAAAAAAATTATGTAAAGTGAAAAATAAATAACGGTTCTAGAGTTAACGGTATTATCGGGCGCGCCAAAGCCACCATTTTAAAACGATTTATTTCTAAATGTATAATCGCAGACACGTGGCGGTTGGCTCATTGGAATTGTAAATGTCACAAACAACCCTTTAACAATTCCGGGCCGTATTGAAAGGGAACGCGTGCACAGTTCCAATAGCACCCTAAACGTTGCGAATAGCGCACGAACCTACCCTTGAGCTGTGCGGTAGGGCCAGGATGTAGGAGGGAGAAGAGTATGCAGTTACGTAAGTAACCTGCATGGGATGAATGGAAAGGTATTTTTTTTTTCTACAGACATGAAATATATAAAGATATAGATATAGGTAGAGAAAAGTTAAGTAATTATGATATTTATGAGTCGTACTTGTTGATTACTTTTCTTCAAAAAAGTAAATTTGTGAAAGTAAATTTTAAAACATATTTTGACAGAATAAAATGTAATTAATAAGGTAAAAGAAAAAGTTGTAAAACGTTTGAAAGCAGCCAAAATACTACTCTTTTTTGACATGGCGAACAAATTTAAAAATAACTACTTTAAACGTTAAAATAGAAAAAATATGTATACATAGTATAAACAGACACTGATTGAATATTAAAGTATTTGTTGGTGGTGTAGTATGTTGGTGCTAAAAGGTATATTTCAATCCTCACTTTAAACTCACCTTTAAATTGTATGGCGTCTTTTTTTTCTATTGTAGAGATGTGCCACAAAATCTCGAAAGCGGAAGTTCGAATTTAATTGTAACTTTCAAAATTTTAATTAAAATATATAACCATATGTTATCACTGCATTCTAATTTTTTGACTTGTAGAAGACCTGTGGGCCGAAATATGTTGTCTTAAATATACTTTAAAAACTTTGGTTAATGTATTGACGTTTTTCTTCTTTTTTATTATTTATTAAATAACTTTTTCCTTAGGAAAGCTCTAGAACCTCTAGAATTTGCTTAGAATAGGGTTTAAATCATGGATTCCTTTTGGGTCAAAGTTTGATCAATGGTTTTTACGTGTGGCAGTATATAATAGAATAATTATTAACCTACACTTAAATTGAAACTAGTTTCATTCTATTTTATTCTTTTTCGTATATTTTTAATAATTCTGATTCTATTGTATCGATATGGCAAAACCTGCAACCAAAGACGCTGAAATTTGACAATTTGGGACTGTTTGGGATATTTTGATTACTGTGAGTTAAAATCGACGTAAATTTCGAAAACAAAATACCTTTAGAGTTTTAGTATAAGTCCTGATTCTTTTCTCTCGACTTTGATCTGAGATGTGATTATCCCAACTTTAAATGGTATGGCTTCTTTTTTTCTATTGTAGAGATGTGCCACAAAATCTCGAAAGCGGAAGTTCGAATTTAATTGTAACGTTCAAAATTTTAATTAAAATATATAACCATATGTTATCACTGCATTCTAATTTTTTGACTTGTAGAAGACCTGAAGATGGCATTTGTGGGCCGAAATATGTTGTCTTAAATATACTTTAAAAACTTTGGTTAATGTAAGGACGTTTTTCTTCTTTTTTGTTATTTATTAAATAGCTTTTTCCTTAGGAAAGTTCTAGGACCTCTAGAATTAGGTTAGGATAGGGTTTAAATCATGGATTCCTTTTGTGTCAAAGTTTGATCAATGGTTTTTACGTGTGGCAGTATACAATCGAATAATTATTAACCTACGTTTAAATTGAAACTCATTTCATTCTATTTTCTTCTTTTTCATATATTTTTAATAATTCTGATTCTATAGCATCGATATGGGAAAATCTGCAACAAAAGGCGTTGAAATTTGCCAGTTTTGGGACTATTTGAGATATTTTGATTACTGTGAGTTAAAATCGACGTAAATTTCGAAAACAAAATACCTTTAGAGTTTTAGTATAAGTCCTGATTCTTTTCTCTCGACTTTGATCTGAGATGTGATTATCAATATTATTTATATTGCTCATTTTTCACCAGGAATACAATTAAAACAGCGAGAAAATAAAGTTCCTCGACTGCTTCATAGCATCTGGAAGACATTCACCAATCAATACTCTTTCTGTCAGACAAACGGAGAACATAATCACTTTTAGGAATCACCAAAGAGCATGCTTAAATACATATTCGTACTGGAAATTAAGCCATATTAAAAAATTCGGCTGTGGAAGCTAGGGTAAGACCTAGAAGTACAATTTGTAAGAGTTATTTTAGGGCCTTGAAAGAAGTGAATATCAATTTGGGACAACCAAAATCTCGGAACAAAAGTCATCGCTTGATTAAAGGCCATCAATTTAACTTTAACGATACAAAAATCTCAATAAGCAAACCAATTATAAGGCCAAATAGTTCCTAGAAAAGGTTTAAATTCAAAGCCAAAAAAAAATCAGTCAACTATGGAAATAAAATCCTAAATTTTTCAAAATATGTTTTCCATGTCTGTCAATTGACATAAAAATTCAACAAATTATTTGTTGTTGTATGTTGAATCCTATGTTTCTCTTGTCTCTACTACAATAGCCATTGGTTTATTTGTGAACACAGACAATTTTTTCGTGATTAAATACGTTTGTAATTATTCTTAGAGAATAAAAAAACAGCTATCCTGAGCAGTTAATTATATTCATGAATTATAAGATTATAAGAATAAAAATCTGCTCAAAATAGCTACTTTTTTGTTCTCTGCTAAACATATCTTCTAAAACATAAAAAAATTGTTTATAAAAATATTAATATTTTTCCTTATAATAAATATCGGAAGAACACTGGCATGTTTGTTATTTAGTTGCCACATTCAATTATAATAGAAAGCAATGTTTCAACTAATTGGTTTAGTATTTGTATAAACAAATTGCACAAATTAAAATATATTTTTTTTACAAATAACTTTTGAAAGAGATTATAAAACCAGTGAACGTATTAATTTGTTGTTTTGAATTTCACAAAAGTTAGGCTACTGCATTGAGAATTTTTTTTCCACACAAAAAAAACAGTAATATTCCAGGTATTTTTTACGTCTAATAGCTAAGGAAATTTACATGAACTTGTAAATTTACAATTCTAGAATTACACTCAGTGAATGTAAAGGCACATTAACATTAATGCTTTTTGTTAAAATTTCACTTTTTTTTCTGCACAATTACTATACAAATAAACATTTTTTTGCATTCTGCAATTGTAATGTTTCGTGACGTTTTTAATATTACATGATTTATTGCATTTACTTCTAGTAACAGAAGAAAAATCTATACTAAGATTTTTGCAATTTTGTTATGTTAACAATGCAAATACAAGTAGACTAATAATAATTACATTGGTATTTGTAAATTTATAGCTTGTACCGTACACAATGCAAGGCAGCTTATAAAAATATTTGTAGACGGGAATAATACATCAGGAACTCTAAAAGAATTACTTTATTGCACCGTATTTTCAATAAAATCATTAATTTCACAACATGCCAGCATTAGTGCGCATATTTGCAAGTAAATTTACAATGGAAATGTGAAAATACTGGTTGCTTTTCTCACAGTTGCTCATAATCCCAATTTGAACATATATCCTCACACGTTAACTGTGATTCTTTCTTGAGTTTATTAGTTAACCAATATATTCTATTATGCGAGAAAATGTTGGTGGATTTATGGCTTAATGAAAGGCATTTTTTTTTAATTTAACAACGTTTCAAAATGTTTCATGTCTTTTGACAACAACGTTTCATGTTTTTTCAAAATGTTTTAATGTCTTTTACAAGTTTTATATATGAAGTGAATTATGTAATCAACATATAAATAATTCAATAAAACTTGAAGAAGACATTAAAAAATGTTGAAACGTTGTTAAATTAAGAAAATTGTCTTTTAAGCTATAATTCCCCAGCTGTGATTTTATAATTTGTCTGTAAAATTACAAAAGACATGTGAAATTTATACTTCAGCTATTGTTCGTTATAGCTTCAAAGCTATGAATGTTTAGAATCATATCAAAACTTTCTTTTGTGTACTATGTATAACCTAATGTTGAATTTCTGAATTAGGAAAACGTAGAACCAGCTTGCACAACTACTGCAAAAATTATAAATAAAGTGACGAAATGCTACAAAGAAATGCTATATTTTAGCCGATCGCAACAAATGCTATTAATTGAATAATTGATATAAATTTTGTATCCATAGAGGTAGAATTTTTGCCTAAATTTTTTATTTTTACCATGAGAAATTACAATTAAAATCTCTCACTGCTTATTGAAATTATGTGTACATATACTCTTAATATTAATTTTATATTCCCACTCCAATCCGCCTGTTACAACAACGTATGTAGAGTAGCCAATAAAACGGGAGAATAATTTAGCGAAACGGAACGTTGCCTGTCCTCCTATTAGCAAACGCAATAATTCGGTCAATTAAGTAACAAAAAATATTATCTCGCCCGCCACACATTTAGCCTTGTGTCTCCATACATACGCATTAACGTATAGCGGCTTATCAAAGGAGCCATCTGTTTCGCAATGGGAAATAACGAAGAGGACCGCAATGTTAAATTAACTGTAGCTAAAATGGAGGTTGAAAACTTCATTTTTTACTTCGGACGGCAGCTGTCGCCCGATACTCCGAAGCAATGACATTCGACGGGGGTGGTTACACAATCACAATGCGACCAGAATGCGGACAGATTTCGCCAAGAAAGAAGGCATTAGAATACGTTTAAGCGAGAGCATTGTGTGCCGTTCGTCGTCTTGGGCCTATCCCCCATTATAGAGACGGCTCTCGGGCGAGGAGCGCGAAAAAAATTTGAAGGAATTGTACCAGGGAAAAGGTGTTAACCGATAGAGCAATATCGCCGGTTGAATAGTGTAGAGTTATTATGTGTCGCCGTACTCGTTTTTCATCTCGGTGGACGTAAAATTTTAAGATTTATTTACATCCCGAGCCAGATCGTCCGTTAAATGGCATGTGGGCAGTATATTTTAGATGACCGGTACTCGAAGAATAAGATGCGGATCCTTAAATTTCAATCTTTGAACCCACATCGTGGAGAGCGACGCTTATAATTTACTGCCTATAATATTGGAAGAATACAAAATCGTAACGACTATAATAAAATCTCCGTTGAAATTGTTATTATTGATTCTAAATAAAATCTACAACACCAGAAGCTTATTAAATTGGAAATTGAATTAATATACAATCGTATTTCCTACTCTTTTTTATCTATTAATTGCTTTGTTTCTTCTAGAAAAGTTACAGTTGTTTCTATATATTGATTCAAACTTATTGCTCTATACTGACAATAAGAAAATAAATTGTATTCTTTAATAAAAATATCGTACACTGTAATACATTTCATAGTTCTTATATCACGCATTAGTTAAACCTACTGAGACGGCGATTTATTGATTTTAATATTTATTTCAAACAATTACATCCAGTATAAAAGTTTACATAATATAAAAAAATGCTTTTCAGGTACAATTAAAGTAAAGCGACAATTAATGAAGTAACTAAAATGCTTCGAAATGGTAAAAAGAAACACTATTACAATTTATTTTACAAATATAAATGGGATATGAAGCAGGCGAGAAAAAGATTTTATAAATAAAAATATTATTCTAAATTCTAAAAAGATTTTCCGAAAAGAGATAAATGTTTTATTGAGTGAATTTTCTTTGGACAATTTTTGCACCAGACATGATGAAATTTGCCACTGGAATATTCCTATATCTATCTGCTGCCGAGTAAACAATATTGTTTATTTATGCGTGGTTGATATCATTACTGAACATGAAGCAATATAATGAATATCGTCGTATGATATCAAGAAATCGCCAGGAATTGATGGGGTAACAATGAAATATATATCGTGGCTTTATTCAATCTTTAATCTTCCATAGAGAATATATCCATTAGTGAAAAACTTTATATCTCTAGACCAACACGGATTCATGGAAAAACGATCTACAGTAACCAATTTGGCACATTTTACCCAATATACACTTGATCAGTTCGACTCTTAATAATAATAATAATAATAATAATAATAATAATAATAATAATTTATGCCTTACACTCTTGTGGACAAGTGGATACTATTTACAGAGACATATCGAAAGCTTTTGATCGAATTCAACACAAAGTACTGCTGCAAAAAATGACGATATTTGGCTTTAGCGATTCCCTAGTAACACTGTTTGAAACTTATCTTTCTGACAGAGTTCAATATATGACTTACAACGGCTACAAATCTCAAACGTTCCACGCTATCTCAGGGGTCCCACAAGGTTCCAATCTTGGACCGCTCATGTTTATTGTGTTTATTAATGATTTGATGGATTGCATTAATATTGATAAATGTATGTTCGCAGATGACCTCAAAATTTTTACCACAGTAACCTCCATCAATGATTGTTATTATCTACAAGACCAAATCGATCGGCTGACGGAATGGTGTAACGCTAATGGTCTACAACTAAATGTCGATAAGTGCAGAACTATAAGCTACACCAGAAAACAAAATCTCATTTTATTTGATTATGCAATTAATGGAGTTTCTCTTATGCGTGAGAGCATAGTGAGGGATTTGGGGATTTACCTTGATACTCCCCTTACCTATTCTGCACATCGAGAGAAGATTGTACTGTCAGCTATGAAGATGTTAGGATTTTTAATTAGAAGCTGTTCTTCGTTTCACCCTGATACAATTAAACTACTTTACTACTCATTTGTCAGATCTAAGTTGGAATATGGGTCTTTGATCTGGAATCCATTCTACTCTTCGCATAAAGAAGCACTGGAGGAAGTTCAAAGAAAGCTTCTAAAATATTTATACTTTAAACAGGAAGGCTCTTACCCTGAGATTGGTTATGACCACCAGCTTCTACTTCAGCAATTTCGATGTTGAGTCGTTGGAAGTTAGACGACAATTACAGTCAATTAAGTTTGTCTATAATCTAGTAAATAACAATATTGATGCTCCTTATCTTTTATCACGCCTACAATTATTTGTTCCTCGCGGTTCCTCACGATACACAAGCACGTTCTATGCTCCATATGCACGTCTAAACTCTTTCCTGAATTCTCCTATAGTATCAATGTCACGTACCTTTAATTTAATATCATCGCTCTGTGACATACATTTTGCACCTCTGCAGGAAATATTGTCAATAGCAAATAGGCAGTTGTCATAATTTGTTGATCTTTTTTTTGTACATACATGTGTTTTTTTTATGTTAGTGTTTAAATTGAGCTCAAGTACTTTTTATGTTTATATTTGTGTTTTTGTTTTTGTACAACTATATAAATTGTATTTTTTGTGCTTTATTTGGAGCAATCTGTTGGGCAAATTATTATTATTATTATTATTATTATTATTATTATTATTATTTTTGATAAAATTAATTAATCTATCCATTACTGAAACTGTTATACCTAAATGTTTAAAAAACATTTCAGTAAAACCATTTTATGAAAGAGAAGTTAAGAATAACATCAATAATTATCGTC
The DNA here is from genome assembly GCA_004143645.1 of Protaetia brevitarsis. NCBI lineage: Eukaryota > Metazoa > Arthropoda > Insecta > Coleoptera > Scarabaeidae > Protaetia > Protaetia brevitarsis. The sequence continues at coordinate 723,544 of RXPK01000200.1, forward strand.
CTATTTCAATTTTGTCTAGTTTAAATAAGATTATGAAACGATGTGTTTCTGAACAATTCAAAAAAACAAATCAATTTAACTAAATTTCATGTATAACCTAAACGATAACATGCATATGAGGAAGAAAGGTACAACTGACCTATTATCAGATTTCGCTGATTTTGGTTGAATGACAAATACGTAATTTATGAAGAAGAAAGTTCGGCAATTTTTCAGCACCATTTATTATATTACACAAATCCCAAGCAACGTTTCGATCGTTACATCGATCTTTTGAATAACTTGAAAAAGATCGATGTAACGATCGAAACGTTGCTTGGGAATTGTGTAATATAATAAATCATGCTGAAAAATTGCCGAATTTTCTTCTTCATTAATTATTCCAAGAGCGAAGATTTTTTTCCGTAAAATACGTAATTTATATTTTTGTTGATCTATCTAAGGCTTTTGATACTATAGATCCTAATTTATTTATGGGAGCGCTTGAAAATCGTGGAATTCGTGGACCAATACAAGCCTGGATTAAAGCTCACCTATCTGTACGATACATGAAAGTTGTAATTGAATTTGAAATGTATCAACTCCGGTACTCCTTCTTACGATGGCGTTCTTCAAGGCAGCATTTTGAAACTCTTTACTTTTCATGTTGTGTATTGACGATATTGTGAATTATATAGAGTATGGATGGATGTCAATATTTTTTATATGCCAATGATCTAACTATTTAACAGCTTCCGGCAATACAGAAATAACCTGCCAGTAAATGCAAATATACTTCAATAATCTCTAATATTAATATATTTATAGAAGTATAAATATGGCCGTATCACTTCCCCTATCTCCTTCCGTATATTATTCATTATAAACATCAGTGCTTGCATAGCGCAATTTCTGTAAATTTTCTGTAAATGATACCTATAATAGTTTATGATGAATTTAGGCGTAGTTAGAGATGAGTTATTTAGTTTTTACTATTGAATCAAATCTTTTCACAATAGTGCCCGCTAAAACTATGTATACTATGCAAGGTTGTTGTTGTAAAATACGCAATGTTCAAAAAGTTTCACTTTTGGGATATATGGAGTCTATCAAGGTCACTGTCTAAATTATTTTCACATTAGACAGAGTGTTCCAAAACCTCTGAAAGTATGAAGTTTTACTTTTTTATATGGAACCCTCTGTATATAGTATTACATTTTTTAAGTGTCTGTGTTAATAAAGTTTATAATACCTAAATCCCAAGCACTTCCTACAAACCCCAAGTGTGACCAAATTGAAAGAAAAATTTTGTGATTAATGGTCACAAACGCACAACTGTAATCAAGCAGTACCAAGAGTGTTTTTTGATTTCTGTCAACCGCAGTAATTATAGCATCAGTCACCTTTAGAAGCGTAGTTGTACAACTATAATTACTGAAATTACTGAAACCAGATTGACAAGACGGTAGCAAATTATAAAGGGCCAAATGGTCACTGATCTGGCGATACAGCACTTTGCTTAAAATAGGCATCACCATAATATTCAACCGAACGCTTTCTAGGTAAAGCAGTACCAACAGATTTCTATTCCTCACGAAGTTTCTCAGAAGACATTGCCTTGATTTTTACTTCACCTACTTTAAATCTGATAATGTATCCTACGGACAGATTTTTGGTAATAATAATTTAAAAGGTGGTCCTTGCCATCACATCACCTTGCATGCCTGATTTTTTGTCGTACCTGTAGCTTATACCTCTTTTTCCTTTCTCTTAACTAATATCTGAATACCAATCAAACATACTTTCTAAGGTAATTTATCTTCTCTGCAATCGCTGAGATTGCACAACAACCTCTACTTTGTACACTACTGTTTACTTAAGCATATTGCAGTTGTGTATACAACTGCAACTACTACAGGCTACCTATAAAGGAACGCTACGTGCACACGAGGTAAGTAAGTTCCACTCGCTGTTTTGAATACAATAAACGCATAATTTTTCGTTTGCAGCGCGCGGTATGGCAAGACCGAATAATGAAGGTAGGTAAATAGGTATCGCGTAATCACTTCTCGGAAAAATCCAACTCCGCTGCTGTCCGCCTTTAAATAATTCGTCATGTCGCGCCAGTCGAACGCATGCAAAGTGCCGAAGAGTAATGCATTCATTACCGCGACGGGACAGATCAAGAAGGCCGACGCTCATAAAATTTGCATACTCAGTATGTACGGCCGGACGATATAGGAGGCCGTAAGATTTGCGACGCGGATCGTATTAGTTTATTCAGGCCCGGATTGAGGCCCAACAAACCATACGTTTTCATTGCACCATTGAGAAGAAAAGATTTCGTTCTTTAAGAACTAAACGCACAAATCACATCTTTTTTTTAAGAAAATACAGGGTGTTTTGAAATATCGTTTAAAGATTTTAAGGGCATGTAGTACGATCGAAAGTAAGGTTAAAAGTCATAATAAACATATGTTCACAAATTAACTGTTTACGAGATAACAGCGATTTTATCGCAATTGCAGAATAAGTTTGCTTTAGCGGTTTTTATTAAGATGTTATTGCATTTTAACATAAAATAGATTATAACTAAAGAAAATGTTCAAAATGACGTCCTTCCATTTCGACACAGGATCTATATCTGCTTTCAAAGGAACGCGCACTTTTTCAAAAAACAAGGATTTTTCTCATATTATCTGGCAACAGTGTTCTATTCGTTGGCGCAACTCTGGAAGATCATTTACCGGTGTTGCGTACACTAAACTTTTCAAATAACCCCAGATACTAAAGTCCAACGGGTTTAGATCGGGAGACCTTGGAAGCCAAGCAAATGGACCTGCTCGCTCTATCCATCTCGCAGGAAATTCATTGTTAAGATGTTCCCTAACAGCACGCGTAAAGTGCGGTGGAGCTCCACCTTGCATAAACCAGAGGTTCAGTCTTTATAGGTAAGATTTATAGGGTAAATCTTCCAAAAGTTCTGGTAAAGTATTTTCCAAGAACTCGAGGTATGCAGGATCTGTTAAGCGTTGTGGCAAAACAATCGGTCCTAACAACCGTTCCTCTATCATGCCTAACCAGATGTTTGGAGAGAAACGTTGCTGGTGCTTGGCTTCAACGGTAGCATGAGGATTCTCGTCACACCAAACGTGATTGTTGTGGAAATTAAATATACCATTTTTAGTAAAACCAGCTTCATCAGTGAAAAGGATGTTATCAGCGAAATCTGACCGATCAGCAGCTGTTCGCATAAACCACTCACAGAAAGGCCTTCTCGCTTGATAATCCGGAGCAGTAAGGGCTTGTACCCGTTGGATATGGTAGGGGTATAGGAGTTGCCCAAACAAGATTGCTGCTTACACTCACTTGAGTCGAAATTCTTGTAACACTAGTTTCGTGATTTTCATCAATAATGTTCAAAATTCGATCTTCTATCTGTGGAGTACATGCTATTCTCTGCCGTCCAGTATCAGAAGACCGCTTCTCAAAGGAACCAGTGTCTCTTAGTCGTTGAAACACCGTCTGAAACATCACATGCGAATGCAGTTGGCGATCAGGAACCGTTTTAGCATAGAAGCGACGTGCTTGTAAAGAATTCCCATTAGCACGACCGTACATGAACACCATATCGTTCATTTCAGCATTAGAATACGCAACCATTGTATTTGCTACAAATTGCACAAAACGTCAAATTAAGCTGTCATAAAACAATAGCTGATGAGCACCTGTTTACTTGGATATGTTATATCCATGTACTACTAGGAACACTCGCTGTTATCTATAACTTTATTTTCGATCGTACTACATGCCCTTAAAATCTTTAAACGATGTTTCACAACACCCTGTATATATCCGCTGGTGCAAAACGTTAAAAACTATATCGGTTAATTCGGGCGGGTCGGGAAATCCCGCTTAATTGGACTATGTTGCGGGACAAGATTTCCCGTACCGATGCTTATCGGGAACTCGGGAAATCGGGATTCCCAATAGCTTGAAATCGTAAATGTACAGGTATTTAAATGTATCCCGTGAGTTTCTCGTAGCTCTGAACAACCAATGTTAAGATTTCCTAATTTTTTCACACCAACCGGGATTAAGAATGTTTTAAATATATTTTTTAACATTGGAAGGGGTAAGAGGGAAGGGAATGATACTTTTTTTTATGATAAAATTATTTTTTTTGTCACAACATCGGGGCAGATGATGCATTAAAAATGTTTTAAATGATCTTTTCTTGACAGAGGGGATTAGAAAGAATGATAGTGGAAGAGGGATGATTTTTTTTAAATATCCTTCTTTTTCCAAAACATCGGGAAAGAGGACGCATTAAAAATGTTTTGAAGTATGTATTTTCTAACTGGAAGGGGTGAGAGAGGGAAGGCGATAATTTTAAACGATTTTTTTTTCTTTAAAAAGAAAACAACGAAAGAGAAGACGCATTAAAAATGATTCAAATCATATTTTTTTAACATTGGAAGTATTGGGTAGAATCGAGTAAAGGTTCCGAAACAAACAAGTAGTTTTATACGTTCCGGAACGCTGCATTGAATCGAAACTAGTTATGATGTTTCAGAACCTAGTTCCAATCAAGTTAAAGTTTCGATTCAGGTAGTAGTGGGTAGAATCGATTATCTTTTTACACTCAAAAATTTGTAGTATATTTTGGTACACCGCTAATGCATTCATTTAAACACTGTTAAGGTTTTTTGCAAGACGTTTTTTTACTATTCTTATTTTAATACGTTTGTAAAGATTTAAAAATTTGAAAATTCGAAAATTTCAAAATTTCAAAATTTCAAAATTCAAGAATTTAAAAAAATAAATTTAATTTTTTTTAATTCAAGCATTTACCTATCTGATGCAGAGCGATCGTCTGCTCTAACCAGAGAGCAACCATTCGTGTGGGGACCTAATTATTAAAGAAGTATCATCAGCAAAGAGAGTTGTCTTATTGACTTATGGGTAAGTCATTTATGTATATTAGAAACAATATGGGTCCTAATATGAATCCCTGTGGCACTCCTCTAGTTGTCGTTGTTCATGCAGATAACACTTTCTTGCGCTTGTCCTCAGTGAAATCATTGATGCTATTGAAAATAGTTCTTACCCTGTGGGTATTTTCTTTGACATAAGTAAAGCTTTTGACTGTGTTTGTCATAATACTCTCTTAAATAAACTACCTGCTTACGGTATCAGGGGGAAAGCCTTAGATTGGATAGAGTCATTCTTGCTAGACCGAACGCAATATGTTAATACCTCTTACAAGAGTAACAACTCCATTAATAATTTTGTATCAGAGATTTTACCTAATGATGTGGGAGTTCTAAAGGTTCCATTTTGGGACCAGTGCTTTTCTTACTTTATCTTAATGATTTGCTCCTAAATATTGACAAAGCGTCATTACTATGTATGCAGACGATGTTGCACTTTAAAAATTTAAAAGAGGTTTTAACACTTCACAAAACCTCTTTTAAATTTTTAAAATGTTGTTTGTTTTAATGAGTGTTTTATTGTCCTTTTTAATGTCTGTTATTACCATATTTTACTTATTTCAACAACTATACATTGCACTTTCCAATTTTAATTACTGTTTTTTAAATATTGACTAATTTTAAACTGATTTGGAATTCTGGCCTGAGGATGCTCGGCTAGAGCGAAACCGGCCGTGTTATATTAAAGAATTTTGTGAGGATCCAGACCTTGTTTTCTTGCTTCTCCTTTATATACTACTCACACAGAGTCAAATTATGGATGTTGTTAATATGTACTACTTTGTTAATCAACCCCAAACAAAGTGCTAATTAAGAAATGTTTGCAATCAAGTCAATCAATTCGAGGCAGTCGCGTTCTTTCTTGCAAGTTCGAAGCCCCACGAATGATCGCTTGCCAATAGGAGGCGAGTACTATTCTCATTTATAATTGTCTCCAACCTGTCCCCAGTAAAATTTTAGTAACATAACTCCGTGACCATAAGATAACATAATGACACAACCTGACATTATCAATCATGAAAAACTGGAAACAAATATAATAGTAATGTATATGTGTTTCGTAATGCAGTAAAGCTCTGCTACAATGTGGTTCCACATATAAGCGACAGATATGCTTTAAGAAAGTATTTCAAAACTTATTAAGTGTTACATGTGCCTTTTCAAATAACGGAATTTAAATTTTCCGCAGTATTTTTAGTATCTTCAACGCTGAAGTACGAAGTTACTCAATAGCAATAATTATTTTACAATTGTAGTTTTCAGATGTATAAATAAAATTTCTAGAACTACGAGGGCGCGCGAATATTTCTGATTGATCACCAAATTGACATTTTCTTTCGAATTACTTTCGCCATGAATAAACATGCAGTAAAAAAAGACTCCAAACCGTTTTATATGAAACGCCTTAAACCTTGTAACAAAATAGTCTGACGTAAGCAAATTAAAAAAAAAACAACCTTACTATTCAACCTACATGAAAGAAACATAAAACGTTATCGCAACAGTTGTCAGAATTGATTAGGTTTGCAAAAGGCTTTCACATGCTCGCAACCACTTATGGGCTTCAAACTTACAAAAGCAACGCAACTAAAGAAAAAAATATGTTGTACTAGGCTAACCCGTAATTATTTCTTGGTAAAATTGGTATATTTTTGAAAGAACAAAACAAAAGTCATTTTGTGCATGTAGCTACACAAAATTTTGTATTTTATTTCATATTTCATTATTTCTGCTGACTTCATTAAATGGAGAGTTGCTGAATTGTAATTTTGCTATGTAAAATTACAGATAATGCCTCATAGCATTTCGTATTTAACATAATTTCACAAGAAATTTAGTCAGTTAGTGCTTGTTAGTGCATTTGTACCTTTACTAACAATTACAGTAGTTATTCAAGGAGTTAAAAAAATCAGAAAACACATATAAATATAAATTAAGTACATATTCATTATACAAATACTTCCTACTTTCTGATTTCAATAGCTACTTACCTAACTTAATTATACTTACAAATCAAATATAATTTTCCTTCTACGCTACTTAGTTTCTGAGTGGGTTTCGCAGCTTTTTATATTTCCCGGCCTTATCTGTAACGCGATCTTAAGTAAGAGCATGGGCATCATACGGATATCTCGTGACATTCCTTATTGCGAGAGGGATTTTTGCGGGGTTTTTTACATGCCATTTACCAAATAATACCCGAAAATAATTGGACGTAATACAGACGTTGCAATTTGCCGGCGATGCGTGCACTGAATGACCTAAAATTTGCTGAAAGAACTAATGATTTATTTGACAAGATCCTTATTTTATAGATATTTGGTCAATATTAAAAAAAGTACACAGAAATAAATTCAAATTAAATTCAATTATAAGTTAATAATATCTTAGTAACGGTGAGCCGGTGTACAATTATCTTTCATTTCGGGCGGTTTATCTGGCTAGAAAAAAGGATATTGACTGTCAGCGATAACTTCTGCTATATTCAAGACATTTCTGATCGTAAATGATGACATCAAAGACGGGCAGAAAACACTTCTGTTCTTGTAATTTTTACAGGAAAAGTTTTTGTGATTGCACATTCAGCACTAAAGCTTTCTGTGATTTGCAATTAAATATATTATTGGAAATCAATACAAAGTAAATAGTGAGGGTTTAAAAAATATGATATTCTGAATACAAATATTTAAGAAGCTGTGGTCAATTTAAATTACATTAATTCAAGTTATAGCAAAACTGATTATTGAGAAAAAAAAAACTACGAAAGGATTAAAAAGATTAGAACTCTCTAACAAGGAATAAGAGTAGAAATTGAACAAGACAGATCTTGTACAATGCAAATAGATTTGCTAGTCATTATAAATTAAATATATTCCAATCCAATAAAGGAAATTAAGGTAATTGAAAATTTTATTACTGCGCTGAGAAAAGTACTTGCATTGAGCTAACAAAAATTTAGTTAATTTTAACAATGCTGCTTGATCGTATATGGCGAACCAATTTTTTTTTTGTTGCAGAAACGAAAAAAAATTGTTAGGTATTGGTTGTTAATACAATAAGCTTTTGTTGTTATAGTAATCCTAGGAAGAGTTTAATCCAACCGTTTGAAAAATATCGCGTGAAAAATAATTGTTGAAATAATTTAGTTATGATAACGAAAATTTAAGTCAAATTAACCAAATCCTTTTAGTTATTTCAAATATACATTGCACTTCAATTTATCAAATTTTGAATATTCTATTTAAATGAATATTTAATTGAACGAACTATGATCTTTAATCTTGTATCGTACTTATTTGAGGAAAACTTGTGGTCGATATTGTAAACACGCCAAGTGTTTGTTCCGCATATTGGGGGTTGATCGCGAGGATCACTTCGCCGCTGTAGTATGCAGTTAAGGAAGTCGCCCTTTCAACGATCATATCTTCTATTAGATTAATACGTTAAATTTGTCACTCTAGTTGTGTTAAATATGTTCTGTTACTGGAGTGAAATAGGAGAACCGCCATCTATGAGACAATTTCTGTAATACCTGTAAGTATTTAACGTATTTGCTGTGCTATATACGGAGAAAACTGCTATAAAATAGAAATTTTAATTTCTGCAGCCCAAAACGTAATTTGATTTAATGCTTCAGATTTTTCTATCCAACCGCATTTTTAGTTGAATAGAAAGAAACGTGTTAACTTTCTAGTAATATTCAAACTGTAACTTAACTAAACGGATTCAACTTAGGAATGGCGAGCTTAGACAGAAACTATATACTTAAATAAAACTCATAGTTTTAGTGTGGAAAACTACCGTCTGATATTGGTCCTGAGTGCATTCTCCAAGGCGTACGAGATGATCATATACGATCGGGTAATGAGTTACTTAGATCACAGAAACATACTGAGTGATACCCAACATGGGTTTCGGCCGCAGAACAACAGAGACGGCGTGCATAAACTTTGTTGAACATATAAGAAAGAGTTATAATAAGAAGATAATAAGAAGTTAGTGGCAGGATTGCTTTTTTATTTCTCATTCATTAAATTAGGGTAGGCAATTAAAGTCCGGGTACTTGAGCTGAGTGCTCATTGTACCGTCCCTATTAAATCTCTTCCTTCCACTCGAGCAGCTTGGTATTTGCTATAAAGCCCAGTATCTTGCCAAGTGGGAACTTGAGAACCTTCAAGGGCTCCAATAGATCTCTCCCGAAATATATCTGTCTGAGTACCTTCAATTCCTCATATGTGCAGATTACATGTAAACTCGTTTCCTCCTGTAATTCGCATCCTCTGCATTACGGTTCGCTTACTCGGCCTGTGTTGTATAGATGCTTTTTCAGGGGACACTGTCCAGTTACCAGCCCAGTAATGGTTTTAGCTTCTTCCTTGCTGCACCTAAGTAGGTTATCAGAGAATCTAGCATCCCCATCCTCTTATTAGCTCTTTGGTATGGAGTTGACCTTCAGTGGACCTCCATTTCCTTGTACTTTCTTTATCTAACCAGGTCCAGATCTCCCTCCTTGAGGAATCCTTAGTAATCCCACATACGGGCTCTGGACCCATGAAGTGTCTTTAGAGCCCTCCTTGGCCAGTTTATCGGTTATTATATTGCCCTTTATATCCTCATGTCCCGGCACCCAAATCAAACACACAGTGTAGTCTCGTACCAGCGCATTGAGGGATTGTTTGCAGTCTCTAACGCGTTTGATTCTATTGACAGTAGGTTACTAGAGGATAAGTTATATGTGCTAGGTATTCGCGGTAGTGTTTTAATGTAATTTTATTTTTTGTTTCGGGACAGATCTATGATTGTTGGCTTGAACGGCTCACATTCAACTAGACACAATGTAGAACTTGGGGTGGCTCAGGGCTCAATATTGGGGCCAGTGTTGTTTGTACTAATTGTAAATGACGTGAGAGAATATGTACGTGATGGATACCTTATTAATTATGCTGACGATATGTCTATTGCGGTGGTGGCCGATAACGCGGAACATTCAGAAGTTCGTGTAACTGGCATCACACTAACCCTTGAAGAGTAGTTTTGTAGCAATCGGCTCATCTTGAATAGAAACAAAACAGTGAGAATGAACTTTTATAAAAAAAGATAATCCGCGAAATTCTGTGAGTCTGAAGTGTTGTGAGTACTCGAAATTTCTGGATATTTATATTGACTCAGATTTGAATTAGGTAACCCAAATTGATAAAGTGATGGCAAAAATAAATAAGGGTTTCTTTGCAATTTTAAAACTGAAAAATTGCATAGATCAAGAAAGATTACTTCAATTGTACTACGCGATGGTTTAGTCGCACTTGGCCTACAATATTATTGTGTGTGGTTGGTCCGCAGAGATGTAAAGACTTTTTATAATGCAAAAAAGAATCATTCGCTTAATGTTTCGTGAAAATAAATTTTTAACATTATTATGCTTATGAAAATAAATGCCATTCACCGATAAATGCTTTGAATCATGCTTACAAGGCCAGAAATTGTAATTCGTTTTGTATTCCTTTGCACAGAACCGCTGGATATCAGAAGTCTCCAAATTATCCCTGTATTAGTATATTTAATCGTTTACCCGAACATATAAGAAATAGTAGAACAATAAATAGTTTTAAAAGTAGTGTTAAAACATGTTATTATAATGTAAATAAATTTTTAATATAATTCTATAATAGTTACTTATACAGGATGTTTTGAAACATCGTTTAAAGATTTTAAGGGCATGTAGTACGATCGAAAATAAGGTTAAAAGTCATAATAAACATATGTTTAAGAGTTTATCTCGTATGATCTGGCAACAGTGTTCTATTCGTTGGCGCAACTCTGGAAGATCGTTTACCGGTGTTGCGTACACTAAACTTTTCAAATAACCGCAGATACTAAAGTCCAACGAGATCGGGAGACCTTGGAGGCCAAGCAATGGGACCTGTTCGCCGTATCCATCTCCAGGAAATTCATTGTTAAGATGTTCCCTAACAGCACGCGTAAAGTGCGATGGAGCTACATCTTGCATAAACCAGAGGTTCAGTTTTAGATTTATAGGTAAATCTTCCAAAAGTTCAGGTAAAGTATTTTCCAAGAACTCGAGGTATGCAGGACTTGTTAAGCGTTGTGGCAAAAGTAAAACCAGCTTCATCAGTGAAAAGGATGTTATCAGCGAAATCTGGCCGATCAGCAGCTGTTCGCAAAAACTACTCACAGAAAGCCCTTCTCGCTTGATAATCCGGAGCAGTAAGGGCTTGTACCCGTTGAATATGGTAGGGGTATTGGAGTTGCTCATGAAGAGTTCTCCAAACAAGATTGCTGCTTACACCCACTTGAGTCGAAATTCTTCTAACACTAGTTTCGGAATTTTCATCAATAATATTCAAAATTCGATCTTCTATCTGTGGAGTACATGCTATTCTCTGCCGTCCAGTATCAGAAGACCGCTTCTTAAACGAACCAGTTTCTCTTAGTCGTTGAAACACCGTCTGAAACATCACATGCGAAGGCAGTTGGCGATCAGAAAACGTTTCAGCATAGAAGCGACGTGCTTGTAAAGAATTCCCACTAGCACGATCGTACATGAACACCATATCGCTCATTTCAGCATTAGAATACGCAACCATTGTAATTGCTACAAATTGCACAAAACGTCAAATTAAACTGTCATAAAACAATAGCTGATAAGCACCTGTTTACTGGGATATGTTATATCCATGTATTACTAGGAACACTCTCTGTTATCTCGTAAACGGTTGATTTGGGAACATATGTTTATTATGACTTTTAACCTTATTTTCGATCGTACTACATGCCCTTAAAATCTTTAAACGATGTTTCAAAACACCCTGTATGTCGAAACTTCTACAATTATTATATGTAGTCATTGAGAGTCGATTAATAAACTTTACTTATTTTACTTTACCAAATGGCAAAATACTGGAAAGATAGTTGAAATAGTTCGACCATGTGGGACGGATGGCAAATATTTGATTACATCCGAAGGTGATGAAACGCGTATACGATAGGAAAGAAACTGTCGGAGAAGACCAAGAAAAACCTGGGAACGAAGAGTAAAGGAAAAAGTGACAAAAATATAGTGATCTGGAATCAAGAAATTGCCATAACATAAGCGAATACAGAAAGTCATCCCAGTCCACACAATTTGTAATCAGATTGTACTAGTATTATAAAACGTCGTTTAAATAAAAAAAAATATTCCTGCTTGACAGATTCCGTTCAAGTACATCTGGGATTATTCTCGTGGACGCAGTTTTCCTTTTCGCCCGAACGTCTCCTATCTCCTTAGGAATTCCTCTTGTGCGGCATCACGTGTCATTCGCAGGAATTTTACTATCAAATGGTCGAAGCCGAAACTAACAAAGCGTATGATTGCCCGAAATCGTTTGTGCGGTATTCCGGACGTCCCCAGCAACCCGAAGCACTGGGCAGCTAACCCTCCGTGTTATTACAAGACCCCGGAGGAACTTATTTTCCATATGACTCTCTTTTCCTTGTCGCGCTGAATTGGACACGGTCAGATGTTAGATCAACTTTTGTGGGAAAAGTTCTTTTTCTTACGGCTGCATTTTCTACTAATATAAATGTTACATATTATAATATCAGGGTTAATAAATAATAACGAATTATCGTCGTTCCAATTGTTAATATTCAGTTGTTTATTTTTTAATAGCAATGGTTTCATTAATGGCGCATCAAGTGGTGTTTACAAAAGCGTCACAACTGACTGTAAAATTAATAATAAATTTTCCTTTATGATTGCGTTTTTTCCTTGCCACGCTTTGCTTTGCAAAGCGCTTTGACGTACATGGCCAATTAACACTACACATTTAAATGTGATCTCTCGTTTCGGTAAATATGCGTTGTCTAATTGATTGTGACGCAATTACACTTATTAGAGGAATGATGAATCGGACCTATTCGTTCTGCTTCTTTTATGAGATGATTTAAAACTGCTATTCATCAGTTGTCAAAGTGGATTTAAATTGTTGATATACATATTCTTATACGCACATTTTCTTGAAACGTTTCTCAAATGATGTTCGTTTCGGTCTGAAAAATAAGTTAAAAAAAGCTCGCGCGTAATTTTATTTTTCAGATGATGTGTGTAAAGTATTTTCTAAATGTGCCCCAAATATCTCTCCTAATCATCTTGATGATTTTGGAAAATTTAGATGTTGTAATTACGCTGCCTGAGATTTGAACCGCCTACTTCTGGGATTGTGTGCGAAATCCTAAGTGCACCCTTCAGGGATGATACAATAATAAATAAATAAACAACAAGACTGAAAATAAAAGTATTTTGACATAAACAGTTTCCCTTAACTTAATTACTTTTTTGGCCTCGCTCACTGAGTTTAATTTGTTTTATACCATTTGCTCAAACAATTTCGGGAAAATTAATTTCAGATATATCTTATCTCAATATAATTACTGCCGTGGCACCAAAGCAGTATTTCTAATGCTGTAGAGGATTCTGATACACAGCTGTCTGTCTATTTGTATAAATGTATTTGCTCAGTACAATTACAAGCCCGTTATAGTATTTGTATTTATTTTGTATAAGTGCAATTCCAATGTTTATAATTGTACTTCCGTTATAATTAATATTTATGAGATATTAAAATTAATTAACGGTTAGGGCTGTGAACGCGTATTCATCTACTTCGACCGACGCGGCGTGCGTTATTTCGGGTAAATTACCAGTATATCATTGCAATAATTTCCAGGCAGAATTAGTTGTAATAAATCAGAATGTATGTTATATTAGGTCTGAGTTGGAATTTATATGGAATGTGCGAATTATAACTAAGAGTTTATCTATATTAGAAGCGTTAAGGAATTTAAAAATCCGACCAAACTGTTATTAGATACTTACGTAAAAGGAATGCGAAACCCTTTTGGACTAGAGCTCACGTGGGTACAATCAATAATAAGAGGGGGGGGTCAATTAGCGAATGAAGCGGTGCCTAGGGAGGATTAGGTTTGGGTTAATTTCGGCTAGCATTGTTAAAAATACGTTTAGAGATAAACTTGGTAATGACTGACGGAGTAGATGGTGTACTACTTTAAATGAGAGGCAGTATAGGAAATTTATCGGTAACGTTACAAGTTTTAGTGAAATGAGGATTAGTTTTTTGTATAAGGCAGTAAAGTTAATAACGGGTCACGATAATTTTAAATCATATTTATGTAGAATGGGAAGGGTTAATGATTCGCATTGTGAATGTGGTGGGATCGATGCAGCAGGGTATGATTTATTTGAATCTCCACTCACTGATGAGTGGCGGCAGCGTACGGAAGTTAGGACATTAGCTAAGCGGTTAAATTGGCCGCGACGCGAAGCAGATATAGTATTTATTATATTTTAGTAACGCTGCTAAAGAATTAGATAGCTACGGTATGATACTTAGATAATTAGTAAGACAGTACGTATTATAAATGAATAGTTCATATTCTTTAGTTATCTGCACTAAATTATTAAATTATTAGCATAGTTTAATTTATATTATATATTATAACCATACAAAGTAAAATCAATTAACATATCTATTTAGAATAAATGTATTTTAGGGTAAGAATTTAATTTTCTTACTACACTTTCGAAAATCGTCAAATAAATAACTCCATTCTCTGCAATATGAAGAATAATATTTCAAATAAAACCAATACTATTTAATTAATAATTGATTCATAATTTAAGATTGAAATCTCATTAATATCTTGTGCTTTACACTTTTAATTCGACCTAGTAAAATTAATTACCGTTAGGTAATCAACGCATATTTAGTGACTTACCGTCGTTCTACAATTATTGTTATGCTTTACACAAAAATATTGTAGTAGACACAAATTAGGAAATATCTTTAGGATATTAATGAGATTTACATCTTAAATTTTCATTCAACTATTCACCCACATATTAAGTATATGTGTAAATTTTCCATTAGGTCGACCAGTAGCACTGATGATCTTAAGATAAAGTAAAACACATGTGTATGCTAATAATGGGTGTTACGCACTATTACTTAATTAGTTCATGTTTTTTTTTTCTATAGCTGTATTTATCAGAGTTTGACAAAGCCAAAGTTTGACGAAACGTCCCAAAAAATAAATGCAGTTTTTTTTAATTATCGAATTAAAGAGTTTTAATTTCCGCTAATAGCACGAAGCAGAAGGAAAGAAGATGTATTTGTAGTTATACTTAGTTACATTTTGGCTGTAGGTACTTGATGCAGCTTTGTTCTGATGTCACAATGTTTAGATTATAAAATAAAAGCGGTTCGATTAGTCAGCACTGTTAATTTAAAAATGTGGAAATACAAACTTTCTATATTATTACGATTTTTTATAATAGATTGCCCAGTTAATATTTATTTTTTATTATTATCAGTAACAGATAAAAATGTTTATTCTCAAATTTGCCTTCTCTTTACAGATACCTATTCGTCTATGTTTAATGATATTCAAAAATACAATCCCCCTTCGCTAAATGGCTATGAGTTAATGAATATGCCCAATATGTCTCCAATTCATCACTGCAGAACATGGCCATTAATAATCTTTCCTCTTTTTAACCAATGAATAGTTATATTCATATTTTTATATCAGTAGTAAGTAGGTTGCTGTGGGGGCTGTACGCGTTATGCCGTCTAAATCAATAACTTGTATATTATTAGACTTTTACTTGATTAAATATTAAATTTATAGCCTGCTTTTAATCATTTAATGTATCAAATGCTTTTCTATTAATAAAAACTGTGTAAATATCAATAACATGCACAATTTATTATTATCCAATACTATATCAAAAAAATATGAAAAGTATAAGAACCATTACTCAAGGTGAGTACATTTATTTGGAATGTTTAAATCAAATATCAACTAGTATCCAGCATATTTTGAATTCTTAAATTTTCAAAATAACTTTTAAAAGTTCCGCTATCGTAAGATGAATTCACCAACCTATACATATTAAAATTTCAATTTCAACTGGTATTTACAAATATGAAGAATAACCTCAAAATTTTTGAAATGTTTTAATGTGATTTAATTGATTTGATTTAACGAAAAAGAAAACAGTTTTTCAAGGAAGGGCTTTTATCAACAACCCCGTCTCGATGGATCCCAACTCGTTTATTTCATACGAACTACACTGAGTCTTCACCCCTTTGAAGTAGTATTGATACCACGGAAACTATATTGTAATCATACAGTTACCAGACGATAAATTTATATATATATATATATAATTACCACTACTTCGATGTAAATTAATTAACACCCAACTATACACTAGATTTACAAACAAGTGTACACGTAAAATAACAATTGTTTTACGCATCCTGGCGGTATGAAATGCTTCTATGATGTTTATATGAAAAAGTATGCATTTCAATATTACGAATACTAATAATTATTTATTTGTTAGCAAAATAAGAAGGAATGTGGTAAAGAGGCATGGAGTGAGGAAAAATTAAATAAAAAATCTGTGGAAAAGCCCAAGATTATACAGATATGTATTCCCAGCCTCATTCATTAGTATTTAAAAAAAGGCTGTCCAATATATTCAGTGCATACTTATTGTATTATACTCATATTCTCAAGTACCCAGTCTGATGCGTAAAAGGAAAAAAAAACAGTTAATTATTTTGTGAGAGGGCATACGTAATGGAAATTAGCGATTCCCAACAGTAAAATCAACTTTATTAGATATTTATTTCTCTTCGCCAAAGTAATACTCGTAAAAGAACAATTCTCCGAACATATATAAACATTAATATTTACTGTATATAATTTTGAAACTATAACACTCATAAACGCGACATGGATCGGAGCTGGTACACAGGTTAAACGCCGAATGCAGACACGTTACTTTAAGTCGGCCGTTCGAAATCACGCTCGATGGACATGTCTGCAAAGATATAGGTTTTAAATACCATTTCACACCGAATTAGGTCCTATTGAAGACGAAAGTCGCACATGCAATCCTGTTTTTGAAATAATTTTTTTATAGACCTGTGTGATATCGGCAGGTACCTTGATGGCTGTCGTATTTATTGTATGGGAACCATGCGTGAAACTCAGGTAAATTATTGTTCGATTTTTTTTTTTGCCTTATTTTGCTATTGCATCAAAATATCCGTGTGAAAATATAAATTTTGGCAGTATGAAGATTTGCAAACAGCAAATCCTTGCAATATTTTTTCTTAATACGAAGATAATCTATCATTTAACCAAAAAGAGACGTAATACCAATGAAAAATTACATCGATAAAACGAATATGGTTATAGTTATAATTTGTCCAGTGAACACGTTTATTGAACTAATGAAACAAGTGTTTGCATTAATGCTTATTTAACAGAAAATATTTTTTGATTCAACAAACGCTTGTTGTTGAAATGACCAAAATATTCATTGATCAATACATCAGCTTTATTCTTTTAACTAACGATATTTAGATATAATGTCAAAAACTATGGCATTTCCAGGAATGTAAACTGGTAATTGATCAACAAATCTAATTTATTACTGTAATTAACATTACTCATAATATTAATGATTTTATTATTTCTCACGATGTATTAATTATCATCACCAATAGGTATTATAATAAGTGTAGATAATTGAAATAACAAAAATATTTTATTATGTTGTGGTAAAACGGGCTTATGGGAATATAAAAGTTTCAGCACCCCAAATGCCCTTCGAATACAACCCTTAATATGCTCTCTAAACTTTAAATCACAGTTCAATTGTACGTCCGGATTTTTATTAGTATCGATGATGGGGAGGATACTAATTCCAATGTGCAGTGGCATTTTTAATGTTCTATGTTCTGTATTCTCGAGAAAACAGCATTACGCTCAACTTATCAGGCTTTAACTTTAGGGCATGTGCAAATAATTTGACAGATGCCAAGTCTTCATTCAGATACTGCAGTAGCTCATCAGCACCATCAGTAGTAAAAGAGATGAAAAGTTGCCTATCATCTACATGATTACATAAATTAGGGTGACGCATTGCTGAGGCCAATTTAGGTATCTAAATCTATTAAGGCGAGATACGGTAATATCAGGAAGTCTAATATTGTTGATAGTTTTTACCACAACATCAATATTCCTAGAGAGTTTGCCACAGAAACTGTTGATAATAATTCAAATTGTTTTAGATTGTTAGCCAGAATTTTTTGATCGTAATATGTTTGTTTCTATTTCTAATTTACGCAGGTACTGGTTCTTGATTTTTACATATTGTTCATTGTAAAATTCATTAATTGTAGCAAGATCACGCAGCACATTCAAGTTCAAAATTTTCATTGTGTGATCAGACAAATTCTTACCGCAAATCAGAGCATTAAAAGCAATGGCGTCACTGCTTACAAGAAAATTGTTGATGCAAGTGCTAGATCTGCTAGTATTTCTAGTCGGAGCATCCATTGCAATTTTATATCCAAAACTCGCAATAACATCAAACAAAAACATTGCATTTTTGTCGTGAGATATAAAATCTACATTGAAGTGGCCCCCAACAAGAACAAAATCAACTGCAGAGAAGCTTTTAAGCAAATCATATAATAAATCTAACAAGATACGAAAATCCGTTGATGACGGTTTGTACAAGGCAATCAATGTCGTATTGAAGTCAATAGTGTTAACCCAACAACATTCAAGGATTCCTTCGATATAAAAGTCGTCAGTTGGAACATGTGCGATATCGGAGACAAATCTATTATTTTTGTCGATTACAACACAACCATGAACAAATGATGAACGACAGAATGAATTAACAAATGGAAAGTCGTTCAATTTTACAGCTTTGATCTTCTCGAGTAATTGCCAATGTTCTGTTAAAATTAAAATATCACAATAACAACCATTATTAAAAACATCACCAATCATTAAAACCTTGTTGCTCAAACATTAAATATCTTGATGACAGATGGTTCTATTGCAGTCTTGTTCGAAAAAACTGGCTAGTATCGGTTGTAAGCATAATGTGTTTAGTATTAAACCCGGAATAGACTTGCGTTACCATATTATCCCTTACCAGCCGCGGTGAAATTCTGTTGCGGAAGGAACCATCCTCATTATGGTCTTTCACCAAAGATCCTACATCATTCACAGCTTTGAGGTATGTTAAGTTGGACAAGTATTTAATATTAAAACTCATTTGAATAGCATTAATAATTGTTTGCTTTCCTGTCACGTTTAGGTGTGTTCCAGATCTTATAAAATGGCTGCTATCCAGAAATTTGTTTGCATCTATGTAGTAAACATTATTATTTGTAACTACAGTCTTATGCACAAATCGACAATTTTGTGTCAGTGTACAATCACCCAATCCCTCATACGCGTAGAGAATACAATTAAGGACCGCAGAGCTACACTGATGAGCCCTAGAGGGTGAAACACGTCTGTAGATTGCGGTTTTTAATTACAAAATTATCATCGAACTCATTGAATGATTAAATGCATGCCCATTCGTGCAATTATAGTAGCTATCGTCGACATTTACAATTAGGTGTTCCAAATTGAGCATATTTGTAGATGGAAATCGACTAAATTAGCAAAATTCTTCGCTAACAAAAGTTTAAACATCTAAATACACTCACCCAATCCCCCATAAATAAATAGAAATTAAATAAGCCAAAAAAATCCACTAACCCCTTGATTTTTGATTTATGTTTAATCATTGTTGGCATAGTTAATTTATGTTTCTCTTTCTATATCTAGAAAATGACTATGGGAAGCTTAAGCTGCCTAGCTTACGCATTTAGTTCCTGGTCAAGAAACTAGAAACATAAAAAAATATATAAATCATCCTGCTTCCCAACGTTTTTCACAGTACCCCCACATAATTCATTCAAGAAATTCCGACAATTTACAGCGGCAATTACATTTGAAGAGCGCCTGAATGGATAATGGTGTGAAAGGTCAAGTTCCGCCACGTCCGACTAATTCCGAAAACTTCGTCCACCATCAAACGCGAGAGGATAGATGCGAGAAGCTAGGATAGGATAACGGTAGTGTGACATCGCCAGTTTCAGAGTACAACAAACAACAATAACAAAGCGCCTACGTCAGCGCTAAGCGCCTTTCCGTTTCTTCTTTTCCCCCTTCCACTAGGGCCTCCTTTAATTTTTAATGAGTCATGCGAACGATAATCGGGCCTCATTAAAAGACGGCAGAGTATAAATAACAGAGTAAATGAATGTAAATTAGCCGTACTTAAAATTAGCATGTCATATTAACCCCGAGTATCACATCCTTGGCTTTTGATGCGAGCCGACTCGACTCTGCGTGGAGAAGTTGCTGCTGGTTGCCCGATTCATTCGCTCATATAGCGGCGACAAAAGCAGGACGGCGAACGCGGATAGATAAGGAGAACAGTTCACACTGACGAGGCGCGTTCGCTTTGAATAATTCATATTCAAAAAGCTCGTGAATTGGGTTGGATTGAGTGTGGCTCGCAATTACCGATTTACACAAAAGGGGAAATGCCGCCGCTGTACGATTATTATATTTGTCCTGCGTTCGCATGTGTGTATGTGTGTGTGTGTTTGTGCGTATGTATGGATGAAGTAATTGATGGGTCTTGAATGTTAGCGTACAAGAAGAATTCGTGACCACACTTTACGTAATAGATGTTATAAAATTTATGTTTTCCTGTATGTGTGTACTGTTAACTAGGTTTTCTTTACGAGCCAGGATGACAAATCATTGTGAAGTGTGGAAATTATTATCATGTGGAAGGCTTAAATTACAGCAGGGATACCTACAATGTAAATAGCCATAAAGTTTTCCTGCATTTACTAAACAAAACGGAAAAGCAATTAATGTAGTGAATTTTTAAAGAGTAATTTGATATTTATGTGATGCGTTAAGTATTTTATGCGAAACTAAATTTAAAATAAAAAATAAATCTTCTAAAAATGAAAAAAGAAAAGCTCTAATGGAAAAAGTGTAGGATTGTCATGTACCGTGTCTTTCAAAAACTGCCCTGATTACAGAGATTTTTTTTTAATCGTTGGTCATGGGCGTGTAAGCACTTAACAGCTTTGTATGTCACCAAAATATGTACAAAAAATAATTAATAATTAAATAATTAACAATACAAGTCCTTTTTTAAAACAGTATGGCATCTTCCCACTAACAACTGAATTTCTTAAGAAAACTTTGGAATGATTTTTTAGGTGAGTTATCTATTCAATGTCAAATATCCTCGACGCAATTTGTGGCTCGTTTTTTTTTGGGTGCATCACCGCCAGGTTTACTAGTTAATGGCCCACTTACACAAATTTTTTTCAATAAAAACATGAACATGGCTTAAAAGACGCACAGCAACTAACTGCCAGATTAGGAAAGTGGAAATTTTGTATGCACTGATTAATGGAATAAACTCATTCTCCATTAATTCACGACCAGTTCTAAAGTAACTTTCGATAATAAATGTTTTGCATTATACAATCAAAAGCAACCGTTTTTAGTTGTGGTTTGTCACTGACAACTGTCACAATTTGAAGAAGAATTTAAAAGTAGTCAATCTTACTACAGAATTTGCTTAAAAGACGGCCTACTCTAATCAGGAAAGGATTTATATGCACGGTATTATCAAAATATGTAACATTACAGTAAATTCAACAGGGACAAATACACTGTTGAAAATTTTAACACTTTTTTGACAGGAAAGGTCCACACTCTTTTCGTGTTATTTTGTCGAGAACTATAGAAGTTTCAATTTGACGAGCAAAGATAGTCAAGTATATTGCTAAGGGGTTATTTTGTCCAACTGACACGTGGAATTATAGAATACTTCTAGTCACATTTTATTTGATCTAGACTAGACAAATTTAGTAGCTGTTTAACTAAATGAATGCGATCTATTGGGTGTTTTAACACCATTTTCTAAACACAACGTCTTTTTAATATGGAACTCCTAGTTCTTAGTGCTATATATCTCTCTTTAAGACGTTTCTCAATTATAAATATGCAAAACCACTAATTCACAAGTTTTGGTTTCAACTAAACGTACCAATTTTAAAATTATTTTTTGAGAACCATTATAAAATTAAGTGAATGTTTATGCTATTTGATTCAAGTCTAAACTAATTGCGTAAATAGATGTTCCCAATACATCTTTAAGATGTTGAAATTTTTTATGCCCACTGGAATTAACGTTTAATAACACGAGGTTACACTTTGCAAGTCAGTCACATTTGGTGGTTTGTTTGGATATGTTAATACGGAGAATCAAACACGAAAACAGATACACGTGCAATGCAGGTGGTGCGTATAATGCAATACCGTATTAGAATAGGTGGGGTTTCTATTTTTCTATCCGAGGGAAAAATTCTGATTGGTTGACGCTTCTGAATGTCTAGAAAAATAGTCAATCCTCATATCTGAACAAAGAATTCACACGAAATTCTAGTAATTTCTGTTTTATTAAATACGCGTAGTCAACTCGTCTGGCAAAGTTTGTAAAAATCAACACTAAAATATTTGACTAGCGCAAAATTGACGCCAACACGGTAATATTTTCAACAGTGTACATGAGACATATAACCAAAAAGGCTATATCGCTATCTCACAAATACTCATATATATAGACTGACTTGGTGCTCTTCAAGAGCCTATTATGAAAAAAAAAAACAAATTAAAAAAAAATGTGAGATCTATAAGCGCAAAAAATAAAAACTAAATACGTACAAAAATATATGTTTGCAACAGTTTGTGTGTATACATTTAAGTCCATCTGATACAATTTTGATTTAGAAGAATAAATGAATGAGAGTTTAAGATGGAAATCTCATTATTAACGTGAAGTTTTTAACGTCACCTAATTTTTGATTTAGTTAATAATAAGTAATAATAGTAATAAAAAGATAAATAAATAATCTTTTAAAAGATAAAAACAAATATGGAACAGCCACCTTAACACTAAAAATAAAGTGGAATATCGATGAGATTCTGCAAATCGATAGGCAAACACAATCGGTAATATTATTGTAAGTTCTGGATTGGTGGATTTTGATTTAGATATTGGAATAACCAAAAAAGAATAAATTCTATCCAATCCTCAAAATTTTTATTATGATTACAACCGGTTTCGGCCATCATCAGGGGTAATACATCATTAGATTAGAACAATCGGTAATGACTATAGTTTGTTTTTTAATTCGACGGAGTGGCAGGAAATTAAAAATGTGACGTATTTGTTCTGATATTGATTCAATTCGAAAATACCGCTAAAAAGACAAGCCCGACACAACAAGGCACAAATTGAGAACCTTTGACATTTCACATAAGATTTTTATTTTAGTATGTAGTTTCAGTACATGAGAGTTCCTTCATATCCTTCTAAACTGTTCTTTTCGGAACCATTCTTAAGTGTATTCCCTGTACATACTTAGTTGTGTACATTATAAAAACGCTTTGCTGTCTTTTAGCTTATATTTGCTTTCGCTTGTACTATATTGTAGTCAAATGAATACAAACAATAATGAGACCCGAAAAAGACACGCTTTTTTCTGTTAAAGATAAAGAAAATGTCTTGAATATTTACAAAACATTACATGAAGCAAATTAGGATCTGAATATATCAAAATTATCATAACTGACAGCAAAAGCTGCAGGTATTGTATTTATATCTATTGTAGTAATTAAAATAGTATTAAAAAATGTTGTTATAATAAAATAAATAATGTTATAATATTGTTATATATTTTACCGTTTCTATAGGGATTTTATAATATCGAAAATAAATAATTTGTGTCCTTTAAGTCGCACAATTAAAAACAAATATTTAATGAGCTGGCTATTTGAATCGGTAAAAGCAGTTAAAAAAATAATTTAACCATTCGTTTATCGAGTTCTCAAAAAAATTATAGTTATATAGGCATAAAATCTTACAATGATCTCCCCTCGTGCATCAAAAACTTTATTTTAGATTCGATTTTATTGAAATTAAATTAAAAAAAAATATCTGATTGAACAAGTCTTTTACTCCGAAGAGATATATTTAGACTTCTTCAAATCATTGCACTCCGATTTTGTACTAATTTGAAAGTATATGTTTGACAGTGATGTAACTGAATGTAATTTAGTTTTAATTTAGGCACTTACATACTGATTATATGCACTATTTCCTGACGTGTGTAAATAATTTTGTATATCTGCACCAATAAATTATTTATTTAGTTATTTATTTACTTAGTTATTTATTTATTTGTCTAGGCTTTGCCAGAAGTTCCGTATATAAAATAATGAAGGAGCATAAGGAAACAGGATTAGTGTTGCCACCAAAGAAAAAAACCTGGCAGAGCAAGTGTTGTTAACCAAATAAATGAAAAAAAAAAAAAATTAAATGTCCCAGTGAACCAAATTCAAATTTCCTGCAATTATTTTTAGTAACTTCAACATTAAAGCATGAAATTACCTACGATTTTGTACTAGATTAATAGTTATTTGAATACCTTTAAGTTGAAGTTACTAAATAATATAATTGCGGGAAATTTGAATTTGGTTGACTAGGGTGCCATTCATCGTCTAGTGCACAGTTATTTTCAAAGAAATGAACTACTAACATTAATTAAGGTAGTTGTTTGTAGCTATTCATGCAGATAATAACATACCTACCAATACTTAGTCGATCGACATTCTACAAAATTCTAAAACAAATTGGTTTCAGGTTAAATAATTATAAAATATTATTAATTAATAGTTGAGGTAGTATATAATGCTATATTTATTTGTAATAATCTAATATAAATAAAGTATGAGCGTGAAAAAAGAACCAATTTTAACTTCTATTGGAAAACAATCTTTAAACTCTTTGCCATCTTTATTTCTAATTTTCAAAAATTGGATTTCATAATATATAATGTAATTACAAATGTTCAAATATATTTTTTCAAACAATTCCATTCACTTCACAAAAAAATAACTGTGTATTCCTTATATCTCACACTATAATTGTCACACATATATGCTTTTCTGAACATGAACTTATATCAAAAATCAATTCTTAAATATTTGCAATATTTGCTTCAGAGAATGTACTTTTGCTTATGTATTCATATTCAGAGCATACAATTTCTGTTCTAATGTAAAGTATGTCACATAGATATCGCTGATTTCATTGGGACTTATTTTCCCAACTAAAACTTAACTATCCGGGGCACCGCATGACATTGGCTTCAGCAAACATCTAAAAAGCATTGTGTTATGCACATCAGATGCACTGAGGATTATCTGTAGTATGCGGAAGTACGCCATTTTAGGGTCTCTCCACATACTACATGCATTATCCTTACAACATTGAAGATTTACACTAAAATTACCATGTTTGTTAAGGCGAATATGAACGTCCAAGTGTGCGACAGAGATAAATATATCGGAAAAGTATTCCGCGCTTTTTGGGAAAACGGTACGACCGATTTTGAAATTTTAAACTGTAGTTGTCTTAAAATAATCTTTGAATTTGCGTCAACGTTTTATTTTTTTTATTTTCTATGTATTTAAATTTTTAAATGTTGTAAGTTTGTTATTAAAAACAATTTCTAAAATCGGCTCAACGGCGCATGTGAGGACCAATGTCTTAATGACAAAACTTTTTTAATTTTTGAATTTGGACTAATAATAACGCCCGAAACAGAAATATTCATTTTTCTTTTTTCCATTAAATGCCGACAGGCCGCCGGCTTCTATCGTAACCTAACGCACAGACCATCTACGTACAGATGGTCTGCTATGGCATCACGTAAGGCATAAATATAAGGATATTCAATTCTGCTTTCAGTTCTGTCTTTTTCTGTATTTTACACAACCCAACCTACTTCCTACCTATGTTTTAAATAAGTGGGAAATTCTTAAAATGTGTAAATGTAAATAATAGATAATGTATCTACTTTTTATTAACGAGTCATAATTATAAATACTAAACCACTTCAATAATTTCCTTGATGCCAATGGTATTCCGAAACAGAACATCAATAAAATGCAAATAAAAAAATGCATACAGCCATTTTTTTGACTGGGTAAAATGTACCTATAAATTACAATTTCTTTTATATCTGCTTAGATTACATACCTTGTATCATAGTCATTTATATTGACCGCTCTAGAATTATTTTTGGATTTTGGCGCACTGAAATACGCAATGACAAAGTAATAAAATGTCTAGGTAAGTAGATATGGAACTTACATTTTGTACAATAGAATATTAAATCTTAGAAGAAGTCTTTTTTCTTTTCGCGCTGATACGAAGATGCTTTCGCCTTTTGACGAGTATCTTTTAACCTTTTTTAGATAATGCGGTTTGCTACTTGTAAGAAAGTAAATATTCTTCATACAATAACTGCAGGGCTAAGTCAGTTCCAGAGAAAAAACTTTAGAGGTACTTGACTACAGGTGTGCGATGTCTGTGTATGTGTGTTGAGTGAGGTTTGTGTGTTTGTGACAGTGTGTGGCACCCTGACTCATTTATCACAAGTTACCGTATAGGAAGTTGTATTTGTAAAGTCATAGATACAGGTATAGAATAATACTCAATGAAACGTAGAGAATACTCTAGACAATCTTAGCAATTGATTTTGGGCACATGTAATATAGAAGGCAAACAATTCATACCATTCAAAAATACAAGAGGTATCTTTCTTTTCGATCTGACTATCGCTTGAGGTTTATTCCTGCAATTACGTGTTCTACAAATGCTCTTCACATTTGTGCATACCTCGAGATAAATTCAGTTTTCGGAAAACAGCAGTTACTCAATTTACAAAATAAGTCATGATTCTACTGATTCATAGTACGGATTATTATCAGTGCTATAATTATGTATTTCTGAATTAATAGTATTTTTTGTAGCCTAGTAAATCAAATAAAATTACTGATAGTATCTTATTAATTTGCATTTTAATTTTGATTTTTCTAAAGAAACCATATGAAATAGTGTTACCCTATACATTCAAGTTCATATGACAGACTAACTAATGTTTTGAAAAGATCTGATTACTCGAACCGGTATCATTTCTGTAGCGCACTCAATTCGACGAGTGTGCTACCGTTCTAGTTATGGTTGTCTCGGCGGACGAGTTCAAAGAGAGAACGCATTTTCCTCTTTCGGCCGCTATTTGCTATCAGAAAGAAGTGAAAAAAAATGTTTTAGTGTTAGTAAGGACCGCTAAACCGTCGCCCTTGACCACTTTTTTATTTTTCCTTTTTGGAAGCCAAATAGAACCAAACAAAAAATTAAAAAAGAAAAAATTTAAAAAATAAAATGTTGGCGCAATTTTAAATACTGTTTTCAAAATAATCTCTTTATCAAATTTAAAATATTTTGGTTGGTATGTCTAAAAACAGCGGAAAAAGATCCGCGCCATCTCCAGGAAGAGAATCTCATTAAAAGGCCGTCCAGATTCGCCTTAATGTAACACATCTTCTTCTCTACTGTGATAAGACCCTCTTAAAGTGTTGTGTATATAAAATATGCCACATTTACTCTAAATAAAAATACGGATTAAACAATTTTTGCTAAAACTGTCATGCGTGGGCTAGAAGCAAGGTTAAACTGGGCAACCTGAAGTCAAATCCCAAAGAGGAAGTGTGGAAATTAACAACTCGAATGTGTATGCTTTGCATGTTTGGTGATTGGAGATGAATGAATGAAGATTATTAAACACGTACGATGTTTATTTCTTATTTGTACTTTGGACATTTGCCTATATCATTAGTCACCTCTAACGGCACCTAGAATACCATTCAAATCACGCGCGTTTTTTGATCCATGTCCATACGCTATTTATCGCCAGAAACGAGACAATAATTATTCCTTTAGAATTAACTACTATCCATTTGTATCACGAAGAGGCGAGGTGGGAAACTGGGCGAGCGTTGTGAATGCGAACGCGACCGACAGCACATTATTATTATTATAATTATTACGCAAAGCTATCCGTATATTGTGACGGCCCGGCGAGTGTGAATATTAATTGTCACCTGTTGAGACACCTGTGCGGTCGTTCGCGCGTCGCCCCATCGAAATTTCCTAGCACGCAACGATTCACTCGCTCCTCATTCATGTATGCATATGCGTTTAGTATTTATGTATACACGCGAATAGATATCCTTGTCTGATTAGGAGGTGCGCGAAATGGGACAGACAATAGGCCAATTATTATAATAATTAATGATACATGATCGTCCTAATTAGATTTTCGTCATTATTTCGGGGGTGTCACAATGAATGCCGCTTTTACAAAGACGTTACACGTGATATGTTATAAGCATATGCATATGATTTAACATTTTCTAGCTTTATGGCTATGCAGAATTACGTATTATGATACAATGCTGTAGGTGCAACATAAATAATCCTACACTGTTGAAAATTTTACCACTTTTTTGACTAATTTAATAGTCAGGAGAGGTCCACACTCTTTTCGTGTTATTTTGTCGAGAACTATAGAAGTTTCAATTTTGACGAGCAAAGATAGTCAAGTATTGTCTATTGCTAAGGGGTTATTTTGTCCAACTGACACGTGGAATTATAAAATACTTCTAGTCACATTTTATTTGATCTAGACTAGACAATTTTACTAGCTGTTTAACTAATGAATGCGATCTATTGGGTGTTTTAACACCATTTTCTGAACACAACGTCTTTTTAATATGCAACTCCTATTTCTTAGTGCTATAATATTCTCTCTTTAAGACGTTTTCTCAATTATAAATATGCAAAACTACTCATTCACAAGTTTTGGTTTCAACTAAACGTACCGATTTTAAAATGATTTTTTGAGAACCATTATAAAATTAAGTGAATGTTTTATGCTATTTGATTCAAGTCTAAACTAATTGCGTAAATAGATGCTCCCAATACATCTTTAAGATGTTGAAATTTTTTATGCTCACTGGAATTAACGTTTAATAACACGAGGTTACATTTTGCAAGTCAGTCACATTTGGTGGTTTGTTTGGATATGTTAATACGGAGAATCAAACACGAAAACGGATACACCTGCAATTCAGGTGGTGCGTATAATGCAATACTGTATTAGAATAGGTGGGGTTTCTATATTTCTATCCGAGGGAAAAATTCTGATTGGTTGACGCTTCTGAATGTCTAGATAAATAGTCAATCCTCATATCTGAACAAAGAATTCACACGAAATTCTAGTCATTTCTGTTCTATTAAATACGAGTAGTCAACTCGTCTGGCAAAGTTTGGAAAAATCAACACTAAAATATTTGACTAGCGCAAAATTAACGCCAACACCGTAATATTTTCAACAGTGTATGCAGAAGAAGAAACATGTAACAACGATGGACAACTAGCAAATTTTAAATACGTGGAAACCTTGTTTTTTTCCCAGGCTGCGTTCCAAATCATGCATTTTATGCGATGCGTGCATTAAAAGACATAGAAAACTGTGAGCGTTCCGAGTTACTTGTTGTGCATATGCTACGCATAGGCTGCATTATCTTTTTTCCTATGCGTTGTATGTTCCATTCTAGCCTCTGTCAGGATCTAGACTGATTTCGCGGCAAAACTTTTTATGCACGCGTACATGTTAAATCGGAACGATGTATCGTTACATCGGACGCATACAATGCATTATGCGCGACTCGGAACGCAGCCCCAGTCAATACCGTAATGCGTGCCAATTTTTAACTTTTGAATTTGGAATTGCCAACTGCGCCAGCAGATAGCGCTCGTTCTTTAGAGCGGAAATGACGTTGATAATGAAACTGTTCATAGAAGGTGGTGTTGTATGCTGCA
Organism: Protaetia brevitarsis; assembly: GCA_004143645.1. Classification (NCBI taxonomy): domain Eukaryota; kingdom Metazoa; phylum Arthropoda; class Insecta; order Coleoptera; family Scarabaeidae; genus Protaetia; species Protaetia brevitarsis. The sequence continues at coordinate 753,301 of RXPK01000200.1, forward strand.
TAGATACGCAATCGAAATTTCAGGGTGCGAAATCACTCGAAAGATCAAGGGAAATGTAGATTGCTCCAGAACTAAATGTGCCAAATATAAATACGCGAGACATCGAAGATGAAACAGTCTGTATTGGAGAGTGCTATTGAAAAAGTCGAAACTCGGCTTCTGTCAAAACATTTCTTGTAAAATCTACATTTTATGTTGTTTTTCATACAAAAGACAGCCTAATGGTAAGAACTGATGCGTAGAATGTAATCATGATGGTTGACTAATTTAGTCTGACAAATACAGAATTTGCAATTTTTGATCAAAAAAGACTCTTTTTTAAATAATGTAACACATTTAAATGCAAAAAAGGTTTATTTCTGTATCTGGTCTGTTCCAAAGCTTTTTCGAGATCGCTGGCTTTTCACTGTAATCTTAAACACTTTTCCTTTAACTTGTAACTTAACCAACCATCTAAAATACCAGGGTGTCATATGTAGAGGAAACTGGGTTTGGTTGTAACAGGGGTAAGTAGTTACAGCGGCAACTGTGGTTAAACAAAGAACGCTATTTGACGTTAGGAAGTGGCAAATGTTCACACCACCATCGGCCGATCATTTGCCACTTCCTAACGTGAATACAGCGTTCTCTGTTAAGCTACAGGTTCCGCTGTAACTACCTACCCCAATCTCCCCTAGATAAAAAAAAAACATCTGCAGTAAGTTTGAGACAATAATTAAAATAAACGTGTTGTTGCCCCAAAGTAAAATAATTGCTATTGCCCTAAACCAAAGTAAGTGCCATTGCCGCAATTACTACATTAGAACAACACAATAAATAACCACAAAATTAACATACTGATACTGATCTGCAAGTGAGTGTGTAACAGTGACAAATAGAAGCAACTTACAGAATAAAAATAAACGAAGTAAGAAAGAACACTTTATTTTACATTTTCTATCTAGTTTTACAACTAGAAGAACTTTCAGCATAAACAAAATTTTGTCATATCTTATACGCACTTTTGCGTGGGTGTACGCGGTAAAATTAAAACAAGGACTATCTACAATTTAATTCAGAAATAGAGCTGCCGTCTATTAGACCTTTGCGGAAACTACACTTTGGGCTATTTTGCCTCGAGCGCACTAATACCCCAATCTCCCCTACATGCCAACCTGACAGCTAGCAAATTTTGAATGGGTGAAATCGCCATCTTTTTTGAGTTTATTCTTGCCAATAGCAGTCAATAAGCGCATTTGATGCAGTCGTGTTTTTTTTTTTCGCTGATATCTAAAGTTCTGTTTGTCCGCTCTTGATCAGGTGTCCCTTAGTACAAGAAAAATATTTAGAAAATCCTATTATATCCCTAAAATACGTCAGTGTAGCATAACATGTGGATTGGTACTACTTTGATTATATGATGTTTCGTCAATAATAATTTTAAAAAAAAAGCGATGAAAATGCCGGTAAATGTGCTAAATCAACGAAAATCAAACATAATTTACAACTGAACTAACTGGGAAATAATAAAATGATTAGAGTTGGGCAACTGTCCGGCGGAGCAAATACGTATTGCAACACGGGCCTCAAATAATGTAATATAAATAAAGCAGATCAATCGTATTATTGTAATTTAGTATGTATTTACAAAACAAGTCATATGAATGTGCAAATTTTCCTTGGGGACAAGACCGGAAAAAGCGATTTTAGATAAAATAAAAAAATTTACATTCTATAAGAAAAACAGGCATTGTTGTTACTGACTTGCAACTCTACGGTTCATCGCTTTGTTGGACTACATGAGCTTGAGCGCACGTTCTAAATACGTACCTGCCGCGCCGGAAGATTTGCCCAACTCTAAAAATGATTTAGTTGCTGAATAACGGGATTTGGACTTGGATTTGAGATAACAGCTTTAGAATCAATTATCTTAAAAATATGCTTTTGTCACTCCATCCAGTATTTTGGTATCTTGTTTTAGTTGCACAGGTTTTTGGCTTGCCAAAAGTTGCTTGTCTTTTTGCGTCTAAAGCCTCGCATTCACGAAGGATGTGGCAAGCGGGGTCTGTCATCCCATTAGACAGTGTACAGTTGGTATGTACGGTGGTACTGATCGAAATTTTCTGTAGGTGTTCATTCAGTGTACAGTCACATACATTAATATTTAGTGTCGAGTCATTCGTTCAAGTGCTAAATAATATGTTGGCGACTGTACAATATCCTGTTAAGCTACCTGCTACAGTGTGGAGGTGATTCCTACTGAGCTGCGGCAGTTTTTCAGTCTTCCTCTTGGATAGTTCCTTCATAATGGTAATTCTATGAATTTGCCTCATTAAAATATTCCAGTGCTGTTTGTGTTTCCTTTTCAGCCAGCTCCTTACATGCTCTCATGCTGTATTTTTGGACACTCCCGAACAGATTAAGCCGATGATCTGTATTTTGCTTGACTTATTCGCTTTTTCGTTTTCTTCGATGGCCAAATGTCTGAGTGCCCCAAATTGCTGCGACTTTATTGCGACTGTCAGACTTTACAGTTCTCGAATACATTCCCAAACCAGTCTTGATTATATCTTGGGGTCACCAGTGTCCTGAATGTCGCCTACCTGCTGCAATATACTTAGATCCGCTAGTTTTTATAAGCCCTCTGATGGATTTCTGTTGCACAATGCCTGACAGACCGTTGGCCTGTTTTTCTAGTGAAAGGGTAATCATTGTAACAAATTAATGTATGTCTGCTTTTAACTGTAATAATTAGGAGTAATTTTTCCCAAAAAACTTGCAATCTTTGGTAATCATTGTGTTTTTCACATCATCGTAGACTTCAGCTTTAGTACCGTTCTCGATTGTTGATCTTTCTGTAAACCAGATTAATTCGCTGAACCTGTTTCTATAGTTTTTTTGATTTTGGCTTGTCTGATTTGTGATTTCCATCTCGAACTTTCTCTTGAATTGATATATAGAAATCATGTGGTCTGGTCTTATTCCCAAAGGTTGCCTTCCTTATGATGGACAATAATATTGTATCTCAATCCTGCATATTCGCCACTTGGTAATTTCTGCAATCTAAGATGAGTTATCCTTGCTTCCCCTCATTACCAGCAAATGGTGAGGAGGGAAGTTGAAAAGGCTAACGCATCAGAATGCATAAGTGAGCCTCTGTCTAACCATCACGATGTATGTTCAGTACCTGCTTATATTTGGCCTTAATGCCCATGTTCTCTATGGAGTCGTCTAGTCAGTATAAGCGTTGCCTCTACATTAGTTTTAGTTCTCTGAAAAAGTCAAGAATGATACCAAGATATTTTAGCTCTTCTGACATTTTCTCATTTCAGAGTTTTAGCAGGTCAAGACCCTCTAACTTCCTGTCCCTCATAAATGCTTATTATGCTTGTATTGGAGGGACTAGGTATATGCTTAAGGCGCTTTCTATTTACCGTCTGATTCAGCTCACTTGTTTTGTGCATTAAGCAACGGACTACTCATGTTTACATTATGGTTTCTTAAATAGTCGTACATTCAATTTCTATAAAACTGTGTTGCGTAATTTTAAGTAAAAGTTATTTAATTACATAATCATAATTGCTTGTTAGCGACTGAATGAATGTTTTTTTTTTCTAACGTATTGGCAATCGCTTAGTAAATTTGTTCATCATGACATTGTTATTCAATGTATTTTATAATGTATGATGCGCATACATCAGATATTGAATGGTAAGTTTCCAAATAGAATTCATGCATGTACATGAATTAGTAAAAAGCGAGACGTGTCACTTGTTATATAAATGCCAAATGTTTGTGTGTGTGTGTGGAAAGTAACAGGTATACAATTTCGCATTTGCATAATTCGTACGGGACTGCTCGGTTTCACGATAAATCGATCATTTTGTTTTCCAAGGATAATGACTTAATAAGAGGATTTTAGTAAGCGTTGTAGGTAACCAATACGGTCGACAGAAGCTCTACTATAATTTTTCATGAGTGAGTTTTGCATTACGCGGTTAAGCGATTCATTTTTGTTCATGTTTTACCATAAGCCGTATTTGCCATATCAAGGGTAATTCCTCAGGTCCGTGCTTTCAGGATTTTTTGCCGTCGTCATGTGTGTGAAGCAAATTGCCAGCGGTAACTTTGGTGTCGTCGCCTGATACCCGCCGTAATCGAAGCGTTATTTCGCATTTTAACTAAGCAATTACCGCGCGAAATAATGAGAATGAATAAGACGCAAAAAGTACTCATATAAATCTGAAGATTTATTTTTGTCACGTCCTCCGCGTTGCCGCTGCAAAAAGGCATCAACGGCGCGCGGATGGATGACGCTCTTTTACGGACACACACTCCTAGTGTGTGTCTCCTCTCCTTTTTTTTTTTACTGTTTCAAAAATTAGCGGGGCGCACCGAAACAAAGACGTGTCTTCTACCGCGCGTCCCGCCCGATAAACAGAACATAATTGCATTAAAGGTTCTCTCCATGGCAAATGCCGCGAATCCTTACGTGCGCAGTCGAGTTCCACAGTAATTTTCAAGGAAGCCGTGTACTAAATTTTTACCACTTTAGCAACTGCTACTTCTCGGAAATATAAGCGATAAAATTTTGCTATTATTAAAAAGAAACTAAGCAAGTGCGCCGACCAACTTCACCCGTGATCGTATAATCCGTAATTAAAACCTGGCTGTATGTGGATGCGAATAGGTGCAACAAGGAACCACAAGAAGACAGTAGACTATGAATTTTTAACAATTGCTGAGCTACTGTATTGCCATAACTTTGCTAGACACCTTGAAATATACAGATGACGCATTAGTGTGTGGAAGCTCAATAAATCTAGCATTATAAAAGTTATCAAAAAGAAATATTAAGTAAAAGTATTAGTATTCTTAAGCTTCATATTTTAAAATTAGATACATACATGCGGGCTGTTTTATAACGTCGTGAGAAAATTAACTTATATTTTTTTTTTTAAATAGAATGCCATACATATTTTTACGTTTTCAATTTTTGCTCCTCATATAGGATTTGCTATATCTATTCCGAGCGTTATGACTAGAGACCGGATTATATGCAAAGTGCATTATTTTATTTTTTGCATATCTTCAATTATAGTCTATATGTAGACATACTACACTAATTGAAGTTAATTAGCGCTAATTAGTAATTGCATATATTGCATATTTAGGCATTTCTATGCATATTTTTACAAAAGCTGCATATATTGCATATTTAAGCTTTTTCTTATCCTTTCTATTAATAAAAATTCCTAGTAATTCCTCATTTAGATCGACAACCGACAATTCTCAGAACGATAAATCTTTTACATTGGTCTGTCTAATACTTTTTTCCAAGAACTGCACGTGTTTAATTTCGCCTAGCAGAAGGGATGTGGTAAACACGTTTTATTATTATTAATTCCCAAATAAACCATTCATTCATTGAATATCTTTGAGCGAAACAGCATGTAATTGTGTTACATTTTTAAATACTGTGCGTACATACAATGAGTATAGCGAACAAAATTTCTTTATGGATTAAGCCATATCCTGAACTGGTAAAGGATGGCGACAAAATATTTTGTCAAGTATGCAGTAAACTGGTAAACTTTACAATTCTTCTTAAATTCTTTAACTTTTGATATAAAATGACAATTGCTGTTGTAGGTGTCTTCTGAGAGAAAATATCTGATTGATCAACACGCTAAAACTCCATTACATATTGGAAAATGTGAAAAACTAAAGCGATCCGCATGTGTGCAGCAATCTATACGTCAATGTAGCATCAATTTCACGAACTCAGAACAAGAAGAATATAATACGGATCTGTGTAACGCATTAATTTCGTCTAACATACCATTAGCAAGATTAAACAATGTTAATTTGAAATAATTTCTGCAAAAATATTGCAAACATAATATACCTGACGAAAAAATTGTCACATCTTGTTACCAGCAAACAATAGCAAAAATTCAACAATTGGTAGGGAACAATTTTATTCATATCATGGTAGATGAAAGTACGGATAAGTGTGGCCGTTATATTGCCCATTTGTTAAAAGGAATTCTTCATGAAGATATTGTAGGTAAATCATATTTAATTTATTGTAAAGAACTTCAAAAAACAAATAATGTGACAATTGCCCAATTCGTTCAAGAAGGTTTATCAAATTTCTTTTTACCTGGAAGTATACCTTGTGCAAAAATTTTACTAATGGTGTCCGACGCTGCACCATACATGATAAAAGCCGCGCAAATTTGAAATTTTTTTTATAGTAACATTATTCATACCACTTGTTTAGCTCATGGGTTCACTCGTGTAGCCGAAGACATTAGGAATCAATTCCCTTTGATTAATGATTTAATTAGCAATGTCAAAAAAGTATTTTTAAAAGCACCTTTACCAATCCAATTTTATAAGGAGCAACTTTCCGGTGTTAAGTTGCCTCCTGAACCGATTATTACGAGATGGGGTACATGGTTAGAGGCTGCAATTTTTTTCGCCGATAATTTTGAAGGAATAAAAAATGTAATTCTTAAAATCACTGCTGACTGCATTGCTCAAGAAAACTGTAAAAAGACAGTAACAACAACAAAAACTTTCTTTTACACAATTTTGAAAAACATTTAATTATAAATTGTTTTAGAAATATGTTATGAAAAAAATTTGTGCAATAAAGTTAATGTTTAAATTTCTGCTCTTAGTTTCGCTGGTTGGAGAATTCAACAAAAGAATATTATTGTATACAAGGTGAGTCAAAACTCTTCTTCAAACTTCTCATTAAACTTAAATGGAACACCCTATATTTTTTATGATATTTCTATAGATATTTATCAGCTTTTCATTTTTGTTAACCATTTCCTATACCTAATTCTTTGGCTTTGGTAGTTACTTCAAATTAAAAATGGAAAATTGCGTTATTACTGCATAAACCGGGTTTAAATTATTACATTTATTACATGTTATTAGCAGTTAAACTAGTGAATAGATAAGACGATAAAACGTCACTTGCTATCGGCCGGCATCTATGATGTTTTGTCTCCGAAATTATTATTATTAAAAATGACTCTTAGCAGTGTTGCATTATTTAATACCAAATGTTTCTTCACTGTTTCTTTTCGATGACAAAAATACGTAACTGTAGCGTCAACGATACTACATACTAAAAAATGTTTGGTAAAATTCCTGTACGATTTTGGGGCAATTTTGTGCCCTAAAACCGTATTAGATGTTTTACTTTTAGAAGTAATATTTCTAACTATAAGTAATTTTTCGAAGGTTTTTTTTATGATACCTGGAATATTCATAGTAAAATTTCGAAATGTGGGTAACTTTTCCGAGATCTTTTCATGTAGTCTGGAGTACTCACAAGTAAGATTTCTAAAGTAGTGATAATTTCCATAGAAGTTTTACTTGTTTAAAAGTAAAATTACAAAGGAAAGTTCAGTATTTCAAATTTCTTTTTCTAACTAAAAGGAAAATATCGTCGAAATGAAAATGTAGCTAGAGTTTATTTAATTAGAATTTAGTGCATAAAAGAAATATGAAAATTTCTAATGCTTACTCTATTAATTCGCGTAAATTAAGGGCCACCGTATGCAATGGGGAAACTGTTGTAGAGAGAAAAAATATTTATCTGGCAAGAAATAGATAAATATTTGATGACTATATCCGCCATGTAGAAAACTTATATCGAGTATGGAAAGTTGGTGTAGTGAAATAGGAGAACCGCCATCTTCACGGCAATTTCTGTACTTGTAGAAAATGTTTAACATATTTGCTACTACTGGCCAGAAAACTTTGCTATTATATATGTTTAAAACAACATGACGTGATGATTTACAGTTTTGTAATATAATTTTGACGTAAATCTACTACTACACTTTATCTGTAACTGTGCCGACTTGTATGAAATAAATAATTTCTTTAAGAAAATCGTAAGTACTTGATATCGTATATCCAAAAAAAAAAATTGTTTGCTGTTAAGGTAATTTATTTGAATAAAAGATATTATTTTTAACTGTAATTTTCTAAATTTGAAGAAATGTTAAGTTTTTCCTCAGAGATATTAATATTTTTCTTAGTAATATTACAATGTTAAAGAAACAGAAATTTTTCCTTTAATATTCACGTAAAACGTTTTGTATATTTACCCCTATTGAATACGGAAAATTATCCAAAAAAGTGATTTTTACCAAGAAAAATTACCTAATTTTTTTAGTGTGTGGGTGAGTTTTAGAAATAATGCTGAATTAATTCTAACGTGCATGCAAGTTGTTTCGGATATTCCATGTTCAAATTGTAGCAGAGTGCGTAACAGACTTTAAAGCATTAAAAGAACAGCAAACAGATTTTCTAATATGAATTAATGCCACCTACTAATAATCCCAGTATAATAGTTCTAAAATAACAAGAAAACAGAACCACGTGTAGTCGAACACCATGTCATTTCTGCCTACGTCTGACTTGAATCGGCACATTCTCATCATTTTGAACATTTTTTAAAACATTAGCAGTTTTTAACATACCAGCTATGACTTTTAGTATGTAGGAACAGCCAGTTGAAAAGTTAGGCTGATTACTATCGTCTATCTACGTTGAATAATAACAGCAGTTGTGTCCAAGCCTACTTCAAGAAAAAATAATGGCTAGGAATTAATATTTGAAAAAGAAAATTATAAATTACTAAGAAACTATAACAGATAGGTATAGGAAGCATTAATACAATCTTAAAGATCGTTTTAATTAGAATCTAAGTAAGGTGATAAATACAGGCTGTTCCATTTAAAATAAGAAAGTTACTTGCCTTTAAAGATAGCGAAAATTAAAAGCATGTTTTTGTTCACCCCGTATAATTTTTTGCATTAGTTTTATTCTATTATCAAGTGTAATGCTTTAGTTAAAAAAATAAATATAGTTTAAAATATCTAGCTTAAATATGCATGATGGGCGTACCTCTTAAATTTTGGTCTACATTTTGAAGAATAGTTAATTATCTCGTAAACGAGTTGAGTTAGATATAAGAAACCAACTTGCCTTTATTTAGTCTGTACTATCAAAATATATCATAACATACAGGGTGTTCCATTTAATTTTTCACAACTTTGGTGTGTAATTTTTTTTTGTCACCCTGTATACTTTAAAATATTTGTAATGAAATGTGGTCCTTCTGAACCTGTATAATCCTTAACCAAAAAAAAAATTGAAAATATTTTTTTATATAAACCGACGCGAATGTAGTGGCCCAGCCTGTATATTACTATCTTTTGCAACCTTAAAGTAGATAGAATAGTATAAGTATTACATAACCAGTATGTAAAGTGACAAAGTATGCACAAGTGTGTCTGCATATAAAAGGTAAGAAAATTTTAGTGTATAACCCGAGAGTTATTAACAAGAAACACGGGCGTATATTGTGATTATACGGAAACTGTCACTTTTGTATATGGCGCTGGGAAAATAATAGTGGTATTCTGTGTATATCTGTGGCGCTTGTAAGATTATGAGTCTTTAAGCATGCATTATATATGTTTACAGACCTACAGATAATTTTGCAGGCGCTACAAATATACATAGAATATCACTCTATACTAACACGACGGATTTTCGTAATTTTAATAAACTGCAATTAACTGATAGAACAACACTCCACCGTTTCTTTTATAGCGGAAAGTGCAGTTGAATGCAACGCAAGACTTCACCATGGTAAATTATTAATCACTACTAAAATCAGTAGATGCAGAGGAAAAAGTGCCATAGCAAAAATCTAATATGTAGAAGCGTCGCGTCGTCTATTTTGCCACATTCAGAGACGGCGGATCTTTCGCCTTGCGAACCGATTTTGACTCACTGAAGTCGCTTGTGTGTGTTCCATTATTAATCAACGAGCTACATACTGTAGTATGTAGTTGGTTAAATCTCAAATCTGTTCAAATCTGTATTGAACAAAGATTTCAATGTAAGACTTCCATATAATATTATAAAAGAACTGAATATTCAGTTAGTTAATATAAAACTAATTGAATAATAATAAAGTGTGTAGCTAATAATTTTTACCAAATACGTAATTTAATAATATTATTCAAGTATTGAAAAAAACTTAATTTGAGTTGATAAGTGTAACGTTGTTCCGACCAACTGCCAGCAAATCAACTTTCCGTCCTATTAAACGCAAAGAAAGATGAAGTAACAGTCAGTAAATTCTCCACAACATCCTAAGACCCGATTTGTTAACCAGTATATAACTCCTTTACACAGATGGCAATAAAATCAAACTTATAAACCAGTGACTAATTACTCAATAATAGTAATAATCAGGTTGCGACTATGAGGTGTAATCAGACTGAAAATAAGTAGGTATGTAAGTGCGTGTTAGCGGCGATAACTATTATGAACACCTCTGCGTCAAATAGCCCAGAGGCGTTTCGTTAATTTTAATATCTATCGCTGCTTTTATGAAATTACAGCGCACATGCAGAGAGCAGCTTCTTCGCAGATATCTAATATCTACTCAATCTGGCAGACGATTCATAGTTAATTTACCTGAAACCACTTATAATTACGTTGGTGTGGCGAATCGTGTGATTTCTAGATGCGTTGGAAAATATGATAATTTAATGAATATTACTGTAGAATGTGGTTATAGAAGGGGTCTTTTCTTGTTAAATCTCACATCTGCCACCACATCATTTGCCTGGTGGTGTTTAGCAATTAATTTATATTGATTAAATACTATTCATTTTCGAGAGTATATACAGAATGTTCTGCGAGAAATGGAATAGCCGGATATCACGAGAATGTATGAAATTTTGAAATTATAAGAACTCTACAGCAAATAAAATAAATAAATTCACCATTAAAGTTTAAAATGTGATGCACAACCTTTCTTTTTTGATTGAATATCCCAGTTCTTATTTGATTTTTAAATTCTGGGGACATTAGTGAAAAATTTCGGCAAGAAACCAGTATATTTCATATCGTTCGAAATAATGATAATATTTATAAACTTAAAGCCAACATATGTAACAGTGTTGGACATCATCGAATAACCCTTTATTCATATTATCATTTAAATAAGATTTCCATTATTTTTCATTCAGTTTTGGATTATTGTTCGAATGAAGTAATCGGACATTGTGTCAGTCGAATTAATACTTCTCCAAAATATATCGTTCAAATAATTTATTACTGAATAATTGTTGAAATAAATTTAGTTCAGATGTATGCACATATGTATTATTCAGTTTCCATTGTCTTAGTATACGTGTTTTTATATGTATTTCAAATTATATGCGTATTTTCCACACTCCAACTTTAACAGTTTTTTTCTCTGCTATTGTAAATGTTGGAAATCTGCTATAACAAAAAAAAATGCATAACTGTCCACGTGTACTGTTTACACAGTGGCCACACAGTCGCAAAGCCACAATTTGGAAGGCGCCAAATAAGTTACAGTTTGAATACAGTCAAGATAAGTGATTCTACACTGAAAAGTCGCATTAAATGAAAAGTTTTATTAACTTTGGTTTTTATCATGTTCAATGAAAAGAATACCTTTTCTCAGAAAAGTGTTTATTTTAATTGAAAGTAGCGTGCTGTTTTCGCGGAAGGACTATTTTCTTCTTATGCTTTTCGACGAAAAGTAAGCGTAATTGAATGGAACGCACCTTAGTTTTGATTAATATTTTTTTATAATGTCTTTATAACTTCTGTTGAAGTAAGACAATACTCATTACATATTATATTGTTATTATTGTGTACATATTTAACAACATATTTTAGTTTCTTTTAAGTATTATTGAATTGTAAGCACTATTTTAAATAAAAAAGTCGGATGTTTTGGTTTATTTGCGTGACACGCATGTATACATTGATTTAAAACTTTTGCTTTTAACGAAAAATGCAAGCACCTGTATTCAAGCTGAGTGCTTTTTTTTACGCGGAGTATTTCAGTTTTATTCGTGTTCCCACGTGCATAAGTCTCAGATACACAAACAATAATAAACAAAATGAATACTTTTCGCGCGAGGTTAAAGAAATTTCAGAGATAATTGGAATCTTTTCAGTTAATGCTGATTTACTTATAAGTCATGAACTTTACAGTAGTATATAATGTTGGAAGGTTTTAAAACTGTTATACACGGGAAAAACGTTCTTGTTGTTTTCAACCATTTTTCATGCCTTTGGTTGCAGTTACTAAATTATTACTTGATTTAGGAATATTAAAAAAATTCCTGTATTCAATCAAACAAATAATTTGTTTAGTAGATTTATTTGAAGGTAGCGCAGTATTTATTAATTTAAATAAATATTTATGTGGAAGTAAAAATAAATATCGCATTTTATTTTCGTATAGCAGTTTTCTCCCCATATAGTACAGCAGATGAGCAGATATACTTATCTGTACTAGAGAAATTGTCGCATAGATGGCGCATCTCCTATTTCATTCCAGTAACAGATAATATTTCGCACAAAATAGGCTGGAAACTATGATCATAACATACTAATCTGGTATATTTATTGGAACAACATCTGATAGGTGTCATCGCCATTGAAAGGACGATTTCTTTAACGGCACACTAGAGTGCTAGGGTGGTCACTGCCACCAACTCCCCTAGGATTTACAACATTCTAACGGTAAATCCCTTCTTAGCGCATGGGTTTTTGGAGATAATTCATTTTCATTTCGATTGAAAATAATCCCGCCATTTTGTTGTGTTTACGCTTAAGTCTAAAATGAATAAATGTTATAAGAAAAGGAAAAACCTCTTGAATCAACATGCTTACGGTTCTCTGCCAATCTGCATAGTTTGCAAGTTCAAAATAAAGAGGACTTGAGTCAACTATTAATATCTTTCACTTAAGAGAGTAAACTGTTTCAACGAAAAATATATTATTTTCGAAGAAATACGTGAATTTAAAATTATATTCCTTTTCAAGGAAACACCAAATCATGTTGGCCATATAGAAAACGCAAAAACTTTTGGTTTAATACAATTCCTTTTAAATGAAAACGACCCGGACATTAAAAAATTATTGACAATTATTATAATTCAATTTAGTTATTTTAATTTTATTATTACAGTATTTGTCCCATTTCACTATTATTTTTTTTTAAAATGCTCCAACGATCAGAGCAATCAATTACGGTGTTGTGGAACGAGCTGTTACGACTTTAAAATTGATCATAAGCATTGAAATAAATAGACAGAGTGGCTGATAAATAATTTGTCTAGAAAAACCAGTGAAACTGCAAATAAAAATCTTGGATGCAAGTACCTCCATGAAGCCAGAGAGAAGAATAGTCGAAGAAAATACCTACTACCTTACCGCGTGAAGTGTAGGCGAATGCATTTAATAATGTATTACGGCATAGAGGCTTATCCCGAATAAAAAGCAGACGTTTCGAGACCTCGTGGTTGTTTTATTTGGCGAACACTTTAAAGCCCGTAATTGGCACGATCCAGTCCGGGGCACGCAAAGAGCCGAGCCCAGATAAATGCTGAAACCTCGTAGCGTATAACCAGCAGTCGCCTACTACGTGCATGCATACAGGTAGAGAATATGTATGTATAGTTGCTGGGTATGTGTGTGCAGTTTTTCCCGGCTCTATGATTGGAATTTGCTCGGAGAACGGACACATTTTGCTTCTCCTTACGTTGTTAGTGGGTCGATTTAGTTTCTGAGATGTCGATAATAAATCTAAATTGTGCATGTTTGTCGTACTGAACGATGCATTGAAGAGACCATTTGTTAGTCTATATGTCGAGTTATCTTTACTTTTGTCTTAGTTTTAGAGTAGATGGGTTTTCATGGGTCTACTTGTCACTATTAGGAAGAAGTGAAAATAAAGCTTTCTCGCCGATTAATGTTTGCACTTAGTTTCTGAAATTGCCTAATGCGAAACAATCAGAATCAAGTTAACGGTATAGCAAAGAAATATACGTGATAGCATAGGTATATTTTCTGGTCAAAGTTGGAAGGAAGCAGCAGTTTAAAGCACCTAAATCGAGGAAACTTTATCTTAATTTTTTTAAAAATCACCTACGTAGTTTGCCTTGAACGGGAATTTAAAACCTGTTAATTAGTCTTATTTGGGTCTAGTTGTATAGATTGTCCAACACTTTTAATCTACTCTGCTTTAGAAGACTAGCTGTAGAAATTGTGGTTGGGGGTCGCATTTGGATCATCGCCAAGGATAGTGGAAAACATGGAAGTTCTTACTCTAATAATAGGAAGTAGCAGATTGTGTGTCTGGATTATGTGACTCTTGCAGTTATATTTAACTCACCGCGGGCAATCTCTATTGTCGGTATATTAATTAAATGGACTGTATTGACACTGCTTCTATTTTAATAACCTTATTGCACTAATTACTCGTAACAACAGAAATATTTGTGCACCGCAGTGTTTTGTTGTTACTCCTTCTGTGCTTCACTGCTGTGTTCCCAATTCAAAGAAAAAAACAAATGCCAATTCAAAACTGGCCAAATCGGCAACCTAACAACAACTTTTTCCGATTATTGGAAACTTACCAGTATTATACTCTACTTTGTTTGACTTTGGGTGGAACCGAGTCCTGATACTTCTTCTACCGACGTTTCGTCCACAAGCGCAAGGAACATCTTCAGGGCTGCTGCTACTGCTGTTGACCTAAAACTATTTCAGATCAACAGCAATAGAAGCCTGAAGATGTCCCTCTGTGGACGAAACGTTGGCCAGAAGGAGATCTAGGACCCGGTTCCAGCCCGGAAACCAACCAGAGTATAATAAGGACAACGACCGCGGAAGTCTACATGTGAGACTGATTAGTATTGCTCTACTACGCAGTCTACAGAAATTGCAATAGTTTTAGTATTGATAAGGACTGTCCCATCTGTATGTTATCATTCTGCGCCAAGGTTTACGAACACTTGCATCACTCCAAATTATATAACTGACTCCAGCTCTATATCTCGCGAGCGTCAGTATACGCAGTTCTTAGAGAAAATTTTGGGTAGCATCAACAAATCGATATTATTTATATGGATTTTCGAAAGTCTTTATATGGCCTTGGCAGCGGTTAACTTACATTTAAACTTTCTGATCTTGACTTTCTCTTGCTACTAATCAAATCGCCTCCTATCTCGAAAATAAAACCTGTTTTGCTTCCTACACTAGTAACAATTTCCAATTGCTGCATTGCCTTATCGGAATTGCCTCAAGGATCCAAGCTGAATTCTTTTCTTTCTGCAATATTTTAATGACCTACTATGCCTAATCAAATGTGAAGTTCTAGTATATGCAGACGATTTAAAGACCTTTGGTAATATCTGCTCTCCCAAAGACTCGTTCGCTCTCCAATCTAACTTGTACATTGTAAACAACTGGTGTAAGTCTGATAAACCCCATTTGAACCTTGAAAAATGCACTGTTACGTCCTACTTCAGAAATAGCAATCCTGTCGTTTTTGAATACTCTATCAATAGACTGATACAGTTTACTAAACCTTTGATGTTCAGGACGTAGGCGTAACTTTTGGCTTCGAATTGCAGTTCTCTAATTATAATAATCCGATCTGCAAGTTTTCTGCTCTTGCTTTTGATTCGTTCTTGTAAACAATTTGCAAGTCTATCAATACTGAAAACTTTATACTATTCGCTTCTTTGTAATAAGTTGGAGTACGTTTCTATGGTGTCGGTTCCGCATCACATACATTATCATCTTGTTATTGAAGGAGTTCAAAAACGGTTTTCTTTTTTTAATATTTGGATTTTAGATTTGTTGGCACTTATCTTCCTCGTGGCTGAGACTGTCGTAACTTAGTAGATAAATTTTAATTTTTAATCTTTGTGTGCTAGGAATATTTAATGGGCGCAAAAATTCTAATTAGATTGAATGCCCGAACCTTTCCTCTCACATACGTTTTTGTGTTCCTAGGAGTTTCAGTTGCTCTGATGATAAGTTCTTCATTACCCTCATTTGTGAATGCCTTTTCTGTGTAGTTTACTAATTTCTTTAGTTTAAGTTATTTTTAGATTGCATTATTAAATGGTCATCTAAAATGGCTAGGTGCGAGGTCAAGTTCTACTTAAATATTATTATGCATTACAGTGGGTTTATAATTAGAAATAATAATAATAGAATAGGTGTTTTTTAAATAGGTTGTTGTTATTTAGTATTTGAGCTCTTCACTATTCTATTTTCTTTGTCGAAATCATGTTCGCTGATCTCATTCTTAAAAGGTTGCCTTCTATGGTATGGTTCATCCTTGTTCCTCCATTGTCACTAAATGGAGGAATTTAGGAGGCATTCCATTGCTACTGTAGGGCTGGCCCTCCTTGTTCTTGTTATTCTTAAACATATTTCAGAGCTTGGTTTTCAATCTCGTGAATTAAATTTGCTTCTTTTCTTTTGTATAATCTTCAAGGCAGTATCTTTAACTTTATCAACCAATATTAATGCATTTTTTGTAGTTGTTGTAGGAGCTATCTGAGTTTACGAGAACACTGTAGTTTTTTGGCTTTTTGTATTCAGTCTCCCATTTCTTTTACCCATAATATTTAACCAGCCATTTTAGGATCTTGGTACCCTGCACTAATCTGTGCAGGTCTCTGGCTGATTGGTCAAAGTAATCGTATGGGTTCATTTTTGACTTGCCAAAAATTGCCTGTCTTCTTGCGGTCAGAGCCTCGCACTCACACAGAAGCGTGTGGTAAGCGTTGTCTATCATCTCATTACACAGTCTGCAGTTGGTGTATCACTCTTCTTTTTTCTGGTCTTACCAAGAACACCAAGTGTTCTTCGTGTTTTTTCTTTTATCCAACTTCTTACCTGCGCTCATGCTGTGTTCTTAGACACTTTAGAATAGATTCTGGACATGTGTCTGAAGCAGATGATCTATTTCTTGCTGACTCATGGATTTTTCGTTTCCTTCGATTATTGAATGTCCGAGCACCTACAGAAAGTGACTTTATTGCAATTTGTCAGGCTATCTAGTTCTCGAAACTAGTGTTGATTGTATCTTTGGGTTCACTAATGCCTTCAATATTATCTCGCTGTGTGTCGCAATATAGATCTAGCTTATTTTCATAAGCTTTCTGATCTGAGTTGCACATTGCAATTTTGCGTGTGCTTCTGCTTGCAAGACCGTGGCATATTTTTCTAGTAGAAAGGTGGTCATTGTATTTCTCTCTTCGCTGTAGATTCCACCTCCACTTCCGTTTTAGGTTGTTGATCCGTTTGTAAACCAATTTTCCGAACCTGGACCTCGAAATTTCTGTTGGGGTGGCCTTCCACATGATGGGCAATATTATTGTGGCCCAATCTTGCATATATGCCGCTTCGTAGTTCTTGCAATCTGAGACGCCCCATTCTTGCCCCGCCCATTATCACCAACTGGAGAGGAGGAAGGATTTAGAAGGCATTCCATTACTGCTGTAGGAGTAGTCCTCATTGCTCTTGTTATTTCTAAACATACGAGCTAAGTTCAGTTTGTAGCAGTTTGCTGGTGCACCTTTGTCCATCATACCAGAGATGCATAAACGATCATGGAGCTGATGTATGTATCATATTAGGTCTTTACCGTCAGGGTTTTCCATGGGTTCTTCCTACCAACATCACTGTTGTCTCCGCCCTAGTTTTAATCCTCTGAAGTTATTAATTCCAAGTAAGCTTAGAGTCTAGGATGACACCAACTTCCTCTGACAGCTTTATTTAGCACTTTAGACTTTTAGAGGACTAAGATCATCTAAAGTTCCTCCTGCTCATGACTGCTATTGTGGTCAGTTTGGAGTCCGTCCTTCTCGATCCATGCTTGTGCAATTTTTAGGGCATTCTGCATTTTATGCCGCACTACGATGTTGAATTTACCTCGTGTATTTAAACCGTGACTGTTTCGGATCAAATAATGGTGATAATATTTCGTTTATCCTGAAAATTGAAATAATGAAAAGATAATATTATTGTTTCCTATTGGTCAATATGATTAATGGAAATTAGATCTGACTTGCAATTTTGCGATGTGGTTAAAGTAAATAGTTTCGTTCTGCAGTGTGAGTGGCAATAGTTGGTGGGTGTAAATGTAATACCAGGCTTTAAATAATAAATTAAAACTAGCAACACTTTCGTAGTAATGTCCCACGTGTTAAGTGCGATACACAAAACCGCTGGCTCTCATTGTCAACGTGAAATATCGCCACCGGTCAGAGGGACTCCTCTCGTAACCGCCGTACACACAAGCCAGCAGCGCAACGAAATGATAAAGGGCGCTCGCATGCCTTTCGATTGTACGTTTTTATTGGCGCACACACAACAACAACGGCTTCGCGCGCCGTATTAAATTTATATTATCTGGCATCTTGTCTTATCTTATTAAAGGGAAACACATCATTAAAAGCGCACCAAAGCATGCCCCGTCGTCTCTTAGCAGTAGTATGCACGTGAACCGCGTGAGATACGGTTATAGGGACGGAGGAACAGGGATACTTACTACTACAAAGTCGAACAACGCACGAATGCAGATTTCCCATAGCGTCCGGAAGAGAGTCGGCCGCGACGCGGTAACATACGAGCGTATTCAAATGAGAGGTCGCGGCGTGCCGTGCAACGACCACCCGGGAGATGGCGCTTATCTCGACCATCTTCGCCGGTTCGGCCTCCGGCTCCGCGGCGATATCTGGTGACAACATCTGCAATCTAGATCATGCGCACACCTAGGATTATAATATATATCTTGGATGCGTCGTCTCTTCTATCCCGTTTCCTAGCCTTCGATGCAGATATACGTCCTTCTCTTCTACTTCAATTTCTTTTGCTCCGGGTTCTGCTTTAACTGTGCGAATGTCCCCTACTTGGCTCTTTTCTTGTCCTAAATTGCTCTATTAAGATGTTTTTCTTAAGTTTATAGTTGCAACTATTCACGACCCATGTTAAGACTTTTTTTATGCAAAGGTTTGCACGATTATATTTTTGATAGAAGAAACGTTTCTTTTAAATAAATAAGTGATGCTTATTAGCGATGGGCGATTCGAATCTTTTAGTGGTTCGAATCCGAATGACTCTTTGAACTAAAGATTCGTATAACTCAATTCGTATCGATTCGTGACGATTTATGATTTATTATAGTAATGACAAGTAATTCGAATCCCAATGACTCCTAAACTTAAAGATTCGTATATACAGTAAAAGTCGTTAGAAATGGGAAATCTGGAAACTGAGAATAGTAGAATCTAAAACATGAGAATTGAGCGCAACATGTCTTATACAAATGTTGCTCGTTTAAGACATACAGGATTAGCTAATAATTTTATTTCTAAATTTCCTACGTTTACTACGTTTTTCAGCATGATGAGTAGGAATTTGTCATCACTTTTACCGTTCATCATAGAGGGCGCTAGTTACACCTTGCTGAATAGGCAAACATTTTTAAGATCGCAGCGCCAAAACGGTATCTTATAGAACCTCTCAAATAGACATAAAATCTTTGTTTATAGTCATTTTATAGCGCGTTTTAGTAATTGTTTCGGTGGTTTGGAAAGTTTTCAAGGTATTTTGAAGCCGTTGAATATTTTGCATATGTGGAAGATAACCTTAAATCTAGGAGGATATATGAAGGTGAAGAAGTTTTCAATGCTGGACATGTAATATTATGTGGGCAGCTAAATAGTAATGAAGAAAGTATAACACTCTGGTATAACTGTATATGCATTGTGCTTACAATCAAGTGCTCTACAGAGCGATCCTCATATCATTAAATGTATGATTACTACCAATGGTACGAAAGCTGGTGTAAATAATATTACTTGTACATGTAAAGGTGGCAACAATTCTCGATGCAAACAAATTTCAGCTACCTTATGGAAAGTAGGGTGACTATTTATTAAAATTAATAGTGAATGTTCTTTGTTTACAGTATTGTATGATTATAGATTGCCTCTAAATGAATTGGAAACATTGTCCCAAATGACGTTGCATGCACATGGAAATCCAGCAAAGCAGCAGCTAAGAGAGGTATGCAGCTGTTCCAATCTCTGATATGCCTTGCTTCCGGAAAAAGTTTTACTCTGTTGAATTACTTTCAAAGAGCAATCTTTTTTACATGCAAAATACATACTTGTTTAATTTTGATATCTTGATCCGTGTTCGAAATATTTGCATTCGAAAGTTTCAATGCAGTTCATCGTATTAACATAATTTTTTATCTTTAAATTACGAAGTTCAGGTAAATAGTGAATAACGTATTTAAGGCATCTGCTCGAAATGTCCACCACCCACTACAATATACTTCTCTGTGCGTTTTCTTAAAGATCTTCTGATGTTAAAAACAGTCCTGCCTTATTTATGTTTACATTGGCAGCTTCTTTTTGAAGCAACCCTTTGTACAGCTTTTTAACATTTATTAATTTTTTAAACTTGTTTAAGATGATTTTTTTCTACATATTTTTAGTTTTTCTATTTTTTTTATTCCATCTTTTTTACCTATTTTTAACATTTTTCGATTTTTTATCTCATTTACTTTATATCTGAACTATTTTTCTTTCAATATTTTCCACTATCTTGGATGCGGCATTTTGTTTTTCACTCTATATTCGGAAATATATAAAATATATAAATTATTTTTGATTTTAAGTTGGACTATTGTATGTATATATCCTTTGATATTATTGCTACCACCTTACTATAATTTTGTTCTACTGAGGATGAATTAAATTTATTTCGAAAGCTCTAGAGACAAAGAAAAGGAGTTTTTTGATTCTTGCTGGTATCAATCCCCGGAATATTGACACTTGTCCACCATGTCCCTCGATCATTTTTAATATTTAGTTTTTCATTTTTCCCTTTTCCCCGTTGTCCTTTCCCTATTCTCTTTTCCCTCTTTTCTTATATCTGCTCGCTTTTCGCTCTCATATCTTTTGCCTTTTCGCTCTTTTTCTTTCTACCTATTCCCTTTCCCCTATTCCCTAACTCCAATTCACTAATCCTTTTCGCTATTCCCTTTTCCTATTCCCTTTTCCTATTCCCTTTTCCCTATTTCTTTCAGTTCTTTCTTTGTAGACTATTTCCTTCATACTAGACCAAATAGAGAAATCTAGGGGGTTAAAATCAATCCTACAATTATGTTTATCCTTCATTGATACATATTGTAGCTTCAGATCAACAATTTAGTAAATATCTTCACGTTAATAATGAGATTTCCATCTTAAATTCTCATTCAATTATTCTTCCAAGTATATTTACGAGTTTCTCCGTATAATACATTAGGTTGACCAGTAGCGCTGAAGATTACGTGAACTAATCACATTTCACATATTTCATCATTTCACAAAAGTAGTATTCATATAGTCGCGAGGCTACTGCATTATATTTTTGTTATTAAGAATCATAGGGAAATTATTTAGTTAGAGTAGGAACATTTCAGTTGTTATGGAACCCATATAGTACTTAGAATAGGTAGCCTCGTGTAGTACCTTTTTTAAGTGGAGCACGGGGTTGGGATGATTTGTAATAATTTAGTTTTCATAAATAAAGCAGCACTGAAGATACTTGGTAAAGTGAAACATATGTATGCTAATATCAACCGAGTGTTACACACGTTTTTAATATGACCTAATTTCAACGATTATTTTAAACTTGTTTAGACAATTCTAACAAAAGCAAGTGTCAGTAAATTACTAGTGTGTTTTCATTATGTAATAAGTTTTCTATTTAATTATAAATAAACAATTAGTTTTAAGTTAATGTAAACGTATCTAATATTTAAAATTTTCTTTGTTTGGAAACATTAGGTTTAATTAATTAAATCATTCAAATAACTTTAAGTATCAAAGTTTGGCATATTAATGGAATAAGGCTGAGAACGTTGAAATTGGATGAAGTATATATGAATCTAGAAACGCAACTTAAGATGAGTTTAACTATGTGAACACTAATTAAAGAAATTTACGTTAATTATATAAATTTTAACGTTTCTTAGAGCGTGTGTTTCAAGCAGTGGTGAAATGAGTTCTTGGAGGAACTGATATAAAAGCAGCGCTAGAATTAATCTACATGCTCTTGAACTTGTTATTATTAGAAGTATCTATGCGTTTCTATGTAATTTAAATTAGAAATTTAGACAAAAAAAGGTGCTTTTACTTTTGGTCATTTATTCTACAACATATACTACAAAATATACACGAACTTAGCTATTGTAATAATTAAATAAAAAAGCTCGCTAGTGACAAATAGAAACAAAACGTGTGACTATATAATGCACATAGTTTTTCTAAATAATAAAATTAGAATTAAGTCGTCCGAACTACCATAATAAGTTAAAATACAAATTCGTGTGGTTTGATAAAAAAAGTAATAATGCAGCACGAATTACGATATAATCAGCGTCTGTTATATGAATATTTTTAATTGCATCCGTAGGTATACAAATGAGGGACCACTGAGGAAATGACGTTATATAATTGTATTCAGTCAACGACATGCGACTTTCGTGACGGCCAAGTCTTATCGTAGCTGTCATCTATATACGTATAAGTGGATTCTCATGTGGTACCTTAATTTTTATAATTTTAGTATTTATGTGGTATTTAATATCATATAATTATAATATCGCTTGTATTATATAAATGGTGCAATTATTGCTGAAATACTTTGCGTTTATTAAGTGGGGGTGTATAAAACTAAATCTAGATTGAAAAGTCGCACTAGAGACAATATGAGACGTGCAACTTATACCTGTAACCTGATATCTTTGTTTAATATATAAATTTGTATATATCGCAGACGTTGTCTTTAAGATGACAAGGCATAGTCAGAGGGTGCTATGATCGGTTAAAGTACTTTATTTGTAATTGTTGCAGACAGTTGATTGGTACTCACACACAGATGAATCACAATTACACATGTCCACACATGTTTTAGGTCAACCGCAGTAGCTGCAGCCCTGAAAATGTTACGAGTGTGAACGAAACGTTAGCGTCGGCGAGAAGAAGATCTAGGACGCGGTTCAAGGCCGGAAGCCTGGCAGAGTATAGCATGAGCAATGGCCGCAAAAGTCTACGTATTAGTAGTAAAATATTTTGGAAAAGCTGTAATCATGAGAACGGCGACTCAAAGCGTATCACAGTGAGCTTGACCTCTGCGTATCAACACCAATTCGGAAGGAGGGAGTCAACTGGCACGCTAAGACTAATCCATTTAATCTGGTAATATTATTAAATTGACCAAAATTTAGTTAATTTAAGACCTATCCTTTTTTAAATATATTTCACATTTAATCTTATTCCCGTTGCCGTAATTAAACAATATTTCATTCACGTCCCTATGAAATTTAACTTTCCTCAAACACAGAGACGCCAATCTGTATGCCACTCAGCGTTTTGGTTGCCGGCACGTGCAGTACCTTTGACCACCATACTGCTGCTCCATATGTTATCATAGGTCTAATTATCCTTATGTATAACCACAGAGTTATCTTGGGGCTAAGATATCAACTTCTTCCACATAGCCTCCTGCCAAGGAAGATAGTGGACTTGTTGGACGCATTCTGGATATGTGGGTATGCGTTATTCTTTGATCAAATGATACCCCAAGGCATTTCGCTTCTTTGACATATGAAATTCTTTCACTTTCTGTCGCTGATGGTTGTAAGCCTTCTAGCATTTAGTTTTTCGCAAATTTGACAATCACTGTTTTTTAAACCTTGACTGATAATCGCACTTGATTACATCATTTGTCGACCATGTTTAGAGCGGTTTGCATACGTTTCATCAGAATCTCTGGAAAGCTCCCTCTAATGACTATAATAAGGTCGTCAATATAACCCAGACAATAAAAGCTCTTCCTGATCAGTTTCCAGATTAAGTCGTCCATTAGTATAGCTCACAGTAAAGGAGCCAATAGTCCGCCCTGCGGGCATTTCCTTCCCACCTTCGCTTTCATGGTAGCCTCGCCATTACGAAGGCAATTACATACCCTTCTTTTCAGACTGGCTTTTATCCACTGCAACGCCATTTCTTCGTAAAGCTTCGATAATTGAATTTGTGGTAGCATTATTAAATGTCAAGAAAAGTCGTTATGGCTGTCTCGTATTGTACCATAAATATGCAAATGATTACACTAACCTGCCTTTACCTAAACATTGAAACTACCCATATATATACATATATATTAATTTACACCACATCAGCATGTTGAAGTCGCTCGCTAGGCATAATTTCTTTTACGTTTTATATGAGTACGGTTAGTTTGTAGTGAGATGTCTTTGGACGAGAGGGAGTGCCGGCTTTCGTTTAACATGAAACGAGATCAAATACTTCTGAGGGAGCGCCGTGTAATTAACAATGTCCACTAACGAGAGTTTGAGTGGCGTGTGATCTTGCATCGCGACAATTACAATAACAATTAGCGCTAATGAAAAACGAATTACAAATTACTTACGTCTGGGTAATTGCATTATGAATTTAGCCTCGAAACGAAGCGCAATATTCCCCATATATTAGCTATTAATATCCAGTACGAATTTATTGGAATTTATGAAGCCAGAGCGAAGAAACGAGATGAACGAATTAGCCTTTTCGAAATTCGCGTGATACAGAAAGCCGGCTTGTTAATTCTGCGACGTAGGAACTTCATACGAAATTATTTCCGTTTCTCATATTACTCGAAGGAAGCACCAGCGAGCGGAGGCATTTGATGAAATTGACACTTAAAGGAGGGAATTATCCAAAATACCCCTAATTAATTTCGATCATTTGAAATTGTAATGTTCCTGAACTGTTTTTAACAATTCTTTCCTTCTTAACTGAGCTGCTGCGTTGAACGTAAGATATTTTACTCTGAGAAAAACGTTTCTTTGTCTTTTATAAATAGATATTATAATTAATGGTGTTCGTTAGTTTCGTAGACACTAAAAAACAATACATCTGACTCCAATGGTCGCTTAACAAGCATAAACACTTTTTAAACTAGCTGAAATCAGCCGAAATCTAATAATCGCGCTATCTCCCCATAAACACCGCCTCTTTCGCTAATTGATCCGCCTTCTCATTACCGATTGAACCTACGTGAGCCCTAGTCCAAAAAAGTTTAATACTTCCCTCACGCAACATATCCCAAGTATCTAATAGCAAATCAGTCGGACTTTTTCAATTCCCTAACGCTTTTAATGCAGATAAACTATTTGTTATACTTCTCACGCCCCGGATAAATTCCCATTCACGCCTGATATAAAATACTGCCTGATTTATTGCAACTAATTCTGCCTTAGAAATATTGCAATGATCCGCTAATTTAAATTTTTTATTATGTATTTCAATACCCTTATTATAAATAACAAAGGCCGCCCCTGTACCACCCTCACCTATCGACTCATCCGTAAAAATTTCTAAACCCTCTCCAAAAGTGCCTATACATTTTTTATAAGTAATACTTTTTAATTTCGCGGGATGAATTTGACCGCCTATATCTACCCGCCTTTCTAAATCAGCCGCTTCTAATCTAATTCCCGTTGCCGTAATTAAACCCTTAAACCCTATTTTATTTGCGTCTCTACGAAATTTGAGTTCCCTCAAAGGGAAATCTATTGGTGATATACCCGAAATAACGCACACCGCATCTGCTGAAATAGATGAATACGCGTTCGCGGCATATTGTTACTTTTAGGAGGGTATTCTTGTATAGTCGATATTTTCAACAGAAAGATAAGCCAACACAACATACATCTGTAATTTTCATCTGTTTTTCTAATCTTATTTTGTCCGATAATTTACTCATTAACGTAACTACATCAAAGCATGTACGCAAATGGCACATACCTAAACGAGAAAATGCATTGTTTAGTTAAGTAAATATTTAAGTTTAAAAAACAATTATTGCTATTATTGTATAGTTGTTCCATGTTATGTTCATTTATTTCACACTTGCTTATAGAAACAGTATCAAATTGGCGTCAACACTTTAAAAACACATCTAAAACTTTCTAACATCGCTATATCATTCCTCTATACGCCGAACTACTACGGAGCATATAATAAGGGTTCTAGATTTACATGGGTATCGTGATTCCTTATCTTAAACAAAACTAATTAACGAAAGTTACAAATTACATTGGCGAGATAATTATTCGAAGTAGTGAGTGTGTATCTGCCCGCTCGCCCCCATCGACTCTCCGGGCACTCCATTTCCCCGTTCGATACGTGTGTATACCTGTGTATAAGTAATCAGATTGACCCGCCCCAGAACAACACATTACCGCCGGCGAGCGGGCATTTATTTCTTTTGTTGAATGCGAGTTTTTTTCAGCCGCGACCGCCGCGCGTTAGGGCAGCGCACGATGCGGCCGACGTAACGAATACAGTACATATCTTTTCATTAAGTTCGCGCCAGCCTGATATATCATAGGACGCGTAAGACGCTACGCTAGTTCGTTTCAGGGTAGTTAGAGAGCGGACGTTGTTCCATGCCGAGCATGAATCGTTTCATACCCATAGAAAGAATAGAACATTTACATAGGATTTAGTTTAGAATTTTATCGCAGCCCTGTCCTTTTGTGTCACCTCAGAGATAGTTTCCCAAGGCCATAGTTCGACATAGTAAAGCGCATAGCCTATGTGTAAATTTGAGAACTGTTGATAAGAGATCAGTAACAGACGAAGATGGATTGCGTTTCTTCATAAACATTTGCTCGAAACCGGTATTCATAATTTTGGAATAAGTAGTACAGTAAATGAACCAGCATCTCTTGTATCTTCGGTGTTCAAAAGTAAAGGATGTCTCATTTGAAACTTTACACTGAGAAAAATAGATTGTAGAAATTAGATTATAAATTCCTTTATATTAATCACTAAAATAATTATTGTAAAAAGATAATGTGTTGTTTATTAATAGTAAAATAATCAGATTTTAAAATATCTATAAGAGATGTCATCTGGATTTTACCATCTACATTTAAGGGAAATAAATACTAATAATAATAATAATAATAATAATGTTTATTGATGTCCAACAGGTACAGATCCAAAGAGGACACAAAATAAAGTAATGCATTGCAAAATTCAGTTATAAAAAGACAAAATAATTATTGTTACAATCTGAAATATAGTGTAGATTATATACACATGTATATATACATATCTATATTTTTAATGAAACACATCACAATTGGTATTGCCAAGCTTGACCATCACTGAAATAGGTGACCGTTTCATCAAATTTGTCCTGGCTTGAGGGGGCTTAAAGCTGTATCCGCTCCTGGTATTTAAGCGTGGAACGAGAAATGTGATATTTTCCAGAAGATATGGACAATCGATCTTATTCTGGAGTAAATTTATTAAAAATTTCGTACATTGTGCATCACGACGCTCCGATAAGGATACCATCCCATGACGCTCCAATAGGTCCACTTGAGGTATACCAATTTCTGGATACATTCTGTCCAACTTAAACGATAAGAATTTAAGAAATTTGCGGTGAATGCGATCTAGTTGCAAAGATTCACACGCATAAAATGGGTACCAAACTAATGGCGCATATTCCAGTTTGCTAAGGACATAGGTATTACATAAAGTCTTAATGACTCTATGTCAGTAAAGTAACGGATACACGCATCAGGAAGCAAGGGAGCTGAATGCATTTTTACATACAGATATAATTTGGGGTTTAAAGGTAAGACCGGCATCAAAGAGAACCCCAAGATCTTTACATTCTGTCTTCCTCTCTAAAGAAATATCATTGACTGTGTAGTTCACAGTGATCGGGGAATCGAGACGTGATTTGATGTGTATCAATTCATGTGTTATACTTCT
The DNA here is from genome assembly GCA_004143645.1 of Protaetia brevitarsis. Classification (NCBI taxonomy): domain Eukaryota; kingdom Metazoa; phylum Arthropoda; class Insecta; order Coleoptera; family Scarabaeidae; genus Protaetia; species Protaetia brevitarsis. Next base: position 781,041 of record RXPK01000200.1, read on the forward strand.
GGCCAAAACCATAAAAATTGGAATTGAGGCTAAAGGAAGAGCACCTTTACGGTGATTTAGTCTTTTTGGCATATATGTACACAATATGAATGTACTGAAGTGATGCCAATAAATTGATATGATATGATATGATTATGATTAATATTGAGGCTGTTGGATGTACACTAGTTAACGAGTTTATTTAAATTTTCCTGTAGCATGATGGTATCCCTATTAGATGAAAGTTTCGTATATAATTTAATATCATCAGCATAGGCTAGTACAGGACAGGTAAGACATGTTAAGAGGTCGTTTATAAAAAGATTGAATAAGAGAGGGCCTAAGTTTGAGCCTTGTGGCCCACCAGTATGTAATATGTATTCCGTAGATACAAATCCGTTGTAAGATACATAACACTCGCGATTACTTAGATAGGAGCTCAATAAATGAATAGCTGATGGAACAAAACCAAAACCTTCCAGCTTTGATAGAAGAAGTGGATGCTCAATTGTATCAAAGGCTTGCGATAGGTCGGTATAAATAACATCCACTTGACCACGCTTATACAATACATCACAAAGGAATTGTGTAAAACATGTCAAATTGGTAACTGTAGAGCGACCAGTAATAAAACCGTGTTGATATGGGGACAAATAAGAGCAAGTGCTATTATAAATAGAAGAATAGATACTTTTTTCAAATAACTAATATACTATATAGGTGAAATTTTGCATAATAGCGTGGATTATATAGATAGTAGTGTTATTGTCTGGAATAATACCTGGTATTAGACGCATATTCACTTTCTACAATATATTTTATAACACGTTGCCCACCCCTTGCTTTATTCATCGTCGAATTTTACCGATGAAACCGACCAATGAGATGGCATTATTTTGCCATCTAAATTACCGGCACATGTTTATTAGTTTGTTCTTGCCGATTCCTGTTTGTATCTGATTGTTGTGTGTCTCGTGAATTCAATTATAAAAATATTGGATGCAAACGTGAAGAAAAATATTAATCTATTGGAGTTTGCAGTTAGTAAACATATTTGGAACGCACCTAATAGATAATATGTTATACTTGTAGCCACCCTTTCCGTAATTGCAATGTCATCTCTTAGTAAATTTGAAAGTATAATGAAACTCGTAGTCTATTTTTCGTAAAAAAATATATCAAAAATTTACTTATACAGATGTGTTAAACTTTAGTTCTTTATTTTGGTACTCTAATAAAAGAAATACAAGTAGGAGTTGAAACAGCTTGAAAATTTACGGTTTTTTTCAAACCTTATAGTCGATGGAACCGTGGTCCCTGTGATTGATACATTTAGAATTTACTTTTTCATGTTGTAACGTTTTAGGGGTTCAAACTATTAACACGTGTGATATATTTAGTAAACAATATTTATTTCTACACTTAACGAATGTTATTGTATCTTTAAAATACAATAACACAATTAAAACACTAATATTAAATAACTAAAGCACTACTGAAACACTGAATAAATTAAATTCCCTTGAACACTAGTTATTTACCTTACTACTATTTATTTTCACCGATTTATTTATTTTCACCATTCACTTATTTCGCTCGTAACTCTCACTTCGGCTTTTCCAATAGCACTCTTTAACACAAACTGATTTGTCTTCGGTCGTGCGCGTATTTATATTTGGCGCGTTTGGTTCTGGAGTAATCTATGTCTTTCCTGACCTTTCGAGCGAATTCGCCCTAGAAATTCGATTGCGAATTGACGTGACATATAAAAGCGTCCTCTATGAGCAGTCTCATCATTTACACTCTAAGAAGGTGGCGTGATCTACTGGGACAATAATTCAAATTGAAATACATTAGTGAAAGAAATAAACAAACTTATATTCTTTTTTATGGACCATACTATTATCTATACTAGACCGAACTATATCCATTGTGTCAAGAGCTACTTAGATTAATAAAATATGTAAAGTAAGCTTATGAAGGAGTTATATCAACTCCTCAGATAGTAATTCTTAACCTTATTAATTGTTAAGTCGGGCAATTTATATTATCCCATTAGTGCTAATTGTATGTAAAAAGATATACCTACACAACATTTCTGGTAAGAAATATACCAAGTAATAACTAATTGTGACAAAATATGTAGTTGGTAATTATGAAGGTTTAATTAAGTCGACTTTAAGGTAACTTCATTAAAATATAAACACATAAATTCTTCGATATTAAATCTGTTTAAACAGGGATTATTAGCAGTGAAATAATACGCAACACAAGCGTAAAGCTACCAACATTCATATTGTGACGGATGTTGCGAGAATGCATTGTTCCAGCGACTACCGACTACACTTCCAATGGCCGGCCAGTATAATTACCGTTTTCGTTCGTTGTACTCTACTTGTCACTGCGTTAATTAAATTATTAATGTAATTGTTATAACAACACAATGAATAGTATATTTTTCTCTCCTTTCCTGAATAATAATAACAGAATAAGTTGATGGTAACGATAATAGTATTGTAATGTGTGTAACACGCAAGAAACATACGTTCGGTGTTGTTTATGCGAAAGCATTGTTAATAATTCGTTTTCTATTATTCGCCGCTTTTTCAAATAATAGATTGGACATATAAAAATATCGAAATCTAAACATTTAATTGCGGCTTTAAAAGTCGAGATTTTTCATTCTTCATCATTCAGATTTTGCAAATTTGTTCTGTGAAGACTGTGAAGGATATTGACTTTAACTGTAATTATAACAGAAAAACGCATTCCTCAAAAATCCAAACAACACACATTAGTAACACTCATCGTGTGCTATATGAATTAAACACGCAATTAAATAAGTGACTACCTGCTACTACATATTTCATCAATTATTATAAAAGTTTCAACATTTGCTTCTTACAATTTACAATCTAATTAAATGTATGTACATACAGAGATCCATTAATTATAAAAGAAAGATGGCAGAAACTTACTTACAGAACGTTTTAATTGCCAACGCTATATAGGTACGCACGGCTATATAGTATTGTCTCGTTTTGTATGTCACAATAAAACATTAACCCGCGTCCATTATAGAGTATCATCCTACTAATGAGAAGGTGAAACCTAATTAGATATGCTCAAGATCGCGAATTAAGCAATCCAATATTGTTGGATTATTCAAATGATATTACTATAGGCCGACATTCATTAACTGGCAATAGAGAGATATGCTTCGTTCAGTTTGAATTGCACGCGGATAGATTAATTTGCCGTTTTCTAATTGCCACCGATGAATATTCATTTGTGTAATTTATTTCACTTCTCGAGTTTAAGTCGGGTGATATACACAATGGTGTAAAAACAGAAATTGTTTCTAATTTATTTAATTTTGTAATATGTATTTGGGGCAATAGTAATTTATCCAGACAAATCAAATTTTTGCGACAGTAATCTAAATATTTACTCTACCTTTATTATTAATAAAAACTTATTTAGTGTCACTACTTTGTAGTCAAACGAACGTAAACAGTTTGTACAAATGTGAGTTAATCAACAATGTTTTCTGTTTATCTGTGCAAGAAAATATTTGCTTTATTATTTGCGAAATGTTTGGAATGTAGTATACATAGATTATGGTTAAGTAACGCGATGCTAATCACTACCAACAATAAATTTAATTGTGTCGAATATTAAACAGTCAATATGAGTAGAGATAATCGTCGTAGTTGTAAGGGATTTAGACTGTAATCGTTAATTAATTAATAGTTAACCAAAAGCTTTTATAGTTTACCGGATTAACTTTCATAAAAGATCTTTTATTATAGTTAGCCTTTCCATACAATATTTTTAAAAGATATTTCATATAAGAAGTTGGAAAAATTATAATGACCCAGTTTGATGAGACACCTGTATAGACTATTAATTTAGTTTCCTTACTGAAGAGGTTTAATTAAGAAATTCTTAGGTAGCAGGTAACTCGAATTTATATGCATTATGGTTAATAATAAAATCAAAAATAAATTTGATATACATAAATTGGTTAAAGTGTATCTTTCTTAGCAGAGATGGCGTTGTTAATTTACTACTTACACGGTGGGTTGTTTGTATTATAAAATAGATTGGAAATTTGTTCTTTTATGTCCTACATCAGATCATTCATATTTTCTCTTAGTGTTTCGTATTATATTATATATTAATCTCTTTCACCCCCTCTCCACTCCCACGAGAATTTCTAAGAAGGCTGAGAGAATAAAAAAAAATCAAAGATTTATTTAAAAACAAAACACAATAGTTCTAAAAATAATCGTCAAGCCCACGTTTCAGCGTTTTTCTTTATCTTGTTGGATGATATACAGATTAAACGGTCGACCTATAGTCGGGGATTTTTCGCGAGATACTATTTCATATGTAGTGAGGTGGTATGATTAACCATTGCATTTTTGCGAGTAAATGGTAAGAGAGGAGAAAATAATTACATCAGATACAAACGTCACAAACTCTTATAGCACGTTACCTACCTTTGGATGTAGGTAAGTGACGGGCATGTTTACATTTGTGAGGTTAGATAGGGTTTTTGTGCTTACACAATGGGTGATTTAGTGGAAATCACTATTAATTACATGCGAGAAGACGTTTGCTTAGAACTGGATAGTAAAACGGCAGATTTATTAATTAATAATATTTATTTGCTGTCCGATCACATGGGTGATATAAGCAAAAGTCAAGAAACACAAAACATACATATAACCATTTAAATAATAAAATTCATAGTATATCTAGATAAAAAGAAGAAACATTAAAACTTTTCCATTTTATATTTATTTCAAAATCTTTTCTCATATCTCATGTTTCATATGTGTTTAAATTTAAAAAGTTTATATCTTTCCTCAATCAATACAACAATATTAACAATAATACAGAATATACAAACATCCCACTTGGAAAAATTCAAATTTTCCACAATTATTCTTAGTAACTTCACCATTGAAACACGAAATTATCAATGGTTTAGTTAGATTACTAGTTATTTTGACGTCTTTTTGTTGAAGTTACTAAAAATAACTAAAAAAATGGGAAATTTAAATTTTGCCAAGTGGGATAATTGTCCATCTAAACTTACTACTTCAATTTTCACGACTATACACTTACTACAAAAATTAACTGGTGAGGTGATCTTGCCACTTTTACTAGAGCTTACTACGTGGTAAGGTAATTGTATCTCGCCAAAAAAATCCCCTAATATGTCGGAACCATTCAGCAAGAGAGAAGTAAGGATGCGTTGGTGATACCACGTGATACATCGCTTCAGTCGATAGCGCGCAGTTGCATTTTGTTGGCGAAATAAAATAATTCATGCTATCTCTCTTCCCAAATAGTTCCGACCTGCCATGCCCTGACTATAGGTCGACTGTTTGATCTGCATATGATGCTGTATCGAAAAAATATCTGATGCATCCATGAAATGATCACCACCTCCAGTTGGCGTTTCGTTCAAAGACCCTTTTGATCTCAGATACTTCTTTAGCTTTCTGAACGTGGCCAATAAATTCGAGCTTCTTCACAGAAAAAGTCTTCGTGTTGGTTTGTGTTGACTACTCCAATAAAACTCTGGATGTTCCAAATAAGTTTATCTCTTACGTTTCCAATCATGTATCAAAAATGTTTTTACGTCTTTAGATTCACAAATATGCTATGCGTCCCATTTTATTGCAAGGAACACTTTTGTGAATATAATGCAAAACTGTTGGGTAAATAGCAGTGGGGGCAATTATTATGGTTGCTATTGATAACCTTTTTAACTTTTTTTTTTTTTAATAATGTAATAGCATTATTGAATCAACCTCAACATTTTGTTGGCGTGAAATGTCATTTTTACCGCCTATTATTTATATACTATTACTTATTCCTTAAACCACGTGGCACCAAAGTACGGATTCACTGTTCTCTTATACCGTCGGGGCCTACTCCGACTAAAACCCCTCTTCCACCATCTCTGGTATTCCGGAATCATCTTTAGAACATATCATCAAAATGCCAGCGGTTCAGTCTTCAATTTTGGTTTGTTTTTCTCTCATACTCCCCGTTTTATTTGTTAGACATAACATGTCTGGTCATTTCAGAGATGAAGTACCAATTTTTTTCTGAAAAAATGAACATGATGGGTACCAACATCTCCGGAGTCAAAATACCTTTTAAGTTGTCGTATGCCACAGTTCTATATCTACTTGTCCAATATTTTGCAATAAATGCATACACCTTTCTCATCTTTGCATAAGCGCTTGATAATAGCGCGAAAAGAACTCTGTCCAGAGTATGGGGCTGTTATAAGAAGGCAAAATTAGAGAGCTCTATTTAGGAAAAAAGAGATTAGAATAGATCTGAAAATGGTGAAATAGGTCCGTGGGACATTCCAACCCTAATCTATTCTAATCAGGACATGTGTCAAAAAATAACTTATTTATCTATGTTTACATCTTAATGAAGTTTCTACATATCTTAGTGATTGTTTGGTCCACTGTACTTTCACTATCTCTTGTTCCCATTTATTCTACCAGACTTCAATGAATCTTTGTTTAGCACTGATGGCATTAAGATGCATTTCATTGTTTTTCCTTTATTAGATGAACTATGGAAGTTAATGTAACTATAATATCATTAACTATTAAGTTGTTTGCCCCAAATTTTATTAACTTCTACCTCAGTATACTGTTTCAGTCAACACAGCAAACTCATTGCTCGTATTCAAAATTAAAAGATGTGCATAGTACAGTTTTAGGATTCATTTAACAGTTTCTTTTTCTCCCTGAAGAACTTTTCTTTATTTAACTACTTATCGATTAACAAGGGAAAATCGAAAATATCTAAAATCCTCCACAACTACAACTCCCCAATATTAACACTTTTAACGGAGAAAGAAAAGCCGTAATATCTACGTGTGCCGCGCGAGGAGATACGGATTCTCACTACCACCACGATGATGGAAACATGGGGTGAGGAATTGCTAAGTTTTCCTTATTTCATTCCATCTCTACGGTTGATATAAGTCTGGTCCGGCGCTCGCAGAATACTGATTAATCTGTGCGAGGGATTTGCAGGACTCCATAGCGTTTACCGCCGGGCTCATTTCATTAAATACGCCACCGCACTGCAACTTCATCATAATTTACCTACCACCACGTATTGCTCCGCACATTTCTCTTGATACGTCATACATTCGAGCTCGATATATATAAGTATGCGTGTATGAAGATGTTGGGTGAAATAGAAAAACTTGGAGGTTCTTTATGGGGTTAGTGGTTTTACCTTTTTTTTCCAGTAATGGCAAGAGAAAACTAATTTATTAACTTGGAAATTGTCATAACGAAGTACTCAGTAGAAGTTTTGTGTCGTAAGTTTATTAGTAACATGAAGACAAATAGTAATCGATAACGTTGGCCTATATTTAAAAACTGACAAAGTTTCATTAGAATTTGCGATCTGCGGTTTAGCAAAGTTCCATTGTCATCAGTTGAATATACTGCTGTGAACTGATTGTCCATGCATATAAGTTTAAAGAAATTAAAAATGACAATATTAATTTAGCTAGCTCAGCAAATTTGAATTTAAAAGGGCGCCAGAGATTCTTATATCTCAGAGTAACTTTCATGAAAAGTAATAGTGGGCGTTTGCAAAATTGACTTTCTTTAAAATCCCCAAAAATTGAAATGGCTGATTCAAAAATAAAAGAAACTGTAATTTTAAAATGATATTTACAATCATTAAATTTATTATTTAAAAAGAAAAAAAAAAGAAAAAAAACATTTGATACAAATTACAGGAAAAATTAAAACCATGAATATAAGATTCTGGCAAAAAACAAACCTGCATATGACTCTACAATTAAAAAGGACAATGTAAATCCTTTATCAAACAAAATGGTGAATTCGTTCTAGAAGGAATTTCTTATACCACAAAAAATCCACGTGGTTTTAAAAATTCAAAGCAAACTAAAATTCAATTAAATAAACGTGGAGAACCAAGTAAAATCAAAATGAAATCAAAATACAAGCCCAGAGCTTCTCTTCACCTACCCCGAGGTGATTAAAATAAAATTAATCTGAAAACTACAAAAAAACGGAAAATTTAAACTCTAAACGCGATCACTTCTAAAACGAAAATTATTAACGAGCCTTACATGTAAATTGTGCACAACGATATAACACCTATTAATTGAGTTGCTAGATGGACGATTTTAAAATTTCAAAAGAACGAACTACATCTTAAACTTAAAATGAATTACCAAAAACGGTAACCAAAAAAACAAAACAAAACAATACTCGCGCTCGTCTATCTGGTAACTGCCGGGCCTCAAGGTAACATTCTCATATATATGAAATTTACATCTGCGTGCGATGAAGGCGCAACGCATCGCAAAGAAAAAAATTAGCATATAAACTATATACAATACAGGAGTACGCAAAATGTACAAATAAATGAAATTAACTTTACACAACTGAACAATAGAATACTCAAACAAAACTATTAAATCCTTTCTTACAATTAAATCTAAATGAGAATTTGCGCGCGGCAAAGCCAAAACTTGATCTTGGAAAATTAACAGCATAGAGTTCAAACAACCGGGGAGCCATTCCACAGCAATACGTATGTATTATTTTCTTATAAAAGAAATTACTCATTTGGAAACAAAATAAAAATGCTGCTAAAATAAATTCCTGACAAGGAGAAGAAAAATTACACATGCTTTACAATGTTTTCCACTGATTTATTTTTTGTAAACTTTATTGATAATTTTAATCCATATATTTACCGTATTAAAATTCATGTTTTCAGGTAAATAGAAGTTTATTTTTTATGATAGTAATTAATTCCTTAATAAAATGCAATAATAGTTTTTAATAATCTATTTTGATGCTATGTAAGTAAAGGTTAGAAAAGAGTAAAAAACCTCGTTCTTTCGTGAATTTAATATTTATTATATGATTACTAATTTCGGTTTTAAAAAACCATCTTCAGGTCAACGTCAAAAGGTAAAATTGTCATCATCAAGTTAAAAAACACCGAACATGAATAATAAATTAAGTGGACGCCAACAGTTATAAATATAAATTAAATATAAATTTAAATATAAGAAAAACTTTCCACAAAATGACAACAATACAAATGATTCAACATATGCAAAACGTGTCTAACACATGTGTGACACATTAGACATTCGTAATAAATATGCTACCGAATCTTCCTCCATTTATTGATTTTTTCTCGTATGCTTCCATTTAAACAACCTACCTACCTAGCTACCTACATTTCCTCGGTAAGAATCGCAATTTGTTCAAAAAATAATATTTTCTTCAGCAAATTGTTAAAGATTATTTGTGGGAGAACTGTACATCTAACGTGAAGGTAGTACCAATTTCAATAAGCTGTTTCGACGCTGCGCGCTAACTGGATCGTGATTATGCACAGTTTGTGTTGTTGGTAAATATTAGGTTCGTTCGAACCTATAGTTCAGAACCGTTCTCTGATTGATGCGCGTGCGCAATGATATTTTCACCGTTTGGACCTTGTAGTTCTCGTTCGGACTGTCAAAACTCCAAATTCAGAACAATTCTAGAACCGTTCAATCAGTTCTTGCTAGGGAGCAAGTATTTGAAATTCTGAAGTAATTCTAGACCTGCGCATTGTAATTCAAGACATTTATTAGAGTGTCAAATACTTTAGATCATTGTTTTAGGTTAAGAGTTGTTTACTTTTGTCATAGATGTAAGTAAGCATAAGGCTTTTTTGTTGTTATTTTACATTACAATATGCAAATATTTTACAGTTTTGTCAATAGTGGCCAATGGGATGGATTCTTCACTGCTTAACAAAAATGCAAATCATGTTGAGGAAGCTGTTCTCATATACAGATACGCGGTTTAAAGAACATTTTTGATTAACTCGCATCATATTTAATAACTTACGGATAGAGTACGAAGACGGACACTTTTACAAAGGTTGTAGTGATAGACACTACGAAAAGGAAATTTGTTAGCCATCAGAGTGCATCATTCCGTTAAGGGCTGTTTCGATATAAGTCAAATGAAGTAGCTCTAGGTGAATATATGTATATCTGTTATCTATTCTATTTTTATTTTATTATTTGTATATGGTTATTGATGCATAAATTAAAAATAAAGAGTTTATTTACACTTTCTGTATATTTATTTGTTATATCACCAAGATATCATATAAAAGAAAATATAATACTGCCCCTGAGAATTACAATAACTTTTGGCTGTATTCCTTCATCAAGAGTCAACAGCAGCTGTGGATACACATTTTTCTTAGCTTCATATATTTCTTACTTCTTTATAGAATTTAAACGTCTTTCGACCCCTTCCAGTTTTATTTTGATCATCCACAATTTTTTTATAACTACGTTCTAAGACTTTCCACTTATTTTCACAATTCTGGGGTGTGAATAATTGGTCCTTATTTTTCTATATCTAATGCAATTTCATCCCACAATTTGCTCATACTCCGAATTTCTTTCGTCCCAACTCTATCCCTATTTTATTTATACAATTCTATTAGCGCTTTTGTACTATTGATGTCCCATTTCCACCAACATTATTTCTGCAACAGAATTTAATGTATTTCATCTTCTAATTATTATTTCTTTAAAACTTACTTTCTACATTTTAATTTCCTCTAATTTCCATTATGATAAACAAATAAATATAAAAAGTATGATACAACAACAAGGAAAAAGGAATAAGGACAAAACAACTCAATTCAACACTTAGCTTAGATATACAGATTATGTTATATGATTGTGGTTATTTATCCACTATAAACATGACGCGAATTTGATATTTTAGGTAGGGTTAAATCTGTTCGAATCGCTAATTTCAGTACTATTTTGGAACTTGAACTTGAACTGTTATGCGCACTAGATCCAGAATTTCAAATTCTAGAACGGTTCTCAAACTATAGGTTCGAACGAACCTATTGTAATTGATGCAATTAAAATTAATATCGTGCGGTGCAGATTTATAACAACCATTTCATTTGTATAATACAAAAAAAAAACTTACACGTGATATATGGAGAAATGTTTAATTAGCAAAATATACATTATGATCCATATGTATTTATGCTACACATGTTTTAGATGTAAAATCACTTCTGGTACACAATTATAGCCTGATGTAGCGATCGTGAAAAAGTTACTTTATACATTTATAACCTAGGCACTATAAAAGGAATTATTCACGCAATGACTGTCTATCAAACTAATAATTTTCAACTGACGCGACGCTATATTTGCAAGCATTTAATGTAATATACTTACTACGTAGCAACATAGTAAACATATCACTTACTGAAACTGAGCATTTGGAACAAAATATTGCACAAACAAAGGCTTAATCTCATTGCTAAAGGTGCTACGGGAAACACTGGCTAAATACATACACACCATATGATAAATCAAGTTCAACAACGTATTTAGAGTGTTTGCAGTTCGTTCTCTGGTGTAGCATTGGCGCTATTTATCTCAATCTCCTTCAGCATTAACCATTCGCATAAATTAAAGCGATACCAACCCGAAGATGCGCACAATTCCGTACCAACGTTCGAAGTGCGGTGAGAAGGTGCCAAGGTCCCCTGAAAACATTACACGTAATTATGGAGTGTTAAGATGAATTCGATTATTCATTTCCACATAATTAGAGACTGTGCAGCACCTATATGTGAATACTATACATATACGTATATATCGGATAATGGAATATACGTATTTATGTGTCAATGTAGGTGTTTTATTGTGTATAGTGTGGTTGAAAAGTAAAATAACAGTACCTAAGTTTGTGTCTTGTTAATTAGGTTTGGTACTAATCATAATATAAAACTTTTAAAATGTCTTGAGCGTTTGGATTGATTCGCGCAATAGGAAACGTTTTAAAGAAAACTAGACCATAAAATAAATATATGTAAATAAAGTAAAGTAAAGTTTATTCCCAAAATATCAACATAAGCAGATATAGGGAAAGTCACAAACAAAAAAGACATTGTATATAAGAAAACTTAACTATGACTAAATTGAAAACAAATTAAAAAAAAACAAAATAATAAGAATGATAAACTGAATACGAAAATTAAAGCCAAATCTAACATTATGACAATTAAATTAAATTCTAGAGTAATATTGTTATATTAATATTGCTAGAAGAATAGCAAAAATTTAATACAAAAATAACAGTAATCATATTAATAATAAGAATACAAGCAAATAAATTATTTAAAGTTGTAGACATAAAGCAAGCAATAAAAATATGAATAATAGTAACAATAATGATAATAATGAAATAAAAAAAAAAATTATTATCGAGTATATAAAATACTCAAATAATAACAATATTTGAGTATGTAATGGATGACAATGACAAAAAATACTCCAAACTGTGGTACTGGTAATGCTGCAAACTTCTAGACCCCTCACCAAAAACTGCACTAAACTGGGCGTACGTTTCGATAGCAAAGCTATCATCATCAGCAGAAACACTGAACTGAAATGAATGACAGATTATAATAATTAAAGATATTTAAAATAATACAATATTATATCAAAAAAACAACACGGTTTTGTTACTGTTAAAAGCAAAATTTTGGCAACATTACATTGAGGCGATGGACCACGGATTTCTAAAATTTCGTATTCCTAACGAGTACAGAGTGGTCACACTCACGGTGTAAAGCTAGAGCAAAATGCAACTTTTATTGTGCTGGGTACTAATTTTAACTACAGCTGTTTATACATTAGGGGCGATTAATAGAGAACACAGAAATCTAAAATACATATATTTTTTTCATTGTAATAAAATAAATTTGAAAAAATTAAATATAAATAAAATTTTAAATAAGAAAAGGAAATATTAAATACACAATCATCACAATCTTCCTCTTCTAATTCTTCTTGTTCTTCTACTTCCTCATCGGTGTAGCTTTCCGCATCGCTCTCATCCTCATGATCCTCTTCATTTTCATCATCCTCTTCACTCTCGTCACCTTCTTCATTTTCATCAGCTTCTTTTCACTGTTGTTCTTCATCTGGGCATATTATCAGTGTTCGCATATCTGCATCAAGCTGTGTAATTTTTCGTTTGCGTAAATTTAAACTACTCAGATATGGGCCTGAACTTAAGAGAAGTATCTAAAATACATCTTCATTTAATTTTTATTGCACTGACTTTTCTCGATGTTTATACAAACGAATGTCTTTATTTTTGGCCTCTTGTGCCTCCTCCAATAGCTCTCTCATTGGTAGGATAGCATGCTGTATTATTAGTGGCCCAAGTATCAGAAGTTTGTGAACAGAAGTTGGCATATAATACCAACTGTATTTTTCTACATATATTTCTGCTGTCCCGATTCAATACTGTTCAAAGTTCTCTACTTGTATTTCATATCCACTGTTGATTGTTCTCAAGATAACTGCAAACAAATCCAGAATACGGTTTTTGCGTTGTTCCATAATCTCAGACGCAAATTCCATCATTATTTCATGTAACTTCAAACGAGTTACGGTCATAATGACAAAAATTACGTGAATTAACAAAACACAAAGAAACAGTAACACAACTACCACAGCAACAACAAACAACAATAACCAACAGATCAACGTCAAGAAAGTAAAAGCGATATCGTGATTATTAATCCTCTCATGTCACTTAATCTTAAGTTAGGCTATTATATAATATCTGCGTATTAAGTTCTTTTGTGACGTGTTTCAAGCAAGTTCATGTACCATATTGTGCAATGGTATCTGAAAATAAAGGGTATATTATTATTATTGTTTAAATTTCGAAGCTAGTACAGATAAATAGAATGAAATGTGAGGATCTCTAACGATTTTGTAACTTTTATCAAACTTAAGGTAAAGACAACATTGCTTTTATAATCCGTTGCGACTCTGTATGAGTACATATTTCAGGAAAAGAAGTTAAGAAACCGCTTATCCAATTAGACCATTTTTATATCTTATTTGCTCTAATGAAATTTTGATTTGAATGTTAAATTAACTATAAAAAAATAATGCTCGTAATTTGAAGGGAATCTGTGTTTGGTAAAATCTACCAGGATTGTTCTTCTAACGTAGTTAAAAATGTGTTAGAATAAAATCTCATCAGCGTTTCTAGTTTTTTTTTTTTATAACTGGGATGGATAAATAAATAACAATATAACTGACAAAATATAACCCTGCTTGTGAAATAGCTAATATTTTACATGAAATCTTTGAGCATTCATCAATACAACCTTCTCAAATCTACAGAAAAAAAGGGCAACACCAATGTGCCGCTTAATAATTATATGGCGAAAAAAATTAGTACTGAAACCATATTTTGACCTATAGCAATTTCCTCATTTAGGTTACCGAAGGAATTATAAAAAGTAAAACGTTTTTATTCTAATACGAAATTCGCCTGTCATTTAAAATATAGCTTGCCATTTGATTGATGTTACCAGGGTCGATCGCCCTTTCCAAAATATGTATTCAGCGATTTCGGTGACCGACGTCCGCCCGGGGATGCGTGAATTAGGGGAAATTTTATCTCGACCAAACGAAAACAGGAACAGGTAGAAGAAAAAAAAGTTAACTGCGTCGTTATGAAATGGTTTACATTTTCAATATTCCCCGGTGGTTAAGGTAGGGAGAAGAAGAAGGAAATTTGTTAATAATTGCTAACCGCACTATAACGGCTATGGCTACTTAGTTTGAATTTTATATCTGCTTTCGGAATTAGGATACATTTCATATATACTACGTATATCAACGGCAGAGCGGTCGAAGAGAATGGCCGATCAACCCTCCGAAATTACAGAGAATGGTGACGTGTTTCGATGATTAATGATTCTCGTAATATATATTTAATTTCGGACGGTATTGTTTTGGCAGGAAATGCAATTTTAGGTGGTGGAATTTTGGTGCCGTTGTTCTGAATAGATCTTCTTTGTAATCGTATAAGATACTGGATTGGAGTATGGCAGTAAAGTCATGATAACAAAATTCTATTATACACACTACAAAATGTAGGTAATTTTTCTTGATAAAAATCACTTTTTTTTTTGATAATTTTCTTCACGAAATGGAGATAAATGCACAGAAACTTAAGGAAGATGCAGAAATGTTAGAAATTTTCACATAATACAAGTATTTTACGTGAATATTATAGGAAAAAAATATCTCAAACATTGTAATATTACCAAGAAAAATATTAATATCTCTTAGGAAAAACTTAATATTTCTTACAATTTGAAAAATAAGGAAATAAGCAAGGCGTGCATGCGTTAACTTAGAATGTTCTGGTTCAAGTCAGATGTAGGCAAAAATGACATGGTGTTCGGCCAGATGTGGTTTTGTTTTCTTGTTATTATAGAACTATTATACTGATTATTAGTGGTATTAATTCTAATTAGAACATCTGTTTGTTGTTCTTTCAATGCTTTAAAATCTGTTACGCATTCTGCTACAATTTGAACATGGAATATCCGAAACAACTTGTATGCAGTTGGAATTAATTCAGCATTATCTGTTAAAAACTCACCAACACACTAAAAAAATTACACAACTTTTCTTAGTAAAAATCACACTTTTGGATAATTTTCCGCAATCAATGGGGGTAAATGTACAAAATGTTTTCTTCTGTAAACTTCTGTTTCTTAAAAAAAAATCTAACATTGTAATATTACTAAAAAATATATTAATATCTCTCAGGAAAAACTTTCTTATAATTTGGAAAATTACTGTTAAAAATAATATCTTTTATTCAAATGAACTACCTTAACAGCAAAAAAATATTTTTTTGCACCTCCGTCCAGAAACATTTTGCAGTACTTCAAAGCAGCAGGAAAAAATTTCACTAAAGGTTGGCCAAACTAGATACCACATGACAGACGTGTAATAAATTGTCATTAAGCTACTGTCTAACCATGCTAAGATGAACTGGTGGCTTCATTGCACTTATTATTGATAAATAGTATTAAACTAGAAAGAGAATTACAGAAAAAGATTTATTCTTGGAAACGTCACAATACTGAGGTATGTAACATGAATAGAATAGAATAGAAACTTTATTCATTTCATTATACAAATGTATGAAATATGTCAAAAAAGAAAGGAAAGAAATAAATTCTGTAAGTATACAGATCAAACAGTCAATCTATAGTCAGGGCATCGCAGGTCGGGACTATTCGGGAAGGGAGATAGTATTAATTAGTCTATTTTTCTAACAAAATGCAACTGCATGCTGTCGAATAAAGTGCTGCATCACGTGGTATTACCAATGCACCCCTACTTCTCACTTGTCGAATGGTGCCGATATACGATACCCTGACCATAGGTCGACTGTTTGATCTATATATAAGTATGAAATATAAATCAAATAATAAATTAAATATACTTAGAGAAGAAATCCTCAACTTTATACAGACATAATTCAACTAGATATTGTTTACACATATGTTTAAAGTTGTCCATGGGGTTTTCTTTAAAATTTCTGGGAATATTGTTATAAATTTTTAATATTTGTGTAACTACGTTTCTGTGCACTTTCGCGTGGATTGTTTGTGGTAAACGTAATGTCGATTTTTCGCACTCGCGGGTGTTGTAATTGTGATCTGGTTCTTTTTGCTTAAAAAGTTTATTATAATGTTTTTTTTTTTTTGCGAAACACGCACACTCATATGTATACAATGCTAGTAACGTAAGTATATTATTTTGCTTAAATAAATTCTTACACGTTTCACTGTTTTTTAGGTTAAAGATGCTTCTTAAACAGGCTTTTTAAAGTATAAAAATTCTATCCGAGCCTGTAGAGTTGCCCCAGAAAATAATTCCATAGGACAGCCTGGATTTCACAATACAGTGATACGCCGCAAGAGCGGCTTGTATATGTACCTCGTCTTAGAGCATAGACCATTGCAGATATCTTTTTTGAAAGTATGTTAATATGTTCCTTCCAATTTAGTGCACTGTCGATTTGTATTCCTAAGAACCTGTCATTATTTTCTGATGTAAAAACGTGGTTTTGAAAGGGAATTGTTAATTCATCACGTTTTGTTTGCCCAAATTGGATTATTTTCGTTTTATTTATGTTCAAAGATAGGTTGTTTTCTAAAAACCATTCATTCATTGTAGTGACAACATCTGCGATTTCATTCTCTAGCGTTTCATTACACTGTTCGGGAATGATCGGCTATCGCCTCGGCCCACAAACCTCACACATACTCGCAAAACTGTAGTTTCTGGCCTAGTGATACAAATAACGATTGAATATATGTTATCAAGTACTTACGATTTTCTTAAAGAAACTATTTATTTTTTACAAAGTCGGTACAGTTACAGATAAAGTAGTAGTAGACTTACGTCAAAATTGCATTACAAAACTGTAAATCATCACGTCATGATGTTCTGAACACATAATAGCACAGTTTTCTGGTCTATAGTAGCAAATACGTTAAACATATTCTACAAGTACAGAGATTGCCATGAAGATGGCGGTTCTCTTGTTTCACTACACTAATTTTACATGCTCGATATAAGTTTTCTGCATGGCAGACATAGTTATCAATAATTTATCTACTACTTGCCAGATAAATATTTCTTAGGAACTGTTATTATAACAGTTGCCCGATTGTATACGGTGGCCCTTGAGTTTTGCGAATTAATTGCCGATGTGGAGAGGCAACAGACATGCAGTGGTTTTGGGTAAGCATTAGAAATTTTCATATTTTGTTTGTCTTTTATGCATTAAATTCTAATTAAATACACTTTTACAGGGCATTTTCATTTCGACGACATTTTCGTTTTTTGTTAGGAAAAAAATCAGAAATACTGAACTTTTAAACAAATAAAACTTCTATGGAAATTATCACTACTTTAGAAATTTACTTTACTTGCGCATATTCCAGACTACATGAAAAAATCTTGGAAAAGTTACCCACATTTCGAAATGTTACTATTTCAGGTTACATGAAAAAACTTTTGAAAAATTACTTATAGTTAGAAATATTACTTCTAAAGGTAAAATACCTGTACGGTTTTAGGGACACAAAATTGCCGCAAAATTGTACAGGATTCTGGATTCTGGGTTGTTCGTATGGGAAGGTGGTCAGCCCACGCGCCTTACGCCACTCTAAACCGGGCCCATTGTGCTACCTTCCCTAGGCGGCGTCACTCACCCGCAGCCTACTCGAGCCAACCCAAACGAAGGATGAACTCGAGCAGCGCAGCATGCGAGGCGCCACCAAAGCTGGCCATACTGGGCCAGAACTTCCCCAGGATGGAACCTCTAAGTTGGGCAAGTGCCGGACACTCACATAAGATGTGCTCCGGTGTCTCGTCCTCTAGGTAACATGCACGGCAGAGTGGGCTGCTAGTCAGTCCCATGCGGTGCATGTGTTTATTAAGTTTGCGTTGCCAGTCAATTGCCTACAACTTGACGTAGTTTACTGCGAGAAGCTGCAGACAGTATCTCGCTGTCCTAGGCGACAGCCTGGTATGACTTTGCGCGCCTGACAGCAGGTGGTTATGGATGCCCATCTCTCTTCGTGTAGAGTAGTGGTCCACTGGTTTATTAGGGTATTGAGTGTAGCCGAAGAAATGGGAAGAACAGGCTCCGGTCTCACGTAAAGAGAACACAAACCCCGTCTCGCCAACCTATCGGCAGCCTCGTTTCCCAGATTACCTTTATGACCTTTAACCCATCTGAGTACCAGTCATTATCAATGGCGATCGCTTCCAAGGCACTATTGACACTGAAGTACTAGGCCCGATCTTATACTAGTAAGGGCTTTAAGGCAGCTTGACTATCACTGTAAAGGACAGTGCGTCGTCCCTTAATGCCCCTTGCTAAAATTTCTTCGGCACCATGCAGGATCGCCAAAACTTCCGCTTGGAAAACCGTAGCGACCCTACCTAGTGCCACTCTAAGTTGAGCTTGAGGTCTGGAGAGAAAACTCCTGCACCCGTCCTGTTTTTGTCTTGATCCGTCTGTATAGACAGCAATCGAAGGCAGTGATTCGACGCAGGGGTCGACATGAACGCGTAGTGTCTGCCGAAAGCAAACACGGACGAACACAGTCCTTCGCGCACCAAGAAGAGGCGCTTTAGCGACGCCTCATGGATGATGCGCACGTGGCCGCGACCGCCCCACTCCCGATCAGGAGACCCGGACCGCAACCTTATAGCCGCTCTAAAAGCAGTCTCTCCACGAACAGATCCGGGGGAGTGACACACAGGAGGGATTCCATTGCCGCCGTCGCGTAGTGCGCATTGCCCCTGTAATGCTAAGACATGCTATGCGCTGCACATGCATCAGGTCATTCCTGGCTACCACTCGTCTCACCCTTGGCCACCAGACGAGGGGCACCATAAGTTAGCATGGGCCTAATTTATGGCAGTGTACAGCCACAAGGTAAATTTTCGAGGAGAGTCCCCAAGTCCTACCCAAAACGCGGCGACACTGCCAAAAGCCTTACACGCTTTCTCAGCTTTGTTTTGTCATGTTTGCTCCAGCTCAGTTTTCTGTCAAAAGTGATACCCAGATACTTGACTTCGTCCGAGAAACGAGAGCAGTGCCAAACAGTTGTGGTGGGCGCAGTTTTCCCACCTTTCTTTTGTTAGATAAAGAGTACCATCTCTGATTTATCTGGGTTTACAGAGAGGCAACGTTCTCTACACCAATTTTCGAGAGACCTTAGAGCAGTCTGCATCAAATCGCAGAGCACGCTCTTCAAATCTTCCATCAATGAGGATCGTAATATTGTCCGCATATGCAATTGTGTAGAAGCCAGATGTGTTCAGCGCACGAACGAGGTCATCTACCACAAGATTTCACAAAAGTGGTGACAAGACGCCTCCTTGGGGACAGCCCCGATCTACGCGCCCCCTCACCCTGGCACCTCCCACACTTACTTCTATTGCCCTTTGCTCTAACATACAGTGTAGCCATCCTACAAAGGCCGGCTCAACACCGTGTCTGGCTAGGGCACTGACAATGCTGTTGACTGAAGCTTTATCAAAAGCCCCTTCTATATGTAGGAATACACCCAAGGTAGACATTTTATTGTCCAACAATCTCTCTATCCGCCGCACCACAGAGTGGAGGGCAGATTCGGTGGACCTTCCCGGGATGTACGCGTGTTGGTTTGTGTGAAGTGGATACAAAGGTAAGGCCACCTCTCTTATATAACGGTCGTACAGGAATTTAACCAAAATTTTTTGTATGTAGGTTAAATAATTCCGTTTTAAGAGTCATTACATTAAATTTTGATAATGAAAACTTAACAAATACAAGGATATTAATCAATGTAAAATACTTTTCGCTCTATCCTTGTATGTGTATAAAGATATAGATAGAAGCATCGCTCGTTCGTATTTATTAAACATAGAACAGCTTCGAAGCGACCGGCCGAGTACAGACCGTTTGGAGGCGCATTATATTCCCTGAATTATATTACACTTAACAACATAAGTAATGAATGTTATCACAGACGATTTGATTCGAGTAAAGTTCACGGGAGTTATGGCTCCACCCGCTCTCGCAACCGTGATCAGAAATGTTCACATAATTATAGGTGGCCGCGTAATAATATTACAGTCGCCCTGTTCGTTTTGCCCGACCAGTCGGCATATCCGACACTTTCGCCTCGTCGCGGTCGACACTGAAAATTTGTGTGCATTTATAGTCTGTTTCCTTATAATGCAGATCAGTATTGAAATTAATCCGACCCGATGACTATACTTAGTGTGCGTGGGGATTTCTTCGGCTATATAGACACGGTAACTCCGGCTTAATTCTTCCAGAGGAGGGTCGATCGTCGTGTACGTGTTGTGCACGGAGTCCAGCAGGTCGGTCGGTTAGAGTTTTTCGCGTCCGCGCCAACTCGTTTTCCATGCACTTATGCGAGATATTTAGCGGCGATCGGACAGCGCTGGCATCCTCCGTCGTTATTAAATTACTAGATTCCGTAAAAGAGGATCTTTAGGCGGTTATTTTGATTGCTTTATTGCTGTTTTGCCTCGCTATCGTCTTTAAATAGATATTTTAATGTGTTTGTAACTGATTATAAGCGCAGACGAGCAAAAAAATAAAATAAAGAAAGGAAAAGAATTAGCAGAAATTTATCTCTTAACTTTTTATAAAATATTTCACTTATGAATAATTGCTATTTTAGTTTATATGATATGCTATTTTGCTATACATCTACTTATGTGTTGATATAGGAACAAATTGTCTTGAAAAATTGAAAAAGGCAAAAATTCTTACTTCTGTAGCCACTGATGACAGTTTGCACTATGTATAATACCCAGGTGTTTAAGTGTTTCCTGGTTTAGGCATCTTAGTTAAGCAATACATTCTAGCATTAACAATATTCCTACATTTTAATAAAGGCCTTTTTGTTTCTGTGATTTTTGATAATGGATTTATAATTGAAGTAGAAGAGTATTCTAGTAATAAAGTAATCTCCTTTATCTAAGATGACCGTAGTATCACATTTATCACATTTTATATAAAAGCAGTTTTTGGCCATAAGTTGTTAAGCCATATAAGGAATAAACAAGCGCATCCTTATGTTGCCTGCACTCTGTCGTAGAGTATTTGAAGATTAGCCCTTGAAAGAGTGGTGTAGTTGTGTGTGTTGCCATGTTTGTTAAAGTGTTTTTACTTCTGGTTGACGTGCTTGACGACAATTAATATGTAGTCACAACACTGTGAAAAATGGGCTAAGTAAAGTGTTTACTTGATAAAAAATTATTTACAATAGTTAAAGTTTTACTTGGAACTATTCTCGTTAATTAATACCTGCAACTAAACCTAGTTTCCTGAATGCAAGTTGTTACTGTAAATAGTGCTTTTATTAACGGTTGTTACATGGCGTACCTGACAAATTTTGTGGTAAGTAACGTATTACTTATGACTACTGATACTGTATCTAACTACAGCACATGAAGTAACAACAATGCTGATCGCTCTTAAACTTATGTATTTTCTGAAATATTGCCACAATATGATTATTTGAGTTTTGCTGCCACCCCGTGATTGTTTTACTATTCCTGATTGGCTAGTGCGGCGGAGTAATCAAATAGTCCCCGAGACGGCCACCCGCGCAGGCGAAAAATGGAGTGCAAGGAGGACGGCCATTGTAGGCCAGTTGGAACGCAAATATATTAAAAATACTGGGTGGGTTAACTCAAGGCCCCATCCATATAAAGAATCTCAGTGAAAGAAGAAGCACCGAGCCTATAAGCACTCGGATATTTCAAGATTGCAGTTTTAAACCACGTGGTGGGATATTTGAATTCCCCATCATTGTGATAATATCTGCGCCCGCTGGTGAAGTTAAAGTGTGGATGTAAAAGGCGCCAGCTGAGTGATCCAACAGTCTAAGTGCCACCTGCAGTTAGGGATACCTCGACGAAGTAGCCGTTTTCACCGGATATAACCGCCACGTACGCCGACAGAGGATCAACTCGCCGAGGCAACGCCCAGTGCAAAGAACAACAGAAACCGCAAGTTTGCCGCATATATTATTTCTTTGTTTGTTATTAGTTGTAACTTCAAAGCCATATTTCTCTTTGTCCTTTGTTTAGATTTAAATCATTTCAATAACCAAATAACGTTTTTCATTTACCTTATCTTTTATTATTGCTTTGTTCATTTTTTCATTATTAAGGAATATATTTTATGAGTCATTACGTCGTAAATTGTTCAAAAAAGGCTTTTGTTAAAGTGAAACCAATATCTTTCATTCATATCAGGTAGTCACTGTGTTTGTCCTTTACAAAATAAAGCTATTACTAATAATACTGCTTTTTTTTCTTAAGTAATAAGTATTATGTACCATCTTTAGCAAATTAAATGCGAATTTAATCTTCGATTATTAATGCAATCGAAGCTACAGCACTCTGAATAGTAATTAGAAATTATTTGCAAACAATTTTAAATTACGCATTGCTAGGCACGCAGTACTTATAGTTGCGGTTACATAAATAATCGAAGATTTGTGGAACTTTTTTTTTGTACTTTATCAGTTATTCACACACCATACACAGTAAGCTACTTAATAAATATTCACTAAACTTCCTCGTTTCCTACACTTCCTATAGTTGAACAACAAATTTAAGGTAAGTATATTGTATATTTATAGCAAACCATTACCTTCTATATATCAGGTATTTAGTGAACGTGCATTAATAATACTCTTTCCTTATCACAAGTAATCTAAATAGCTTGTATTAATTATTAAGGTGTGATAGCTATTATAGAATAGTTCACTCACAGCAATACACCTACTACTTGACAAGGGCAAATCTTTGCTTACTGCAACTACATATATTCTTTGACTTAACTACTTCGGTTTAATTATCATAAGTAACTTCATAAGTTCCCGGTATGAAGCAGACCGTAAGTAACTTAGATTGCTTCTTGTTAGTATCAGTGTTTAGGATCTCTTTTTTACTTGTGCTAAGTAATCTGTGCTTTTGTCCTCTATTCAGCTGAACTTTTTACTTACGATACTTGTATTTTTATTTATAATTATTAATTTTTTTTCTCAGTGAAGGTATGGTGAGTATAACTGGTGTGGTGAAGATATCTTTACGTGAATCAATCTCGAAATTAGCAAAATATATCATCCTATCGGCTTGATGACTGGATGCACTTTTTTTAATCCGAATGATGCTCTAGGTAACAGCAGTCAAGTTCTTAACCGGATAGTGAATGTGTATGCAGCAGTTGAATTTTCTGCCCATATTACGCCCAATATCGTGACACTGTTACGGTTTTCTTCTTGCGCAATTAGAAGCGAAGATGTTACGTACTTTAAGTAAGTTGTTTCAATCGTTACAGCGCCTACTTTACCCTCTAAACTTTTGTTGGTAACTAGAAAAGTGTCGCCGCATATAGGTATACGGCATGCGCGAGAGCAAGATCATTAATATATATTATACACAGTAAAGGTCCCGGTAGAGATTCATGCGGCACACCTACAGAAATAGTTAAAGCGTGGTTTTCGGCCCTCTATATTGACGTATTGCTTCCTATCCGTGAGGTCTTCACGATTGCTGTATCAAATGCTTCACTCAGATCGCAGTAAATAAGTTGGACGTCCTTCTCGTTATCTACCATCATAATTTTATTGAGATTAAAGGAAACCTAGCAGCATAACATTAGCTATAAATTAGTGTTGGGATGAATGCAACATCATTCGTCTGTGTTGCTATGAGTCTATGTTGCTGCGCGAAACCAGAGAATGAATGAAACGAATGCTCAAGGTCGCCTTCACGACGTGTGCGGATCGTGAAAGGCAGGAACAAGCAGCTTCGTTCACGGGATGGCTCTTTGTAATAGGTTACATTTTAATTTTTAGACAAATACCTAACTTATTAATAAAATAAATAGTAAATTGTTTACATACAAATACATTGCTGCACGTTTATTCTCGTGAAAAGAGACATAGACTGCTTGAAGTCGTATTATGAAGCGGACGATCTGCCGTGAATGATACTGAAGGCTGCGTTCTCAACATTACTATAAATGTATCTAATTCTTCCGTTCTAATATCTGCCTATTAGTCTTTTTTTATATTGTTATTCTTGCTTCTATGATGGAAATCAACGTATCTATTCTGGGTTTGATAAAAGCTTACAAAATCGCAACTATATTATCATTACGAAAACAGATTTTGTATTATTATTAATCTCCACTTTATTCGACAACAATCGACACGTAACTCTTTAGTATCACAATATACCGGAATAGGAGCGTTCCCGCAGGTACATATCATTTAAGTGCGATTAATAAACCATCGGCTTTTATCTGAAACGGATCGAATAAGAAAAAGTGACCGCCGTTCGTGCGTTCGTCGTTCTCCGGCTCATTTGCCACTTGTCTCTACGGAGAACAGGACACGACTTCGATAATTAACTAGCGATTTGGTTGATTGGATGCAAAACTCAATTTTATTACATCGGAGAATATATCCAGGCATATTTTATTACTCATACAATATACGTATAACCGTACATAAGGTATGTAGTACCCGATGCATAATAAACCCGTATTTACAACATCATGCAAGAGGCCCGTCTGGTGGTAGGCTGTGCATTACCCATTTTATACATAATAAGATATTCCCATATCGGCCTTTACTTAAACGCTCCCCCCATTATTATAATGTACACTCTATAGAACGATACAAAACGTGATAATGCCATTTAGATTTGATCTCCGCATAATTCATAACGATCCCTTGCTTCGTTTAAGCGGGGCTTCCGCGATTTCCACGTGGTTTCTTTGTGGTAATCTGGTTTCGGTTGCCTTTTTTATTGGTTTCTTTAGAGGATTCCTTGTTTAATTGTTACCAACGTCACAAACGCCCACGGTTCCGCCTCTCTTATTCTTCACTCGTTTGCGAAATCGTTAATAAGATATTAAATTTAAATCCTTAACCACAAGATGATGAAAATTACTGATCGGCAATGAGAATCCGGTAAGCTGGAGTTTCATTATTGTATAAATATGGTTGTGAAATATATAATTTCATTAACAATAAATAATGTAGTTATTACTTTGTGTACACACCTGTTTGCAAATTCAGTATATATTGGATGTTAATTAATTTGCATTGTAACCGTGGTCATTAGATATACAAGTTCATCGTACGGTAACTGTATGATTATAATGTAGTTTCCTTGGTATCGATACTAATTCAAGGGTAAATTCTCAAGATAGCTCGTATTAAATAAATGACTGGGGATCCATGGAGATGAGGTGATTGTTGATAAAAGTCTTCTCTAAAAAACTGTTTCACTTTTTCGTCAAGTCAAATTAATTATATTTCTGTAATCTATTCGAAAATGAAAGAGATTTTCTATGTGAATTATTGTATTGGTCTGAAAGTAATACAGAATAAATGTCAAGATATTTCATTATTAGAAGAAATTTGCTGAACTAACCTATTTTTTTTTCTCTTTTGTGGTATGTTTTGTTCCTTTGAGTATCACGATATATCTTAGATGCTTGAAAGGACCTATGCTATACCTATTCTTGATGTAGATTCTTTTCCTGTAACATGTTTGTTTTGTTACTGTGAAGAAATTCCATTCTGAAATACTTTGGGGTGTGAACTACCTAATGTTGGAGGTATTTCTTATAATTGTTGTTCAAACTTCTGTGGAAAAACTAGTTATCATTTCGTAAACTTTGAGTTTATCTATGTAACTATAGATGACAATTTAAATTGCAATTTAGTAATCCAAAATATATTGGATAGTAGTTGATGTTTGATTTAAATATTGAAGATAAGTACTCACCTTGAGTAAGGATCCTTATGTCCTCAATATTTACTCTGTCTTTATTGATAAAAGCTGACAATATATTAATGATTAAAATTAAACTATAAATTCAAATATTAAACGAAGTGAAAGTCGTATATTATACAAGTTATTGACTTAGAAGATATATCACGTGCAGCCTCCTCGGCTACTTAGTTACTACTGGTAAAATAATATAAATATGTTATGCTACTCATTGTTTAACAAGGGAGATCTGCTCCCTAACTAACTAACGCGCATGACTTGCAGTGGTGACTTCGAAGCATGTGTATAAGCTCTTAGCCATCTAGCGAAGGGGATTGTATCTTTAAATAGTATTAAACGAAAAAGAGTAGAAATCTGTAATGAAAAGGCAAATTAAAGAATAAAAATCTCTGTAAAAATCACAATAACATATCTTTTTCTTTACTTAACAATTATTGTAGATGTCAAATAAAACGGTAAGCAGTCAAATATACTGAGAAAAAAAGGTTTTAATAAAAATGTTATTAAGAAATTTGTATTAAGACCATGAGAAATTAATATGTGAAGTGACAGTATTACATCTTTGGAATAACAATATTTTTACATTAAAAAGTTTTAACGAAAAATTTTTATTTTCATATCTATAGTATTTGATCCCAAAATGTAAATAATAGGAAGTGTACCTGGTGCATAGCAAGATTTCGTGCATCTTTTTTTGCGAAGTTGTTCGTTTGATTCGCAGTAAACCACGCAAAGAAAAAACTTACAGTTGGAGTAAGTTCTTTCTCTTATTCTTATAATATTTACATATTAATTGGTTGTAATCTCTTTATAGTTAATTCTCTGAAGAAGCAATAAACTAATTAGGAAAGCTTAGAATTGAAAAATTGAGTATGGATTCAAACTTTGGCTGCCATACCCATAAACCCTGATCTTGTGAAGCCTAACATTGTATAGCCAGTACTTCTTTTACATATTATTAGAGTAGTTAAAGATATGGATGTACTATAGTTATTAACAGACTGGGGTCATGAAGAACTGATATAGAACTATTTGATCGTAAGCAATCGTAATTTTATTTAGGTATTCAAGTTAGTAAATTGCTTTTATTGCTACATATCATAGCCTCTCTTGTCTCTTACATGCTGTATCTTACCGATAACTTGTATTACTTCTATACGGTTTTATTCTTGGTTAAAATTTTCACTCAATAACTGAAAGAACTTCTATCTGTCTCACCCGTTTAACATTGTACATACATATCTATGCGCCAAAAGTCTATATAATATTAATATTTATTTTGTATTTTCAGATAACGCTGAAAATAACGAGAATAATAGTAATTGTGATAGTTCAGTATTTTTTTTAAGTACAACTGCTTTCCGTGGAATGATGTCGAACATAATTGGAACAAGATTTTTGGTGTTCGTCAGAAATTTTTGATTTCATACGAGATACATAAATACTAGTAAAGTTCCTGTGGCCTGCTAAACTAGCACTTACGTACTTCTATGAAGTGATTTCGACAAAATTTGTTCTGAGAGAAGCACCAACTTCTTTCAATTCTGGGAGATATTTAAGAGATCATTAAAGACTTGTCAACATTGTTTTAAGGAATGGCAAGAAATAAACAATTTGTCAGATATTATAAATATTTAATGTTTTAGTAATGGTTGATCTTTTTTCTATACCTAGCGTCCTTACGCCATTTCGATTATATTTGGTCGAAAGCTATTTATATTTCATTTTTAAGTGTATGGCTATAAAAATAAATTATCTACTGGACACCACACAGCAAAATATCCATGAGAATATGGTGACTAAAATGTCACTAAATACGAACAATAAAATTTATTCTTAGAATCCTGCAGATCTTCATCAAATCATTGAGAGGGAAAGCAAGCATATGTTAAAGAAATAAGTAATGTATAAAAAATAATCTATTTTATACTAAGTATTACTTTCAATGAAGCATTTTAAAGTGGTTTCTGTATATTTTATTTCATGCAAAATAATTTGCCCATATACGCTCTTCAGAAAAATTAATAAGAACAGCTCAAGTGGAACATGATTTATATATGTTTTAGAAATATTTGGCGCTAATTTTTCTCAATAATTTCTGATAGATATCTGCCTGTTATTAAAGTGAAGGTTTGGGAGTAAATATAGAAATAGAGTAACAAAGAAACGATGGCAATTACAAAAAAATCTTCTATCATCGCCTGTAATGGTATAACTTCTCTCCCAATTTGTTGTCCAAATTTCTGTACGCGACGTTGTTCTCCATACTGCCAGCTTCTTCATAATCAATAGCTCAGGTACCCTAAAGAAACTACCAAATCTACTCACTGTTTTGTTAAATTGATATAAGACCTAAATTGATATATTATCCTAAATAATAAAAAAAAAACATTGTTATACTGACACATAAGACGTATATAAAATAAGCAGAATTATACTTAAATTGTTACATAAGTGTATTTAAAATAAATAAAACTTATTGTTAGGAATGCTAATTTAAATAAAAAAAATTAACAAAGATATTATATTTGATCTTAATTCTTAACATATTTATATTTAATTTCACAAAAAAAATTCTCAGTGTAGTAACTAAACGACCATATTTCAAATACAATATTTTAGAAATAATTCCATAATATGTATTGGTCTCTCTTTAATTCCATGAATAAGGTAGTATCTATATAGTATTAGAAATTGCAACTCATTCTTCCAGTAAACAGTTAAATCGTTGTAATAAGTGAATGTAGATATTGTAAGTTGTACCTATTATCCTCGAATAATTCCATCTATTACTATAATGAAGCAATCTTTAAATCATGTTAATAATTAAACTTAATTATACATCACTTAGATGTTACTGAACTCAAAAACACAAGCGAATCCGCAAAATTTACAAGCTAGAGTAACGAAAGCACATAAATAACATCGCATGGTTAAACATTTAATATTTTTTCAAGCTTGTTCGAATGTAAAAATAATCTTCGAAATGAACGGTAATTAAAGCACTTGCATACCTATTTATTCGGGGTTGATTGTATTTATTTTCCAATTGTTTCGGCGTTTTTTTATCCCCCGGTGCGCGTTGGAACAGTAATTGGTATTGAGATTCCGTTTAAATTTTGAACAACAACTCTAGACGGCGACGTAGCTCCTCGTCCGGCTTTAACTAAACGACCTAGAAGATTTTCAAGTTTTTGTTGCGGCTGAGCCGAGTCGTCACTTGTCACTTTTCAAATGAGACCTTCCGGAGACGATTTTGAAAGGGCCGTTCTTTTAAGAAAATAAGCGGATTTCGTGGCGATTCTTCGGCCACGTCTTCCAGTTGTTTCGGTAATTGCACGGTGGTTTGGTTTAAACTAACTAACAATAAGGGATGTTGTAGTACATGTCTTTAAATTAGTATATGTTCTTTCTTTGTAGAAAAATAGAAGTGATAAAGGCGCTGCTGTAATTTAGTATTAAATATTAAATTAAAAAACTACGTACTGTGTTTAGTACACCACGGCAAAAGTGTGCCTTGTATGTTGTTTACTTGTTACTTCGCTCAATCTTAGAGGCATGGACATATGCTTGTTTTTGATAAAATTAATTATAAATTTCTTTTTTGATATTATTTCTTTAGCTCAAAAATGCATTAAACACTAATATCAACAAAACTTAATATTTGAAATATGGAAATTGATACCTTTGAATTAAATAAGTGTTTTTTTATCGTATTATTTAAATTTCCGAAAATTGAATCAAAAATTTTATTTTTAAATATTTCCTACATGATACTTGTTCAAGTAACTTGTTACTATGTTACATATGAAGTAGTCTAGATAGGTTAATCAATTACAAATACATATGCATATGAATAACTTTGTTTATTTCGCTAACCAATAAAAGAACACAGAACACAAATTTTCAAAAATTTTTTTTTTTTTTTTGCCAAATCTCCCTCTAATCAACATTACAGCCCTGCAAAAAAACCGATTATCCTGACTGACCAGAGTGAGATTTGAACTCCGGATTCCGCACTGATAGCCAAGCGTGAAAGTCACTCAACTATCAACCAGGCTTGCATTGCAAAATTGCAGAATATTGAAAACAATTCTAATCTACACCAATGGTTGAGTATTAGTATAGTGAGTTTTTTATCTGGAGACAACTGAGAACTGTTTCCGGCGTAATCCTCGAACAAGCGTTGGTGATTCGCTCAAACATGTTTTCCCTCGTGGTTGGCACTTCTGTGTGAACATCAGACTTTAAGTGGCCCCACAAAAAGAAGTCAGGGGAAGTAAGATGAAATGTTAGTTTATGTTAGAATAAAAAAATACAAAATCATGTTTGTTGCTTTTTGCGATTACAGTGTAATCTGTTACGAATCGAAAAAAGTTTCAAACAAAAACTACATACTTGATAGCGTAGAATCCGAATCTGCAATACAAAATGGGGGCTCCCATTTAAGATTTCAAAGTTGTCCCCCCTCCCACTCTGGAGGGGGTGAGGTGGGGGATTGAGTTCGACACCCTTCAGTGAGCCCCCTGCATTATAACAAATCTTATTAAGATCTTTTTTTTATTTGATGCAGTGTTTTAGAGATATTCCGTTGTCTCAAGATAAAAAAAACTCACCCAGTATGCATTCAGGACATATTATCACATAAAAATACGGGATATGGAAATTATGTAAAATATCCTACGTATTGCAGGATTTCAAGACACTAAACATTGCCCTGACAAAATGGACACATAACTTTGCGCCCGTAACTAGTACTAACAATATCTAAAGATATCTTGCTTCGAAAAGGCATGTTTTCATAAAAAAAATAATATAAATAAAGATACGATGCTCTACTGTAACTCATAGTTACAGTATAGACTGTCCTGATCCTATTCTTCTCTACGTGAAGTTCATATCAACATCTATATACATGTTATCCATTATTGTATTCTCTCTTACAATTACCCTGCTAATTTAAATTGTTTAACTATTAATAAACTCCGCTCAGTATAATACATTATGATGTTTTTGTAATTGTAAAGTAACCTTATCTGTGTTTCCACTTCACGTAAGAAAATACAAAGCTACATAACGAATGAAATAAAGGCTTAAGGTTGCTTTCACGATATGAATAGATATACTTCCACTTCACGTAAGAAAATACAAAGCCACATAACGAATGAAATAAAGGCTCAAGGTCGCTTTCACGATATGAATGGATATATTTCGCGAAAGACAGGAACAAACAGCTCCGTCCACGGCCTGGCTTTTATAATATGTTACAATTTAGTTTTTGGGCAAACACCTTATTGATTATAATTTATTGATAAAGTAAATAGTCAATTGTTTACATACAAACAGGTTGCTACATGTTTATTCTCGTGGAAGCAATATGAAAGATTTACTTCATACACAAGCCCTGTATTCACGCAATGAGTGAAGTATACTGGTTGAAGTCGCATTATGAAGCGAACGATCTACCGTGAATGATGATGAAAGTTTCGTTACCAATACTACTTGTAATTCTTCAATCGTGTGACAAAAAAGGAATAAAATAAATTGGAAATTGTTCCCTGCCAGCGTGGTTTTTCATTTAACCACCTATGTGCAAAAGTTACATACATTCACTGCTTTGACTGTAGTAGTAGCTAGCGAAATATAGTAACCTGGAGATTTTTATTTTATTGTGAATACGCGCAATGAGGATTCTGTGTGACCTGGAAAAAGAGCAGTCCTGTAAACAAGCATTCGTCAGTGAGGGAATACTTACGCTTCCAAGTGTACATATATATATATATAACGTCTCCAGATATGTACATAAAAACCAGCAGCATCTTAGTAAAAATGGCGACTCACACAATTACGATAATTTCAATTTAAGAATATTATATTTCAATCAGCTCGCAGTGCTAGAATTATAAAGGTGATGGGACGAGAACACACGAAATAGAATGCAGAATAAATTTTTTCATGTTGCCACCTTTGAATTGGTTAGGGGAGGGAAAGGAGTTGCAGAGTGTAAAATTCATCGTCTTAGAATAGAAACAAATAATGGTGGCGCTTCTAGAGGTTGGCTCGAATACAATCTGATATTTTCTAAAACATATCAGAGTGGGGATAAGAAACTTAACGATAGCAAGTGACTCACGGAAAATAAAAGAAAACCTGATTTATGTCCTGTTAAATTGTTTTATAAAATTTTACGCAAAAGTGGATCAAACATTGTTACTGATCTGTGCAGGAGATCAAGGGATGATGAGACATTTGTTTATTGGTTCAAATTTACTTTCTAATTGAAGCAGAAATTCAGCTATCAGTATGGGCCTTCATGCCGAGAATAAATATACTAATCATTTAAATCGAGCAAGTACTGTTTCATTTATATAAGTTGGAGTAAACGATCTGCTAGTCACTAAAATAACAAACCATTCAAACGCAAAATCCTTAAAATCTTAAGAAATTACAAATCGTTACAAATTAATTTTAACCATTCAATTAAGTCAATTTAATTGAAGATTCAAAGAATATGCAATGCAAAATAGAATAAGCTTGTTCAGTAGTTGTAAGTATGGCTTTTGAAAGAGATTTTTTCTTCTTTTAACTTAAGTTGGCAGTATAAGTTTAAAAATGTGTAAGTTGACTTATTCGGTGGCGCACTAGATCACAACTAAACGGCCTTATCATATAGCACAAGCAACCCAGAAGCACGCTGATTTTTGGGGCGCTAAAATTTTTAACATATTACCGGAGCGCTTCAAAGCCACGCCAATTAACACTTTTAAAACACAAATTAAATGACATTTATTAAATACCGCATTTTATACAATAGATGAATTTCTGAATTGTAGTTTTGCTTAATATTCCCATGTTTGTTATTCATGTACCTAATGTATATAATGTATTGACTTATTCGCATATATATATATGTGTGTTCTTTATTTTATTTTATTTACAGTGCTAGTTTCTATCGATATTTAGTTTGACATATTATTGTAATTTTTATTGCAAAATATATATATGATGATGATAATACACACTAAAAAATTTAGGTAATTTTTTTTTGGTAAAACTCACTATTTTTGATAATTTTCCGCACTGAATGGGGAGGTAAATGTATAGAAATTTAAGGAAAATGTAGAAATGTTAGAAATTTTCCCATAATACAGGTATTTTACGTGAATATTGTAGGAAAATTTTTGTTTCTTAGAACAAACTCTAACATAGTAACATTACCAAGAAAAATATTAATATTTCTTAGGAAAAACTTAAATTTGGAAAATTACAGTTAAAAATAATATCTTTTATTGAAATAAATTACCTTAACAGCAAAATTACGATTTTATTAAAGAAACCATTTATTTTATACAAAGTCTGTACAGTTACAGATAAAGTAATAGTACACTCTAAAAAAAGTTGGTAATTTTTCTTGCAAAAAGTAAAATTTTTCCTTACTGGTAAGAAGTAAAAGTAAAAAAGTAGGGGAAAATTTACTGAAATTTGGGATTTTGTCTATAATTCCAAAAATTTACCTCAATTATAGGAGT
Source organism: Protaetia brevitarsis (assembly GCA_004143645.1). Classification (NCBI taxonomy): domain Eukaryota; kingdom Metazoa; phylum Arthropoda; class Insecta; order Coleoptera; family Scarabaeidae; genus Protaetia; species Protaetia brevitarsis. The sequence goes on from RXPK01000200.1 coordinate 814,899, forward strand.
CTTTTTTTTAATTCTACGGAAATTTATTAAGTAAAATTTTAAAATTTCTTAGTAATACCTGAAAATTACATTCAAATTCATAAATTACTGCGGCAATTACAGGAAATTTCCCAAGTAAGAGTAAAATTATAAGTGAACGCATGCGCGCACTGGTGGTGTGGGGTGATCATGTTAAATCATGCATAGTCGTTAGCAGTTGTTTGTAGTCGCTATGTGGAGTCCATAATTGCGATATCAGTGGGAAAGGAAAGAAAATTGAGAGGTAAGTACCTACATTATATTTTCTAAATATGTACAGAAGTATTATATATTTCCACTAATTTGTCATGACTCGCTCATACCTGCACAGAACATTCTGTAGATTGCTGGATATTCTTGTACATGTTGCTGACATACATATAGTAGTCTACAGAGAACCATATGGAACTGTAAGCGAATCGTTGGTAAAATTATGCATATTTGACACGGCTTATGTCCAAAAATCTATCCACATCAAGCAACGGACGCCGAAATGTATGTACAAGAGCGCTGTCATGTATGTTTAATACCAGGTAGAGTGTTCTTTTTGTAACTAGATTCGCATCATTTCAAATGTGTTTTAATCAGCGGTAGTTCAATATGAATTCTTAAATGATAAATTCAATGAAATTTATAAATTCGGCCAATATTCTGCTATTACAAATCCAAATTCCATATCAAATCGACATGTACTCAGTTTGGTTTCTTTTCAGGTTAGTGGTCCACTACAAAGAAGTTGCGTTTTTCATGCTTTTGTCAATAGATACTCAATAAATAGTTTTCTTAAAATGCTGTTTTTTAATCTCCGAAATCCCCTTTTTCCGAAAGCACAAATCAGTAGCAGATTTGCAAAAATAACAGCTCTTACATACTTTTCCTGCTCGGGAAAAATACTCCGAAAAAAGTAGCTTTTCTAATGACATTTCAGCTTTAACTGAATTTTCCTGTGAAAATTTCAATTTCAACTGAATTTTCCTGTGGAAATTTCAATCTTAATTGAATTCTCCTGTGGAAATTTCAGTTTTAACAAAATTTTCATGTGGAAATTTCAATTCTAACTGAATTTTCCTGTATAATTTCAGTTATAACTAAAATTTCCCAGTGAATATTCCGAGTATATCAGGAAAATACTTCGTAATTTTTCTAACACCTGGAAATTTTCTATGGAAATTTCCAGTGCCGAGGGAATTATACAAAGGAGCTTTCCGTGCTAAATGGAAAAATCCTACAGAAAATTACATGAGAGTAGGAAGTTTACTTGCGCCAGTAAAATTCATGTACGGTTTTAGGGTGACAAAATTGCACCAAAACGGTACAGGAATTTTACCAAAAAATTTTTAGTGTGTAGATTTACGCCAAAATTATATTACAAAACTGTAAATCATCACGTCATGCTGTCCTAAACATATAACAGCAAAGTTTTCTGGCTGATAGTAGGAAATACGTTAATTATATTTTACAAATACAGAAATTGCCGTGAAGATTGCGGTTCTCCTATTTCACTACACTAGCTTTCCGTACTCGACATAGGTTTTCTACATAGCAGACGTAGTTATCAATAATTTATCTATTACTTGTCAGATAAATATTTCTTAGGAACTGTTATCACAACAATTGCCCAATTGCATACGATGGCCATTGATTTTTACGAATTAACCGCCAATGTGGAGAGACAACGGGTAACTGACGTGCAGTGGTTTTGGGTGAGCATTAGGAATTTTCATATTTTGTTTGTCCTTTATGTATTAAATTCTAATTAAATACACTCCACTCTCTTCTCAGGAAAAAAAATCGGAAATACTGAATTTTTCATCTTCGTACTTACGTATAGATTTTACTGATGTTTCTACCCCAATAACTGTTATTTTCTATAATAGAGTTTGCAATATAATGGATTTTTTTACGAAACTGTAAGGCATATAATTGGAATTTTGAGTTGATTATAAAGAAAAACGTTTTTCGTTTCCAGCTTTATCCAACTGTAGACAGATAACATTGTTCTTTATTTTACTTATATACAAGTAGCAGAAATCGTTAGCCAAGATGCGTTCCTGCAATAAGAAAGGAATGCAAACAATCCGAAGTCATCCCTTTTTTCGCTATCTCAAATTCAGTTTTTGCTTCATTATTTAAGGCCTTCATTCGCCGCTGATATCCGAAGCAAGGGAACGAAAAGCATCAGCGGTACGAAAGGAACAAAGCGGCGCTCGCGCCATCTAAGACCGCGAATGTAAATTTCAGCGAGCGCACGCGGTTTTGATGTTCGGTTCGGGGAAGTGTTAAAAGACAAAGGACGGTCGCGGCGCGCAATAGCCGCGATACGCCCGTGTAGGTATTGCGTGTCGCACGCACGCACACCACGACACAGCTCCGTGCCGCCGACAAACAAGGTCACAACACCGCGACGACACACACACACACACATTAATACATATACAGTTGTGTGTGCGCGGTGGACCCTCGACGGACTTTATCTCAAGAAGAGATATGTGAATTGCCGAGAGCTGCCGCGGTACTCGCCGCTACGTGGATCGAATATGCAGAAACAAATAAACGTGTGACCACTCCCACGGCGTCTCCCATTGGCCGACTCGCGCTGCCTGATGGCATTTAACTTTACACAGACGATTGGTTAAGTAATATAAAAATTCAAATTTAATATAGTCAGCTGCCTCTGTTAGTGATTCAGCTGGCTACTGAACGAACGAGTCGCCCGTTAGCCGGTCGCCGTATCCTCCGCCTGCGAGCGAGGCGGACTTAAGAGATGTGTATAGTTGCTGCCGGTGTGCCTGCATGCATTCGTATTCGTGTGGATGCGAACAGACCTTCTCTTGCAGGATGGATGGGTCGATGTATATACGCTATGTACCGGGGCGATGTCGTCGGCGGGTAATGACGGTCCCTTTTGGCGGCTAAATCAAGTGGCTTCGGCGAATGAATAAATTTCTGAACTGATGCGGCAAATCCCCAAATAGCAGTTATGGTAATCAAATGGAATACGTCGAAAAGTACAGGTGGTTTTCAAGATGGAGTATGTAGTTGTTCGATAACTTTATGATTCTACTGGTCTTTATATAAATAGTTTAAATAACTTTGCTGCTTTCAACTAAATAATTTTGTTATCATATACAGTAAAAGTCGTTTATGGCGTCTGCTCAGGAACCCCAAGTTATAAACGTTATATTAGGATGGACGTTATATCAGTCGGCAAGAAAATTAGTGTTAAATACCATAAAATTAATTAAAAACAATGATAAATAGATAAAGAAAATTTACTATTTATTCAAACATAAATATGCAGATATTTATTGAATGAAATTTAACATTTATTCAGACAAATTTACATTATTAAACTAAACTTTGCATTTTTAATAATAAAGAAGTTTTCATTTCGAGATGAAGAAGAGAAAATATGTTTCTAGTGGACTAACATTATTCTCTACATTTTTAATGTGCCATTGGGCTAGAGATAAGTCATCTTCTTCTGTATCGAAGAGACGCGGAGGCTGCTTCTTCGGCACTCAGAAGGATAATAATAATTTGCGGCTATCAGTAATAAGGTCTGGGACTTCTTCCCAGATCCTCCCAGAGTAAGGTTTTTGCCATGGTTTTCCCTTACTCCGTGGCCATTGATTTTATGTAAGTATATTATATATAATCAGTGTCCTTGGCGAATGCTGGGAGATAACGAAAGTCGTTCCATGGGCGCATTTAATAATAACTGATAGCTGACTGATTTACAGTAGACTCGCGATTATGTGAACTAATCACATTTCACATATTTTATCATTTCTCAAAAGTAGTATTCATATGGTCGCGAGGCTACTGTATTATATTTTTGTTATTAAGAATCATAGGGAAATTATTTAGTTAGAGTAGGATCATTTCAATTGTTATGGAACCCATATAGTACTTAGAATAGGTAGCCTCGTGTAGCACCTTTTTTAGGTGGAGCACGGGGGTTGGGGTGATTTGTAATAATTTAGTTTTCATAAATAAAGTGTATCGAAGAGTTCAGATGCTATAAAGTTTCCTACATGTTGTGATTCTGGTACAAAAGCAGCATGTCGGAAACAATTTCTGATTCACCAGGTATTCGATTTCAAGCTTTTGACACCATATTTATAGCATTTAAGATGTTAATGTTAATTTCTTAGTTTTATTGTCATTTCCGATCATTTTCATTATCAAAAAATTTCGAAAATAAGTTTTCAATAGTTTAATGATCCCTGATCTAGAGGTTGGAGAACAGAAGTTGTGTTTGGAGGTAAAACACACAGCGCCGATTTCTCCAAATTCTCGTAACGGTTGAATGTGACAAGTTATGTTCGCTACAGATGGTGACATTTCTGTCACCACTTACCTAAACGAACAATAATTACACTTTTTATTTATAGGAAGTATCTTTCACTTATTTGCAGCCATTTCAGTATTATAGCTAATATAGCTAGACGTGAACTGAGATTCCATTCGCATGATGTCTGCACTGGACGCTATAACCAGTCGTAGCGTCTAGTACAACATCAAGCCGTTTATGTTAATCTGTTTGAAGGATCTACCAACACTATGAATGTTTGATGCTATAAGCTACATTTCGTTATTAGCGACGACGTAATAAACGATTTTTGCTGTATTTGGGTTATAGGATTTATTTGAAATAAGCACAGTGTTTAATTAATTGTAAGTATTCACATTGAAATAAAATTAAATATCGCATTATATTTTGTTTATATAGCAAATACGGTTAATATTTATATGTAGTACAAAAATTGTCCTATAGATGGCGCTTCTCCTATTTCATTCCAGTAACAGAACGCATTCAACACAAATAGCATGGCAAATACGATTATAACATGTTAATCTGGCATATTTACCCGATACACATCAAATAGGAGCTGTGATCATTGAAACTCCCTTTATACCACACTACGGTGGCGTACATTCCATCCCCAATACACGGGGCAAACGCTTGGTGTTTACAACATTTTAAGCACATGAGCCTCCATATATGATAGATATGGACATATTTTTTATTATCAGTAATCGACAATTTTTGAATGAATCAAAAATAATCACGGCATTTTGTTAAACCAACAGAGTTTGTTTATTTAAGGGAAAATACTTCTAGCTATTCGCTCAAACAATACCTTGTTAAAACAAAGAAGAGATTTCGATATTATATTCGAAATTTGAGAAGTTGAAACATACTATATATTTGAATTAACCGAAATTATTTGATTGATTTGAATAAAATTTTAGTTAACAAACGAAATTATTTTGCGGTCTGAAGTAAAAATCTATTTACCACTATGTAAACGAATAATTTTGTTGGATAAGATGAAATTTGGTTTACGCAAGCAAATCGTATTTTCTTTGTAGATGTAAACTGAAAAACGACTCCAAACTCGTATTTTTAATTATCAAATTACGCAGACGTTGAACAAAAAGTAGGCAGTAAAAAAAATACAGTAACATTCCAGGTATTTTTTGCGTCTCATATATTACCGTAATTTTACAAGTAGCTAAGGAAAGTTACAACAGACTGTAAATTTTCAATTTACAGTGCTTAAATGTAAAGGTACACTAATAACATTTTTAAAGCTTTTTTGTTAAAATTGCAGTTATTATTATTTTCTGTGTAATTGTGAAAAATTTACACAAAGATCTTCTGGTATCGTCAGAGCAATGTAATGTGTTTGCACACGATGTTTTACTGACAACTTTTTTTCTGAACGTTTATCACAGGAAGCAAACGTCATTTTCGAATACGATTCCCTTATACTTAGAAAATATTTCTGTAAAAACATTCTTCATAGAAACGGATAATTAAGAAGACCTAAAGCTTTTAAATTAATTTATTAACGATTCTATTATAGTATATACAGACCAGGCGCGTATACAATGAGGAGGTAATAGCGGTACATACCCCCTCCCACCCTCATGAGCCAGCGAAATATAGTTTTAAATTAATATCTTGCATTTAAAGACAAACAGTCATCCTTCTTTTTTTCTTTTTTTGTGTAATTTCCCCTCCCCTGATGACACTCTAAAAAAACAGGCAATCTTTTTCTTTGATTAAAATAAAAATCATCTCAACTACTCCCCTCCACCCTCCCTCCCTATAAACTTAGGTTGTATACGCGCCTGATACAGACACAAATATTAGAAAACCAAATAATAATAGATAATATCATTGAATGTTCATAATTAGGTGTGGAATAAATGAAAAGTTCGTAGAATATAGGTAGGGAAGATTGGGGCTGGTTGTGACATGGGTAGGTAGTTACAGCGGGAACTGTGGATAAACATAGAACGCTATATTAAAGTTAGGAAGTGGCAAATGATCGACTGATGGGGGTGTGGTCATTTGCCACTTCCTAATGTCATTATAACGTTCTCTGTTTAGCCACAGTTGCCGCTATAGCTGCCTACCCCTGTCACAACCAGCCCCAGTCCCCCTACCTCATAATTGATATTTATTTACTATTTATTTTCTATTTATGTTCTATTTACTCTCAAGCGGCGACATTTCACTATTCATCAGAGTTAGCCTTAATGCATAATCCCATAATAGTCGTCACATATGAAACATAAAATAACAAATGAAATAACAACTTAATTTAATATAAATAACCAGACATCGTGGGCCCAACATCTAAGTCTTCCTTCTCCCTGTCCGGTCTTCTTGAGTAGATACCAAATCCTAGGTAGTATAGCTATGTGTTCGAGATCATGTTCAGACACAAATCCTCTCTCTTTCCAACCACTCCATCAGCATCCCGAATGGAAAATTAGAGTTTTAATAGTGGCATTTGCATTGCGAAGTAAATTTACTACCGAACCTTTTTCATGTATGTACATTGATGACAAAACACTCGCGCGTGCTCGTAGTAATAGAAATTTTATTTATATATGTGAAAATTGAAAGTGTAAGACAGTTGTCTCTAATAATTAAATTCACATTTCACACAATTATTTGTAGTAGTTAAATTTTTTTACTTAAATGAATAAATGTTTAAATAATATAAATCAGTTAAATAATGTTCTTTCCATTCAGATTTATTAATATTAATAATAGCTACATGTTTCGGCCGAAACTGGCCATCTCAAGCCGCATACAAGTTTTCATTATCACCTACATATTTCTACATTGACGTTAAAAGAGCCTGAAGATGGCCAATTTAGGCCGAAACATGTACCTATTATAAATATTAATAAATTTAACTGAAAAGAACATTTGTTTATTGTTAGTAGCTTTGACATATAACTATCAAAATAACCGCTCTAATAAATTACAAAATCATAGGTAACTTCTTGCTTCAACATTGAAATTACTAAATAAAATTGTGTAAAATTTAAATTTCGTTATTTGTTTTGAAATACGTTCTTCAAGCAAATCTGTCGCTTGGATATGAAACAACTTTGTAGCAGACCTTTGATGTAAGGTACATTCAATATTATTAATATTGATTTTAATTTTGTGTAATTTGTAATGTCAGATTATGTCATTATGTTGTCTTGTGGTCATGGTGTTATATTACTAGGTATTTTGTGTTTTATCTTCTGGAGATAGGTGGAGCCAACATTAAAATAGTACCAGCCTACTATTGACAAGCGGTTTTAGAACCATTTGCGGGGTTTCGAATATACTGTGAATGACTATTATAAAATTGCAAACTACTGTTGTTTAATGGAAACATTTATTATTTGGTCCTTCGAACTAAAGTATTATTTATATATCCAATGTTAGCTGCGAACTATATAAGGAAGACTAATATTATTACAATTGTGTAACAAGTATATTACGAATTATATTTATAAAATAAAATGTAACGAACTACTGCTCCTGTGTATTTATCTCTGAAATATAGGTATTAGAAATATAATGAAATGCAAAATTATTTTTGGTTTGAAAAATTACATGACAAAGATGTAACGTTTCATATTAATTTACATTCCTATTTGAATATTACCAAAGCAAGGAGGTCTGCGTTCGGAGCGAACACACGCACATACGGGTATCGATAGAAAGTTACCCCATTGCCCGTATAAGTCATCCTCTAGTTGTTTTGACCGAGTAAGAAAAACACACCCATGTATAAAAAGTACATACGCCCATAAATCACGTGGAATATTTCAATGCACAGCGATGACGCATATATACGACACGAACCACAACGCAGCTGTGTTTTCGCAATATTCCACGCATTGGCGGCGTCTTAGATGTAGCTGTATATTTATAATTTATGCAACACTCAAATATCTCCGTTCAGGCATTCATTGAAAAGTAAGAATTGCTAAAACAATTTATATTTTGACTACGTTTTAAGCACTGTAACAAGATAAAAATATATAATTGTATTACTTATTTAAAAAGGTAATAGTGACATTTTCTTCTCACTAACTATTTAAAATAATAAAACAAAAACTTAGTAAGTCTTTTTATCATTGATTAGAAATAATTCACGTATTATTAATATCAAAACATTGTAATTTTCCACAATACATTTGAAAATGATGGTAAGTTTAGAATATCTAGCGGCACGTTAAATTTAAACGATTGTTACAAAAATGTATTAAAACTTAATAAATCCAATCAACGCCCCTACCTCAAGACTTCTATTCAAAATATTGATGCAACTAGGTCAAAAATGCGGCGGGTCAGGCGTCCAAAATTACCAACGAAACCCATCGCAAAAATTATATTTCACTTACTACATTGAATGTAATCTTAAAACAACTACATTAACACTTATTAAATTAAATTTCCGCTCCTGTAGTAAGGTAAGTAATATTTGCGATTGTTTAAAGATTTTATAACGATTCTTGAACCACTAGTAGACATAAATATAATAAAATAATAACTTATTAAATGATAAATGTAATATTTACCAAATCATTCAAGTAATTCAACATGTTAATCTATTTTTCTCGTCCGCGAAAAATATGGATGCCTTAGAAGCCTATAAAACTCTGCTTGAACGACTTCTATCATCCCGAACGATAAATGTTTAAAATTCCCTTGCCACAATATTTCTCTCAAATAAATTAAACGCTGAAACCTACGGTGAAAAAAGGTACTAATGCAAACTATAGTGATCCACCGCTACCAGTTACTTACTGCAGCCGTCGTTATTCCAGCCCCTTTCGTAGTCAATTGTGAAACGAGAGAACGAACATTTAACCAGCGCTGTTGCTGCTGCATAATGCCCTCGTCCGTGGGATAGATGGCAAAAAGTAGTTCTGATGAATATTTCCATTAATTGAAATAAATCAGCACGATGTCAACGTACACAGATATTGCTGTTCGCCACGGGCTCTTCTCAAGTACGAGATAGAATGCTGGACTTTGACGTCTTCCCTTCGCCTATCGGAGCCGATAGTAAGTGCAGATAACGATGAAATATAAAATAGTAACGTTCGATATGTAGTAGTCATGTATAGTTTACTGGTGGGGATATAGACGTGATAAAAGAAAAAGACACGAGCAATGTGTCATCGTAATAAAGAATTGACAGGATGATTGTACTCACAGGTATAATCGTGGTATGTAGCACTTGATGGTTTGAGTAAATTAGTGCGGGTAGCATTGGAATAAGTATATGAGGTAGTTTGGCATATGTTTTGCATTATAATAACAATAATACGCATTTTATATGTAGGAATGAAACATGACTGCGAGAGAATGCATAACATTAGATATATCTGTGAACAGCTGCTAGTTGCTATCATGAAATCCATCATACATAAATTATTATTTGTAGAAAGGTATCGTATGGGGTTTATAGCGAAAAGCAGTTGCAGAAAAGACAAAGGAAATGATTGCAGTAACTATATGTACATATTGTGATAATATAATAATAATAAATAATTGTCAATCATTTTTTAATCTCAGCCTCGTTAAAGGATTCGAAATAACGATATCTGGGTAGAATCACTTACCTTGCCAGTATTCAGATTGTGACTTTTCGACAGCGTGACCACTGTGTAAACTGTACAAATTCCTGTTTATCTGCTTGGACGAGGTAGGTATTTCCTGCCAAATCAAATGATGGTTAACATAAAAGTGTGGTGTAAAGAAATAGCCGATTATCAAGGAAAAACACAGTTTCTCAGGCAAATGTTAACTCGTACATTGTAAATCAAATAAATATGGAATATTAAATACAAATTTAAATGGAAACTGGATATTAACAGGTATTTTAATTCTTTTACAAAATTCTAGTTACACTTAACCTATAAACTCAGTTAATTGTTTAAAATGCTGATTAAATTCTGAAGTTTTAACAAAAATACACATTATGTTTCAAATTTTGAAATTGTTCATGTTACGATCGTTTCTTTTTTTAAGATTAATGATAAAATACGAATTTCTAAATGCCTTAAGGAATAACTAAACTAAGTAATATAGATCATGGGGTCGGATTATTATATTGTTCTTTAATTGTTTTATATCGTTTTAAATATGAATTCTGAGCTCTTTTTTAACACGTGTTATGAAATGAAGGGTACAGGCTTTTTTATTCTGTGGACTGCCTCCTTGTTGACGGTGGAATCTTCAGAATATCCTGTCGTCTGGTCACTTTTAAATGATAGTGATGCCTTGTAGCTTCTCTCTGCATTTTCCAGGACTTGAAAAATATCTGGCTAGATGATTTTTTATTTTTTTATTTTTATTTTTAATTTTTACCTACGCGACTCTCCTTCAATTCTTTTCTAAAACAAACCTCTTTTTTTCAGATCATGGCTTTCCAAAATCTTCGTATTACCCAAATATTACGGCATTTTGTCGGTCGTCAAACATTCATACACGGCTCCATAGGCGTTGAATCTGCCACATTCTGGATTATTAAATAGTTGAATAAAGTTTAAGTATATGTTAAATTAGAAACACTCTTAATTTAAATATTAACAATAGAAAAATAGTATATTGAAACACTAGTGTTACAATGGCGTTCGTTGTAATACGAGTACAAAAAGTATTATAATACCGTTTATGTGTTTATAAGAGGAATCATATCAAAAGTGAGACATTTTCATTGAACAACTACTGATCTATCACTGTTAGATATCAAGAAAAATAACTTATTTATACCACCACAAACTCCGTAACGCATATCAAGGTGTGTTCATGCACAATTTGTAAATATGTAATGTCAAAATTTTCAATTTTTTGTAAGCTCCAGTTGAAATGTGCACCGTGAGAACTATATGTTGTGTTAAGAAAATATTTGTATGATACTTTATGTTAGTAATAAATGTTTAAATAGTGTTTTTTTTCCTCTTAGATAGGTATGTTCGTTGTATATGTGATCAAATATTTCATTTATATTTCTTTCATATAATATGCTACTTTAATTAATATTTTACATATTTACAGCCTTCGAAAAGTTTTTTTTTTTATTTTATAACAACAACTATAAACTGATTAGTATCCATACCAGAACTCAAATATAGGTCTTAGAAATCGAAAAGAGTTCCAAACATTGTATGTATCAAGCTTTAATATTTCAGTTTTAATTACTCTTAGTTACTGCTGCAAAATCAAAAATTAAGAGGTTTTCCACAATAATACTGATATCTAAAATATTAATCAATATACAAGAAATATTGAAAAAAAATATATATAAATGAATATTAGAAGATCATATTAAACTAATATTTAAAAACAATATGTATAAAATATTTAAAAAAAAACTGTCGTGTATGGTATAAAAATATTTAGTTTTTATATTGATTTATTATATTTGTGCTACTTGATGGGTAACAGTTAAAATTTGCAATAAAATCTACTGCATAAATCATTATTATTACAATATCTTTCAGTTAATAGCTTGACATATTTTGTTTGTTTTCACGTGATGACTTAATTTAAAAACAAAATTAACAAGCACGAACGTAAAGATGTCTCAAAGTGAGATTTAAAAATGTGTTTGTGCACTTACGAAAATTTGCAACGGATAAAATAAAGCAAGCACAGAGACAATTGTCGCTTGCGAAGTAAGCGCTCTAAAAGTTTTAATAAGGACAAAGTTAATGAAGTTTCCCTGTAGCTAGGCTACCTAAAACTTTATTCCGAACCAAATGTACCCGAAGGTTATATTAAAGTCGTTAGAAACGCTCTAAGCTGTATTTAACTTTGTCAATTGCGACTGGACTGTGTCTCAATGCAAAAAGAGAAATAACAGAATCGTTTTATTCTCTCTCCCTTCATCGATAATTGTGAAGTAAACTTACACAGTAGTAGTAATTTTTAATTTATTATGTACTCATAATGAACGCTTATAGTTAAAATTCAACGTGATTCCTTGTTCTCCAAATATTATAAAAATATGATTTGCATGATTTTTAATTAAATAAAATGAAGATAATGTCATGTTAATGATATTTTAAGACATCAGTATAATATGAAATATGCCATTTGTTTAAACGTGGCTGAAAACTTTTCACTTCAATTGAAACACAGTGTCATAAGCGCAATTTGTTTAAAGGAACGAAAAGCATTTCGTCTATTAGAAAATAAGTCATATAGAAATGTTGGTAAATTGTTGCAAGCAATAACTTTATGAAATTTATTAGTAGGGCACAAAAATAAGATGATTTTTGTATGATGAACAGAGGTGGTGAGAAAGTATAAATAAAATGCAGCGCGTATATGTGAAAATAAAATAAGAGAATACTTACATAAAAATGACTTCATTTCGTAGATAAACAAATACACATACAAAACAAATCGAATAATTATATTTTTAAACTCATTTTAAACAATAAGGACAAAACTATTTGATACAACGCGCATTTCTAGAAAAAAAAATATCCGTCAAAATTTATCCGGATTATCTGGAGATCCGGGTTCATCTCGGCGCTTTTTCAGACTTTAATATTTATGTATTACAATACAACAATTCATGTCAAATATAAACACAATTATTAAATAATCGTACCAAATGTCAAGATATAACCACAAACCATATATTTTTAAAAAGAGAAAAAAGCACTCTCTCCAACTATGCCACAGTCTACTACGACTTACATTTAAAAAATTTATACCGCAGGCGAAAAATGAATGCATAAAGTTAAACTCTTAAATCAGAGTCGATTCTACTCGTAAAATAATGTTAAAACAATTTCTTCGTATCATTAAAGTCATGCGAGTTATTAGGCTTTCTGGAAAAGTGAAAAAAAAACAATTTTTGGCTATAACTCAAAAACAAAAGAATATAACTAATTTTAGTTTTCGCCATTGAGCATATCTAGGAAAAAGAGATCGAGACTTGGCTACTCGTTTTTTCCTATCTCTGACGGTTACAGAGATGCCCTTTTATTCTGACAACAAATTTGAACCAGCTCGTACACTAATATAAACAAAAAACCATTAAATCGTACTTAATATAGAATATAGATGACACTGGGCGTACGCAAAAATCTTCAGTTTTTAATTAGTCGAAACCACCCAAAACAATTGTGAGATCTTTACAACGTAATTTGAAATTCACAATTTTTTAAATTGATTTTATTCTCAAATGTGTAAATTGAATCTTGAATTACTTTTAAGCATTCGTCATCTTATAAAGCAATAATGAAGTATATTAAATTATCTTTTCTGTAATTTATAGAGGGATCCCACCGTGTTCCTGCAGAAATATTTTATTTTATAACTTCCATTTATGACATTTTTATATAATCGTTTGATCTACGGATAAAAACTTTTGTTATTTTGCGTTCCTGCCTACCAAGCACGAAATTAATATTAATATAAACGTTTTCTCCTGTAACTTGTAAATAATATGACATAATATCATAAAAGCAACATGTTTTATTGAAGTATACAAAACATTCAATTTGATTCAAAGATTGTCATTTTGCTGTTTTATAAATATTTTTAATTGTATGTGAAATAATTGTCTCTTTATCCATAAACTATTTCTTTATTATATTTTTTAAAACAACATGTTTCGGCTTGCAATGAATGTCATCATCAGGTCTTAAAAAAACGTCATATCGACAACACTGGATAAAATAGCCGCTATAGCCAATCGTGGATATAGTTCTCTATATCCGTGATTGGCATATTAATGCGTTCAGCAATTTTAAGTTGTTCTTTATCTTATTGTGTTTCAATTCAGATAGTAATTTTTACTATTTTTATCTAGTATTTTCGATATGACGTTTTGTTTTAAACCTGGTGGTGATATTTATTCCAAGTCGAATGATATTGTTTTAGAAATATAATAAATGGTTTATGAATATAAAGAAAACAACAATTATTTATACATCCAATTACTAATCCCATTCAATGATTTTCAACAGATTTAATTGTGTTGTCGCATTCGTCGGAAGAAGAAGAGGTTGCGGTAATTATTTAAAAAAAAAATATTATTGTTATAGTGGACGTCCGAAGAAAATCCTCTATCTACTATAAACATTTTGAATTGGTTAAAGCAAACTAGCTTCGACAAGTCAATTTCCGTTACGAAAGGTCCAAAGCTTACTAAATAGTTAGTGTTTGTGTATTGTGTTTGCATCGAAAACTTAAATATTGACAATAGAAATCAATTTTCAGATGTAAAAGTATTTTAGTTTATTTCAAACATTATTGTTGGATTCAGTTTGCTCATATTTTTCTGTCAACTAAAATTTATTCAAGATCAACATTCTTATAACATTTTGTCATCAGAGACATCTCCGCAGATACGTTATTTTGCTATGCTACAAACGGAACATAATATGGGGCATTTTAGTATTTAGACATTAGCAGTTTCAGAGATATAGCAGACACCTAAAAAGTTTGTTTCTATGACATTTATGATACACAAAAGTGTTTACTGGGTATATAGTATAATTAAATAAATAATAAATAATAGTTTGTCTGGGTTTTTGTTCGATTTGGTCAAAAAAAAATAGCATGTTAACGTTTTTTTTTTTTTACGGCTGTCAATGTATCGACCCCAAATGTTACCACTGAATTTCTCATTATTTTATACATTTTAACTTTACTTTAAACACAAAGATTTTTCACTGACACTGGTAAGATACACTCCCAAGTATAGATATTCCATCGCTCGTTTAATCATTCCTGTTTCAATGACACAAAATGAAACGCTTCCATTTTTATGTTTGCAAAAATCAACTTCAGAAATGGGATAGGCACTTTTAAAGCACATCTTTAAGATCTTATAACACTTAAAGCATACAAACGCCATGTCGTTGTCGGTTGTATATGTCCGCGAGTTGGAGTTAGATAAATTCGCTATTCATTTATGCAAATATTCACCCGTTCAGTCCGAACGTCTGTACGTTTTCCCATTAAATAAGACCGATTAGCGGCGGTAATCTATTCAATTTATTTGAGCGCAATATAAATTGCGACACGCTCCCCAATGCGTTCGCAACGAAAATAAATTATTTATCAGCTAGCGCGCAGTTTCGCGATCTAAAAATGGTCATTTTCGACTAATGCATGTAAATAATCGTTTGAAAATGGTAACGATTAGCAAACAGATGCATATAAATCGCAACGCGGCCGCCGTTTCATCGCTCTCCCTGCTGTCCTAACGCGTTCTAGGTTGCCTGTCCGCCTTAACAAGTATTCACCGTACATACATGTCCGACAAAACTCCTACATCTGCTGATCTGTCTGTTCTGGTAATGTCATTCAAGGAGACCGTGGCTATGCTAGAAGCTAGAGCAACCGGAGAAGGATGTCAAAGTCCGCTTGTTCATTTCGTTTGCTTCGGACGTCTATCGCAGTGCTTCTGGTGAGCGAAAAGGAAGTGTCTTATTTATGGATTACTTGAACTTGAGGCTAGCGTGGCACGTTCACTTTGCCGCCTTATACTTGTGGTGGACTGTTGCCGTGGACTAGAAGAACGAGCTGATCTTATGATAATGGGAGAGAATAAAAGTGCACTTGAGCGTCTGATGCTCTCTTCCTATGGTGGTTATGTGTTTAATGAAAACTGCAATTTACTTTTTGCCGTGTCGCCACGACTATAACCCTTTTAATATTTAATTGACCAACATTAATTAGTAGGACAGATTTGTATAATATAATAATTGGATTAGATTTATTATTGATTAAAAGATTAAACAAACTAAAAAAAAAGATTGGTAAAGTTCTTGTACGAATTTGAGACAATTTTGTGCCTTTAAAATCGTGCAGTTATTTTACTTTTAGAAGTGATACTTAGGCAATTTTTTCAAGGTTTTTTTCATGTACTTTGGAATACTCACAAGTAGAATTTCTAAGGTAGTGATAATTTCAGTATTTTTGATTTTTTTTTTCCTCAACAAAAAGGAAAATTTCATAGAAATGAAAGTGCCCTGCTACACATTGAGATAGTAAACTAAACAGTAAAAAGTTGCATAATATGGTGAGGAGCGATTTTAGAAGGTTCTGGTATCAATCCATAGAGGGCGCGCACGTCACTAAGAGCGCGAACTTTGAATGTGTATCCTTATATTTTCTCTCTTACATTATTATTGTTCGAAAATTGAATGCATTCTTGTTGCAAATGTACACACTATGCAAAAATTATCGCAATAATACAATCATTTTCAACCAATAATGTCAAGTTCGTAAACGCATGAAGATATATAATATTTCGCAGAAAAAAAACATTATTGTTTCTTATAATTTTATAACGAAGTGAACTCACATTACATCTTTATAGCAATATCAATTATTCTTAGACTATTACCTACCAGTGGGCACCTAGTGGAAACCAAAATAATTTTGTAAATGCTGGTACTGCGCCAAAATTAAACACTTATTAATATAAAAGTCTCATTAGGGATGAAAATATATGAGTTCAAAATGTATTATTTCTATTCAACGTATTACGGAAACACAGTACAATATCTTTATATCTACTTCACGAAAGTATATTTTTGTGAAACTGTTATTTAAAATATATAGCTTTCATTTACTTTTCCAAATGCCAGAATGGCGCTTCAGTTAACTCGAACGAAAAACGAAAAAGTCATTTTTGCTTTAAAATAATAAGTTTTCTTAAAAGAAGTGTTACTTATCAATGCAGTGAAATAAAATTATCGAAATGGTTAAGAAATGCAAGCAGTTTTTGCAGCGTAGGACAAGGAATTATTGTACTGGTATACTTGCGCCTAAATTATATGCAATCTAATTAACATTTTTTTTTTGAAAATGTAGTTTCCTCATACTTAGGCAACTTTATCTACTTGCATATTGATTCCTGCGCCTCTGAGGATTGATACCTAAACTACCTCTCCTTCGGAGGAGAAAACGTCAAAATTTGTCAATTCCAGTTGGACACTCCCGACCTTGGTAGAGTTTATTTAATTGGAATTTAATGCATAAAAGACAAACAAAATATAAAAATCACTAATCCTTACCCCAAAAATCACTGCAAGCCGACTGCCCGTTACTCCTCCATATTAGCGGTTAATTCGCAAAAATCAAGAGCCACAGAATAAAATGGGCAAACTGTTGTGATAATAGTTCCTAAGTAATATTTATCTGGCAAGTAACAGATAAATATTTGGTACCTATGTCTGCCATATAAGAAACTTATATCGAGTGTAATAAACTAAGAGAACCGCCATCTTCACGCCAATTTCTGCACTCGTAGTATATGTTTAACCAAATATTATACTAGTACACATATAGTCAAAGTACTGTTTCACTGGCGAAGTGTAGATGGCGCCACTAGCACTATCATTGTGCATTTGTAGTGGTAATATATTTCCATAAGAGAATGATTGTAGTGCCATCTATATTTCACCGGTGGAACAGTTCTTGGACTATCCGTATATTAGTATAATATTTGGTTTAAAGTATTTGCTACTATAGGCTAGAAAACTTTCCTACTATATGTTTAGAACATTATGACGTAATGATTTAGGTAACACAATTTTGACGTAAATCTACTATTACTTTGTCTGTAACTGTACCGACTTTGTATTAAACAAATAGCTTCTTTGAGAAAATCGTGCTTCACTGTAAAAAGGCACCATATAATCACTGTAAATTTACACAAAAAATTAGATATTACTATGACAATCAATGCAATATTAAAAGAAAAGTACACGTACAATGGTTTCAAGGTATAATTTAATTGTACTGTTACCTTAAAACACTATCGTTACTGGAAATAGCAATAGAGCATTGCAAAAATACTGTAAATTGACAAACTTAATAGGTAAAATTACATACTGTTGATTATGGTGCTCTGCATTATATTTCAGCTTAAACCAGGGAACCTTACAAAGTAAATGTAACAGAAATAAATATGTAATTAAAGTAATTAGTTCAAAATATGAATTGTGTCAATGCTATGCGGCTTGCAACATTACATATTTTCGAAATAGCAGGATCAAATCCAAAAAGTTGCAGTGTTTACTCGAATCCCTAGTATGAATAGATATCACGTGGTAGAACCACCGAGGTAACACGTGCAGTATTCAGAATTGCACAAATGTTTTTGGGACGCAGGTCCCCGAGGGTTAAAACTAAACTTTTATAATTCATATATTACAGTAAAAATATATTAAACTGTTCTAAGTATACGCATGCGCACCTTATTTATTTCCTTACCATTTGAAAATCATTTTTAACTGTTATTTTTCAAATTGTAAGAAATTTTAATTATTTCCTGAGAGATATTAGTATTTTTCTTAGTAATATTACATTGTTAGCGATCTTTTTCTAAGAAACAAAAAGTTTCTCATTAATATTCTTGTAAAATACCTGTATTATGGGAGAATTTCTAACACTCCTTAAATTTACCACCCATTTAATGCCGAAAATTATCAAAGTGATTTTTACCAAGAAAAATTACCTAGATTTTTTTTAGTGTATAACAATATTACTTGCATTTGATTGTAAATTCGTAGCTTCCAGAGACATATTGCTATTCCTACATCCTCCCTTTAAATATAATGGAAATAAATGTGGTAGCGAATAAATATCACTTGACATAACGTCTGACCCTTTAAAGCGAAATGAGTTAACAAAGAAGGGTTGTAGAGAAAGTAAAAAAGACTTCTTCAAGAGAGAGATTAACGAAGTACCTTTACGAATAATTATTTATAAAAAACTACAGAAAAAGAAAAACTAATAATAACTTCATCTTATTCATGAATCTATTCTTCAAAATATTTTTTTAGGAATTACTATAAATATATACATAAAACTCTTACAAAATTAAGCCAAGAATAATAGTCGTACTTGTGGGCGTATACAACTGAGAACGCGTTTTAATTGTGTATTATCTACCACTACATACACTCTAGTTATCTAAGACAGTCTCATTGCATTTACCGACCGTGAAACTGGCTGCACTGGTATACACCACAACTTCAATAAAGAAAATTACATTTCTAAAAATAATCCAATCAATTACACCAGATAAACATATTATAAAAGCAGCTGTCCCAGACCTAGAGCGTATTCGTCGACTAACGTCACATCAGTAAGTGATACAGTTAATTTAATACGTTGACTTCACGAGAATTAATTTACCAATTTTCCAATTAGAATCCGCCCCTTATCGTACAAGGAGTATTATTTAATTCGATTATATGCCAAATACTAAAAATAATCGGTATAATTGTACTATTACTGGACTCACTGACTGTTGATCGAGGCTAAAATACTATTTTAAGAGCCTATACTTAAAAACGAACTAAATTAGTTAAATATCGGGTGTAATTATCTAATTTAATAGAAATTAAATACTCCAAAGTTAATTAGTGAATTGAACACAGCGACTTATTATATTATATTTAGTTGATACACAATTAACCTCTAAATGTTATTTTACATATTAATGATGTGAGAAAAATGGGGGATGTACAAACGCGGATAAAAATAAACGGACGTGAAGTCTTCATATCTTTTTGCCATCCGTTTACAACAGTATTTAACTTAAAAAGCTACCCATATGTGCGTTTTTTTTTTCAAATTTGTGGAAGGTATCTAAAATCGCACCTGTTGAGGTTTGGTCAAGTCAATTGAGAAGTAATTACAATTACTTCCCATAGTCGGTAAACTTCTTTTATTATTTTCACTACTGTAGAACAAAAATAAAATGACTTAAAGCTATTACGCCTGTATGAGCAAACTTTTTATCACTTATAGGTAATAATAATATAATATAAAGTGTCTCCCCGGATGGACTGAACAAGAGAGAAAAAGAATACTTGGAACTTAAGTTACTAATTAAGTAAGTCTCAGTAAAGATTCACAAATACGTAATGACATTGACAAATAACACGTAACTTGATTTACTTATTAGGTTACCATGGAAGATGGCAGGATAATCTGATTTAAACAAAAACATCAAACTTAGAAACCTTTCCACTTAAATTTAATTCCTGTAATTTTCTCAGGTGCTAAGAAGAATATTTAGATTTTTCTTTCAGAATTGGTGATTTTGATCACTCTAATAATAAAGCTATATCCTCGACTTTTCGATATACTAAATCATGATGTATTATTTGCCATTCTCCGTTTTATAGATTTTACACAAAAAAAATGTATTATCAATCTGAATATCATTAATTATTCAGAAATCGAAACTTGTATATATTTAAATGAACTAAATCTTGTTGGTTAGAACACACAATATACTCTTAGAACAAATAGTATAAATATTTGCATTGAAGTATACTTCCTCCAAATGAACATTGTTATTGTTGTAAGGAATAAATCTATGCAATCATAGTGAGAAAGTCTGTAGATTCAAAATAAAATCCCTTATACGATTGGTATAATCAATTACAATATAAAATTATTGAATGTTTTGTACTGAAAATATGAAATATCAAATTGAAATTACCATAACATTGAAACATTTGAAACGAATTTTACCCCACCATTTATTGCACTAAAACTTATCTATCATTGGTTCCCTCTTTTTTTAGAGAGGTTTAGGGGGTTTTGCATATACATACGCTTTACTTGGCGTCATTTTTTGATTGACTAGCGAACAGTGTTGTTGGTTGTGAGTGTAAGTAAATCTAAATGGATACCCCAGCCGTTTCACAGCTACTTAGAGAATGGGATGGAATGGGGCTGATGCACAGATGCTACCATTAAAATATTCGAAAGTAAGTACGTACGTGTTATCTAATATTAAAGGATTACTGGTTTAAAAAACTTTGAAACAATACTTAGAGTCAGCGCTATTGTGTCGATAATATATGAACATGGTAGGTGTGTACATTAACAATTTTTGTAAATATTTGCTAGTTATTAGTTTTCAGTAGGTAATACCAGCAACTTATAAGACTGATTGAAATTATATCTGTAACCAACGCCGACTAGATACTAGGGCCAGGCATTGAGTGGAAAGTATCCCGAGAACATGACAGATACGCATAACATCTATACCTCTATGCATCAATATCCCGTGCGCACTCCTGGAGTACCCCGATACGCTACCTTCTCCCAAACATTGTAAAATTATAAAGTATGACAGTAAATTTATTTAATTACATAATATTTCTTTATTTATTAATTTTCCCCTACCGAGGTTTTTTGGTGGTACAAACACAAAATTAGTAGGTAATTATTACTCTTGAATAGTGGAAATGCTTAGATTAAGCAGGTAAGTATTATCAGTTCAATATACTTATATTTTGGAAGCAAATAATAGCAATACTTCTATATACTTTATCAGATGTACATAAATTACTAAGGCATAAATATAATAGTTTCCAGTCGAGAAGATCTCTTTTACTCAAATCTAAAACAATTATTTTTGTGGTTAAAATATTATATGTTCATAATGATTTTAGTATATTGATTAGATTTGAACTAAAAAATTGTTTCATCTAACAAATTCACGGGTTTGGAAAATTGAACAAATTTTATTCTCAATATCTTCTATCTCCTATATCTTCTTGCTTATATAGGAAGTCATATTATATTCAAATTGAGCAATTATTTTTGTGTGTGTATGGGCAATACTCTATAGTTTTTTTCACTCGTACTTTAGTGAATGACCTCAGTGTCTAGCTTTGAATGGTGATATTTCTTCGTCTTTACTTTTATCATCAAGGACATTCCGAGCTTCTATCTTGGACCTTTTATTATTTACCATATACACTTCCAACATATTTTATACTATTGCGTCAAACTATCATATTTATGCTGACGATACTCAAGTGTATGTGTTCTTCTTTCTTCCTATAAATGTACATTCCGCTACTCAGCAACTTAATAATGATATCAACAACTTCATTTATGTACAGCCTAAAACTTAATCCTAGAAATGTACGCTTCAGCTCCTTGGTACAAAAAGTGTGACGTCGTCGATTATTGATATGGCTTACATTCAAGGAACATCTCAAGTATAAACTGCAAAGAATCTAGCGTCGACGCTAAATTAAGATTCAGGACTGACGTAAATAAAATGATTAGTGGAAGAATTTGTTCTCTCACATTTCTGATTCAGGGCTAGAAAATATGCGAACATTATTTACACGTTGGGCAAATTTCATTGGTGGCACCTGAATTTTCAAAGAAGCTTACATACATTAGGTTTATTTTACAAAATTATACCTAATAATACTACAATGAAATAACTTTTAAGATTTTAAAAATTTGTTGCCACCTCCCACTCAGCAATCTTAGGTTTTAGTTACCTAATAGTTTATAACACTATATCACAAAAATTTAAATCTCTGCCTTTAGTTTCCATCAAAATCAAGTTGAAGCACTTGTAGTTGGAGCAAGTTGTTACGCTTGGCATTTGATAATTATAGTATGATGTAGAATATAAATACGGAATAGAAGTGAGCTGTACAGGATTATACTGATTTTGTAGATGATTTACTTACTTTATTATTTTTTTTTTTTTAATAGATTTAATAACAGCTTTTGTTATATATGTTTCCATTATTTTATGTGTATGGTTATGTTATAATTTAAATCAGTTAGGATTTATTATAAAGTTCAGTGGAAGTAGTTGACGGTTATTAAATATTGTACATCTTTGTGGTCAATAAATGTTGTCATTCTCATTATTATATGAAATTGCATTAAGATATCGCGAAGAAGTTAACATAAGTAGGTACTAATAAAATACAGATATCGGACTTTCCCTTTGATCTGCGAGCAATTATGCAAAATCTCGCAACAATATTAACCATCAGCAGCGAGGAAAAACGAAAAAAAAAAACTTGTAAAAAGGGCCAGACATCATTGTCATGCACAGATAGTAAGGGATCTCTCCGACTATTTTAAATATTCGAGTCGGATGCCGAAAGGAAAGCGCTCAGACAAAACTAGCGTCCAGTATGAAGGCTTGACAAAAAGCGGTCGCGCTACTTCTGATTGATAGGTGACAGGTCCACTAGACATGCGGCAAAAACTGCCCAGTTACGAGTCTGCACAAGTTCACAATACTCCGCGCCTTAATTAAAAATTATAATTCGTGATTGAAATTCTTAATATCTTCGGGAGAGTTCGGTTCTCTTGCTTCGCGCAGAACTCCTGGTTCCTTATTAAAACGAATGCCGGAGCAATCTTAGATGTAATGCCATATGATTGAATTTTAAATCTGCGAGTTTTCGACTGTGATAATTGGAATATAACAAAGTTAGTTAACTTATCACAGCAAAACTCTTTCAAATTGTAGACGGTTTTGACCTTCGTGATTTACTATTGGCAATAATAATAACAATCATCATTATTATGTTTTATTTCTTCGAATAATGACAAACTTTTGTTAGTAAAATCGTTAGTAAAAGTCAATCAACAGCAGAGAATATAAAATATAATAACTGAATAACAACTAAAAACAAAAACTATTGAAAATGAAAGTGGGCGACAAAAATATGAAAGCATGCAGAAACGGAAAACAAAAAGTAAAAACAAAAAAAAAACATTTAAATTTTCTCTTACGTACAGTAAACAGCTATAAATATAATAAAGTAGGTACAGTCAATATTTTCAATTCGTCAAACGATTGTTTACAATGCTCTTTTGGTGACTTTTTACCAATTCTAATATATTTTTTCTTAGATTTTAAAAATTCTCAAAGCATGGGAAGAAGCTCCCTATAAAATTATACAATAGTTGACTGAACTACAAAAATTAGCATAATATAGCACAAAAGCTGCTTTCATATTAGTGAGATCTACTATTTTTTTTGATTTGGTAGACATATATTTCATTTTTGGCATAATTAATTAATATGACATTTTCAATTCAGGTCTGAAGTTAAAGTAACATCTAAAAGATTAAGAGAACACATATTAGCTTGCCCTAAACAAAACCTTATTTTTTGTGTTTTATTCTCATTCGGTTTTAATTTATTAGCATAGCATACCAATTATATTAGCCTGTTCAATAGATATTTCTACACTGTCAATTAGGAATTTTGTTGTACTTTGATTACTGAAGAGAGTGTTAAAGTCGTTTAGATGAATAATAAATAAAATGGGGCACAGTTTAGATCCTTGAGGAACCCCTAAATATATGTGTGTCGGACACCTAGGTACACCTAGTCCACCATAGTATTCTAATTTCTTTTTTTTAAGAATATCATTCATCATAATCATCATTAATGCAACCGAAGCTTTACTTAAATCTAATTAAGTAGGAGAACATTTCTGTGATCTGTCAATGGCGTTTGTTATATCTTCGATAAATGTAATTGATGCCTTAATAGTAGATTTATTTTATTTATTTTATTATTGCAATAGATGTATCGTTGAGAACAAAAATACTTATATCTTTTCAAAATATCTATTCTATTTGTTTTATTATGAAATGTTATATTACTATATCATATTTAATAATTATTTTACAAAACTTGAAGCTGCAAAGTCTTTGTTTAGCAAAATGAACTAAACAGGGCATTGAGTATTAATTGTAGGTCTAAAGTTAGCTCTAATTGGAGCTCCACAATTAAGAATTATGAATATGACTTTATTCGTAACTTTCAATTACGATTGAGAGTTGTGGGCTAACTTTAACATTCACCTTGGAGTCACAATTAGAGTCACTATTAGAGCTAACATTCGGGCTAACGCTAGAGCTACAATTCGAACTAACTTTAGAGCCACAACTAGATCTAGTACTCTCATACTAGATCACTCTAGTTACTATTGAAGCTACGATTAGAACTAATATTAGAGCTAAATTTTGAATTGACTTCGAAACTAATATCAGCGCTACGATTAAAACTCATATTGGAGACACCATTAGAGCTAACATTTGAACTGAGATTAAAGCCAACATTGGGACTACAATTAGAGCCAAGGTTGAAGATAATACTAGAGCTGCAATTAGAGCTAGCACTGAAGTTAATATAAAATCTAACGGCGGAGTTACAGTTATAGTTAACATTAGAGCTAGCCTTAAAACTACTAATAAATCTACAATTAGAGCTAATAGTAAAGCTAACACTAGAGCTGCGTTCAGAGAGATTATTTTAGCTCTTGTATCTCTAATCATAACTAGCTTTCAATTGAGCTCTAATCATAACTCTTAATTTACTATTAGTTCTAATGCTTTACTGTTAGCTAACATTACTCCAAAAATTTCGAAATTACAGGCAAAATTACTATAGATCTATAATTACTTAATTCCCCCTTACTACCTTTCTTAATAGATGCATTACTTTTACTGAAATCCCCTTCCATAAAACATTTACTGATAATATCGGCAAGTGAGTAAGCAGTGGCTAGACCAATTTTCTTTAATACAAATGAAGTTAATCCATACACGTCCTCACAATTACTATTATTCAGAGACATTAATAGGACTTCTATTTCTATCGTAAGCACTAAATAAAAGGTATTACAATTATTTATTCTCATACCATTTAAATAAATCTCTGCAGAAATGGTTGTTGTTGATTATCATGAAGTGTGACTTAAAATAGGTTCAGGAATTGATGTTAAGATCAAATTAAAACTTCAGCTTGAAAACAGTGTCGATTTTCTGATTTAGATTTTAAGTTGACATTTCCGTTAATTACATGCGCTTGTATCAGAATGGACTTAAGTGCTTTGCGTATAATATCTAAAGTCCTCAAGTTGATTTTTCATATCTTTTAACTCAACTGTGTACCATGCAGGTCTCTTTCAGTTATCGCTAAAAGAATATATCTTTTGTGGATAACTGCTATTAAAAGCGCTCATAAAAGTTAGGGGTAGTTCAACATTACTCCAGTCAATGCTAGGCAAGGGTTTGGGAAGGTTTCAGCAAATGGTTATCGCTAATATTGTGGTTTTAAAAGGTTTTCTTATCATATCTGATTCTTAATTCTATACAATAAGAATGGCTTGATGATCTGATAATAGTAGATCGACTACCTTCACGTTCGTATTAGAATATATAGAAGGAAGTGAAGAAATTATCAATGTAAGTAGATAATTAGATAATTCGAATTGACATGTGCATATACCACGATGTTCCTTCGGCACTCAACAAGTATTTATGGGATTGTGACCGATTCGATAGTTCTCTTGTCATATCTAAATTAACATGGCTCGTTTCGGTTGGTTAGCTTCGTAGAATTTTCGCTAAACATATGTCGCAGATAAGGGTATGTGAATATCGGTTGCGGGGGGAAGTCTCCTGTTTCTTTAACGTCATCCTTATGCATGCGGCAATACGGTATGCGGTTGTTAATTAATTTATTTTGTTCGATAAGCCTGACAGACACCCGGTGTAGGTACGATTAGGGCCATCAGCTCTCTTAAACGAATCCTGTGGTATACGGGCATTATCTGAGTGATCTGGGTAGATCAGAATTATTACAATAAACGGGACGAAATAACCTTTCGACATATTGTTAAGTCGATGAGGTAATTAGAAAAATTAATAATTTTTAATATATTTCTAATTATTAGACACAGAGAGGAATTAGTACGTATTAGAAATAGCACACACATAGGAAAACATTGTCTAGCATCTAGTATTTATTATTAAGATCAGCTGTTTAAAGATTAAGCCGCCGTTCTTAAACGAATTAAACGAATAATTACATTATAATGTTTAGAAAATAGTATTTAAAGTAAAAAAAAAACAATAATTTGAGCCTATATAAAGAAAAACTGTAAAAAAAATATATAAAAACGATGAAACATTATATAAATAAAAAAGAAACATCTGCCTGCTCACTAAACAATGCATTCCTCCACAATTGGCGGAACAGAGAAGGTGGATGCAAATAACGCATAGTAAGTATTCCAAAGTTTACCAATAAAGCTGAGAAACTTTTAAAAATTTTAAGGTACCTCATATTGATGGTTACATCATCTGTTCTAAATAAATAAAATTTTATGGAACAAGTAACTTGGTTTTTTTAAATAAATAATTTTATAGAAAAGATGGCACAGATATTTAACCAGCCAGCCCATTTAAGTGTATGAGAAATACTGCTAAATTTACATATCTTGTAGATAAATCTAGGATAAGAATTCTGCAAACGTTGAAGCCTTGTCTTGTCGATGCTGTCTAAGCAATAATAATAAACGCTCATGCAAAAGTTGAGTCTCGAACACAGAGAAAAATCCACACATTATTTTAAGTGAAACGTCCAGAATATCTTCACATTGATTAAAAGAAAATGTTTTTGCTCGAATCAGCTTTATACTTCTCACATATAAAGGACTTTGTTATATAAAAAAATGACAATGAAATATACGAAGAACTAGCGTCAAACATAATTGCAATGTTCTCCAATGCATAAAATAAGCCTCTCTTGCTTAATGCTATTTTAACGTTGCTCGTATGATATTATTAAACTGAGGTGTCTTTAATTGTTGTTTTCACAGGTTCCACAGTAGTGAACGTGATACTGTAAACGATCTCATTTAAATATTCCTATAGAAAAAAGTCGATACATGTCAAATCCGCAGACTGGATGCCCTGCTTCATGAACCACCTCTTTCGATCCCCTATTAAGAAATTTTCTGTATAGGTAGTTCTTAACAAACAGTTTGAAATAGGTATAAGTACCATGCAGTTGAAGTCACATCCTTCGATTTCTATTATTTAAGGCAATGTTTTTCAAAAGGAAATCTCCTTTTAGGAATCTTAGAAATTCCATTCAAGAAATACGAACCAATTAGGTACGTGATCACCTACAACACCTTTAAAGAAGTTCAAGCTCCATTAATGCTGCTGATCAAAGATACGAAAAAGGTGAGGATTTTCGGCGTCATAATAATGGAAATTATGACGGTTTACTAATCCGAATTGGGAAAGACGGATTCGTCGGTAAATTGAGAGCGCAGTGCAAATCCAACTCCTCCCTCATGGGAGGATCCATGACTGGTAGTGTTGTATTTGTTTTTTTTTTCAAGATCGTAAATCGTCCATGTTACTTAATTGAATTTCTTGGTAAACTTCCTTGTGCTGTTATATGGTTCTTCAACGACTGGTCCCAATACCATCAATTTATTTTCTTTACAATCGTTGATTTACATCGCCTGTGGCAGAAACCTATCCAATAGTTTTTCAAATACTTTTTATTTAGATATTTTGTATTTGGAATACTTCTACCCAAGGAAAAAATTTTCCTGACACTCACCAACGGCAAATCATATCAGTTCTCTCTTGCAACGAAAGTCACGAGTATACCTTCATGATGTTAACAAGACACAGGTTAAATTGACACAAAAAAATATAACCAACTAGTTTAAATAAAAGTAAGGAATTCATAATTTACTTAAATCACCGAAAAACACAAATAACTAGGGATAGGAGTCCAAATGCTGGCTTAAGCAACAAATGTGCTATCAACATAAAGATATACCGGGTTGTCCATTTAAAGCACAAAGTTACGGATGAGTAAAGTTCACAAAATTTGTCATAGCTATACTTGAACTACCTATGTACAATACTGGCCAACCTTGAATGTCCCAATCAATCAGGCAAATGACTTGCTTATTACTGTTTTCATTTCGCTCCTATGAATTAAGTCATTTTCCAGATAGCGGACTTTTTCGAAAAAACCAAAAATATCTTTTAAACTATGAAAAATAGACAGAAGGAACAAAATAGATCTAGTTTTCAGAGTACAGCTAAAAATATATGAGAATCATTAGAAAAATAGATTTTTTGGAACTTGCTTAATATTATGTCCCGAATTGTTTATCGAAGAGTTTACAATTTTTCTAAATTCCGCCCACATGAAGGCAAAAATATATTTTCGAAATATTGATATGGCACATAATTAAAAGAAATATATTAATGTAGAGTAAGTAGCATTAAATTTTTCTGTTTATTAATTACATAGTACTTACTTCTTCACAATTGTTACTTTCACAATTTCCATAAAGTTATAAAAGCACTAGTGTTTTTACAATTATAAACACACTTTCCTGAGCCTTCTTTAAACGATAACTACATATTGCGGCTCCGTTCATTTTGAACTTTGAAAAAAGAACGATTAGTTTAAAATAACGCAAGGTAATATTCAAGAAACTTTATAGTACTCGAACCCTAGTTCACAGATCGAATTAATAATTAATTAAATACAATTGCAATATTCTAATTTCCGCTAACGTTAAGAACGACGTCACTCTGCCAAGATCTTGGACGTACCTCAAAATTACAGTTGCTGTTCTGAAATAAAAAGCTATGTTAAACGGGCATCGGCCTGTCACATGGCAGTAATAATTACAACCATGAACTGCCAAAATCGAAATTGACGTATGTCGTTAATGAATCAACAACAAACCTCAAACTAATAAAATCTCGTTATTTTACAGATTGCGAAAATTAAGAAAATAATTGGTAAAAAAGCGATCATATATTTTGTTACTTCTAGTTATTATTTAACAAACCCATTAATTTCACTTAAACAGTAAGTACTCTTCAATTAACAGAGTGAATATTATTTATATTTATAATACAATAGATATCCAAACCACACCATTTGTAAAAAGGTTCTGTATCTAAGCAATATTATGGCGAAGTTTCTACCTACAATTACGTTCAATATGTATATATGATACAGCCATTGTTGTAAGATGGCGCTTCTCTATTTCACCAAAAACGGTATAAAAAAGTTGATTAGGGGCATTTACCGGAAAAAAACATTAGATACGGCGAAAAATTCACAAACGTCAGAAATAACTAATGAGATCAAAATTTCAAATAGGTAGGTACGCGATTAAACCGTATCATTCATAGAAACTGTATAAGAGGAAGCCCAAAAACAATTTTCAAAATCCCTATCACCAGATTGACTAGTTATGGTGCAACTGTGAGAGTTATAAATAGTCCCCAATTTTTTACATGTCGAAAACTACTACCAGTTGTAAATTTCTTGTCAATCTTGTTTCAAATATGATTGGTTCTTAATCTCTACTGTTTCAACTATACTTAATTTGCTATCCAATTCATAATACTATCAACCTATTGAAATCAGCAGTATTTTCTCATATAGCTGTTAATACCGTTAATTTCCAATGTATATACTATTATCAAAAAAGTATTCTAATCGAATGGTGTTGTAACATTCAGAACGTATGACCGTAGAAAACTAAAGGCAACTAACCCCCCTGTTCATTATGATAAGCCCAAATCATTTCCATGTGATAGAATATTCTACCTCGAATTGCTAGTAAAATCAAACCAGACCCTGCATTTCGTGAAGCTCTGCCGCGCAAATTCCAAAATGCACCAACTCTGTTCAGCCGATGGTAACCGGAAAGCGGTTATATCGTAAATATACACATGACAAGGCATGAACACTTTTATGGGTTCATGATAACTTCTCGTCACTGAAGAACTATTATTGCATTAATACTTCATGAACTGTAACAATATGATCGCTGTTCATTAGCAAAGAACAACTTTATGCAATGACTTTTTCACGATTATTGCAAAACCCACCAGCAGCATGAACAACAACTTATACAAATGCTGCCTTCAGTCTTCTGTCTCGTATAAGAGTGAATCTTTTCTCGAATTGAAACTTCATTATATTGGTTTAACTTGTGCTTCTTGTTGAATTTTATCTTGTTAATGGAGGCAAGTTAGGCAAGGTTATATATCATTATCGTTACACCAACTCCAGAAAAAAATATCTTCAAATAAATGTTTATTAGACGAATGAAACCTTCTTCCTGTATTCATTATGAATGTCATCAATAATTTTTATATACATCTGAAAATGAAATATTTACGATTACACTATCTCCGATCAAGACGACATGTCATCGTCGTCGAACACATTATACTTACATATGTATACGCTTATATATGCGTGATATGTGCACATAGTTGAGCATACATGTGGGAAATAAATTAATATTGATCGGTATGCGAATAAATATTATTATTGGTATCATTCAGAGAAGTAATATTCATAAGTAAAACTAGTTTACGACCGGCGACTGTCAGTATGCGGCGCATGAATTCGCGGGCAAAAAATCGGACTGCCTGCTCGATAATTCTACGACAAGGGACAGCCGTGTGGAAGGGCGAAGGGACGGGAGGACGAATGAAAAACCGATGAAGGATTTCTGACTTGCAAAGCACCACCGCTGGAATTTAATTGAAATAATTAAATGCCATTCTGCCCTCGTCCTGACCGATGCCGATGCTATGATATGAGTGACTTGAGTTCGTATATGTATGTATGTAACATTGAATATATGCCTCATATGTATGCATATATACAGGGTGTCGCACGACGAACGTGAGCGATCTATATATGAAAAACTATTTAGCAGAAAAATTTGAAAATTTTAGTGTAGACAAATATGGATTTGGCCTAGTCTCTAGCACTTTCGGTTATTTAGGGTGGGGCATAAATTTTCTTATTTTAAATGCAACATCCTGTATATTTTCATGTTTTTGAATTGCCCTTAAAATCCTATTAAAATGTATGTGGGAATCCCTATTACCTGAAATTCATTTGTTTTCGAGATATTTTCGATTCTTTGCGGGAAAAGTGAACATTTCCAACCCCGTACAACAAACGTTAAACATTCAATTATGCCCCGGGTTCCCCAGTTTTCTTCAATCCATTTGCATACTTATGGACTGAGGTAACGTGTAGTCAAGATGGCTTATAAAAAATTATTAATCTCATACACGGGCGTGCATGAAGTGTTCAAACATTAGTTCGCGAAAATGCAGAAAATCAAAATTTTAAATTTTAGAATACCTATTTTTTCTACTTTATTATTAATCTAACGTCTAAGGGGCCGATTTGTCATTAAGTTCCTATACCTATCTGCAAGGGTTTCGAGTTATTTTAAAAGAATATATTCTTACATTCACAAAAATAACATTAGCCATGCCAGAGATGGCGTGAAAACAATTGCAGTAGAACTGTCAATATGTGCAACCAAAATGTCAGCTTTGATCTTAACACACAAACGAAGGCGATTTATTTATTATTTACGGAGAATGTAACAAAGTAATATCAAGAACATATGAGACTTTCGTTCTACGGCATCCAGAGGCGGCAATGAAAAGAAAAAAGAAGCTCGCAGACGCTGGGCAATTTTGGCAAAGGCTTTGCAGTCCAGTGGAAAAGTGAACATCAATCTGCGGATGATTTCTATACGTCGAAGGTTCGTCCTTCAAGCTTAAAAAAGGAATTGTGCCTCGTGGCTTTTTTGGGTAAATATGTCTTGCAAAGAACATAACACTCGCAAAGATGAAATAAATATCACTGAAAACGTCCAAATTAGCATCACTTAAAAAATTACTGTCAATTCACTTGCCAGAGAAGAGAAACCGTTCCTAACTGCTTTAAAACGTATACTACAAAATAATAATAATAAATTATAATAAAAGTAATCGCTCCGAGCTACAATTTGTATTAACAAAAGCAGAATATTCACACGTATTACAAGACTAAGATGTGATATAGTGAAGAAAATAAGCAATGTTGAAGCAACTAGTTAATAATGTTCAAAAGTTCCATCAAAAATAAAAATTTAGATCTTTTGAGTACCCATGTAGACTTTCTAATTG
The DNA here is from genome assembly GCA_004143645.1 of Protaetia brevitarsis. NCBI lineage: Eukaryota > Metazoa > Arthropoda > Insecta > Coleoptera > Scarabaeidae > Protaetia > Protaetia brevitarsis. The sequence continues at coordinate 847,861 of RXPK01000200.1, forward strand.
TATGTGGAAAATAAAGATGTGAAAAAGCATTTCTACACAAGCGTTGTAAGTTAGTGGCTGGCAAGAAATTTTACTTTCTTTAGTTCCCCAATAAAAAAATTCAACACTGCTAAACCCGGTGAACGGAGTGGCCACAAGAACGGTCTTCAAATGTTTCTTGCAAATAATTAGTGAAGTACCCGTTATGTGGCGGAGCTCCATCACGTTGATAAAAAAAATTATTACATTCTGCCAGAGGCAAATTTTGCAAATACTCATTGTATAAAGTTTCTAAAATATTCAAATATCTTACAGCTACAACGAAATTAATCAGTCATGTATTAAGACAAAAGATGGCATTTTACCGTTCAATTGTCATTGGATAAATATGTAGTGTCACCACCGCTATCATTCCATATTGCCGCGTAAATATTAAAAATGCCAATTTTCTTGAAATTTCGTTCTTTGCAGACATCTGATGTATGTCATCCACGTAATGGGAATTGTGGCGATTAAAAAGTCCATTCTTTGTAAATTTAGCTTCGTCCGTCCATATAATATTTTCTAAAAAGCTATTATCACCGTGATACCTCGTTAAAATAAATTCTCTTCCTGTAATCTTGTTCTTTCAAATTTTGAACTAAGTAGAACAAATACAGTTTCATTTTATGATCCTTTAAAATTCTGTGTATTGCATCCTCTGAGATTCCTGATTCCAAAGGAGCCTGTTTGAACGATGCCATCGGAAATGCTCGAAAATAAGACATAATGGCCATTATTGTATTATAGTTATTGACAATAGGTTTTCCTTTTCAGATTCCAGCCCTGATTGTGCCAGTGTCAATTATACCTTTTAAAACAGTTATGGACGATTTCTGTTTCACTGGATACCATACAGCGAAAGCGTCACATGTTCTTGAAATCACTTTGTTACGTTCTCCATAGATAATAATTTTTTTGGTGAATAGTTTTTCATATATAGATCGCTGATATTCGTCGTACGACGCCCTACATATATATATTGCTATGGTTTTCTTAGACAATATTTAAACTAATTTATATAACAATTAGCACTCATTTAATTGCAGATTTCCAAGCATAATAAAGAAGTCACTGAAAGTAAACGTGCATACCTGGTTGTATGGCAAAAATATATTAGGTATGCTCGAAGCGATGACGTTATTTCGATGGTATTCCTAAGTCGCGTCATGGGAGCTATTAACTTCCAATGCTTTTACTGGAATGAATTAGTAAAATTTGAAAATGAGCTTCTATGACGCGTCTGGGTAAGAACAGCAGAATAACGTTCCCGTGTAGAGTTCACTTAATATATTTGCACCAGGCCTGGTTACATACTCTAAATGCCAAATATTAAATCAGCATTTATGATAAGTTTAACAATTAAATTTTTACAGTATCGGATTGCGTACGTAACTTGGGTCTTTCCCTTGACACTAAACTTCGTTTTAAAGAGCACCAAATGAAGAGGCCAGAAGTTGACACTGTTGAAAATTTTAACACTTTTTTGACTAATTTAATAGTCAGGAGAGGTCCACACACTGTTTTCGTGTTATTTTGTCGAGAACTATAGAAGTTTTAAATTTGACGAACAAAGATAGTCAAGTATTGTCTATTGACTAAGGGGTTATTTTGGTCCAACTAACAGTGGAATTATGATATACTTCTACTCACATTTTATTTGATCTAGACTAGACAAATTTACTAGCTGTTCAACTAAATGAATGCGATCTATTGTATGATTTAACACCGTTTCCTAAACACAACGTCTTTTTAATATGCAACTCCTATTTCTAGTGCTATAATATTCTCTCTTTAAAAGACGTTTCATCAATTATAAATATACAGAAACCACCATCATTCAAAAGTTTTGGTTTCAACTAAACGTACTAATTTTAAAATGATTTTTTGAGAACATTATAAATCAAGTGATGTTGAGTATCTATTTGATTCAAATCTAAACTAATTACGTAAATAGATTGTTCTCAATACATTCTTAAAGATGTGTGAAATTTTTTATGCCCACTGGAATAAACGTTTAATAACACAAGTTTACAACTTTGCAGGTCAGTCACATTTGGTGGTTGTTTGGATATGTTAATAACGCAGAAACAAACTCGAAAACAGATACACGTGCAAGCAGGTGGTACGTATAATGCAATATCTGTAATTAGATTAGGTGGGGTTTCTATATTTCTAATCCGAGGAGAAAAATTCTGATTGGTTGATGCTCGTCGTGCATGTCTAAGAGAAAATAGTAATCCTCATATCTGAACAAAGAATTCACACCAAATTCTAGTAATTTCTGTTCTACTAAACACATGTAGTCAATTCGTTGGCAAAGTTTTTTAAAAATCAACACTAAAATATTTGACTAACGCAAAATTACAGCAACACCCTACTATGTTTCAACAGTGTAGGAGACATTCCATTGCTGCTGTAGAAGTAGTCTCCATTGCTCTTGTTATTCCCAAGCAGGCAAGCTTCTGTATCTTTCTGAATTCAATTACAGTAATTTTAACCCCCATGTTTTTCCATAAGCTTTTCTAGAACATGAGTGTTGTCTCTCCCTGGTTTTAATTCTCTCAAGCTGTCGATTCCAAGTAAGCTTAGAGTCTGAGGTGACACCAAGAAATTTTACTTTCTCTGACAACTTAACTTTTTCACTTCGGAGTTTCAAGGGTTGAAGACCATCTTCCTTTTCGTGCTATTGTGGTCGTTCTGGAGGAATTGATATTTAGATAGATTTCTAGATGATACATTCCTCCTCGATCTATGCTTGTATAATTTGTAGAGCGTTCTGCATTTTGTCCCACACTATACTGCTGAATTTTTCTCTGGGCCAGAATGACAAGATCATCTGCATATTCCAAAGTTTTGTGTCCATCATTGTCAGCTTTATTAGTAGCTCGTCCATGACTAGGTTCAACAGCAAGGAGAACAAAGCTCCACCCTGCGGGCATCCTTTCTCGACCCATCCATCAGCAACTCTTTCGTGATGATTATGCATATAAACTGATCCCCTTTAAACATGCAGTCTATCCACTTGCACCTTTTTCCATCGATCCCAGAGTGTCTCTGTAGATGTTCCTGTTTGATATGCATATTGGTCTTGATGTGGTGGTCGGTGTGGTATATACGTATATCAGTTTTTCAAGGGTCTTTAGCATAAATGACACCAGATTTATTGGTGTCAGAGACTTTATTCCACCCTGTCCCGTTTTGCCAGGTGTTGATATGTGTTAATTACAAATTTATTTAATTGCAAGCTGCTTATTATTTTTTTTGTACAAGTAAACTTTCACAATTGTAAGTAATTCAAAATGTTTTAAGCATAATACTGCAATATAAATTAATCAATGATAAATGCATTAAAACTTATTTATTTATTTATTTACTAGTTTTCCATTGCACACCCACAACATTCTTGCTAGTACCATACAAGGTGGTATGCGTTCCTTAGCAGAATTAACCTTGCATAAGCACGGAACAACAATAACAATTATCAGATAAAGTGCTTTTACGTACACTATTACCCTATTACTCGTTGTCCTGGAGTTACGTAACCTTTGGGAGTCACCTGCTGTTGTAATTACGCACCTTTGAGCACAGACATACGTAATGCACACATTATGCACGTATGCGCAAATATTTCTAGCCGTTGCTGAGAGCAAAGGCACTTTAGAAGTGGAGATCTAAATCTAAAACCTTCGCATTATGCATGTGTTTTGTGTTTCGTAGTGCGTGCTTTAGAGAAGCAAAAAAAAGCTTTAGTTACAATTAAAAGGAAACAAGGAAATCATATTGTTTCCGCAAGTAATATATCGCGACTTAAATAGGCGGGACAGCCGCAACTCGCCTACTGTTCGCGATTTTTCTACGTGTTAAACTCCGCATTTAATATATGTGGTGGAAAATTAATAAGAGGAGTAATTAATTAATGCACTCACAATCTTTTTTTTTATCTGATTCTTCTCCGTTGCTTAGTTTGACGTAATTTATCTGAGATGTGAGAATGTGGAACAGATTTACACACATGGTCGGACTAAATATATACCATTCCATGCTAATTCTGTAAGGTACGTTAAACAAGAAGCATGTCGATAAAGGTAAGGAAGATGTTATCGTGAACAGAAATGTATACATAATTATCGTGGATGTGAAGATTTTTTTTTAATAAACAGCAAGCATGTGATTACCATCCATCTCTTGCTGTTGATTTTAATGTTATAGTGCTTGCAAAATAAAATTGGGAACACCGCCCAAACGGTATAGAGTTTGGTGGTCCTCAAGGGGGCTATCTTGCGATCCATAGTGGCAATTTTACTTGTTGACCATGTAGATGAAAATGTGCCTCATCGCAACAAGAAAATTCTTTTAAAGTCATTAATTAAATCTTTCATACATTTGCTTGGCAAGCATCAATCGTACATGATAATCTTTGCTTCCTTTGCACTTAGTTATAGTGAGTTTCGAAAGGAGGTAGTCACGGTCCATGTTTCGGTTTCAGAAGAGTTAAAGAGGCGAATATTTAATCATACAACTCCAATTAGATTGCTGCATCTAGGACTTGATTGGATTGATGCCAATTATTGCATCAAAGCGATTTAATTGGAAAAAAAACTGCGAACAAAAAGTATACCTTATTGGATATTAAACAGTTCCATTTTGACATATATGTCAATTTTTACATTTAGTTTCCAAGGCTAAGGCTTGCTTTATCTCATTGCAAAAAGTCAAACAGTTGTATTTTCAACAGTATTTAATACTATAAAGTATGCACCACAAACGTTTATATTTTTAGGTGTTTGAAGCTAACAAGCGACCTTCGTCATATCTAGATCATAACTGACATCACATTTATATCAACTGTTTTTGTGCTATAATATTTCCAAAATGTATACTAGTGTTACGCTATCTTCACGAGGTTACCTTTTGTTTACTTGTCTAATAATTATATAGGGTTTTACACTACTATTGTTTCACGTTATACTGAACGGAACATTGTGGTCAAAATACTCGACGTCAAAAAGCTTGGATATATGGGGGTCTATTATGGTTACTTTTTAAAATTACTTTCATATTACACAAGATGCTCCAAATGCCCAAATGTTCAGGGAAGAGTAACAATAGACCATATTTTATGATCCAATTATAACAAACTTGCCATCTTAAAAGAAAAAAACTAAACTGGCCAAATAAAAATTTTAAGTGGCTTTAACTTAATTACTTTAAGTAGAACGCCACATATTTTATTAGCTTAGGTACAAATTACTTTTTAATTACCCATCAAATTGGTATTTACAGCTTATACTTTAAGTATTTGCGCTTTTACAGAATACGCCAAATAATCGTCTTTTTGCATCATTTTATATTATTTTTATAAGCAAAAGTTCTAATACATCCTCGCCTATAGTGTTTAGAAATGTAAGATAATTAATTTAGTGTGTCACTTCAGCTTGCAAAGTCTGCTTTGCTATAGTATTTTTTTGTTCTTTTTGTCGACTGTTCTCAAACTGATTTAAAAACATCTCAAAACCTTTTAAAAATTTCCTCTTTGCGCGACTTTGTAAAAAGTGAATTTAATTCATGAGAAAAATATTCAAAAGTTTTTTTTTTAATTTTATAAGAATAAATTTATTAAAAAAAAAATCAGCCCTTCTCCTATCACCGTGTACCAAAAAAAAACATTGAAACAATAGTACTACTAGTATAGTAATACTTTCTACTCATTCTGATTTGTGCAACAGAAGATATATTAATATAATATTTTTTCTTTGTTTTGTAATGAGACAAGAGGTATAAAAACCATAACACTAAAAGATAAACAGCGGACTAAAAGAATCAATAAATAAGAATTTGAAATAGATTCTTTGAAACTATATAGCACTCATCATGGATTGAACATTGTGTTAGGGTGACTTTAAACTTTTTAGGCGGCAGCTTCCTTAATTCTTGTAGTAACTGGTTATAAGGTTTCGGACCTCAACAGCCTTTACTGTCCATGATTGAAAAATGAAGAAGAAAGAAGGGTGAAAGAACACTACAGTACTAACGAAAAGACCCGTTTCCAATATTTCCACGGCAACTAGAAAGAATTTCCGGCCAACAGAATACCGAGTATTACTTTGATTTTTGACTCCGTCCCTGACTGTAGGACCTTTAGCATCCCAGGGTGGTCATACAGCTTCACCACTATTAATAGTTTTAAGACAGTGAGAATGGGGAGCTGTCTACGACAGGACTAAGGGATTTAAAGCCTAGCAGCTAATCCCAGCTAAGGAAGCAGATTTTAAACATACATTGTCTTTTAATATTAACCACCGTGGGCATCAATACCTTTTAAAGTGTGTTCTGCACGATTTGTTATCTTTTAATACACTTAATACACCAATTAATTTTGTTGTAGTGTAAGGATCCGAACTGCTTCCGCCACGTACTCCAACAGAGGACACCATAGTTTTGATGCCAACAGAATAGAAGTTAGGCTAATATAAAATCTTTGGTTAACCTGCATAATTGCATATAATACTAAAAACAAGTTTTTTTTGTGAAAAGTAGAGCAATGTGATCAGCCCGCGCTTAAAAATTTGAAGTGAAGTATCTAAATTATATATGATGTGTTTCAATGTGAACAACTGGTTTTGTACCTTACCAACATTCATTCTCGATATGTTAGAGCAAATCAGGTTTCTGTTTCCCTTGCTACCTTTTGCGATTTTGTTTTCGGTTATGCTATAGTATCACCGCTCACCTAAATTAAGATGTCGTCAGCATACAGACATATATCAGCGTCGAAAACACTGGACGAAACATCGTTCGTATGAAGAATAAAAAGCAACGGGCCGAGCATGGAACACTGGGGAACATCATATCTATTTCATCTTCCAAAGTTATTTTATTATACCAACCCATCTTCTGAATTTTATCGGACAAATACAACTCTAGCAGTTAGAGTGGTGATTTACAATACGGCATTTATAGATCCTTCTAGCGTGTTTGTCTTCTATTTCACCAAAAAGAAGTTCAGAACCTTTTTCTTAGTAATAACCGGTGTCCTCAAAGTAGTAATTCGGCCTTGACTTTACCTACCCTTTCTTTTTAAATAATCTAAACAATGCTTCTCATATGCAAATAATCGCAAAATTTACATTAATATTTGAAGAATGGTATAGATTATTTTTTCGGTGCCAGAATAAAAAATTGATTATTAATAAAAAGAAGGGTGCTTTTATTTTAATTATAAAATAAATAAAATAGAATTTACACGCAAAGGACACCTGTTGTAATTTTGAAACAAACGTTTTCATTTACCCTTTCATTATAAACTATCGAATTTACCTATTCTCACCTTGAACTTCTGTTTGTAGCACACTTCAAGTATAATATTTTATCCTTAGGTATACGGCTTTAACAGATAGTTAATACATAAAAAAATGTGCTATAACTTTATATGCCCATGAATCATCTTCTTCCTTAGGTAACCGTCCATTATAGGCATGTATGTATATCGCAAACCTTCCTCATTTGCAATGCATACAACATAAATTTACCTGAAAATACGTTCCGCAGAAATTATGCCGGCGTTACCAGAAACATGCATTTTGCATTTTTATCTTTAATTGAAATAGAACCGAGAAAAAAAAATCCCTAATAAATAGCCCGCCCAATTTAATAAAATTACATCGTCTTTACTACAACCCAGTAATTATTTTCCAGTTGCTAATTAAATGAATTTGCGTGGGTTATTTATTGCACGTTTTATTTAATTTAAAATTCTCTTTTTAAGCAAACCGGACCCCATAATTTATAGTGCCTCCTCGAATGGATAGATACCAGGCAATAAATACTATTATAAATGTAGCGGAAACAATAGAAAAAACGAAGCATGCTGATACCGTTATAAATATTACGGTTTTCGTATTATATTACGCGAAATTAATTAGAAATCAATTGCCCTGTTACGTAAATGAGTGTCCACGATATAAAGGAAAGGGTATTATGAAATGCAAACAATGTTACCTCAGCAAAAAAAAACAAAACGGTGAAGTATACTATAATTTACGATAATTTAGTGGTAATAGCATATCATATATTATTTCTTGTATATGGTTATAGATTATTATTATAGTTATAAGCTCTTGTTTCCTTCACTCATTGGGATACCTACACTGATTTCGGTGTGAAGTTAAAATAACTGTTAACATGTTCAACGTTACAAAAAGTGACAGCTCTAACTATATATTAATTTCTAACAACCATAAGAAACGATAGAATTCTCGTATCTCGACATTCTTCTCAGGCAAGGCACTCGTAATGTTTCGCGTCAGAACGGTAGGTAGCGCTAGCGTACTTTCAATAGCGATTATGTTTCGCATTTCGAATCGAGGTAATTTTTTTTTGAAATCGAGGGAAATGTGACAGAAAAGGTAACGTCAATAAAAAGGTTTCTGATCTTAATTTAACAGTCATTAATATAGGTACATGGTAGACTATCTAAAGTCGCTGATATGAACTGTATCGACAATAAATTGCCTTTTTGAAATAAAAAGAAAATTGATTGAAAAAATATCCTATAAATCTTCAGCAAGCTTTACATGACTAGAAGGGCGCCACTAGGTGATGTATCATGCACTCGACGAAATACATATCCAGGAGTGAAAAAAATTAACGTTATATATTAATGCCGACGCAATGTACACAAAAGCCATTAGAGTATGAATATTATTAGAAATTTTAAACACCTTTTACCTGACGGAAGCATCTTTGCCTAATTAAAAGCGTTACACTACATTGTGGCTACATAATTCCATTCCATCAGAATGTTAAGTGTACAATTCGTTCAAGTAAATTTACATTTACAAACACGATCATAATGGATGCTGATATAAATCAACTTACTTTGGTTAGAATTACCCAGGTTCCCACAAACCATAGCAGTTTATTGAAAATGTACCTACTCTGTCTGCATTAAGCGACAAAAATTATCTACATTCTAAACCATTCACACTATATGTACTGTGTTGTCCAGCATCAATATTTAAAACCCAGATCCTTAATTGGTAAAAGTGCTGCTCACGCTACTACGTACTATGTAGATTTTACGCATTGAAAAATACAGACGGTTTGCATGGCTCATGAGCAGCGTATTGACGTAAAAGCGTGAGCACTGCTGTATATTCATAAAATATTCTTATTGTGCAGAAATACGTTACTTCGTGCTTTTGTACTAATCAAAACCGAAAAACTTAAAAACTCAGAAGCTCTAACACTCCAAAGAAATTCTTCAAAAAGTTCCTAAGAAAAGCACCTAAAAAGCTTATTGAAAACTCTTCAAAAAAGATCCTCAAAAAGCTTCTCAAAGAAGTTCCTAAAAAAGCTCTTCAAAAATCTCAAGAAAGTTTAAAAAATCTCCTCGCAAAGCAAAAATACTCATCAAAAAAGCTCTTCAAATAAGCTCATCAAAAAAGCTTCTCAAAAAAGCTCATTAAGAAAACTCCTCAAAAAAACTCAAAAATTTCTCATCAAAGAGATCATCAAACACCCTTAAAAACCTCAAAAAAAGCTGCTCAAAACAGCTGCTCAAAAAAGCTCCTCAAAAAAGCTCACAGAAAACTATTCAAAAACTCCCCAAAAAAGCTCCTTAGAAAGGCTTCTCAAAAAAGGCTCCTCAAAAGGGCTCCTAAAAAAGCGCCTCAAAAATGTTAACGAAGCTCCTCAAAACTCATGAAAACTCCTAAAACGCTTCTCAGGCGCTCCTCAAAAAGCTCCTTAAGAGTTCTTCAAAAAAAGCTCATCAAAAAATTCCTCAAAAAGCTCCTCAAAAGTACTCATTAAAAACGCTTGCTCAAAGAAGCTCTCCAAAAATGCTGATAAAAAACTCTTCAAACAAGCTCCCAAAAAATTAATCAAAAAACTCCTCAAAGAAGGCTTCTCAAGAAAGGTTCCTCAAAAAGGCTCCTAAAAAAGCGCCTAAAATTCAACAAAACTACTCAAAAACTCATAACACTCATAAAAAGCTCATTAAAAAGCTCCTCAGGGGTTCCTCAAAAAGCTCCTTAAGAGTTCCTCAAAAAGAGCTCCTCAAACAGGTTCCTCAAAAAGTTCATCAAAAAGTTCCTTCAAAAGTTCCTAAACGCTCCTCAAAAAGTTCAAAAATCTCGAAAGAGTTGTTCAAAAAGCTCCTCAAAAGTACTCATTGGAAACGCTTTTTCAAAAAAGCTCCCCAAAAGCTGATCAAAAAGCTCTTTAAAAAAGCTTCTCAAAAATGTCCTCAAACAAGCTCCTTAAAAAGCGTCTAAAAAGAGCTGAAAAAACTCCTCAAAAAAGCTCCTTAAAAAAAGTTTCAACGGTTTTGACGTCTACCAATTCGATGTTTAATATATTGAAAGTTGAACGCTGGATACCAGCGCATCTGAAATCGAACTATTTATCGGAATGTAAAATGTTTTTATCCGTTTTGGGTTTCTCGCTGGATTTCGTAGCGAATATCCGTCATTCTCCGATTTTCGCTTATTCCCCTTTCAACAAATAAATTGCATATATAACAAAAAATGTGCACTTCTTTAATTGAATAATTAATATGAAATTAAAAACTTTTCTATCGTTTCCACGTTTACGAATGCTGCAATACTTTAATAACGTTTTGGGATTTTTTTTCCCCGATACACTTTTATTTATTTACACTAATTATTGCTAGCAATAATAATTGTGTGAGAACCTTTGTTAAAAAGACAAGATTAACGCAACGATAAACCACAATTTAAACAGTCAATGGTGATGTAATTATAATTTATTATTTCTGTAATTATCGAGTTAAAAAATTAAGGCATAAAACGTAATTAACAAATTGTGCGTCGTTGTCAACCGACCGCGAGTGTTTTAACTACAAAACGGTTTACGTTGATCTCTTTCATCTCCAAATATTTTTTTATGCTTTATTTTTACGCGTGCATCACGGCAAATGATCATGGGAAAATATCCCTTTCATCCACCATGCCGACTTAACCTAAGTACCGCGAAGAAGATCCCACTAACGCGAGGATACACATAACTTCATTAGAAATTTTGATTAATTATCGCGTAAGTACTTTAATATATTTCATTTGATGAGAGGCCGACTCATCGCCACAGGGAATAAGAGGATAGATGTTCTCTCACCCCAAGACATCAGGACTGTGTACGTAAGTATTCGTGTATATAATATGGATGAGGCCGGAGGATATTCGGTCTTCTTTTTTTTTATTTTTATTTCATATGGATGATATTTATTTATTAATCGTCCAATGCGCCGTGCGTATTGGATAAAACATTAGGGAAAATCGGATGGAAACGATGTCTATTAGTGGCGGCTTTTCGTAATATCTTTAAGCAGTTATGTGTCAAGAAAAGGCAGAACTATTTTCTGGAGCTCATTAATCAAAGAAGGCTTCCTAGGGGGTCTGATATATTATTTATACCATTTTAATTGAATTCCAAAATTATGCAAGGCATTTTCCTTATCTCGAGACAACACGATATCACAAAAACTTTGCCATGGAGGAAAAATATTGGGAATGCAAGTTGTTGCAATACCAATCTCGATCTTCCACTCCAATTCCTAATTGGGACTGAAGGCAACTTTCAAATCGCAAATGGGAAGCTTCCAATAAACAATCAAAGTCTAGTCATCATTTTCTTAATATAATATAATAATGATGTGGAATGATAATAAAAACAGTTCCTGAGCAAAAGCTCCGCATGGAAGTGGCTCAGGAAAGCTCCTGAGTAAAAACTCCTCACCAAAGTTGTTCAGGAAAACTCCTGAGCAAAAAGCTCCTCGCAAATGTTGCCCAGAAAAAAAAAACTGAACAAAAATCGCCTCAGAAGATTTGCTCAGAAAAGTTCCTGTTCAAAAACCTCCTCAGGAAAGTTGCGTAGAGAAGTTCCTGAGCTACTCACTAAAGTTGCTTAGGAATGCTGCTGGACGAAAAGGTCCTCGCAAAGGTTGCTAAAAAAAGCTTCTTAGCCAAAAGCTTCCCACAAAAAATGGTCAGAAAAGCTCCTGAGCAAAAATCTCCCCAGGAATGTTGGTCAGAGGAGCTCCTAAGCAAAACGCTCCTAACGAAAGTTGCTCACGAAAAGCTCTTGAGCAAGAAGCTCCTCACGAAAGTTGCACAGAAAACTTATGTTTGTCGAGACATGTAAAATGCTTATCAATTGGTTCTATAGATACCATTTCGGCCTGCTAACATAACTTCAATCCACAACCACAATAAAATGTAATAATCATGTTATTTTGTGTTCCATTGGATCAGAATTACTATATTAAGATTACAGTACTAAAAACAATACTCTCTGCAAATTGTAAGGTAGTTTCTACAAAGCAACATAGTGTTATAACATTTTTTTGTCATAACTAATTATTTTAAAGCATAGTATTCACCAAAGTAGCTAGGAAAGTACTTTTGTAATTATTACAACGGTAGTTTTCTTTGTGCGTAAGCTTTAAATCCAACACATTATTATACAACATATTCCAAAGAAATTGGCCCAGCACAGATCCCTGTGGTACCCCGGATCTACAAGCAAAACGCACACCCCCACCGATATCTGTATTTCTGATCTCTCAGTTCGCAAGATACAAAGTTCACTAGAGCCTATGACTGGCCGAATTGAAGGCATTTTTAACGTTAATTGTAATAAGGGCACACCACCTTATGATTCATCACATTCCCATTCATTCCCTTCAGTCTCCTTGGCAGCTTTCAAGGCATAGATGGTAGACCTTCACTTTCGGAATCCATATTGATGATCGTGTTCCAGTCTTGTTGTCTAGTTCCTTAACCAACCTATTTCGTACTAATATTTCCAAGAGTTTTCTCATTGTATTTTGCATAAATAAAGGTCTAAAAGGGTTGGACAGGTAAAGAGCTTTGACACACTTAGGAATCAGTATTATCCTTGCTGTGATTACATAAAAATAAATAAAATATTCTATATGCATAGATATGTGATTACATTGCCTCTTCTTATACTCTCATCCGTTTAAAGAAATACCTTCTTAGTAATGCCATTAAAATAACTTTAGTTTGATCGAAAATGGTTTAAACCGAGTATATTCTTAAACGATCATATTCTAATAGATAGGCCTCCATACCTTGGAAATTCTACAAACGCTCCTTCTTCGATCTTCTTGTAGTGGCATTTTATTGTACGGCCGACAGAGAGTCGAATGGACAGACGGCTAATAGATGTAGCTGCAATTCTTTTAATCACGGCATCGTAAAAATACCAGTGTCAAATAATAAAGAGCGATGGAAAAAACAATGGGATAATAACGCGAGCGTTAATTGCGCTCCCGCCAGGAGCATCCAGGGCCATTTGTGCGACATCCTCGCTCACATAAATATTAATTTCTTCCGACGCGGATAAAAATTGTAGTGTTTAAACTAATCACTCGCGCTTAAAGCGTGCGACCGGTTTAACGCAAGTAACTGGCGTCTAGCAAAAAAAAAAAAACGGTGTATAGTCTGACAAAGATTTATTTAAAATATTCAACATAACTATCAGAAAAAAAATCTTGGTATAAAGAGATTTCAAACGTTAACAAACGATTTTAGTACTATAAAAACTTGCAATCTTTGCAAACGTTTTTAGTATTACCATAGCAACCAGACAAATCAAAGTAGCCTATATCTGCAAGTAGCAAAAAACAAAACAACTGTCACTGTCAGTCATAATTTCTAAAATTTGTTTTAAATTTAAAAAAAATAATTTCAGCGTATGTGAATTATATAGACTTATTTTAGAAACTGCATATTAATTATTATATCATCGCTAAGCTATATAATTTTTGTTTATATTTTGTTGTATTTAAATATTTAAAATCTGTTTTATCGAATACTAAATTGGTACTCATAATGGCTGATGTAGTTTGGTTCAACGTTTTCTGTGAATTATTTCCATCAGAGTAACATCTACCTTCATTTAAATTCGGATGAAAACCAAAAATATTTTGAGATATTAGTTGAACAACAAAACTAATTTATTTCTTGGTGTTTATTAATTACTTAGTTTCCCTGCTGGAGATATCTACGCTGTATCCCCCAGAGAAGCTGAAAACTGGCGAGATCTTATCTGCCTTTACAGACAGTCCAATGTAGTTGAAGGTGCTGATGTTGTCTCCGACTTTGCCGGAGAAGTCCCTGCATCCAATACATTTTGTTCTGTAAGCCCCTAGGGTTGCTTCAGACCACAACATCAACTAGAGCAGGGGAAGCCCAAGAATGGTCTCCATTGCAACTGTCGGCATCGAGAACATGGCTTCCGTGATGCCCAAACATCATCTATGCCTAAGCATAGCTTAGATTTGCTTTATGCCACCAGACTATCGAGGCGTAAGTTATAGAGGGTACTGCAACTTTCGTGTACAGCCAGTGTACTATTGCAGGCTTTAGCCCTCACGTTTTACCTAACATACTTCCACAGGCCCAAAAGTTCCTTATGGCTTTATTTGTCACATGTTCTAGGTGTGATTTGCACAGCAATTTGGCGTCCAAGATAATACCCAGATATTTAACCTCTTATGCACCACCTCTCGACGAACCTGAGCACGACCTGCATCCTTTCGGATAGCACGCCCCCAAACACTGAAATATTAACTAAAAATTATTTGCGAACAGTTCTAAATTACGTATCGCTAGGTATGTAGTGATCAAACCTGGGACATCCCCCGGGATGTAATGTTAAAAAATTCAGCTTTGTGAAGAAATTCATCATAAAGCTCAGTAACAGGAGCGAGTGGGATCATAACACCATTTTGAACTTGAATAGAAATGCTATCAAATGGTACACTGATGGGTCCAAAACGGCAGAGGGAACTGGAATAGGAATATATGGGCCTAGAACCACATATTTCGAAAGCTTAGGAAAATGTCCAACTATATTTCAGGCGGAAATACACGCTATTGAAAGATGTGTTCAGTTCAATATTGATAGAAATTATCGGAAGCAGGAGATTATCATCATGTCTGATAATCAAGCAGCCATCTAGGCGCTGAGCTCATATGAAATCAGTTCCAAGATGGTCTGGGAAAACCTAGAGAAATTAAATGAGCTAGGCAAAAGGAATAAAGTAACCCTCCTGTGGATTCCGGGTCACACAGGAGTGGAAGGAAACGAAATAACGGATAATCTCGCAAAAAAGGGGCTGGAATACTTTTCGTAGGACCTGAACCCTTTTGCGGGTTAAGTAGCAGTACAATACTGAAGAAACTGAAAATAGAAATAGAGCAGAGAAAATCCAGTTACTGGGAAAATCTCCAGGGAATGATTCTTCTGGGAACTTATAACCAGAAGAGGTTTACAGAATGCATCAACCTGAGTAAGAACAATGTTCGCATATTAACAGGAATACTTTCAGGCCTAATTGTAGACCGAAAAGACACCTAAGTAAGCTTGGATTGGAAAAGGAATCTGAATGTAGATTTTGTGGGGAACAGGATGAAACACCCATCCATCTTTGCAAACTGCGTAACACTGTGCAACTCGAGGGCGTTGCACTTTCTGAAAGAAATAGGATTGGAAGAGCAGCTGTAAAGCAGCAAGAATAGAGGACACAACAGATCTTTTAGGTCGCAGTGAAACATCACCCTTCCATTTATATACATACATAGGTATGTAGTGCATGTAGTTTCAGTGGCACAAATAATCTAAAAAGGATTCAAATCTAAAGATTTGTGGAGCTTAGATTCGAATTTAATGTTAGGAGGATGGTACTAGCATATATTGACGGGAAAAAATTTGATATTCATATAGTACATACAAACATTTAGTACACATCTACTTACATAATATATGTAATAGCTATAAAAATATACGTACAGTGACTTTTCGCACAAATGCGATGGATCTCACCAAGAAATATCATTCGCGACAAATAATTTCATAAATTGTTCCATTTTTAAAAACTGCATATATTCGAAAGTTAAAAGCAAGTAAAGCTCCTGTCCCACTGTGTAAAATAACTTGAGAACTTTCTTTGTCTGGCAGATCATTTATAGAAAAACATGGAATCCAATCGATAAAATACTTTTGTAAACTTTGTAGCTATTGTCATAAACGAATTTCTTGTTGTTATGATGTGTTTAGCATTGTAAGAAAAATAGTGTTTAGAATATAAAATTTACTACACTAATTTTTTTTTATTCGTGTTCCGCTTCTTCTATTGGAGCAATAAAGCTTCTGAATGATGGATTTATATTAGAACGGTTATTCATGAAATCATTTTGCAAAAGTCCGTGAGAAATTCAATGAGTAATATGTACGGTTATGTATCAGTTAAAAAATATCATTCCCTCGCATGTTTCAGAAATTATTACCCAGCAGAACTGGCTCAGTTTTCCAGTAATATTAATTAATCTCGAAAAGTAAGAACTAGTGAAGCATGAAGATCGTTCCGGAGGAGAATATTCGTGATCAAATGAGGGGAGTTACTACCTACTTTCCGATTGTTTTAATTAATGATGTTAGTGATAAATGAAATTATACAGTTTATTATTATAATGGCCCCGGAGAGCGGCCAGAGTATCGCGGCGGCCGGAATGGTAAACGGGACGATGGGGAATTTTGCCAGCATCGCATGAATTTCTCATTTTGAGATATTCCGAGCGCGTTTTTTCCGCCTGTCTCCGTTTCATTCCGCCAGTAATTTACTCCGACCGTCTCGCTTTACGCCTTGGCGGTTTAATGAAGTTACTTTCCTCGGTAGTTTGACCTATTGCTTTACGTAACCCCGCCGGTATTAGTTATAAATGATGATAGAGAACAATGTTCTATATAGTAAATTAATTAATTTAAACAGTGTGTACTATTGTTCGATTTTACTGCGAATTTAATTCATGAGAACATCCCGCATCTTATTGATGGAATTGCACAATTTTAGCCAAGTGCGCTTTGGGTTGTGCTTTGAGTTTAGTCTTTTAATTGAAGATTTTAATTGCAACACTCAAAATATCGAAAGTATAGTTACAATATTAGAATGTTATATTCTTGTGTGACTTCGTAAAGCACTGCAAGAAACCTTTAGTATTTGAAAAGAATGACAAAGCTAGGTCGGTGTCATACTTTTCAAGTCGGAGACCACACCAGCATCTTGAACTACATCGAATAGACTTATCTATACCGACTTGTCGAAGGCTTTTGGTACAATTAGTCACCCTTTACTTGTTCAGAAATTGTCATCTCTTGGATTTGCTCCTAGACTTACGGCCTTTATACAGTCGTACCTAAGCGATAGATCTAGCTACGTTCATTACAACGGCTTTGCTTCAATCCCTTTCTTAGTCTCTACTGGTGTGCCGCAAGGATCTAATTTAGGTTCCCTTCTTTTTAATATTTTTATTAATGATTTGTTCCATCTCTTAGATTGTCGGGTTTTAGCGTACGCTGATGACCTTAAAATCTATAGCACTATTGCTTCTGTAGCTGATTGTTTGGTGGTAAAGAGAAATATTGATGTCATTAGCGAGTGGTGTACAGCCAACCACATCCGTTTAAATATTGAAAAATATGCGGTAGTATCTTTCACAAGATGTACTAAACCTTTTTCTTATAACTACACTGTACTTTATTCCAATATTCCCAGGGTATCACAGTTTAGAGATCTGGGAGTACTTTTTGACGCTCGCTTAATATTTTCTCCCCATATTTTTGACGTTTCTTCTAGTGCTTCCAAAAATTTGGGTTTTCTCTTGCGTTCTTGCAAGGATTTTACCAGTCCATTGGCATTAAGAGTTCTATATTTTGCGTAATATGTAGTATGAATGCGTTACAGTGATATCAGTAGTATGTAGGTATCTACCATCACGTTATTTCTATGTGGGGGAACTACAGGTGGCGCGCACAGTCAAGTTTTTTATCTTTATTATAGTTCATCATTGCGTGCAACTTATAATTTGCTTGAAGTAAACTGTCTAAGTCATCAAACCATTCTAATTATTATGAAATCCATATAGTCCTTGAGACTAGGTAGCTTCGTGTGGTACCTTTAGGTGGAGCATGGGATTTAGGTTGATTTAAATTATTTAGCTTTTCATAAATAAGGTGTCAAAGTCACCAAGTAGGTCGTATGTTAAATGAAACAAATTGAGATTATCGCGAAGACAACTGTACTATGGTGTGGGATCAAGTAATAAAGAAAAAGAACATTGATACGTCAGTGTTCTTCTGCAATTCTGTGACCTTCTCTAACATACTTAATATCTAAATTTATTATCATTAGTGATCGGTCCTGTCGTAGAACTTTGACTTTCCCCACCAACTACTGATTCTTGGTTATGCGTTTACTGGAGCTATCTTCACTACGTACATACCTACCTCAACTACCCGCACAGAAGAAGGAATGGGTGGGAGTTATTTCAATATTCTTGAATTATTTTGATTGGTCTTCAATTACGACAATGAAAATGTGTTATTAAGCAAGAATTTCATCAATCACTCACCATACTTAATGTGGTGTGCAATCAGGAATGTTACTCAAAAGAAGTAGTTCATAAAAGAATAAGATAACCCTTTCCACTTTGCTTTGGCGCTCACTTTACAGAAATCAATTTGTATGTAACGGGTTTAAATAGTTATAAGTTTTATAGATATCTACTATACAAGCTGTTATGTATCATAATTGAACTATTCTTATTATAATAAAGGTAAAGATGTGATTACAAAATAAATAATTGTCCATACTTGTTTATTTTTTACAATTGACCGTTTCCAACGACGGTATGTTTTCGTACCTCCTATGTGGCAGCATTTCCGTCAGATCCCTTCGTCGTTAATGCGTCCATCTCCTTTCGCCGGCATTGTCTCAAAACCGAACACTCTCATACACGCGCGGCAGCCATAAGCGAAAGCACAGAAACCAAGCAGTAGTCGACTTGAGAGAAAAGTCAAACCGGCACACACACAATTGAAAAAGTGAATCTCGAATGCGCACGTACATATAAATTATTTAAATGTTAGTAGATATGTATGCAAGTCGCTCAAAGAATACCGCGACCGTACAAAAACTGGTGTACACTCGAAGAAATAATTTGCAATCGTCCGTCGCAACGGTTTGTACTTATCATATTATTTTTTTATTCGTTTTTTGAGGAATTTTTACGATTTGAGCGCGTAACCTTCGGCCGTTCGCCGTTCTTGTGTGTGTGTGTGTATGTTGTTCCGTGCCGTCTTCTCCTCCTCTTCGTGTTTCTTCTTCTTCTTTCTGCTGGTCATCCGCTACTATTCTCTCATCTTCTTCCATTACTTCTTCTTCTAACGAGCCAAATGACGGATGACGATTGACTTCGCCGTTGTCGTACTCATCGTCGATTTTGTTTCGTCGTTTTTCTGCGCTTTACACTCTTCGCTTATTTAATTTTTTCTTCTCCACCTTTGCCATTTAACTTCTGGATTTCAGTTTCACGGTAAAATAATTCTGGTTGCAATGTTTAGTTTTATTCCATCAAACAGTTAAATGCCTTTTACTGGTATTGATTGGTCGTTAATTTCGGCAATTATCAACGAATTTCCCGGTCAACTATAGTGCTAACACTGCAGTAATATAATTTTAAATCGGCAGCTATTTGGTACAAAATGACGTGCTGAAAATGACTTTAGTTTTAATTTTTAGCTGCAAGGTGATTTAAATTTAACTCGTATATTGTATATTAAGTGATTGTGAATGAATTAAAATATAAAATTGATTGAAAAACAAGATCTAACAGATACTCTTTTGCGACGATAACAATATAACTTAACCTAAACTTTATTTGAACTGATTCAGCTTGTTTAACTTTCTTAATAATACTTCCTAAACTTACTAAATTCAATATTCAATGTGATTTTAAATTTGAACTAATCAGTTTACGCTCATATCTTTATAATAAATTCTTGTAATTAATATACTTTAACGATAATTACGTCTGCTATAAGCTTAACGATTTACTGAACCAAGAAATAAACTAATTTGTAATTTATATAATTTCTTTTACAGATTGAAATGAAGTTTAATATTTGATTACTCTTATTTGATTTATGACGTTTGAGATATTAATCTGGGCTCTTTTATACACGTGTGAAGAAGGCTAGTTGGATTCAGAGAATTCCTTTTTGAAGTAGATACTTTGAAATATCCGGCTGTATGGTCACTGATGATGTAATGCTGCCTCCTAGTTCGCTCTTCGCTTCTCTCATCTAGACACAGGTCCTGTAGAATAGTTTTCTTCCTATAATAATAATATGCTTTATTTATGAAAAACACAAAGTGTATATAAAACGTCATATGAAGCAAAAGGAAAAACAAAGCATACCAGCAAAAGATATATGATTCTAACCTACATGCTACCCAAAACTACCACCACATAATAACTAAAGTGTAGAATCAATGTGAAAAAACTATAAACGTAGTATTTATTGTGTTTGCAAAAATTCCGTAATGGAATAGAAAGTATACTGAAGGAGATAGGTTTTAACTTCAGACTTTAAAGTTCTAAGGCAAGTAAGATTTTTGTAAATGGCAGGCAACTTATTAAAAATCTTTAACCCCAGATTATATACGCCAGTGCTTGTTACATGGAGAATACATATTGGAGCGTGAAGATGACCCTTTATTCGGGTATTGTATTGATGTACTTCATGATTGTGCAGATATTGTTCTTTATTCAAAAATACATATGTTGCAGCTTCCAAAATATATAAACATGGCAAAGGAAGAATACCTAAAACATAAAATAATGGCCTGCAAGAATCTCTATAAGAAGCACCCACAATGCTATACGAATCATTTGATGTACTTCATGATTGTGCAGATATTGTTCTTTATTCAAAAATACATATGTTGCAGCTTCCAAAATATATAAACATGGCAAAGGAAGAATACCTAAAACATAAAATAATGGCCTGCAAGAATCTCTATAAGAAGCACCCACAATGCTATACGAATCACAGCTTTCTGGCTTATAAAAACGTCGTAGGTTTCCGGTGATGAACTCCACAGCAGAATGCCATACATTAGGCGAGATTGAATTTCGGAAAAATAGAGTTTTATAAGGGTATTCTTAGAGAGTTGTGACCGTAAGCACCGAAATAAATATGCTTTGCTTGAGACTTTTTTGGCTAGGTTCTCGCAATAATGTATCCAAACTAACGTTGACTCGTTGACTGTAGGTGTATACCTAGAAATTTTGTACTTTCACATTGACGTATTATCTCACCAGCTGATACTATATCGTCGATGTCTACTACTTTCTCTCTTGGGTGAAATGTCATAGCCACAGCTTTTTCTGTACTTAATGCCAGTTCATTGTAAGCGAACCAATCGTGAATCAGCTGACATAAATTGTTCATCGCTAAATTAGAACCTTCTGCAAGAACAGAGATGTCGTCGGCATACATAGTGAACTAAATGTTCTGCAATAAAATGGCAATATCATTAATGTATAACTAAAAGAGCACAGGGCCAAGTACTGAACCCTGTAGTTAGTGGCAAACATGACGAATGAAAGTGCCTAACTCTTCCGTTAGTATCATTAAACCGTACTCCTACGAATTGTGTTCTATTGTTCAGGTATGATTCAATCGAAATGATTTGAATTTGTTCACTACTTATGAATCCTCGGTAAGTTTTTCTTGCTTTTTAAATTTTCACTTTAACTGTTTAATACTGTACTTCAGCTGATTTATTATTTTCTTTAAGTTTTTGTTCATTTTGGTAAGAATTCTTTTATTTTGTGTGCAAATTTATATATTTTTTTTTTAGATAAATTCAAAAACGTACGTTCATTTTAATCTTAACCACGCGTCTCTTTATTTTATTTTATTTTCAACCTTTCTTTTTTTCCAGGTCAAGGCTTCGCAAAAATCTTCGTATTCCAACGAATATTACCGCATATTCGCCTTCAAACATTCGTAAACTGCTCCATTCGCAGTGAAATCTTCCCAACTTCATGGCACTTCACTGGTATCAATTATTTGCCAATTTAATGTAAAATTTTTATTCCTCATTCAAAATTAGATGTCTCTTTTACATTTTGTAATTGGAATTTATTTTTTAAACATTCAAAGAATCTCTATTTGTCAGTTGATTACAGATTTCTTTTTTAAGAGTTAAATTTCTGTTTTTGTCGACAGATGTCGCTAGTTTGACAGATGTAATATGAAATAGGAATTAAATTAGTACATTTTACAATAAAATACTTGCCTTAATAAATTAAATGATTTATATTTTTGTTCATTAGCTTTTATTCTTTGAAATTTAATTTTAATGAAATGTAATTTATAACAACTGTGGTTTCCTTGATTTGAATTTTTGTATTTATAATTGTGAAACAGCTAGATGTCTTGAATTGAAAAATATTTATGTGATTGTTTAATTATATTCCAATACGTTTTACTTTCAATAGTCGATCTCCGATGGCCCTCTGACTCACATGTTTGCTTTAGATTTCCTTACAGTGATAGTGGGAGACTCGCTTCTCCTACAGTGCCGAGTGCTGCTTCTAGTGGTGTCCGCTTGTGCGAGGGGACGCGGGTTCGAATGTCACTCTGATCAATTAGGGTAACCGATACTGCGAGAGTACTTAATAAGCGACTAATTGCTTAGGCATCATGATCCCGAAAAAAATAATGTTTCTAAATAATAGTGTGTAAAATTACCAACGGTACAAATAAAATTTCGACGTAATTGGGAGAGTTATAGCAGCGGATTAACTGTCTTCTGTTCTTATAAATGTTATATCACTCTCCTGTCACTAAATACCCATCTGTGGAAATACAAAATCACTCATCCCGAACGCAGAATACCCATCAACACTCACACAAACGAACAAGTAACACACGAACGGCACATTCTAAGCCCAAAGCGTATAAAGCTGCTAAAAACGGTCAGTAGCGTTCATATATCCTACGTTCGTGTATACTATAACTTTATACCCATATATATGTATACATGGGTGCATGCACGTCTGTAGACGTGCGGAGTCATGTATGCATGTAGGTGGTGCGCATCGGCAACGGCCGGCGAAGAGAGAAGATGTAGCGCAAGATATGCTCCAAATCGTGATCGCAGTAATTAATGATCCCGCTCTGCCATTCATCTTAGCGGTTACTGTGCACCGGCCCGAACAATACCGTTCCTTATCTCGCGCCAATCTTTAAATATATTTAAGGGTATCAAGGTTCTTGTTTATAATTGCCCCGGCTCGGATAATGTAATGTAGAGAGGTGGAGGGTGTTTAACTCATTTTGCGCGCGCTCGGATTTATTTTTTTAAACAAACGAGCGATGGTGACGATGAACTCGATCGAAATTAACAATCAGGCCTAAGGGTGATCGATCCGGACGCATCGATCCTCGACGATGGATGGATAAACCGGGTGGTTTATAACACAAAATATATTGCAAAAAAAAATAATCGAAAGCAACCTATTAAAATAGATCGTCTAACGGCTGCGAAGGATTTTCAGCAACATACAACACTAATATGGGAACATTACCTAGTGACACTCATAGGTCGGTTTGAAAATTGGCACACATAACACACACACACATACATTGGATACATAATCTTTTTTTATTATTCGTGATAATGACGTAGATCTGAAAATCGTCAGAATTTCAAAGATAGCGTTTATTCATTAAAGGCACAGTATATATGTATATCCAGTAGTTTCACATCACTGGTAACATGGGTTCAAACATGGTGCCCAAGGAAATTCGCAGTATCGCATATGTGGGTGAAATTGTAACTAAAACTATTTGAATTTGTTTACAAGCAAAAATCTAACCTAGAAAGCCGTTCCATTCTGTCATTTTGTTATAGGAGTGACATTGATGTTGTGCGATTTTCTGTCAATTGTCAGTCTGTTTGAGTATATAGGTTATTTTCGTACCCACTTTGCAATTATTAGTTGCGCATATAGCCGCCAAACGCCATCGCGAATTTCCTTAAATTGATAGAC
Organism: Protaetia brevitarsis; assembly: GCA_004143645.1. Taxonomy (NCBI): domain Eukaryota; kingdom Metazoa; phylum Arthropoda; class Insecta; order Coleoptera; family Scarabaeidae; genus Protaetia; species Protaetia brevitarsis. The sequence goes on from RXPK01000200.1 coordinate 871,836, forward strand.
AAAACATCAAAGGCGCCGACACTTAGTGAAACTACTTGATAAGGTTTATACTGTGTTAAAGGTGAGCCTCCGTCAAAACGGAAAGTGCCAATTTACAACACTTTATGAGTGCTGCAGATATGCTAAGAGTCAATCCGATCGGTAAGTGCCACTTAAGCAAAATTCTTCTTATAAGGAAAATACTTACAAGGAGAACCCACAAAATATTAAGCTCAGATTTTAATCCGGTTTTGTCAGTTAATAGTAGACTTCTTAAGGTACTTTTGTAAAATATTAGCCACAGATAGCCAGACGTTAATTTTTTTGGGCACAATATAGTTTTAAATCTTGCACACATAAATACCTAAATACGCAACAAGCTTACAAGTCCGTACACTGAGAAACATTGTGGTCGTAATATCAATAATCTACATTTATTGAGTGAATTTTCATTTACAGAACGAAATGTGTCCTTCTTATGATAAAATATTATTTACAACCTTTGATTAAATAATAACAAGATTCATAAGTAAAATAAATTTGTTATTATTATTATAGCAACTCATTTTACATTAGACCATTAATAACATATTGTAACACTACAAGGTAGCATACAGCCCGGTATAAAACAAAAACAATTTTAAATGTAATACTTTAATTAAATTAGTAAAATCAAATTTGAAACTTTAAATTCATTACTTTTTAATCATAAATATACCGTGTCAAATGCCAGATGGCATGCCGGGAGAGAATTTCCGATTGCAATGGTATAGAGGCCGCTCTGATAATAGAAAAATTACGAATAGATATAGTTCTTCAGTAAGGTCCCAGGTGCTGCAGGAGCATGTTGCTAGTATGTTCTCTACTCCGATATTGGTATTTACAGTGCTTAGTTTAAGTGATATAGTGCGCTTGAGACTTTGTTACATCAATTAAGATCGACTTTGTACGATAAAGACAACATTTAAGTTCCAACAAATGTGGTTTTATTTAAAACAGATCCTTAATGTAGAGCAGTGAGAAAAAAACAACGTAAATAAGAAAGTAAAATATCTCAGATACATAAAATGAGTTCGCTTATTAAATAACGATTGCGTTTTAATTTAGTAATTCCACTTTTTACAAAATAAATTCATCAAAGAAAATAAATACGGTTAAAATGAACTTTCAAAATTCCCGCGTTTTCGAGACGTTCATCTGAGTGGTTCTATGCTTACAAAATGGGTAAATCAGAATGTCCACCATTGTATGATAAAATTACTTGGATATTGGATTCATGCCGTGAATACAAATTGACGACTACAATATTAGTAGTATCACCTTATAAAAGTTTTTCCACCAGTGGTCGCAAACTGTTCAGCGGTTATACAAAATTCCTAACCAAGCAAATTTGCCAAAACGAAATTTCTTATAAGGATTTTAAAATTTAGATTAGGATTAAAATAAAACGTTTATTTTTAGGTTGATACGGACGGGAATACCTTTGGAAGGATCAAATTAGTAGGTACGATCAGGTTAGACATCGAATGGGGCTCTCGTCTCTAATATTTCTAATCACGGAGATTGGCTCAGGGCAGGAACATATCTCAGGAATATCGTTGTTTGAGAAAATTACCCAATGGTTATTTAGGTAAATTGTGGATAAAATTAATGTGATAAACTTTATTTAACAATTAGTCGTCATATTTAGATTAGGAATTTGGAATAAACAGGATGTTATGAAAATAACCGTTAAATTTTACAAAAATTAATATAGACACGTCCGTCTCTCACGGAGGTTGCCTAGTTAATCCTTTTGATTTGGAATTCTCTAATCGACTTCGATAGCGATTGTCTTTCGTCAGGGGGCAAACTGCCTTTGAAAAATCCTTTACTTTTACCGAAGTGAGGGGAATATAAGGTATTTAATACATGATACTTGAGCCAATTTAAATACATTATTTTTTATGAACAATGACCCTTTTCTTTGTTTCGGAATTTTTGATTCAGTGCAATGGCATAATGGTAAAGCACCTGGCGTGTCTGGCTTCGAATCTGGCAGCAGATCTTTTTATGCTTTGTTATTTTTAAATTAAATACTAGAATGATAATGAAGATACAAAAGAAGGTTTAATTTACACAGACTGTTGGTAATATTATTTAATTCTTGGTATGCAGACATTTAAAGTTCAAAAATGTAGAAATTGTTACGTTTAGAAATAAATTTATTATTTATACTTCAGAAACCACTTTTTTTATATAATACTTAATATAAATTTCCTTAATATAACAAAGAGAATCAAATAAATAATAAGTATGGAGAAGAGAATTCACATATTACTGCGAAAGTAAATATCAGTAACTTGCAACATCTAAATTATTACTTTTTTTAAATTAATGTTTGCTTTCGGGTATGCATACGGAAATACTTTTGATAAATCATGGAAGGTGCATAGGCAATCACTATGCCTATAAGTTTTGTAAGTTATAATTTATGAATAAGCCTTGTAATATATCTGAATCTTTTGTTTGTCCCTGAAGCGACCACATTTCTAAATCTGCTATGACATCAGAAACAAATACAGCCATTTTGCCACTGCATATCATGTCTATTGACTTATCGGTAGTAACGAATAAATTCATTGCCGATTTTGGAAATTATCTTCGTCTTGTCATACGGCTTACGATTTCAAATTTTATAACAGATTTTTTGCAACAGTTTTTTGAATTATAATGAAGTGAGATATTTCGAAACTCGTTTCAACTAACGGTATCTTTACTTAAATAAACAATCGGAATATACTTTAAATTACTTTAAATTGTAAACTTTCTTTTTAGTTGGCTAAAACGTTTTCCATTGAAATCAGAATGTTTGCAAAAATGGGGCACAAATATCACAAAGCGACCACAACCGCTGATTTTACATTTTCGTTTCAATGCACTATATATTATCACAATACACCCATATCACAACTATTACAAGTATTTGCAACCATTAGATAAATTCCTAGATAAACTTTAAACGTAAAAACATCAGAATGATTTCAATGCACGCAATCAACATAAATCAGTCGATTTTCGCTTCCATGCTAAAGATCCGCACAACTTAACTACACACATTCGCAAAGAGATAATTGTCTAGTAATAGGCACGTACATACACAAGAGACATTGATATTTCAGTTCAAACAAGTCATCCACGTCCATATTTACATATACAGGTATAATCACTTGCGCGCTTGGGAGTCAAATAATTACATAAATATGCCGGCTCGTAAATTAATCGGAATACGCGATGATTTATAGTAATCAGTAGTTAAATATATTATCGTGTACGGTAACAAATAGATTCAATTATATACGGATCCTTTTCGATGCTCTATTTTTTATGCCTATTTCGTTTCAACGGTGTGCTCTTGGATAATACAAATTAATATCAGGGATACATAAATTACTTCTAACATATAAATATCACGAACACATCATTAAAATCGCCGGTAATAAATCAGCTTGGCCTCGAATTCATTCGAGGAGAGTAAAAAAAAATATTATGGATCAGAGATTAGGTATTAAAAATGGTCATTTCAAAGTGTTTGTTACAAAACTAGAGGAAGTAATTCGTGCATAGGACCACCCCTATTTAAGACCAGAACAAAAAAAAAAAACAAATTAAGGCCGGTAAAGTTCCATCAATTATGAAGCCACTTCGCTAGATTCAATAAGTTATTTGAATGTTTTTTTCGTATATATGATTTTGTATGCGCCTAACTCTTTCGGTGATTCTGCATTTTTCACTAATTCAATGTTTTCTATATCAATTTTATGTCGAGTATCTTTAATATGTTGCCAAATGCTGGGTGATTCAAGTGTCCCATACCAATAACCTGCTATGTGTTCTTTTAACCTAGTTCCGATCGCACGCTTTGTTTCTCCAATGTAAATTTTGTCACACCCGATACAACCGATTTTGTAAACGCTCTCTAAATCTTTTATCCCTGCATCATAAGACAGAAAAACCACCAACCACGTCTACAAACTTATAAATATTCAAATTTCAATTTCAACCTCATTTAGCAAATATGAGAAGTAACTTCAAAGTTTTCGAAATGTTAAATACTTATTTACACAGAAATTTAAACATACATTAATTTGACGAAATACCTCGTGCATCAGCTTGCATACACCCAAAAATACTTCAGAATGGAGTTTCCCCGCAGTGACAAACCAAAGATGTTGCAGAAAAGATCCACATCAGGAGAACAATAGTTTTTAAAGAAAGTATTTATCAACAACCCTCCGTCTCCATGGACTCAACTCATTTATTTCATACGAATTACACTGAATCTCCATTTCTTTGAAGTAAAGTCGAAACCTAGGATACTGGAATATCATACAATTACCAGACGATAAATTTATATATTTAATTACCACGGCTACGATGCAAATTGACTAAAACCCAAGTATACAGGGTGTATCAGATATAGACGTAAATATAATAATATGTAGCAGCTGTAATCATATACAATCAAAAAGTCTTAATGCACAGGAGGTCTATCTGTAAGCATTAACGAGAAAAAAAAAATATTTTATAAATGTCGTGGGCTAGAGCCGCACCTGTGCCCAACCTAAATGCTGTCCCGAGTATACCCCCACATACCACTGTCATTCAGCCACTACCGCTGTTAGTTTTGTGTGGATCGCCGCTTGGAGTGCAAGCCACTTCGAACATTTTATTTAAATTCTTCCCGTCTCGAAAAAAACGATCCTTTTCAGGACCATCATGATTTCATATAAAGAAAATCGAAGCTTGATGCATTGGCAAATGTATAGATTCATTTTCGCGCGAATAGTAATGCCATAGTAAAAAGGTGTGTTTGCAAATTTTATGTATCTACATTTATTTCTGTGTAATTCGATTCAATTCATTTTGCGTTATATGATTAAATAAATCCAAAAGAAATAACTCAGATTCATGTGGTACCGTTTATTAACAACTAACTCTCGGTTCGACAAAGCAAAAGAAAAATATTTACGTTTTTTGTAACTACTGTCGCATATCCGGTGAAACTCGAACGTCTTGTCAGGATATTAAAAATAATACTTTGTAGACTTACGTAGAATGCTCTTAACAAAAACGAAATGTTTATTTTATAAAAAAAAGAAATTTAAAATGCCCCAGTCTTGCTATTTTTACAAGGGCACACTGGCCGATTGGCCTTTATTTATTCGGAATGACGTTAAATGAACTTACGGCATACCATTAAGAATAATACTAAATGAGTGCAATGTATGTATACATAATACCACGTTTAGCGGGTGCTTAACATGACGTTTCCTTGCATCAGGCCCGCACTAAAGAATTTTTGGCTCTAAATTTAACTTTTTTTTATTCTTTAATGATGAAACCCGGTTTCGGTGGGTTTGTGCTTTATATGTCGTGTAGTTAACACCCAAGCAAAATTTACTTTTTTATTTGATACACCTGTATAGCGGACTTACAAACAGGTGTGTACACTTCTCACAGGAAAAATCGGGACACCAGCAATTCAGAATTTTAAAATTTCTCGATTGAAAATGCAACTTTCGGAGGACGTATTCACTTATCACAGCCATAAATCACTTAATTGTGTATATTACTGCGATCAAAGGTAGCGACTAGAAATTTAAACAGAAAAATAAATATATAGAGAGAAAAAGGTTTATGTATAGAATAAACAAATCGGAGTTTCGGTGGCGGCGTTTCCTTTAGAAATACCAATGAAAAAAAAAAAATACATAACAACAAAAAGATCTCTTGCATAGACGGGCTTCATTTAGAAATATATATATTTAAGAAAACATATGGTGATGGAATTTTAGGTTTGTTTGCTGTGCAGTCAGAAACTATCCACAACTGAACGACGCATGCGTAATAACAGCTGTGCGTTCGCAGTGCAACAATTTCGTATTTCGACCGTTGGTAATTTAAAATTTGGTGTTCGCACAGTATCAAATTGTAGTCAGTGACAGTTTGTGATTAATCCAGAAAGTTCACGGATTTCTTGTGGATTTTAAATTCGCTCATGCGCACTAAACGAGATACACTGCGCCGTGTGCTCCGCCGGCTGACATATACATTCCAATTGCTGGACACAGATGACAGTAGTGTCGGTTTTGGATGTGTTCGCAGAGCAAATTATCAAACTAATTTCAAACTACAATCCCTTTTTGAATCAGGCGCACTGGAAAAACCGAAATAGTTTCCAATTAAGTTCTGATTCGCACAGCGAACAAACCTTTTATTGTTTAATATTAATGTTACTTGTTAGAGCTGCTTTGAAATTAGTTACTTAGTTCAATTTATGCTCGCGAGTATTAGTTTAGCAATAGATAATATGTTAGTCAGCCTCCTCAGTTTTGGGATAATGTGATTTTCACAGATTTATTGACTACACTATTGATGTATTAATTACTATTGTTGTTTAGTATTCTTAAATATTGTATTGTTATAAAGTTTTCTTCTATCTATAAAAATTTACCAAAACCAGGTTTAAGATTATTTATAAAATTCTTAAAGCAATTAAGTTCACAAAGAAATTATTTATTTTATTAACCCTCGGTTTATTGTATTTTCAGGAAATATATCTTAGCTATCGCTTGTATAATCTCACGTCGTTGATCTATTTGCTTGAAATATGGCCAACACTTGGTCTGTTTATAAACTGTCTTTATGTAGCACAGGTTTATTAACAATTATTTACAATATTATTGAATTTATAATACATAACAAGCATTGTAAGAAAGCATATTGTTCGCCAATCTCAGCTAGTGCGACATAGGATTACACAGGCGATAGTTAAGATGTATTTCTTGAAAATACAATAAGCGGAGGGTTAATAAAATTAATAATTTCTTTGCAAAATTAATTGCTTTAAAAATTTTGTAAATAATCTTAAACTGTTTTTGGTAATTTTGTAATACATAGAAAAATATTTTGTAGTAATACAATATTTAAGAATACTAAACAACAACAATAATGAATACATCAATAATAGTGTATTTAATCAATGTGAAAATCAAATTGTTCAAAAACTCAGGAGGTTGATTGACATATTGTCTATTGCTGAAGTCTTACTTGCGGGCATAAATCAAACTAAGTAACTAATATCATAGTAGTAGCTAATATAATTTTAAAATCCCATCGCCATGTTTTCTTAAAAAAATATTTTTCTCTACAAAACAAGTTAAATACATATATGTGTATTTCTAACTGGTGCCGTCTACTGAGGGGCCTTTTTGTTGTGATGTATTTTTTTTTGCATTATTATTTGCGTATTCGGTATTTCTAAGAAAACACCGCCACCGAAATTCCAATGTGTTTATTTAATGTATAAACCTTTTTCTCTATATATATATTTATATTTCTGTTTAAATTTTTAGTCTTTCCCTTTGATCGCGATAATATACACAAAAAAGTGATTTATGGCTTTGATAAGTGCATATATCCTCTCAAAGCTGCATTTACACTCAAGAAATTTTAAAATTCACGATTGCTGGTGTCCCGATTTTTCCTGTGAGAAGTGTACATAAAATAATAATTGCATCTACTATGGTTGATGATTCATCCTACGTTTATACCATAACAGTATGTTTTCATATTCTAGTTATTATAATATCATTAACGAATCTGATATGAAACACTTACAGGAGTTTCCTTATCCAATTGTTCTAATTTTTAATATGTTCCTTTCGTAAAATGTTTGTAGAAACTTTTTTCCTTTTTTTTGGCATTACTAGAGAATTAATTTTTGTTATTAATAAATTAAAATAAATTTGAGATAGAAGAGTGAATACTTAATTTGTATATATTATTATTATTATATTCGTGTAATTGCTTAACTTTCATGAAAATTTAGCAAAAAAATTGTATTTATAAGACATATTCACTATTAATTTATTAATTTGTCGGGGAAATATTTGTTTGTTTCATTCTTAGAACTTGTAAAATTATTTTTTATTCCCTTTGTTCCTCAAGGACTCTTAGGCGTATATATTATATAAAACAATTAAAAACACTTGGACATAATTTTCTTTTTATTTTATTGAAAACCTTGAATTTAATTCTTTCTGCTGTAACGTGACGCAATTCATAATACCTTTCAGTAAATAAGCATACATTCCTTATACATATAACAATGCAATATGAAGAATTACATCTGTTAATTATATTTATCCTGTTTCAAAGATATTTTTGCTTTTATTTACTAAATTTTTAGAAGTTAAGTTTGCTTAACCGTATGTAAGGGAAAACACACGTTTAACGCATGCATCGGGTACCCTAATAGACAACATTTTTGCAAATAGAATGCACAATGTAGTGTACTGTAAAACAGGTGAATCTCTAATATCTGATCATCGGTTTTTATTGATGCGTATAAATCTAGAATGCAGCACCAGGTCCGAATATGTGTACGAGCGTCGATATTCCAAACACGCGCTATCTCAATTTCAAACTTCTATGAACAATGAAAAATGGGAGGCTGTATATGCTAATAATGTTGGTTGTAACGAAGCATTCGAAATCTTTTATCAAATATTTTTTTATTATTTTAACTTACATTTTCCTTCAAAAAGATATTTAATTAATTCACAAATTGACAGTGCTGCACGACATGTATAAAAGTAGTCATGATCCACAAATCTTGGGTTTATACCAGAATTATAAAGAAGAATACGCAAAGTTGGTTTATCAAACAAAACAAACATTTTATGATAACATGATTTCCCAAAATAAAACAAAAACGTCCTGGACTATCATAAATTAAATTAACTAAAGCTACGAAGGAAAATCGCCAGAGTTTTACAGTTCTGGATAGATGTGGAAATATGGTAAGAGACCCAAGTACGATCTCAGAAATATTTAAAGAACAATTTAACATAATAAAACCATCGCATATTCACAATGACTTGATTGTACCCAGTGCCACGAATCACAACCTATTTCTATTACCAACAGATTGTTTCGAAATGGAGCGGATAATCAGGGAAGTATCGAAGAAACATTCGCCTGGTTACGATGATGTACCCTGCTTTTTGTTGGGTCTTGTCTGCGACAATTTACTGCAGCCGCTAACATATGTAATAAACCAGTCTTTGAGTGAGGGCGTGTATCCAGATCGATTAAAACTTAACAAACTCATTCCTGTTTATAAAAAAGGTAACAAACACGACCCAAAGAGTTATAGGCCTATATCTCTGCCATCAGCATTTTCGAAAGTGTTTGAGAAAATTATCAACAAAAGGTTAACCGATTATTTACTGAAAAATAACTTAATCTCGCCTTCACAGTTTGGTTTTGTCAGTGGAAAGAATACATCCTGTGCGATAGAGCATGCGTTAAAAAGTGTTTATGAGGGTTTGGATAGGAGGAGTCTGGTTACTGGTGTTTTCTTTGACCTGTCAAAAGTCTTCGATATCGTAAATCATTCGTTACTACTAGAAAAATTAAAATCATTTGGGATCTACGGTGTTGCTTATGACCTATTTCATTCATTTTTAAATAATAGAAAAGCGGTAGTAAATATTAAAGGGAGAGATAGCACAAATGTAACCAGGAGTCACCACTCTTCGGTCATAAATTTAGATTGTGGTATTCCACAGGGTTCAATACTAGGTCCAACTCTTTTCATTATATATGTTAATGATTTAGGGCAAACGTTATCTAACTGTACGTTGGCACAATATGCTGACGATACTAGTTACATACTAAAGTCATCTTCAACTGAAAACGCTTCACGTTTAGCCGCAAAATTAGTGAATGACATGAGTTACTGGTGTAGTGATAACGACCTAGTATTGAACGGAGAAAAGACATACATTTTAACATTCTCGCTAACAGTCAACGAGGGCGGGTGTAGTTTATATGTGCCTTGTGATGGTAGATCCATACCTGAAAGACAGAATGTTACATTTCTAGGTCTGATAGTGGATAAAAATTTAAAATTTCATGATCATTGCAAAATGTTAATAAGTAAACTCACTTCAGCACTTTACGGGCTTAGATGCTTGAGAAACACCGTCAGTCTAAGTTCGCTCCGACAATTTTATTTTGCGTATGTGGAGTCTCGTCTTCGGTATGGACTTATTTTTTGGGGTGCAGCGGCTGGTGCAAGAAAGGTTTTTCTCTTTCAAAAAAAAATTATTCGTTGTATGTTGGGTGTGTCGTCGTTTGTTTCTTGCCGTTTACTATTTGAACAACTTGGTATTCTGCCGTTAGCCTCCTTGTACATATATGAAATATTAGTGTTTTTAAAAAAATAATGAACAGAATTTTAAAAGGAACTCAGACATTTACAAAAACATGACGACGCGCAGCAGAGATAATAAAAGTGTACCATTTCACAATACAGCGGCTTTCGAATTAAGTCCTGAATATAAAGGAATCATGCTATATAATAAATTACCAAAAACTATAAGAACTGCAACCCGTATTCCTGAGTTCAAATTTAAATTAAAACAATATCTAAGCGCTCATAATTTTTATGATATTCAGGAATATGTAGATTTTCAATCCTAAAATATGCTTACATCTAAATATTTACTTATATTTTATTTATTGATATTTTATTTATATTAGTTTAGGATTCTATCCATTGTATTTATTGTATTGACAATGTCCATGTTCTGTCTTAGAGCTATGACAATATATTATTATTATTAAGATGCATTGCATTTTTTTTTTTCATAGGTGATATGATTGATTTTTTATTCAATTAATCTTCTTTGATCTGAGGATTATCATTTTAAGTTTCAATTTTATCTCCCTATACTATATACGGATCGTCCGCTTAACATTTTCTGTTATTAGATGCCGAAGGCTTATACTACTAAATACACTTTGTATTAGCGTTCTCCAAGAATACTACGGTTTCTTCGCTATGTTTGGTTACGATAGGCAATTGTATTCTCTCATCTCGAACGGGAGGGATGCTAAACAACTCGTTTCCACTATAGAAAAAGCGAATACGCTGAATAATTTACCATAATTAAATACATGTCGGAATTTTTTCCACGGAAAAAAGGAAAAAATCTAACTGTTGTCGGTAGTGATATGCATCACTAATGAGTCGACGACCAGAGGCAATAGTATGACAGGAATTCTATACATTGCGGAGGTTTGTTAATGCAAACGCATACACACGCGCGTATACATATATACATGGTGAATTTCTTGCTGCTTTAAGAACGATAACGCGTGCTTAATTACGTATTGATTGTTAATAAAGTTCGAAAGAATTTAAATTGAGAAAACGAAATGGATAATTACGAAGTTGGGAGAGTTATGGTGAAATAAATGAAACACATATTAAAATTGTCTGAATTTTATGTCAAATATACTGATGGCTCGCGAAGATATTTTAGGAGTCTCCGGGCGTCTTTAAAGGAGGCAGTCGTTTCTTAAATAAGTAAATAAATACGTGATTGGAAATATCGGAATGACCAAATGTCTTAATGAGACTTTTTTTCTTGTTAAACCAATACTTCGCTTTAATTTAAAGTTTCTTCTAACATAAGTTATAATACACACCAACAAAAGGAGATCTAAATATAAAATTAACGTGAAATATATAGATAATGAAATTTACAAATGAGCGAATAGTAGAAGTGTTAATAACTATTTGAATAAAATAAGACAACTGCCTGGTTGGAATAATGGTCAATGAGCGATTAAAATCGTGTATAACATATGAATCGTGACACATGCCCAAAGCATGATTTAAATAAATATTGGTTTGCGGGATGCACACAATTTAATAATAATAATAATAAAGGTTTTTTTTATTTGTTATAATAACAATTACAACAGTGGTCAAATGTGAGTACATAGGTATTATTGTGAGGATTTATAAAGGATTGTCCGGCTAATATTTTACCTAATAACAAATATAAACTTTTATTCTTTAATCTGTCTTTTCTTTACAGATACTCACCCTTCTACGTTTGATAGTATTTAGAGACACATTCCCCATTCGGTAGATAGCTAAAAGCTTATTCACATGCCTCGAATTTACCTGTGCAGTTATTAACCAATGAGTAATTTATATTTTTTACCAGTAGTAACTAGGTAGCTGAGGAGGCTGCACGTGATGTGTCTTCTAAATCAAGAACTTAAATATTAAATTTATAGTTTAATTTTAATCATTTAATGTATTGTCTGCTTTTATATTATTAAAAGCAGTATAAAAATCGATAAAATACACAATTTATTGTTTAATAATATATCAAAAACAATTGAAAATTATAATGACTCTTCCCACTCAAGGTGAGTACACTTAGCTGAAATATTTAAATCAACAATTAAATATTATCCAGTAGATTTTGGATTTTAATTCCAATTTAAAATAAAACAACATTCAAATGTTCCACTATTCCATATAATAAATTTCACTAATAATCCCTACCAACTTACACACATTAAAATTTTAATCGAAACTGTTATTTACAATTGTTATATCAAATAACCTCAAAATTCACGAAATGTTAGATACTTATTTGTACAGAAATTTAAACATTAACTATACAAAATGCCTCCAACATCAGCTTGCATACACCCCAAAGTGTACACTGTCCAGATTATTTATATAGATCGCAAACAGCAATGGTCCTAAAATGAATCCCTGCGGAACTTCATATCTGATATCCTCATGGATCTTCGGGCCGTCCACCTCCACGTACTGCTGTCCGCTATTGAGGTAAGACATCATTAAGTCACTTCCATTACCCAATATTCCATAATTTGTAATCTACGGTGTCAAAGGCATGGCTCAAATCGCAGCTTGTTAAAACAACATGTTCTTGCTGATCCAATGAAATTACTACTGCGTTAATCACCTCCGCCAAAGCCGTACAAATTTATCCTTACCAGATTGAAGGGTGGTGTATCAAAGAAAACCTAAAATGTAAATGGACATTAATGTGAACTCGCAGAAGAATTGTAAAAAAAAAAGTCCAGTACATGATGTGCTGGTTATATACTCCAGTAGTAAACTCCGGATTAATCTATGGCTGCCTGATTTGGTGAGCCAATACCACGCAGAAGCAAGCTATTACTAAATTCACAGCGATACAGAGGTTGATTTGACTGGCGCTGCAAAAAGCTCACCAGCAGCTGCTACGAAACCATACTAAATCTACCCTCTTGGGATGTTTATATTAAAGTGCAAGCAAAAATAGGACATACAGACGGAAATTGATGGAAATTGGGGAACCCAGAATACTTCTGGGCATTCTAAAATAACAACCAAAGTCGCAAAACTCATCTTTGAAATGAAAAGTGATGTAATGACTCCCAAACTCTCCTTTGATAAACTCTTCAAGGTCATCTTGGACTGGAGTGAGTGGAGAAGAGAAGAGAAACCAAGGATTCAAACCACAACTGGTATACAGATAGGTGAAAAAGAATCACAGGTTCTGGAGCTTGTATATATGGAAAAACCCTGAATCATATAGAATATATGATATTGGAGCAATATGCCACCGTACAACAAGCGGAAATTCTAGTAATAGGAACATGCACCTGTAGAGTGTTGAAAAACAATCAAAGGAAGTATTTACATGGAATGAACCTAGAGATGAACCTACATGTAAATTATGTAACAAGGAGAAGGAGATAGCTTACCTCCTTGTTTTTGAATGTGTTGCTTTATTAGAACGGCAGATATTATTAAGACCAATCAACCCGATGATTCATCTGCCGAAAAAAGGTTTTCCAGTCTATTAGACCTAGTACAAGGATAGACCTCAGGCTGCGCTTTCAAAGGGATAATAGGAAGTGATTCATATTCACTGCACTAAATCAATCAATCAAATGGTAAAGATCAATTTTGAAAAGATTAAAAATTAAGCTGTGTCTTAAGAATATTGAATATTACGGAAATGGAATTAGGGCAGATGTTGTTGACAACAGTCTAGAAGCTGTATCCATTAAGGAATTCAGGTTTCATATTTTATTTATGAAAAGGTAGGTAATTACAATTCATCATAACCCCGTGATCCACTTAAAAGTACTACAGAAGTCTCATAGTGCCAAAATGACTTGTCAATCAATCTGATAGAAATAAGCAGCAGTAATAGTTATTTGCATCACTAGGCCAGAAACTACGGTATTCATATCCGTACCCATACTCGCAAAAGAATTTTTGGCCATGTGATACACACTGTTTTTTGGGCTGACGAATCTCAATTTTGAATTGAAAATAGAAATTTTGACACTAGGGAGTTCACAGTACAAGTTGGCACACATGTTACATACCTTAGTATTTTGACGTTTCCAAAAATAAATCTTTTTCTGTAATTTTCTTTTAGTTTAATATCTGTTTATCAATAATGAGTGCAATGAAGACATCGGTTCATCTTAGCAAGGTTGAACAGCAGCTTAATGAGAATTGATTACACAACTGTCATGTGGAATCTAGTGCGGTCAATCTTTAGTAACATTTTTACATGCCTAGGAATGAAAGAAGCAGGAAATCTACCATTTTCCTGCCTCTTTGAGCTACTACAAAATGAGTGTTTCTGGACGGAGGTGGAAAAATGGTTTTACTCTTTTTAACAGTACATCAGTACTTAGTATAACAATTCACTGTACTATCTGTCCCAGCCAGCGAGAGAGTGCTGTGGTATAGTTTAACATGGCGGCCAATGGCAGTCTTACTTTTGGTTCTAGTAGAGTGCCAGTGTAGTATCGTAGCTAGTAGCTACACTAGTTTAGCTAATAGGAACAAAGCTAATATTTGCTAATGTATTCATATCGATCTATAAATAAAAATATAGTAGCCGTAGACGATGAGTTTTACCTTAGAAACATCAAAATTTGTTTTCAATCAATAAGTATCTCTCATAACTAACACAAACACCTTCCGGCTATCCTCTCAAAATTTCAAGTGCTTCTTCCTACTATTCGAAAAACCAAGTCCAGAAACAACTAAAGCAAAATGTGTCCACCAAGCGGCTCATCCTGCTGTCCTCCCAGCTGTTCTCCTTGCTGTTCCCCTTGCTGCTCCCCGTGTTGCGCCCCTTGCTGCACCCCATGTTGTGTCCCAGTGGTGACCTATTGTCCAGCAGTTTGTACACCATGTGTTTACGTGGCGTGTTGCTCTCCGTGCTGTGCACCATGTCCGCCTTGCTGTAAATAAATGAAATTGAAGAAACAAATAGTGTTAAGGTCACGTCCGTAGCTTCTGGTTAATTGAAATGATTCAACGTTTATTGAGAATATATATACGTTTATGTAAATGGGTGCAACATTGATGTGGAGATATTGTGAATTAAACAGAAAGTTGTAAGTTTTTTTGAAGGAGTAAATGAATTTATTAATATTATTTAGAATGTTTATTTCTTGGAAACAATACGGCTGCTGCGGTATAAAATTTATATTTGCCGCAAAAGTATATTAGTTTTTGCTGAAGTGCGAAGCAATGTAGTTTGAAGCAGTATCCAAAACTGATATAAATATTGGTCATTTTATATTGACGTAACCAGTGTAAACTGTCATCAGTGTGACATCTTTCAATTGATAAGTTTATATCAGTTACATTTTAAAAGCAAACTAAACATTTTTTATTAATATACAGAACAAAAGAAAATTGAAGTGCAAATAAATTATTATCCTCGCATGAGGTGCTATTGTGCATCATTGCAACTCAATAAATTGTCAGTGAATTTATTACATGCTGTAATGTTCGAAGTATAAAGGACACAAGCCGGTCAATGTATTCGGGAATAATTTGCTGCAATGCTTCATAATTATTCTCTGTCTCAATTTCTGGCTATTTCCTAGTCAAAAGCCTTCCTAATATATAGTTTTCACCATTTATTCCCAGATATTTTCTATGGAATTGATATCGAGGCTCTTTGAGGCTCATGATAAAACGTTTATTCCTCTTTCTTCAATGAAATTTTGAACGGTCCTCGCGCGATTAACTAAACTATTATCCTGCTGGAAGTACACATTTTCTCCAAAAATGAGTTGGACAGAAAGCAGTTACGCTTCTTCCAATAATCTGCGATATGCAATAGCAGTTAGTCCCTTGTGTACTCTCAGACGTTCAATGAAAAACGACCACTTTATAGATGACACCACCAGCATTTTCTTTTGTTGTACATTTGTAGTGGTAATAAATTTCCATAAGAGTATACTTGTGGTGCCATACTGGTATAATATTTGGTATTACATAATCGATACAGTGGGTGGGGATTTATTCATTATATTTGTTCTTGGTTTAGGACAATAAAACGTATAGTGAGGTCTAGTTGAAGGCTGGGAAACGGCAAATTGAAGTAACTTTAGTAGTTCCGCAGCGTCTATACGGTTATTAACTAAACCATGAAGGAACTTAATATCGGATCGATCACGACGCAGATCCAGGGTGTCGGTATTATGCATTGCAAGTAAGGTTATGTGGCTGAATCCCTGCCCAAGGGAAACACCGTGCTGCTTGTAGTGCAAATATTTTAAAAATCGCCGCTGCACTTGTTCCATAATCTGCATGTGACTGATATACAAAGGAGGACTAAATAGCTGAGGCGTACTCTAATTTAGAGCGAACAAAAGCAAAATAAACTTACAAAATGAGCTCTAACGTGGCGAAAGGCCTGGTAGTGCGAATAATGTATCCTAGCGTTTTTAGAGCAGCACTAGCCGCAGCAGGTATTAAGATCCTTAAAACAATATGATCTAGGTACAGTGATGTCATTAACGTAGTATGTACGATGTATGGAGTGCCTTTTACGAGTGAAGCTCACAATATTGCATTTGTTTACATTTATATTTAATCTATTGGTACCATGTCTGCAACTCACTCAACTGGCTATGAAGGTAGATGCAATCGTTAACGGTATCGATAATATGAAGAAGCTTTAAATCGTCGGCAAAAAGTAGTTTTGAACAGGTCAGTATATCGCACACATCATTTATATAAATTGTGAAAAGAAGGGGTGTTGCCGTTGGATTGCGATCAGCTCATTTTTTAGATTTTATTTAAAGATTTTTATTTCATTTAATTAAGAATTTGATCCTGCAACGCCATCTAGCAGTGAGGTTTCGAACTCCTTGGTCATCACAACGCATCTTACCGCGATACCAAAATTTAATGTTTCATTTTCGTTATTTCTTTCCAAATTAATTAGTAATTCCTTGTCAGTTAAATTTGCTTTTCATTCTGTAATTATTAGTTCAAGTTTCATTCATTAAAACCTTTCTTTTGTGCAAATTATTCCTCATTATTAAGTTTGTCAGTGACTTACTTTGATTCACGTTGTATTTTCGCATTTCCGCCCTTTCGCTAGCTAGGTAAGGGAGACGCACAGGCTCACACACCATCTTAGACGCGCTGTTCAAGTTGCTCCGTGCAAATTTCAATTAGATCACATTGTGGGATTTTGTCGCGCGAGAAACTTCTAGTATCAAGTGCATTTTTGTTCGTTTTACCTGGGACTGCCAGGAGATTTGTGACCATTGCATCGATATTCCTGAAAAGGGTTTTGAGACAGCAGCGTCTAGCCGGCATTTCACATTTTGTTAATGGCGTCATCTTAGGTCACTGGACCTAGTACTATTTACTACTATTATCTGCTACCTCTTTATTTTGGCGTTGAATGAAACCAAGAGGGTGAACGAAGTACTTAGTTTGGGAGACCAAATCCGGATCGTTGAATTCGAAAGGGGACCACGCCTTGACATCAGCGTAACGCGCTCAAACCATCCCCGACGCAATACACCGACACTCCAAGAAATTTACCAGATAGGTCGTATTATAGTTTTATTATTCTTTTCTTTGCACCAAAATTAATATTTTATTATTTTATTTTACTCATTTTTCTCAAATCTGATCACGTGACATAAACCTTCCGGCCAACATTATTAACCTAGATATTAAGCAAAACCTCTATATTTCCGAATTATATCATAATTAATAGTTTAAGTTATTATTTAGGTATACAGGTTAAAACCGAACATCAATATATATATTATCATCGTAACCTATGTTAAGAGTTGTTTTATTGTAATTCATTGTATTTTTTTTTAATTATCTTGAATTTAATTTGTTTTGTTAAATATACAGTGTCATCCAAAAATTTGTGTGTCGAACCAAATTATTTCGATCTAAGACCTTACGCTTGAGAGCGAGCGAACCCCGTAACAGGGGCCCTAAATTGGTACCTTGTGGTACACCAGAAAATGGAGAGAAATCTTGAGATTCGTGACCCTCGCAAACCACATAGTGCTTCCTCTGCGTCAGGTATGATTTCGAAGAAGGTGACCATCGACGTGGAAAGTCCCATTGCATCCAGTTTCCGCAGCAGTATGGAGTGATCGGTACGATCAAAAGCCTTGCTCAGATCAGTGTAAATCACATCGATTTGCTTATTAATTCGGAAAGTAGGTAGTAGTCTAATTAAGAAAGTATTTGAAAGCATAGTTTCATTTACAATTATTGTGTATTGTTACAATAACTAACAATACTCATGTAGTCTAGTACAAAATGTTATTCTGTGCACTAAAATATTTTTTTTCTCTGCGTAGGCTGCAAATGAAAGTTTACAGGTGCAACGAATTTTTATGCGCCAACTTGCTGGAGGGGAATGCAAATTTTGTTTTATTACATTCCCCAATTGTCCGGCACGTATAAACCGAAAATAAAAATCTTGCTCGAGAGCAAAATTCGGATACCTACGCATGGCAATGGACGCACTAACGAAAGAGAAGATTAAAATGATTACATATTTATATTTTTTCTCTGTTTTATTCAAGTGAACGATACCGAAACCACCCAAAAAAAAATTAAATACATTTTACGACGTGTGGCCCATAAATAATCTCCAGTCCGTTCGTATTACGTATTTAGTTGATTGCGAGATCATCTCGTCTCCTGATCCAATAATTAGAGTGTATAATAACGGCCGAGACCGCGTACAATACCGTTGAAGCGTATAATTTAAATATAACGTCAATATTGGATTAATAAATATGGTGCGGTCGTGGCCACGATTTACATACTGATTATACCTATGTGTTGTATAGGTACGCGAAGGAAAGAGCCCGTACGGCCGTGGTCGCTCTGTAAATATAGTATCGCGTTTTAATTACAGAGGGTGCTCGGGTGGTCCCCGTACGGCACGAACTTGAACCTCATTCACTGGACGATATTGTGAGGTTACTTATATTCTATACATCGTCGCCTTCTGATGTGTGCTCCCACGGTAAATGCAGGTGCTTACTAAAATGGCATAATTAGCTTTGTTTTCTATACAAAGGGTTGTAAAATATAATTAAGAATTCTTCACAATTTTGCTACAATCTCAATCAAGAAGGTTAAATTGTGAATGAACCTATCTGAAAGCATGGATGAATTTCAGCATGACTAAAAATACCGTCATATTTTAAGAAAAAAATGTATTACGATCAAATCGAATTCTAAAATGCCATATCAATCTACAATCGTGACATCCAGTAAAATTTTAGCAAGTGTAGCTATGTACTGAAGGTACCAAAGAAAATGCAAAATGAAAATTAAAAATGAAAAATTAAATTAACTAGCTCAGCGGATATTAAAAATAAAAGGGCGCAAAAGAACAATTAAACTCAGGGTTACCCACGCAAATTAAAACTAATCACGAAAAGTAAAATGTGGGTGAAAGAAATCTGACTTTCTTTAATTCCAAAAATTGAAAAGGTTTAAACAAAAATAAAGGAACAGAAATTAGAATGACGTTAACAATCAGAAATTTTATTATATTAAAAAAAAAACATTTGGTTACAAATTGCAGAAAAAAAAATATGAGCTTAGGGCTCTGGCCGAAATCAAAAACTGCATTAGACTCTAATTTACAAAAGGACAATGCAAATCCTTTAACAAACAAAAGACAAAACATTTCGGGATTATAATCCCTTTTTTCCACAAAAATTCACGTGGTTTCAAAATTAGAACTACTTAATTAATCGTGGAGAATTCAAGTAAATTAATAAATGAAAACTAAAAGCAAGCATAATGCTTCTATTCACCCAACCCGAGGTGATTAAAAATAATTACCAAACAGCAAAATTACAAAAAAAAAACGAAAAATTAACTCTTTAAACTAATTATATACCTTCCAGAACTGAAGTAATAAATGATCCTATATCTAATTTGTGTACACAATAATATAATACCAATTATTATATAACGAGTTCTTTGATGGATGATCTAATTTCAAAATTAAGCAAAACAAATCTTTAAATAAAAATGAAATACCAAAATGGCAGCTAACAAAATAAATTTACATGTACTTACACCGGCATCTTATCAAAGAACTGGCCCCTCAGGGAAAACATATCGCATACATATAAAAAAAATATATTAAAGAGTGAAAACAATTTCAACTGAACATTTAACTAACTAATTAAACAATCCAAAACATCAACTAAATCTTATTTAAATAACATTAATTTCTGAGAGAATTTGCCCGAAACATTCATAAAGACAGATCGTAGTAAAATATGATCACTGAATTTACAAAAACCGGGGTGCCAGACCACAGCAGTATATATGTAATATAGAAATCTTGTTCAAACAAATTATATACAGGGTAATCCACGGAACCCGTCCATTAAAAGTTCTTGACTTTTCAATGATATCCCGATTTTGCAACTTCGGAGTTAGTTAACTACGATCTATAAAAAAATAATTTCATCTATGTCGCTTTGATATTACAAATAGATACATATACTTTTTAGTACATTTTTAGGTTCTACTACACATTTTAAAACCAATTTTATAAAACATGAACTTACCTATCGATTACCACTGCAGAGTTATTTTGTTTTTGTGGAAGAAAGCTCAAAGAAATATGATGCATTTAAATGTGTATAACATCTACATAGTAAAAGATAGAGAGTTTTTATGTTGACTGTGGAGGGTGTGAGTCCTCTACTATTTAACCAAGGAAAAAAGTAAATAAAATTATACAGGGTATCCCACAATGTAGTGTTGATTTAGGATAATTTCTTAGTACTAGAAGATAACATTTTTTTTAAATGAAACGCCCCGTATATTTTTACACCATGTGGTATAGAATTAAATCCTCTATCGAAAAGTTAAAGGTATTCTTATACTTATCTCTATCGCTTCTTTTATAAGTAGTGATTTTCTGAAAATGTAGTTTTAAATTAGTATTTATATTAATAGTAGGCGATGGAAAACAATTTTAATTTTAAAAGCAAATAAAAAAAGACAAAATATAGTATGAAAAAATACATCACAGTTCCATACCTGCTGCTGCTGAGGAAATAGGCATATCATATTCATCAATACATCCCATTCTGTTGAAACATAAAATGCATGCATGCGCCTTTAACATGATGAAGCTCGTTGCGCCATCTTGGTTTTTGCGAACGAATATTAATATGGTTCCAGGAAGATCCAGAGTTTTTAAAAAAAAAATATTTGGACGGATGAATTCAATTTTTCCAGAGAAGGCATTGTTAATAAACGCAGCTGCCCGCTACTGGGCATCCCAAAACTCTCACTTCATCCGTTAGGCTAGCTTTCAAAATACGTTTAATGTATTATGAGTAATAATAAATGGAAGAACATGCTTTCAAATCTATGGTACTTGAAACAGGGATAAACCGTAAGTTTGCGGCAATGCGTAGTAGACATTCTCGTGAGGTTTCCTCTGTTTGATCGGAGGTATTGCTGATACCAGGTTGCACAGCAGTTTAATGACACATCTGCCATGACGAATGTAGTCTACCAGCCTTTAATAACATTTTTGCCGGCTTAGGTCGCTAATGAGATGTCGATTAAGAAGTAGATTAAGGCCCAACAATTATTTAGTTAAACAAATGTTAAATAATTTTTAAAACAAGAAGAAATAACACGCCCCAGTGTGTGCATTTGACTGTAATTATGTTTATATTTTATAGCCTGTGTGGTTTTTACATTTTTTTTAATTGTGGATGCCCAAAATCTGCATATGTTCGAAAATACTCCATCTAATGTCATCAATAGATAGCAAATTGTGGTGAGTATATATTTCAAATTTGGGATCTAATTTGTCTAAGTTGTCTGTGTGAAATGACATGTATATATTTGAAGAAATCCTGCAAACATATTACTGTGTCACAAGACCACCACCTGCTTCATGACTTTAAAGCTATCTGTCCAAGTGCGTTGCGAAGATTGAATAAATCGTCTGATGAGTAACAGTTTCTTCTCTAACTAACAGAAGCGACTCAAGAAGGCCTTCCCTTGTCCTGTTCTTTGTTTGTCTTCTTTAATGAACGTTATTTGGAATTAATTTTGAATTGAATTTATCTTCAGACACTCAAATTTATACAAACTTTCTGGAATGATTTTAGGGAAATGTCCGCTCAAATAATCTGTTTCTCATGCCGTATTATAGGTTAAAATTCATTAATAACAACTAGTGATAGGAATTCTCGAAAGTATCGAAAATATTAGATTCTTGAAACCAAAGAAAAGCTGTTCCCAAGAACTTCATACAGATTTCTCGAGACCTTTAATTGTCTTTTGTTTTTCAGTCATTTATTTCTTTTTAAAATTCTAAAAATTCGATAAATCTGGACTGTACACATTGTGGGTATGGATATTGTACAAATAATAGAAGTCGTGCTAGGATGAAAGACTATTTTCCCAGAAATGATGCGTAAAAGTTTTTTACATACTTTATCTTTTTCATTCACCGCGCGTAAATTATAAGTAATTTTAAAATTGTAGATACTGAATACAAATATATCATTACAATAGTCCTTTGTAGGGATGGCTGCTCCGGATCGGACCTGTTCTTTTGGAACTGGTTCGCTGATCGGAGTTGGTGCACCAAGTTGGTGCACCCGTAAAAGAGCGGGTTTCGCACCAAGTTGGTGCACCTGTAAAAAAGCAGGTTTCGCACCAAGTTGGTGCACCCGTAAAAGAGCGGGTTTCGCACCAAGTTGGTGCACCCGTAAAAAAGCAGGTTTCGCACCAAGTTGGTGCACCCGTAAAAAAGCAGGTTTTGCACCAGTGCACTCGCTCCGCAACCGCAGTCGTTCTAAACCTTAATTAACAAACCTGTTCATATAGAAATCGTTTTTTTTTAACTTCTTTCTCCAATGATGTTTTTTTTTTTTTAGACTTTTTTTTACAGAACCGACGACCTTTTTTTTTTTTTTTTAGATATCACATACTACAATTTAAAGAAGACCTGTAGACCTGAACCTGATTTCTTGCACCAGGTTCAAAGCCGGAGTCGGAGCAGGTGCACCAGCTCCGGCATAAGGAGCAGGTCGTACCATCCCTAGTCCTTTGTGTGAGCCAAACGCAAAAGATCTAATCTATTTCTTTATTTCTACTCTCAATGAAATAATGTTAATATAGGGGGTTTGTTATATGTGATTTTTTATTTATTTGGAGTTTTCGTAATACATCAAATATCTCTTGTCGTTCGTAAGGATATTCTTCCGATTCTGTAGTCTTGGTCTGAGTTTTGAGGTTTCGGTATTCGATTCAGTGTTCTCAATCAGACCCTTAGACCTCTTTCAGACGAGGCGGTTAGTGGATTCCACTAGTTGAACAGACCGTTGCACACTAATTGAGCGGACGATTGTCATAGAGCATTCTCCTTTCACACGGAGTCAACGTGTCTGGCTTCAATAGGTCTTCAATAACAATCAACTAGTTGACAGTAAACCGGGTAACTTATTGAATCAACTAAACCGCCTCATCTGAAACAGATTTAGTTTTCTAGCCTTGGTATTCGATTCTCAAGTATTCAATTTTGCCAATAATGCCGCTAATAATAACCATGTTTTGTTCTGATTCATAGAAGATTACATGTATGAACAAGATAAGAGTGATAATACACCCTGATGACGCTTTTAGGAATTAATTCGAAATTTATAACTTTTCAAATTAATTTCACTCTCAAATATGAAAACTAAGGGCCTCTTTCAGACGAGGCGATTAGTTGATTCCACTAGTTGAACGGACGGTTGTCAAGGAGCATGCTGATATGCACCTTTCACACGGAGTCAACTTGTCAACGACCTATTGAAGCCGACGAAGCGGACAAGTTGACTGAAAGGGTTCATATCAGAATGCTCTATAACAACCGTCCCCTCAATTAGTGGAATCATCTAATCGCCTAGTCTGAAAGAAGCCTAACTGTTGAATTATTTTACGCGTTGATCTTCGTATAACACAATAATCAAGTATATTAAGTCATTTCTCCTATAATTTGCTGTGAGCGAAGGAATGGGCAAAGGGCTATTTGTACGAAGGGTGCTATAATCAAACAATCTTGTATACAATATCGTTTCAATTTCACTGGCTTTTTACTGCAATTTTTTACCTCGATTATTTTCCGAGTAAACCCGTGAGAAATATATGTGTACACCTGTGTAATGGATTTTGGCACTGTCGATATATTTTTTTTTAAATCAGTTTGTTTGCTTATACGGTAAAAATATATACTTATATCAATAATAATATTTTCCGTTCAAGGGAGCTTTTATTTAACTTTATCATCGCTGCATTTTTTATTTTTAACCTTAACTACATCATAAAGTATTCTTTTATACAAATATTACATATTTAAATTACAAACAATAAGAAAATTTAAAACATTCAATTTGATTTATTATGATTTACACGATTATAACTTATTGCCAGAATGTCAATTCTCAAAGTTCATTACTTTCCGGTGGATGTCGCGAAAAACAACGTCAAGGTTCTTGCGGAATATGTCGCTACTTGTCCATCATCCGAAGCCGTTCCTGTGTCGTCCTTTTATCCTTCAGTTTCCCGTCCTTTCTTATTAAGCAGCGCGGTAACATGCCTGAAACAATAAATCCGCAATTAACACGCATACGTCAAACAATAAACAATCATTAGTCAGCTCAGTCTGCTTTGTATTCATTCCGATTCCTCATTTGTAAAGTTCCTAACTCTCTTTATAAACGTGTCTCTCTAAACGATCGTCAATAAACATCAATCGAACGCGGACGCATAGATACAAGTTCGTCAACCTATTCTATGCAAAAGAGGAAAACGTAGACTTATAAAAGAGGCTAATTATTTTTATTCAAATAAGGCGCTGGAATTGTAAAAACTCACTGATGGTCGCGGCAGTATACGGATATAGATGGGGTATTTACATTCTTAAGACTCTCTCTAATAGCTGCCGCCGTATACACAGACGGTAGAGAAGCCATCTACATACTTATACATACGTAAACACGTTGGTATCAGTACTACATATCGAGACAAAGGCAACTAGCCACGCGACTTTCTCATTCATATCTCCCTGAATGAAATTGTTGTTTCAAATATTCATTAGAAACTCGATCGTAAAGTGCCGCTTTCATTAACATACAAGTAGAAGTCGCGTTGATTGATGGACGTTTTCATCAATGAAGTGAAAAAATTAGAAACCTTTCTTATCGGGTCGCGTCGGTTTTCACTCCATTTCAGAATGGTTTTGCCTTCCTTTGCTTCGCAAAGTTGGACGAGTGAAACAATCGAGAGATATGTTAACGATCGACGATCACCTTGAAGTGCTGCGGTTTCTGCAATAAAAGAAATTTTAAATTCTTCAAAAAGAGTTATAGTTCCTGAAAGCAAGCGAACATTAACTGTAGAAGGACAATGAATCTCTAAAAACTTTGATAAGAACTAATTACATTATAATTCTTCTACAGTTAATGTTCGCTTGCTAAAGTTCTATTATTACTATTAATAATAGAACTTTAATATTCAACAGATTAGCAATCCACATAAATGAATAAATACAGATAAGTATGTGAAAAAAAATGATAAGGTTAAAAGAAAGAAACATATATTTAAAGATGCAAATGTATGGCTTATATATCTAAATAATAGGAAATAAACCGAAATTATACCAAAAAAATAGTCCAAATTTATTCGACATGCTTCTATTGCTTCTATATGCTTTTTTTTTTCTAATTTACACATTAGTCTGAACAGTGAAAGTCTTTTATAAACCTATGATAAGTTTTGTATTACAAAGCCTAGCACTGACGATCTTATTTAATTGGTATGTACCACGAAACTCAAGAAAGGATCAAAATCTACTCAAAATGTCTTTAACAGTAAAACTGCGATGCCATAGCCAACTATCAAGAACATCAAACTAATGGGATTTGTTTTTATTGTGTACTACACCTGAGTACTTTACGAGACGACCAAAACTGATGTTTTTTGTGAGTGTACTATTAAGCGATATTGTTAATTTTATTCTTGCGAATGGTAGTAGGCCATTAGCAAAAATACGTCTATCACAAACAATATGTTCAGGGAGATCATCAATAAAATATACATCAGAGGTCCTAAGTTCGATCGATGAGGTACTCCAGCTCTATAAGATTTCGATGAAAAAAATATTTTTACTGACGTATCGCGTTCGATGGAGAAGGTAAGAACATAGTCAAAATATTTACATACATGTGAAATAATACCACATAAAAAATTCCTCAATGGAGTAACAGTTCTTCTCCAGAAGAAGCGCTTTAAGTTTTTGTTTGAATAGGTGTTGGTTGGGGGATTTCCCCATTTCTGCGCACAAATTATTGTATAATTTGCAGCCTTGAAAAATAAAACTTTTTTGTTACTGACTAGTGCGATGGCTCGCTGGCTGCAATATGTGCCTGCGTCTAGTATCATAGCCATGATTGATCTGTGTAGATAAAGAAATTGTTGCAGGTAACAAATATACATATATATAAACCCGCCAAAATCAGTAAACCCAAATTCTGAAATGCTGATCTACATGACTGCATTCTATTTAATTTTTCAATTATTCTTACTGCATATTTTTGTAATAAAAATACTCTAGAAGCGTGCGTGCTGTTTCCCCAATTCATGATGCCATATCTAATGAGGCTTTCTAAGGTGATCGCTAAAGTCAAAACTTTCATTTTCTTCAGGAAAATGGTGTGATTTAATCTATCACATGAGTAAACAGCGTCCACTTGTCCACCCCCAATTTATAACATCGGAGTGGATCGTGTAAAAAATGTCAGATTTATTTCCGGCAATCTTTTTTTTTTTCGTGAAGCCATATTGATTTGGCGAAATAAATTTTAGCTTATTTAAATGCAACCTTAAAAGCTTTCACAAAGATACTCAAAAGTACCACAGACGAGTAGTTGGTAATGACGTCTGACGAACTTGATTTCAGTATAAGAATATACTTTGGAAATTTTCTAGGCTTTTGGAAAATTAAAAGTAGATAGTTAGCGCACAATGTTGAATATGATTGGCAAAGGTTGTGTGCCAAAACAACACCACAATCTCGCACTACAAAACTTGGAATCTCATCAGGCCCAGATGTCATTTTATTTTTTAATATTTTTTATTACAGTACATACTTTCGATTCTGTTATACGGCCAACAGCAATAATGAATGAAGAGCTTGATGTAAAACTTTGGCTGTCAAGATACTCTTCCAACAAACTTGGAAAATTGACTATACTTTGCGGATCCTCAAAGGATATATAAATCATTTCACATATCCTTTTATAGCTGCAGCTATAATTAGATTAGATTAGATTAATGAAAGAGAACATGGTTCCATTACTGGTCCCGTTATCTTAAAATTCATCCGACAAGTTCAGACCCTTAAGGTAGCTCAGCATCTTGCTGAATTAGATTGTGTTCAGGTCTTTTTACGAAAGGGTTAACCTTTCCAAAGGTTATATACCTAAATTCTTGTGGCGGCAGAGCAGTAGCAGAAAATATTTTGTTCTTCAAACACGGTCAGCATTCAATCTCATCGAAAATCCCAGTTCTGAGTAAGTGCTTTCTGAGTTTAGAGTGACCTGTAAAGGCAGACTACCTTGACACTTTTGCGGTTCAGCTGAAGCAGTTCCTTGGTTCTGGTATAACTAGGTGAAATATACTTTTTCGTTTGTACCAAACCAGGACAGTTTTTCCAATATTGGAGCATTTTCTGATTTGCCCAGAATTTAATTTGCTGTTTAGCTAAGTGCTAATGCCAAGCTCTGATCCGTGATATTGCTCTGCAGCACCCTTTTTCGCAAAGGTGCATGCTTCCTCATTTCCAGCAAAGGGTGAACGTTGCTATAATGCTTTCGGATTATTGCCAAATGCTTGCGAAAGTAGCTATTTTTAGTAGATATGTTCGCAGATATGATCCAGTGTGATATTGTGAACTATAATGAATCTTATCTATCTATCTATCTTCTTGCAATTTCTAGAATTCATTTTATGTTTTTCAATAACTTGAAGTCTCACTGTCGTATTACCTAAATTCAAAAGTTTAGAGAATTTGTTTCTGGTAGCATGTGCAATACACACACATAATATTTCGTATTATTTTAAGCATTGTAATAAGTATGATGATATGAATACTCTTGCTGGTGTCAACATTGCTACTAATAAATAACATTTTCGCTTACAGCTACGATAAACGTTTATGTGCTTCCTTAAAAGACCATCGCGATTTTTCTATCAATGCCACGGTTAACACGACTTTCGTAAGCATATTCCGCGTTTACTCGACATTAGAGATTTATATCTAATAATAACTGGAAATCTGGAAAGCTTCATGAATTGCAAATGCAACCGAGCTTAGTATTGAGTTGCATTTCGCTATAGTAACGCATCGACCTTCGTCAATGCGAGATAGATAATAATGGAATTATGTAAACCATTCATTGCCACGCAACGAATATCGAAATTGACCTTTTGAGAAGAATTACGGAGAAGAACAATGTTTATAATGACTTTCGTAAAAGGTATGAATGAGTTCGAAGACTGCTGTATGACTTACGCGCTCCGTTAGGATATCTTAATTATTATAATTCTTTATTTGGTTCTTGGTTTTGCGGAAATTGTAATAATAAAATTCTGAATGTAGAAAATTAAAATTATATTAACGATTTGCCAATGTTAACATTTTCAAAATTATCCAATTATTATAAATAAATCTATAAACAATAGTTTTTATTATTTTAAATTTTTAATATGAAAACGAGACAAATTGAATTATATTTTTGTTATTTATAATCTTCCCTTAAATAATTGAATTTGTAAAAAGAAAACTGAAATATATTCATATTTGTAATCAATTTTTTATAGAACTATTTTATTTTTATAGATTAATGCAATTAGTTTGAACATTTATGTATGTACCTAATTTCAATTTTCATTTTGAAATATTTTTTGTTTTTTTTGGTGTGCTATTTTTAAGCAATTATATTTAAATATGCGTTTAATGCAAATGTAAAATAGTTATTTAACGAAAAACCAATTGCATAAATTTTAACTGTAATCTATAAGAGTAAAATATTATGTTGAGAATAAAATGTTTGTATAAAATTCAAGTTGATTACAAATATGAATATATTATTTCAGGTTTCTTTTTATTCCAAGTTTAATCAATTAAGGTAAGATTACAAAAATATAATTCCATCCTCAATTAGCCTTGTTTCCATGTTAAAAGTAAAACTTTTTAAAATTTAAAATAATAAAAACTACTGTTTACAGATTTATTTATAATAATTGGACAATTTTGAAAAAGTCAATGTTAACATTGGCGAAACATGAATGAAATGAATGAATGAATTTTTTACATTCGGAATTTTATTATTAGAGTTTCCACAATACCAAGATACCTTAAAGAACTGCAAAACAAACGGAAAGAAAATATCCAAATATCTTAATTATATACAGAGCTTTGGAATCTCATTAAATGAACATATCGGATGTTTAAAAAAAACACCACACCTGGTAGATTATATCTGGTAGCGTATTTGTCTGGGAGATACAAGAAGATCGTATTGTACGCGTGTATTAAATTTACATAACATTTGTTATTCTCACTTGCGGGCCATATAAAGCCCAGATAAAACCTTTGGATGGAGGGGAATGTCTTACATTCGACAGAACTCCTCACACGCCTACTTACACAGTTTTATGCTTCGGTTGTCAATGCAAATCTGATCTAAAACTTCTATTGTACTTACTTTGTACATGATAACGAGAATGTTTATGTTAGTATTTACGACGCTTATAGAAGACATTGTTCCAATTGACGTTCTGCTCAAAGTACGTATATATGTATGTATATTGGTCGTAAATTCGCTGTTACTGTAAAAATTTTATATGGAGGTTTGAGTATTAAGAGTATGGTAACATAAAATTATTACCTATATATCATGATGAACGAAATTTATTTTCTCCGCTCAGATTATAATACACGTTGTTTATATAATAATTATCTGCATAGGTGAAACGTCACTATATTAGAACACTAATCATATTAAAATATGACTCTGTAGCTGTTTATGTCAGTAATTGCTGATGCAAAGTATTAGGCGCAACATACTTGCGCTGGGGAACATGTGTTTTCTTGTAAATGATTTAAAGCAAACGGTTATATGGTGAACGTATACACAAAATCCTTGCGAAATTAACGAAATAAACACATAGGAGCTTTTGACTTTAATTGGCAATATAAAATAAATATAATGCAGACAAATAAAAGAATATAAATTGTATTGGTTTAACAAGAAAGATAAGTAGAGTGTTTTACCTGTAATATATTTAGATAATTCATCTATAAAATGGAAGTATTGCTATATATATAGAGTGAATATTTCACTATAAACAGAGTCTACAATGGTCCACTACTTTTAGAGTAAAAAATAACACGGGTTAATGCGAGTTAAAGCTCACTATTGGAAATGAATTATCTGCAAAAATCCAGCATTCACGCCATATTTATCATATATGAAGGACCATACGGTTAGGATCTTATAAAACCGCCAAGCATTTGTCCCTGGTGGTATTGGGGAGTTGATCGCAGCGACCATCCCAGTGGCATAGTGTGCCATTAAGGAAATCGTCTTTCAATTGTGACGACTAGTATCACCCAGATGATCTGGTAAATATACCAGGTTAGTGTGCTTTAATCGTATATTTCCACCCTATTTGTGCGAAATATGTTCTCTTACAGGAATAAAATAGGAGATGCGTCATCTATGCGAACAATTTCTCTACTACATATAAGTATATCTGCTCATCTGCTGTACTATATGGGGAGAAATCTGCTATACGAAAGAATATGTCATATTTATTTTTACTTCCATGTAAATACTTAGTTAAATTGATAAATACTGCGCTACCTTCAAATAAATCTACTAACCAAATTATTCATTTGATTGAATACAGGAATATTTTTTAATATTACTCAAATCAAGTTATAATTTAGTAACCAAATGCGTTAATAAAAAACTTTTTTTTGCCTGGGTAACAGTTTTAAACGTTCAAATTTTATATACACTTCTGTAAAGAGCGTTGGCTTATAGGTAGAAACCGGATTATATGCAAGCGCATATATTTTATTTTTTGCATAATTATAGTCTATATGTAGACGTATTACACTAATTGAAGTTAATTAACGCTAATTAGTGATTGCATATATTGCATATTTAGGCATTTCTATGCATATTTTTACAGAAGTTGCGTATATTGCATATTTAAGCTTTTTCTTATCCTTCCTATTAGTAAAAATTCCTAGTAATTCCTCATTTAGATCGACAACCGACAATTCTCAGAACCATAAATCTTTTACATTGGTTTCTCTAATACTTTTTTCCAAGAACTGCACGTGTTTAATTTCGCCTAGCAGAAGGGATGTGGTAAATACGTTTTATTATTATTAATTCCCAAATAAACTATTCATTCGTTGAATATCTTTGAGCGAAACAGCATGCAATTGTGTTACGTTTTTAAATACTGTGCGTACATACAATGAGTATAGCAAATAAAATTTCTTTATGGATTAAGCGATATCCTGAACTGGTAAAGATGGCTACAAAAAAATTTGTCGAGCCTGCAGTAAACTGGAGTAAGTTTAATTTTACTAAAAGCTTTACAATTGCTTTTTAAATTCTTTAAACTTTTGATATAAAATGACAATTGTTGTTGTAGGTGTCTTCTGAGAGAAAATGCCTGATTGAACAACACGCTAAAACTCCATCAGATATTGGAAAATGTGAAAAACTAAAGCGATCCGGATGTGTGCAGCAATCTATACGTCAATGTCTAGCATCAACTTCACGAAACTCAGAACAAGAAGAATATAATATGGATCAGTGTAACGCATTAATTTCGTCTAACATACCATTAGCAAGATTAAACAATGTTAATTTGAAATCAGTTCTGCAAAAATATTGCAAACATAATATGCCTGACGAAAGTACCTTACGAAAAAATTATGTCAAATCTTGTTACCAGCAAACAATAGCAGAAATTCAACAATTGGTAGGGAATAATTTTATTTATATCATGGTAGATGAAAGTACGGATAAGTGTGGCCGTTATATTGCCCATTTGTTAATAGGAATTATTCATGAAGATATTGTAGGTAAATCATATTTAATTTATTGTAAAGAACTTCAAAATACAAATAATGTGACAATTGCCCAATTCGTTCAAGAAGGTTTATCAAAT
Organism: Protaetia brevitarsis; assembly: GCA_004143645.1. Lineage (NCBI taxonomy): Eukaryota > Metazoa > Arthropoda > Insecta > Coleoptera > Scarabaeidae > Protaetia > Protaetia brevitarsis. Next base: position 904,309 of record RXPK01000200.1, read on the forward strand.
TTCTTTTTACTGGAAGTATACCTTGTGAAAAAATTTTACTAATGTTTGTCCGACGCTGCACCATACATGATAAAAGCCGCGCAAAATTTAAATTTTTTTTATAGTAACATTATTCATATCACTTGTTTAGCTCATGGTTTCAGTTGTGTAGCCGAAGCCATTAGGAATCAATTCCCTTTGATTAATGATTTAATTAGCAATGTCAAAAAAGTATTTTTAAAAGCACCTTTACGAATCCAATTTTATAAGGAGCGACTTCCCGGTGTTAAATTGGCTCCTGAACCGATTATTACGTGATGGGGTACATGGTTAGAGGCTGCAATTTTTTTCGCCGATAATTTTGAAGGAATAAAAAATGTAATTCTTGAAATCACTGCTGACTGCATTGCTCTAGAAAACTGTAAAAAGATAGTAACATCAACAGAATTGCTACAAAACCTTTTGTATATTAAGTCAAATTATAGCTTTGTTTCAAGTTACATTCGTAAACTAGAAACGCAAGGGATGTCGCTCTCGGAATCAGTCGAAATAGTAGACGAATTTGATATGCTAAGTAAGAAGGTTAACGGTACAATAGGTAATTCTATATACGATAAATTTAAAAAAGTGATAAATAAAAATGCGGGGTATTTGAAATTGAAGAAAATTAATAAAATTTTGGAAGGTGAAACAGTAAACGATTTCGATTTTAATTTTAGTTTAGAATGTATTGCAAAGTTAAAAAATGCACCAATTACATCTGTGGATGTTGAAAGAAGCTTTTCTATTTCGAAACATATGTATTCTGATAGGAGGCAAAACTTTCTTTTACACAATTTTAAAAAACATTTAATTATAAATTGTTTTAGAAGTATGTTGTGAAAAAATTTTATGCAATAAAGTTAATGTTTAAATTTTTGCTCTTATTTATTTTATGTAAAAATTTTGCATATTCTCGCAATTTTTTTGCATATATGCCCCAGGTTTATGCATATTTTCTCAAAAATCGATGCATATATATGCGCATATATTCCAGTTTTTCTTAAATAATATATAATCCGGTCTCTACTTATAAGTAATGCAGCATTAACTGAAGAGATTCCAATTGTCCCTGCAATTCCTTTAATCTCGCACTAAAATATTTACCCTTGTTTACTACAGTACCAGTTTGTGAATCTGAGATTTATGTACGTAGGAATATGAATAAAACTAAAATACTTTCGCGTAAAAAAGCACTCAGCTTAAATGCACACGCTTGCATTTTCCACTAAGAGCCAAATGTTTTAAATCATATTTAAATTAATATTTATGCGGGTCCACGCAAATAAACTAAAACAGCTGGTTCTTTTTAATTTAAAGTAATTCAAAACCATGATAACGTGCTTAAAAGAAACTAGAATATGTGTTAAATATATGTGATAATAACAATATAATATGTAATATGAACTGTTTTAACTTAAACAAAAGTTATACAGATATTATAAAATGTTAATAAAAACTAAGGTGCATTCCATTTAATGACGGTTAATTTTCGTCCAAAAGCATGTATTTTTGGAGAAAATAGTTTTCCGGCAAAACAGCACGCTACTTTCATTTAAATAAACATTTTTCTGCAAAAAGGTATCCTTTTCGTTTAACATGATTAGAACCGAAAGTTATAGAACTTTTCATTTAATGCAACCTCTATTTCAGTGTATTAATAATCATCGCGAAATTAAGTAGCCATGTGTAGGACACTTTAGGTGTAGCATTTAGGAAGAATTTTAATTATTTAGATATTCATAAATAAAGTGTGTGCCAGATCTCTTGTCTTTCCGCTTGCAGACATTTTCTGTTTTAAGAAAGTCATCTAAGAGTTTGCAGAGATAACGTTTCAAGTTGTCAGTATTAAACTGCTTGTTTGTCTCAAAGATGTGTCTTGAGAATGATAATTTTCGCAAATAGAACGTAAAAAGAAATAAATAAAAATCAATATAAGAAATAAAGAAATATCAATATAAATATTAAAATAACTTTTTACAGAAATAGGTTTTTTGTTTTTGGAATCGAGATATTTGGATGTCATGGTATTTTGGTTTTTGTATCTTATATACCCTGTGTATATCAAAATTGTCCAAGACACGTTCATCTTTTATAGTGGGTATTATAAACGCACGTAGCCACATGTAATTGTGTTAATCACGATGGGTAGTTAGCTGAGCTTTCGATGTATACGGACAAAGTACACACAAGTCCGGGCACACACCGTGAGAATGTGACTGAAAAATGCCCGCAGAAGGAATGTAAGTAAATGCACGGATACGTACACGGCCATTGTAAATTAAACGCATAATTTTTTTTAAAGAAAGAAAACACGAGCAATTACGGAACGCGTTTAATTTTCCATGGCTTTTCAGAAATCTCACCAGTCGGTCGGCCGGCCGTAATGTTTATATTCTCCACTTAGAAGGAAACGTAATGAGTGCGTAAGTAACGTTATTTATTTTATATTTATTCGCAGTGAAATTTCCTTCAATGTTAATTGCGCCCGTAATAGTTGTCGCCGGATTGTTTATTGTTATAACCCATACGTAATCCTTATTATCTGCCCGGCCGTTTATCCGTGCTCCAGGTCGATATGTGCATTTTTAATTTTATTTCGCTCTTTACGACATTTTTATATAACCTGGAATCTTGTAATAGGATTCAATGTCTCTTGGTTAAAATTCATGGAAAAGAATAACGCTATTCCATTTTAAAAGCACCTTCGCGATCCGTTTGAAAATGCGTTAAAATGAAAGAGGAGTCGAATGATAAGGAAGAAAGAGCTATACCGTTTCAATCACGCGTACCAACGGCAACAGATGTGGAGAGAGCCATTGTTTATAAACGTAGAAATGTATTTCCCTATTCCCTACGGTTGTTTAGGTCAGAGCTATTCCTGCAATTTCTGATATTTTTACATTCGTTTGCTTCTGTATTGGTACTTAAAACGCCAGAAGGATTTCGATTATCTCCAACCAACAAGTACATACCCAAGTATGCCTTCTTATTGCTACTGCATCTAATTAATGCTTCGAATAATTTCTCATCTGAAAACTTAACTCATTTCTTTGGCTTATGCCCACGACCTTTATATAGGTAGAGGAGTCAGGGGGAGCGCACTAAATACGATTTGTTTTATATCAGCGTGACGTCACGATTTGTTGTGGGGTACAATCCACCAGGCGGCGCCGAATGCCGAAATAAATCATGTTTACCGCCATTGTTGTTTTTGTGTCATTTTTATGGTGATTTTGATTCTGACAGCGTATTGAGTATTATCGATTCGAGCGTTATCAATTAAAAATTTTGCAACTTGTGTTCTCTTGAACAAATAATTATTCGTTTCATAGTTTCACGTGTCATAGAAAACCTGTGCATTCAACAGTTTTTTTTTTACGAAGCCTTCTTTCTGTAGCAAGTAAGTTAAAAAATCAAAATTTTTGTGATAAAAGTGATTTACTGTATGATTGTTGCTTTAGACATGAGGGACCGTTCCTGTACAGTAATGGGTTGCACTGACCGGACATCCTTTAGACATCAGTTTCCTAATCCTGAAAAGGAACGGAACGCTTCAATAAATGGATTGAGCCTTCTGGTAATGAGAAATTGCGAAGTGTGGATCCGCACATAATTTATCGAAATTATTGTATCCATCATATTCATTTTGCTCAAGAAGACATATCGTCTAGCATGTTTTTATGGAAAACGGCTATTCCACCATTATTCCTACCAAGATTGCCACTGACAACAGGTAATTTATTTCTTCTGTTCTGTATGTAGTACGTGGAATCATATGTACTTATGCAAAAGAATATACTTTACTTTATAATTTATACATATATCTACGTTAAGATACTTTCTGTAAATATGTTTCAATAAAAATGTATGTGTAATAATTATAGAATGTGTGGTCTTTTTATTCGTATCATAACAATAAAATGTATTAAAGGAAGGCTGTGTTACCACTTTTGCGCAATTTTCAACATATGGAAATTCATATGTTGAAAATTGCGCAAAAATGGTAACACAGTCTTCCTTTAATATTCTGAGGCAAATTTAAATAATTTCAAGTAACCGCGCTAAATGTCCGTTAAGCGGGGGGTACATATCGCTAGATGGCGCGAGCAGCACAGTTACACGAATTTCTTAATAGTGACCCATCTATACCAACTACCTTATCTATGGGTAGAGTAAACTCAAAATGAGAAGCACATATGTCGTCATCATAAGAACGTAGAACGTAAAATAGGGAAACTAAAGTCATTAGTGGTGGGGGTGATTTTTTTTACGATAGAAATTACATTAAATACTCCTGTCAAAGTGACAGGAACACCCCTAAAGCTAGTATAATAGACTCTTCCGATGATTCCAGCGCTCAAAACGGATATGACGACATATGTACTTCTCATTTTAGGTTCACTATACAGATGGGACAACCGGATGTGACCATCACATGACCTCAAATTTTAAGGTGCATCATTGTTAAGTTGGTAATACAAGATATGTCACACTCCTCATTTGTCAGATTATATTTTTATAACTTAATCTTAAAACAAAACATGATTTTTTTCATAAATAAATTGCTTTTTAGATCACATTTAAAATAAAAATGCTTTGACAAATATTTTTATAAAAAATTTAATCTATAATAAATGTTTGAAGAGACCACCATCATTCTGTAAACATAAATTGATTCCTCGTGACATATTGTGAAACATGTTGTTTAAATCTTCTTCGTTGATATCATTTACCGTTGCAGTGATGGTATTTCTCAGCTCATCAAGAGTATGGAGAGGGTTTCGGAATACTACGTTCTTTAATTGGTCAAACAAGTAAAAATCTAATGGTGTTAGATTGAAGGAGTGTGCTGGCCCCTACTTAATTGATTACCAAAATATTCATTAAGATATATTATTGTAGCATCAGCTGTATGTGGGGTATGAAAATTTTGGATTCATCATTGTGGAGTTCATTAATGAACAGTTCTATCGTCAAAAAATATCGGTGTCACAATACTTCTACATGACATTGCAATTCATACACCAGTTTTAATGGGACGTAATGTCGTTTCTTTGTAAACGTGTTAGTTTTCTATAGCCCAGGTACGCTAATATTGGCTATTTATATAACTTGAAAGGTGAAACCAAGTTTCATCGCAGAAGAAGGTTATGTTAAATTGCTTATTTAAATGTTCATTAAACCATAAGCAATAACTGCCCCTTTGTTTACATCTACTGCACGACTTAACACTCGTGGTGTGCCAACTAGTTTACGCCTTGCAACACCAGCAGTCTCCATAAATCGCTGTACCAGCCTGTTGCGATTTCGAACAAGTCACATTCAATGTCTTCATTTGGATATTCCAATGAAAATTGTTGCATGTAGAGCTGTAGAGAACATGACCAAGATCTGTCTTGTCTTAGTCTTGTACCTGTGTAGCATTTCGAAAATTTGCCATTATAATGAATCTGTCCTATTTATTCGTGAATGTCATTTTCACTAGGCAAATATTGAGTGTTCCGTTCAGGGGTCTTTAAAAACACAGTTACTGTGCAATAAATGCAATATTTACAAAAATTCACAAGAAAATCGCAGGAAACGTAAAAGCTCGCGCTTTCAAACACGTTAAATGTCAGATGACAGAACTTAAACAATAAGCAGGGCAGTAAAAAATAACAGTAAAAAAAATACACTTTTTCTGTGACGTTTGTGGTCACGTGGTGGAATGTCACATTCGGTTGCTCACTCTGTACAATTTCCGTTTAATGATTTACTTTTAACCAACACTCATCGTACATATAAAACTTTTTATAGTAACTCCAACGACTATAGGCTCGAAAAATGAAGATCACATATGTATAAAGGTTATCGCACATTATCCCGTCACAGCACAGTACGATGCGCCCCGTCAAAAAACGGATAGAATTAAAATAATGCAAATGAATAAACAAGCGTCCACTATTTCAGCACAGCACGGTCTAGTGCGATGCATTGTTTTAATGATATTTGTTTTTAACGGCACACGCCGTGCTGTGCTGTGACGGGCTAATGTGCGTTTTTTCCATATCCATATCAAGATTTATTAGATGTGTAATTAAACACGAACCTTTGGAAAGGCACGTAGACGTTTAATGTGTGTGTATATCTATTTCAAATGATGCATTGCGTCTCGTGCAATATAAAATTGTAGTTTGGTACAATGCTAGCGATTAATACATAATGTTACTTGTGACGTTTGAAGTAGCTAATATCGCAGTAATTCCTTTGACACCATAAGAAAATCAGTTGCATACTGAGTCGCAAAATATAATTGTGGCTGCTCAACAGAACAGCATGTTTCCCTTTGAAGACCGCACGAAGCGCAATTTGTGGAAGAATTGACAGAAAATGAAGAAAACAATTATGAAGATATGGCATGTGTACCCGAAGGAGGTGGAGGTTTTATTGACCTAGATTACGAAACTAAAGTGGAGTAAAAGTAAGGAGATCTACTGAATAAAGACAGGAAGACTGTCAAAATGATTGTAGGTCTGCTGACTGGTCACTGTAGACTGAATAGGCAATACTGCCAAGAGAAGGAAGAAACACCAGTTCATGTGCTGTGCCAATGTGAAGGCCTGACGAGGACAAGGTTTCTAGTAATGGGGGAGGAGAACCACAAAGCTAGTAGCTACATAAAGAAGCCGCTCTCAAAGATGATAGGCCCAATTAAGAGGGCAAAATTAGAAAGCGTCCTCTAGCAAAAAAGGGATCACAATAGATCTGAAAAGGTCGCGGTAAAACAGGTCCATAAGCCACCCCAATCCTAATCTAATCTAAAGTCACTACGGCAGTTACACAGACGGAAAGAAAGCGTTAATAGTGGCGGCACCCACACTCATTTAGCAAGGCATCTGATAGTTTTCTAGTATTTAATTAATTTATTTATTAATATTAAATAAATCTGAGATTGTGAATGAGGACCAATCTTGTAGTTTTAATTGTTTTGTACCATGAACTCACACTGGAAAAACTGGAAAAACTTTCTACTATTTGATGTTGAATCTTTATTATTATTTTTTAATTACTATACAACACCTAGAGTTGGCAGGTAGGTAGGGTAGCTGCTATTTCCCAAGCTGAGGTTTTGGAAATCCTTGCATTGTGCCGAAAAAAAAATTATCCTTTATAGTGATAGCCAAACCACTTTTAACCCTTAGGAGTTATAAGAACACCTCAGGCCTGGTGCTTCACTGACACAATGCCTTGGAAGCGGTTGCTTTTAATAATAACTTGATTTTCAGATGGGTTAAAAGTCATGATTGTAATCTTGTTGGCGAACGGTGTTTGCGTTCTCCTTACATGGGACTGAAGCCTGTTCTTCTCAATTCGTCAGTTGCACTCGATACCCCAATAAATTACTTTACACGAGAATAGGTGCACACCTGCTGTTAAGCACGCAAAGTCATCCCCAGGCTGTGGTCTAGGACAGCAAGATATTGCCTGCATCTGTCTCGCAGCTACTTACGTCAAATCGTAAGTCTATTGACTGGTCACTGCTAGCTTAACGAACACATGTACCGTATAGCTGATTAGCAGCCCACTTTCCATGCATGTTATCTGGAGGTCGAGACGCCGGAGCACATTTCGTGTGACTGTCTGGCGCTTGCCCAATTTAAAGGTTCCATACTGGGGAAGTTCTGGCCCATATGAGCAGCATTGGCGTCAACTCACCTGCTACACAGTTCGAGTACATTTTCCGCTTGGGTTGATTTGAGCAGGTTTGGGTGACACCGCCTAGGGAAGGTAGAACAATGAGTCCGACCAAAGCGTTCTAATTGCGCGCAGCTAATCACCATGCCGAACCAACAATCTAGAAATAATCTATAATTTTGCATAAATACAATTTTTTGCAATCAGTTTCCGATAATCCAATATTACATGATGAAATCGCTCTCTACAGGTGTTTCCCAGTTCACGAGATTAAATTACCGGTTCTATTATTAGGTATATCATCTGCGCGCAAACAATCACAGCACTTCGCGAAACAACAAAACACAAATTACCCAATCGATTTATTGTTGTGTAAGGTTTAAGCAGAAACGGGATCCACTCACGATTATTAGAATCTAGCAACCTCGAATAAATCCGTAATAAAGCACATGCGTGAACGCGTAATGTTTGTGTTTAGCGGAAAAACGGTGTTTAGACTGGTTGCACAATAGCTCTTCTCTAGAAAACGACAATCATCGATAATTCTTAAAGATACCAGCAGATCGTGGATGCGAACTGCTTTAACGCATACAGGCGCATGGAACTGACCGCCGCCAATGGACAGATCTATTAGTTATTTTAATGGTGATGAATATATGCATATGACCGAAGGACACGGTTCGGCCGTTATTCAAATAGGAAAAGTGAGATTTTATCTCCATTTTTAGTTTGAGGATTATTTACGAGCGCCATGCTGGCTAATTATGATCTTATGGTAGGTATTTTATTTAGCTATATACTGAAACATTTGTTTATAGCTTTATTGCCTTCACAGGGACATCAGTCATTTCTTTAATTAGTAAAACCGTAACAGCCAGTTTGAAAATCGGAAATTCAAATTAGTGCGATAAATATACGTATTATTGCTAGACAAATTGCACACAAAATTGAAAATTGGTATTTTGGCATTTCATTTAGCCACTTGTCTCTTCACATAAATTTATTATCATTAAATAGACGGAATATAGTCAAATAAATATATTTAAAAAAAATTATTCTGCTAAACGTGCGATCATGTTGCAATTTTGACAGATTATTTTATATGCTATATGGAATACTTCATTCTTTTCCAGTTTTTGATTTTAATTTTAATAGATATGGTTTTGTAGTTTGTTCATATTTTGATTTGCCACTTTCAAGTTATCTTTATTAAAGCTTTTGATTCTGTCAATTATGATTTTCTTTTAAATAAATTAGAATATTATGGTATCGGACATATGCCGTTAAAATGGTCGCAAACAAGTGGTGGATGCAAATTACAATTTTTCTAGTACTTCGGATATTTCTTTAGGTGTTCCTCAAGGTTCGAAACTTGCTCCTATTTTTTCCATTATATTTGTCAATGATTTTATATCTAACTTAAAATGAGTGTATTAACATAATTTAGTTTTCAAAGAATATTGATGATTAATATTATTTTATTGATTGAATAAATCCAATAATTGTGTTGGTTATATGTAACCCAAAAAGTTCGCTGAATCGAGACATTTATATTTGACTATACAGGCTAAGCGGTAACAGATAGAAAAAATTATAAATTGTTAGAGGAGCTTTCTATATCGTAAACGCATTTATACAGTGTGTTTCATAATCTAAGCACAGCCTTCAATTCCTTCTTAATGTATACACCAGCCCAAACCACAATAGAGCCTCTTCTATAATTAATCCTTTCCACAATATTGCATTGAGCAAATCGGTTTTCTCTAGATTCTTTGCCGGTCGTCTGGTAATATTAGACAAAATCTAGATTCATCCGTGAATAACACGTTGATTCAATCGGCGTGATTTTAAGCTTCGTGTTCGCATGTAGTTGAGCTCTACGATATTCCACAGATAGCTGTGGACATTGAGCTGGTCTTCTTGACTGTAAATTGGCTTCAAGTAGTCGTCTATGAATTGCTCATCCGCTATATCCACATTTCCTACATCGCGCAGTCGATTCGCAACCTCAACCAAAATGAGAACTCATCTCTCAAAACTGAAGACATTACAAGTCTACGACCTGATCCTGGTTTCCTAGCATAACTACCAGTTTCATGAAATCGCACAACAACTCTTTGAATCGGTGAATGAGTAACACGTAATACCTGAGCTGCATAATGTTAGCTACGGCCATCTTGAACCATAGCTGTTATCCTGGCTGCATCTGTTTGAGTTTCAAACGATATTCAACTTCATCAATGACACGTTTTGGCATTTAAAATATTAAACTCCAACAATAAGCATAAGGCACACTTAATTTTGTTTTGACGCTTATTGAGCACACATTTGTGAACATAATTATTATTCCCCGTTTGCTGGCCAAACAAAATACAAAAAGTCGGCAAACTCATTTCTTTCGATAACACGACTATCAGTCTAAATATACCTATATACACCGTATAGGCAAGCCCAGAGTTAGAAGTACAGGTGTCCCATCCAAAACTGGGTCTTTGATTATAGCTCTAATTTTGATTTTAGAAAAAAGTATTTTACACAAAAGTTTTACAAAATTCAATGGTACATAACCTAAAAATATTTCTTACTATGCAGGGTCTTCCAAAAGTAGGAAAACGCAAACTTACTCCGTTATTTTAAATGGAACATCCTATATGTTATTTCATTTTTAAATTCTGTGAAGAAAAATAGCAACGAGTATCTGTAATAACAACGGTGTTATTTACGCTTTTGTAAAAAAAAAGGCTCTGCTGAAAGCTTTCGGTTAAGGCGGCGTAGTCTGTATATGAATTTGTTTTAGATATTCTTATTTTAAATATTATATATACATACTTAGCTTGATACAACAGTGAAATCAAAATTGATATAATTATATACAGCTGTCCACTATAGTCCTGAACATTTGCTTAACTTTAGGGCAAGGCAACTTGATTTTTTTTTTAAATAGCAGCCTATACCTTTGCTAATACTAAATTAACTCTTGTGCAAAGTCCTTTCGACTCATACTAAACCTTTGTGACGCCTGTAAGATATTGTAAATAATTATTTTTAAATAAATCCAGTGAATTTTCCATTAATTTTCAAGTCAGCTTACACGATATAGCTAAATAAAGCCACAAATTAGTAAGCATACATCAGTATCAGATCAAAAAATATAAAACAAATTATACGTTTTTTTTTTGAAAATAGAAAGAAATTTAATGTAATTCGTCTATCATTAAAAGAAACTATATTACCGATGTTTGGTAGGTTATGGTCATTGCTTATTACCATAATCTACCAAACAATCATTATATTTAATTAATAATAGTTAATAATAATTAAGGGTCAAAGTTATGGAAAAAATAATTTGTTTTATGTAATGCGTTTTCCGTGATTTCTTTTTTGGGAGTTACCTTGTATTTAAGAAACAGCCATCCACATTGGAAAATAGGAAGGAGGCATTTTTATCCAATTTGTAGAATTGTTGAAAAAACTACCCCAAAATTAGCAAAAGAGGGTAGAAATATGCTTATCAGAAAGAGGATATATTTTTAAACATCTGCTTTAAATTTTGATAATTAAAAATGGTTACTATGTGGAAATACTTTTAATTAAGGATGTATTTTGTCGTGGCTTAATGTTCATTTGTTTTTTATTATAAATAAAAGACAAACATTAAGTCTTAGTTTATGAATAAAATACATATTATTTAAGTAATTAATTAAAAATAAGGCTGTAATCAAAAACCCAGTCTTAGATGACACACCTGTACATCTAAAAATGAAATAAGTAATAAATCGAACTTTTAGCACCTGAGTATATGAGAAAAGCGTATGTAATAATATTATCACTTGGAATAAATGAACCAAATTTGAAACTCTTAGAAACTTCAATTGGGGATATCTCATTTTTTTTTTAATAGAACACCTGTATATATTACCACTGAGTAGACTTTCACGGCCGGTGTAACTATAACTAACAGCTTCTTGCGGGTTTCGCCGTGTGTCAAAACTTTCGCTCAACGTTTCGCTGTTCATACTGACAGCTTCTTCAGGATAACTGAACTGAACTGTATATATTTACAGCGTTGAATTCTTACTAATAGATGCTTTGACTTTTATTAAACGTGTCCTATGTCTATCCCTTCTAGTTTTCGAGTTATTATGATTTTAATAAATTTCTCATATATTTTAATTGTAGTGACTGACGGTTCTACAAAGGAAGGCAAAAAATAAATATCTACCCTAAGAAATCGCATAAATAAATAAATGAAGCAACATGAATAAATATATAATAAACACTGTCGTGTAACACAAGAGAAAACTGATTAAAATACGAGAATTTCGATGTAACCGCCATTTTGCACATTTGTGGTTTATTTCCAAAAGTTGTATTTAGGTGCATTCAACAACACTTCTTTACGGATACTGTCGAACGGAATTCTAATTATAATTTTCATATTATTTAAAAAGTTCAAATCTGGTGAATTTTTTTTTATAAGTTTAAAAATACGAGATTTTCGATGTAACTGTCATTTTGCGCGCTTATAGTCTATTCCCGAAAAAATGTATTTAAGTACAGTTAACAACATTTGTTTAGGGACACTGTCAAAAGCACTTCTGATTGTATTTTCTCCTAAGTTTAATGTCTAAAAAGGTGTTTATTCAATTTCAATTACAAAATTTAATTTGGGGTGATAGGAATTAAAATCTTCATGTAATAGTCATACATTTTTTCTTCAATGCTGTTATGTAGTTTGTCTGTTTTTTATATATTTTAAGAATATTGTTTCAAAATCTATTTTAAATAATAAAAATTCGTATGTTATTTGGGAATGTGCTATAAGGCAGGGGTGGTACCGTTTGTGACAGTTCATTTATTTACTCCAAACAAGCAAGCACAAGATTTCTCATATCTTAGGTATTGTGTAAGAAGCCTGAAAGCGCCTGCATTCTATTTGATCGCATCCCGAATGTTAACAACCTTCGGATGCGATTCCTTATTACGTGAATTTAGACATGCACCGTTGCAAGAAATTAATTCTCCCAGCTCGCCATCCGCTTCCTCGTGCAAGGTCGACAGGCCAATATTCTCCACCGTGGAGGTGGTAAGAGACGGGGGTATGAGGCGACTAGGAGGGAGAGGCAGGGCGTATTCCGGGCACTTTTGATACTTTCCGTTATGAGTAATGAGATAGGAGAGCTGGCCGCCCCATCAGTAGTCCAAACGTAAACGGACGATATTAAGGGCAGCAACTCGAAGTAACGCGGGAAATAATGAGTTCCGGACGTGACGTCATTATAACGGGAACCAGTTATTTATGTTTTCTTATTTTTATGCCCCGAGGGTGGAGAATTAACACGCCGCACGAGTTTTTACTGATTAAAAATACTCGACGAGAATAATCGTCTGGACCGGGTGCTGAGGGAGCAACTGAAATCTAAAGTACTGATATATACAGAAAATACCAATTGAGACACCTTGGAAGCCACGGGGAAAAAACATAATTTAATATAAAGTTCGGCACATTGTAACCAATAAGCAATCTTAATAATGTAATAGGTCTCAAGTTCGATTGGAAAAATACTTTCCCAAGTGAATTATCTTGGGGTATTCTTCAATTTAAAATTAAAGTTTTCATATAACGCCAGATAATTTGCGTTTTCTTATGTATGTACTATCTTATGCTTCACGGACGCTTTGAAACTTTGCCGATAGACCATTCTTGTTTATTTCTTTTCCGCCGTTCTTCTTCGGCTTCTACTCCCGTGTACACTTTTCCTGTGTGGGTACGTACGATGCGTCCGTGCGGTAGTTTATTCCGTTTTATTTATTGCGTAACGTACGCAATTATAATTAAGCATGATTTACGTTTTCTGTGTTTGTGCTGCGTGTTGGTTTTTATCGACTTTTTTTCCGCGTACAAAACAGTTTCGATCGATTCTGTTTAAGTCGTTATTTATTTTCAAATTTATTGTAGATATATTTATGTATTAGAGTAGTTGAACAGAAGTATGGGCCGAGCGACACTACGTGAAGAACAAACATGTAAGGAACCCGCTACGAAGATTCTTCCATGACATCAAGGGAGCCAAGGGCAAAAAAGTACTATTTTTTTATCTTTTGTCAATATTTCGGAATTTACTTCGGCACATGTGCACTGAGAAAAGAGATTGCATTAAATGAAAAGTTTTATAACTTTTGCTTTTTATCATGTTCAACGAAAAGAATACCCTTTCTTAGAAAACTGTTGATTTTAATTGAAAGTAGCGTGCTGTTTTGTCGGAAGACTATTTTCTTCTTAAGTACATGCTTTTCGATGAAAAATAACCGTAATTAAATGGAATGCACCTTAGTGTTGATTAATATTTTATAATGTCTGTATTACTTCTGTTTAAGTAAGACAATACACATTACATATTATATTGTTATTATTATGTACATATTTAACAACATATTTTTTAGTTTCTTTTAAGTACGTTATCATATTATTGAATTATAAACAATACTTTAAATAAAAAAAGCTGGACGTTTTGGTTTATTTGCGTGGACATGCGTGTATACATTGATTTAAAACTTTTGCCTCTTAACGGAAAATGCAAGCACCTGTATTCAAGCTGAGTGCTTTTTTTCCGCGGAAGTATTTTAGTTTTATTCATGTTCCCACGTGCATAAGTCTTAGATACATAAACAATAATGAACAAAAGTGAATATTGTTCGCGCGAGGTTAAAGAAATTTCAGAGATAATTGGAATCTTTTCAGTTGATGCTGATTTACTTATATACCAAGAAATTTTACAGCAGTATATAGTGTTTGAAGGTTTTAAAACTGTTACACGGGAAAAACGATATTGTTGTTTTCAACCATTTTTCATGCATTTGGTATAGTGTCTAAATGTTTACTTGATTTAGGAATATTAAAAATATTCCTATATTCAATCAAACAAATAATTTGGTTAGTAGATTTATTTGAAGCTAACGCAGTATTTATTAACTTAACTAAATATTTACATGGAAGTAAAAATAAATATCACATTTTATTTTCATATAGCATAGTACAGTATATAGTACAGTAGATGAGCAGATATATTTTTATGTAGTAGAGAAATTGTCGCATAGATGGCGCATTTCCTATTTTATTCCAGGAACAGATAATATTTCGTACAAAATACGCTGAAAACTACGATAGTAACATACTAATCTGGTATATTTACCAGATCAACATCTGATAGGAGGCATCGCCATTGAAAAGGACGATTTCTTAACGGCACACTTAGAGTGCTGCTAGGTTGGTCACTGCGATCAACGCCCAGAATGCTACTAGGATTACAAAATTCTAACGGCAAATCCCTCCTTAGTGCATGGGTTTTTGGGAGATAATTCATTTTCATTTCGATTAAGAATGATCACGGCATTTTGTTGTGTTTACACTTAAGTCTGAAATGAATAAATGTTATAAGAAAAGGAAAAACCTCTTGAATCAAAATGCTTACGGTTTTCTGCCAATCTGCATAATTTTCAAATTCAAAATAAAGAGGACTTGAATCAACTTTCAATATCTTTCACTTAAAAGAATAAACTGTTTCAACGAAAACTATATTATTTTCGAAGAAATGCGTTAATTTAAAATTATATTCCTTTTCAAGGAAACACCAAATCATGTTGGCCATATAGAAAATGCAAAAACTTTTCTTTTAATACAATTCCTTTTAAATGAAAAGGATATTTCTCTCATTGTAAAATTCAAGTACTTGAAATATGTGTTTGAAATACAAAATACATTTTGTATTTTATATTTGAAGTAATTTTTCTTATGTATTTTGCACTTGAAACATATTTTTTGAGATTTTTGTGTATTTAGAATTACATAAATTATTTATTATTATATAGGCGGCATGACGTCATCACCCTACATAATTACTAATACGGATAGTGCTAACTAATTTTTTTTATTAACCTTTTTTTTGGTAATTTTCTGTTTTCTTTTGGCAATGCATATATTATAATAACTCTATTAATAATTTCTTTTTCGATAAATTTTAATATACGCAACGTTTCGTTACTGATTTTTAACACTTTCAAGCCTCTTTAACAAGAGTTTAAAATTGTAAAAACGAATCTTAATTATAATTAACAAAAGTACGTTTATTTGTTTTTTACCTTTATCAAAATCTATATTTTCGTGTTTCGTTCGTTTTTTTGAAGGTGAAAACAAAACAAAGAAAGACAATATTTTTACAAATTGTTGAGATGATATTACTTACAGATTAATCAATATATGATGTGCAAGCTACCCCTTGAATCTAATGGATACTTCTGATCGTAATGAACTTATCAGAGCGCACAAGGAAATGAAAATGTCAATAAAGAGACACTACAATACATTGTTTTAATTTTTTAGTTAGCATTAAATGTGTTTTATTTACATTGGTATAAAGAAAAACCTAAAGCTTTTCTTCTATAACAACCGACTTAAATATTTTATAGGGCTGTCGTATTATAAATACCTGAAATGAATGTATTTTATATTTTAAATACATTTGCCCAACCCTGGAACGGTGTAAGATATAAATAACAAGCAAAACACCCGCAAGAATTCATAATTATACTTACAAGAAAGTGAGGTTAAGTTATAACTAGTCATTGCATTCACAGTGTGTAAAAATCACAAAAATACCATCTACAAACACTGTAATGGATCTAAAGAGCATGAAATAACCGCAATCACATTAAAAATTATCAAAACAAGTTACAAATCTTTCAACAGGACATCATATGTTAAAAGCGCGCGTAATTTAGATTCCATATACTTCTGCGGTGCAATCGCAAGCTTATTTTTTTCAATTTCTATATTAGGAGGATCCATGCATCTTTTTTATTTTTGAATATTACCTCTAGGTATCTAGTTACGGTACAACACATTCTCTGTAGGATTGAACTAAAATAGGTAGCATATTTTTTTCCTGAAGCACCACATCCTTGCCAAGTTTCTTTACACGTAATTCCACTCTATCGTTGACATATACAACAAAGTAGCAGAGAGACTTATTTGCTATGTTTAGCTTTTACTTCTGCTGTGCTCATTGTTCACCCATAGAAATATTGTGACACCAATAATCATTATTGCGTTCAGGGTGAGTTCCGTAATCACAATCTAAAATGGACTTAACAAGCGCGAAGTACAACACTGACAGCTAATGTACAGATTAAAAATTAAAAATCTTTGGGATTACATTTGGGAATTACAAACAATTGCAGTGCCCCCATCGGTTTTTTTCACAAACACTCTTTAAGCCTCCTCCTAAATAGTTCATTTCCAGCGACGGCTTGCGCATAAGTCACCAAAATACGATAATGATCAAAGTCTTCGTATGCTATCGTGCGATATATCTTATATTACGAAGTTCTACGAAAAACTTTGATCATTGTCGCAGCCTTCACAGCGGGATATGCGCGACCCGCCTCTGTTTATTTCATTATATCGTACACATGCATTAATAAATCGTGCATATCGCGACGCAAAATTACACTTCGTAATTAATAACAATAACAATTACCGTAAAATCTTATACAGGCAACGCTCTTTTCACTCCCATAAACACACGGACAAAAATGGAAATTAAATTACTAATACATAAAAGCGAGCATAGGAGTGGATAAAGTGAGTTTAGTCGTACGCGTAGCTTTTCTGAAAGACATGTCACTGATATTATAGCTATAGCAGAGAAATATTATTGCTATTAAAAAAATTTAGATATTTAGCGTCTAAAAATGTTCATTACGCCATATTTATTCTATGTGTGTGTACGTTTATGCTACTGAAGCGAAGAACTAACTTATTTAAAGTTGCAACCAACCGTCTACTGCGAGCAATGTATTTAAAAAGAATCCTAACATGCATATGTATAGGTGCATGTATAACCATCATACGTCTAGTTTATCTATCATTGTTAGCTACAAAACAACACCAATAATTAGGGGAAAATGCACTCATAGTCGCTAATTAATGCTGTAAAAATAGCTCTCGACTTCATTTTGATATCTCATTACATTACTTCGCACATAAATAATAGAAACAACGAGTATATGAAAACGTTGTGCACAAACTAAATTTCTTCTTCACTGCAAACGAGCATTAAAAGACATTATTCTGTACCCAATTAAACCTGCAACTGTCTAAGTGAGTTATCAATTTATTATTAGATACTTGGGATATGTGACGTGAGGGAGGTGCAAGACTTTTTTTGGACTACGGCTCACGTGGGTACAATCGGTAATGAGAGCGTGGATCAATTAGCGACAAAGGCGGTTTCCAAGGGAGGTAGAGCAATCAGTAGGTACCAGTTAATTTCAGCTAGTGTTTAAAAATAAATTTGTCATTGCCGCACTGGGATACTATTTTAAATGAAGCGTAGACTAAGAAATTTAGCGGCAACGTTACTCATTTTAGGAAAATGAGGATTAGTTTGCGTATCAGGCGGTAGAGTTAGTAACAGGTCACGGTATTTTTAAATCATATTTATATAGAATTGGGAGGGTTAATGATTCGGATTGTAAATGTGGTGGAATAGATACAGCGGAGTTGTGTTTGAATGTCCACTCATTGATAAATGAATTGATGCGTACGAAAGTTAGAGCATTAGCTAAGGGGTTAGATTAGCCGCGACGCAAAGCAGATATCAGAGGTGGCGAGTCGGTATAATGACGAATGGTGAGAATTTTCTAATAGTGCTGCTAAAGAATTAGATACTTCAGGGCACGGCTTGATATTTAGATAGTTGGCAGGGAGCGTATTTATAAATGAATATGTCATACTCCTTGGTGGCATGAATTAGTGTTAAATTATAGCTAATAGCATAGTTGGGGCGTATAAATAAATATTCAAAATATAAATTTTCAATTTAATTACTATTGGTTAATATAATTAGGATTAAGTTATTGTTAAATATTAGAATATGTACTGGTATTGCTTTATTTGTTCTTAGACCAATACTGGTTGATGATATGCGAAGAAAGGAGCAGCTACATGACGATGGCACGCCTGTCGGAATTGAAAGGCGTGAGGCCTCCTCCTTTA
The DNA here is from genome assembly GCA_004143645.1 of Protaetia brevitarsis. Lineage (NCBI taxonomy): Eukaryota > Metazoa > Arthropoda > Insecta > Coleoptera > Scarabaeidae > Protaetia > Protaetia brevitarsis. Next base: position 923,060 of record RXPK01000200.1, read on the forward strand.
AAATTGAAGGAGGATAATAATAATAAGATTTTGTATATTTTCTACTTGATTGGATAAATATATTCAAATGCAAAAGAGATATTGTTCATTCCATTCTTATTTTATCTATAAAAAGTTACATGTAGTCAATTTATTATTAGATACTTGGGATATGTTACGTGAGGGAGGTGCAAAACTTTTTTTGGACTACGGCTCACGTATAATCGGTAATGAGCTCGTGGATCAATTAGCGAAAAAGGCGGTTTCCAAGGGAGGTAGCGCGATTATTAGGTACGAGTTAATTTCAGCTAGTGTTTAAGAATAAACTTGATAGTCATTGCCGCACTGAGATACTATTTTAAACGAAACGTGCACTATGAAATTTAGCGGCAACGATACTCATTTTAGGAAAATGAGGGTTAGTTTGCATATCAGGCAGTAGATTTGGTAACATGTCACGGTAATTTTAAATCATATTTATAAAGAATTGGGAGGGTTAATGATTCGGATTGTGAATAGTCGGGTATATTCTATTTGAATGTCAGCTCACTAATGAGTGGTACTGGCGTACGGAAACTGGGGCATTATCTAAGGAGTTAAATTGGCCGCGACGAAAAACAGATAATAGGGATCACGAGTAGGTCGAACGGTGGGATTTTTTTTAGTAATGCTGTCAAAGATTTAGATAGGCTATAGTATAATATTTAGATAATTAGTAAGGTAGTATGTATTTATAAATGAATATTTCTTTAGTGGTTTGAGTTGGTGTTAAATTATAAATCTTTAATTTAATTACTATTGATTGTTGACCTGACTATGGATACAAATTATATGTGTTATTGACAAGAAGGCCCAATGATTATTGTTTTTTTTTTATTATACCTGCTACTTAACATCTCTACAATCGAATAAAACATCACGTTTTATCATTGTTAGTCTTATAATCATTAAATATTATGTATTATTACTTTTCAAAGAAAAAAAACGCGTATTAATCGAACAATCAGCAACTTACTTAAAATATAGAACCTAATATAATAGATTCTTCCCCTATTTAACCCAAAGCAAATACGAACGTAAACCACAAACAAGTATCATGTGCACACAGAACTCTAACATTATAATAATTCCACCTTTAACTAATCGCTGGCACGTTAAGCATACCACTTAAAATTGTAAAAGCAGCCAATTAAAGGGGAATACTTAACCGGTAAGCAAATAAGAACGCGTCACGCGAAAATATTTACATACTTAATTATCTTTTAATTGCCTGACGGGGAATTAATTGACGTCTAAATGGTGAAACATGCCGTAACCAGCATCTATACAACGACGGTACATACAGAAGTAAGATCGCATCAAATCTAATGCCTAACTGTTTTAAGTACCTACTTACACACAATAAATAGGCATTTACTTGTCTACATTAAAATGATCCCCCTGGTGTCTTGCATTGCCAGCTACAATTACGATAGTTAGGAAAAGATATCCAATTCAAAACAAGCTAGTGATATTATTCAGTATAAATTAGATGAAAACAGTGTTTTGTAACAATCATGTAAAGATACATATGATTAAATATTTCCTACTTTTTGTTATAAATAATGACATTAATTGGTTGAACCTTACATAAGCATTATAACAGAGTTGAACAATATTTGGGAAGGATAATAGGGTTGCTATTAAGAATTTAAAACGGTTATTAACTTTAGGTACTCAGCTTCATTGTTAAAGATTGCTCTATTTGTTTCATTCGCGATGATATACAGTGGTTGTTCAAATGTTTCAACAGCTAAAAGGAGTCGACACAGGAAGAAATCTTCGCACTAGAAAAAAAGATCAAATTGAGAAAAATAAACATACATGTAAAAATAGCTACGAATATCGCTCTAATCAAAGAATGCTCGGCCATCAGTATTATTTTTAATTTAAAAATTTGATAATTATATACCTAACTATAAGTATAAAGGGGTGATAGAAAGTTTCAGGACATTAGTCTAGACCTGAGAAATCTTATTGACCAATTTATAATTATATCCTGACTCTAGATAAATAAATAAATTTTTGTATTGATAAATGTTGTTCACGCTGTTTTTTATTTTTTTTAACTGCAATATGGGTTTTTGTGTTATAAATATGTAGAGTTTAATTTCTCCTACTTATACCGATCTACAGCTTGCTCGAATTTATTTCTAAAATTTAAAAAAAAATCGGCTTCGATAAACGAATTTTTTAATTCTCATTGAATTTTTAATTTTATAAACTAAGAAATAACGCTAATAACTCAAATTTAATCAAGGATTAGCAATAGCTAAAACATATTTTCACTTTGTATTCTCAATTGCCAAATTTCGACAACCAATATTGTTGTCTTCCTCAGGGCAGACTAAAATTTAAAACCAATAACATAAACACTAGTAAGATAATACCTCTGCGAGCAAAGCTAATAACACAGATGTTGAAACAATTACAGGCCAGTTACATAAAATGACATTCAAAGTAAAAAAAGCGATAATAATAACAGTATTGCAAAGTTTAAACTTAAGAGAGAAAGATATCTATCTTCAGTATCTCTTTCAAAGTTAGTCGAATTCAAATGGCTGTTTATGAACTACATTTCTAGAAATGTACGTTTCGAGAAAATGGGTTCTGTTGCTAAAATTCTGGTTACGTAAATCTACTGTAAATGTAAATGCCCGAAATGACGCACGCCGCATCGGTCGAAATAGATGAATACCCACTCACGGCCTTAACCGTTAATTTTTGCGCCCTGATTTTCTTTTTATTTATTTACTTTTACACGCCCTCATCCATATCACCCCGCATATAACATGGCTGGTTCTATAACGCCCCTGTAAATAGTATCTGTGTAGTATCACGTGAATCTAACCGATGCTCTAATTTTATTATTCATTTCCTTATCTTTCGCGTTGGCATACTGAATATGGCCTTTAAAATTTATCATCTAAAATAACCCCGAGATATTTGAAAAATTCTGTACAATAAATTTTTCCTAATTCTCCTAATTTGAAAGTAGACTTTCGTTGTCTCGGTTTGCTAATTAATTTAATGCATTTAATTTATTATCTAAACTCCAATTTATAGTATTTTCCAAAGTCTGATTAGTCCTATTGTTAACCTAATATATTGCCATACTTTAACTAATAACGCAGTATCGTCCGCGTAGGTAATTACAAATATATTAAAAAAAAATTGTATATGTTAAGCTACAAGCTACTTACTACAAATGTCAAAACCTGCCGGTTGAATATCTTCAACATGAGTACTTCGTAGTTTCACACATAAAACTAATATATAATAAGCCGATAAGTTACCCGAAAAATTGAAAGGCATCTATTGTCAACTTTCGAAACTACAGGAAATTTAAATATTTCCATGTCTGTGCCATGTCTATACGAGTGTTGAGCGTCAGGAAATAATTTTTTATTCAAATAATTATTTGAATAATATTTCAATCAATTATTCTTTCTTCAGTTTTTGGTTATTATCGAATGAAGTGATCGGACATCATTTGAATAAAATACTATTGAATTAAACGGTATTTGAATGAAGCATTACTGGAATAATTTTTCACCAAATAAATTGTTATTCAAATAATATTACTGAAGTAAATTCGATTCAGGTATATGGACGTATGTTTCTTCGGTTTCCATTGCCGTGGCCGTCATGTTCTTATATGTATTCCAAAGCATACGCGTCTTTTCTCGCATCTTCAACCGACCGAAGTATTTAATTGATATTTAGCAGCTATACCTGACCAAAAACTATTATAATACAAAGGTCGAAACTTTTACTTGATCATTGATTTTGATACACCTACAGTCACTTAAAAATTACATAATACTCTATAGCAATAATTTGCTTATATCTTCTCATAGTTTCCAATATTTTCAAACAGAAATGACGCGTGCACGAAGAATAAAAGTGTTATAACTAGCGAGAAAAAAACCTATTTTGAAAGCGTGGTTTGTGATCGCGCGCGCTTAAGAATATCAGAACATTTTACGTCTTCGATTGTCGATCGTAATCAACGGTTTTTTTCATCCCTCACCACCACCAACTATCCCCTCCCACCAGCAACTACCCCCTCCTACTATCAACTACCTAAAAAAAACTTAAAAATTTGCCAATATTTTTGAAAATGCAATAATAATAGGGATATCGTATTTAAGAAAACAATATTGGGGGCTCACCTGTGGTTACGAAACACTCTGTATAAATGCCAATAATTTGGCGTTACAAAAAATCATGATCCTACAACAATTTTAAAGACTGTTTTTCCTATCTCTTACAATTTACGAATTATAGAGGAATTCCTTTCCATTGAAACACCCTGTATGTAAAATGTTTAATATAAATTGTGCATGCATCTCACTTCTCCGCGCCGCAACAAATATTTCTTTAAATCAACTGCTCAGTCAACAAATAGTGTATTTATTCCAATATGTCCATATTTGTCGGTCATAATGCCTCAAGTTCGAGGTATTCGCCACATCGCCGTATGTTACACCCGTGTGTAAACTATATTTGAATATAATTACGGATTGTGTAACGTTCAATCACGTTCCGTGCGGAATAAATGGAAACAGGAACGCACTCGGAACTCTAATTAAAAATTACAAATCGCCATCTCTAACCAGGACGGCCAACATTAACCGCTAACGTAGTTAATAACGAAGGTACGGGCGAGTCAGCAGCGTACAACGGCTAAGATCTTCCGAGAAGTATCTGTAAATGTCAAGTTTTCTCTCTAATACATTACGCCGTGAAGTATTCCAATCCGAGGACATAAACTTATACGGCTCTAACATACAATTTCTGCTTTTTGTAACGTTGTAGGTACATTCGAAGTAAGCGAGCGGCATTATCTATCTTCGGATTGGTATTATACTAGCGGGTATGAGATCTCTCACAGGCAAATATTACTAGCCAGAAGGCATTCATATATTCTCAGAGTGAAAAAAGCAGAGTATAGCTAGAAGTACTTCCCAGAAGTTGATATTTTGAAATGACAATGCGAAAATGTACCGAGTAACTAAATTGAACCTAATGATTCCATTCATTAGGTACGTCTAGTAGCAAAAGAATATAAATAACCAATAACATTTCTAATCATTACTGGAATAACATTTTTACAAGCTCAATATAAGAATCGACCTCAACAAACTTAAACGTACATTTTGACTTCCCGCATTCCGATACACGCATTACTATAACTTCTATTTTGCTTCCCTTTTCGCCAAATCGTTCATATTTATAGCACAGACGGTTTCGGCCGAGATATATTACAATACCAGTTACTCCGCTCGGGTGCGCATTGTGGCTCCTCGGTAGAACGGCTGAACAGTCAGCACGGTCTTTGAGCCCCACGCACACACGCCGACTCATCGGAAGAAGCTGCCCGCCTATACTTTGTGTACCAAAGTAGGAAAATATTTACGGCAAAAAAGCGCGCCGGAAAATGACAAATGGCGGAACTGAATCCCGGTTGCTAGGAGACGGACGCTCGGAAATATGGCTGCATATAAATAAAAGAATATGTGACGACTTTCTGCATAGAGCCAGCGCGCACGAATGGATAGAAACCCGTATGAACAGTTCGTCTGAGTTTCAGGGTTTCAGGAAATGTTGCGTTGGCGGAAAGAAGACGGTAAAAGATTGTGTCTATTTATAAGTCGTCGCTAGTGCTTGGATGTAATAATGAAAATATAAACTTTCATTGTGATGATACGTATATGATAATTCTGCGAATTGACATACCCAGTAAACTGGAACTAGGCTTCATCCGTAAGAAGTGGATTAATTTACCACACCTTTACTTCTTAAATTATTGTTGTACAATTTACAATACAATTTCTGTTTCCCTTTCTCTTATGATAGTTTGGAATAACTTATGATGCAATTTTTGCCACATTTCCCAACCAACATCGAAATAATGGCGACTGAGACTAGAACATTGATTTAGTAACTGTTACGTAAGTGCTACTAAATGTATGTTTTAGTAGTAACAGTTACTCCAATTGAGACTTTAATAGTAGTAATGACGTAATCGTTACTGTACTTGACTCGACGAACAGATGCACTAGCAACAATGGATAGACATTGCGTCATCAACATCCGTTTACATTACGCAAAATTCAGTTAATTGTGTATATCATATGTCAGTTACTGTTCGTCTTGTGCTTTGGTTGTTGTTCTTATCTATCTATCGTATAATATTATTTCGTTCCAATATTTTATAAATTAGTCTTTATAAAGGCTCTTTCGTACATCGTCCTTGTCAAATACGTAAGTAAATTGACGATATAGTGTTAAAATGTGTATATAAAATTTTCGTTTTATAGGTTACATTTATTGCAAAAAATGTAGAGTATGGGCAGACACCCTAGAACCATTTATAATTACCAGCGGTAGTGATTCATCAACCACCTCATCTTCTGAAGAATATGATTACTAATTTGAAGACCGATAAAGGATATGTTTTGTTTGGCATATTCTTTTTATAACTAACTGCATTTTTATGTTTTGATATTTCAATAGCTTTTAATGGAATTGTAATATGTATATAATAAATTATATTAATGTGTACTTGCTTTGTGATTACTGTGACTTAAGAATGAATTATTATATTTGATTTTGATTTAACCATGCATTTTAAAGATTTCAACCCTCCAATTTTCTTACCCAAATTGAATCATTTTGTTTTTAATTAACTATCAAAATCTTACATACATTTGCCCACATGCTTCATCATTTTATCTTATAACTCGTCACAGATTTTTAAGATTTTTTAAGAAATACTTTATACTACGATTTGTTAAATATGACTTCTATTATATTATGTAGTCCTCAAGAAGCCTAAATATAAAGTACTTGAAAACTTGGTATAAATTCAAAGGGAATTTAAAAATTTTCTTCCTGAATGCTTCCCACTATAAATCCCACCCCATAATAACAACTACAAAATACAGCCACAAAATTTAATTTCTTTGTTTAATGAAGTACCTACCAAAGTGTGGTATTTAATTATTTTGAAATCTATGAGTTAGTAATCTCATTTTATACAGTAAACTATACATACTTATTTATCTTTCATCGTATGAAAAAAAAGGTTCCGGCAGGAAGATGTAGTGTTTTTGAAAAGAATGTCATACAGTTATTTTCGACTACATTTGAAAATTTATTATTTTAAAACATTACTGGTACATTGGCTTTTGAGTAATGAAATAATCAGCTGCGAAAAATTACATCACATAAAGCAATTAGTTGACGAAGATTGTTTACAATATTGACTAATACACAAATATAGTTTTATAATATGTTTGTAATGAATAGTATTAAAATATTTAAGGTACAAATAACAATTTATAAAATTAAATTAAATTTCAGCATCATAAAAAATGTTTGTTTGATCAGTTAAGCCACATGCTTTGGTTAGTAACAATTTTTTTTTCCGTATGATCTAAAATTGAATTCATTCTTCTGGTTAAAATTTATCCACATTGAATTATTATAGGCACTATTGTTTGCAGCCATGATATTTATGCAACATTTCACTCACAAAAAAAAAACTGAAAATTATCAAAACAATTTAAAGTAATCAACTAAAGCTTTTTTGCTGGTTTGCTACATTTTGATACGGAATGGTGCACTATAATAGAAAAAGAAAAGTTTGACAAGCTTCTTCTCAATGGTTCCAATGGATTTTAAAGTGATTATAATTCAATTTGTATTACCTTCTTGAATTGTTAATCGAGCACGAAGAAAACGAAAAAAAAGTAACATTTTGAAACAAGAAATCTCTACGAAGTTAAGTGAAAAGCGGCATAAGCAACACGATGAAGAGTTTTACATAAATAGAATGATTCTTGTTTTTTTGCTTTAGATATCAGTCACAGTTGAATGGCAACAAACCGTTTAAATAATTAGAATTGAGGATCTGTTCGGATTGAGTTTAAGAACGCTAAATCATCGCATAAAAATAATCGCTTTCGAAACCGCAGCATTTCATGGTTATTTTAAAATATTTTAATGTTTTTAAAAGTATAAAATTTGAATTTATTATTCATACGTGAATTATAAGTAATGTAACGTTTTTGCTGTATTAAATTTCACGTTTGATTGGGGAATGTTATTATTACACATTATAGAACATATTGCTTAATAATCTATAAATGATTTCTCTTCTTTTCTTAGATTACAACATGTGCATACAGTTTTACACGCACTGGTAAAGGGATATCTAATAACACTTTTTCATTCGCGCTCGAATTAATTCCATTATAAATTATCTCTCACATGAAATATTTCGAGTTAATTAAAAATCTGGCCGAACACAAGAACATGCCCGCGCTCGCACAACGGGCACTTATAAAAAAAAATAATTACACAGTTATACGCCTTTAATGATAAAGTTTGTTTAATTCGCCGCATAAATTATGTTAAGTGAGCTGACGATTGTTACTTCTGCCTTCAGTAGGGGCCACCGTACATATTTCTATACATATGTATGTCCAGGAAAACAGCCATAGATCTTTTTTCGGCATAATCAAAAAGCGTTTAAGGAGGTTATGAACCGTTCTCTGTTGTTGTTCGCTTGTAGCTTATACGCTCGTGTTCATGGGAATTAATGAAATAGTAGCATATAAAATATATGCTATTAGTTGCCTTTCACATAATATCATGGTAGAGTATTCAGATCGTACTAATTGACCATTGTATTTACATTTGAATAATGTGTTATTTTATGTAGTGAAACGTTTATAAAGTCTACAACAATGAACCATTAAGTTTTACACAACCTGCATCTAAAACTTTTATGGGGATTTTGTAGATTCACTATGAAGTAATTGACAAAAAATTAAAAAGAAATTTCGTGAGTTGTTCGTCGTAGCAACAATTTAAAAAGCTTACCACACCAGCAACATTCAGTAGATTAAGAAATTATTTTACAAATTAGAAAATTTGAGAGACTTTTACATATGTATGTAAATATAAGTCAGAGGCTTAGCAAACATTACACAAGCACAGTTTTGTCTCAGCCGGTGCATATCGTATGTTATGCAGTCCCGTATATATTTCTCAATGTATTGTCTTTAATAAACAATAGTACAAAAGAGGACATAATGATAATATACATTTATTAGCCAACATGCCACACCCATCCACAGGATTATACAAAAAAGTATGTACAGTATACGCAAATAATTTAGCTACAACGAAGGTAAATACAGAAACAATACATCGGCAAAATAAAAAAAAATACAAACCACTATAATTGCAAATAACCTGTCCATGATGTCAGTTATCGCAAATTGAACCAAAAAGGTACAAAGTATTTCGAATACATTATTGGCACCGAAAAATTCATTCACACAGAAAAGTTACTGTGTTAAATTAACAAACTATTTTTTGTTGAATATTTCTGGTTAGTAAATTTGAGTTAAACCAAAGCAGCTTCTCGAGCTCTAAAAAGAAAGAATTTAGCTTGAATCTGTTTACTTAAATTGAATATTCAACTTATTCTAATTAGCAATTGAAATGGTTCCATTAAATATTACTAGAAAGTTAACACGTTTTTCTTTTTTCATTCAAGTAAAAATACGGTTACATAGAAAGATTGAAGCATTAAATCAAATTATGTTTTGGGTTGCGAGAAATTTAAGAATTGAAGTACGATTGTAGCACATCTATTTCGTAGCAGTTTTCTCCCTATATAATAGCAAACACGTTAAATACCTGCAAGTATTACATAAATTGTCCGATAGATGGCGCGTCTCCTATTTCATTCCAGTAATAGAAGATATTTAGCTGGAATAGCATGGTAAATACGGTTATAGATTATTAACCTGGTATATTTATTTTCGTTTCATTTAAATGGTGTATTTGTAAGTTGAAGCATATAGGTATATTTGAATGAATTCATAGGATTTGGTTAATTTGACTAAAAATCATAACTAAATTATTTCAACAAAATTATTTTCTGTTCTGAAATAAAAATTTGCTTGTATGTAAACGAATGATTTTTTAGAATAAAGTAAAGTTTGATTGACGCAACCAAATCGTTTATTTTTTTTTTTCGTGTACATAGAGAGTTGTGTTAACAAAATATAATTTTTCATGTAATGAGTTTCAAAGGCTTTGATGGACCGCTTGCCAGAGCTACCATAACAATATAAATTTGTTGTACTAACAACAAAACCTAACAATTTTTTTTCCTTCATGCAACAACCAAAATTTGCTTCGCCATACACAACGAAATAGTATTGTTAAATTAACTAAATTTTTGTTAGCTCAGTGCAGATACCTTTCTGAGTTTTTGTTCCAGTATAAAGGAACAATCAAGATTATTTTAAAGCAGTTTAGGCAATAAACACATCGGCAGAAAATGTCGACAAACCCAGAACATAATTTCATACAAAAGTCTAGAATGAACTTGGGCGAAATAGAAAGAAATGTTCAATACTTAGAATGAATTTTAAGCTTCTGATTTGAAAGCACACGTGATTGAGTTCAGATATAATGTAATTACAATACTCTACCCAAGTTAACTTTACGTCAATATGCACGCCCAGAAAACACACAGACGGTTTTTGAGCCACTTAGACGTTATCAATATTAATATTTAACTTAATATCCGTCCGAGATCGAGAAGTTTGTCTTGGCAATATTCAAGTGAAGGCTATTATTTGAAAACCATTGACCTAACAAATCCAGCAAGGAGTCGACCTTGGTCTGCAAAGTGCTCGGATGTTATCAGCAACGACGGTCGACGTATCATCAGCATAAATTATCAATAAATTAATGAAACAAATATCATTTACAAATAATAAGAAAAGTATAGGGCCGAGGATCGAACCCTGCGGAACCCACATCTTAGCAGGTAAGTGTACCGAGTGAAGTGATTTAACATTGTGATTTGATTTCAAATTAATTCTAACAAATTGAGTCCTATCAGAAAGAAAAGATACAAACACAATCGGAAACAACCCCTCTGATATCATAGCACTCGAGTTTATTAATTAGTAGATAGTGGTTAACGCAATCAAAAGCTCTACTACGATCGCAAAGAATCTAATATCTCCTCCATCAAAGAAGCTATGGCGGTAATAGTTGAAAGACCTTTTTTGAAACCGTGCTGCCGATTGGTTAAAATTTTCTCAGTTTCAAGGTGGTGCAAAAGTCGAGATAACATAGCATATTTAAAAATTTTGGGAAACATAGAACTTAAGGTTATGGGCCTAAATTAGCAATAACATTAGACGTGAACCTTTCTTATGAACAGGTAAAATAACAGAAGTTTTTAAGACAGTTGGAAACTTATCGTCCGAAAACGACATAAGTTTTCTGTTTTCTGACGAAAAAGTCTTAAATAAGTATATTTAAGAAAACCCTAAACTCCCCTAATTGTTGCCTTTATTCTTATTCTTTTCTCCTCTACAATTTTTCTAACTGATATGGGTAATTTTCGAAATTAAGTTTACCATCATGGATTATTAACTCAAATTGAATGTGTTCGTAAAATCTGTCTTTTATATTGTGTTCGTGCAGACTTTTCTGTTTATAAATGTTTTACTGAGGCTAATTATAAAGCAAAATTAAATCTTCTCCTTTAAAAGTAACAATAGCATCGGGAATAAAACTTGATCAGAACTTGTAAAATAAATCTTTAAATTATGATAGTAGGTCGACAACCTGGGGGTTGGGAGTACCTACCAGGCGCGTCCCCGGGTGGTGGATAGGGAAAAGGCCATCTTGTCAGGGTTCGCTCAAGACTAGATGGTTAGTGGCGGCTATAAGTTCGTCCTCTCTGCTCAAAATCGGGGCAGGGTGAATGAAGACCTATGCCGTGAACCACTCCCCCTCACATCGCCCGAGCTGTCGTGTCGTGGCTAAGGGCTTGCACAGAGTTCTACAACGATGCAAGTTGTTGCTTTCGGCTACCGAAAGCCCAACTGTTAAACCAAGTCCCAAAACCAAAAACCAACCTCAACCAAAAACCAAAACCTCAACAGAAACCTAAATCCTAAGGTGGCGGACTAGGCTGATGGGATGCGTGGCTGGGTAGAAGCTCAGACTACTAGTCCAACCTTGGGGCATTGGCGCACCCCATTATATTTAGCCTTACCTCTGCATGCGGGGCTCTGTGGAGGTGGACCTTTTCTTCCCTAGCTACTCGTGAGATTAACCATGGAGGAAGGACGTTTATTAGAGGGAGAACACCGCTAATAAACAGATTGGGGAACAGTACGGCATCCATCTTCTCTCAAATTGCGTAGCACTGTGGGGCCTCCTGATATCCTACACTTTCTGAAAGGAATAGGATTGGAAGGCCAGCAAGAACAGGGGACACAATAGATCTTTTAGATCGCAGTGTGATATCACCCTTGCAATACATATGCATACATAGTAGGTCGACAAAGTACTTTGCCTGAGTTATTAGCTTCTTTTTTGGGTGGTGGTTTCTTATTTCAACGCCAAGGTTCACGATCAGCTTTATCTGAAAACCTTAATAAATGGAAACAATCTAATCTAGTTAAATTACTGTAATTCATCAAAGTCAGAAGCATCACACCGAAACGCGAGATTTATATAAAAAAAAGACTCCTTCCATTCAAATTAAAATACTTTCGGTATATTTAAGCAAAGCGACAATACTTAAAATAAAACTTATTTCTTCTTCCCTAACCGTCCGCCTGCCGCTATTGTCCAGTGCGTTAGCGGCGAACAGCGGCACACCTGTTCGGGATTCTACCGGTTAATGGAACAACCGCACGGGCAAAAAAGACGAATCTCCAAAAACGACTTCATGAAATAACATAATTCATTGAAACGAATCGGCGCGCCAGCCGACCAGTCCGATACTAGACTTTCGATCGATCTAGTCGACTCGCGAAGAACAATCATGAGCGGATGGACGCGGTAAACGCGGCCATTACCCTACCGTTCCCACAGAATCTTCTCGACTACTTTACTATTCGATCTGGTTAATTTAAATCATATTTTTGGGAGACGAGTGTTTAGATATTCACTTTTGTTGAAGCGCGAAACGAGAGTTTCGGATTCGATTCCACATTGCGTTATAGTGTCATTATATTACGTGTATGTAATCGGTCGAATATGGGTGGTATTTTTCTTACACATATCATCCATCAAGAAATAACAATAGCAATTACAGTAAGAAGGCGAGATGTTTGAATGTCTTGATGCGTGGTTCTGTTCGTAGAAAAACGTTGTATATGGAACATCAGTCTTCATTATTCTAATTGTGAAAGGTCGTGGGGATTAGATGATGAAAGGAATATTTGAACAACTGGCCAAAGTTAATAGTTCACTTCAAATTCCTGGTGTGTTCTTTCAAATATAGTAGATGTAATTTCAAATTTTAGACATAAGAATTAAGAGGCTATAAAGACTTCTCAGTAGAAATTGTTCAAAAAGTACAAGGTTGTGTCTCAAGTAGCACATAGCATATAACCAGCATTTGCATAATAATAAAGTTTACTGGCCTAGAATATAATACAGTATATTAGGCAGGTCAAGAAATGTACAATTCACATCATAGCATATGAAAACTACAAATATACATGTATACAGGGTTTTTCACGGTAGCTGTTCGTTAGAAGCATCCGTGGTTTGAAAAAAAACTTAGAATTCTGAATTTTTGGACTACAGGGCTAGTCAAGATTCTCAAAACTACTTTCAAGGTCGTACCACTTCCGGTTATACCAGAAGTCGCCATTAACTCCCTTATTTTAAATGGAACACCCCGTATATTATCTCATTTTTGGATTCCTAAGAAAATTTCATGATGTACTCCATCTTGTTTCCCTATACCTATTTTCATTTGTTTCGGAGATATCTTGATTATTTTGAAAATTTTGAAATACGTAGCCTTATTTTCAATACTTTTTTACCCAATTTCGATTGGTGGTAAGCGCTTCCAGGCTAGACGGAAGCACAAGAATGCTACTTTAGAAATCCATATTGACAACTTATTTATCGCAGACGGTACAAAACAAATTTAAAATATCATTACCTATTGGAATATTCTTTTATATTCTCCATTATAAACTGCACTTAAGAAAATCAAGAAAATCACTAGAACTGTAAATAGATACCTCACGAATCCGTGGGCCTAAAACTGCTTTCAACATTGTTTAAGTTCCTGTCAAAATCAAAGCTTACTAGATAGAACTTTTGGAGTTGCATTGACTTTTGATAGAAAATAGGGATTAACAAGAAAACCGTTGGAAATAGGTATAGAGAAGATGCAGAACTAAATTCTGCATCTGATCATGTAATAATATACAGTGTGTCACATTTGAAAACACCAACTCTTTCAACTTTGAAAATGATATAATTAGTCATCAAATTTTTGACACCCTGTATGCGATAAATAAATTTCAAAACTACTATTCTTATGCTTTCATCCACCCTAGAAGTGCTTACCACCAGTCGAAAATGGGTAAATGGTGTAATATTGAAAATAAAGCTACATATTTCTAAATTTTAGAAAAGATAATAAAGATATCTTCGAAACAAATGAAAATAGGTATAGGTGTAGCATCTTAACTAACCCTGAAGTCCAAAAATTCAGAATTCTAAATTTCTTCTAACCACGGAAACTTCTAACGAACGGCTACCGTAAGAAAGCTTGTATACACAAAGCAACTTAAAATTCTAAATAAAACAAGCCTATTTGTTGAACACGCTCACAAATTTGTCTAGAAAATATATACAATTTTGAACTAGTATTATTTTTTCTAGGTTTTACACTTAAATACTCTTTGTTCACTACATGATTTTGAAGATTCTGTCGGCCGATTAAAGAATCTCGCACTAAGAATGGTGCACGCCTCGTTACGTTGAAGAGGTGTCTATAGTTATCATTTTCTTAGTATTATAATCGTCATTTTCACCATCTTTTACAAACTCCTCTCTATAGTAAGTGAGAATCTCGAGAATATAAACCGTTGGAACAGGAAATAATTTAAATCTACGGAAAAGAGGTAGACAGGCAGCGATCGTACCTAGTACCTACTAATATTACTGATATAATTGACAATTCTTTTCTAAGCTTAAAAAAAAACCATGTGTATGACTCGACAACCCCCAGAAAGCAATGCCATACTTCAGCCTAGAATACACCTCACTGTAGTGAAAGATAATACTCCATCTAAGGTAATATACTTTTTAAGACTTCAACTTAAACAACCTTTTTTTATTTCAGCAATAACGTCGGGGCAAAATTTCACGTCATTCATCACCTATGTGATAAAGAAAAGTTGTCTACGGAAACACTGACATCCAAGTTTAATCTAGATTTCATCCCGTGAATAAATATATAATATACAGACATAAGTCTGAAAGATTTAAATACAGTTTGTTGCTAGTACACCATTGATTTAGTTCCGACCATAATGTATTTAACCTGTTCCGTAAATTAATAGGTTCATTTCCGGTAACAACTGCAGAGCTATCATCTGCATAAATAAATACAGAATAATTAATGAAGTCAATTATGCTATTAATAAAAATCAAAAACAAAACGGGACCGAAAATTGAGTCCTGTGGCACACCTAAAGTAACGGGAAATATAGAGAGAAAAAATGGATTTGAAATGTTGTTTGATGATTTATGTAAAATTTTAACGAATTATTGTCTCGTCGCTTTGCCCAGGCGATGCACACAAGTCACATGTCTGTATGGAGGGTATTGAAGGAATACCAGAATCATCGGTTTCACAGTCAAAAAGGTGCAAACGTTAATTTCAGCTGATTATCCCCAACAGAGTTCAATTTGCCGAGTAATGCTTGAATAAAACGACGTACTAAGATTTCGTAGGAGTGTATTATGGACAGATGAGGCATGTTTTACAAGAAAATAGCTATTTTAATACACACAATAGTCACATTTGGAGCGAAGAAGATCCTCACTCCATTCACAGGTTACATCACCAATGGAAGTCTTCTAACAATGAGTGGAATTGGTGACCATTATGTAGTAGGACCTTATTTATTACCTGCTTGGTTAGATGGTCATGTATATAGCATTTTTCTGGAATATGCTCTACTAGAATTATTTGGAAATATCCCAATTAATATTCGAGAAATATTATTTTCTAGCATGATGATGTACGAGCACACTTTAGTTTAAATAGTCTAAATTCACAGTTTCCAAACAGATGGACCGGTAGAGGGGAACAGATTTCTTGGCCTGCACATTTACCAAAAATCACTGCAGTGGATTCTTGTATTTAGGGTTATATTAAAGCATTGGTTTATGAGACACCTCTTAATAAATAATTCGAACTACTAACTCTTCTTCTGTGTACAGAAGAAGAGTTAGTGGTTCCACTTATTCCAGCGTTTGATGATATTCGTGAACGTCCTCCGCTATTTTGAAAAATTTCGATTGCAAATCCTTACAACTTGTGTACCGAAACGTGGTGATCGTAACTTCTAACAACCTTTTTTAAAGTTTAATACAGTCGTATTTCTTATAAAATATTCCTTAACTCTTTCCTGTTCTAATTTAGGTTGTTATTAAAGATTTTTAGTTTATCTTGACACCGAGAAATTGCCAGACTTTAGTGTTTTAGTAATAAAAATTTTTTTTTTTATTTTTGATTTCTCAGAAAATTTCACTCTTGTTGATTTGCCCTGCTTGTTTTCAAACCCTCAAAACACAAATTATTTTTTATTTAACTCGAACGGTTCTCGAGATAATATCATTTTCTTGCTAGAAAATATTCAAATTGGGCTTAAGGTTTATTTAATAAATTTAACAAAGGGTAAAATGAAATAAAATTATAAAAAAACTAAGATATTAATTTTCTATTCAAATAATGCTCTTCCTTTATCTGCACAGATTTCAATCCGAGTTCTAAATTCATTGAAACTGCATCTTATTTCTAAAATTGATAAGGACTGGACTGCATTTTGTGTCCTATTTTTTAATTGCTCTACATCATTGTCTAGTGGCACACAGTACACAATTTGTTTTAAACGACCCCATACATAAAAGTCCATTATTGTGAAATCAGGACTTTTCGGTGGCCATAAAATGATACCATCTCTCCCTATCCAGTTATCATGGAACTCTGTAATGAGCCACTGGCGAACATTTCTGGCATAATGAGCAGGGCAACCATCGAGCTGGAAAAACATTTCCATTTCCAACGACAATTCCTCCAGTTTATCAGCTAAAAAAAATTGCAACATTTCCAAATATGGTTTAAATTTTGATCAAAAAAATATGGGCCAATAATGCCATAGTACGAAACCGCACACCACACATTACCTTTTTTTAAATATTGTCTTCGACAAGAAATTCTGAAGTTTGGATTTGTCTCACTCCAGTACCGGCAATGTTGATATGAAACGACTCCGTTAATTGAAAAGGTTGATTCATCGGAGAACATAATTCGTTCATGGAAATATGGATCACCTATAACTCTGCTGCCTATTTCAAAACAAAAATTTAGACATTTGGCTTCATCACCATTTTCTAAAGTTCACCGCGTAAATTGCGGTTTAAATGGTAAAAATTTGTTCTCCTTGAAGATTTTTTGTAAATGAGATTTACTTATTCCAATTTGCATTGCCCTCCTTCTTAAAAACAACCTTGGAGCTTCTCTTACGTTATGAACGGGAAGAATTGAAGCAGCGTCGTCCTCATCAAACAACTTCCTTGACTTCTTAATGTTTATTAACCGAGCCTGTTTAAGAATTTGCTCACCAAAGTTTTTTGCTCCGGAATTTGAAATGGTAACTTGCGATATTTTTGGCGAATTTTTCGATAACAACTCGGTATCACTCTTCCCAGTTCCGTAACATTGAATTAAATAAATTCTTTGTGGTATAGTCAACATTATAGCATAAATACTATTCAAATTAACGAAGATTTAATTTGCAGTTATACAAATTTGTCAACAACTGTCAGTGGTATTTTTAAATGAAATCCGCCTACTACAGTTACTTCTAAAACAAATCCAAATTTTGAAGATGATGAAAATGATATTACCTCGAAAATCGTTCGAGTTAAATAAAAAGTAATTTGTGTTTTGAGGGTTTGAAAATAAGCTACTTGAAGATTGAAGAAGAGTTTCACTATTTTCATTTATATATCTATCTTGATTGTTTTATTACAACAAACAGGTTTTGAAACCTAGACCTTGAGTCATCTGAGTAGCATTGATATTCTTTCTTTTTTATTGATACCTCTTAATTTACATATTTAATTTTATTTTAATTGCACACCAAATTAAGAACCTTTGCCAGAAGAATGCTATTTCTTATTTGTCAGCCGTATAATTTCATTAAGGGTAGGTACCATCTTTAGCAAATTAAATGCCAATCTAAGCTCTACAAATCATTGATTATTAATGCAATTGAAAGTACAGTGGATGGATTGGAATTGTAATTAAAAGTGATTTGTAAACAATTCTGAATTGCCCATTATTGGGTACGCACTACTTGTAGTTTCGGTTGCATAAATAATCTACGATTTGTGGAGCTTCAATTCGCATTTAATTTGTTAATGATAGTACATACAATAAGATGCTTCAATGGAGTGTTGTACAACCATGCATCATAAAAAAATAACACATTACTGTGTTACATTTCCCACTACGTCTTCAAATATTAACCGGTAGAAATCACAAGTGCATCAATCTCACACAAAACGTCCGTCTAAATATTCCGGGCGTCGTTCTCACACACATACGCATCTAATATTCAGTAGGCGACGTCCTCCGTGTCGCGAAGCGGTGCTCCGTCACGTAAACCGCAGAACAACGGAGCAACAGGGACACGGACAAAGTCCTCCCGGAACGATCTCATCGCTACAATCACAGCGGCGTTTGAAGTACGCCGACCGTGCGAAGAAGACGGTTACGCTACCGCACCAGATGTCCGCTAGTCTCCCGTACATAGCACTGTTTCACTTAATAATAATTTGCCTATGTGATACGAATTCTTATAGGCGTGTAACATCTACATACGCAAGCATTTACATAGGTATGAACGAACCGCGCGAGATTATCCAAAGATTTTATAGTGGACGAACCGCGCAACGCTGAAGAACATGTTATTTTTGACAGTTTAACGCTGGCTACAAAGGAGCCGCTCAAGAAAACACTTGCTTTATATGGAAAATTATAGGTACCGCTTTGCCTGCTTGCATGCAGATACGGTGTTTCGTTTTATATTCAAATTTTAAAGTTATGATGTATACGTTTACACCGCCAGTTGCATTTTGCTCTACAGATAACGATAAATCAGGCCAAATGTTGACAAAATATTTACATATTATTGTTAGTTATTATTTTGTATTAAGACTTGAAATAATTGTTAATCATTGTAGTCATTTTTGATATGATTTAACATATACAGAATGTCCCACAGAACTGAGACATTAGATTTTTTGAATTTCTAGGAGGAATTTGATTTTGAAAGTTGCAATGTGGTCATGGCCCACTATGATCTATCTAAGGAAGATATTTCCAACTTTATAGCACTTTCGGTATACAGGGTGTTGATACCAAGTCTAATGAGTTTGCCAAGTTATTTGCAACTAGCTTATATCAAGGCTCCCTATCCCTAAACTTGACCGTTTTTGAGATATTTTCATTTTTGTTGAATTATTGACATTTGCACTGTTTCGAATAAAATTAAATAATGCATGAGATGGCAGATATTTAGTGGTTTTATAGTGCAACCAAGCAGAACTGAAACCTGAAGCAGCACAGTCGAATCGAACGATATATTCGGAGACAAAAGTTTTCCGTACAAAATTTGATTTTTTCTCTCAACCTAACAATTTAAGTTCGTGACATTATATTTGATTATCCTCTTTCTTTATAAGTAAATATACTATGAGATTCAAAAAGATTGTCAATTCCGCTCCTATAGATAGTAACAGGGTGTAGGTATATGCCGCGTGTTTGTAATGAAGGTTTGAACTAAGCCAGTGTTGGAACACAAGAAAGTAAACGGATCTGTCATAAATAAAGAAAACGTAACCTATATTTGAACTAGCATTATATAAACCACTATGGATTGGTGTTACTGCTTGTAAAAATGAAATGTAATTAATTTAACTTTACTAAATTATGATTTTACAATTCAGTACTAACTGGTGTTTAACTAAATTTATTTAATTACTTTAAATTATAACATACAATTAGTATAATTATTAAGTGACAAAACTGCATCTGTCAATTCTTCTATGGTATGCATGCGGTTTCTGTAGATCCTATTTTTTAGATAGCCAAACATGAAGTAATCTAATGGGGTTAGATCAGGCGATCTTGGTGGCCATCATTGTGCTCTAACGACCCTGTCAGCAAAAACTGTTGAGATATTGGCAGGTTTGTCGAGCAGTATGTGCTGGGAGCATTATCGTGCTGAAAATAACCTGCTTCAAGCTCATTTTCTTGTAACTCTGCAATAAACAATTCCAACATCTGTTGGTAACGTTGGGCTGTTACAGTTTCCTCGAAGAAAATTGGCCCTATTATTCATTGCCTGGACATAGCTAACCAAACTCTAACTTTGTGAATTGATGTAGCCTGTTAGATAAAACCAGGCTTCATCCGAGAAAAATGATTTGTTTAGCAAGTCATCGTCCCTTAAATTGTAATTAACCGAATGACAATATTCCAATCGCCTATCGTGAACTAATGGTAATAATTCCTGTACCGTAGAAGCTTTATTGGGATGAATATGTAACTTTCTTTTGACAGCTCGTTGCGCTGAAGTGTATGATAAGCCTGTAAAATTATAAAATGTAATAAACCATTTCACTTAATGTTAATATTGATTTTTACCTGTTTGTTGAGCTAATTACCTCAGATAAATTCCCTTATTTCCTTACAGTATTCAGAAATACTACTTTTGGTGATATTTGATGTAAATATAAACAGTTTGAAAAAAATTATAAGATAAATAATCGAAAGATACTACAACACGAACGCCAATGTCGCTAAATGTCAAGAAAATTCATTTAATGTATGAAATTTGTATGTAGATAACTTCGCTCATTAAATTGGTAATAAGTATAGATAATTTTTTTCGGAATATCAGTTTTTTTATTACGACAATCATTTTGAATCTCATAGTACTATATTGCAAAGATCAACTAATAAAATGAAGTGAAATGTATATTGCAATTTATTATATTTATTACATTACAGCGTAGGTTGTGGATATAGAAATAATTATGTATTTATTATAAATAAGATATATTTACAACAACGTTTAATATTTAAGAATTATAAAAGGTATTGTGTTTTAAACTAATATGTGTGAAATTAAAAACTTAAATAAGAAATTTGTCAAAAATAAAGTAGATCCGCACACAATTTCTACAAAAAACTAAAGTTCACTTTCAGAGTACGTCCATTCCATTTCACTACATGATTCACTTAACCGTATGATAAATTCATTCACCTCATCATGACGTCTTTCACGTTCTATATATTATTTTACAATTCCTTTGACATGTTTACTTTCGGCTTGTCACAAATCTGGAATAATTTCGAATGACTGACATATAAAAGCCTCTGTATTAGTATTTGGATCATTATTATGACCTGCTATTTTTCTTTTTACTATACTCCAAATGAATTCAATTGTATTTAAATCGCAATGGGGCCGAGATATTAGACTTTTTTTTGCAACATTGCATTTTTAAACAAATTGAAATATCTCATAAACTATAAAAATTAGGCATAGGCAACCTTAAATAAAATTGTTCTAGTTTTTAGTGTACACTTCAAAAATGCCATAAAATACAGGGCGTTCCATTAAGAAAAATATAACTTTGACGTGCTTCTAAGTTTTGGAACGCCCCGTATATTGCATATTATTTTTACATTATTTTATTAATTATTTAATTTATTATAAATATACAATATTTCAATTTTTTTTTACCATTTGACCACCAGAGACCACGGCGTTACCGCTGTTACACAGCATGAAATTAAACCTTAATAGCTGCAAAATACTTGATATAAACTATGTCGAAACGTCTTGTAAAATAATTATTAAATTCCATTTACACAAAACAAAAGATTAAATTAGAAGACTCAAATTTGTTTTAGCATTATTTGCACAATTTCATTTATTTTGCCTAATATACAAATGAATTCTTTGTGCTGCATTATTAGCGAGGTTGGTATGT
Source organism: Protaetia brevitarsis (assembly GCA_004143645.1). Lineage (NCBI taxonomy): Eukaryota > Metazoa > Arthropoda > Insecta > Coleoptera > Scarabaeidae > Protaetia > Protaetia brevitarsis. Next base: position 945,248 of record RXPK01000200.1, read on the forward strand.
ACTAGAACCGAACATTAAAAATGCAAGGATTACTGCAATTAAAGAGTTTCAATTAAAATGTGCACACTCGCCCATTATGAAACGACTTAAAACTTGCCGCTACATTGCTTCATATAAATCTTAGGCGGTAGCTTACTACCACAATTAGATGTTTATGTAAATATTAGCTTACGTATTTTTTTTTCTTTCTAACGTTAGCCTAACCGAGAACGTCGTAACTTACTTTGCATGCATTATGTATGTAACACGCAGTTACACTGCAACGTCTATGCTAATTTACGCGTGTGGATCGCGTACATTAAATACGCCAAGCGTATTATTATTGTGGCAGGTCTCACCAATAACGTAAACACAAATTAATTTCCAACGTCGGCCAGAACTAGTACTTTTCGTCCATCATCATCATAGAGTTCGAGTGATTTCCCAGTACTATGCATCAAATAGGCCATAAAACGTACTACGCGTTTACCCACCAACATATGAACTTACGAACATGAGAAAATGTTGATTGAAGTATACAATGCGTTACAAAAAAAAAATCCTTGCAAGTTATCAAGTATCAACATTTAATTCCATTCAACAGCGAAAGCTTAGCAACTTAGGGAATTTTTAGAAATACTTTAGTGACTTTAATGATATTGATATTTACAGTGGCGTGCGAAAGTATTTATATAAAATAAGAAAACAAAAAGCTTGACAAGTCTTGATCATTGATTAGAGATAATTTGCATATTATTCGTTATCAAAATATGTATTAAATCTTAATAAATAGAATCAAGGCCACTGACTCAAGACTTCCATCTAAAGTATTGATGCAACTGGTCTAGAAACAAAACTTTCTCACTAAATTATAATATTTATTGTACTTTTCATAGTGATTTAATAAGTTTTTAGAATTTATAACCACAATCATAATGCTTTGTAGATTTTACTCCGTTAATGAAATTCTTTTACATGTGAATACAGAACCTTAGCTAATATTCTCTACTAACTTGAAACAAAAAGTTAGGTCCGTACTGCTGTGCACCGATTGAATGAATTGATAGTGCTAAATGAATTTTTAAAATAAAAAAGAAAATGAAATTTCCAGCTCAATGGATAAAATCTTAAAGAACACAAAAGAACTAATAACCTCAGAGTTACCCTCGCGAATTAACACTTGAATCTAACCACGAAAAGTAAATTGTGAGTGAATGAAATCAGACTTTTTTAATTACCCGAAAAATTGAAAAGGTTTAAAATATAAATAAAAGAACAGAATTTTTAACCCAACGACGTTAATTAACAATCAATTTTTTTTGTCAAAAAGGGTTGAATTACAACTTGTGCAGAAAAAAACCCTGCACTGAAGGTTCTAGCCTAAAATAAAAACTGCACTTGACTCTAAATTAAAATAGGACGATGCTATTTCCTATGCAAAGCAAAAGTTTTGTTTGTTCAGAAAGATAATCCAAAATACACGACCTTTGAATTACTATCCACGTGCTTCCACGAATTAAAATAAACTAAGTGTGGACAATTACTAGAAATTTACAAAAATTAAAAATTGAATGCAAGAACAAAGCTTCTACTCACCCAAACGAGGTGATTGAGATTGAAATAAAATGAAATAGCCAAATTTAATAACGGAAAATTAACTCTTTAAAATATAATCAGAGAAAAAAACTAAAAAATATATCTTCCTAAACAAAAAATAATAATTGATCTTATATCTACTACGTGTACACGTCAATACATTAACAATTATCACAAAAAGAAACCCTTGATTGACTAAATTTTTTTACAGAATTAAATTTCAATATCAAATGAATTACAAAATGGCAACAACGATATACAAAAATACGTCTACTCACGTCAATAGTCGAACAAGGAAGTCCGTAACAAAACTCTACAATTGTTTTTCTTACAAAAATCCCTCTCTCAAAATCGTACAACGTAGACGTAAAACCTACGACAATATTCAATAGAGTCCGCAATAAATCTACACAAGCAAACAATAGACATATGAATGAATGGATTAAATTAAAAAAAACTTCACACAATAAATTAAAATGATTCAATAAACTCTTTAACTAAAATTTATACAAAACAAAATTAAAATTGTGAAAAATTCTCAGTAAATCGAACAGCAGCTGTTTTAGCAAAGAAACCAACCATAGCAAGCAAACTATGCAACTTAAAATACATTCTGTGAAATGGGTTGTCGAACCACAGCAGTACGTATATATACAGAGTGAGTAACTGAATGTGACCACGAACGTCACAGAAAAGTGTATTTTTTTATTTTACTCTTTACTATTCTGCTTTTTGTACCAACTTAACAATATTGCATGCACCCTTAAATTTTGAGGTCACATGGTGGTCACATTCGGTTGCTCATTCTCTAGATACATATGCAAGTACCTATACATAGACTGCGTGTCCGCAACACCACTGAGTTTTCCGCTTCTTGGATTCCCAGGACATATGTCGATACTCTGATAATAATAAATTAAATAAATATAAAAGAAATAGCTCCATGACGTGGATCCACCTTTAAAAAGTATTCGATTCAACTTCGCATGCCTTGATATTAAATTTGTTACTAATTGTAAGTACAAACGCATTGCTCAATTGATCCCTCTCTTCCTGAGCATTACGCAAATAGATTTGCGAGAAACTCATTCAGCGTCACTTTTTTTCTGTGCAATCTCTATTTTTGCTTAATTATTTTTATTAATCTTATGCTTGTCTAATTAAAAATTTGCCTGGATTAACTTTTTTTTATCCATACCTTTTGACAACATATTACATACACAAACAAAAAATTCCAATTAAAAAAAAAAAAATAAGTTCGATTTTACGATCGCCAACTTAGATCGGCCTGTGTGGTATTACACTTATTACTGGTGGCAAATGTTAACGTTGCACCATACATACATTTCCTGTGTACTATGAATTTGGCTAAAACATTCGTTAAACGTTCCAAGAAAGACATTATCCAAGAAGCCTAAAGCCTAGAGATTGTATTATGAATTTAAGAAAACGGTCGAAAAGAAACGGCAGCTCGTCGGAAGTTATAGTTTGATATATCGCCTCTGCAGATCGGAACTGGAGTGTATACAATAAATGCTTGTTTCCGTTAGTCTAATTTATAGACGTGACTGCTACGGGTTATTGTTATAGTTTATTGTTTTATTTGCCTCGTACATTATCTTCCCGCGACTGCTACTGTGTTCCATGAATGAAGCGTGAATTTCGCATTTTCCTTTTTATTTTCCTTTCTTAATACAGCCATAATATACAGGATATCCCATCGAACTCAGTCAATATAATTTTTCGAATTTCTAGTAGGAATTTGATTTTGAAACTTTCAAGTAGTCATGGCCGACTATGATCTATTTAAAGAAAATATTTTCAGCCTTACAACTCTTTTGATATACAGGATGTCGATATAAACCGTTTTTGATAAGTTTGTGTTACTGTTTCCTGTTCCCAAAGCTAATCGTGTTTGAGATATTTGCAATTTTTTTTAAATTTTGACGTTGCACTCTTCCAAAAAAAAATAAATATCTCATAGGTTATTAGACCTTAAGATATTCTACTGATGTGGATGCAAGTAATATCGTTAAGCAAGTTAGTAGAGCAGTGTGTTTCAAAATACGTATGTGTGTATGTAGATAACTGCATATAGTAATTAATAAAAGTAATTGAGATAATGACATTATTATTAAATGAAAAGGATTGTTTTTGCCACCGCAAAAATTCAATGTAATTTTGGGCGTTGAAGAAGTGATTCATTACAAACCTTTTTCCGCAAAAAAAAATGCTTCAAACCTCAACATTTCATTAGTAACAGATCCTTGATACTAATAAAAAAGCAAACCGAGCAAGACTTCCAGTGGAGTGTGACAGATTTATCCCGACTACAAAATCTTTCTCTTTTGGCAGTGAGATTTCATTGATTGAACTGTTCAAGAATGATTGAAAAGAAGCGCCGTAGAAGCGTTAGAAAATCTATGAAATTATACGTAAATCTTACCTGAATTAGAAAAGACCTTTCCAAGATTCATTCATAAAGCACAATTCAACTGAGACCTGTATTGCGAATATAATTGTTCCTTCCAGGATAGAAATGATCAATAATGGTTGTAGCTGTCCGGAAGGAGTTTTCCGAACCATTTTCCAGAATCCCGAAGATATGATGTCTTAAAGCTAATTCACCACGATCCAAGGTAGGAGGAACTGCCTAATTCTGGCTTCCTGATAGACAAACCAGATCCCAGAATTAAGACCTGTAAAATTCCACTTTAAATAATTTACTATAGAGAAACTTAAATATTTTTTTAATTACTAGTAAAGAAGATACTGTCATAACAATAATCTCATATTTTAAACCACGTTTATAAATAGCCTCTTAATTACTCGTGAGTAATACCTTTTGTCATAAATATCTTAAAAATATCTTTATAAAGACTAGAATAGATGAAAAGATTCTTTATTTACAAGGACTCTTACTCAAGGTGAATACACTTATTTTCAATATTTAAATGAAAGATTTATTACTATCCAGCATGCTTTGGATTCTCAAATTACAATTTAAATATCAAAAGAATTTTTAAATCTCCCGCTATGTCATACAATGAATGCCCACCAACTTATACAAATTAAAATTTCAATTTTCAATTTAATGTGTTATTTACATTTATATAAACACCTCAATGTTATAAAGTGCGAAATAATAATTTGCACAGAAATTCAAACATGAACTACACAAAATACCGCCACCACCAGCGTGCATACACCCCAAAATATTCCAGAATGGAATTTCCTCGCAGTGACAAACCAAAAATGTTGCAGAAAAGGATCCACATTTAAAGTAAAACGCGGGTATCAGGAAATCCTGTAAAAAAACTTCTTCACAACATTCAAGGTATATCATCATACTCAAAACAACAGAAACATGTACGATTCCACAAAAGAAAATGTATTAAGGTATGTTTTTTTTGTGTGTACAAATTCATGTATTATTCTTTGAATAACCATACAAGAATATTGCTGTTCGAATAGTCATTTCTATTAATATTGCGTTGTACAAAAGTGTAATTACGATGATATACATAAACACTTATGGTTAGTCAATGAATTTGACATTAATCCCATTCAGAACTAGCTACAAATATTTAAAGATAGGGCTACTTAATCTGTTTAACAAAAAGTCACTCATATCTCAAAATCTATTAAAGACAGGTATAGAGAATGCCGATATAAAAATATAGGGATAATATTACTTTCCTAATTCCGAATTAAAATACAAGGTGTTCTATTTAATAAAAATTGAGTTTTCTGCATTTGAAAATATGTCACTTTGTTCCTCAGTTTTCAACATCCTGTATGTTAGAAAGTAAAGTGTGCGTACCCTTAGAATTAAATCTACATTCATAACATAGTAAATTTGGAGTCTCTACTTGTAGTATTAAGCGAGATATTAATTTCTCAATGACATTTCTCAATGGTTATGACTAAAAAAAAAAAAGAAAAACTTAAATAACTCATGTAGCTATGTGAATAGCTAATGAAAACTGACGTATTTATGGTCGTAGAATCCAAAAATGAACAAAAAATTAGATCATTTTATTTAAAATAACAACATTGACGTCCATTTTCTGTCAACCGGAAGTGATATTTTGGTTAAAGTATTTCACATTTATAGTTCCAATCGAAGAGATAATGGTGCCCAAAATCTCAGATATAAGTAAATAATAGAACATCATGAACTTTTAATGAACCACTTACGTGGAATAGCCTGTATACTGGATTTACAAACAGATGTGTACACAAAATAATAATTAAGTTTATTAATAGTTAAACTCAGGAAGGAAAGAACCAATTAGCATCTCATACTAACAGCATAGAAGTATAGAAGACAACAAATGTAGTTTAAATAAAAATAAGTATCATAAGATTAAACAACTGAAGAATGACTATCGATTTTGAACCAGGCACTTTTTAGCTACATATGCCAAAGGGGATTGAACCAACATCGTCAAAACAAAAAAAAAAACACGAAATTTTGAAATTTACTAACATATGCCGAAAAGACAAAATAACCGTCATGAAATGCGAGTAATGTCAAGAAGTGCCTTGGTATGTTTCCGCGTGCACAAAACAACATCACGTGCGCACTATTTAACCTTACCCTTTGCCACATGATATATCCGCGATAAAATATATAATTTCCTGTGGCCCGTGGCTCGTTTCCCGTCGGCCCTTTTCAATAGCCACCGACGAAAACGAGGAAAAAAATAAACAATCCGACATTTATTTTGTAGACAAAATTTGAAAATAAGTGCATCGCGGAAATGGCATTGCGCTGGGCCCGAATACTGTAATTATAAACAGTTGCTTTTCGCAATACTATTTGGTAAATGATAGTAATAAAGCGTGCCTTTTTTTCGGTGTTTATATTGTGCGTATACAATGCCGAAGTCCAAGGCACGTAGGGAAACACAAGAGCTTCTCCATCGCTAAAACACTATTAAGACAAATTACCTAATGCGAATACAAAAGAATGTCAGACGGTTTATGTCGATTTTATTCAATATAACCCGCTGTTGGAAGAAATGACGGGTATTAAAGTTGCGCGGGTCAATATTAAGGAGGCTTTAGTAAAATAATTACACTCGAAGTTGGTGTATATATGTGGTCATGTAATGAGATATTCGAATTTGTATGTTATAAATACGCATGTAACATCGCTTAAAACATGCATTTTAACAAGATGGTAAATGTATATTTAATTATACGTGTTATTTAAACTGTAGTTTAAATATGTATCTGCCTTTTCAAGTTACCGTTGCACTGCATCGCGACCAGTTGTTACTGTATTTAAATTTATAAAAGAAGAATAATTATTATGTTTACTATGATGATATGCATTTATAAAGACGGCACTGAAGTAATTGTATGGTAAATAACATTTACGCACTGACTATAAAGTAAATGCAAGAATACTAGCAGCAGAGATTTTCTTTACTCTTCGCATGATAAAAATGATAAATATAGGAATTTAGTGTAGAATTCCTTGCTATAAATAAGTAAACTAATATCCTCTTATTCTTACAAAAGTTTAATTTACACTGGAATTGTTTTAGGTGAAATGCCATCCTCAGCCAGATTCTATCACAATATACAAATAAATAAAAAGTAAGTGTAATAAAATATATAATATACAGTAAAAAATCAGCTTTCTAAAACATGTTAGATAATATAATTACATGAAATGAATTATGAAAATGTAGATGTGCAATTTGTTTGTGTCTTTAATTGGGAATTGTTTGATGATCGTAAGAAGTCAAGTTATCTTTGCAATGGATCAGGCACTGAAAAATTGAATTGGTTTGCACACGTCACGATTTGAAGCTTTCTGAAAAGAGGTTTGCAAGAGTCACCAGTTTTGTAGTTCGTAATTATTCGAATCGCTCTTTTTTGTATATTTAAAATTAGTTTTTAGTGAACTGAGCTGCCTCATAGTAAAATCTCATCACTCATAATCGAGTTGAAGAGAACATGGCACGACATTAACCATGCATCAAAACTAGTTGTTGATTTTAAATTTCGTAGCATGTAAATTATCACAGATAGACGTTATGTTAAAGATTCAATGTGTGCCCCCCATGTCAGTTTGCTATCCAGAATCAAACCAAGACACCTGACCGGCTCATTCTTTTGCAGTTCGTTATGTGAATTTAAATTAAAGATTAAGGTTTGGGTTTTCTTTTTGTTTAAACATAGTTTATTCCCTGCCTCGAACAAAGAATTTTGGCTCATTTCATTTAAAGTTTTTATGCATTTATTAGTTATTAGAATTGTGGTGTCGTCAACATAAGCAGTATTCCTATCAGTAATATGATTAATAACGCCATTCAGATACAAAATAAAGAGAACGGGCCTCAGCACTGAGCCCTGTGGCACCCCATAATTTATCTCTTCTGTTGATGAGATTTCACTACCATTATCTGCATATTGAGATCTATTTTCCAAAAAACTCTTGATAAATAGTAGGGTATGTTCCCTATTGGCATAAAGTTTCAATTTATTAAGTAATATTGCATGTGATAATCAAATGCTTTGGTCAGATACATAAAACAGCCCATTACTGAGAACTATTTGCCTCAAGTTCATCCGTAATGTACGTAACCATTTCTGTGTAATAGCAGTTATGATCGATTTTCCCTCGCGAAAACCATGTTGTGAATGATTTAATATTTTTATCTTCTACTACTACTTTTAAATCTTTCCGGCAGCTTTGAGAGGACTGACACTATTGTTAATAGGTCTATAATTATTCCGCAATGAGCTATCCCCCCTTTTGAAAACTGGCATTACTTTAGATATTTTCAAACATTCAAGAAACCAACCATGACAAAGTGAGCTAGATGGTGAATCAATTCAGTTTTACCTAATTTAAGAGAGACGCTATTGAAATCATAGAAATCGATTACTTTAGAGCTGTTAAACTATCAAATAATTGCCCCCTTCGATCACATTGATCGGGAAACAGAAAAAAAAAACATTACACTTCGCTATAGCTGTCCGGTAATCCTTTTCAGAATGTAGTTTTTCTACATTACAAAAGACGTCATTTAAATTATCTAGGGGTTAGTGTCCAGTTACCAACGCAGTAATGGTTTTAACTTCTTTCTTGCTGCGTCTGGGTAGGTTACCAGAGAATTCAGCATCCCCTATTAACGCTTTAGTATGGAGTTGATCTTCAGTCGACCTCCATTTCTTTGCACTGTCTTTATCTAATCAGGTCCAAACCTCCTTTTAGCAGAGTCCTTGGTAATCCCAAAGGCACGCTGACTGCCACTAAGCCCGGGAACTTTCTTTTAGCTACTACGACAATGTCATCAGCGAACCCCTGCATCCATATTCCTTTGTCGTTTAAGATCTGATATGATCACCTACGACCAATATATCTAGCATTTGGGCATAGACGACTCTGCTTCTGAGCATTCAGTCAACCTATCTGCTGGTCGTGTAGCTAATGTTCCGGTCCATTAAGGATCAGTTGATCGAGAGCGTTGATGTGTTATCATAGGCGTCCTCTATGTCTAAAACCACTGCAAAGGCAACTTCCTTGATGTACGCTCCTATCGAGTCCCCACCAACTCTGCAGGGCAGCCTCGCCCGATTTGCCCCTCTGGTATGCCCACGGATCAGAGGACATCTAGCAAGTGGTCCTTCTGTAATATTAAGGTGTGTAATTTTTTCCATAGTCTTCAACATGAAATGGAAAGGAGTTATTCCAACCTTCACTAATGCTATATATTAAAAATTCAGTTGTTTGCTCAACATAGCTAACGCTATAAAATTCTTATGGAATGCCCAATTTTCATTTAATTAAATGTGAAAGGTCTTATTAAAATCAAAGAAGCCGTATTAAAGTTATGGAATGGATCTATACATCAATGAGCTAGGCAAAAAAAAAATAAAGTAACCCTCCTGGGTTCCGGGTCACACAGGAGTGGAACGAAACGAAATAACGGATAACCTCGCAAAATGTCTTTTGTAGGGCCTGAACCCTTTCGCTGGTTAAGTAGCAGTACAATACTGAAGAAACTAAAAATAGAAATGCAGCAGAGAAAATTCAGTTACTGGGAAATCTCCAGGGAATGAGGCAAAGTAGAATTCTTCTGGAACTTATAAGCAAGAAGAATTTACAGAATGCATCGACTGAGTAAGACAACGTTCGCATATTACAGGAATACTTTTCAGGCATTGTAGACTGAAAAGGACACCTGAATAAACTTGGACTGGAAAAGGAATCTGAATGTAGATTTTGTGGAAACAGGATGAAACACCATCCACCTCCTCTCAAAGCTGCGTAGCACTGCGCAACTCGAGGCGTTGCACTGGGAGCATGTGAAATCGAAGAGGGAGACTTACCTAGACTGGGCCTTGACATCCTAACATTCTGAAACGAATAGGATGGAAGGCCAGTGTAAAGCAGCAAGAATAGGGACCAACAACAGTCTTTTAGTCGCAGTGTAACATCACCCTTAGTAAGAATTCGAAATTCCATCTGGTATAATGCGAAATTTAAATTCATTTTCTTAGTGCGTAGTTGATAAGTTACGTGCATTTAAAAAAAAGCAAGCGCTGCCTCGCCGGAGACGACAATCTATTCTTTGTTTAAGACTCGCGTAATTAAATAAATGGTAATACTTTGTATGTTATTTATTACTTTGTCAATGTATGTTATCTATTACCTTGTTCATTGTATGTTACAGACGCCGGTCGCCAATTCCCATTTACGCTATCAATAGGTCGTCTGAAAGTCAGAAAAATAACGCCTTCGGTCTACTTGCGCCCTTCTGTGAAGAGAGGCCGAACTAGTTATCGGTGCAAAATGACGTACAACTCGAGTTTATAAAACCCTTAACATAGCGTTTTGGGCAATTAGTTCGCGGTCCTTCAATTTAGCTAAAGCAAAAACTCGCGTCTCTCTCTCTCGCATCGGGCGTCTCCAAAACTTAAAATTAGACTTCCCTTTTCAAAATCTTGCAATCAAATTCGCTTAAAATTCGGGAACAGGAACAAAAGCTTTCTCGAGAGGTGTTTTGATTAGTGATAAAATTCCTGTAAATTTCCTCCCTTTTTGACTTAAATTTTGTGAGTGCTGTTGTAAGTTTTGTGCCCTAAAGTTTTAGATTCCATGAAGAATCATAATTTCCACATCAGCGTAAGATGTTTAAAAATTCTGCTTAAGACTAACCATTGCAAATACATAAAAATCGTAACTCGTTCGCTCTCTCTCTCCCCAATAAATTAATATGTTAAATTTATTCATTAAGATAATTGTGTTTCGGTTTACTTTTTTTTTTGTTCACTTGTTATCCCATTTAACTGGTAGCTTATATAATATATATAAGCTTTAAATATATAATTGTAAAAAAAATATAAGTCGTTCTTTATTTCGTCATTCTAAAAGAAGTTCAGTTTGAACCCTTAGTGAAGTCCGAGAGGAAGTAAAGGAAGCCGACGAGAAGGGTAAGTCGACAATCATTAGGCTAACTAATCGCCCTGCTCGATGACGGAGGAAAACACAGTTGGGAAACATCTTTGGCTAAAATATCTACTAAAACCATTCGCTACCGAACGAAAAGTTTGTTTCCCAGCAGTGGCTCGCGGTCAAAGAGCGGTGTGGTTATCTGTGAGCGAGTTTGGCATTGTCTATTTGAATTTGGGCTGGCCTCCAAAGCTCCAGATAGGAAAACCCGTTTTCGTTACACTTATATCTACATACATACATCTATACATTTGCCTAACTCTGTATAGGATATATAGTAAACGTTATTTAAGTGTCTAGGCAGTAAAGTGATACTTTATCGAACAAGTTCGTTGATGCGCTGAACCAAACAAGCTCGATAAAGGTTATTTATTACCATGGTACATACATTACTTTTGCGACTATCACCTGTGATTACCTCTTACCACAGTCAATTTGGAGAATTTTGAGAATTTTTGTTACGCAATATCCGCCTCAGTTTAGAATACCCTTGTTGCTTACTTTTAGCTCTCACGACTTTTTTATTCTTTTTACTTCTTGTAGTTTCCATTTCGTCTCCAAGTCTCCTGCTAGTGTTCATTAAAGTTATAACATGTTATGCAACGTAGCTTTCCCAAAGCAGGAAAGATCAAATTATTTTTATTTTTAATTAAACTTTGAAAATGAAGAAAAGTATTTAATGATTAATGAAATTAAAGGAATATGTATAATTTAAAAAAGAAAGAATTACCTGATATATTTATCTCCTGTGGCGATCAATTCCTTAACAAAAAGATAAAGGAACAAAACGGAAGAAGCCCATTCCAATATCAATCGTTTTCGACGACTCCAATTTTTTTTTCGTCCTCCTTACGAGTTCCGCCATTAAAGGTGGAAAGAAAGACGAAAGATCTGGCCGTCGAAAGAGAAGGAGGAAAAGTCAAAGTGGATTTCAGTACATGTATGTCCCTGTAAATTGTAAATTCCTGTCATTGTCAAGTGGACCAAAAGTAAACTTCAAAGACAAACGTAGTTCTTCTTCTATCCGAGAGTCCTGAAAGCGTAGGGCCAATCAGGAATGGAATTGAATTGTGTCTCTCCGATGTTGACATTGTTGCCGGAATAGATTTTCAATTCATTAGAGACGAGTGGTGCGCCTCGGCCGGGAAACCGACACGGTGGGGGCGGGTGGAGGGCGAACAGTCGGCCGCGGATCCGTCGAAGCGAAGCGGTCGGCGAGCGCGTCCCACGCCACGGGAGGAAGGCGGACAACCTACAAAAGTCGTTTAAGGTTATTATGTATGTTTAAGGTTAAATTACCAATTAGTACTGCGCAAACGTCGGAACTTCGATATATAAATTGGATTTACCCTCGCTTTTTGCTCCTACTCTTGTTACCTAATTTATTCTTATATCGTTAAAATGCGGTCTATTTCAGAAATATATCATTACGCAGGTCATTTACTTTAATATAGGTTCAAGATTGTTAAGCAAAGCGAATGTTAAAAGATATACGCATATTTCGTCTGCAAGACCAACAAATGTTTTTATTCATTTATTATAAATAGAAGGAAAAATAAAAACTGAAAAGAAAATATATGCATTTAAGCATAAAAAGAAGTGGTAAGACAATTAAAAACTGACTGGTTAAGGAAAAGAGGTAATAGGAGAATATTCGAAGAAGATCAGATTCCAGACAAAAAAAAAGAAAACACAATGCTATATTACGATTAAATTGAAACAATTGTCCTAGTTTGGTGCATGCGAAGAGTATATCTCACTTAATTATGTCAATACTAAGAAACTATTTGAAGTTGATCGTAAAAGTGTCAAGATAATTGTCTCTGTCTTTACAGGTCACTGTAGATTCAGAAAAGACTCCCCGATGAGACTGAATAGCGACTATGTTTAGAAGACGAGTATGTTTTCTGCCATTACATTCTCGTTACGAGAATCAGATATCATTCATCAACACTGTTAGTGAAAACATATTTTGACGTCAGATCTCAGCGGCGTATGGCTGAATATAAACTGCACACGCCTAAGATCAGTCGTCAGTGCCGTTTGGCCGATCAATGGGACCATAACAATCGATACACTACTATGGCATCATTAACCTATGTTTTGTTGTTATTAACAATTAGTACAATACGTCCAGACAAGCATGCACCAACAAAAACAGTCTGGCAATAAGGATATCTTCTATTCAAAATTATGTGAAGTATTTGTTGCTTGGTCTAAATTGCAAAATTCTGTTTTGCATAAATCTTTAATAAATAAATACGCCAATAGGCACATCCCTCATGAAACCACGCTCTGCCAAATATATTTGCCTCAGCGCCATATCGAAGTAATGGCTTCAATAAAATCTAATATTTCTAAGAACTTTATTTGGATATCTGCAGACGAAACAACTGATATTTTAGGCTGTTGCGTTATAAATGTTACCGTCAAAATATTATAGAATTTCCAGATTTGCCTTGGCCACCTGCGTCAGTTACAACAAGATGGGACACATGGTTGGAAGCAAGTCTTTTTTATTGCAAAAATATTGGCTATGTCAGAGACATAGTTTCGTCGTCAATATATAAACTTCGTCATTTAAAATAGATGATACATTTAAATGTATTAAGAATAGTTTATCTAGCTGATATTGAGTCGCGTTTAACATACGGTTTGTTGGTATGGGGCTCTAGTCCTGCCATAACCAAAATTTTAATCTGTCAAAAAAGTGCAATTCGATCCATGGTTGGAGTTTCTCAGAGAACGTCATGCAGGCCTCTTTTCATAGATCTTCAACTACTTACGGTGGTATCTCCGTATATACTAGAAATATCTTTGTACATCCATAAAAATAAACAAAAGTTCTTGCGGGACAATAATGCTGGCATGCGTAATGTAGATATACACCTACCCATTCATAGACTAAGTCTAACGTCTAATAGTATAATTTGCATGGGGATTAAAATTTATAATAAACTCCCTTGCGCAATGGGTAATTTAACTCTTTTTGCATTTAAGATAGAATTAAAAAAGTATTTGATAAGTACACCATACTATAGCCTTATTTTCTCATTTTTGGCATTATTCCATAAGTTTTGTAATCTTCTTTCTGGAAAATAAAGGATTATTTAATTAATTTAATTTAGTATTGAATCGAAAAGATGAGTCATGCCCAATAATAGAATGCAAAAATATTATTACAAATCCCTCTTTAATCAATCAGCTAAATTTTATACATGTAAATTTGCCAGATTATTAATTTCTGTATAAAATAATTTTTTTAAAGTCGAACTTTTCGTTAGAAGAAGAATATTAATTCGGTTCCGGGTAAATTTGCAGCAAAGAATCAAAAATATATTTGATAAAAACTCCGATATCGATATATTAAAGCAATTTTCGCTTGGATATTTTACAGACGGAATAGCTAAGCAAAAAATATAGAGAGTACTAAAAGATTATTTTGATCATCCCCACTTAGCAGTACTGATGTTGAGCCATTGTTCTCCGCTTTTCAAAATATTTTTAATCCCAAAGAGAAATAGTCTTACATAGAAAAATATAGAAGGAATAGTGGTAGTTAATGTCAATAAAGGAATCTTACAACATAAATGATAAATCAAGTGAAGCTCTTGCCCATTTTAATTTATTGAAATTAGATCATGTTGGATTTTCCTGTGCCGTCTATGGTTGAAGACAAAACGTACCCACACAGTTGTTTTCACAGGTGTTTTGATAAAGCGAACCATTATTTACATAGCTGCAACGCTGCCTCTATGCAAAATACTTTACAAATCGGTGCCGCTTCCTCAATAAATGTATAAAGTTAAAATATATTCCCACTAACACTATTCGTCAAGAAGCTGAGCTAGCTTAAGAGGGCGCCCAATTCTCGCTATGACATAATAGAAGTATCTTCTTTATGTACCCGTATCTCAAAAACTACTTCATATATCGAAATGATCTGTTTTCATGTTCATAATAAATTTAGTAGACAACGAATGCCAAAATAGACAGCTCTGATAAATTTTATTAATGCGTTCAATTCTTGAGCACGTGAACCAATCGGATAAAAAATTAGAGTTTATGAAAATTGATATATGTTACCCGATTGGTTCAGATGATCAAGAGCCGTACATGAACTGCATGTTGGAACAGACCATTGTTATGTTATATTATCAGTCGGGCTGTATTCTGGATAGCAAATTGATATTTGCGGAATCTAATATTCTTATGTTAGTCATGCAGCTTTAGCAATTTTTTTTTAATGGAACACCTGTATATTTTTGCATTATGAAAGGTTCCTAATCAAATTCTGTTGTAAGTCATTTGTTTTGTGATTTGTTACAAGTGCTTCTGTTCAAAGACAGACAGCGCTTTCAAGTTTAACTAATAAAATTTGTGGTATTGATTGGCTAAGATTAGGTGAAGGCGCCAGTAAATAGTTTCTATCACCAAATGTAGGGTGGTCAGAACAGTATTAAAAGTATTACCATTTTCAAAACGATTTTTCCCGATTTTCTTTTTGAATTTGCATTAGTTAAGTTAACCTACACCTACCTTATTTTTAGTGATTTGTACAAAATTAGTGCACCTATCTAATATATTATAACAAGAAATGAAACAAATAGTAAATTGTGAAAGCCTGAAAAGGCACTGAAGAACGTTCATTTTACAGCAAAGTTAATTCATACTGCCCGAAACAAAAAAGATTCTTTGTTTTAGCCAGTATAATAATATAATATATCCAGATAGGATCTATATCATCTAGAGAAAGGTGTGTTTGAAGAACTAATGGTGAGATTTATTTAATTGGGCCTAGAATTACACCTTGCAATCAATCTGCACCGAATTACCCTAAACCTATTTTAGCAAATGCAATATTCAATTTCTTTTCTATCCTAAAATAAATTTTAAGTAAATTAATTTAAATAAAGATATAGACAATGTTTGTTGTGTGGCAATATTCACAAACAAACGTTTGTTTATGAATAATGTTATATGTGCACCCTAGTTTTATATATTTTAAACGTTCAGATGATAGTCATTTTAAAACTTTTGGAATTGAATTTCGTCGTATCAGAATTTGTTTGATGAATATTTTGATTAATTCATCACTTTATGATTTTTCCAAGATTATTTTGTAATAAATTATAACTGTAACAACGATGAAGATGTCGTTAAACAACGACAAAACGTCGTCATCTTTTGTTAATAAATACCAAATGATTTGATTTGGATATTATTATTTTTAGGCGATCTATTTAAAGGAGCGGAATATAGTAGTAACAAAACATGTTACTATATATGAAGTTTGGTTTCATAATCTAAAATAATGAATTTTTAATAAATAGGGGGTAATATATATATATATATATATATATAATAAATAATCACGGCTCTTAAAAGATGTTTATCTGATAAATCTTCCAGATTAATATTTGATAAACGTGTATCCTGCTATTTATACTGAATATAGAGAATTGTTGGAATGAAATATTAGAAGCGCCATCTCTACGATAATGTCTGTAATACGCAAATATTTAATGCTACTGTGTGGATGCAGTAGTGTGCAACACCTATATGCATTACCTCATTAAAGAGTTTAAAAATTGTAACACAGATTACTTTAAATTGTAGGTAAACATACATTTTTGTCATTTTCAATAAATGTTTATTATTAGGCTAGTGTTACAATACGATCTAACAATATTTAAAGAATAATTTGTAATATTGAATATATTTTGTACTCGCTTTGTTTACAATAAAAATATATTTGTGACTGATAAACTAGTTTGTTATTTATGTTCTAGTTAGAATAAAGATATATTTTTAACGACAAAAATTTTACGACACAATAATTTAATATATATAATAATAATAATTTAATATACTTACCTCCATTACATCAGTTTACATGAATAAAACCGAAAGGAAAAGTGTACATGATATAATAACTAATAGGGTAGTTACATTTAAGGTACATATTGCTGTGGTTAGACAACCCATTTCATTGAGTGTATTTTAAGTTGCATATTTTGGTTGTTATGGTTGTTTTCTTTGCTTAAACAGCTGTTGTTCATTTTACCGAGAGTTTTTCACAATTTATATTTTGTTTGGTATAAGTTTACTTAAAGAGTTTATTGAATCATTTTAATTTATTTAGTGTTAAGTTTTTTATAATTAATCCATTCATTTAATTGTGCATTGTTTGCTTGCGTTGATTTAATGCGGATTCTATTGAATTTTGTCGTTGAAATGTTATACGTCTGTGTTGTACGATTTTGAGAGGGGGATTTTTGTAAGAAAAACTGTTGTAGAGTTTGGTTAAAGACTTCCTTGTTAGACTATTGATGTGAGTAGACGTATTTTTTATATTTTGCTTGCCATTTTGTAATTCATTTTGATATTGTAAATTTCGCATTAATTGTCTTTTATTTAGTCCATCAAAGAATTCTTATTATAATAATTGTTAATATATTGGAGTGTGCACATTATAGATATAAGATCATTATTTTTTGTTTAGGAAGATATATTTTTTTTTAGTTTTTTTTTCTCTCATTATATTTTAAAGAGTTAATTTTTCGTTATTCAATTTTTGCTGTTTCATTTTTAATTATCTATCACCTCGTTTGGGTGAGTAGAAGCATTGTTCTTGCTTTTAGTTTTTTTTTGCTTTTTCATTTTAAAATTTCAATTTTGCATTTTTCATTTATTTCAATCAGTACACAGCGTACACGTACATATGTATTATAAAAAACCTAAAAAAGATCAACCAACATTTTTTTAAACACTAATAAACTAATTTTTTTTCTATAGAAGTTGTAAAACTACAATCTTCATAGTTATCTTCGTAATGAGTTTAGTTAATAAACATTCTGCAATTATTATATATTTTTCTACATGACGCCAGTAATAAGAACTTATTTCAAATTTAACTCCGAAAACGGAGAAAATATTTCCTTTGAAAATAAACTACGCCTTTAATATTCCCAAAGAAGCAGCCACTAAGACTCCGAAATTATTATTTCCGTTACGTATAAAATAACGAAACTCGTTCCATAAAAATGCCTTTTTTATCTCCCGTCCCGTTCCAACCCGAACCCAGCTTATATACGAAAAGAGCAAGACGGAGAATTACCTTTTATTTTACGAGATACGAAAATTTCCATAGTTATATTTTGCAATTTTATCCTCTCCTTGCTGTATAATGCCAGTCCGTCCGTCTACGTCCTGCTAGGGGACCGCTGCCGACGGCTTTGGACGCTTCGCATTGCTCATTGACTTGGAAAGTAGGTGGCTCTCGCGGCAGTTGTAGTAGTGGAAGTCTCCAGTAGATGTGGTGATGTTTCTTGTTACTCCTCCTCGCGGCATCCCTGAGCATCTCTCTGTCTCCGACGTCCGCCCGGACGTCGTTCCGTCGCTCTCGCACTGCGCTCCGGCGGCTAATATTCCGGGTCCGGAAGGCGGCCATCCTATCGTCCGGATCTCTTCAACCATGAATTCTAGGAATAAAACTGAATAATGTACGAGGACTATATTCTTTTTTAGTCATAATAATGATACGAGACGGACATTTCAACAATAATATTTTTACTGTAAAAACAACAGGGAGACTATAAAACGTATTGTTTTATGCGACGCTGTTGGAGGAACCCCGCGCGGACTCTCGCTTCGCTCCGCTGTTGTTATGGTGCCATCCGAGACGCTAGAGTTATAATATAACGTTTATTTCTGTCGTTGAAGATGAATATTTCCACTTAGAGATCCCCTAATGGATGTTCGAGATAAAATAGTACATTCTAAGATGACGTTTTGGGTGTATGATGGCGCGGAATTAATTGTTTTTCACCGTAGTGGTTTTAAATAAAGAATTATATGACGAAAAACATGAAGCATTTATCATTTATACATACTCAGAAAAATACACGCATTGATTCAAGCAAAAAATGATAGGTAGTTTAGTTAGTTTGGTAATAATAATAATAATTTTATTTGATCCTTTAGACTGCATCTGCATAGGAGACGTCCTGTAGTTACAATGTAAAAACAGTACAAAAAACAGTTTATATAATAAATAATAGCGAATTTAAAATCTAGCATAAGTACAAGTTAACTTAAGAAATTAGATCATTCATGGATTCATTTAATGAATAGTAACTCTTATCAAGCAGCATACCTACTTTTTAGTCTGTTTTTAAATAACTGCAGTGGCAACTGTTTGGAGCTATTGGGCAATTTATTAAAGGCTTTGATTGCTAAGCAATAATGACGTCGTTGAGTAAAAGTTAACCTATATAGTGGGATCTCCATCACATTTGAATTCCTAGTATTATAAGAGTGATGCTGCGTCAATCTGGGAATACAATTATAATTTTCTTTTGCAAACAAAAGTAGATCCAATATGTATATTCCGGGCAACGTTATAATTTGAAGATCTTTAAATAATTGCCGGCAGCTGGTTCTAGACGAAACGGCTGCCAGTACGCGAATTGCGCGCTTTTGTAACTTAAATACACGCTCAATATCACCCGAAGCGCCCCAAACTAGCAACCCATATGTAACCACAGACTGGAAATGAGCAAAATAGCACATACGTAAAACCTCGAGACCAACTTGGCCTCTTGATTTCGTCAACAAAAAACAGACGCTGCCCAACCTCTTACACAGCTCATCGATGTGGCCCCTCCAATCACAACGTGTATCCAACGTAATACCCAATAATTTTAGAAAGTCTACCTGTGCTATACTCTTTCTGTCCACCTTAATATAATGAGAATACTCACGGTCAAGAGCATTTAATTTAAATTCCATGAATACAGTTTTACTAGTATTTAAATGCAAGTCATTTTGTTTGAAATATTTACTAATTGTAGTTAAGGAGTCATTTAGGGTTGTTCTAGCTTGACTTATATTGCTGCTGGATATAATGAAAGAAGTATCATCCGCAAACATTACTGCATCCTTCAACGGAAATCATTTACGTAAATAAGATAAAGCAATGGTCCGAAGGCACTGCCTTGTGGAACACCACGGCGAACAGCCAAATAATGAGACTTACTTCCGTTTATATCGACATATTGCAACCTGCTTGTGAGATATTCACAGATCCAATCAAGGTTTTGTCCCTAATTCCGTAGCACTCCAATGGACTGTACTAAAATTTTATGGTTCACCAGATCAAAAGCTTAACTTAAAACTTAAATCAAGAAAGCAACCTACACATGATTGACGGTCTTCCATTCTATTATACAATATACTACAAAATTTAAGTATAGCCAATGTAGTATTTGTATTCTTCCTGAAGCCAAATTGATTAGAATTTAGTAAGTTATATTTGTTGAGATAGCTAATTATAATAGATAGCATCCACATGGTTCGATTAGTCGTCCCGTCCACTGTGACCACTAGAGTCTATTGTAGAACAGATGTTATCTTCTCAGGCAGAGTTCACACCGGAGTGATACGACACGAATACGACAAGCGACACATTAATTGTCGTGTTACTGGTTGTGTGACTTGTTACATTGCGTGTCGTATTGCTCCGGTGCGCATTTTGCCTAAATTTACACGCAGATTTACACGGTACGTGTCGTGTCGCTAATTGCGTCGCTTGTCGTATTGCGGTCGTATCACTCCGGTGTGAACTCTGCCTTAGAGTTCATCCAAGAAGGCCAGACCCCTAAGGTAGCTCAATATCTTGCTGAATAAGATTATTTTCAAGTATTCTAGGGAAGGGTCAACCATCCCAAAGGTTAGATACCTGATTCCTGCGGTGGCAGGGCAATGACAGAACATATGTTCAGTTGTCTCCTCGTCTTCTAAACACGGTCGGCATTTAGTCTCATCAGAGAGCCCGATTCTGTGTAGGTGCTTTTGAATTTACAGTGACCTATAAAAACAGAGACAATCACCTTGACATTTTTACGGGCAAGTTCTAGCATGACTAAGTGAAATACATTCTTTCGCAATAACGCCCTCTGTGAGCACTTTCGTGATCTCCGCTCTAAAGAGGTAGCGACATCTGTCGAAGCAGCAGGAGACCAAAATTTTAAATTTAAAAATAGGCGCACGCGATATTTCCCCTCCTTAGGGCTGTTCCGTTCCGGAACAGAAATTACTATCTTCGTGCAGGTATGAACACTTTGCTTCCTTTTTACAAATCGTAGTCCAGAAGAAATAACACGGCATCGTCCATGTGCGATGGGTTGAATTCGTACGATTAGTGCCTACATATAGTGTAACCGTAAGTAACTTTACATGTAGGTATTCAAATCCTTGATAAAATCAAGAAATACTTTATAGTCACCTGTTTTACCAAATAATACATAGAATATAATTTAAGAAAACTCCAAATTTTCTTGATAAACCAATAATTAAGAGGAAGACCTTGGCGACTAGTGGCAGCATAAATTTTTATAAACAGTTTTTTTTAAGATATAACATCTTTAAAAAAACTGTTTATAAAAAATAATTTTAGATATTTGTTCCCTTGTGGTGCAGTTAAATTTATGCTGTTTTTTTTTTTAAGATTTTTTAAGATATAACATGGAAGCGAGGTCATGGTGGACTTGAGGAGGCACTTTATATGCCTTGTTCTCGGACTCTGTCATGACCAGGGCTAGTTTTATACTAGTCAGGACCGATGTGCGTGGTGAAGAGCCACATCCTACACGAGGTGCTTCTGTTCTATGCTAAACACATCGGATCTAGACCTGCCTGGTCGAAAAACTGGCCTGCTTTCCCTTGTAGGGAAACAGACTCCCCTGCTCAGCTGTCGTGTCGTGGCTTGAGCCTGCACTCGGGGTTTTAACGATGCCGATAGTGGGCTTCTTCGGATAGCTGCACTATCGTCAAACCAGGCTCCCGGCGTGTGCTACATTCTGGGGGTTGGGGGGTCTTGGCTTAATCGCCCGGGCCAAGAGGAGACAACCTCACAAAAAACCTAAATCCTAAGGTCATGGTCGAGCCATGGGATGCGTGGCTGAATAGTAGATCAGTCATTATCGACCAACCCTTGGGGCACCGGGCGCACCCCATTGTATAAATGCCTTGCCCACGTACCGGGGCACTGCGTGGGTCTGACCTTTTCTTCCCCTTACTCGTGGGATCACTATGATGAGACCAGAAGTTAAAATAAAAAAACCTAACCCTGGGGACTCCGAAAGGAGACACCCAAGTAAACCTGAAGAGGGACAACGAACTGCAGGTAACGCTGAGGCTCCGAAATCGGAACCTCGCGTCCTCGTTCAAGACCATCGGTGCTGAAAGGCGAAAACGCCAAGCTGCAAGGCGAGCTGCTCAAGCTCAACCTGACAGCAAAGTTCAAACTGAAAATGGTTTCCCGGGAAGCAAATACTGCTAAACCGGGCACCAGCCAGGTAACAACTGCAGCTGTAAAGCGAAACCTCTCTGAGGAAAGCCCGCCAAAGGCAGCTGCTAAGCGTAAAAAGACGGCATATCCGGCGACGTCAAGGTCCTTCAAGGAGGCACTCACGGATGTCCAGATGGCCATAGTGCCTGAGGATTATCCTGAGAGCTCCATCTCGCAGGAGCAGGCGGAATTGGTCCGAAACTGCATACTGCAAGAGCTGGACAAGCTGGATGTTGGAGGACCCCAACCACAATTCAGTGAGGTCCGACACCGGGGGGTGCGCTGAGGGCCGCTGCGTGGACGCGAGCACTTGCTCGTGGCTTGCGGGCGTTGTCGGAGGCTGCACACCTTGGGACGGCGCCAAGCTGAAGCTAGTCAAGGAAGCGGATTTGCCAAAACCAGTAAAGGCTCTGGTATGGGTCCCAGGCCCGCCTGTGGAACCAGAAAAGATTCTGCACCGTCTTAAAGTGCAGAACCAAAAACTACCCATGAACTCTTGGAGGGTGGTGAACACCAAAGCTGACCCGAAAGGGCAGCAGATGGTGGTGGCCATGGACGAGAGTTCATGGAAGATGCTGCAGGACACCTTTAATGGCAGACTGCATCTAAATTTCTCCTCCGTGTCGTTCCGATTGCTGGGTCGAAAGGAGAAAGCAGAGGCGGAAGCCGAGGAAGCGATGGAAACCACCGAGGGACCATCGCTACAATCAGATCCAGGAACGGGTGGGAGTGAGGGAACTGAGTTGGCCGCGCTTTCTCCGCGGTCGATCGGATCCGTGAGCACCATCACGGAACTGGAAACGAGGCTGGTGGATCTCCTGCACACTTCACCAGAGCGGAGGGAAGCTAAGCAGGAAGGGATGGTCAACATTCCTGAGACTGCTTCAGATTAACCTCCACCATTGTAAAGCGGCTTCTGCTGCCCTGCAAGCCTATGTGGTAAGTAAAAACATAGACATTGTTCTTATACAAGAACCCTGGATTACAAAGGGTAAAGTAGGAGGCTTAGGGATGAGGGATGGACGCTGTTTCATGGGGACGGCCACAGTCCCAGAGCCTGTCTACTTATAAAAAGCAATATTAACTGCCTCTTACTTGGGGACCACTGTTCTAGGGACCTGACCACAGTAAAAATCCAATGGATGGACGGGGCTGGAACAAGGGACCTCCTCCTGGGATCAGCCTACCTTCCGTATGACCAACAGGATCCACCTCCAACCCTGGAAGTGAGAACACTGGCGGACTATGCGGGACGGCGCAATAAAGACCTCCTATTAGGGTGCGATGCCAACGCGCACCATACTCTATGGGGCAGCAGTGACATCAATAAACGAGGTGAGCTACTAATAAATCACTTTGCTGCAAACGGTCTAGCTATCCTTAACCGTGGAAACAAGCCGACCTTTGAAACGGCTAGCCGTGCAGAGGTTATCGACATCACCGTATGCACATTGCGCTGCGCGAAGTGGGTGAAGCAGTGGCATGTGTCGGATGAGCCGTCCCTCTCTGATCATAGGTATGTAAGATTTGACATTGACATACCGCAGGTAAGTAAGATTTGGTACAGAAACCCTAGGAACTGTAATTGGATGCTTATCGAGAGCGACTAATGAGGACTAGAGTATTACCAAAATAATTAAAAATGCCGCTGATGTTGAGTTCTTGGCTGAAGGCGTGCAGAATGCAATAATAACCTCGTATGAGACTAGCTGTCCCATCAAGGTCAAGACAACTAACCGAGATACACCTTGGTGGACCAGGGAGTTGTCAGACCTGAGGGCGGCTACTAGAAAACTTTATAATAAAGCGAAAAGATCTGGTTCATGGGACGAATACAGGGTGTCACTGACCAGATATAATGCGCCTTAAGAAAGGCGAAACGTGATCGTGGAAAAATTCTGTCAGGAAGTAGAAAGTATCCCTGAATGCTCCAGAATTCGAAAAGTTCTTGCAAAGGAGGGACCTACTAAAATAGGGGCTCTGCAAAAGCCTAACGGTGAGATAGCCGACACAGAGGAGCAGGTTCTACAGCACCTCCTTGAGGTGCACTTTCCGGGCTCTGAGATCATTCAAACCCAGTTTGGGGGGGAATGTAAGGGACTGATACCTACGCAGACACCTGCCTCGAGAGCAAGGAAAGAGGATTGGAACCTAGCACGTAAAATAATTCAGGTTTCTAGGATACGATGGGCAATTGAATCCTTCAAACCTTTTAAATCGGCTGGTTTGGACGGCATCTTCCCGGCGCTGCTTCAACAGGGCCTCGAGGTGCTATCCCCAGTATTATGTACCCTCCTAAGGGCAACCTTGGCGATGGGCTACACACCAATAGCTGGAGAGAGGCCCGGGTGTATTCATTCCTAAGCAGGGCAAATCGTCCTATATGGAAGCGAAGTCGTACCGGCCCATCAGCCTTACCTCATTCTTTCTCAAAACTCTTGAGAAGATAATTGACAAGCACCTGAGGACTCGGCCCTGGCAAGGATGCCCCTTCACGAGTACCATTTGCTTATCAAACTGGTAAATCCTGCGAGCAGGCCATCCATGACCTGGCTCGTCGAGTGGAAACTGCCTATGGCAACAAAGAAATCGCACTAGCGACCTTCCTCGACATTGAGGGCGCCTTTGATAAGGCGTCGTTTGTGTCGATGGAAAGGGCGCTGCGTAAACGTGGAGTCGAGCCAACGATTACGAGGTGGATCGGCAACATGATAAGAAACAGAAAGGTTCACGTGTCGCAGAACCTATGCACGTTCAGGGCGGCGGTGGCAGCTGGCTGCCCGCAGGGCGGCGTACTGTCACCGCTGCTATGGAGTCTTGTGGTGGACAGCCTGCTCTCTGAACTTCGGGGGGCGGGCTTCCATGCGCAGGGCTACGCCGATGACATCACCATTCTTGTCTGCGGGAAATTTGGGGGCGTGGTATCCGAGAGGATGCAGGTCGCACTCAGGCTTGTAGAGTGGTGTATAAGAGAGGCTCTCAATGTCAACTCCAGTAAAACGACTATGGTTCCGTTCACTTGGAGGAGGAAACTCTCCAATCTCCAGTGTCCCACTATATTCGGCTCCAAAATACTCGTATCAACCGAGGTTAAATACCTGGGTGTTATCTTGGACGCTAAACTGCTGTACAAATCACACCTAGAACATGTGACGAACAAAGCCATAAGGAACTTCTGGGCCTGCAGAGGTATGTTCGGTAAAGCGTGGGGGCTGAAGCCTTCAATGGTACACTGGTTGTACACGAAGGTCATAGTACCCTCTATAACTTACGCCTCGCTGGTCTGGTGGCATAAAGCAAATCTGGGCTATGCTGTAAGTGCGCTTGGCAAAGTCCAGAGAATTGCCTGTTTGGGGATCACGGGAGCCATGTCCTCAGCGCCGACTGCTGCTATGGAGACCATTCTTGGGCTTCCCCCGCTGCAGTTGGTGCTGTGGTCTGAGGCAGTCCTAGGGGCCTACAGAGCAAAATGTAGTGGATGCAGGGGCTTCTCCGGCAAAGTCGGAGATCATACCAGCATCTTCAAATACATCGAACAAACAGTACCACTGTCCGTAAAGGCAGATAAGATCTCGCCCGTTTTCAGCTTCTCTGGGGATACAGGGTAGATATTTCCAGCAGAGAAACTGCAATTGCACACATCCGCAAACCAAATCGAGGTATATCCCGTTGGTTCGTCGATGCCTCGAAAACGTGTAATGGCACGGGTATTGGAATCTGGAGGGACGGTGAGCGGGACGGGGAAGCTTTCAGCCTAGGAACCTCCCCCACCGTCTTCCAAGCCGAAATCATTGCCATTCAGACTTGTGCTGAGGGCATCTTAAACTGCCCACGCAAAAATGGAAGGATTGAAATCATCTCCGACAGCCAAGCTGCCCTCAAAGCTTTGCGGGCTGTCAGATTTGACTCTGATGTGGTACTGGGGTGCCACAGAATACTGAAACAGCTGGCGGAACATCTTAACGTTACATTGAGATGGGTGCCAGGTCACTCTGGATCAGAGGCAATGAAATCGCTGACACGTTAGCTGGGGGCGCCAGCGGGGTGCCGTTCGTGGGTCCAGAACCGACGTGTGGCAGCTCGTATGGGGCGATCAAAACGTTTGTCAGGTCCCAACTTGCTGCTAGGCACTGTTCCCTCTGGAATAGACTTGCCGGCGCTAGACACTGTAAATCCCTAGGACTCCAACCTTATCAGGAAAGACTCCGTAAAGCAGTCTTTATGAGCAGGGACAGATTGAGATTACTCACAGGAATCTTAACTGGGCACTGCGCACTAAATAAACACAGGCACCGCATGGGGCTAGTGGACTCTCCCCTGTGCAGGAGGTGTGGGGGGCGGAGGAAACTCCTGCTCACCTTCTTCTCAACTGCTCGGCAGTGGATGGGGAGAGGCAGAGGCACTTTGGGTCGATCGGTTGGACGAACCCAGAGTTGACAATTAACTCTCAGCCAGATTGCGAACTTCTTTGATAGGGTGCAACCTGAGCGAGAGGGCTAAATATGGACATGGGGGCACAATAGGTCTCTCTGGCCGAGCTGCCTTCCTCGGGTCTTACACCCGCCCATGGGAAAAAAAAAAAAAAAAAAAAAAAAATATAACATTTTAAGGCATTGAATGTTTTTGTTAAAATCGCATTTAATGTTTAGTAGATTAACTAGAAGTCGGGCAATCTCCTACAACGCATTCCTTGAAGAAGGTGGATTAGTAAACCGGCCCTTCTCTCTGAAAACACCTCTTATAGAGTGTGCAACGTATCTTTGATACTTTCTGTTGTTTTTAGCAGTATTTAATTTTCTTCCAAATTTTCAACTCCTTTATAACATTTATGCATTTTTTAAAAAATTTGTTTAACACTTTTTTGTTTTTTTTACCTTTTTTTCACATTTTTTACCTATTTTTAACATTTTCTCGATTTTTTTGCCTCTTTTACGTTCTTTAACTTTATGAACGATTTTTCCTTCAAATGCTTTTCTTACAATTATTATCAAAAATTCTTTAAATTGCCATTTATTCCCTTTCCGTTATTCCCTTTCCCCTATTCCCCTTCCCCTATTCCTTTTCCCCTATTCACTTTCCCCTATTCCCTTTACTGGACAATATTTTTTTCATGTAGGTATTCAAGTCTTTGATAAAATCAAGAAATACTTTATAATCACCTGTTTTATCCAGTAACACATAGGATATAGTTTAGAAAACTCCAAATTTTCTTGGTAGACCAATGAGTAAGAGGAAGATCTTGGTAACTATTGGCAGCACAAGTTTAACTGAAACACAAAGAAACAAATATCTAAAATTATCTTTGCTGTGGTATACGCTAAACAGTTATTTTTTTAAGATATAATGTTTTTTTTTAAAATCACATTTAATATTTAGTAGATGAATTATGGATTATTATTTCAGTTTTGATTTCAATATTAAATGGGCGATTTTTTAGCATTAGCACAAAACAATTAAAATTCCCTTTCGTACTGCAAGCGCAGTAGGTATAAGAAACTTTAACAAACTAATAATCACACACCCATAACGTATATTAAAATAGTAATTCTTGCACTTCGTTTAATAACCCAGATCTCTTTATAATTAAACACTTTTATATGTTGGTAAAGAGTTGCATGTGCACTTTTATTATAACGTTAAGATTAATGTAGCGTAACTCCATCACTCTCCGAGCAGAAAACTATATGCAAATGACCCCTTCAAGCCAGTTATTAAGATCAAATTAATTCCTAGTGCATTTCTAAACATAAAAAATCAATTACCTCCAATTAGGCGGGTACGTTAGAATGAAACATCTTTCTTTTTTCATTCTTGCAAATTTCTCACTTAAAAGATAATTATTCTTGTTAACGCGTTCATTTGTTCTTCCTAAAGAAAAAAAAAAGAAAAGCTATGCGCTTACGATATCTTTCGGAAAAGCCATAAATCGTTGCAAGCTGCTGTTGAATCTGTAATCTCGATGATATTCAAATTTTCTCTCGCCCTCCAACCGGTCGTAAATATTGCCAAGTCTACGTTCTATAATTAAAAGCAATGAGTAATTATTAGCAGCATTATTTTTTTCCAGAATTTTTATTCTCATTCTGACTTGGTCGGTACTAATTAAGCTTGTTCTTATGTTATGCTTAATATAGTATACAAGCTGTTTCACTGGTGGGATTCCGTATATTATACTCGTAAACAATAGTAAACAGATAGGAAAAAAAAAGTGTATATAAATTGTTGTAGAATCGTGAATTATCGCCTAGGATTATCGGCACTTATACAGCATGTCTCGTAACCTGTGTGGAGTCTTCAATATTTTTTTTTTTAATACAACACACCAAATATTAATGCATTTTTATAAATATCAGTAAATTTTAATTAGGTAAGATATAACATAGGTACCTTATCTTGGATTTTCTAAAAATTATGTCACATACATTGTTTGAAAAAGGTGACTGATTTGTTATTAGATACTTGGGATATGCTACGTGAGGGGGGTGTACAACTTTTTTGGACTAAGGCTCACGTAGGTACAATTGGTAATGAGAGAGCGAAAGAGGCGATGTCTAGGGCGATATGGCGATAATTTAATATAGTTAAAAAAGCGTTTAGGGATAAACTAGATAGTGATTGGCAGGATAGGTGGGATATTACTTTAAATGGCGGGTGGACTAGGAAATTTATCGGTAGCAGTACACGTTTTAGAGAAATTACTAGGTAGAATTAATAACGGGTAACGGTAATTTTAAATAATATTTATGTAGAATTGGGAAGGTTAATGATTCGCATTGTAAATGTGCTGGAGTAGATACAGCGGAATTATATTTGAATGTCCATTCATTGATGAGTGACGGTCGCGTACGGAAATTAGAGCATTAGCTAAGGGGTTAGATTGGCAGCGACGCGAAACAGATACTACAGGTGACGAGTCAGTCGAATGCCGAATGGTGGGAATCTTCTAGCAATGCTGCTAAATAATTAGAAACGTTATGGCACGGCTTGATTTTTAGATAGTTGGTAGGAAGCGTATTTATAAATGAATATTTCATACTCCTTAGTGACCTGAATTAGTGTTAAATTATAACGAATAGCATAGTTTGGGTGTACAAATATATATTTAAAATGTAAATCTTTAATTTAATTACTGTTGGTTAGTATAATTAGGATTAAGATATTGTTAAATATTAGAACAGGTACTGGTATTGTTTCATTGCGAAGAACGGAGCAGCTACCTGAAGATGGCACGGCTGTCGGAATTGAGGAGCGTGAGGCCTCCCCCTTCCAAATTGAGGAGGATAATAATAATATTTTTATAATAAAAAAATTTGGGTATTTTCTACCTGATTGAATGAATATATTCAAATGCAAAACAGATATTGTTCATTCCATTCTTATTTTATCTGTGAAAAGTTACATGTTTCGACCGAAACTGGCCATCTTCAGCCTTTATATCGTCGAACGAAAACACAAATTAGAATATTGTCATTAATTAAAGGTATTTAATTAATGACAATATTCTAATTTGTGTTTCATTTAATTATATAGAAGAAGACGGCCAGTTTCGGCCGAAATATGTAGCTTTTTATAGATTATAATAAAATAAGAGTGGAATGAACAATATCTGTTTTGCATTTAAATGTATTTATCTCTTCTACTTTTTGAGTTATTAAGTTATTAAACAAAATAATTACCCAAATTGACCGACCAATAAAAATTTTAACATTACACTGTTATAATAAAATCAAATCAAAATATTCTATTTATCTATCTCATAGTTTTCAAATAGCAAATCAAAATTATACACTACAAAATCAAATCTACATGACATTGAAAAACATAAAAGTTAACCAATATAACAAGAATCTCAGAATTAAAAAAAAAACACGAAATGATTAAAAATCATACATTTACAATGTAACAATTTTTTATGAGAACAAAATTTGAAAACACGCAATATACTCAAAATAATTCAAATTTATAAAAATTAAAAGTTCTATCAATGACGTTTTTCATACTTCACCAAAAAATAAAATTGGCACAGATTTTACAAAACAATCTTTCTATAAAATAAAAAAAAAATTTTCAAATTAAAGCAAAAAATACTGAATTTATCAACAACCAAAGAAATCTTGTTGGTACAATGTGATATAACTGTAACAGAGAAAGGTTTATTAAAAACTGATACGTCTTATGCATAGTTTTTTAATTATTATTATTATAAAAGCCAAAATAATAATTGAACTTTCTTCATAAAGCCAACATTGGTTGGATGGATGAGTCAATTTAATTTAGTACAATATTTGTACGTGTCAATACCTGGATAAAAAAAAATAGAAAACTAGAAAGAATACATGAAAACATAATTAAGGTATTCATTTACAGTGCAAAAGGCATGCAATGACAAATAGTCCCTTACTCTTTCCTTAAACATATGAATTGAAAGATAGGTCTTATATCCGGTAAATTATTGTATAATTTTGCGCATATGCAGAAGGGAGACTTCTCATGCAGTGATAAATTGTGTCTCGGATAAATGATGCATTTCTTTCACAAAAGTCAAACACTTGTATATAACTATGCAGGGAAAAATAGGAATTTTGTGGCGAATACAAGTATCTCTGCAAGTATCTCCGAATTGTATATCGAACAACAAACGAATAAGGCGCTTCTGCGCAACAAAAACTCTCTTCTAACCTGCAGCAATACCCCACACAGCAACACTGTACAACATTATTGAGCATGCTAATGCGTAATCAACGTCAATCAGATTTTGCTTAGGTAAAACATGCTTTAATTGTTTAATCACGTAATATGCACTACTGAACTGGCTGCATACATTCTCTAAGCGCTGGTCCCAAGACAATCTACCTTCAACCTGAACCCCAAGCAGCCTCACGTCATAGCGCATGATGGACTGGTTCCCAAGATTCGGCAGAGGCTTCCTCTTGTAGAAGTGAACAAAAGAGGTTTTATCGCTATTTAAAACAAGTCTTTTGGTTGCACACTACTGCTTCATGTCTTCCACAGTACCGGTCATATGTTATTCAAAGTCTTCCCCGCTTTTGACCTGCAATCACAGATGTGTCGATGTCGTCTGCAAAAATTAATGGAAAATCTCATCCAAAATGATTCGGCAAGTGAGCAAAGTATTGACATAAATTTAAGGTTAATTAAAAATTATAATAAAGCAAATATGTTAAAAGACATTCAAGCAACTTAAAATGAAACTTTAATACATAAATATATATGCTTATAGAACCACATGAAGATAGATAAGCTGGTAAGTTTTTAGTAGTTGCAAATTGCAAATTGCAACCATATATTTTCACCTTAACTTGTAAATATAGATCCGAAAACGATACGCACTCTGACAAAAAAAAATTAAAGGTTAATCAGTGCGTACGTATAGCCTATTTTTTCCGCCAAGCTATCTTAAGGACATTCCGATCGGTTTAATACAATGGAATTAAAACTGAATTATGGCGTCTATCAGCATTACGTAGCAAAACGAAAAAGATACCGGTGGTACTGCGAAATAATAAACGGCCCAAACGGCAACAAACAACGAGACAAGGAATATTGTTTATCTGATCAAAAAATGATTTAGAGTCCCGATGAAATCTATGAAAGCGTATTCTCGAAGAAGGCTTTTATAACGCAATGATAATATTGGTTGTTATTGATACATTACCGATGCAACATGGACTTAATAATTAGTTTCAGATCGGAGAGCAGGCCATGTATTACGATGATGTATTACCATTCTCATATGTTGCATTACAATTACAAATTTCGCCGATCGGACAACAACGGTTTATATGTATATGTATGTACTCAAGAGGACCGTTGCACCGCAGTTTTTTCTCCTCTTTCGATATTATTTTAATACGGGGAACGCCTATTAATATTATATTTGATGCTAATAGCGCCCACTTTATACTTGCTAAGAACTTGATTTGCGATTAAAAGTTTTCCTTTTCGGTGTGGACTATTTTTATGCAACGTCCCTATGTCGTGTCATATACATACCTAAATGTGGGCGAACTCTTTTTAACAGTGCAGTTTTTACCTATACGGATTCAAACTCACAGGCATAAATCCATACCAACTCAAACGTATAACTTTTTCTCAATGTGCACGAGCGACTTTTCATCATCTTATCTGTGGAATTTCAGCAAGCATGTACTGCTACGTGAGCCGTTGTTTCTTCGCGAAGATTTTAGTAGAGATCTTTAATTCATTTATAAGATTCATTAATTATCGCATAACTTTACAAGTTAAAGCATTATAATCAGGCTGTACGACTTGATTCCACACATGTGTAGGTAAGTACATTTTGTTAACATGAACCCCGTTACAAAATAATCGCATTTTATGCATTTTACAGATTTTTTTTTATAATACGGGTTTTGCAATGTAAGCTAAGGTGAAATTACTAGATTGCAATCTCGGGTTAATCGATTCAATTCCTGAATGCTGATAGAACCAATCAGAACTTGTGCAGACGTGTGATATGCGGCGAGCACAATCTCAAAATTGGTTGGAAA
The DNA here is from genome assembly GCA_004143645.1 of Protaetia brevitarsis. Lineage (NCBI taxonomy): Eukaryota > Metazoa > Arthropoda > Insecta > Coleoptera > Scarabaeidae > Protaetia > Protaetia brevitarsis. Next base: position 978,186 of record RXPK01000200.1, read on the forward strand.
CTTGCTTGTGTAAATTTTCATTAATAAAACACTATCAACATTCTATTATCAAAATTTAAATTTTTAAAAATTGCTTAAGAAACCCTTGAGTCCCGAAAGTGATGTATAATGTATGGTTAGTTGCTTGCTTTTCACTGTTTTAAATCTGGTTTTACATTTGTCAATTTATTGATCAATTTCTAGTTCTAAAACTAGAACTTGATTTCGTATTACACTTATCAATAAATTTTAGTTTTTTTTTAGACCTTAAAATTGATCAATTTTTAGTTCTTAAACAAGAACTTCTTATTGTTTTACACCTATCAATTAATTGAAGGGAAAGTGTAATGTGTGAAGGAAGTTTAGATCCCTTTTAGTGTTAACAGTGGCAATAGGAACTGCTTTCTATCACCATACACTGTTGAAAATATTACGGTGTTGGCGTTAATTTTGCGCTAGTCAAATATTTTAGTGTTGATTTTTCCAAACTTTGCCAGACGAGTTGACTACGCGTATTTAATAGAACAGAAATGACTAGTATTTCGTGTGAATTCTTTGTTCAGATATGAGGATTGACTATTTTTATAGACATTCAGAAGCGTCAACCAATCAGAATTTTTCCCTCGGATAGAAATATAAAAACCCCGCCTATTCTAATACAGTATTGCATTATACCCACCACCTGCATTGCACGTGTATCTGTTTTCGTGTTTGATTCTCCGTATTAACATATCCAAACAAACCACCAAATGTGACTGACTTGCAAAGTGTAACCTCGTGTTATTAAACGTTAATTCCAGTGGGCATAAAAAATTTCAACATCTTAAAGATGTATTGGGAACATCTATTTACGCAATTAGTTTAGACTTGAATCAAATAGCATAAACATTCACTTAATTTTATAAGTTTCTCAAAAAATCATTTTAAAATTGGTACGTTTAGTTGAAACCAAAACTTGTGAATGAGTGGTTTTGCATATTTATAATTGAGAAAACGTCTTAAGGAGAGAATATTATAGCACTAAGAAATAGGAGTTGCATATTAAAAAGACGGTGTGTTTAGAAAATGGTGTTAAAACACCCAATAGATCGCATTCATTTAGTTAAACAGCTAGTAAATTTGTCTAGTCTAGATCAAATAAAATGTGACTAGAAGTATTTTATAATTCCACGTGTCAGTTGGACAAAATAACCCCTTAGCAATAGACAATACTTGACTATCTTTGCTCATCAAATTTAAACTTTTATAGTTCTCGACAAAATAACACGAAAAGAGTGTGGACCTCTCCTGACTATTAAATTAGTCAAAAAAGTGTTAAAATTTTCAACAGTGTAGGGAATTTTGTTGCTGTCAGATTTGGTGTTGTGTTTTTGTGTTGATGTTTATCACATGTAAAAGATTCCGGATAATTCCGATTTCAGAGAATGGTGTTCGTAGTTGAAACGATATACTTTGTAATTTTAGGTTATTGTACGGATACAGTAAGTGTATCTTGAAAATCACTAAATTTTAATGCTTCATGTATACTAATCAATTGAAGGGTATTGTGTTTCCAAACTATCAAGAGGTTCATTCTTTTCACTATTTAAGGCTGACACAGCTGAGGCAACACATTTTCTTTCTTTTTTAATGGTAGCATTAGGCCTGTAGCTGTAGTTGAAGGAGTGGAAGACCGTGACTCATATTCCATCTCCAAATCAGCATTTATTTCATCGATTGTTCCTTCATACAATATCTTTTTATTTAGAAACAGAAAAAGATGTATCAGCATTTGGGCAGTAAGTATATTATGTGGTCAAAACGTAATAGGTTAAGTTGTGTTTTTATAGAATGGTAGCTTCAAAAATGAGAAGATTGAAGGATCAGCAGGAGGTGAATTTTCGGAAACTAAAGATTCTAAATTTAATTTATGAGCAAGTAAATAATGAATTATAATTTTATAAAAACATTATATTCTTCTATTTTGTATTTTCAAATCAATTTCCCATTTATAACTAGAAAAAGATATGTATAAATATATATGTATATCTTATTATAAGTCTCGTTTGTAAATGTTAGTAGTGAAGACTTTCTGCAAGTTTAGTAGACAGTCACCTCTCTATAATTTTCACTAGAATTAAAGAGAAGACCTTTTTTTTAAGTTCATTAATCTTTTCGTTGCCATTTTGACCTCATTCTGCTCTTTAGACTACAAATTCAAAATTATTTCGAACTATCTACATGAAATTAACCTACTTATAATCACAAAAATAATATATTGTGGTTCGATTAACTATAATTGTTCCAATTCCAAATAAATGAATGAATAAATATACAATTACCTACTCCACAGGTGTAACAGACTTTTATCGCTGTCTACTACCTACACCATCTTTTTACGAAAACTTACTAAAATTACTATAAAGTTAAATTGACGTAAAAATAGAACATGTTTTAATTCATCAATTTCTAGAACTTGGCCAGGTTCATGATGAAATTGATCAATTTACTGAGAAGTGTAAAACCCCGAGCTATCATTTTAAAATTGAAGAGAACCTGAACTAGAAATTGAACTTGAAATTGACAGATGTAAGAACCTAACTTAACGTCAAGTCGCCTAAGTTCCAGAAATTAACCAATAAATTGACAAATGTAAAACCGGCTTAAGACACGAAATTACGCAAAAAAATGATAAATTACTAATTTTTTTTTATTTTAGGTATCTAGATTAGATTTTCTTTTGTTTTGGTAAAGCATTTCCTATTTTGAGCTTTTTTAAACAAAGAAAGACATACGAACTACAGTTTTTTTATTAATATATATATACTACAAGTTGAATATTGATAAAAAAAATATTTTTTTACGACAAGAGCACTATAGCGTTCACTATCTGTTTATACGTACCAATGCGTACAGAAAACACGGGCAAACTGCGTAAACTGTAGCATATGCAAAGAAAAGTATTATAAATGTTTCAGCAGTGTTTCTACTGCCGTCATCAGGGTCCCTGATTTTTCTAGTGTAAATTTCATCTGCAAATGAAAATACAAAGTCTGTTCGTTGAAATTTAAGTTTATGAGAATTGACATTATAACTGCCAAAACTAAAACTTTTATGCAGTTAATAGAATTATTTATCTGAGCACGTATTAAAATTTTATTGTTTTAATTCTAGGGACAAACCAGAACACTAACTGTTATAACAAAATAATTAGAAATTCAAGTTATGAAACACTGTAACGCCCCAAAGGAAGTCCCTGGCAGCCGGCCAGACTCGATGGAGATGGGCTGGGTCGAAAATTATAAGAATTACTGCGAAATCTGAATTTAAAACAAAATGGGAGCCACGTACCTTGAAAATGAATTTTTTCGGGACTAATTTGCACCAAATTACGAAATAGAAATATAGCGTGAAAGGTGGATATTCGTGTGTGTACAACAAACAAAAGAAAAACTTCCTCAAAATTAGCACTATTGTAAATGATGAGATTTTCATAAATGTGCAGAAAACACTCTACAAGGGCTTCGAGCCAAAATAAATAATCTAATATATTCAAACACTACTCTCAGACTCGTAAGTCATCCTACTGCTGGCAAAATTCTATTCAAATCTAATTAAATTAAAACTACTAGGGAATTCCTCTTTTTTTCTAAACCTTATCCCTTACAATTAATTAATTATTTACTTACTACCCATATAATGATTATTATTAGTTATGATTTATTAGCGCTAATAGAAATGATCGAATTCTAAAAATTATAGATTGGATAAATAAATTTATCTGCAGTCTGCAATTAGTTGTGCGGAAAACTTAATTCATAGTTAAAAGAAGTAACTTTACTCTAATTATATATACAATAATTGGTACAATTGGCGTGAATATTATCGTAAAGAAAGTACCTATTTAAGTTGGCGATATCTTCTAAGGAAGAGAGGGGTTCTGTTGAAAGTATTCCTTTTCCGTTTCTCACCAAATGGATCCCTCAATACGTAATGCATATAGATATGACATACAGGGTGAGTTTTTTATCTTGAGACGAGAGAATATCTCTAAAACACTGCATTAAATAAAAAAAAAAGATCTTAATAAGATTTGTTATAATGTAGGGATTGAATGGTGCCGAACCCGATCCCTCACCTTATTCCCCCTCCCCTCCAGAGTGGGAGGGGGGACATCTTTGAAATCTTAATTGGAACCCCCATTTTGTATTGCAGATTCGGAGTCTACGCCGTCAAGTATGTAGTTTTTGTTTGAAACTCTTTTTCGATTCGTAACAGATTGCGCTGTAATCGCAAAAAACATGATTTTGTGTTTTTTATTTTAACATAAACTAACATTTAAAAAATACCAATAATAATAATTTATTCACTAAAAAACTTGAAATTAGATACAAATCCCAACTACGGAGAGAGTAATATTATATAATATATAACAAACCACAGTACTAATATCTCTCTTTAATACAAATCTAATGTCTACTACCAATGCACTCTTCCTTATGACGGTAAAACTTTACGTGTCTTCCCGGTCCTACAATTCCCTACTCTCAGTGCTATCGATAGAAAAAAAGGAAAACTGCACAAAGGCAGTTCTTGCTAACACACGTAGTGACATCAAACCTCATATGTCGATTTATTTTATTTCTAGGAACACAAATATACACCGCTGTCCATTGAGAATCGAACGCCTTAAAATATTAAATCTAAAACATCGATAACTAATTGAAAACCAATCAAAATTTAAGGTGTCTACTAAATTGAAATTCCAGAATTATTTATAAAAATTTGGACACGAAATTCTATTAGCATAAACTAAATAAACTATTTATAAATTCAAATATGATTACAACACATAATAATTTTCATTGTATTTATCCTGATTTTTTTTATTAAAAAATAGTATTTATTTATAAAACAAAGATACTATTTACATTGGTACAATATATCAGGCTGCTATTGTTATTAGCTAGTAGCTGTATTATCATAACTTTTAAGGTACCCATGTGATCCTACAAAAAGGTGTCTACTGTGTGTTCTAACAACAAAATTTAGTTACTTAGTTACTACCTCTAATACATATTCTATTCCTATTAAGGATAATATCTTTATATGCAATGGAAAAGATATGATCCGACATTCATCTAGCGAATACGTGTTTCCTTGCTTATTAATTGCAATTACATTACCCTATAAAATGAATAAATAACTACACAGTATAAAAAAATCCAATGTTTAACAAGGCAAAAAGTTGCATTACCCATCACAGCAAACCAACTGCGAAGCTGCAATTTATTTTTATGTTACATTTACATACATAATACTGCGCGATATTTAAATTGGATCGCTTCAGAAATGAATTAACACACCTCCAGCATTAATAGTGACGCGTCATGAAGCACCTACATGTTCTACTGTTTCCATATCGCGACCGTACAGTTTTCCAATTATAAATTGCAAATAATGATAATGCGCGCAGAAGATTCCAACGAGCTACATTTATAAATTGTCAGGGCGGGAATTAAATACGAGCGCGGTAAATGAAAAGATACTGGCACATGAGGAGTGAATATAAATGTAATTGTTACCGACTATAAAGGAAGAATAAATCATCAGCTTGGACATTGCTATCGCTTGCTCGACCAAGCGAAATTTTTGTTTTTAAGGTGAATCTGGATGGCCTTTTAATGAGATTCTCTGCCAGTAAATGGCATGGATTTTTTTCCTGTGTTTTTAGACATACCAAGCAAAATATTTTAAATTTGATAAAGAAATTATTTTGAAAACAGTATTTAAAATTGCGTCGTTTTACTTTTTTAAATTTAATTTTCTTTTTTTAAAATTTTTTGTTTGGCTTCCAAAAAGGAGAAATAAAAAAGTGGTCAAGGGTGACGATTCATTGACGATTCTGACGATGACGATTTCTTTCTGTTAGCAAATACCGTCCGAAAGAAATGCGGAAATGCGTTTTCTCTTTGATCTCGTCCGCTGGGACAACCATAACTAGGACGGTAGCACAAGCGTCTAATTGAGTGCGCTACAGAAATGATACCGGTTCGAGTAATCAGATCTTTTCAAAATATTAGTTAGTCTGTCATATGAACTTGAATGTATAGAGTAACACTATTTCATATGTTTCTTTAGAGAAATCAAAATTAAAATGCAAATTAATAAGGTATTATCAGTAATGTTATTTGATTTGATAGGCTACAAAGAAAGCTATTAATTCAGAAATAAATAATTATAGCACTGATAATATAATCAGTACTATGAATCAGTAGAATCACTCACTTATTTTGTAAATTGAGTAACTGCTGTTTTCCGAGAACTGAATTATCTCGAGGTATGCACAAATGTGAAGAGCATTTGTAGAATACGTGATTGCAGGAATAAACCTCAAGCGATAGTCAGATGGAAAAGAAAGATACCTCTTGTCTTTTTGAATGAATTGTTTGCTTTCTCTATTACATGTTCCCAAAATGAATTCCTAAGATTGTCTAGAGTATTCGCTACGTTTCATTGAGTGTTATTCTATACCTGTACCTATAATTTTACAATACAACTTCCTATAGAGTAACTTGTGTTAAATGAGTCAGGATGCCATACACTGCCACAAACATACAAACCTCCCTCAACACACACACATACACAGACATCGCAAACCTGTGGTCAAGTAGCTCAAAAGTTTTTTCTCTGGAACAGACTTAGCACTGCAGTTATTGTACGAAGAATATTTACTTTCTTACAAGTAGTAAACCGCATTATCTAAAAATGGATAAAAGATCCTCGTCAAAAAGGAAAAAGTATCTTCGTATCAGCACGGAAGGAAAAAGGGTTTCTTCTGAGATTTAATGTTCCATTGCACAAAATGTAAGTACCGTATCTACTATTGCTAGGCATTTTATTACTTTGTCATTGCGTATTTCAGTGCGCCAAAATCCAAAAATAATTCTAGGTATAGTAGCTATCGATACACAGTAATACATACACATACAAACAAATGGCCAGACTTGACGGATTTATTTTTCTCGGAGAAGCCATAGCAAAGTTTAACGAAACCCCACTGCGTCGATCAAGATATTGTTGTAGAGAGCCCGAAATTATGAGATTCACACGAAATTTTGCTGTTTTATTATTTTACTTTTGTTGCTAAATTAATACAATTTTAACAAGGTGCAAGACTAATTCATTAGTGGTAAATTAAAAAAATATATATTGCAAGAAAAACATGTATCAATAATGTCTAACATTAACTTGTTTAACATGTTAAACAGGCTTCTAAATAAAAATAAAAATAAATAAATAAAAAAATATTAACATAATGTTAATAAAATAAATATGTTCATTTTCTTTGCACTTATTGGCACTATCTACGTCACCTCAACAATTTGGAATTGAAGGGCTTATTGTAATAACGTGATATGCCACAATAAAAAAAAGTTACCAACCAAGTTTTAGAAAAATGTATAAAATTGCCTGCTATGCCACTTAAAATCGAAGTAATTTGATGAGGCTTATCATGTTATTACAATAAGTCCTTTACCCAATTATGCTAGATGCACTGGAACTTCTAATTCAATAAATAAAAACGATTCTTAATTCCCTAGCGAAAATGAAACAGAAATGTAATAGACTGTGATAATAATGTTCATAATGTGGGTGTGAGTTTAGAACTGCTATTTTTTGCATTTTGTTGCTTGTCGTTGCTTGATATTAGCGAAGATGAGCTGACGAACATACAACAACAATTTGCACGTTTTTTATATATTTATAAACCAACAACGGGTCTTGCACCGAATGAAATTTTATTTTAGAATTATTCCTATTCAGAGCACACAGACGACAAAATTCCAGAAGGCAATAAGTTGCAGCACCATCTTGCAACCACTTCAAATGGACATACAGCTATTTATTGTAGACTTTGAAAATAATAGAAACAAGGTATAGGTAAATTGTAGATACAATTAATGTGATACTTTGTTTAACAATTAACATCATTATCATTTTTAGGTTGGAATTTGGAATAAATTGGACTTTATCAAAACAGCCGTTACATTTTACAAACTTAATCGAGACACGTCCGTCTCTCACGGAGGTTGGCTAGTGAATCCTTTTGAATTGAAATACTCTTCACACACTTCACCGAGGTGAGGGGAATATAAGATATTTAATACATGAGAATGCCCGTGTGACCAAATGGAACTATGGAATGTTTACACTAAATCAAAATAAATAATTATTACAAAATTCTGGAATCACCTTACATTCATTATAAGATAAAGTAGGTGCCTCCGTAATTAATTACTGTATTGCATACTCATTGTACACTAATGTACAATGCATTACTACAATGCATAGCAACCTGGCACACACGTGTATTTTTGACCGAACTGAATTCCAGCAATGAATTTTTGTTATATCCTTATTTTTTTTTAATACATAGAAGTAAAATTAGTAACGTGACACTTAAATAATGTCAAATGCTTATACCATGACAGTACACATACATACATAACTTATTGTTATAATCACGATAGATAATTATAATAATAATATGTCTTTATTTTCTTTTCCCGCAGCATAATACATATTAATAACAAAAACATAAAATCAGAATAATAAGGAGAAAAGAAAATCTTAAGGGGCAGTTCAGTTAAGCAGCACATTGTCTGCTCCCTGCTCTTCCACTAAACCCTAATCATACTACAAAACAAATCAAATTTGCCTATAATTTAACTTACGCTAATATTCCGCAATAAATAAGGAAATAAATAAAAATAACAAACATTATATGACTTACTTAAGTGAATATATGTCACAAATATAATGTAGAGAGAGAGGGAGAAGAAAAAAAATCCAATCTCTATTGACGCGCCAGCAAATAAGAATAAATAGCACATTTGAAACCGGCTAAATTTTTTGTTTTAAAACTATCAGGAAGGGGATTGTAAAGTGCATAGATATTATATGAAAAAGACCTAGTGAAGAGGGCTGTTCGGTGAAAAGGTGGGGTTATTAGGTTTTTATTCCTGATGTTAATATTATGTACATCACATCGGTACCTAATTTTATTATATAGATATGGAGGGCCACGGTTGGTTAGTACTCCATGAAATAGAACTAGAGAATGAAAGATCGTCCGATTCCGCATGTTAAGCCATTCCAACTCTATTAATTTATAAGATATGCTGTCATATTTGCGTATACGAAATATATACCGCATGCAAGCATTCTGCACCTTCTGCACTCTACCAACATCAACAGCATCCAGACATGGTCCATACACCATACAAGCATAAGTAAACAAAGATAAAACAAAACTTTGGCACAGCATAATTTTCAACTTTTTACCAAAGATGGATCTGAATGGGTAGAGCAGTTTCAAGTTATTGTATGCGTACCTTATCGCATTTAACTTTCATTGCATACATGCATATATGCCATACATTACAATTTACACCTAATATTATTCAATACACATAAAATAAACGAAAATGCGATTAATATTTTACTATCCGAAGATCGTAACGGTTTGCGCGAGACGAAACAAAATCGCAGTATATATCGCATAGCTATAAAGATCCGAACAGCAAAAGAGGGTGAGCGTATCGAAACTGCCAAGGGGTGGCCGTCGAGGCGTCGTGTTTTAAAATGGCAATTCCGTCTCTTTGATGGAAGTTGCCGGAACACGGAGTGCGAAGAAAATTTCTCCCTTGTGAATGCGAAAGCAGCTTACACAAAGCAGGGGTGGGAACATCGGCTTTTGAAACTGAAAATGCGCGGCCGCATTCATGCACATGTGTCCACCTCGACAGTCCCCGTGCGCGACGGGCGATTTTAAGATTCTGAACGCGGCGGCGGCAGCGGTGGGCCCCCTCCGGATCCGCAACTCGACGGGAAAATATGTACGCATACGCCGGATTTGGTCTGAAATTTTATTTATTGCTTATTGCCGCTAACGGGCACGCATTGGTTCTTCTTCCTCTGTGGTGTTTACTTAAATTGTCGCCTTTTAGGGTATTAAACATATAAATGGGAGCTTACTCAAATTAAACAGAGAACTAATTATGGGTGCATAGAACGTTGCAGGTCTGAAACGGTCGAGAGTTCTATTGGAATCCCGCAAGGGTCTAACTCGGGTCCGCTACTATTTGTTCATGTGTTAAATATCTTTCCAACCAGGTTAAAAGGTTGCCCCTTATAGCATAGTTGTACAATTTAGCAAGCAATAACTTGCGATCAACACTATCAAAAGCTTTCAAACGATATATTAACATAATAATAATAATAATAATAATACCGAACTGATTCATACACATACCTCAGAATAAAACAAAAACAAATGCACGATTTAACATCAATTAAAAAATCCCTAATAACAAAATATAAACAAACTGTAAAACGTATATGGTCTTCTGAACTGACGGGAAAAAGCAAGTGCACCGCAACAAATGTATTGGCCATACCGATCATCTCATATACGTTCGAAACAATCAGATGGAACGTTAATGAATTATTACAACTAAACAGAGACACAAGAAGAATTTTAACAAATAAACGAAGTCATCATCCAAATGCATCTGTCCAGAGGTTTACATGAGAAGATGTGAAGGTGGTAGGGATTACTCAATATCGAGCTGTTACATAACCGCATAGTAACATCTGTCGCGTGTGACTTAGTTAGAACATCAGATGCACTGTTGAAATATGTGAGAGAGAAGGAAAGGGGCGAGCAAGGTGCTTTCCTATTCAAGTATGCCAACCGGACTTGTGAACATCTTAAATTTCCGCTCCGACTGAACACCGTTCCCCAGCCACCAAACAGCTTATTGAACGATGAGCCTCTGGCAGCAATAAACCGCCTGAAACAAGCAATGGACGAAAAACTAAGAAATGATCATCTAGAAAAATCGTTGCACGGCATTTTTTTCCAAAACATCAGCAGACTAGAACTTGGCAAGCATCTAACATTTGCGTTTCTAGCAGCACTGGAACTGTACCTATTCGGACACTGAGGGTTACATCGTTGCCGTGCAAGACAGGGTATATAGCTCTTTAAACTACCGAAAAACTGTATTGGGACAGGAACTTTCCAGCACGCCCTGCAGGGCTTGCCCTGCACGCGAGGAGACGACGATGCACATCCTCGCGGCATGTACAAAGTATGCACCGAATCTTTACATTCAGAGACATGATGCGGCTCTGCGAGTCCTGTACGCCCATTTTCAACATCTGTATGGATTTGACAGTACCAGATTACGCCCCTACCAATACCAGGACATACCTTCAATGATTGAGAACGAAAATGCTAAAATATACTGGAATTTCTCATTTAATACTACAGTTCAATTACAAGCCAATAAGCCAGACATGGTCACTCAGGACCTAAAAGAAAAGAAGAGTTTTGGAGTTTTCATGCCCGGCGGAAACAAACATTACACAAAAAGAAGATCAGAAAAGAGAGAAATATAGAGATTTGCTATTTCAACTGCGCCTCACTCACTCCCCGTTTCATGTGTCGTTTATTCCCATCATAATTGGAGTCCTAGGTGGAATGAGGACTGAAGTAACCAGGGAGCTCCAAAGAATTACCAAGATAGACAAAAAAACAGCACAAATACTAACCTTTACAATGCAAAGTACGTCATCCTCGGCACACTGCGAATCCTGCGAGCTCACGAAGCTAACTACCCAACAGCGATAAGTTAGATCTCTCAAACACTAATCCTCTGGTTGAGGAAGTGGTTGGGAAAGACTAGGGTGCCACGTATTCGCGAGCTGCGTGGCATCCACAATTACCGCCGTCGCCTTCACCAGCTACGAGAAACCCCTCAATAACACACCTAAAACAATACAAATTGACCGTATAATCAATAACACACTTCGATGATATTAGATTTAGGTATTATGTTATATACTTACTTTGTATGCTTCTGTTTTAATAAAGTAAACGACCGCGCCATACCCAAGCGTGAAAGGGCACTGGTGAAAAGAACCCAGCCTTTGGGCTGAGGTCGTGTGACATGTCGTGTGTGTATCTGCAGCATAGGAGACGTCCTGTAGTTACCATGTAAAAACAGTACAAAGAACAGTAAAATAAATAGTAGCGAATTTAAAATCTAGCGTAAGTACAATAAAGTTAACTTAACCTATATAGTGGGATCTCCATCACATTCGAATTCCTAGTATTATAAGAGTAATGCTGCGTGAATCTGGGAATACAATTATAATTTTCTTTCTCTTCAAACAAAAGTAGATGCAGTAAGTATATTCCGGGCAGCGTTACAATTTGAAGATCTTTAAATAATTGTCGGCAGCTGGTTCTAGACGAAACGTCTGCCAGTACGCGAATTGCGCGCTTTTGTAACTTAAATACACACTCAATATCACCCGAAGCGCCCCAAACTAGCAACCTATATGTAACCACAGACTGGATATGAGCATATAGCACATACGTAAAACCTCGAGACCAACTTGGCCTCTTAGTTTCGCCAACAAAAAACAGACGCTGCCCAATCTCTTACACAGTTCATCGATGTGACCCCTCCAATCACAACGTGTATCCAGCGTAATACCCAAGAATTTTACAGAGTCTACCAATGCTATACGCTTTCTGTCCACCTTAATAGAATGACTTATCGACTTATATTGCTGCTGGATATAATAAAAGAAGTATCATCCGCAAACATTACTGCATCCTTCAACGGAAAATCATTCACGTAAATAAGCTAAAGCAGTGGTCCGAGGACACTGCCTTGTGGAACACCACGGTAAACTGCCAAATAATGACACTTGTGTGTGTGTGTGTGTATATTGGAAGGGTGATATTACACTGCGACCTAAAAGATCTATTGTGTCCTCTGTTCTTGCTGTTTTACAGCTGGCCTTCCAATCCTATTCCTTTCAGAAAGTGTAGGATATCAGGAGGCCCTAGGTTAGGTAAGTCTTCCTCTTCGAATAATGAGACTTATTCCCATTTATGTCGACATATTGCAACCTGCCAAACAGCATTGCTAAACAGCAAAATTCGAAACAATACTGCAGGAAATTTGCTGATTGAATTTATATAAAGCTATGTTAACAGAGCGATTAGGAATGAAACCGTGTTGCCGGCTAGCGGAAAGATGAAATTTCTTAAAGTAGACAATCAATACTTCATTTATCAAAGCTTAATAAAGTTTAGAAACGAGATTAAACGAAATTTAGGCCTAATTTCAAAATCAAATTGCTCTTCCTAAACTTGAAGTTCCGCACCAATATAGAAGGCCCTTAAGTAACACTCCATGGAATTTACAAACTGACACAGCTTCATTAGAATTTGTGATTTACAAATCATGAAGATCCCTTGCAAGCACGGTTGCGGTGGTAAGGATATAATGAAAATACCTCATTTACACTAAGTCAACAAATCAGTGAACACTTGAGAAAGAATATCTTATAATAATTATAATAAATTTTAACAGAAAGCGTATTATTAAAAGCAATTTGTTTGATGATTGAGGAACAGAAAATCCGATAATCGTTTCTAAAAATAAATTTCTGCTTCTCAAATATTTCCATCCGATGTAAAATTGCGAAGTGAGGTCGGACTGCGCTCATTATAGGTGAGGCACACACAGAGTCAAAGTTGGAACCAATTACATTCCATTGTTGCCAACGGCAGGATCTACCGTTCGCATGGAGAAGTCGCCGTTACGTCCACTCTAACTAGACATCCGGCCTAGAGATTTCAATTTACCGATATTGGAAGCTATTGACCGAATCTTACTTTTGCATTGAATGTTTTAATTTATATACGATTACATCTACGAACGACGTTCTTATTTATATATATTATATCGCGAAATTGGACCGACGACATGGGCATTCGACATTTCATCACTTGCATTATTACTTTATTATTGATATATGAACTTTCAGAGAAAAAAATAGTTAAAGAAATCAATAAAAAAACCTATCGCAAAAATTAAATAATTGAGGAATTAGAAGTAAAACGGTTTTAATTAATTAATATAGTTATGAGCTGATAAAGCTCATTTGCTGTAAAACAACTTATTTGTAAAGGTGCAAATAATACTAAAATCAATTGTCAACTCTCTTTGTGTGGGAGATTTGCATTTATACTGAACCAAAAATGGGTCCTGAAACAATAGAATAAATCATTGTTCACATGAAATAATGCATTAAAGTTGGTCGAAAGAACGAGTCATCAACTCAATGGAAAAGATTTACTAAATGACGAAGAAATTTATTGAGTAATAAATCATTAATTAAATTAATGTAACCAAAATCATTGGAAATGAAATGGTGGCTTGATTGGCTCAAAGAAATTTATTGTTGTAACGAACACGAGATTTCAAGGCCGACTTTGATTTTTTAAACGGAAATGTTGCATGTTATTTGTCAAAAAAATTTCAAAAACTTTTGTTTGGCGCGTTTTTTTTTTAATTTGCCTGTAAAGTTTTTTTACTATAATATTGTAACAACTTTTGCCTGTAGTATTGAATACTTAATTTTTTTAAACTTCATTTAAAGTCTTACTTCTGGCATCATTTAAAAGATATGTAAGTACTATTTGACCATAATGTCAGTTAAATTTCTCCTCATTCCATTTTTAGTGTCTGAAAGGTGACTAAAATAAATTTAATTTTGATACTAATGACTATATTTTTGCAGGAAAACATACCATTGGAATTAAAGAACGAGAACGCACAATAATATGAACACTACAAACGTTCGAGTTTGATGTTTTTAACGTTAATGCAGGATTCATGTAATTTAGATAGGTACATATAATGTACAGGTCTATGTAATTACATGCTTTTTTCAGTCTTCCCATCAAAATTAATCTGGCATTGAGTTTATTGTGCGATTACATACACTAATTTACTTATAACAATAGCTTCATTAAAAATTATGAAATATTTCACATATCTGTTATCTGTTACATTGACTGCTTTCAAAATATTAGCTACAGCATAATATTTTTTTTTATTAATACGTATACTTTCAAATCAGAATTAACGATCTAACCTAAATCCTTTTATACATGCCTAAAATTATAATTATAATTTATACAATAATCTCAATACGACTATATACGAAAATATTAGTAGTAAATAATATAGCAAACTAATTTGAAAACTCTAAATAACATCAACAATATCGAATCAAAAAAAAAAATAATTCCATTGCCTAATAGTATGCCCATTCCAACATTTTCACCAAACCGTTCTTGAAAGGGACTATATGTTATAATTATACCTGTTAAATCGGGACGGGTAGTATTCCCGTCCCAACTCGAAATTTTACTTAGCAGAACGGCTCGAGATTTCCCGATAACTTCTAATATACAAAACAAATGTTTAAACAATATTATTATTCGCAGATGCCATGCTGATGATGGGATTCTACGTTTCGCAAAATAAAAATCTATGTTCTCAATATTATATTTACACCACTTATCTATTACGTATTCTTATTAATAACACTAGTTTACAAATGAGGGTGGAACCCTCATATAATGAATGTAAACACAAATGCGAAGGCTTATAATTTCCGTTTTTTATTAGATAACCTGGTACAGTAATGCTTGAATTAAAGTACACTATTAGCGAATTGTTACATGTATCTCTTAATCATAATAGAAATTAATAAATAGTAATAATCGTAATAACAGTATTTACTTCCTCAAATTAAACATATCAGTATTAGTATACATATCAATATGTAAACAGAAGAAAAATACAGGAATTAAAGCGCAATAAAAAAAGAATACCGTTGAAATTTAAAGAATAGTTTTCCAAAAGAAAACAGGAACTGCAAAATATGATTGAAAACTCATCTAAGCTAAATGAAGTAGTTTTAGACTTTGTATAGGAATTGCATTTTTTGCATATGTATTGGAATCTGCCGCTTGTCACGCAAGCAGTTTGCCCTTATCGTTACAATGCAGCTTTACCGGCAAACACTTATGAAGACCTAACCACTCAAAATACCATTCCCGAAATATAACTTTAAAAATCGCCTTCTTCTGTTAAGGTGATTTTGCGGCCCGTTAAGTTTATACACGGATACCTACGAGTTCTTTTTTAGTGGAGTTATTAAAAAATGTTAACTGAAGAAGAGAGAGTGCGTGCTGTGACGTTACTAGATAGAATTACAAGTCACAATGCAACATTGAAAATGAAAAGAAAGCGGCAAATATCACATTCTGTTGCCAATCTACCAAAAGGTCCAAGAACCTGGCTGGTAGTCGAGTGGCTTGCACGCTTGGCTATCAGTGCGGAGTCCGGGGTTCAAATCTCGCTCTGGTCAATTACGATAATCGGTTTTTTTCCGGGGTCGTAATGTTGATTAGGAGGGAGATTTGGTTCTGCGGGGGCCTGATAAGCTAAATAATATAGCTTAGGCATTACCACCCCTTTAAAAAAAAAAAAAAAAAAAAAAAAAAAACAAAGGTTACGTCAATTGAAGAGGATTCCGCTTTGCACAAATATTATCAAGATCACGCTTTCACTAACTGCAGAACAGCCACGTCAGAAACCGCGTTTCCTGGTTACCAAGGCACGGATAAGAATAGACTTAGACAAATCGGTTTTAGGAGTTACCGAGCTGCTGAAAAATAGATTTATCCGACAGTAATCGTCAAGAAAGTTTGGACTTTGCGAGAAGATCTCAAGGCATGGTAGATGTTTTTTGGAGGAAAGTCACCTTTTGTGACGAATCCATTTTCCAGTCGCAGCAGCCACACACTGGCAACTAGTGACTCGTTCCGTGAAAGCGAGGTACTTATCCCAGTACATATATAAACAAACTAGGCTCCTAGGAGGCAAACCGCTCCGGAAAAAACACCTGCCTAGACCACTTTCCCAAGAGATATAAGGATACTCTCAAAATTATTTTCTCGCACTGAAGGTGTGGGTGGTGCACTGCTAGATTTTTGTTCCAATAAGATTTCCTGGCTGACATCAGCATCACTTTTCAACAATTGTTCTGCAGTAAAGGTTTCTCCATTTACAGTTAGCTTCCCCGCCCTGATATGAGCATTTAGTTTTTTATCTCTTGCATCCCGTAAGTGCCTCCTAAGCGTTCTGTCCCGCTCACGCTACTCCCAAGTGAGATCCTCACTGATGTAAATACTAGTGCCCTTCAACTGTTTCCTGTCTTTTGAGGTAGAGAAACAAATTTAACAATCACAGGCCTGCTATCTTGATTTTTATTTTTACCCACCCAGTATACAGGATGTATCAGATATAGAGGTAAATATAATAATATGTAGCAGCTGTAATCATATACGATCGAAAAGTCTTAATACGCAGGGGGTCTATCTGTAAGCATTAACGAGAAAAAAAAAATTTTGTAAATGCCGTGGGCTAGAGCCGCCCCTGTGCCCAACCTAAATGCTGTCCTGAGTATACCTCCACATACCACTATCATTCAGCCATTACCGCTGTTAATTTTGTGTGGATTGCCGCTTGGAGTGCAAGCCACTTCGAACATTTTATTTAAATTCTTCCCGTCTCGAAAAAACGATCCTTTTCAGGACCATCATGATTTCATATAAAGAAAATCAAAGCTTGATGCATCGGCAAAAGCGCGGGAATGTACAGATTCATTTTCGCGCGCGACATCATAGTAAAAAGCCGTGTTTGTAAATTTTCTGTATCTACATTTATTTCTGTGTAATTCGATTCAATTCATTTTGCGTTATTTGATTAAATAAATCCAAAAGAAATAACTAGATTCATGTGGTACCGTTTATTATTAACAATTAACTCTCCATTCGACAAAGCAAAAGAAAAATATTTACGTTTTTTGTAACTACTGAAGTCGCATATCCGAAGAAACTCGAACGTCTTATCAGGATATTAAAAATAATACTTTGTAGACTTACGTAGAATGCTCTTAACAAATAAGAAATGTTTATTTTATAAAAAGAAGAAATTTAAAATGCCTCAGTTTTGCTATTTTTACAAGGGCACACTGGCCAATTGGCCTTTGTTTATTCAGAATGACGTTAAATGAACTTACGGCATACCATTAAGAATAATACTAAATGAGTGCAATTTATTTATACCTAATACCACGTTTAGCGGGTGCTTAACATGACGTTTGCTTGCATCAGACCCGGACTAAAAATTTTTGGCTTTAAATTTTACTTTTTTTTATTTTTTGATGATATAATCCGGTTTCGGCGGGTTTGTGCTTTATATGTCGTGTAGTTAACACCCAAGCAAAATTTACTTTTTTATTTGGTACACCCGTATATTATCGATATCAGATATAGTAAGTTCCACTTTTAAATGAGTTTTTATTATGTTAATAGTTAAAGTCACTAAATTTTCTTTTTCACAATTTAAGCCAAAAATAACTATATTATTATTTTTTAGTTGTTTCTCTAGATATAGGCATTTACTTTTAACTTGCTCAAGTTGATTAGCAGTGTCGGTTTTATCTGCGTGTAAGATGGTTTTTAATTTATCTATCTCTGTTTCAAGTGATTCTGTATGCTGTCTAGTTATTTCCGCAATTGATTTAATTGTTTTATTGAAAAATTCTGGGTTATCCTGACAGTCATTATCTGTACTCATTACTACAAAATAACCAAATTATAAAGTTAGGATGGGAAAGGAAAAATACTCTTCACACCGTACGGTTCTTCACGGTGACAAAAACACAGAAAAGATTGAACCACGGAAAGGTATACTAAAGAGCAAACATCGAAATCCACTCAAAAAGCTAGCGTCAGACTACAAAAATATAAGGTATGAAAGAAAACAGACCCAAAGAAAACTTTGAAAAGCAACCAGAGGTTACCTGGCAAACGATTTTTACAATTAAAATCAAATATTACTTGTGAGCGTAGATAACAACTTGTACGTAACTAATATAACGCATATATACTGTCGAGTTTGATAAATTTCGGGGTGGTCATGAAATTTGCAAGTGTTGTTTAATTTTATCGATGCTCCAGTAAGCTTAGTCTTAAAATTGAGGGTAACAAAGTTGCCATGGGTAGAATAACGATTTGAATCGAAATTAAAAAATGTTCCATTTAAAAATGGAAACTTAGGAATAAATCCGGTTAAACAGGAGGTAATCTTGATATTCTAAATTATTCTAAAAACTCACAACATAATCTACCATAAGCTTCCGAAAATCTAATTTTTTATCTGAAATAATATTAAAAAAAAATTACAGAGTGTATCCACATCCCATTATTACCCGGAAAGGCATAATAATGCGCTACGTTACTTTTGCAAATGATGATGTATGTAACGTTACTAATACCACTTTCAATACCTCTCTACTTAGAAGAATGAACGTGTATGTATTCAACATTTATTTTAAGATACAAAACTAACAGGATTTCTCAAATAAAGAAATGACGGGAAAGTGTTGCATGATTCTATTTAAAATTTATTTTTGACAATAAATCTGTTAATTTCGTCATTGTTTTACTTTATCTATTATTTCTAGGTACAGGTTACCTTTTACAACAGTGTATCCATTAAAAAATAGAGTTAAATGAAGCTTGTATCTTCCACTCGGTACAAATGGCGGAAGTTTCTGACCAACTAACGCAAAATTATTTATAGCGTAATAACCCTAAAAGACAAAACATCGTATGTCTACTTACAGTCAGTTTGCAATATTAGCTACCTTCTTAATTGGACAGTAAGTTAAATTGCCTCTCATCATCCCAGCGAATCCGAGCATATCCTTTCTTAATGCCTCACATACTTTCATATCAAAGTCGAATATCTTATGATGAAAGAGATTATTCGAAAACCTAAACCCCTTCATGTTTAACTGAAATGTGTTCATCTATCATTTGATAAGTAGAGATACCTTTTAGGCGGATACTAGGATAAAAAGGTTCTTTGACACAGATACTTTACAAAAGATATCTTTTAAAAAATTCCTTATGATAGTTAGCGTTTTAATCCAATGCTTCATAAAAGATTTGCATGACGGTATAACCTAGAAAATGATATTATTTCTTATTTGCGGTCTCGCACCTACATATTTCAATGACTCAGCGTGTAACGCCAATTCTTCAGATTACTTACGTCTTCCTACACCTAGAACCAAATATTTAGTCAAGTCTCACCTTCTTTGACGTTTTACGTGGTTAGAAATTGCAACTAATTCTACAAACAAAGCTTGAAATGCTTATTTTTATCAACTCCTAGCAACTCCTATTACACGGGTAAAGCCGAACCCAAAACGTAGGTTTACCGGCATGGTAAGAGTTAATTTACTTCATAAAAATACTCAGTGAAATAAGTAATTAGGTTATCAGATTATAAATTGTGCAAAAGCTGGTACAATTATGTTATTAGGTGTACTGAAAATTTTTTTACATTCAATATTTTTTCAGTACACCTAATAACATAATTGTACCAGCTTTTGCACAATATATAATCTGATAACCTAATTTCTTATTTATCTGAGTATTTTTATGAAGTAAATTGTATATGTATGTATGTAATAATTAATAATAATAATTAATGTAATGGATCTTTGATGAGCAAAATAATGGAAAAGCAGAATTTGTGAAAAAGATGGAGAATCAGTATAATAGTAATGAGATGACCAAGAAAAGGAAAAGTGGTAAGATTATCACTATTATTAATTATCTACAGCAAACAGCAAATATTTAAATAGGGGTAATATAGGTAATTTTTAAATGCACTTCTATTCCAGAACAAACAAAACATGCTGATAGAAGTATAATACTTGTTAACACTGATTGTTTGTTTATTGATACTTGGGGGGTTGGGAATACCTACCAGGCGCGCCCCGGGGTGGTGGATAAGGAAGGGGCCATCTTGTCAGGGTTCGCTCAAGACGAGATGACTAGTGGCGGTTATAAGTTCGTCCTCTCTGCTTAAAACCGGAGCAGGGTGAATGCAGAGCGTTGCCGTGAACCACTCCCCCTCACCCGAGCTATCGTGTCGTGGCTAACGGCTTGCACAGGATTCTACAACGATGCCAGTTGTTGCTTTCGGCTACCGAAAGCCCAACTGTTAAACCAGGTCCCGAAAGGGATAGGGGGTCTTGGCTTAACTGCACGGGCCGAGAGGAGACAACCTTAACAAAAACCTAAATTCTAAGGTGGCGGAGTAGGCTGATGGGATGCGTGGCTGGATAGAAGACCAGTCTACTAGTCCAACCTTGGGGCACCTGGCGCTCCCCATTGTATTTTGCCTTACCTCTGCATACGAAGCTCTATGGGGGTGGATCTTTTCTTTCCTAGATATTCGTGGGATCAGCCATGGAGGAAGTAAATATATTTAACCCACTTAAGCGGGACGACGCCGCTAGTAAACAGGGTCTGGAGCAGGACCTCCATAAGAAGCCATCCACTTCCAAAGTGAGAATACCTCACAAAGAAGGAACAAAGTGAGGAGCAAAATGGCTAGAGCAGATTGGGGAACAGTACGAAACATTCATCCATCTTCTCTCAAATTGCGTAGCACTGTGCAACTCAAGGGCGTTGCACCTGGGAGCCTGTAAAATCGTAGATGGAGACTTACCTAACCTGGAACTTTCTGATATCCTACACTGTTTGAAAGGAATAGGATTGGAAGGCCAGGAGGAGATACAATAGATCTTTTAGGTCGCAGTGTAACATCACCTTCGCTATATACATACATACATACATACATAACACTGATTGGTTTTCGGGTTGAAATCGCGTCCTGGAGCTGTTTCTGGTAGACGTTGGCCTTCACCCGCATGGAACATCTTCAGAGCAGCAGCAGATGGCTTCTATACACAGCTAAAAGATAATATTACCACACTCATTGCACGAACTATCATTAAATTCATAGAATCCTCATCAATTTCATAGTGATTTCAATTCCTCAAGATTATACAGTTAATCCAGAATCCATAAATCAAAAATTTCTTCTTGGTGTTCTATTATTAGTACGATAACAAGACGCTCTTCTGTTGAACAAGTAATTAAAGAAAGAGTTAATTGAGAAAAAAAATAATATGCTTTTTTCTTCGACTACAAACTGTAGTCGCCTCAAACTATCGTGTTCATGAATTTACCACCGGCTTAAAAAAAAACTATAGTTTTTAGTCGAAACGTTGCTTGAAAATAGATATAATAGAAAAAAATACATTAAACCTTCTGCTCAATTAAGCGCGTCTTTTCATTACCTTACCTGCCAGCCTTATACTGGCAACAGTTACTTCTTTATTCAAAATTCCAACCACTTTGTATACAGACTGAATAGACCGACAGTAGGTCCCTAAGATTTACTTGTTAATTTCGATGTCGAACCTGAATCTAACAATATCCGATATCATTAGCAACATGGTGAAAGCTCCCTTTTTCTGATTTCCAACTTTCTTCAAAACAGGTAAAATTATTGCTGTTCATAAGAAGGATACTGCAGAGTGTATACATAATTATAGGCCAATTACGATTTTATCCACTATATCTAAAATCATTGAAAAGGCAGTTTTGAGTGGAGTATATGATTTTTCTGTGGATGTTTTTTTGTTTTGAGCAGCATGGTTTCTAATAAGGCCAATCTACTAATACTGCTATGCCCTGCTATGCTCCAGTTTATTGATCAATTTTATCAAAATTTAGATGCGAATATTTAGTAAAGCATTTGATATAGTTGATCATTCACTTTTGTTTAAGAAACTGCTTGAGAGGAGACATTCACAAATGGTTTTCCTCGTATCTTGACGATCGACAGCAAATAGTGAAGATAGCCGGTACGGCATTCTGTCCGTTGCAGGTTCGTATGAGGTGTACCGCAAAGGTCGTTTCCTGGTCCTTTCCTTTTTTTAATATTTATCAGTGGCCTGCCAGACGTATACGATAGTAGTAGCTTAGTGCTATTTGCTGACGATTTTTTTTATTTGTGCGCAAAGAATAACATTGAGAATACGTTGAATTTAGTCAGCGTTATGTTGACTAGGTTCAGCAATTAAGCAATTAAGTTATGTTTGAAACTAATGTAGCGCATGTATCAGGCGTTAACGAATCCTAGTTAGAAATGTTACCATTGACAATACAGAACTATTGTGTAATGATTATATATATAATAATTATGCTGTGTGTGTTTAAGATGTTAGAAACTCATTATTTTTCGAAGATATTTGCTAATTTTACCAATATAATATCTACAAATATTTTCTGATTAGAACACAATTTCCCAATATTATTTGGAATAAGTTTAATACATCTCAAATAAATAAATATTTAACGGTTGATTTCTTGGAAATATTGCTTCAATAAAAACAACTAATTACATGTAGCAAGCTACACGTAGTGCATGCCACATGTGATTAGTTGTTTTTATTGGGACAATATCTCCAAGAAATCAACCGTTTAATGTATTAGAAGATGACTACAATACAAAGAAGGTAATATTAAATAAAGAAACGACAGGAAAGTGTTGAATGATTGCTATTGTATTCATTTATTTTTCACACTAAATCTCTTAGTCTCGTTATTGTTTTACTTTATATATTATCTCTACGTAAATAAAACCTTTTATGATAGGCTGTCCATTAAAAAATACAGTTATCCCAAGCTTGTATCTTCCACTCGGTAGAAATGGAGGAAATTTCTCAGCATCTAGCACATAATTATTCATAGCATAATAACCCTAAAACACAGAACATCGTGTGCCTACTTACATTCAGTTTGCAATGTTACCTACCTTCTTAATTGGACAGTAAGTTAAATTGCCTTTTAAAACCTCGAGTCCGAGTCCGAACCTGTCCTTTCTTAACGCGTCGCATATTTTCAAATCAAAGTCGAATATCTTATGATGAAAGAGATTATTCGAAAACCTAAACCCCTTGACATTGAACTGAAATTGTATTTATCATATCATTTGATAAGTATAGATATCTTTTAGGCGGATACTTGACTACAAAGATACTTTGACAAAGACTTTTGACAAAAGAAGATACTTAAATAAAATATATCTTTTAAAATATTCTTTATCATAACGTTTCATCCAATATTTTATAAATTTAACATGATAATATAACCTACAAAATTGCAATTATTTCTTATTTCCGCTCTCTATACTTATTTTTTTTTTTGCGGTTTATTCAGTAGATTCGCAAAGTTAATATTAGAAACCTTCTTAATAGTATTGCAACAACATGTTCTGTTCGCGCTTGTTCTTAAAGTATTTAATTCCAATTATTTTGAAAATCACCAAAATCTACTATTCATTTCTGCGAATTAGTAATTAAAATAATAGTAAATGGGGTACGGAACATCTTTTTGTTAAAGAAGTTTAAAAGTTTTAAAAAAAAACATATCTGTCAAAGAACTTTTATAGTATAATACTCGCTTTATAGGTAGGCTAACCTTAAACGTATCTCCGTCAAAATCTACTAAACTTCGCCCTGACAACGAAAAAGCTCTACAGGTACGATTTGGTTTTACGTTTTCTACCTTAAAGTATTCAAAAGAGCTCTTGCTGTAATAATCTAATTTTGCAAATTCCAGTTTTATTATGTAATCATCTTGCTTAAACTGAAACCAAGTATGAAAGTAATAAGCAATTATTTCCAAGCAACCATACCGTTAGAATTAAAGGACTGAAGCACACAAGTGCTAGCACTAAAACGGTTCGATACATTTCGAATTTAATATTCCTAACTGGAATGTAAGGTTTAAACAAGTTATACAATATGTACAATGTATACAAATAGATAATGTCAATACGCAATTAGAGTTACCCATCAGGCATCGCAATGTATATTTAAAAAAAAGCGCTGGTGTTTTGTTTTTTAATATGTGATATCCTCCTAATATTCTGTTATTTTCACTAACATCATATTTAAATCGAAATAGATTATCTGTAACCTCTGAACAAAAAATACAATACAAATATACATACAAATACAGACATACCCTGCCCGTAAATCTTCATTCTACCAGGGAATTTGATTCTCCCGATCAAAAATGCTGTTGACAAAACTGGGGAGTATTGATTTCGGTTTGGTGTTGCTTTAGTTGATGGACGCAACTTTAGTGGATAGAGAAACATACTTCTTATAGATTCCATCCTGTATATCACATTTCAATCTTTATGTAAGAAGATCGACAACTTTATGAATAGCTTAAACTGTGAATTGTTGGAATATGCAGAAGATTTAAACTTTTTTACCAACCATTGTGAACATTGTGGATGGCATACACTTTCAAATTAATATTTTGTTTATTGACACTTAGTATTTGTTGGTGAAGTCACTTCTTGTCTGTGCATATTTCAATATCACAGTGTGTAACGCACATTCTTCAGATTACTTACATCTTCCTACACCTGGAACCAAATTTTTAGTCAAGTGTGTGAGAAACTGCAACTAATTCTACAAACAATGCTTGAGAAGCAGTATAATGGAAATTAAATGACCAAGAAAAGGAAAAGATAGATATAACAAAAAAAATTCATTAAACCTTCTGCTGAATTAGGCGTTTCTTCCCATTACAGTACCTGCCAACCTTATACTGACAACAGTTATTCCTTTATTCAAAATTCAAAACACTTTGTATATAAATCATTCATCAATCACCCAGTTTTCAAGAACTATTATTGATTACACTATGTAACAGTTTCTATTAATTTTTTTGTCTTTGGATTGTAACTGTCATTTCCTATTTTCTTATGTCAGAAAAGTATAAAAACAGTCGATTATTTCCCACAAATTTTGCTTTTGTGACCAAGACAATAGTTTAAAATTTACAAGCAAACCCAAAATGAGAAGTACATATTATGTCGTTCGACGTAGAATACGGGAACTAAAGACATCAGTGACGGAAGTGAATTAATTTACGATAGGAATGACAGTAAATATGTCTGTCAAAGTGACAAGTATCTGCATTTTCGGCTTGAGATTTGTTTTTATTTTTTTTTTGAAAACAAAACAAAAATATCACAACGAAGATGTCTCAACCACTCAACCTGCTTTCATAATTTATTGCTATATTGTTCCGGCGCTATTTTAAATTTTGACAGATCCAATGTTCCAACGTCCCTCCATTCAGAACGTGTACACTCCTAAAGCTGATATAATAGACTCGTCCCACGATTTCAGTGCTCAAAACGGTGTGTATATGTACTTCTCATTTCACTATACCTATTTTCTAATCAGATGATGGCTTCAAGAGGTTGCAAACATGAAGCAGACGCGTTTTGCCATGTTTGTGGTCAGTTTATTAAAACAAGAGGATGGTATAGGGAAGAAAAGAGATCCATGAGATTTGCAATTCCAAGCATTTCGCGGGAACCCATTAACCTCTCAAGCAACTTACCCGTAAGGAGAAAATATTGGAGATATACACTGGGTCTACTTAAATATGAGACTAATGGGAGCAGAAAAAATATTATTGAATCTATAAAAAAAATTATACAAAATAAAAGCCATAAAATTAGCATTCGTAATTTTGCTATAATTAAAAAAAAAAAAAATTGTTTTGAGAATAAATCACCCCGATTTTTAAAGGTATGAAGAAGTTCCATTAGAAAAAAAGTACTTCAAATTCCTAAATATGCCAAAATACCAACTTTCAAGTAAAAATCGAAAAAACACATTTTTACAAAAAAAAAATTTTTCAATGTTTGGCTCATATTGTGTAATTTTGTAGAATTCCATTTCTTTGATTTCTACTTCGAAAATTTGTATTTTGGCACATTTAGGGAGTTGAAGTACTTTTCGCTAATGGAGCTTTTTGGTATCTTTAAAAATAAGCATGTTTTATTCTCAAGACAATTAATTCTTTTCTTAATTTATAGCAAAACCACGCATTTCAACTAAGTTTGAATATAAAATATGTTTTTAAAGAAGTACCAACTTTTATTTTACATAATTTTTTTTTTATAAATTCAACAATATTTCAAATTTTCGTTGTCCTAGTCACAAAAGCAAAATTAGAGGGGAATAAAAGTATTTTTCTATTGTTTTGAAACATAAATAAGTTGGAAATAACGCTTACCACTCAAGGACAAAAAACGTGTTACATAGTGTTATGTTTGTTCAAGTTTGGAATCAGATTTCTTCTACTGCTGTGCTAAATCTCCTGCTGCGGTGCGAAGTCACAAATATTGGAGAATGTTGATGATTTAAGAGTGAGGAAGTTCTTAGAGACAGAGGGTTTGCTTTCCAATGGTCAATATGGCTTTAGGCCTGGAGTGTCCACCACAGATGATATTTATGATTTCTTATATCATATATTCCGGAATATTAATAAATAAACAAATGACTGTCACTATATTCCGCGACCTATCTAAAGCCTTCGATTGTGTTTTCCATTCTATTCTTCTTTGCAAACTTGAAAGATACGGTTTTACAGGTAAAGTTAATGATTGGTTTCGCTCATACTTATTTGATCGCCGTCAATATGTGATGTTGAAAGTCGGTAACGACTTCGTTAATTCAAAAGTTAACAGAGCATGTGTGGTCTGCCACAGAGATCGGTGCTGGAGCCAACGTAATTTTTAATATTTATTACATATGTATATTATATTACATATGTATGAAATAAAACTATTGTTAATTTTTTTTAGAATACCGGTTCTTTATTCTTGCTGGATGTTCTTGCCTTTATGACGTTTCGGATTAGATCATTTTACCCTTCATCAGACCTAATTATAAAGTAATTACACCAAGGAACATGGAATTAGACAAAAAAAATACTTACAATCCGCATGTGTAGATTGAATAAAAATTTGATATGTACAAATTTTAAATTCATGACTTAAAATCTATAAATTTGACATTGTTTTTTTAAAAGAGAGGCAAATTGAGTTAATGCGCTATTAGCTGCTATACAGGTCACAAGATTGATTTGGGGACACTACTAATTGACATTATGATCACATCAAAAACACATTATAAACGAGGCACATGGCCGGTCGAGATTAAAAATAAAAATGTGCTGGATCAACTAAGTTGACTTTTTCTTTTTCTTTCCATACAGCACATTTTTGTTTTGTTTGTTGTGTTTATATAATATTAAACGGTTGATTTCTTGGAAATATTGCCCCAATAAAAACAACTAATTAGATGTAGCAAGCCACACGTAGTGCATGTTTGCCACATGTGATTAGTTGTTTTTATTGAGGGAATATTTTCAAGAAATCAACCGTTTAATGTATTAGAAGATGACTACAATACAAAGAACGTAATTAATTAAATGAAGAAATGACAGGAAAGTGTTGTATAATTGCTATATTCTATTCAAAATTTATTTTTCACACTAAATCTCTTAGTTTCGTTATTGTTTTACTTTATATATTATCTCTACGTAAATAGAACCTTTTATGATAGGCTGTCCATTAAAAAATATAGTTATCCCAAGCTTGTATCTTCCACTCGGTAGAAATGGAGGAAGTTTCTCGGCGTCTAGCACATAATTATTCATAGCATAATAACCCTAAAAGACAGAACATCGCATGCCTACTTACATTCAGTTTTCAATATTAGTTACCTTCTTAATTGGACAGTAAGTTAAATTGCCTCTTAAAACCTCGTGTCCGAGTCCGAACCTGTCCTGTCTTAACGCGTCGCATATTTTCACATCAAAGTCGAATATCTTATGATGAAAAAGATTATTCGAAAACCTAAACCCTTTGAAGTTCATCTAAAATAAATTGTATTTATCATCTCAGTTCATAATTAGAGATATCGCTTAGGCGGATACTTGACTACAAAAATTCTTTGACAAAGACTTTTGACAAAAGAAAATACTTATATAAAATTTATCTTTTAAAAAAATTCTTTATCATAACGTTTCATCCAATATTTTATAAATTTGACATGATGGTATAACCTAGAAAATTAAAATTATTTCTTATTTCCGCTCTCGCACCTACTTATTTTTTTGCGGTTTTTTCAGCAGCCTGGCAAGGCAAATATTATAAACTTTATTAATAGAATTGCAACATGCGCAATTGTTCGCGCTTGCTCTTAAAATATTTAATTCCAATTTTGAAAATTACAAAATCTACAATTAATTCCTGGGAATTCATCCCAGAATTGTTTAAATATAATAACAGCAAATGAGGTAAGGAACATGTGACATACACCGAAAACAATCGTAAACTAATTAGCCGAATCTCATTCACGACGGAATCAGGTGATTACCAGTTAATTAATGGTAGTGTCACGATAGCGACACTTTTGATTGTCAATTATCTTTTGTTAAAGAAGTTTAAAAGTTTTACAAAAGAACGTCAAGCAACTTTTATAGTGTAATACTCGCTTTATAGGTATGACTGCTAACCTTATACGTATCTCCGTCAAAATCTACTAAACTTCGCCCTGACAACGAAAACGCTCTATAGGTACGATTTGGTTTTACGTTTTCTACCTTAAAGTATTCAAAGGTGCTGCTGTTGTAATAGTTTACTTTTATAAATTCCTGTTTAACTATATAATCATCTTGCTTAAACTGAAACCAAGTATGAAAGTAATAAGCACTTATTTGCAAGCAAGCATACCGTTAGAATTAAAGGACTGAAGCACACAAGTGCTAGCACTAAAACGGTTCGATACATTTTAGATTTAATATTCCTAACCAGAATATAGGATTTAAACATTTTGTATAATATCTACAATATACACAAATAGGTAATTACAATGCGCAATTAGAGTTATTTGTCTGGCATTGAAACATATATTTAGAAAACAAGCGGCTGTGTTTTGTTTTGATTTACATGAGATGTTCTATTATTTTCACTTACTTCATATTTGAATCTAAATAGATTATCTGTAACCTCTGTACAAAAAATACAATACAAATATACATACAAATACAGATATACCCTGCCCGTAAATCTTCATTCTACCAGGGAATTTGATTCTCCAGTTCAAAAATGATGTTGGCTAAACTGAAGAGTATTGATTTCGGTTTGGTGTTACTTTAGTTGATGGACTCAAATTTAGTGGATAGAGAAACATACTTCTTATAGATTCCATCCTGTATATCACATTTCAATCTTTATATAAGATCAACAACTTTGTGAATAGCTTAAACTGTGAAGTGTTGGAATATGCAAAAGGTTTACATCTTTTTATTACTATTGTGAATGCCGTGGATGGCATACACCTTCAAATTAATATTTTGTTTATTGTCACTTAGTATTTGTTGGTGAATTCACTTCTTGTCTGTGCATATATCAATGTCACAGTGTGTAACGCACATTCTTCAGATTACTTACATCTTCCTACACCTAGAACCAAATTTTTAGTCAAGTGTGTAAGAAACTGCAACTAATTCTACAAACGATGCTTGAAATGCTTAATTTTGTTTTTCTTTACATTTAAATACCATCTTCGGTCGTCATAAACGTAGTCATGGTTTAAAGTCACGGATCGATTATTCTGTGGTGTTATTATTATTTGAGGTTGTATTTTATTTTGTGTTTTCTATATATATTACACATGTAAATGCTAAGCAAAAACTGTTCTTTCCTTTTTATCCAGGCAACCTACTTGCTTTCACATTTACGTATCTTGTTTTTTTTAGCTTTTGCCAAATATGTAGTGTACTACTGTTGTGAAAATATGGCGTTAATTACTTGTGGTGTTCCTAACGAGTGATTTTTACACTCGGTTATATCAAATGAACGATCGATCATTCATTAGCTTATCTAGTATACGGAACGCGGTAAGGCAGAGATTCTGAAATACGCGTCTATAGTATAATACATATTATGTAGCATCTGAGAGAGCAATGAATAGAATTGTTATTTGGCCGCATGTTTCACAAAACCTTTCGGATTATTTATAGCGCAAAAAGTTTATATACAACGCTCATTAATCACTTGCTCGCTCAGGGACATACTATGTAGGTATTTTATAAACGCATAGAGCGTCTATTCGTTTTCGGAATCTTCGCTCTGCCGAGTTCCGAATTCTCGGTAAGCTAATGAACGATCGATAATTCATTTGATATAATCTAGTGCAAGAATCTCTCGTTAGCCACATCACTATTAATTACTATTATTTGGATGCCAAGAAAACCGAAATGCATTTCCTAAACAGTAATAACCCTGTGTGTCGAACGATCTAATATACACATATACAGACACGCGTAATCGCCAACAAATTGGCAACTCCTATTACACGTGTAAAGCCCGACCCCAAACGTAAGTTTACCGGCATGGTATATTCGAAATGATAGTTATACTTAGAACATATTTTTGTGTACAGCTAATAGCATAATTTTACCAGCCTCTGCACAATTTCTAATCTGATAACCTAATTACATATTTGACTGATTGTGAGTGTTTTTATGGAGTATATTAACTCTATAGCACACGTAAAATTTATTTAGGAAATATTTAAGGTGTAATATAGGCAACATTTAAAGGTACTTTTATTCCAAAACAAACAAAACATGCTAATAAAAGAATATTACTTGTTAACACTGATTGGTTTTCGGATTGAAATCGCGTCTTGAAGCTGCTTCTGGTAGACTTTAGCCCTCACTCGCAAGGAACATCTTCAGGGCTGCTGCAGATGCCTTCTATAAGTGGCTGCAGGGTAATCCTACCACACTCATTGCACGTGCCATCATTAAATTCATAAAATGCTCATCAATTTCTTCAGTGATTTCAATTCCTCCAGATTATATAATTACCCCAAAATCCATGAATCAAAAATTTCTTTGCGTTCTATTGTTAGTATAGTAACAAGGCACTCTTCCGTTGAATAAGTAATAAAACAAAATAATTAATTGGGCAGAAAATTTAATATCCTTTTTTTACTGTAAATTATAGCCATCTTCAAACTATCGTGTTCATTCAATTTACCGCTAGCTTGAAAAAGACAATAGTTTGTAGTCGAAAGGTTGCTTGAAGATGGATATAACAAAAAAAGTATATTAAACTTCTGCTAAGTTAGGCGTTTCTTCCCATTACTGTACCTGTCAACCCTATACTGACAGCAGTTATTCCTTTATTCAAAATCCAAAACACTTTGTATATAAATCAGTCATCAATCACCCAGTTTTCAAGAACTATTATTGATTATGTTTGTTCAAATTTGAAATCCGACTTCTTCTACTGCTACGCTATTAAATCTCTTGCTGGGGTGCGAAGTCAAACGTATTGGAGAAAATTGTTGATTCAAGAGTTAGGAAGTTCTTAAAGACAGAGGGTTTGCTTTCCAATCGCCAATATGGCTTTAGGACTGGAGTGTCCACCACAGATGATGTTTATGATTTCTTATATCATATATTCCAGAATATTAATAATAAACAAATGACTGTCACTATATTCCGCGACATATCTAAAGCCTTCGATTGTGTTTTCCATTCTATTCTTCTTTGCAAACTTGAAAGATACGGTTTTAGAGGTAAAGTTAATGATTGGTTTCGCTCATACGTATCTGATCGCCGTCAATATGTGAGGTTGAAAGTCGGTAACGACTTCGATAATTCAAAAGTTAACAGAGTCATGTGTGGTCTGCCACAGAGATCGGTGCTGGAGCCAACGTTATTTTTAATATTTATTACGTATGTATATTATATTACATATATATGAAATAAAACTACTGTTAATTTTTTTTTTCTAACAGAATACGGGTTCTTTATTCTTGCTGGATGTTCTTGCCTTTATGACGTTTCGGATTAGATCATTAAGTTCATGATTTAAAATCTATAAATTTGACATTGCTTCTTTAAAAGAGAGGCAAATTGAAATTAATACGCTATTAGCTGCTATACAGATCACAAGATTGATTTGGAGACACTACTAATTGACATTAAAATCACATCACAAACGCGTTATAAATATGGCACATGGCCGGTCGAGATTAAAAACAAAAATGTGCTGGATCAAATAGGTTGACTTTTTCTTGAAATGAAAATTTTTTCCCCCTGTTGTTGTGCTGTGATGGGTGTATCGTCTTCCTCGTGTTTTCCTTTTTGAGCCTTCTTCTTTTAATTTTTCTCTCTCTATTTGGTCTCTATGTGCGCTTTGCATCCAGCACATTTTTGTTTTGTTTGTTATGTTTATATAATATCAAACGGTTGATTTCTTGGAAATATTGCCTCAATAAAAGCAACTAATTACATGTAGTGCATGTGTGCCACATGTGATTAGTTGTTTTTATTGAGGCAATATTTTCAAGAAACCAACCGTTTAATGTATTAGAAGACGACTACAATACAAAGAACGTTATATTAAATAAAGAAATGACAGGAAAGTGTTGTATAATTGCTATATTCTATTCAAAATTTATTTTTCACACTAAATCTCTTAGTTTCGTTATTGTTTTACTTTATATATTATCTCTACGTAAATAGAACCTTTTATGATAGGCTGTCCATTAAAAAATATAGTTATATTATAGTTAGTTATAGTATTAGTTTTAGGGTAGGCATCTCATTTTCTTTTACACTATTATTTTTATAAGGAAGGTTAATACAGCAGTTATTTTTACTGAAATTCGCCTTCCGGTTGCTACAATTACTAGTATTTTTATCATTGTTTTCTTTTTTTTTATATTGTATTGTATTGTATAGCAATAAAGTCAATTTATTATTATTATTATTATTATTATCCCAAGCTTGTATCTTCCACTCGGTAGAAATGGAGGAAATTTCTCAGCATCTAGCACATAATTATTCATAGCATAATAACTAACCTAAAAGACAGAACATCGTATGCCTACTTACATTCAGTTTGCAATATTAGTTACCTTCTTAATTGGACAGTAAGTTAAATTGCCTCTTAAAACCTCGAGTCCGAGTCCGAACCTGTCCTTTCTTAGCGCGTCGCATATTTTCAAATCAAAGTCGAATATCTTATGATGAAAAAGATTATTCGAAAACCTAAACCCTTTCAAGTTCAACTAAAATAAATTGTATTTATCATCTCAGTTGATAATTAGAGATATCGTTTAGGCGGATACTTGACTACAAAGATTCTTTGATAAAAACTTTTGAGAAAAGAAGATACTTATATAAAATATATCTTTTAAAAAATTCTTTATCATAACGTTTCATCCAATATTTTATAAATTTGACATGATGGTATAACCTAGAAAATTAAAATTATTTCTTATTTCCGCTCTCGCACCCACTTATTTTTTTGCGGTGTTTTCAACAGCCTGGTAAAGCAAATATTATAAACTTTATTGATAGAATTGCAACATACATACGCAATTGTTCGTACTTGCTCTTAAAATATTTAATTCCAATTTTGAAAATTACAAAATCTACAATTAATTCCTGGGAATTTATCCCAGAATTGTTTAAATATTATAATAGTAAATGGGGTAAGGAATATGTGACATCCACCGAAAGCGTTCCCAAATTAATTAGCCGAATCCATGCACGGTGGAATCAGCTGATTAGCAGTTGATTAATGGTAGTGTGACGATAACCACACTTTTGATTGTCAATTATCTTTTGTTAAAGAAGTTTAAAAGATTTACAAAAGATATCTCTCAAAGATCTTTTATAGTATAATACTCACTTTATAGGTATGAATGCTCACCTTAAACGTATCTCCGTCAAACTCTACTAAACTTCGTCCTGACAACGAAAAAGCTCTGTAGGTACGATTTGGTTTTACGTTTTCTACCTTAAAGTATTCAAAGGCGCTGCTGTTGTAATAGTTTACTTTTATAAAGTCTTGTTTAACTATATAATCATCTTGCTTAAACTAAAACCAAGTATGAAAATAATAGGCACTTGTTTAGAAACAAGCATACCGTTAGAATTAAAGGACTGAAACACACAATTGTTAGCACTAAGACGGTTCGACACATTTTGAATTTAATATTCCTAACTAGATATATGTACATCATTCAATTAAATAAACAAATAGATAATTTCAATGCGTCATTAGAGTTATTTGTCTGGCATTGAAACATATATTTAAAAATAAAGGCAGTAGTGTTTTGTTTTTGAATATGAGATGTTCTGGAAATAATATTCTATCATTTTCACTTATATCACATTTAAATCGAAATAAATTTCCTGTGACCTCTGTAGTAGGTACATAAAATACAATATAAATACACGTATAGAAACTACTCAGATATACCCTGCCTGTAAATCTTCATTCTATCAGGGAATTTGATTCCGCCGATCAAGAGTGCTGCTGGCTGAACTGTGTAGTATTAATTTCGGTTTGATGTTACGTTAGTTAATGGACTCAAATTTAGTGCAAAGAGAAACATACTTTATATTGATTCCATGCTGAATACGTACTATTCAACATTTACATCAGAAGTTCTTACATTAACAACTTGGTGAACAGCTTAAACTGTGAATTGTTGGAATATGCAGAAGATTTAAACTTTTTTACAACCATTGTGAACATTGTGGATGGCATACACCTTCAAATTAATATTTTGTTTATGGTCACTTAGTTGGGGAATTTACTTCTTTCCTGTGCATATTTCAATGTCACAGTGTGTAACGCACATTCTTCAGATTACTTACGTCTTCCTACACCTAGAACCAAATTTTTAGTCAAGTCTTTCACTCTTTCACCTTTCACGTGGTGAGAAACTGCAACTAATTCTACAAACAATGATTGAAATACTTATTTTTGTTTTTCTTTACATTTAAATAACATCTTTGTATAAATATACTACACATGTAAATACTAAGCAGAAACTCTTCTCTCCTTTTTATTCAGGCAACCTATTTGCTTTCACATTTACGTATCTTGCTTTTTTTAGATTTTCCCAAATATGTAGTGTACTACTGTTGCGAAAATATGGCATTAATTACTGTTGTGTGAACTAGTGTTCCTAACGAGCGATTTTTACACTGGGTTATATCAAATGAAAGATCGATCATTCATTGGCTTATCTAGTATTGGAAAAGGTAAAGATTCCGAAATACGTGTCTATATAATACGTATTGCTGTAGACTGGCACCCCGGGTTTCGGAAATTCAAATGTGTATTTTTATTTATTCCTAATCAGCCTTGTCAAAACAATGATAGAGTTTCCGCTGTTCTAAATTTTATTAAGAATTTTTATTTAATTGTTTGTTTCATTTCTTTTGGCCAGTTGTATATATTTAAAATCATTTATTTGTACATTTTGCGTACTCCCGTATTGGTTAGTTTATTTGTTAGAGTTTTTGAGTTGCGCTCTGTGTTGAACGCACGATTTGTATATTTCATATATATGCGGGAGGCCTTGAAAAGGGCAGGCAGTTCGTTGAAAGTTTTCGCTGTAAGTAGAGTTGTTTATTTTCTTATTGCCGCTGAGGTAAATTCATTTTTAATTTTTAATGTTGCTCGGTTTTGATTGATTAGCTTTCAAGGAACTCACATAATTAATTATTGCTGTATTGTTTAATTGTGTACACATTTTGGATGTTAGATCAGTAATTATTGTAAAAACGTTCTAGAGGATTCCGCGAAAGTGTGTTAAATTTATCCGTTTTCTTTTTAATTGTTTTGTATTTTTGTTAATCACCTCGGGAAGGTGAAGTGAAGCTTTGAGCTATTAAAATTTAAATTTCAATGTAAATTGTATCTATTTCTCCACGTGTAAATTATAGTTTAGATTTTCATGACCGCGTGGATGATTTTTTATGAAATTCCTTCTAGAACGAATCTTCCATTTTGTTTGTTAAAGGAGTTTAAATCGTCCTTTGTCATATTAAATTCTTGCAGTTTTTGTTTGTCCAGAATCATAAATTCAAGGTTCATTTTCTGCATCATCATTATTGTAATTAAATGTTTTTTTTTTCTTTTTTTTTAAAAATAAACTTAATGATTGTAAATATCATTTTAAAATCACTAGTTCTTTTATTTTTGGTTTTGCCAGTTCTATTTTTGGGGATTTAAAAGAAAGTCTAATTTTACAATCGCCCACTTTAACTTTTTTAGAAGCTACCTTGAGATTTAAGTATCTCTGGCACCCTTTTGGATTCATTTTTGCTGAGCTAGCTAAATTAATTTTGTCATTTTTAATTTCTCTTTATTTTTATGCTTGGACCATCAGTTCACAGCATAATTTTTGGCAATCCCAACGTGTGGCGCGATATGATTGTAATTGTAATTAGTAAGATTAGGATCCCGTGTTTTGAATTTGTGAGAATTTCTCGTTGCGTTGACAAGGCTGACCGTGTGCGTTTTATAAACTTTTTATATACACCGCTGCGAGTATGAAGATGGACAGGACCACGAGGGATCAGGAAGTGGACGTTCCTGGAGACCAGAGTTGGCGGAGCCAAGGAACTCATGGCAGGAAGGAGTCGGTTGTGGCAGGACAAAAGGGAAGGATCGACGAAAAGGAAATTGTGGCAGGAACAAAGGGAAGGATGGACGAAAAGGATATTCAGGGAGACAGTTTTAAGGAAAGTATTAGTAGTATGTATGAGATGATGGCAATGATGAAACAAATGATACAGAATTATGACAGAAGTATTGAGAAAATGGATGGATGTTTGAAAAAAGATTACCGTGTTGTTGATAAAGAAAAAAGAGATTCAGACGGAAGGGGATAAAATCAATCGGGGTTCAGATACTTCTAATGAGGAGAAAGTTGATGATAATGCTGTTAAATTGAGTAAAGAAAGGGAAGTTGAAGTTGTTGTTGATTTAGATAAAGAAAGGGAAGATAAAGTTGATGAAGTTGTTGATGATTTAGATAAAGAAAGGGAAGATAAAGTTGATGAAAATGTTGATGTTTTGAATAAAGAAAGGGAAGAGAAAGTTGTTGATGATTTAGGTAGAGAAAGGGAAAATAATATTAATAGTTTAGGTAGAGAAGAGGAAAATGATGATGAAAATGTTGATGATGAAATTGATGATGTTGAAATAATGGAAAATTATGATGAAAATGTTGATGATGAAAAGGATGATGAAAAAATGAAATATTGTGATGATAGTTTTAAGTTTGAAATACAAGGTTGCGGAAAAGTTAGAGGTGATGATATACAAGGTAGCGAAAAAGTTGTTGGAGATGTTGGATCCGAAGAGGATGTCGAGGTTGAGGTTTTTGGTGAGTTAGAGGTAGAGAAAGAAGAAGTCAACAATTCCCAAGAAGAATTCCCAGAAGTAATCAACAATTCCCAAGGAGAATTCCCAGAAGTAATCAACCATTCCCAAGAAGAATTCCCAGAAGTAGTCAACTATTCTGAAGAAGAATTCCCAGAAGAAGTTATCAATTCCCACATCGAATCCCCAGATGTCGAAAATCAAATTGAAAGCAATCATAATGAGAAGAATGAAGTTGAAATCAATTCGAATGAGAAGTTTGAAGTTGAAGTCAAGGAAATTTTCAACCAGCATGTATCCTTCGAAAATAAGTTGCCCATTATTGTCGTTGATGCCGAACACTCTCTTCAGATCAAGTCAAACCCTGTCAAATTTAAGAATCCCATTCCTGAAGCCATGTTGGAGCACAATTTAAAAGAATGTTTCTGTTTTTTGAGTTATCCTTCTGGAGTTACAAGCGAGAGGTACATCCATGGAGTGGAGAAGTTCTTCATGATGCAGACCCACCACTGCCACACCGACTGCCACATCGTCTGCCATACCGACTGCTATGCCGATTGCTGTTCGACATTGGATCAACCGGATGGTATGTTGGACACTCCCACCACGACTCCGGGTAGTTTTCAATCACCGGAAGTGACGTTTTCACCCCTGTGTGCGGAGATACGGTATTGTTCGTTTGGTGCGGGAAACTTTAGAATATTAATTTTTCGTGTGCGTACAATTTTTAAGGAGAAACACTCAATTTTCTCCGAAACTTTCGTTTTCCCCTTAACAATTGGGAGATGTGCTGTAGACTGGCACCCCGGGTTTCGGAAATTCAAATGTGTATTTTTATTTATTCCTAATCAGCCTTGTCAAAACAATGATAGAGTTTCCGCTGTTCTAAATTTTATTAAGAATTTTTATTTAATTGTTTGTTTCATTTCTTTTGGCCAGTTGTATATATTTAAAATCATTTATTTGTACATTTTGCGTACTCCCGTATTGGTTAGTTTATTTGTTAGAGTTTTTGAGTTGCGCTCTGTGTTGAACGCACGATTTGTATATTTCATATATATGCGGGAGGCCTTGAAAAGGGCAGGCAGTTCGTTGAAAGTTTTCGCTGTAAGTAGAGTTGTTTATTTTCTTATTGCCGCTGAGGTAAATTCATTTTTAATTTTTAATGTTGCTCGGTTTTGATTGATTAGCTTTCAAGGAACTCACATAATTAATTATTGCTGTATTGTTTAATTGTGTACACATTTTGGATGTTAGATCAGTAATTATTGTAAAAACGTTCTAGAGGATTCCGCGAAATTGTGTTAAATTTATCCGTTTTCTTTTTAATTGTTTTGTATTTTTGTTAATCACCTCGGGGAAGGTGAAGTGAAGCTTTGAGCTATTAAAATTTAAATTTCAATGTAAATTGTATCTATTTCTCCACGTGTAAATTATAGTTTAGATTTCATGACCGCGTGGATGATTTTTTATGAAATTCCTTCTAGAACGAATCTTCCATTTTGTTTGTTAAAGGAGTTTAAATCGTCCTTTGTCATATTAAATTCTTGCAGTTTTTGTTTGTCCAGAATCATAAATTCAAGGTTCATTTTCTGCATCATCATTATTGTAATTAAATGTTTTTTTTTTCTTTTTTTTTAAAAAATAAACTTAATGATTGTAAATATCATTTTAAAATCACTAGTTCTTTTATTTTTGGTTTTGCCAGTTCTATTTTTGGGGATTTAAAAGAAAGTCTAATTTTACAATCGCCCACTTTAACTTTTTTAGAAGCTACCTTGAGATTTAAGTATCTCTGGCACCCTTTTGAATTCATTTTTGCTGAGCTAGCTAAATTAATTTTGTCATTTTTAATTTCTCTTTATTTTTATGCTTGGACCATCAGTTCACAGCAGTATGTAATAATTGGCCGCATGTTTCACAAAACCTTTATCGCGCAAAAAGTTTATATACAACGCTCATTAATCATTTACTTGCTCAGGAACATACTATGTACATAGGTATTTTATAGTTCCGAATTCTCGGTAAGCTAATGAACGATCGATAATTCATTTGATATAATCTAGTGCAAGAATCTCTCGTTAGGCACATCACTATTAGTTACTATTATTTGGATGCTAAAAAAACCGAAATGCATTTCCTAAACAGTAATAACCCTGTGTGTCGAACGATCTAGTATACACATATACACACACGCGTAACCGCCAACAAATTGGCAACTCCTATTACACGTGTAAAGCCCGACCCCTAACGTAAGTTTATCAGCATGGTATATTCAAAACGATAGTTGCACTTGGAACATATTTTTGTGTGCAGCTAATAGCATAGTTTTACCAGCCTCTGCACAATTTCTAATCTGATAACCTAATTACATATTTGACTGAGTGTTTTTATGGAGTAAATTAACTCTAATAGCACACTTGAAATCTTTTTAGTGTCTAGTCTATCAACGTGATGGATTTTTGATGAGCAAAAAAAAATTAAGAAGCAGAATTTGTTTAATACTTGTACTAAAAGAGGAGCAATAGTTTAAAAATAATGGAGAAGCAGTATAATAGAAATGAAATGACCAAGAAAAGGAAAAGGGATAAGATAAGTATTATTATTATTAATTATACACGGCAAACAGGAAATATTTAAGGGATAAAAAGACAATAGTTTGTAGTCGAAACGTTGCTTGAAGATAGATATAACAAAAAAAAAGTACATTAAACTTTCTGCTGACTTAGGCGTTTCTTCCCATTACTGTACCTGCCAACCTTATACTGACAACAGTTATTCCTTTATTCAAAATCCAAAACACTTTGTATATAAATCAGTCATCAATCACCCAGTTTTCAAGAACTATTATTGATTATGTTTGTTCAAATTTATAATCAGACTTCTTCTACTGTTGCGCTATTAAATCTCTTGCTGCGGTGCGAAGTCAAAAGTATTGGAGAAAGTTGTTGATTCAAGACTTGGCTTTAGGCCTGGAGTGAACACCACAGATGATGTTTACGATTTCTTATATCATATATTCCAGAATATTAATAATAAACAAATGACTGTCACTATATTCCGCGACCTATCTAAAGCCTTCGATTGTGTTTCCCACTCTATTCTTCTTTGCAAACTTGAAAGGTAGGGCTTTAGAGGTAAAGTTAATCGCTTTCACTCATACTTCTCAATTCAAAAGTTAACAGTGTCGTGTGTGGTGTGCCACAGAGGCCGGTGCTAGGGCCGACATTATTTTTAATATTTATTGATGACACCCCACATGTTGCCCGCCAATTACACACGGTTCTTTTCGCTGACGATACTTCTCTTACGTGGCATGTCTGCTAGTCATGAGGATTCGGAGAATCTAGTAAATACTAACTTTTCTAAAGTCCACGAATGGTTTGGTGCGAATAAGATCATCCTTAACACTAATAAAACTAAATTGTTACTTTATAAATATCAAATTAATATAAACATATTTATTAATAACATCTCCTTTTGCCCTCCTCCGTGGTTAAATTTTTGGGAGTTGTTGTGGATGTCGGCTTGGGATGAGTCGGACACCTGCAGCAGCTGTCTAGGAGCTTATCATCCTCTTGCTATTCTCTTAGAGCCATAAGGCAAATCTTGGTGAGCATATTTCAAGGACAGTATACTTTGCTCTGTTTGAGTCACGCATGAGGTATTCTCTTTCTTGCTGGAGTTTCATTTCTACAACGAACTTATTAGATGTTTTCAAATTGCAAAAGCGGGCAGTGCGCGTGGTCGATGGGGTGAACGGCAGGGCCCATTTTATACCTTTAATTATCTATGAGTCATTCAGAGTTTTGTATAAACATAGAAATAATCATGCTTATCAGTTGGACATTCATTCTTATAATACCGTGCAATAATATTAATCTGCCGAAGACAGATACTATTCTTTGTAAAAATGCCCTTAACTACATGGGTTCCTATCTCTTGAATAAGCTTCCTTTCTTCATAGTAGATTCTTCTAATTTAAAAGCAATTGGTAATAAATTGAAGGCTGCATTGCTGGAGCAAATATT
Source organism: Protaetia brevitarsis (assembly GCA_004143645.1). Classification (NCBI taxonomy): domain Eukaryota; kingdom Metazoa; phylum Arthropoda; class Insecta; order Coleoptera; family Scarabaeidae; genus Protaetia; species Protaetia brevitarsis. The sequence continues at coordinate 1,020,157 of RXPK01000200.1, forward strand.
TTACGCATTTGACGAATTTATTATTATAAATTTTGAGCCGTTTCCTCGTTGTGAACGACATTTGAGAAGTTACTTGTTTATTTGTATCTCTTGTGTACACTTTTGCATTTTTTATTTAATACTACCGATTAAACAAGTAGTAATTTGGACAATCCAAGTTATTCAAAAAACTCTCAACGTAATCTACCATAAACCCCCGAAGGCATGATAGTGCCCTACGTTACTTTTGCAAGTGATGGTGCATGTAACGTTCCTAATACCAATTTTAATACCTCTTTACTTAGGAGCAACAAGCATTCAACATTTACCTTAAGCTACAAAACTAACAGGATTTCTCAAATAAAGTAATGACAGGAAAGTGTTACACGATTACTATATTGTATTCAAAATATTTGTTCACAATAAATATGTTAATTTCGTGACTGTTTTACTTTATATATTATTTCTAGGTACAGGTTACCTTTTACAACAGTGTATCCATTAAAAAATATAGTTAATCCAAGCTTGTATCTTCCACCCGGTAGGAATGGTGGAAATTTCTGACCATCTAGTGCATAATTACTAACAGTGTAATAACCCTAAAAGACAAAACATCGTATGAGTACCTTCATTCAGTTTGCAATATTAGCTACCTTCTTAACTGGACAGTAAGTTAAATTGCCTCTTATCAACCCACCGAGTCCGAACATGTCCCTTCTTAATGCGTCGCATATTTTCACATCATAGTCGAATATCTTATGACGAAAGACATTGTTCGAAAACCTAAACCCTTTCATGTTCAACTGAAATTGTATTTAATATCTTAGTTGATAACTAGAGATATCTTTTGGCGGATACTAGATTATAAAAGTTCTATGACAAAGATATTTTTGTGAAAGATATCTTTTAAAAAATTCCTTATCATAGTTTTCATCCAATATTTTATAAAAAGATATTTGACATGACGCTATATCCCAGAAAAATGAAATTATTTCTTTTTTTCGCTCTCGCACCTACTTATTTATGCGGTTTTTTCAGTAGATTAACAAAGTTAATATTATAAACTTTAATAACATAATTGCAACTTATTCTGTTCGTGCTTGTTCTTAAAATATTTAATTCCAATGATTTTGAAAATTACCAAAATCTACTATTCATTCCTGGTGATTTATCCAAGAATTGCTTAAATATAATAATAGTAGATGGAGCAAGAAACATGTGACATACACCGAAAACATTCGTAAATTAATTAGCCGAATCCATTCATGACGGAATCAGCTGATTAGCAGTTGATTAATGGTAGTATGACGATAGCGACACTTTTGATTGTCAATTATCTTTTGTTAAAGAAGTTTAAAAGTTTTATAAAAGAACGTCAATGAGCTTTTATTGTATAATACTCGCTCTATAGGTATGAATGCTAACCTTAAACGTATCTCCGTCAAAGTCTACTAAACTTCGCCCTGACAACGTATAAGCTCGATAGGTACGATTTGGTTTTACGTTTTCTACCTTAAAGTATTCCAAGGTGCTGCTGTTGTAATAGTTTACTTTTATAAATTCCTGTTTAACTATATAATCATCTTGCGTAAACTGAAACCAAGTATGAAAGTAATAAGCACTTATTTGTCAGCAAGCATACCGTTAGAATTAAAGGACTGAAACACACAAGTGTTAGCACTAAGACGATTCGATACATTTTGAATTTAATATTCCTAACTGGACTTTAGCATTTCAACATTTTGTACAATATACACAAATAGGTAATTACAATGCGCAATTAGAGTTATTTGTCTGGCATTGAAACATATATTTAAAAAGCAAGCGGCAGTGTTTTGGTTTTATTTGCATGAGATGTCCTATTATTTTCACTTACTTCATATTTCAATCTAAATAGATTATCTGTAACCTGTGTACAAAAAATACAATACAAATATACATACAAATGCAGATATACCCTGCCTGTAAATCTTCATTCTACCAGGGAATTTGATTCTCCCGATCAAAAATGCTGTTAGCAAAACTGAGGAGTATTGATTTCGGTTTGGTGTTACTTTAGTTGATGGACTCAAATTTAGTGGATAGAGAAACATACTTCTTATAGATTCCATCTTGTATATCACATTTCAATCTTTATATAAGCAGATCAACAACTTTGTAAATAGCTTAAACTGTGAATTGTTGGAATATGCAATAGGTTTACATCTTTTTATTAGTATTATGAATGTCGTGGACGGCATACACCTTCAAATTAATATTTTGTTTATTGTCACTTAGTATTTGTTGGTGAATTCACTTCTTGTCTCTGCATATTTCAATGTCACGGTGTGTAACGCACATTCTTCAGATTACTTACGTCTTCCTACACCTAGAACCAAATTTCTGGTCAAGTATCTCCCTCTTTCATGTTTCACGTGGTGAGAAACTGGAACTAATTCCACAAACAACGCTTGAAATACTTATTTTTGTTTTTCTTTACATTTAAATACCATCTTCGATCGTCATAAACGTAGTCATTGTAAAGTCACGGATCTATTATTCTGTCGTGTTATTATTATTTGAGGTTATATTTCATTTTGTGTTTTGTATATATACTACACATGTAAATACTAAGCAGAAACTCTTCTCTCCTTTTTATCCAGGCAACCTACTTGCTTTCACATTTACGTATTTTGCTTTTTTTAGGTTTTCCCAAATATGTAGTGTACTATTGTTGCGAAAATATGGCATTAATTACTGTTGTGTGAACTGGTGTTCCTGACGAGCGATTTTTGCACTCGGTTATATCAAATGAAAGATCGATCATTCATTGGCTTATCTAATATTCGGAAACGCAAAGATTCCGAAATACGTGTCTATATAATACATATGTAATAATTGGCCGCATGTTTCACAAAACCTTTGTCGCGCAAAAAGTTATATACAACGCTCATTAATCATTTACTCGCTCAAGGACATACTATGTACATAGGTATTATATAGACGCATAGAGCGTCTATTAGTTTTCGGAATCTTTGCTCTGCCGAGTTCCGAATTCTCGGTAAGCTAATGAACGATCGATATTTCATTTGATATGATCTAGTGCAAGAATCTCTCGTTAGGGACATCACTATTAATTACTATTATTTGGATGCCAAGAAAACCGAAATGCATTTCCTAAACAGTAATAACCCTATGTATCGAGCGACCTAGTATACACATATACACACACGCGTAACCGCCAACAAATTGGCAACTCCTATTACACGGGTAATGCCCGACCCCAAACGTAAGTTTACCAGCATGGTACATTGAAAATAATAGTTATACTTGCAACATATTTTTGTGTGCAGCCAATAACATAATTTTACCAGCTTTTGCACAATTTCTAATCTGATAACCTAATTACATATTTGACTGAGTGTCTTTATGGAGTAAATTAATCTAGTGGCACACTTATTTAGTGTCTAGTCTATCAATGTGATGGATCTTTGATGAGCAAAAAAAATAAGAAGCAGAATTTGTTTAATACTTGTGCTAAAGGAGGAGCAATAGTATGGAAAATTGGAAAAGCAGTGAAGTGAGTATTATTATTATTAATTATACACGGCAAACAGAAAATATTTAAGGGGTAATATAGGCAATATTTAAAGGCTCTTTTATTCCAGAACAAACGAAACATACTAATAAAAGAATATTACATCTTAACAATCGCGTCCTGGAGCTGCTTCTGGTAGACGTTCGCCCTCACTCGCAAGGAGCTCCTGCAGATGCCTTCTATAAATGGCTGCAAGGTAATCCTACCACACTCATAGCACGTGCCATCATTAAATTCTTTTCTAAATTAACTTCTTTAGTGACTTCAACTCTTCGAAATTATATAATTACTCCAAAACCCATGAATCGAAAATTTCTTTGCGTTCTATTGTTAGTACAAGACACTCTTCCGTTGAATAAACTATACTTAAATTATAGTCGTCTTGAAACTATCATGTTCATTCAATTTACCGCTAGCTCGAAAAAGACAATAATTTGTAGTCGAAACGTTGCTTAAAGATAGATATAACAAAAAAAGTACATTAAACCTTCAGCTGAATTAGGCGTTTCTTTCCATTACTGTACTTGCCAACCTTATACTGACAACAGTTATTCCTTTATTCAAAATCCAAAACACTTACTGTATATAAATCATTCATCAATCACCCAGTTTTCAAGAACTATTATTGATTATGTTTGTTCTAATTAGGAATCAGATTTCTTCTACTGCTGTGCTAAATCTCCTGCTGCGGCGCGAAGTCCCAAATATTGGAGGAAGTTGCTGATTCAAGAGTTAGGAAGTTCTTAAAAACAGAAGGTTTGCTTTCTAGTTGCCAATATGGTTTTAAGCATGGAGTGTCCACCGCTGCTTATGATTTCTTACATAATATATTGAGGAAAATTTTAATAACTTTTACGATACTTTTTACTATCATTTTGACAATGCATTTCCCTTAGTCAAATTAAGAACAAATAAACATAGAAACCCCTGGATCACCCATGAAATCCGAATTCAGTCGGATAAATTACGCAATGCGCATAGGTTGTTGTTATTTCATGTTATTTCAAAGGATCAATACAATAAATTAAAAGAGAATTATTATAAATTACTCACTTTAACAAAAAAATTATGATAATTTACTTCTAAATTCTAGAAACAAGTCCAGATGTGCCTGGAAAATCATCAATCGTGAGATCCAGTAAAAATCCAGTAAAAATACCTTATTAAAGAAAGACAACAAATTAGTTGAAGATCCTTATGAGCTATGTGAACTGTTTAAAAGTCACTTTGCTATCTCTGATGTGTCATCTGTTAACGCATACAATAATAATAACGTATGCGATTCCTCGGCATCGTTTTATTTGTTCCCTTGCACCATAAGTGAGGTATTCAATGTCATTATTTATGTTTGCAGAAAGCGGTCTGCTGGTATGGATGGGATCCCGTGTGATATTTTAAAAGATGTTGCCCAGTATATATCGATCCCACTGTCATTTATAATAAATAATTCACCGGTGTGAACTTGGCAAGCAACTTTATTAAAAAAAAATAAACATAGTGCGGTTCGATTGTACTTCGTTTGTACCCGTTTGTGCCACCATCAGTTTCGTTTGTACCTCAAAGGTTAAAAAAATAGAAAGGGTTAAAAAAAAATTCAGCAAGCAAGTACAAGTTATTCAAAAACGGACAACATCAATCGAAAGAACATCGTTTGTACCCCCATTTAAATCGTTTGTACTTCCACCAAACCGGAAGTAGAAACATTTGAAAATAAGAAAGTTGGCGAGAGAAATTTCGCTAAATCTTGAGATATCGGAAAACGGCCAACGCTATTCAAAAGAGCATCGTTTGTACCCGTTTGTACCTCTTTTTACATCGTTTGTACTTCAATCAAACCGGAAGTAGTGAAAATTCAAAATGTGTCAAAGAGAAAAATTTGGCAATTTTTGAAGATATCAAAAAACGGCCAAGGCTATTCGAAAGAGCATCGTTTGTACCTCTTTTTACATCGTTTGTACTTCAACCAAACCGGAAGTAGTGAAAATTCAAAAGAAGAGAGAAATTTGGCTATTTTTGAAGATATCAAATCAACAGATAATCATTTATCTTGGGATAGTCATGCGTCCCAATTATGCTCTAAACTATGTTCACTTTCATATGCCATATATAGATTGCGAGGTACTGTATCGTTGGAGGGACTGTTCATGTTCTACCACGCGAATATTTGTTCCAGATTGCGGTATGCCCTTTTTTGTCTTTGCCATGCCTCTTTATTTATGAATGTGAGGTGTTCACTCATAAAAACAAAAAACTGTTTTCTTTTAATAATAACTTTAATACTGCGTATGATACCAGATATAACGATGACTGTGCCGTACCAACTCATAGAATTGCGCTCTTTGAAAAAAGTCCGAGGTTTATGTGCGTCAAGATTTATAATAAACTACCAAAAAATGTTAGAAATTTGGAAACTCATGGGTTTAAAAATTACTTAAAAGAATATCTGAAGCACAAATGTTATTGTATGCGTGTCGGAGTTTCTGGAACAGTCAGTTTGGGAGTGTTGAATTTGAATACGTTTTTTTATGTATAAACTTATGTTACGTGTTTTAATATAATTTTATGTATTTTATTGTATATTTTGTCTTGGCGCAACCCATATCTCTTTAGATCCAGCGGCTAATAAAATTATTATTATTATTCCAGAATATTAATAATAAACAAATGACTGTCACTATATTCCGCGACCTATCTAAATCCTTCGATTGTGTTTTCCACTCTTTTCTTCTTTGCAAACTTGAAAGGTAGGGCGTTAGGGGTAAAGTTAATCGCTTTCACTCATACTTCTTAATTCAAAAATTAACAGAGTCGTGTGTGGTGTGCCACAGAGCCCGGTGCTGGGGCCAACATTATTTTTAATATTTATTGATGACACGTCACATGTTGCCCGCCAATCACACATGGTTCTTTTCGCTGACGATACTTCTCTTACGTGGCATGTCTCTAATCATGAGAATTTTGAGAATCTAGTAAATACTGACTTTTCTAAAGTCCACGAATGGTTTGGTGCGAATAAGATCATCCACCTGTCTAGGACCTTATCATCCTCTTGCTATGCTCTTAGAGCCATAAGACAGAATCTTGGTGAGCATATTTCAAGGACAGTATACTTTGCTCTGTTGGAGTCACGCATGAGGTATTGTCTTTCTTGCTGGGGTATCATTTCTACAACGAACTTATTAGATGTTTTCAAATTGCAAAAGCGGGCAGTGCGCGTGGTCGATGGGGTGAACGGCAGGGCCCACTGTCGGCTCTTGTTTATTTCGCTTAAAATTTAACTTTATACCTTTAATTATCTATGAGTCATTCAGTGTTGTGTATAAACATAAAATAATCATGCTTATTGGTTGGACATTCGTTCTTATAATACCGTGCAATCATATTAATCTGCCGAAGACAGATACCATTCTTTGTAAAAATGCCCTTAACTACATGGGTTTCTATCTCTTGAATAAGCTTCCTGCCTTCATAGTGGATTCTCCTAATTTAAAAGCACTTCGTAATAAATTGAAGGCTGTATTGCTGGAGCAAATATTTTACGCATTTGAGGAATTTATTATTATAAATTTTGTATCTAACTATATCCGATATCATTAGCAACATGGTGAAAGCTTACCTTAACTTATTTACAACTTGCTTCATAACAGGTAGAATTATTTCCGTTGATAAGAAGGGTACTACAGAGTGCATGCATAATTATCGGCCAATTATGATTTTATCCTCTGTATGTAAAATCATTGAAAGGTAGTTTTTAGTAGAGTATATGATTTTTTTGTGCAAATACGAAATACTTTCTTTTGAATAGCATGGTTTCCGGAAAGGCCGATCTACTAATACTGCTACGCTCCAGTTTATTGATGAATTTTACCAAAATTTAGATGCAAATAATCAAACGAACAATTGACATGTTTATGGACCTTAGTGAAGCATTTGATTTAGATGATCATTCACTTCTGCTTAAGAAACTACTGGGTTACGGCTTGTGAGGAATCATTCACAAATGGTTCTTCTAGTATCTTAATGATCGACAGCAAATAGTGCAGATAGCCGGTGCAACATTCTCTCTGTTGCAGGTTCGTATGACGTGTACCTCAAGGGTCGTTTCTTTGTCCTTTCCTTTTTTTTAATATTTATCAATGAGCTGCCAAACGTATATGATAGTAGTAGCTTAATGCTATTTACGCAGGACGTTTCTTATTTGTGCGCAAAGAACAACATCATACGTTGAATATAGTCAGCGTTATGTTGACTAGGTTCAGCACTTGTTAAGTTATTAACATTAAGTTATGTTTGAATCTAATGTAGCACATGTAGCAGGCGTTAACGAATCCAAGTTAGAAATGTTGCCAATAACAATACATAATTATTGTGTAATGATTATGTATTTTTCTACATTATTATATTTGCTAATTTTACCAATATAATATCTACAAATATGTTCTACATTTAATGCATTTATTAGCGCATCAGCCCAAAATTTAGTGCTTACTCCAAATAATATTGCGAATTTATGTTCTATATAATCAGAACATATTTGTAGATATTATATTGGTAAAATTATATCTTTGACACATAATGAGTTTCTAACATCTTAGACTCACACAGTATTATTTACAATAATTATGTATATAATTATAGTACAATGGTATAGTTTGATCGTAATACCTATTTTAAGATCTACACAGGTGTTTTTATCGAACAGTGGTAATATTTGTTTTGTTCTACTGTAATACATTTTAATTACACTCACAAAATACAATACCCAGAAGTACACTTTATTTCGTGGTTATGTATGAACATGTTAGGTACACGTACGACGTAAAAGGACCAATCTTCAATTCGCATATTTCAGATATCTATGTTAATAATGGCAAATGTCCAAACATTAGCCATTTTATTATTGTACTTTGGCCCATTAAGAACTTTTATATATCAATACACTCTAAAAAATTTGCATAATTTTACCCATGAGTTACAGTAAAATTACCTGCATTAACCCAGAAAATCTACAGCGATATTTGGTGTACTTTAAAAATTCCTTATTCATTGATGGGATCTTAAGGCGATAGTCTCGATGTAAAATTAGACAAGATGTTGGGGAATTTTTCCATGAAAACCTAAATTTTAGGGCCTGGACGTAAATTTCCTTGAGCTTTGGGCAGAATTGCAAGTACTCGAAGTAATACTACCGCCAAATAATTTATGACGGTATTACAATACCCAGTGATGACATATTAAAACAGTAAAATTAAAATATTTATATTTGTCGTTTGTGTTTCCAATGCCGAAAATATCGAGGTTTTCTCTGGTTCTTTGAGAGAATAGATTAACAACTATTCACAATACAACAATAGCATTTTCGAAGAAAAATACTCTTAGAGTTTGATAAATTTCAAAGTGCTTGTATTTTTACTACATAATCCTAGAACAGCCCAATAATTTTACGGACACAAGAATACTAGAAAGTGTAAATTTCCAGGTGGTTATGAAATTTGTAAGTGTTGTTTAATTTTACTGAGGCTCCAACAAGCTTAGTCGTAAAATTGATGGTAACAAAGTTGCCATGCATAGAATAACACGTCGATTTGAATCGAAATTTTTAAAAAATACAGGCCGTTCCATTTAAAAATAAAAACTTAGGAATACTACCGGTTAAAAAGTTAATAGTTTGGACAATCCAAGTTATTCAAAAAAACTCTCAACGTAATCTACCATAAGCCTCCAAAAATTTGAATTTCTATCAAAAATAAAAATAAAAAAATAAGTTACAGAGTGTATCAACTTCCCATTGTCACCCGGATATCATCATTTGATATCATGATAATGTCCTACGTTATTTTTACACGTGATGGTATATGTAACGTTCCTAATATCAATTTTAATACCTCTCTACTTAGGAGAAACATGCATTCAACATTTACCTTAAGCTACAAAACTAACAGGATTTCTCAAATAAAGTAATGACAAGAGAGTGTTGCATGATTACTATATTGTATTCAAAATATTTTTTTCACAATAAATCTGTTAATTTCGTCATTGTTTTACTTTATATGTTATTTCTAGGTACAGGAACCTTTAGGACAGTGTATCCATTAAAAAATATAGTTAATCCAACCTTGTATCTTCCACCCGGTAGAAATGGTGGAAATTTCTGACCAACTACCGCATAATTATTTATAGCGTAATAACCCTAAAAGATAAAACATCGTATACCTACTTACATTCAGTTTGCAATACTAGCTACCTTCTTAATTGGACAGTAAGTTAAATTGCCTTTTGTCATTTCACCGAGTCCGAGCATATCCTTTCTTAATGCCTCACATACTTTCAAATCAAAGTCGAATATCTTATGATGAAACAGATTATTCGAAAACCTAAACCCCTTGACGTTGAACTGAAATTGTATTTATCATATCATTTGACAAGTAGAAATATCTTTTAGACGGATAGTTGACTATAAAAATTCTTTGACAAAGATATTTTTGTAAAAGATATCTTTTAAAAAATTCCTTATCATAGTTAGCGTTTTCATCCAATATTTTATAAAAGATATTTGCCATGACGCTATAACCTAGAAAATTGAAATTATTTCTTTTTTGCGCTCTGGCACCTACCTATTTTTTCCAGTCTCTTCAGTAGCTTAGCAAAGTGAATATTATTAACTTTATTAATAGGATTGCATATTCTGTTCGTGCTTGTTCTTAAAATATTTAATTCCAATGATTTTCAAAATTACCAAAATCTACTATTCATTCCTGGTGATTTATCCAAGAATTGCTTAAATATAGTAATAGTAAATGGGGTAAGGAACATGTGACATAAACAGAAAACATTCGTAAATTAATTAGCCGAATCCATTCACGAAGGAATCAACTGATTAGCAGTTGATTAATGGCAGTGTGACGATAGCGACCCTTTTAATTGTCAATTATCTTTTGTTAAAGAAGTTCAAAAGTTTTATAAAAGATATCCGTCAAAGAACTTTTATAGTATAATACTCGCTCTATAGGTATGAATGCTAACCTTAAACGTATCTCCGTCAAAGTCTACTAAACTTCGCCCTGAGAACGAAAAAGCTCTATAGGTACGATTTGGTTTTACATTTTCTACCTTAAAGTATTCAAAGGTGCTGCCGTTGTAATAGTTTACTTTCATAAATTCCTGTTTAACTATATAATCATCTTGTTTAAACTGAAACTAAGTATGAAAGTAATAAGCACTTATTTGCAAGCAAGCATACCGTTAGAATTAAAGGACTGAAGCACACAAGTGCTAGCACTAAAACGGTTGGATACATTTTAAATTTAATATTCCTAACTAGAATATAGGATTTAAACGTTTTATATAATATCTACAATATACACAAATAGGTAATTATATTGCGCAATTAGAGTTATTTGTGTGGCATTGAAACATATATTTAGAAAACAAGCGGCTGTGTTTTGTTTTTATTTAGATGAGATGTTCTATTATTTTCACTTACTTCATATTTCAATCTAAATAGATTATCTGTGACCTCTGTACAAAAAATACAATAAAAATATACATACAAATACAGATATACCCTGCCCGTAAATATTCATTCTACCAGGGAATTTGATTCTCCCGATCAAAAATGCTCTTGGCGAAACTGGGGAGTATTGATTTCGGTTTGGTGTTACTTTAGTTGATGGTGTCAAGTTTAGTGGATAGAGAAACATACTTCTTATAGAGTCCATCGTGTATATCACATCTCAACCTTTATATAAGAAGATCGACAACTTTATGAATAGCTTAAACTGTGAACTGTTGGAATATGCAGAAGGTTTAAACTTTTTTACAACAGAATACGGGTTCTTTATTCTTGCTGAATGTTCTTGCCTTTGTGACGTTTCGGGTTAGATCATTTTACCCTACATCAGACCTAATTATAAAATAATTACACCAAGGAACATAGAATTAGACAAGAAAAATTACTTACAATCGGCATGTGTAGATTGAATAAAAATTTGACATGTAAAAATTTTTAAGTTCATGACTTAAAATCTATAAATTTAATATTGTTTTTTTTTTTTTAAAAGAGGCAAATTGAAATTAATACGCTATTAGCTGCTATATACAGTCCCTGGCCATAATATTAGACGCACTTGAATTTTTTCAGTTATTTCGACTGTTGACTTTATAACAATCATTATTTTGTTATAAAAATATTTTATTTTTTAATTTGCAATCTTAGTAGCTAAACAGACAGAATAAAATTAATTTAAACTTAATAAAAAAATAAAAACTTCATTCGTATAAATTTTAAAAGAAAATCAATATTTGGTGGAGCCACCTTTAGCGGTGATTAACGCTTGAATTCGCCGTGGCATGCTATTAATTCAGTTCTGAACGGTCTTCTGCATGCGTAGGTGACGATTCCAGATATGTATAATTTTTTTCTATTAACTGGGTTTTTGTGGTAAGGGCTTCCTTTGCTACCTCTCGCTTTACCAGCTCCCAAACATTTTAGATTGGGTTCATGTCTGGGGAATTACCTGGCCAGCTAAGAAGAAGGATATTATTCTGCTGTAAAAATGTTTTAATGGACCGAGCAGTGTGGCAGGGGGCTCCATCTTGCATAAAAACGAACGGCTCTCCATTTGGAAACCAGCCCTTCAACTGATGGATCATGTGGTTTTCGAGGATTTTCTTATACTGGTCCTGTTTGCAACCACAAAACACATCAAAAACCGTTTGTATCAGTCAAATATTAACGTGTCTGAGCGCGCCATACGGTGGAAATTGAAGGAATTGGGTTTCAGGTCGTGTAGACCAGTTAGGAAACCAAAGCTGACAATGGCGATGAAATCCAAGCGCTTTCAGTGGGCGAGGGAGCACAACGACAGGGACTTAAAATTCTGGAAATCGGTATTTTCGTTACAAATTGTTTAAATAAACGTAGGAAATATCGTTTTCAACTTGTTTTAGGTTTGTTTCAGCGATGAAAGCGCATTTGAAGTCATGGAAAACAAAACAAAATTTGTGCGTCGCCGTGTAGGGGAAAAATTCAATGCGGACTGTGTCAGACGAACGGTGTAACATCCCACAAAAGTTATGATTTGGTCTGTTATAAGCGACAAAGGTACAGGAAGTCTCTACGTCGTCGAGGGTATCATGAACAAGACCAATATAAAAAATCCTCCAAAACCACATGATCCATCAGTTGAAGGACTGGTTTCCAAATGGAGAGCCGTTCGTTTTTATGCAAGATAGAGGCCCCTGCCACACTGCTCGGTCCATTAAAATATTTCTGCAGCAGAGTAACATCCCTCTTCTTAGCTGGCCAGGCAATTCCCCAGACATGAACCCAATCGAAAATGTTTGGGAGCTGGTAAAGCGAGAGGTAGCAAAGGAAGCCATTACCACCAAAACCCAGTTAATAGAAAAAAATTATACATATCTGGAATCGTCACCCACGTATGCAGAAGATCGTTCAGAACTGCATTAATAGCATGCCACGGCGAATTCAAGCGTTAATCACCGCTAAAGGTGGCTCCACCAAATATTGATTTTCTTCTAAAATTTATACGAATGAAGTTTTTATTTTTTTATTAAGTTTAAATTAGTTTTATTCTGTTTGTTTAGCTACTAAGATTGCAAAATAAAAAATAAAACATTTTTATAACAAAATAATGATTGTTATAAAGTCAACAGTCGAAATAACTGAAAAAATTCAAGTGCGTCTAATATTATGGCCAGGGACTGTAGGTCACAAGATTGATTTGGAGACACTACTAATTGACATTAAAATCGTATCACAAACACATTATAAATAAGGCACATGGCCGGTCGAGAGTAAAAACAAAAATGTGCTGGATCAACTAGGTTGACTTTTTCTTTTTCTCTCCCTGTTGTTGTGCTGTGGTGGGTGTATCGCCTGCCCCGGGTTTTCCTTTTTGAGCCTCCTTCTTTTAATTTTTTTTTCTCTCTCTATTTGGTCTCTATGTGCGCTTTGCATCCAGCACATTTTGGTTTGTTTGTTATGTTTATATAATATTAAAAGGTTGAGTTCCTGGAAATATTGCCCCAATAAAAACAACTAATTACATGTAGCAAACTATACGTAGTGCATGCCACATGTGATTAGTTGTTTTTATTGGGACAATATTTCCAAGAAATCAACCGTTTAATGTATTAGAAGATGACTACAATACAAAGAAGGTAATATTAAATAAAGAAACGACAGGAAAATGTTGAATGATTGCTATTGTATTCATTTATTTTTCACACTAAATCTCTTAGTCTCGTTATTGTTTTACTTTATATATTATCTCTACGTAAATAGAACCGTTTATGATAGGCTGTCCATTAAAAAATGTAGTTATCCCAAGCTTGTATCTTCCACTCGGTAGAAATGGAGGAAATTTCTCAGCATCTAGCACATAATTATTCATAGCATAATAACCCTAAAAGACAGAACATCGTATGCCTACATTCAGTTTGCAAAGTTACTTACCTTCTTTATTGGACAGTAAGTTAAATTGCCTCTTAAAACCCAGAATCCGAGTCCGAACCTGTCCTGTCTTAACGCGTCGCATATTTTCACATCAAAGTCGAATATCTTATGATGAAAAAGATTATTCGAAAACCTGAACCCTTTCAAGTTCATCTAAAATAAATTGTAGTATGTATATAAATTTGTGATAAAGGTATAACCTAGAAAATTAAAATTATTTCTTATTTCCGCTCTCGCTCCTACTTATTTTTTTGCGGTTTTTTCGGCAGCCTGGCAAAGCAAATATTATAAACTTTATTAATAGAATTGCCACATACGCAATTGTTCGTACTTGCTCTTAAAACCTTTAATTCCAATTTTGAAAATTACAAAATCTACAATTAATTCTTGGAAATTTATCCCAGAATTGTTTAAATATTATAATAGTAAATGGGGTAAGGAACATGTGACACACTGAAAGCGTTCCTAAATTAATCAGCCGAATCCATGCACGGCGGAATCAGCTAATTAGCAGTTGATTAATGGTAGTGTGACGATAGCGACACTTTTGATTGTCAATTATCTTTTTGTTAAAGTTTAAAAGTTTTATAAAAGATTTCCGTCAAAGATCTTTTATAGTATAATACTCACTTTATAGGTATGAATGCTAACCTTAAACGTATCTCCGTCAAACTCTACTAAACTTCGCCCTGACAACGATAAAGCTCTATAGGTACGATTTGGTTTTACGTTTTCTACCTTAAAGTATTCAAAGGCGCTGCTGTTGTAATAGTTTACTTTTATAAATTCCTGTTTAACTATATAATCATCTTGCTTAAACTGAAACCAAGTATGAAAGTAATAAGCACTTATTTGCAAGCAAGCATACCGTTAGAATTAAAGGGCTGAAACACACAATTGTAAGCACTAAGACGATTCGATACATTTTGAATTTAATATTCCTAACTAGAATATAGGATTTAAACGTTTTGTATAATATCTACAATATGCACAAATAGGTAATTACAATGCGCAATTAGAGTTATTTGTCTGGCATTGAACCATATATTTAGAAAACAAGCGGCTGTGTTTTGTTTTTATTTACATGAGATGTTCTATTATTTTCACTTACTTCATATTTCAATCTAAATAGATTATCTGTAACCTGTGTACAAAAAACGCAATACAAATATATATACAAATACAGATATACCCTGCCCGTAAATCTTCATTCTACCAGGGAATTTGATTCTCCCCATCAAAAATGCTGTTGGCAAAACTGGGGAGTATTGATTTTGGTTTGGTGTTGCTTTAGTTGATGGACTCAAATTTAGTGGATAGAGAAACATACTTCTTATAGATTCCATCTTGTATATCACATTTCAACCTTTATATAAGAAGATCGACAACTTGAATAGCTTAAACTGTGAATTGTTGGAATCTGCAGACGGTTTAAACTTTTTTACAACCATTGTGAACATTGTGGGTGGCATACACCTTCAAATTAATATTTTATTTATTGTCACTTAGGATTTGTTCATCAAAAGAATGAATGGAATCTACACAAGCACTCATAAAGAGAGCATCGAGGAACTGCTAAAGGTTCACTTTCCGTCCGCAAAAATCCTGACTGGTGTTCGTGGGCCGGTCGTAGCAGATCGTACGCCAGAGAGGCCAAAAAGACAAAACTGGAGGCTGGCCGCAGAAATCACGAGACCCACGAGAGTCAAGTGGGCGCTACGCAAATTTTTGCCTTTCAAATCTGCAGGCACGGATGGAATATTCCCTGCCCTACTTCAGAATGGGATACAGGTACTGATGCCACATCTCGTGAAAATCTTCAGAGCATGCATAGCCTGGGGATACGTCCCAACTGCATGGCAAAAGGTGAAGGTGGTATACCTACCTAAGATAGGTAAAGTATCCGATCAAACGCCGAAGTCATACAGACCAATAAGCCTATCCTCCTTTTTACTCAAAACTCTTGAAAGGTTGGTGGATAGGTACATAAGAGATACCGCACTGAGAGAACAGCCACTCAGTGACAGACAATACGCATACAAACCGGGAAAATCTACTGCTGAGGTCGCTTTAGATGACCTCAGCAGGCTAATTACTAAGTCTATTGAAGACAAAAAGATAGCCATGACGACTTTCCTGGACATCGAGGGAGCATTTAACAATGCTACCACTAATTCGCTCATCGGGGCGTTACGGAGAAGGGGCGTCGCGCCGAAACTTCTACAGTGGGTAAGAGCCAGCCTTAACAACTTGGTGAATAGCTTAAACTGTGAATTGTTAGAATATGCAGAAGGTTTAAACTTTTTTACAACTATTGTGAACATTGTGGATGGCATACACCTTCAAATTAATATTTTGTTTATGGTCACTTAGTATTTGTTGGGGAATTTACTTCTTTCCTGTGCATATTTCAATGTCACAGTGTGTAACGCACATTCTTCAGGTTACTTAGGTCTTCCTACACTTAGAACCAAATTTTTAGTCAAGGCTTTCAAACTTTCACCTTTCACGTGGTGAGAAACTGCAACTAATTCCACAAACGGTGCTTGAAATGCTTATTTTTGTTTTTCTTTACATTTAAATAACATCTTCGGTCGTCATACACGTAGTCATTGTTTAAAGTCACGGATCGATTATTCTATCGTGTTGTTATTATTTGAGGTTATATTTTATTTTGTGTTTTATATATATACTACACATGTAAATGCTAAGCAGAAACTGCTCCTTCCATTTGTTATCCAGGCAACCTACTTGCTTTCACATTTACGTATCTTGCTTTTTTTTAGCTTTTGCCAAATATGTAGTGTACTACTGTTGCGAAAATATGGCATTAATTACTAATGGTGTTCCTAACGAGTGATTTTTGCACTCGGTTACCTATATCAAATGAACGATCGATCATTCAGTAGCATATCTAGTATACGGAACGCGGTAAGGCAGAGATTCTGAAATATGCGTCTATAGTATAATGCATATGTAGTATCTCAGCGAGCAATGAATAGAATTGTAAATATTTTTTTGCTGGTAGATCGACTTTATACCCCTTTTTGGCCGCATGTTTCACAAAACCTTTCGGATTATTTATAGGGCAAAAGTTTATATACAACGCTTATTAATCATTTACTCGCTCAGGAACATACTATGTACATAGGTATTTTATAGACGCATAGAGCGTCTATTCGTTTTCGGAATCTTCGCTCTGCCAAGTTCCGAATTCTCGGTAAGCTAATGAACAATCGATAATTCATTTGATATAATCTAGTGCAAGAATCTCTCGTTAGGCACATCACTATTAATTACTATTATTTGGATGCCAAGAAAACCGAAATGCATTTCCTAAACAGTAATAACCCTATGTATCGAGCGACCTAGTATACACATATACAGACACGCGTAACCGCCAACAAATTGGCAACTCCTATTACACGTGTAAAGCCCGACCCCAAACGTAAGTTTACAAGCATGGTATATTCGAAATGATAGTTATACTTGGAACATATTTTTGTGTGCAGCTAATAGCACAATTTTACCAGCCTCTGCACAATTTCTAATCTGATAACCTAATTACATATTTGATTGAGTGTTTTTATGGAGTAAATTAACTCTAATAGCACACTTAAAATCTATTTAGTGTCTAGTCTATCGATGTGATGGATCTTTGATGAGCAAAAAAAAAAAAAATAAGAAACAGAATTTATTTAATACTTGTACTAAAAGAGGAGCAATAATATAAAAAATGGAGAAGCAGTATAATAGAAATGAAGCGACCAAGAAAAGGAAAAGGCATAAGGTAAGTATTATTATTATTATATATTAGTTGGTAGTCGAAACGTTGCTTGAAGATATATAACAAAATAAGTACATTAAACCTTCTGCTCAATTAGACGTTTCTACCCATTACTGTACCTGCCAACCTTATACTGACAACAGTTATTCCTTTATTCAAAATCAAAACACTTTGTATATAAATCATTCATCAATCACCCAGTTTTCAAGAACTATTATTGATTATGTTTGTTCAAGTTAGGAATCAGATTTCTTCTACTGCTGTGCTAAATCTCCTGCTGCAGTGCGAAGTCACAAATATTGGAGAAAGTTGTTGATTCAATAGTGAAGAAGTTCTTAGAGACAGAGGTTTGCTTTCTAGTTATCAATATGGCTTTAGGCCTGAAGTGTCCACCGCTGCTTTTGATTTCTTATATCATATATTTCAGAATATTAATAATAAACAAATGACTATCACTATATTCCGCGACCTATCTAAAGCCTTCGATTGTGTTCCCCACTCTATTCTTCTCTGCAGACTTGACAGGTACAGTTTTAGAGGTAAAGTTAATGATTGGTTTCGCTCATACTTATCAGATCGCCATCAATATGTGAGGTTGAAAGTCGGTAACGACTTCGTTAATTCAAAAGTTAACAGAGTCGTGTGTAGCATATTTATTGCAATATTTATTGATGACACGCCACATGTTACCCGCCAATCACACACGGCTCTTTTTGCTGACGATACGTCTCTTACGTGGCATGTCTCTAATCATAAGGATTTGGAGAATCTAGTAAATACTGACTTTTCTAAAGTACACGAATGGTTTGGTGCGAATAACATCATTCTTAACACTAATAAAACTAAATTATTACTTTTTGAACATCAAATTAATATAAACATATTTATTAATAACAATCCCCTTTTGCCCTCTACCGAGGTTAAATTTTTGGGAGTTGTTGTGGATGTCGGCTTGGAATGAGCCGGGCACGTGCAGCAGCTGTCTAGGGGCTTATCATCCTCTTGCTATACTCTTAGAGCCATAAGGCAGAATATTGGTGAACATATTTCAAGGACAGTATACTTTGCTCTGTTTGAGTCACGCATGAGGTATTGTCTTTCTTGCTGGGGTTTCATTCCTACAACGAACTTATTAGATGTTTTCAAATTGCAAAAGCGGACAGTGCGCCTGGTCGGTATTTATTTCACTTAAAATTCTAACTTTATACCTTTAATTATCTATGAATCATTCAGTGTTGTGTATATACATAGAATTAATCATGCTTATCGGTTGGATATTCATTCTTATAATACCCGTATGTGCAATAATATTAATCTGCCGGAGACAGATACCATTCTTTGTAAAAATGCCCTTAACTACATGGGTTCCTATCTCTTGAATAAGCTTCTTTTCTTCGTAGTAGATGCTTCTAATTTAAAAGCAATTCGCAATAAATTGAAGGCTGTATTGCTGGAGCAAACATTTTACGCATTTGACGAATTTATTATTATAAATTTTGAGTAGTTTCCTCGTTGTGAACGACATTTGAGAAGTTACTTGTTTATTTGTATTCCTTGTGTACACTTTTGCATTTTTCATTTAATACTACCGATTAAACAGGTAGTAATTTGGACAATCCAACTTATTCAAAAAACTCTCAACGTAATCTACCATAAGCCCTCGAAAATTTGAAGTTCCATCAGAAATAATAATAAAAAAAGAAGTTACAGAGTGTATCCACTGCCCATTATCATCCGAAAAGGCATGACTGTGCCCTACGTTGCTTTTGCAAGTGATGGTGTACGTAACGTTCCTAATACCAATTTTAATACCTCTCTACTTAGGAGAAACAAGCATTCAACATTTACCTTAAGCTACAAAACTAACAGGATTTCTCAAATAAAGTAATGACAGGAAAGTGTTGCATGATTACTATATTGTATTCAAAATATTTTTTTCACAATAAATCTGTTAATTTCGTAATTGTTTTACTTTATATATTATTTCTAGGTACAGGGAACATTTTACGACAGTGTATCCATTAAAAAATATAGTTAATCCAACCTTGTATCTTCCACCCGGTAGGAATGGTGGAAATTTCTGACCATCTAGTGCATAATTACTAACAGTGTAATAACCCTAAAAGACAAAACATCGTATGAGCACCTTCATTCAGTTTGCAATATTGGCTACCTTCTTAACTGGACAGTAAGTTAAATTGCCTCTTATCAACGCAGCGAGTCCGAGCGTGTCCTTTCTTAATGCGTCGCATATTTTCACATCATACTCGAGTAACTTATGACCAAAGACATTGTTCGAAAACCTAAACCCTTTCATGTTCAACTGCAATTGTATTTAATATCTCAGTTGATAACTAGAGATATCTTTTGCCGGATACTAGATTATAAAAGTTCTTTGACAAAGATATTTTTGTAAAATATATCTTTTAAAAAATTCCTTATCATAGTTTTCATCCAATATTTTATAAAAGATATTTGACATGACGCTATAACCCAGAAAATTGAAATTATTTCTCTTTTGCGCTCTCGCACCACTTATTTCTACGGTTTTTTGAGTAGATTAACAAGGTTAATATTATAAACTTTACTAACATAATTGCAACATATTCTGTTCGTGCTTGTTCTTAAAATATTTAATTCCAATGATTTTGAAGATTACCAAAATCTACTATTCATTCCTGGTGATTTATCCAAGAATTGCTTAAATATAATAATAGTAGATACGGCAAGAAACATGTGACATACACCGAAAACATTCGTAAATTAATTAGCCGAATCCATTCACGACGGAATCAGCTGATTAGTAGTTAATTAATGGTAGTGTGACGATAGCGACACTTTTGATTGTCAATTATCTTTTATTAAAGAAGTTTAAAAGTTTTATAAAAGAACATCAAACAACTTTTATAGTATAATACTCGCTTTATAGATATGACTGCTAACCTTATACGTATCTCCGTCAAAATCTACTAAACTTCGCCCTGACAACGAAAACGCTCTATAGGTACGATTTGGTTTTACGTTTTCTACCTTAAAGTATTCAAAGATGCTGCTGTTGTAATAGTTTACTTTCATAAATTCCTGTTTAACTATATAATCATCTTGTTTAAACTGAAACCAACTATGAAAGTAATAAGCACTTATTTGCAAGCAAGCATACCGTTAGAATTAAAGGACTGAAACACACAATTGTAAGCACTAAGACGATTCGATACATTTTGAATTTAATATTCCTAACTGGACTTTAGCATTTAAACACTTTGTACAATATGTACAATATACACAATTACAATGCGCAATTAGAGTTATTTGTCTGGCATTGAAACAAATATTTAGAAAACGAGAGGCAGTTTTTTGTTTTTATTTGCATGAGATGTTCTATTATTTACTTCATATTTCAATCTAAATATAATCTGATAACCTAATTACATATTTGACTGACAATGAGTGTTTTTATAGAGTAAATTAACTCTAATAGCACACTTAAAATCTATTTAGTGTCTAGTCTATCAATGTGATGGATCTTTGATGAGCAAAAAAAAAGGGGGAAAGCAGTATAATAGAAATGAAATGACCAAGAAAAGGGAAAGGGATAAGATAAGTATTGTTATTATTAATTATACATGGCAAACAGGAAATATTTAAGGGGTAATATAGGCAATGTTTAAAGGCTCTTTTATTCCAGAACAAACAAAACATGCTAATAAAAGAATATTACATCTTAACAATCGCGTCCTGGAGCTGCTTCTGGTTGACGTTCGCCCTCACTCGCAAGGAGCTCCTGCAGATGCCTTCTATAAGCGGCTGTAAGATAATCCTACCACACTGATTGCACGTGCCACCATTAAATTCTTTTCTAAATTAACTTCTTTAGTGATTTCAATTCTTCTAAATTATATAATTACCCACAAACCCATGAATCAAAAATTTCTTTGCGTTCTAGTGTTAGTATAATAACGAGGCACTCTTCCGTTGAATAAGTAATAAAAGAAAATAATTAATTGAGCGGAAAATTTAAAACTTATCCTTTTATTCACTGTACTTAAATTATAGTCGTCTTGAAACTATCGTGTTCATTCAATTTGCCGCTAGCTTGAAAAAGACAATAGTTTGTAGTCGAAAGGTTGCTTGAAGATGGATATAACAAAAAAAAGTATATCAAACCTTCTGCTAAATTAGGCGTTTCTTCCCATTACTGTACTTGCCAACCTTATACTGACAACAGTTATTCCTTTATTCAAAATCCAAAACACTTACTGTATATAAATCATTCATCAATCACCCAGTTTTCAAGAACTATTATTGATTATGTTTGTTCAAATTAGGAATCAGATTTCTTCTACTGCTGTGCTAAATCTCCTGCTGCGGTGCGAAGTCTCGCAAATATTGGAGGACGTTGTTGATTCAAGAGTTAAGAAGTTCTTAGAAACAGAAGGTTTGCTTTCTAGTTGTCAATATGGTTTTAGGCCTGGAGTGTCCACCGCTGCTTATGATTTCTTATATCATATATTGAGGAAAATTTTAATAACTTTTACGATACTTTTTACTATCATTTTGACAATGCATTTCCCTTAGTCAAATTAAGAACAAATAAACCTAGAAAACCCTGGATCACCCATGAAATCCGAATTCAGTCGGATAAATTACGCAATGCGCATAGGTTGCTTAAGACGAATGTTATTTCAAAGGATCGATACAATAAATTAAAAGAGAATTATTATAAATTACTCACTTTAACAAAAAAATTATGATAATTTACTTCTAAATTCTAGAAACAAGTCCAGATGTGCCTGGAAAATCATCAATCGTGAGATCCAGTAAAAATCCAGTAAAAATACCTTATCAAAGAATGACAACAAATTAGTTGAAGATCCTTATGTTTAAAAGTCACTTTGCTATCTCTGATGTGTCATCTGTTAACGCATACAATAATAATAACGTCTGCGATTCCTGGGCATCGTTTTATTTGTTCCCTTGCACCATAAGTGAGGTATTCAATGTCATTATTTATGTTTGTAGAAAGCGGTCTGCTGGTATGGATGGGATCCCGTGTGATATTTTAAAATGTTGCCCAGTATATATCAATTCCACCGTCATTTATAATAAATAATTCTTTCGCAAAAGGTATATTTCCCAGTAAGTTAAAGCTATCTAAGGTTGTACCTGTGTATAAGAAGGGTGACAAATTGTCAGTATTGAATTACAGACCTATATCTATACTTCCCTGTTTTTCTAAAATCTTTGAAAAGATAATGTGTTCCAGAATAATGTCTTTTTAACTGTTAGAAACTTAATTTCACCGTGTCAGTTTGGGTTTGTAAATAGCAAATCTACCTCAGACGCTCTTTTTTCTACATTGGACATCATGCGGATGACACTACTGTTATCATCTCGGGTGTTAATGATAGTGAACTCTCACGGTTTGGTAGTGAATGTGCATTGGCAATGTCTGGATGGTGTAGTGATAACGGCCTTGTATTAAATAAATCTAAAACTTCAATGGTAACCTTCAGTTCGGCTAGATGCCCCGTCGACAGATCACTAATGGTGCGACTGGGGACTGTGTCTGTACCTGTGGTGTCTGAAACTGATTTTCTTGGCTGTCGAATTGATAATCGTTTATCTTGGGATAGTCATGCGTCCCAATTATGCTCTAAACTATGTTCACTTTCATATGCCATATATAGATTGCGATGTATTGTATCGTTGGAGGGACTGTTCATGTTCTACCACGCGAATATTTGTTCCAGATTGCGGTATGGCATTTTGTCTTTGCCATGCCTCTTTATTTATGAATGTGAGGTGTTCACTCATAAAAACAAAAAACTGTTTTCTTTTAATAATAATTTTAATACTGCGTATGATACCAGATATAACGATGACTGTGCCGTACCAACTCATAGAATTGCGCTCTTTGAAAAAAGTCCGAGGTTTATGTGCATCAAGATTTATAATAAACTACCAAAAAATGTTAGAAATTTGGAAACTCATGGGTTTAAAAATTACTTAAAAGAATATCTGAAGCACAAATGTTATTGTAGCGTGTCGGAGTTTCTGGAACAGTCAGTTTGGGAGTGTTGAATTTGAATACGTTTTTTTATGTATAAACTTATGTTACGTGTTTTAATATAATTTTATGTATTTTATTGTATATTTTGTCTTGACGCAACACATATCTCTTTAGATCCAGTGGCTCATAAAATTATTATTATTCCAGAATATTAATAATAAACAAAATAACTGTCACTATATTCCGCGACCTATCTAAAGCCTTCGATTGTGTTTCCCACTCTATTCTTCTTTGCAAACTTGAAAGGCAGGGCTTTAGAGGTAAAGTTAATGTTTGGTTTCACTCATACTTCTCAATTCAGAAATTAACAGACTCATGTGTGGTGTGCCACAGAGCCTGGTGCTGAGGCCAACATTATTTTTAATATTTATTGATGACGGTGGTAGTGTTGTGAGTTTCCGAATTAAAATAATCGTTGATTCCGATTATTGAAATATTCGGATGATTCCGATTGGGAATCGGATGATTTTGAATCGGATGATTTCGATTATTCCATATAGCTACGTATTCCTATAAATTGTGTGATTTTGCAAATACTCAACTTTCTGGTTTTGACTTGATCATCCGAAATTTATCATCTAAACTGACGGACGTTGTGCACATTTAAATCACACAGTCACATTCACTAAATATGTTAGTAAGAAAAAATAGTAAACTTTTGTTGCAGATTACTTTAATAGAGATTAATTACGTATAAAATAAATACGAAATATGATTACGTATTCCACTGTGCTTATTGAAATCCACATGAAATCATCCGAATACGTGCAACTTATACGAGTATGTCTGGTGGAATATGGAATCGGAATATTATTCCGAATATCATGGCCCTCCGATTCAGGTATTCCGATTATTGAAATCATGCGTATATTTACAACACTAGTCGGTGGGGTGAACGGCAGAGCCCACTGTCGGCCCTTGTTTATTGCGCTTAAAATTCTAACTTTATACCTTTAATTATCTATGAATCATTCAGTGTTGTGTATATACATAGAAATAATCATGCTTATCGGTTGGATATTCATTATTATAATACCCGTATGTGCAATAATATTAATCTGCTGAAGACAGATACCATTCTTTGTAAAAATGCGATTAACTACATGGGTTTCAGAGCAAATAACATCACAAAATACATAGTCGTGATCCGATACCAGGCAACTAATAACTCCACTCTTCCCTATATTCACGTCATTTGTTACAAGTATCAAGTCAGTAAGTGATGAAGAAGTTAATGTAATTCTCGTAGGATTACAAATAATGTGCTTTAAACTCAATCCATCCAAGAGAGAATTAAAATATACAGCTGGAGGGCTATCAACCTTGAAGAGGTCAATATTAAAATCTCCACAACAATACACTTCCTCAGCAATCAGATGACAATGTATTAAAGTTATAACTATGACACAGAAAATTGTTCAAGTGATAAGGTGTCCTTACCTAAGTCATACTTTTCTTAAAGATTTCACATTCACTATGAATATGAGAGTTAATTACTTACAGCGAATGCTTTGTCTTACTACTGTTACTTAACTGAATTTACTTACCATAACTACACTATGATATGTATGTATTTGCAGGCATGTTTTTGTATAGTTATTACAACTGATTTTGCCAGGCTTCAATCATTTTGAAGTATTGGTTCTATTTTATCAGCGGTGATTGTGTTATAATTTTATTATTATAGTTAGGTATTAAAATTATTCAGGTGTGTAAAATTAATATAAAACTGCTACATTAAACAATAACATATTTTATTGTTTTTAGGTATACACATTTATACAGGCAAAACATATTGCTATATTCTAAAAATGTTAGAAAAGCGTTATATACTCTAAAAATAAGGCTACCGTCTTTATAAAAATACAACTTACAATAACTTGCAACTTAGCGCAAAAGATAACTGCTCCACACGTACAATATAGTAATCATGCAGATTACTATATTGCATTCAAAATACATTTTTCACAATCAATCTGTTAATTTCATTATTGTTTCACTTTATATATTATCTCTAGGTACACGAAAGCTTTTGCCATAGTGGATCCTTTAAAAAACATAGTACTCCGAAGCTTGTATCTTCCTGCCGGTAGAAATGGTGGAAGTTTTTGATCAACCAGCGCAAAATTATTTACAGCGTAATAACCCTAAAAAACAAACCATCGTATGTATACCTACTTACATTCAATGTGCAAAATTACCTACCTTCTTAATTGGACAGTAAGTTAAATTGCCTCTTAAAAGACCGGCCATTCCGAGCGTGTCCTTTCTAAACCCGTCGCATATTTTCAAATCAAAGTCGAATATCTTATGATGAAAAAGATTATTCGAAAACCTAAACCCTTTGAAGTTCAGCTGGAATTGTATTTATCATCTCAGTTGATAATTAAAGATATCTTTTAGGCGGCTACTTGACTACAAGGATTCTTCGGCAAAGAGCTTTGACAAAAGATATTTTTATAAAAGATATCATCCGGAAAATTCTTTATCATTCTTAGCGTTTTCATCCAATATTTTATAAAAGATATTTGACATGACGGTATAACCTATAAAATTGAAATTATTTCTTATTTGTGCTGTCGCATCTACTTATTTTTTTCCGGTCTTTTTAGTAGCTTAGCAAAGTGAACATTATAAACTTTATTAACCGAATTGCCACATATTCCGTTCCGGTTGTTCTTAAAGTATTTAATTCTAATGATTTTGAAAATTACCAAAAGTTGGTATTCATTCTTAGCAATTTATCCAAGAATTAGAACATGGGAACATATGATATACGCCGAAGCGTTGGTAAGTTAACTAGCCGAATACATTCACGGCGGAATTAGCTGATTAGCAGTTCATTCCTAGTAGTGTGACGATAGCGACACTTTTGATTGCCAATTATCTTTTGTTAAAGATGTTTCAAGGTTTTATAAAAGATATTTGCCAAAGAACTTTTATAGTATAATACCCGCTTCATAGGTATAAATGTTAACCTTAAACGTATCTCCGTCAATATCTACTAAAGTTCGCCATGACAACGCATAAGCTCTAAAGGTGCGATTTGGTTTTAGGTTTTCTACCTTAAAGTATTCCAAGATGCTCTTGTTGTAATAGTCTATTTTTGAGAATTCCTGTTTCACTATGTAATCATCTTGCTTAAACTGAAACCAAGTATGAAAGTAATAAGCACTTATTCGCAAGCAAGCATACCGTTAGAATTAAAGGACTGAAACACACAAGTGTTAGCACTAAGACGGTTCGATACATTTTAAATGTAATATTCCTAACTAGCACTTAGCATTTAAACATTTTGTACAACATGTACAATATACACAAATAGGTAATTACAATGCGCAATTAGAGTTATTTGTCTGGCATTGAAACATATATTTAGAAAACAAGCGGTTGTGTTTTGGTTTTATTTGCATGAGATGTTCCATTATTTTCACTTACTTCATATTTCAATCTAAATAGATTATCTTTAACCTCTGTACAAAATATACATACAAATAGGGGAATTGTGCTTAAGATGACATACTTTTTGTTCAGAGGCAACGATTTTAAAATTTAATGGTGTTAAAAAATAAAACTATGGTTACCCATTTAAAACGTTTATTCAGAAAACACAAAAATGAATTTTGAAACTATAGAAACAATAATAAATCGAAGAAAATAAAAAGATACCAATCATGTTCATGTGGGTAAGATGACACACGTCAGTCTAAGTTGACATGCCGTTAATTTTAAAACAATATTCTAATTATCACTGCACAATTCACATTGAAAATGCTTAGTTTTTGGTCTAACGCCAGCACATAGACTGTGGCACCATCGCTTACATAGTTGGCAGCATACCCAATGCTCTCCCGACCTCGATCTGCTATATAATTCATTACAATAAAGGCATGCAGCATCGGAGTCATCAGTGTCTTGAGTAAAATTTTCCACAGGTTCGTCATCTGACAATGGGTCATCCTGGAGGACAGCACGCTTCACCTGCTTACGAGCTCTAACGCTTTTACGATTTTCCTTCTCTTTTTTATTTTGGACTTGGTCTTTAATTTCGTCCATACAAGGAGTGCTTGTCAGAACCTGAGAGCCAGTGATTTTCCTTTTCGTGTTTCTTGCTTGTCCCGTAGACTCTGCTTTCGGAAATGGCGAAAGTTCATTTAGCATCTCCTGGATGGAAGACGATCCAGCAACGCCTTGGCAATTACGCTGAACTGGACCGACTGGTATAGAATCCATCATATGCTTCGAAGTAGAAGGTCCTGCTACATATTCAAGATTTGGCTGCAACTGATCAGCTGGTGCAAGATCGTCTTGAAGATGCTGTGTGAAACCAGTTGTCGGTCCAGGAAGTTCTACATTTTCCTCGTCGCGCTCCATCTCAATAACATTTTCGGTGACTGCGCTGGGCAGAAACAAATGATCCGGAAAAACATATGCGTTCAACGGATAAATTCCGGTTTTTTCGAAGCCACTCGTTATGTTTCCGACCGAAGCAGCACTTGCGTATGCTCTCCCAAAAATACCGGCGACCTGGTGAAGTCCTACAGTTCTACCAGGGTGTGTTTTTAGCCAGATGGTAATCTCTCGATTGTAATATGCGTCGAGCGGTCCGAAAAATGAGACGTCAAGTGGCTGCATCCGATGGGTGCAATGCGGCGGCAGACACAGTAATATGACTCCATTGGCCTTAGCAAATTCCAGTGCCTCTAAATTTTTATGGCTACTATGGCCGTCGAGGATCAGAATAACTTTGTTTGTAGGGTTGCAGCCAGTGGAGCCGAACAATGTTTCATCCATTTGACAAATAAATTACCAACCATGTAACCACTATCATAACATAGTTGCAACGTTCCTGGAGGTGCACCATCAAAATATTCTGGTTTAAAGTTCTTTCGTGGGATAATCATTGCAGGTGGAACAAAATTCCCAGCAGCATTGGCACAGACAGCGATTGAGATGTGCTGGCCTCGTTCGGCACTTGTCAATGCACCGACTTGTTTTTTCCCCTTCTGGGCAAATATTTTTGGTGGCTTTTGGACGGTGCTGAGGCCAGATTCGTCCATATTATAAATTTTTGACGGTGGAATATTATTATCAGTCACCAACGTCTCTAAGAGCTCAAAGAACTTCATCACTTGAGGCTTATTGAAAGCTCTTGCCCTTGCTGCAGAAGTGGCTTCAGGAGCCCTCAACGAGATGGAGGGGTTGCGCCTCCGAAACCCTTTTAGCCAATCCCAACCTGCCATTTGTGTATCTTCGTTAAATCTATTAGACAATCCGGCCTTTTTTGCAAATTCATATGCCAATTTCCTGACATCGGTTGTGTTAAACCCAAAGAATCTCTGTTCAAAATAAAGTATATGTTCCACTAACCGGTTTTCTATGTCAGAATCAAAGGTAGGCTTGAAGCGACCAAGGTTTACCGGAACATTTTGGAAGTGACGTCGAAGTGTTGCCTGCGGCACATTGAATGTTTTTGAGGCCTTAAGCCACCCCATTTTATTTTGTTGGATGCTCTCTATAGCCTTCGCCATATCTTCTTTCGACCATGAAAGTCGCGCAGACTTCCTCTCATAGTTGCCGGGCATCCTGGCAAGAAAATAAAATAAGATTTTCAAGTAATCTACATGTTAAAAAACTCCAGGGTAAGATGACATACATCTTAAGCCGACGGTTGCTGTGTCGTCTTACCCTACGAGAGAGAAAATATTTGCCGCCTTCTGCGACTAAAACCTTGAAGGTTACTTTGATTATTATTCAGTAGTCATAACCCATACTAATCACAGTTCATATTAAAGTAGTCAAACACAAGGAAAAACTTACTTGATACAATTTTATCGACACAAACACATCAAAGAAAACAATATTTTCGAGTGACGAAATCAACACATTCGACACTACATGCAAACAACGTAAGCGAGCAGTCACATATTGTTTGAGTGGTGATGCCATCTGTGAGCCGATATGTGGGCATCGGTTAGGCGTTTGTGGTACATATATTTAAACGGTTATAGGCACTATGTCATCTTACCTGAGTATGTCATCTTAAGCACAATTCCCCTACTGATATACCCTGCCCGTAAATTTTCATTCTACCAGGGAAATTGATTCTTCCGATAAAAAATGCTGTTGGCAAAACTGAGGAGTATTGATTTCGGTTTGGTGTTACTTTAGTTGATTGACTCAAATTTATTGGATAGAGAAACATACTTCTTATAGATTCCATCTTGTATATTACATTTTAATCTTTATATAAGAAGATCGACAACTTTATGAATAGCTTAAACTGTGAATTGTTGGAATATGCAGAAGGTTTAAACTTTTTTACAACCATTGTGAACATTGTGGATGGATTCAAATCAATATTTTGTTTATTGTCACTTATTGTTAGTATTTGTTGGTGAATTCACTCCTTTCCTGTGCATATTTCAATGTCACAGTTTGTATCGCACATTCTTCAGATTACTGACGTCTTCCTACGCCTAGAACCAAATTTCTAGTCAAGTCTCTCCCTCTTTGGTGAAAAACTGCAACTAATTTTTACAAACAATGCTTGAAATGCTTATTTTTATGTTTTCTTTACATTTAAATAGGTACCGTCTTCGGTCATCATAAACGTTGTCTTTATTTAAGGTCACGGATCAATTATTCTCCCTTACTATTATTATTTTTTTCTGATGCCTAGGTAATTTAAATTGGTCCAAAGGGATTTTTTTATCTTTGAACCTCGAAATATAATCAAAATATGATCTCTTTTCTAATATAAAGGTACGATTACTTAAATTTCTTAAGGATTTATAGTAGTTCCAATCTCTCTGATTTCTGAATCTACGAAATTTATGTTTGGCTTTATCGCGCAGCTTTATTAACATTTTTAAATTATCCGTTAACCAGGGAATGTATGTTTTTGTGAATCTATGCGTAGGCAAAGGGGCATGTTTATCAAATAATCGCCGAACGCATGAATTGAAATAGGCAATTTTATCCTATAGCTTATTTAAACGTAACAAAAAAATCAAAGTCGGTTTGTTATAATTCTAAACGAAAATCGTGGGGGCAGATATTTTTGTAATTAGGTGCGAAAGATAAGAGTACATTGCGGCTCACAAAATACATAGTCGTTATCCGATACCAGGCAACTAATAACTCCACTCTTCGCTATATCCATGTGATTTGTTACAAGTATCAAGTCAATAAGTGATGAAGAAGTTAATGTAATTCTCGTAGGATTACAAATAATCTGTTTTAAACTCAATCAATCCAAGAGAGAATTAAAATATACAGTTGGAGGGCTATCAACCTTGAAGAGGTCAATATTAAAATCTCCACAACAATACACTTCCTCAGCAATCAGATGACAAATGTATTAAAGCTATAACTATGACACCGAAAATTGTTGAAGTGATAAGTGTCCTTACCTAAGTCATACTTCTCTTTAAGATTTCACATTCACTATGAATATGAGAGTTAATTACTTACAGTAAATGCTTTGTCTTACTACTGTTACTTAACTGAATTTACTTACCATAACTACACTATGATATGTATGTATTTGCAGGCATGTTTTTGTATAGTTATTACAACTGATTTTGCCAGGCTTCAATCATTTTGAAGTATTGGTCTTATTTCATCAGCGGTGATTGTGTTATAATTTTATTGCAATAGTTAGGTATTAAAATTATTGAGGTGTATAAAATTAATATAAAACTGCTACATTAAACAATAACATATTTTATTGTTTTTAGGTGTACACATTTATACCGGCAAAACATATTGCTATATTCTAAAAATGTTAGAAAAGCGTTATATACTTTAAAAATAAGGCTACCGTTTTATAAAAATACAACTTACAATAACTTGCAACTTAGCGTAAAGGATAACTGCTACACACGTACAATGTAGTAATCATGCAGATTACTGTATTGCATTCAAAATACATTTTTCACAATAAACCTGTTAATTTCATTATTGTTTCACTTTATATATTATCTCTAGGTACACGAAAGCTTTTGCGATAGTGGATCCATTAAAAAACATAGTACACCGAAGCTTGTATCTTCCACCCGGTAGAAATGGTGGAAGTTTTTGATCAACCAGTGCAAAATTATTTACAGCGTAATAACCTAAAAGATAAAACATCGTATGTCTACTTACATTCAATCTGCAATATTATCTACCTTCTTAATTGGACAGTAAGTTAAATTGCCTCTTAAAAGACCAGCGATTTCGAGCGTGTCCTTTCTAAACGCATCGCATATTTTCAAATCAAAGTCGAATATCTTATGATGAAAAAGATTATTCGAAAACCTAAACCCTTTGAAGTTCAGCTGGAATTGTATTTATCATCTCAGTTGATAATTAAAGATATCTTTTAGGCGGATACTTGACTACAAGGATTCTTCGGCAAAGAGCTTTGACAAAAGATATTTTTATAAAAGATGTCTTCCCAAAAATTCTTTATCATCTTAGCGTTTTCATCCAATATTTTATAAAAGATATTTGACATGACGTTATAACCTATAAAATTGAAATTATTTCTTATTTGTGCTGTCGCATCTATTTATTTTTTTCCTGGCTTTTTAGTAGCTTAGCAAAGTGAACATTATAAACTTTATTAACCGAATTGCCACATATTCCGTTCCGCTTGTTCTTAAAGTATTTAATTCTAATGATTTTGGAAATTACCAAAATTTGGTATTCATTCTTAGGAATTTATCCAAGAATTGCCTAAATATAATAAGAGTAAAACGGATTAGGACATGGGAACATATGATATACGCCGAAAGCGTTGATAGGTTAACTAGCCGAATACATTCACGGCGGAATTAGCTGATTAGCAGTTTATTACTAGTAGTTAGCGTGACGCTAGCGACATTTTGATTGCCAATTATCTTTTGTTAAAGATGTTTCAAGGTTTTATAAAAGATATTTGCCAAAGAACTTTTATAGTTTTACCCGCTTTATAGGTATAAATGTTAACCTTAAACGTATCTCCGTCAATATCTACTAAAGTTCGCCATGACAACGCATAAGCTCTAAAGGTGCGATTTGGTTTTAGGTTTTCTACCTTAAAGTATTCCAAGGTGCTCTTGTTGCAATAGTCTATTTTTGCGAATTCCTGTTTCACTATGAAATCATCTTGCTTAGACTGAAACCAAGTATAAAAGTATAACTTACCGTTAGAATTAAAGGACTGAAACACACAAGTGTTAGCACTAAGACGGTTCGATACATTTTAAATTTCATATTCCTAACTAGCATTTAACATTTAAACATTTTGTACAATATGTGCAATATACACAAATAGGTAATTACAATGCGCAATTAGAGTTATTTGTCTGGCATTGAAACATATATTTAGAAAAACAAGCGGCTGTGTTTTGGTTTTATTTGCATGAGATGTTCCATTATTTTCACTTACTTCATATTTCAATCTAAATAGATTATCTGTAACCTCTGTACAAAATATACATTGTATATTTTGGCACGGGCAGATATACCCTGCCCGTAAATTTTCATTCTACCAGGGAATTTGATTCTCCCGATAAAAAATGCTGTTGGCAAAACTGAGGAGTATTGATTTCGGTTTGGTGTTACTTTAGTTGATGGACTCAAATTTAGTGGATAGAGGAGCATACTTCTTATAGATTCCATCTTGTATATTACATTTTAATCTTTATATAAGAAGATCGACAACTTTATGAATAGCTTAAACTGTGAATTGTTGGAATATGCAGAAGGTTTAAACTTTTTTACAACCATTATGAACATTGTGGATGGCATACACCTTCAAATCAATATTTTTGTTTATTGTCACTTATTGTTAGTATTTGTTGGTGAATTCACTCCTTTCCTGTGCATATTTCAATGTCACAGTTTGTATCGCACATTCATCAGATTACTTACGTCTTCCTACGCCTAGAACCAAATTTCTAGTCAAGCCTCTCCCTCTTTGGTGAAAAACTGCAACTAATTCTACAAACAATGCTTGAAATGCTTATTTTTATGTTTTCTTTACATTTAAATAGGTACCGTCTTCGGTCATCATAAACGTTGTCTTTGTTTAAGGTCACGGATCAATTATTCTCCCTTACTATTATTATTTTTTTCTGATGCCTAGGTAATTTAAATTGGTCCAAAGGGACTTTTTTATCTTTGAACCTCGAAATATAATCAAAATATGATCTCTTTTCTAATATAAAGGTACGATTACTTAAATTTCTTAAAGATTTTTAGTAGTTCCAATCTCTCTGATTTCTGAATCTACGAAATTTATGTTTGGCTTTATCGCACAGCTTTATTAACATTTTTAAATTATCCGTTAACCAGGGAATGTATGTTTTTGTGAATCTATGCGTGAGTAAAGGAGTGTGTTTATCAAATAGTTGCAGAACGCATAAATTGAAATAGGCAATTTTATCCTCTAGCTTATTTAAACGTAACAAAAAATCAAAGTCGGTTTGATATAATTCTAAACGAAAATCGTGGGGGCAGATATTTTTGTAATTAGGTGCGAAAGATAAGAGTACATTGCGACTCACAAAATACATAGTCGTGATCCGATACCAGGCAACTAATAACTCCACTCTTCGCTATATTCATGTCATTTGTTACAAGTATCAAGTCAGTAAGTGATGAAGAAGTTAATGTAATTCTCGTAGGATTACAAATAATCTGCTTTAAACTCAATCCATCCAAGAGAGAATTAAAATATACAGTTGGAAGGCTATCAACCTTGAAGGGGTCAATATTAAAATCTCCACAACAATACACTTCCTCAGCAATCAGATGACAATGTAGTAAAGTTATAACTATGACACAGAAAATTGTTCAGTCATACTTTTCTTTAAGATTTCACATTCGCAATGAATATGAGAGTTAATTACTTACAGTGAATGCTTTGTCTTACTACTGCTACTTAACTGAATTTACTTACCATAACTACACTATGATATGTATGTATTTGCAAGCATGTTTTTGTATAGTTACTATAACTGATTTTGCCAGGCTTCAATCATTTGAAGTATTGGTCCTATTCATCAGCGGCCATTGTGTTATAATTTTTATTATATAGTTAGGTATATTAAAAATTATTGTATAATATAAAACTGCTACATTAAACAATAACATATTTTATAGTTTTTAGGTATACACATTTATACAGGCAAAACGTATTGCTATATTCTAAAAATGTTAGAAAAGCGTTTAATACTCTCAAAATAAGGCTACCATCTTTATAATAATACAACTTGCAATAACTTACAACTTAGCGTAAAAGATAACTGCTACACAACCCGTACACTGTCACTGCAGGTTCATTGTTTCAGAGTGTTTTCAGCGTTCTAAAACAAGTGGATACGTAAGGTTGGAAGTCCAATTAGTGACACTTTAAGGGATAGAATTATATCAATGTTTAAGATTCCAAGATGACAATGAAAGAAGAGTATTGATTTTTAAATTTAAAATAAATGTCTGCGGGATTCAATCGAAAGCTACGCTAAAACACAGCAAAAGAAACTATTATAGGAAAAAATACAGGGAAGGTATCAGTAATTAGCACAGAGTCAGAAATTGATACATTTACCTTATATACTTATACGAACCAGGAACAAGCACAACATAACCAATAAACCACTATGCGCTAGGCGTGCTGTCAGTTCCAATCGATTGTACCCGAACACCAACGATACAAAGTTCTAGTATTTGCCCTAACTCACTGACCATTATTTTTTATTTAGTTTATATTTATGCTTATTAATGTTATTATTTACAATCATTGTATGACAATTAACTGAGTTTATTGGTTGTAGACATATTTTGTGATTTGAGTATGAAATATTTAATGTCTGTTAATATATCTTACAAGGGAACACCGGCGGGTGTCCTCCTCCGATTTCGATGAAACTTAACAGATCGAAAGAGTACCTTAAAATAAGAGACACGTATTTTTTTTATCGGCGTATCCGCACGATTTTGGGGTACAGCCCCCTCCAAAGTTTGGACGATTTTTCAATTTTGCAAATATTTCCTAAATTATAACAGATATTAAATTTTCTTAACATAATTTGCAGCATATTGCATGGCCCTAAGGGTGGCGTCATCCGTATTCGCAAAAAGTTAATAACGAAGGACGGGGTACCCCGTACCCCCATTTTTTTTACATTTTTTCTTTTTCTTATTCATCAAAAGAAGGCCGATTTTACATAGAATACGATGATGTATAACAAGTTTAGAAAATTAATAATTGTAAAAATAGAAAAATAATAATAAAGCTTCAAAATTAATGAACTTGTCTATTGATATAAATCAAATGAACTATAACAGAAATAAGTTTTTATCCTTAACATAATTTCCAGCATAGTACATGGTCTCAAGGTAGATATCTTCATAAAAAGCTAATCAGGGGGGACGGGGTACCCCATACCCCAGGATTTTTTTAATAATAAATTTATTCATTATTCATCAAAAAAGGATCGCTTTTACATAGAAAACGGTGATGTATAATAAATTTAGAAAATTAATAATAGTAATGATAACTCAAAATAAATATATGTACGTGTCTATTGTGATGAATTTGATATGCACTTATCTACGCATACCTGAGTTTAATTAATTGTTCAGTCACTTCAGATATAATTGGTAATTTGCATTATAAATTTAACGCGATAGGGGATCTGGTGATTAATCATATTATTATATAGATAAAAATAAATCCCCGAATGCATAGTAATTAACCACGAACGTTTAAGTGGTCACGTCTGCATTTAGGAAATAGGTATATAAGACGAGTATTCCAAATGAGAACATTAGAAGTCGTTTTTCGTGCAGTGTAGATCAGTACCTATAGTTTCGCACAATGGCGGTCCTAAATATAGCAAATATGTTGAACATGTTACTTGCAACGTTTCAAGTTACTAACATCGCAACAATTCCTTTGACACCGCAAGAAAGTGAGTTGCATGATGCCCTAAAAAATATAATTGTATCTGCCCAACAAGACGCCATGTTCTCCTTTCAAGTTGTAACGCGATTAGAGTTTGAAGAATTAGCAGAACTACACGAAGCGCAATTTGTGGAAGAAACAGCAGAAGACGAAGAAGACAATTATGAAGATATTGCATGTGTTCCTGAAGAACTACCCCCTTCTTATAGAGCTAGATTACAAAACTAGAGCTATCGACTACTGGAAAAGTGGTAAATCCAAGCCACGTACATGTCATCCAAAAATTCAAAAAAGTAAAATCGCTACGACAATTGCGCAGATGGGAAGAAAGTGTTAATAGAGGCGGCACCCACACGGATAAATTACGGTTTATTACTGAATACGTTCTTACAAAATTTGAAAATAGCATTTTGGATGGAAAAATAATTCACGACATGGATTTTCGACGGTGGGCTTTAGAAGCTACCACCGATAAAAGTTTCGTATAGTGTATAGTATAAGTTAGTAGGCATATAAAGGTTTGACCATAGCTTGTCGAGTAGATACAATTCTAAATTAAGAAATATTTAAATAAGGAGAGCAGCGGAGTAACGTTAACAAATAATTGTTGTTAATGTACTATATTATTATTATTACAATTATTTTTATTATTAATCCTCCAAATTTATTACCATTGTTTTCTATGTAAAAGCGATCTTTTTTTGATGAATATTGAATAAACTTATTATTAAAAAAATGCGGGGGTATGGAGTACCCCGTCCCCCATTATTAGCTTTTTATGAAGATATCTACCTTGAGACCATGTATTATGCTGGAAATTATGTTAAGGATAAAAACTTATTTCTGTTATAGTTCATTTGATTTATATCAATAGACAAGTTTATTAATTTTGAAGCTTTAAAATAATAATTTATTTTTCTATTTTTACAATTATTAATTTTCTAAACTTGTTATACATCATCGTATTCTATGTAAAATCGGTCTTCTTTTGATGAATAAGAAAAAGAAAAAATATTAAAAAAATGGGGGATACGGTGTACCCCGTCCCCCGTTATTAACTTTTTGCGAATACGGACGACGCCACCTTTAGGGCCATGCAATATGCTGCAAATTATGTTAAGAAGAAATTTAATATCTGTTATAATTATGGAAATATTTGCAAAAATTGAAAAATCGTCCAAACTTTGGAGGGGGCTGTACCCCAAAATCGTGCGGATACGCCGATAAAAAAAAATACGTGTCTCTTATTTTAAGGTACTCTTTCGATCTGTTAAGTTTCATCGAAATTGGAGGGGTCACCCGCCGGTGTTCCCTTGTTAGTACTTGAGACTATATCACACTCTTAGAAAACTTGCTTTATTCACACTAAGGATTGTATACCGGTTAACCGGTAAATTGTCCAAAAAACGTTCGGTAAATTACAAAATTTACCGTAATTCGGTAAATGAAAAATCCATACCAGAAATTTTTATGTACGAAATATTGAGCCGTGTGTTTTTCCTTTATTAAGCCTTAAAGACTGTTTAAAGTTTTGACGAATTTTATTAATTTTTTGTTATTATTTTCCCTTGTCTAACGAGTTAGAGAATGTTGTTAAAATCTAATAAAGATAATATTTTAAACAACAGAAAGCGTTCTTTAAAATATTATTTAATTTGACAATTGGCTCAATAATAAATTACTGACAGTTAACATGAGAGATATTCGGGATATGTTGGGTGAAATTGAGTTAATTGATAATACTTAATTGACTGGCAATCTGTGATCACAGTTCTCTTTTTCTTCTATTAACACTACTCCTCCGGATTTGTAGATTCTAGTATTAATTTATTTTCACGAAAAAACTCCACAAGTAATGCTTTTTCAACTTCAGAAAAGTTCTTTGCTCTTTTCTCTTTTACTTTTTCTAGAAATTGTTTTATTTCATGTTATTATTATTCATCTTAATATTTAAGTGTTAATTATTACTTACTGCATAATTAATGTAAATTTCAAGTTTAAATCTAACTAAAATTCCATACAAACACACAAAACAAAAGCACTAATTAAATCCCAGATCCGTCAATATCGGCCATACCTGTCATTTGACGTAAACAATTGACAACAGAACTAATAGACGTATAGAAAAGTCATCGTTATTTGCTGTCGCGTTTAGTTTTTCTAAGTGATTGTTTTGTTAAAAATGATTTAAATAAAGAAAATAATAAACCATTATTTGAAATGTTCATTAAGACATTTATTAAGCCCGGAGAGTTATTTAGTTAAACAAAGGTTAAATAATTTTTAAAATAAATGAAAATAATACCGCCCATTGTGTTTATAGATATTTAAAGGTCTTAAGGGACATTGAAAATAATAAAAAAAAAGCTGGTAAGTGTAAGTAAAATATACCCAATTATTAATTTTATGGGAGATGCTTTTTGTTTAATTTTAATTTAAACTTTCTTGAGATTGAGATCCGCTGTAATGCCCTAGAATAGAGAATATAGAAAAGAAACTGACAATTTTTTTTGATTAGAAACCAATAACCTCCATTCCACCGAGTTAGTCAGAAAGAGAAGGAATCAAAAAATTCTCAACAAAAAAAGTAAAAAATTGAAAAAGAAAGTGTAGAAATTAAAAGAAAATAAGTCTCAAACGAGATGGATAACGAAAAGCAACGCAAAGAAAAGCGAAATTAATGTTCATTTTTTGCTAGGACGGTAGGAAGCAAAACACCCCACTTTTCCTGCCTATTTTATTTATCTCTAGAAAAAAGTTGAGTTAGCATAGTTGATTTGTGCTCTGGAGTTTTCCAAGATTTTTAAAAGTTTAAAATCGTTTTTCTTAAAGAGTAAGTAAATATTTCAATTTTTAATATTTAAAAATAATAATATATAAGAACAACATTTCACGTATTTAAATTAATAGCAATTTGAAATACACCACAATATGAGACGACATTAATGCAACATTATTGTAAAATAACATTCAAATTTGAACCTTAAATAATTTTTTTGCTTCTAACAACTGCTTAAAATAATTAAATACAAATATTTATTACAAAATTCTAATATTATGCCTTAAGATTGCGCAAAATATGTATTATTCCAGCCTAACTTCTAAAATAGCCTCTATTTTCTTGAAGAATCCCCATTAATGTCACACGTGAAAAAAAATTACCGGTAATTTACCGGTAAACCGATATTTTCATTTTCATTTATCGAATTACCGGTAAATGAAAAAATCGGTAAATTTACAATCACTGATTCACACCTAATGCATGGCGGATTAATAGCGAATAACTATTTAATCATACTTATTAAAAAACATGGTTACCATCAATATAAAATGCTGAATATATTGCTCATGTGGACCATTTTTCTCAGTGTACTTTTGCAAGTCATAATGTATGTAACGTTTATAATACCAATTTTAATCTACAAAACTATCAGGATTTCTTAAAAGATGAAATGACAGGAAAGTGTTGCCTGATTACTATATTGTATTTCAAATCTATTTTTCACAATAAATCTGGTAATTTCGTCATTATTTTACTTTATATATTATCTCTAGGTACATGAAACTTCTTTTCACCTAGTAAATGATTGTACGTATAGCTTGAGATGTGATAGCGATGAAAGTGGGTTTATACACTCGGAGGAACGCGGAAGATACCTGGTAGGCAGAAACTCGAGTCCGTTACTAGTGTTATTTCCCTTCCATTGCTCTTGCTAGCATGGCGATTCTTACAAAGGACCATGAGCCCCGCCTGGTGGCATATTCTATCGGTTCATCTACCTTAAGCTACAAAACTGTCAGGATTTCTCGAATGGGGAAATGAGAGGAAAGTATTGCATGATTACTATATTGCATTCAAGTTGCATTTTTCACAATAAATCTGTTCATTTCATTATTGTTTCACCTTATATATTATCTCTAGGTACACGGAACCTTTTCCGATAGTGGATCCCTTCAAAAATACAGTTATCTGAATCTTGTATCTTCCACCCGGTAGAAATGGTGGAAGTTTTTGATCAACCAGCGCATAATTATTTACAGCGTAATAACCCTAAAAAACAAACCATCGCATACCTACTTACATTCAATTTGCAATATTAGCTACCTTCTTAATTGGACAGTAAGTTAAATTGCCTCTTAAAATATCGGCGAGTCCGAAAGTGTCCTTTCTTAACGCGTCGCATACTTTCAAATCAAAGTCAAATATCTTATGATGAAAAAGATTATTCGAAAACCTAAACCCTTTGAAGTTCGCCTGGAATTGTATTTATCATCTCAGTTCATAATTAGAGATATCTTTTAGGCGGATACTTGACTACAAAGACTCTTTGACAAAGACCTTTGACGAAAGATATTTTTATAAAAGATGTCTTCCGAAAAATTCTTTATCATATTTCGTTTTCGGTAAAATATTTATAAAAGATATTTGACATGACGGTATAACCTATAAGATTGAAATTATTTCTTATTTGTGCTGTCGCATCTACTTTTTTTTTTCCGGGCTTTTTAGTAGCTTAGCAAAGTGAACATTATAAACATTATTAACCGAATTGCCACATATTCCGTTTCGCTTGTTCTTAAAATATTTAATTCTAATTATTTTGAAAATTACCAAAATTTGGCATTCATTCTTAGGAATTTATACAAGAATTGCCTCAATATAATACAAGTATAACGAGTTAGAACATAGGAACATATGATATACGCCGAAAGCGTTGGTAAGTTAACTAGCCGAATACATTCACGGCGGAATTAGCTGATTAGCAATTCATTACTAGTAGTTAGTGTGATGCTAGCGACACTTTTGATTGCCAATTATTTTTTGTTAAAGAAGTTTCAAGATTTTATAAAAGATATTTGCCAAAGAACTTTTATAGTATAATACCCGCTTCATAGGTATAAATGTTAACCTTAAACGTATCTCCGTCAAAATCTACCAAACTTCGCCCCCACAACGTATAAGCTCGATAGGTGCGATTTGGTTTTACGTTTTCTAGTTTAAAGTATTCCAAGATGCTCTTGTTGTAATAGTCTATTTTTGCGAATTCCTGTTTCACTCTGTAATCATCTTGCTGAAACTAAAACCAACTATGAAAGTAATAAGCATTTATTTACAAGCAAGCATACCGTTAGAATTAACGCACTGAAACACACAATTGTTAGCACTAAGATTGTTCGATACATTTTGAATTTAATATTCCTTACTGGAATGTAAGGTTTAAACAATTTATACAATATGTACAATGTATACAAATAGATAATGTCATTACGCAATTAGAGGTACCCACCAGGTATCGCAATATATATTTTAAAAAAAGGCGGTGGTGTTTTGTTTTTTAATATGTGATATCCTCTAATGTTCTAATATCTTCACTTACATCATATTTAAATCGAAATAGATTTCTTGTAACCTCCGTACAAAAAAATACAATACAAATTCCCCTATAGAAATTACTCATATATACCCTGCTCGCAAATCTTCATTCTGCCAAGGAATTTGATGCACCCGATCAAAATGCTGCTGGCTAAACTGGAGAGTATTAATTTCGGTTTGATGTTACTTTAGTTGATGGACTCAAATTTAGTGGATAGAGAAACATACTTCTTCTGAATTCCACATTGAATATCTACTAGTCAGTCTTCATATGAGATATCTTATATCAACGACTTGGTGAATAACTTAAACTAAATCGACAATAAATGTATTTCTGCTTTTAACTGTAATAATTAGGAGTAATTTTTCCCAAGAAAAATTTTCCCCACACGCAGGATTCAAACCTACATCCTCTCGCTAGCCGAGCGGGTGCTTTACCAATTAAGCTATTAGAGGATAAGGTTCGTGCGCTCTAACCGAAACTATGTCGATATTAGATCCAGAAAGGCCGGCAGTACGGCAAATATGCAACGATTCGTTAAACTAAATTGTTGGGATGTGCAAAACCTTTAAACTTTTTTAGAATTATTGTGGATGTCGTGGATGGCATACGCCTCCAAACTAATATTTTGTTCATGGCAGTTAGTATTTGTTAGTGGATTCACTTTTCGCCTATGCATATTTCAATGTCTCATCATTCTTTTCATTTCTTATCCAGGCAACCTACTTACTTTCACATTTACGTATGTTGCTTCTTTATCTTTCGCCAAATAAGCAGTGAACTACTATTGGGCATTATTATTATTATTTGGGTGTCCACAATCCGAATGAATTTTGTAAACTCTAATAACCTACGTATTGAGCGATCTAGTATACACACACACACACGTAACCGCTAACAAATTGGTAACGCCTGTTACACTTGCAAAGCCCGATCCAAAATGTGAGTTTACCAGCATGGTACATTCCAGCATGAGGTAGTTATATTTGAAATATTTTTTTCTGTGCAGGTAATAGCATAATTTACCAG
The DNA here is from genome assembly GCA_004143645.1 of Protaetia brevitarsis. Classification (NCBI taxonomy): domain Eukaryota; kingdom Metazoa; phylum Arthropoda; class Insecta; order Coleoptera; family Scarabaeidae; genus Protaetia; species Protaetia brevitarsis. The sequence goes on from RXPK01000200.1 coordinate 1,063,391, forward strand.
TACTTGCACAATTTCCAATCTGACAACATAATTACTTATTTCAATGAGTTTTTATGGACTAAATTAACTCTAATAACACACCTAAAAATTATTTAATATTCAATGTAATGGATCTTCGATGAGCAAAGAAGAAAGAAGCTGAATTTGTTTAATGCTTGTACGAAAAGAGCAGCAACAGTGTAAGGAATGAAAACATCACAAAGCAAAAGTGGTAGGATAAGATTACAATTATTAATTATACACAGTATTAGGCACGAATAATTCGCATTGGAGTGATACAGAAAATGTAAAAGGAAAATGATAAATGAATGAAAGTTATCTTGGATACCACAAAAACATTGCAAAATATCAGAAGAGGACATAGGGAGTGCCTTTGATGTCTTTGAAACAATACATTAACATATCCTTAGCCACAATTCACAATAAAACAATAGCATTTTCGAAAAAAAAACATACTGTCGAGTTTGATAAACTTCGCAGTGCTTGTATTTTTACTACGTAATACCGGAACAGCCCAATAATTTTACGGACACAAGAATACTAGAAAGTGTAAATTTCGAGGTGATTATAGAATTTGCAAGTCTTGTTTAACTTTATTGATGTTCAAGTAAGCTAAATCGTAAGATTTATGGTAATAAAGCTATCATAGGTCCAATAATACGTCGATATGAATCGAAATTTTAAAAATATATTCATTTAAAAATATCAACTTAGGAATACTTTTGGTTAAACAGGTGGTAATTTGGACAATCCAAGTTATCTCAAAACCTCGCAACGGAATCCCCTATAAGACAAAAAGTTTAAATTTTTATCTAAAATAATAAAAAAAAAAAGTTGCAGAATATATTCACTTCCCATTGTCACCCGGAATGCCATGACTAATACCCTACATTACTTTTATAACTGTCTAACGTTTCTAATAGCAGTTTTAATACCACTCTACTTAAAAGAAACATGTATTCAACATTTACATGTGGCTCCTAGAGGGCGCGCACGCTTGCACTCTTTTCACCTATTGTACGTAAAGCTTGAGATGTGATAGCCATGAAAGTGGGTTTATACACTCGGAGGAGCGCTGAAGATACCTGGTAGGCAGAAACTCGAGTCCGTTACTAGTGTTATTTCCCTTCCATTGCTCTTGCTAGCATGGCGATTCTTACAACGGACCATGAGCCCCGCCTGGTGGCATATTCTATCGGTTCATCTCCCTTAAGCTACAAAACTATCAGGATTTCTCAAATGGGGAAATGAGAGGAAAGTATTGCATGATTACTATATTGCATTCAAGTTGCATTTTTCACAATAAATCTGTTCATTTCATTATTGTTTCACTTTATATATTATCTCTAGGTACACGAAACCTTTTCCGATAGTGGATCCCTTAAAAAATACAGTTAACTGAAGCTTGTATCTTCCACCGGTAATAAATGGTGGAAGTTTTTGATCAACCAGCGCATAATTATTTACAGCGTAATAACCCTAAAAAACAAACCATCGCATACCTACTTACATTCAATTTGCAATATTAGCTACCTTCTTAATTGGACAGTAAGTTATATTGCCTCTTAAAATATCGGCGAGTCCGAGAGTATCCTTTCTTAACGCGTCGCATACTTTCAAATCAAAGTCAAATATCTTATGATGAAAAAGATTATTCGAAAACCTAAACCCTTTGAAGTTCACCTGGAATTGTATTTATCATCTCAGTTGATAATTAGAGATATCTTTTAGGCTGATACTTGACTACAAAGATTCTTTGACAAAGACCTTTGACGAAAGATATTTTTATAAAAGATGTCTTCCGAAAAATTCTTTATCATATTTAGCGTTTTCGTCCAATATTTTATAAAAGATATTTGACATGACGGTATAACTTATAAAATTGAAATTATTTCTTATTTGTGCTGTCGCATCTACTTATTTTTTTCCGGGCTTTTTAGTAGCTTAGCAAAGTGAACATTATAAACATTATTAACCGAATTGCCACATATTCCGTTCCGCTTGTTCTTAAAATATTTAATTCTATTGATTTTGAAAATTACCAAAATTTGGTATTCATTCTTAGGAATTTATACAAGAATTGCCTAAATATAATACAAGTATAACGAGTTAGAACATAGGGACATATGATATACGCCGAAAGCGTTGGTAAATTAACTAGCCGAATACATTCACGGCGGAATTAGCTGATTAGCAATTCATTACTAGTAGTTAGTGTGACGCTAGCGACACTTTTGATTGCCAATTATTTTTTGTTAAAGAAGTTTCAAGATTTTATAAAAGATATTTGCCAAAGAACTTTTATGGTATAGTATCCGCTTTACAGATATAAATGTTAACCTTAAACGTATCTCCGTCGAAATCTACTAAACTTCGCCATGACACCCTATAAGCTCGAAAGGTGCGATTTGGTTTACGTTTTCTACCTTAAGTGTATTCCCAGGTGTTCTTGTTGTAATAGTCTATTTTTGCGAATTCCTGTTTCACTCTGTAATCATCTTGCTGAAACTAAAACCAACTATGAAAGTAATAAGCATTTATTTACAAGCAAGCATACCGTTAGAATTAACGCACTGAAACACACAATTGTTAGCACTAAGATTGTTCGATACATTTTGAATTAATATTCCTTACTGGAATGTAAGGTTTAAACAATTTATACAATATGTACAATGTATACAAATAGATAATCTCATTACGCAATTAGAGGTACCCACCAGGTATCGCAATATATATTTTAAAAAAGGCGATGGTGTTTTGTTTTTAATATGTGATATCTCTAATGTTCTAATATCTTCACTTACATCATATTTAAATCGAAATAGATTTCCTGTAACCTCCGTACAAAAAAATACAATACAAATACCCCTATAGAAATACTCATATATACCCTGCTCGCAAATCTTCATTCTGCAAGGAATTTGATGCGCCCGATCAAAATGCTGCTGGCTAAACTGGAGAGTATTAATTTCGGTTTGATGTTACTTTAGTTGATGGACTCAAATTTCGTAGATAGAGAAACATACTTCTTCTGGATTCCATATTGGATATCTACTATTCAGTCTTCACATGAGCATATCTTACATCAACGACCTGGTGAATAACTTAAACTGAATTCTTGGGATGTGCAAAACCTTTAAACTTTTTTAGGATTATTGTGGATGTCGTGGATGGCATACACCTCCAAACTAACATTTTGTTCATTGGCAGTTAGTATTTGTTGGTGGATTCACTTTTCGCCTGTACATATTTCAATGATTATTTTTAAACATGAAATTTTGTTTTGAAAGTCACTTGATCTCAAGCTGTAAAACAGATATTTCAATTCAAACTGGGTTCAAATCACAATATTAAAGGTTTCCTTTTGATATCAAATAATCTTAGATCTACCTAATTTGCATAATTGCGAAGCGTTTTACAACTGTATACCCCACTAAATCATTTACCTGGAACAGCCGACACCAGCCGAACGCGCACCTGTGCAAATGGTAAGTAGTTTTGATAGTCACTGCGCTATAGACGACGACATTAAATAAGTCGGCCAGTCTACATATGTATATATTGCAAGGGTGATACTACACTGCGACCTAAAGGATCTATTGTGTCCCCTGTTCTTGCTATTTTACAGCTAGCCTTCCAATCCTATTCCTTTCAGAAAGTGTAACATATCAGAAGGCCCCAGGTTAGGTAAGTCCCCCTCTTCGATTTCACGTACTCCCAAGTGCAACGTCCTTGAGTTGCACAGTGCTACGCAATTTGAGAGGGGATGCATGCCATCCTGTTCCCCAATCTGCTCCAGTCGTTTTGCTCCTCCCTTTGTTCCTTCCTAGTGAGGTATTCTCACTTTGGAAGTGGAAGGCTTCTTATGGAGGTCCTGTTCCAATTCCTGTTTATTAGCGATGTCGTCCCGCTAATGTTTATTAGTTAAACGTCCTTCCTCCATGGTTGATCCCACGAGTAGCTAGGAAAGAAAAGGTCCACCTCCACAGAGCCCCGCATGCAGAGGTAAGGCTAAATACAATGGGTTGCGCCAGGTATATCAAGGTTGGACTTCTATCTAGCCGCGCATCCCATCAGCCTAGTTCGCCACCTTAGGATTTAGGTTTTTGTTGAGGTTGTCTCCTCTCGGTCCGTGCAGTTAAGCCAAGACCCCCCATCCCTTTCGGGACCTGGTTTTACAGATAGGCTTTCGACAGCCGAAAGCAACAACTGGCATCGTTGTAGAACCCTGGGCAAGGCCTTAGCCATGACACGACAGCTCAAGCGACAAACGGGGGTTATTGTTACACCAATATCTGCAGTTGTAACGATTTATTTCACCATTGAATGAAGTTGATTCCTGCGAAAAGCAGATATTATACAGTTTCTATCATTGTTGAGGGGCTCGGTCAACTCACAAAATTCCAACCTTCTGTCAAAATCATCCTCATTCAATTCGTATAAAAGTAATTTTAAAGGGATGAAATTTAAACTTAGAAAAATTTAAGTTATTCTACAAAATGATGAACAACTTACTCCTGATGTTTGAGGTACCTGTTGTATCGATGTCGCATTTCCAAGCATTGCGACCTAACCAAAGACGGCGACGTTTATATCTTTATTACTGACAACCCGATGAAAATGTTGTTTTTTGTTATGAACAGAGCCAGTTTCCGATTAATTCAGCTATGGATTCATTGCAGTACGTACTTGTGTCGCACATTTTGGCCTGCATGATTTCCTTGAATAAGCAAGCAGTAGATCTTGCACATTTCCCATTTATAATACAAGCTTACTAACATATTCTTGGATAGAATAGACCATATTAATTGATTGTGAATTCACGATACCAAAAACACAACAAACTAATAAAGCTGCCATGGGTAGAATAATACGTCGCTTTGAATAGAAATTTTAAAAAGGTACATTCATTTAAAAATATTAACTTAGGAATACTTTTGGTTAAACAGGTGGTAATTTGGACAATCCAAGTTATTCCAAAAACTCACATCGTAATCTACTATAAGCCCCAAGGTTTAAATTTTTATCTGAAATAACAAAAAAAAACCAGTTACATAGTGTATTCACTTCTCATTGTACGTAAAGCTTGAGATATGATAGCCATGAAAGTGGGTTTATACAATCGGCGGAGCACTGAAGACACCTGGTAGGCAGAAACTCAAGTCCGTTCTTAATGTTATTCCCATTCCATTGCTCTTGCTAGTATGGTGATTCTTACAACAGACCATGACCCCGCCTGGTGGCAAATTCTATCGGTTCATCTACCTTAAGCTACAAAACTATCAGGATTTCTCAAATGGGGAAATGACAGGGAAGTATTGCATGATTACTATATTGTATTCAAAATACATTTTTCACAATAAAGCTGTTAATTTAATTATTGTTTTACTTTATATATTATCTCTAGGTACACGAAACCTTTTGCGATAGTGGATCCATTACAACCGATATTAGATCCAGAAAGGCCGGCAGTACGGCAAATATGCAACGATTCGTTAAACTAAATTGTTGGATGTGCAAAACCTTTAAACTTTTTTAGAATTATTCTGGATGTCGTGGATGGCATACGCCTCCAAACTAATATTTTGTTCATTGGCAGTTAGTATTTGTTAGTGGATTCACTTTTCGCCTATGCATATTTCAATGTCTCATCATTCTTTTCATTTCTTATCCAGGCAACCTACTTACTTTCACATTTACGTATGTTGCTTCTTTATCTTTCGCCAAATAAGCAGTGAACTACTATTGGGCATTATTATTATTATTTGGGTGTCCACAAATCCGAATGAATTTTGTAAACTCTAATAACCCTACGTATTGAGCGATCTAGTATACACACACACACACGTAACCGCTAACAAATTGGTAAACGCCTGTTACACTTGCAAAGCCGATCCAAAATGTAAGTTTACCAGCATGGTACATCTAGCATGAGGTAGTTATATTTGAAATATTTTTTTCTGTGCAGGTAATAGCATAATTTTACCAGTACTTGCACAATTTCCAATCTGACAACATAATTACTTATTTCAATGAGTTTTTATGGACTAAATTAACTCTAATAACACACCTAAAAATTATTTAATATTCAATGTAATGGATCTTCGATGAGGCAAAAGAAGAAGAAGCTGAATTTGTTTAATGCTTGTACGAAAAGAGCAGCAACAGTGTAAGGAATGAAAACATCACAAAAGCAAAAGTGGTAGGATAAGGATTACAATTATTAATTATACACAGTATTAGGCACGAATAATTCGCATTGGAGTGATACAGAAAATGTAAAAGGAAAATGATAAATGAATGAAAGTTATCTTGGATACCACAAAAACATTGCAAAATATCAGAAGAGGACATAGGGAGTGCCTTTGATGTCTTTGAAACAATACATTAACATATCCTTAGCCACAATTCACAATAAAACAATAGCATTTTCGAAAAAAAACATACTGTCGCGTTTGATAAACTTCGCAGTGCTTGTATTTTTACTACGTAATACCGGAACAGCCCAATAATTTTACGGACACAAGAATACTAGAAAGTGTAAATTTCGAGGTGATTATAGAATTTGCAAGTCTTGCTTAATTTTTCAAGTAAGCTAAATCGTAAGATTTATGGTAATAAAGCTATCATAGGTCGAATAATACGTCGATATGAATCGAAATTTTAAAAATAGATTCATTTAAAAATATCAACTTAGGAATACTTTTGGTTAAACAGGTGGTAATTTGGACAATCCAAGTTATCTCAAAACCTCACAACGGAATCCACTATAAGACCCAAAGTTTAAATTTTTATCTAAAATAATAAAAAAAAAAAGTTGCAGAATATATTCACTTCCCATTGTCACCCGGAATGCCATGACTAATACCCTACATTACTTTTATAACTGTGTAACGCTTCTAATAGCAGTTTTAATACCACTCTACTTAAAAGAAACATGTATTCAACATTTACATGTGGCTCCTAGAGGGCGCGCACGCTTGCACTCTTTTCACCTAGTGGATGATGGTACGTAAAGCTTGAGATGTGATAGCCATGAAAGTGGGTTTATACAATCGGCGGAGCGCTGAAGACACCTGGTAGGCAGAAACTCAAGTCCGTTCTTAATGTTATTCCCATTCCATTGCTCTTGCTAGTATGGTGATTCTTACAACAGACCATGAGCCTCGGCTGGTGTGCGAATTCTATCGGTTCATCTACCTTAAGCTATAAAACTATCAAGTTTTCTCAAATGGGGAAATAACAGGAAAGTATTCCATGATTACTATATTGTATTCAAAATACATTTTTCACAATAAATCTGTTAATTTCATTATTGTTTCACTTTATATATTATCTCTACGTACACGAAACCTTTTGCGATAGTGGATCCGTTAAAAAATATAGTTAACCGAAGCTTGTATCTTCCACCGGTAGAAATGGTGGAAGTTTTTGATCAACCAGCGCATAATTATTTAAAGCGTAATAACCCTAAAAGACAAAACATCGTATGCCTACTTACATTCAATTTGCAATATTAGCTACCTTCTTAATTGGACAGTAAGTTAAATTGCCTCTTAAAATATCGGCGAGTCCCAGAGTGTCCTTTCTTAACGCGTCGCATATTTTCAAATCAAAATCGAATATCTTATGATGAAAAAGATTATTCGAAAACCTAAACCCCTTCAAATTTACCTGAAATTGTATTTATCATCTCAGTTGTTAATTAGAGATATCTTTTAGGCGGATACTTGACTACAAAGATTCTTTGACAAAGACCTTTGACGAAAGATATTTTTATAGAAGATGTCTTCCGAAAAATTCTTTATCATACTTAGCGTTTTCATCCAATATTTTATAAAAGATGTTTAACATGACGGTATAACCTATAAAATTGAAATTATTTCTTATTTATGCTGTTGTATCTACTTTATTTTTTTCCGGGCTTTTTAGTAGCTTAGCAAAGTGAACATTATAAATATTACTAACCGAATTGCCACATATTCCGTTCCGTTTATTCTTAAAATATTTAATTCTAATGATTTTGAAAATTACCAAAATTTGGTATTCATTCTTAGCAATTTATCCAAGCATTGCCTAAATATAATAAGAGTAAAACCGGTTAGGACATGGGAACATTATCTTTTGCTATGGAAGTTTCAAGGTTTTTTAAAAGATATTTGCCAAGGAACTTTAATAATATAATACCCGCTTTACAAGTATAAATGCTAACCTTCAACGTATCTCCGTCAATATCTACTAAACTTCGCCCTGACAACGTATATGCTCTATAGGTGCGATTTGGTTTTACGTTTTCTACTTTAAAGTATTCGAAGGTGCTCTTGTTGTAATAGTCTATTTTGGCGAATTCCTGTTTCACTATGTAATCATCTTGCTCAAACTAAAATCAACTATAAAAGTAATAAGCATTTATTTACATGCAAGCGTACCGTTAGAACTAAAGGATTGAAATACACAATTGTTAGCACTAAGACGGTTCGATACATTTTGAATTTAATATTCCTAACTGGAATGTAAGGTTTAAACAAGTTATGCAATATGTACAATGTATACAAATAGATAATGTCAATACGAAATTAGAGGTACCCATCAGGCATGACAATATATATTTAAAAAAAAGGCGGTGGTGTTTTGTTTTTTTAATATGTGGTATCATCCTAATCTATTATTTTCAATTACATCATATTTAAATCGATATAGATTTCCTGTAACCTCTGTACAAAAAATACAATACAAATACGCCAATAGAAATTACTCATATATACCCTGCTCGCAAATTTCATTCTGCCAAGGAATTTGATTCCCCCGATCCAAAATGCTGCTGGCTAAACTGAAGAGTATTAATTACGGTTTGATGTTACTTTAGTTGACGGACTCAAATTTAGTGGATAGAGAAACATACTTCTTCTAAATTCCATATTGGATATCTACTATTCAGTCTTCACATGAGCATATCTTACATCAACGACCTCTGGTGAATAACTTAAACTGAATTGTGGGGATATGCGAACCTTTAAACTTTTTAGGATTATTGTGGATGTCGTGGACGGCATACACCTCCAAACTAATATTTTGTTCTACTAAGGTCCCATTATCGTTCTAGTGCAAGACCGAGATCTATGTGGCACTTTTGTCTTGTATAGGACAATGGCATGCCGATTATGTGGTTGTTGGGTGGTTAAGGCACGATAGGGTAGGGGCACAAGCTAAGACGTGCCCGATTTTGCTTTTCAATATTTTGTTCATTGGCAGTTAGTACTTATTGGTAGATTCACTTTTCGCCTGTACATATTTCAATGTCTCAGTGTGTGACATACATTCTTCAGATTACTTACGTCTTTCTACACCTAAAACCAATGTTGCAATTGAAGATACGAATGGATGAAGGTGCTATGTCGCATTTTAAAAACTGTCTTTTTGCATGAATCAAGGTGTTTTGTACCCATCTTTCACATAGCACCATCGAAAATTCCAGAAATTCAAGAACACTAGAGTCTAGTGAATGTATGAAGGGGTTTTGTTACAATACTTTTGAGAAAAATTACATAAAAAAACTTAATTTCTGAAAAAGTTTGATTTTGTAACATAACACCTTCATCCACTCGTGTCTTCAATTAACTGTATGAAGAATCAATGCTTTAAATGCTTATTTTTGTTATTTTCTTTACATTTAAATATCAACTTTATTTACAACTATCACAAGTGTTGTTATTGTTTAAGGTCGCGGCTCAATTATTCTGTCATAGTATTATAATTTGAGGTTTTAGGTATTTTATTTTGTGTTTTATATATGTACTGCGTACGTAAATCCTAAGCAGAAACTGTTTTATATCCAGGTAACCTACTTGCTTTCACATTTACGTATATTGTTTCTTTATCTTTTTCCAAATAAGTAATGAACTACTGTTGGGCATTAATTATTATTATTATTTGGGTGTCCAGAAAACCGAATGCACTTTGTGAACTTTAATAACCCTACGTATTGAGCGACCTAATATACACACACACACACACACGCGTAACCGCCAACAAATTGGTAACTCCTGTTACACTTACATACCAATTTTAATGCCTAATATCTCTAAGCTACAAAACTATCAGGATTTCTCAAATGAAGAAACGACAGAAAAGTGTTGCATGATTGCTACATTCTATTCAAAATTTATTTCTTACAATAAACCTGTTAATTTGGTTATTGTTTTACTTTATATATTATCTCTAGGTACATGCACCCTCTTATGATAGTGTATCCATTAAAAAATACAGTCAACCGAAGCTTGTATCTTCCACTCGGTAGAAATGGTGGAAGTTTCTGATCAACCAGCGCAAATTATTTACCTCGTAATAACCCTAAAAGATAAAACATCATATGCCTACATACATCCAGTTCGCAATATTAGCTACCTTCTTAATGGGACAGTAAGTTAAATTGCCTTTGATCATCCCAGCGAGTCCGAGCATATCCTTTCTTAATGCCTCACATACTTTCAAATCAAAGTCGAATATCTTATGGTGAAAGAGATTATTCGAAAACCTAAACGCTTTCAGGTTCAACTGAAATTGAATTCATCCTTTTATAATTGATATAGATAGAGATATCTTTTAGGCGGATTCTAGACTATAAACGTTCTTTGACAAAGACCTTTGATAAAATATATTTTAATAAAAGATACCTTTTAAAAAATTTTTTATCATAGTTAGCGTTTTCATTCATTATAAAAGGTATTTGACGAAACGGTATAACCTAGAAATTTGCAATTATTTCTTATATGTGCTCTCGCGCCTACTTATTTTTTCTACGGCCTTTTTACTAGCTTAGCAAAGTGAATATTGTAAACTTTATTAACAGAATTGCAACATATTCCGTTCCGCTTGTTCTTAAAATATTTAATTCCAATGATTTTGAAAATTACCAAAATCTGGTATTCACTCTCGCGAATTTATCCAAGAATTGCTTAAATATAATAATAGCGAAAGAGGTTAGGGACATGTGTGTGCAAAGAACTTTTATAGTATAATATCCGCTTTATAGGTGTAAAATATTAACCTTAAACGTATCTCCGTCAATATCTACTAAACTTCGCCCTGAGACTGAATAAGCTCGATAGGTGCGATTTGGTTTACGTTTGTTACCCTAAAGTATTCCACGATGGTCTTGTTGTAATAGTCTATTTCTCCGAAATCCTGTTTCACTATGTAATCGTTTTGCTTAAACTGCAACTAACTATGAAAGTAATAAGCACTTATTTGCAAGCAAGCATACCGTTAGAATTAAACTACTGGAACACAAAAGTGTTAGCAATAGGACGGTTCGATACATTTTGTATTTAATATTCCTAACTAGAATGTGGGATTTAAACAATTCATACAATATTACGATTGTATACAAATAGATAATTTCAATGCGCAATTAGAGTTACTTATCTGGCATTGAAACATATACTTATAAAAAAAAAAAGATGGTGCTGTTTTGTGTTTTAATATGAGATGTTCTCGAAATAATATTATATTATTCTCGCTCACATGATATTTAAAGCAAAACAGATTTCCTGTAACCTCTGTAAAAAAAAAATATAATACAAATACGCATATAGAAATTATTCATATATACCTTGCTCGCAAATTTTCATTCTACCAGGGAATTTATTTCCCCGATCAAAAATGCTGCTGGCTAAACTGAAAGAGTATTGATTTCGGTATTGAATTTACTTAGTTAATGGACTCAAATTTAGTGGATAGAAAACATACTTCTTCTGAATTCCATCTTGATATCTTACTATTCATCTTTACATCAGCAGATTTTATATCAACGGACTTTGTGAATACTTAAACTGTGAATTGTTGGAATGTGCAAATCGTTTAAACTTTTTATTATTATTATGGATGTCGTGGATGGTATACACCTCCAAACTAATATTTTGTTCATTGGCAGTTAGTATTTATTGGTGGATTCACTTTTCGCCTGTACATATTTCAATATCTCAGTGTGTGACACACATCCTTCAGATTACTTACGTCTTTCTACATCTAGAACCAATGTTCTAGTTAGGTCTCTCCCTAAGTGTTTCACCCAGAGAAACTGCAACTAACTATGAAAACAATGCTTGAAATGCTTGTTTTATTTTTCCTTACATTTAAATACCATCTTTATTTACATCATCATAAACGTTGTTATTGTTTAACGTCGCGGATCAATTATTCTGTCATAGCATTATAATTTGAGGTTTTAGGTATTTTATTTTGTATTTTGTATATATATACTGCATACGTAAATGTTAAGCAGAAACTGTTCTTTGCATTTCTTATCCAAGCAACCTACTTGCTTTCACATTTACTGCTGGATTACTGCTGTGGACTGATGGTCCAAGCATAAAATTTAAGAGAAATTAAAAATGACAAAATTAATTTAGCTAGCTCAGCAAAAATGAAATCAAAAGGGTGCCAGAGATATCTTAAATCTCAAGGTAGCTTCTAAAAAAGTTAAAGTGGGCGATTGTAAAATTAGACTTTCTTTTAAATCCCCAAAAATAGAACTGGCCAAACCAAAAATAAAAGAACTAGTGATTTTTAAAAATGATTTTTCAATCATTAAGTTATATTTTAAAAAAAAAGAAAAAAAAAACATTTAATTACAATAATGATGATGCAGAAAATGTAACCGTGGAATTTATGATTCTGGACAAACAAAAACTGCAAGAATTTAATATGACAAAGGACGATTAAAATCCTTTAACAAACAAAATGGAAGATTCGTTCTAGAAGGAATTTCATAAAAAAAAATCATCCACGCGGTCATGAAATCTAAACTATAATTTACACGTGAGAGAAATAGATACAATTTACATTGAAATTATTAAAATTTAATTAGCTCAAAGCTTCACTTCACCTTCCCGAGGTGATTAACAAAAATCCAAAACAATTAATAAGAAAACGGATAAATTTAACACACTTTCGCGGAATCCTCTAGAACGTTTTTACAATAATTACTGATCTAACATCCAAAATGTGTACACAAATAAACAATACAGCAATAATTAAATAGGAGTTCCTTGAAAGCTAATCAATCAAATAACCAAGCAACAATTTAAAAATAAAATGAATTACCTCAACGGCAATAAGAAAATAAAAAAACTCTACTTACAGCGAAAACTTTTCAACGAAGCTTGCTTGCCCTTTAAAGGCCTCCCGCATATATATGAAATATACAAATCGTGCGTTGAACGCAGAACGCAACTCTAAAGAAAACTCTAACAAATGATACTATACAATACGGGAGTACGCCAAAATGTACAAATAAATGATTTTAAATATATACAACTGGCCAAAAAATAGAAACAAACAATTAAATAAAAATTCTTAATAAAATTTAGAACAGCGGAAACTCTATCATTGTTTTGACAAGGTGATTTAGGAATAAATAAAAATACACATTTTGATATTCCGAAACCCGGGGTGCCATACCATAGCACATCTCCCAATTGTTTAAGGGAAAAACGAAAGTTTCGGAGAAAATTGAGTGTTTCTCCTTAAAATTGTACGCACACGAAAAATTAATATTCTGAGTAGTTCTCGCACTAAACGAACAATACCGTATCTCCGCACACAGGGGTGAAAAACGTCACTTCCGGGTGATGAAACCTCCCGGGGTCGTGGTGGGGAGTGCAACCATACCATCCGGTTGATCCAGTTTCCCAACAGCAATCGGCCATAGCAGTCGGTATGCAGACGATGTGGCAGTCGGTGTGCAGTGGTGGTCTGCATTCATGAAGAACTTCTTCTACTCCATGGATGTACCTCTCGCTTGTAACTCCAGAAGGAAACTCAAAAAACAGAAACATTCTTTTAAATTGTGCTCCAACATGGCTTCAGGAACGGAGATTTTTAAATTTGACAGGGCTTGACTTGATCTGAAGAGAGTGTTCGGCATTCAACGACAATAATGGGCAATCTTATTTTCGAAGATACATTTTGGTTGGTAATTTCCTCGACGTCCGCTTCATTCTTCTCATTGGAATTGATTTTACTTTGATTTTCGACATTGGGGATTCGATGTGGGAATTGATAACTTCTTCTGGGAATTCTTCTTCAGAATAGTTGACTTACTTTCTGGAATTCTTTCTTGGGAATTGTTTATACTTCTGGGAATTCTTCTTGGAATTGTGATTTCTTCTTTCTCTACCTCTAACTCACCAAAACCTCAACCTCGACATCCTCTTCGGATCCAACATCTTCCAACAACTTTTTCGCTACTTGTATATATTCACTCTCTAACTTTTCCGCAACCTTGTATTTCAAACTTAAAACTATCATCACAATATTTCATTTTTTCATTCTCCTTTTCATCATCAACATTTTCATCATAATTTTCCATTATTTCAACATCATCAATTTCATCATCAACATTTTCATCATCATTTTCCTCTCTCTACCTAAACTATTAATATTATTTTTCCTTTTCTCTACCTAAATCATCAACAACTTTTCTCTTCCTTTTCTTTATTCAAAACAACAACATTTTCATCAACTTTATCTTCCCTTTCTTATCTAAATCAACAACAACTTCAACTTCCCTTTCTTTACTCAATTTAAACAGCATTTATCATCAACTTTCTCTCTCATTAGAAGTATCTGAACCCCGATTGATTTTATCCCCTTCCGTCTGAATCTCTTTCTTTTCTTTATCAACAACACGGTAATCTTTTTCAAACATCCATCCATTTTCTCAATACTTCTGTCATAATTCTGTATTCATTTGTTTCATCATTGCCATCATCTCATACAACTACTAATACTTTCCTTAAAACTGTCTCCCTGAATATCCTTTCGTCCATCCTCCCTTTGTTCCTGCCACAATTTCCTTTTCGTCGATCCTTCCCTTTTGTCCTGCCACAACCGACTCCTTCCTGCCATGAGTTCCTGGCTCCGCCAACTCTGGTCTCCAGGAACGTCCACTTCCTGATCCCTCGTGTTCCTGTCCATCTTCATACTCGCAGCGTGTACATAAAAGTTTATTAAACGCACACGGTCAGCCTTGTCAACGCAACGAGAAATTCTCACAAATTCAAAACACGGGATCCTACCTTACTAATTACAATTACAATCATTATCGCGCTTCGCACATTGGATTGCCATAAATATATACTCAAAAACTGCATGAGAATTTACAATAAAAAAAAATGCAATAATATCGTGCCTCGCACGTTGGTCGCCATAAAATTAATGCTGTGGACTGATGGTCCAAGCATAAAATTTAAGAGAAATTAAAAATGACAAAATTTAATTTAGCTAGCTCAGCAAAAATGAAATCAAAAGGTTGCCAAGATACTTAAATCTCAAGTAGCTTCTAAAAAAGTTAAAGTGGCGATTGTTAAATTAGACTTTTTTTAAATCCCCAAAAATAGAACTGGCAAAAACCAAAATAAAAGAACTAGTGATTTTAAAATGATATTTACAATCATTAAGTTATTTTTTAAAAAAAAAGAAAAAAAAAACATTTAATTACAATAATGATGATTGCAGAAAATGAACCGTGAATTTATGATCTGGACAAACAAAAACTGCAAGAATTTAATATGACAAAGGACGATTTAAAATCCTTTAACAAACAAAATGGAGATTCGTTCTAGAAGGAATTTCATAAAAAAAAATTCATCCACGCGGTCATGAAATCTAAACTATAATTTACACGTGGAGAAATAGATACAATTACATTGAAATTTAAAATTTAATAGCTCAAAGCTTCACTTCACCTTCCCGAGTGTGATTAACAAAAAATCCAAAACAACATTAATAAAAAACGGATAATTTAACACACTTTCGCGGATCCTCTAGAACGTTTTTACAATAATTACTGATCTAACATCAAAATGTGTACACAATAAACCAATACAGCAATAATTAATAGGAGTTCCTTGAAAGCTAATCAATCAAATAACCAAGCAACAATTAAAATAAAATGAATTTACCTCAACGGCAATAAGAAAATAAACAACTCTACTTACAGCGAAAACTTTCAACGAACTGCTTGCCCTTTTAAAGGCCTCCCGCATATATATGAAATATACAATCGTGCGTTGAACGCAGAACGCAACTCTAAGAAAACTCTAACAAATATACTATACAATACGGGAGTACGCAAAATGTACAAATAAATGATTTTAAATATATACAACTGGCCAAAAAAATGAAAACAAACAATAAATAAAAATTCTTAATAAAATTAGAACAGCGGAAACTCTATCATTGTTTTGACAAGGCTGATTAGGAATAAATAAAAATACACATTTGAATTTCCGAAACCCGGGGTGCCATACCATAGCAGTATGTTGCTTCTTTATCTTATACCAAATAAGTAGTGAACTACTGCTGGGCATTAATTATTATTATATGGGTGTCCAGAAAACCGAATGCATTTTGTGAACTCTAATAACCCTACGTATTGAGCGACCTAATATATACACACACACGCGTAACCGCCAACAGATTGGTAACTCCTGTTACACTTGCACACCAACTTTAATACCTAATATCTTTATGCTACAAAACTATCAGGATTTCTCAAACGAAGAAACGACAGAAAAGTGTTGCATGATTGCTATATTCTATTCAAAATTTATTTTTCACAATAAACCTGTTAATTTAGTTATTGTTTTACTTTATATATTATCTCTAGGTACACGCACCCTCTTATGATAGTGTATCCATTAAAAAATACAGTCAACCGAAGCTTGTATCTTCCACTCGGTAGAAATGGTGGAAGTTTCTGATCAACCAGCGCAAAATTATTTACCTCGTAATAACCCTAAAAGATAAAACATCATATGCCTACATACATCCAGTTCGCAATATTAGCTACCTTCTTAATGGGACAGTAAGTTAAATTGCCTTTCATCATCCCAGCGAGTCCGAGCACATCCTTTCTTAATGCCTCACATACTTTCAAATCAAAGTCGAATATCTTATGGTGAAAGAGATTATTCGAAAACCTAAACGCTTTCAGGTTCAACTGAAATTGAATTCATCCTTTTATAATTGATATAGATAGAGATATCTTTTAGGCGGATTCTAGACTATAAACGTTCTTTGACAAAATATATTTTAATAAAAGATACCTTTTAAAAAATTCTTTATCATAGTTAACGTTTTCATTCATTATAAAAGGTATTTGACGAAACGGTATAACCTAGAAATTTGCAATTATTTCTTATATGTGCTCTTGCGCCTACTTATTTTTTCTACGGTCTTTTTAGTAGCTTAGCAAAGTGAATATTGTAAACTTTATTAACAGAATTGCAACATATTCCGTTCCGCTTGTTCCTAAAATATTTAATTCCAATGATTTTGAAAATCTGGTATTCACTCTCGCGAATTTATCCAAGAATTGCTTAAATATAATAATAGCGAAAGAGGTTAGGGACATGTGTGTGCAAAGAACTTTTATAGTATAATACCCGCTTTATAGGTATAAATATTAACCTTAAACGTATCTCCGTCAATATCTACTAAACTTCGCCCTGACATCGAATAAGCTCGATAGGTGCGATTTGGTTTTACGTTTACTACCTTAAAATATTCCACGGTGCTTTTGTTGTAATAGTCTATTTCTGAGAATTCCTGTTTCACTATGTAATCGTTTTGCTTAAACTGAAACTAACTATGACAGAAATAAGCACTTATTTGCAAGCAAGCATACCGTTAGAATTAAACTACTGGAACACAAAAGTTTTAGCAATAGGATGGTTCGATACATTTTGTATTTACAATGTCTAAGTAGAATGTGGGATTTAAACAATTCATACAATATGTACATTGTATACAAATAGATAATTTCAATGCGTAATTAGAGTTACTTATCTGGCATTGAAACATATATTTAAAAAAAAAAAGGTGGTGCTGTTTTGTGTTTTAATATGAGATGTTCTCGAAATAATATTATATTATTCTCACCTACTTGATATTTAAATCAAACCAGATTTCCTGTAACCTCTGTATAAAAAATATAATACAAATTCGCATACAGAAATTATTCATATATACCTTGCTCGCAAATTTTCACTCTGCCAGGGAATTTTATTAATTATTTATTATTAATATTTTAATATAGACAGTAAATAGATCGAGATTCTTATCTATTATCTAACTAATAAAGTGCCGCACTGTTGAGTTACTGCATCGTCAGTAGAACACCTGATAACAAGGATGATAAGATGTTCAACATGTTCAAAAAACTACTTTCGTGTTTTGTCGATTCGTTTAATTTCAATATTTGAATTTATTTTTATACTATATAAGTACTGTATATGTATAGAATTATTTTATGTCAGAGTAATTACGTTTTATCCCAACGAACACGGTCGTTGCTTTATTTATTAGTGAATAAGGAACTTAATTTACTTTCGTTCCGTTACAGTAGTATTGATAAAACATTTAATGCAGAAAATTACCTCTTTCCAGAGTTGACAATCACTATTGATGTTGTTTAATGCACACTAGTAGTGGCCGTACGATCTACACTAAAAAATTAGATAAACACTATGAAGCAGTAACATTCGTACTAGTAGTGATATTCTATATTTACACTAAGGCATATTAAATATCCTCTAACTACTAACACTACTCTTAGTGTTAAAAAAATACACTATTTAGAGGCACCTCCATGAACTCGGCGTAGTGTAGTTCTAGTGTTACAAATTTCTTACTGTGTATCAATCATCAACTATTCATTGAGTGGAACTAATTCTTTCTTTTGTAATATCTATAGTAACAGGTGAAATGAAACATGAAATACTAGTGTTAGAGTTCTTATTAGTCTGGACTAAAAAAAAAAACACAAATAATAAATAACAAGAAACAAAACAAAATGTATTTCTGAGGACATATTAGTTGAGTAGAGTGGTAGGCATTATCGATGACGACTATCGGCAGTTGTAAGTATTGATAGTTGACTATTGAAACTATCGATAACTATCAATAGTTGGTCCGACTATCGATAGTACTATCGATAGTTGAAAATACCGATAGTGCCCACCACTAGTTATTAGTTTTCAGTAGGTAATACCAGCAAATTATTATACTGATTGAACTTTTGACTTATTTAATGTCGTCGTCTACAGTGCAGTGACTATCGAAACTACTCACCATTTGCACAGGTGCGCGTTCGGCTGGCGTCGACTGTTCCAAGTAAATGATTTATTGGGGTATACAGTTGCAAAACCCTCCGCAATTATGCAAATCAGGTAGAAAAATTGGATTATTTAATATCACAAGTAAACGTTAAAGCGGTTTGAACGTGCTTTACATTCAAATATCTCTTTCATAACTTGGACCCAATTGATTCTTAAAACTTAAATTCACATAGAAATAAATAAACTTTTGGTATTCATAGTAAACCTTGTATTAATTGTTTTAAAAACGTAAGAATAGCAAACAACCGAGGTAGGCTTCATAAAACTGTAGCTTCAACAAATATTAGCTATTCTAAGCGTTTATTAATAACTATTTTTTTAAATGAAGATTTCAATAATTTTTAATTATTAGCATTTACTATTGCACGACCCACCTACGTGTAAATAACACTGTAAAATTGCGATTCATAAGAAAATAAAAACTATGTTTGGCCTAGTAATATTACTTATTTAAGTAAATATGCTAATTCTAAACAACATAAAAACTAATAAACAAACTAATATTGCAACTATTACTAGCTGCTTTTATATCACAGAATATCCCACCCTTCCATATTTCTTGAATTGCACTTGTAATTATTTATGCATAGTGCCATACAACAATATTTTTAAAGTGATTTTGTTAAATGAAGGGTTATACGCCTTAATTGTAATAAACAACAATTTTAATAAAGTACATCAATTATCATATTACTGAGAATAAAGTTTTGTTTTTGAAATTTTAATACCCCAATTCATTACTTTTATGAGTATTGTCTAGATTTGCATTTGCAATTTACAAACAATTACAAAACTCGGCCATTTCCTATAATTACAATTAATCTTCTATGTAATCCAACGACGCGACGCCTAGTGTTTTTGAATGATGAGCTCATATATCTACATGATAGTGTTTAGTTGAGCAATAAATTTTTAAAAACATTTTGTTGATATTTATGTTTTAATTTTTTTTTTTGAGATTTATGTATTTTTTTATATATTTATATAATATAAACAAATACATAAATCAACACAAACACAAAATTATTAAGAATATTAGAAGAAATATAATTATATATAATTACATTTTAAAATTTTTATAAATTTCAGAATGGATTCATTCAAATATTTTTATTTTTGTAAAAATAATAACATGAGCCTATGGATTTTTTTTTTGCATATTTATGTATTTTTTACATATTTATATATTTATTTTATTAATAATTTTGTGTTACAAGTATTTCCTTCTAATTCTGAAATTAGGAACAATAGGAGTATGTAGTTTTGTTGATCATTTAAATCCATTCATCATATAAATATTAAAAAAAAGTTTTTAAAAATGTATTGCTTTACCATGTAGGTATATGAGCTCGTTATTCAGCAAAATTTGACTTTTATTCACCCAGGCAACCTACTAGCTTTCATATTTACCTATGTTGTTTTCTTTTATCTTTTGCCAAATAAGCAGTGAACTGCTGTTGGGCAAATATGGCATTAATTAGTACTATTTCTAACCCTATGTATCGAGCGACCTAGTATACACACAGCCACACACACACACATACGCGTAACCGCCAACCATTTGGCAACTCCTATTACACGTGTAAAACCCGATCCAAAACGTAAGTTTACCAGCACGGTACATTCAATATGATGTAGTTATATTTGCAACATTTTTCTATGTGCACCTAATGGCATAATTTTACCAGTCTTTGCACAATTTCCAATCTGATAACATAATTACTTATTTCAATGAGTACTTTCATGGACTAAATTAACTCTAATAGCACACGTAAAAACTATTTAATATTTAATGTAATGGATCTTTGATGAGCCAAACAATGGAGAAGCAAAATTTGTTTAATATTTGTACGAAATGAGGGGCAACACTGTAAAAGAAAGATGGAGAAGCAGTGTAACAGATGACTTGATGAAAACATCTAGAAAAGGAAAACTGGTAATATAAGGATTATGATTATTAATTATACACAGCGGACAGGAAATATTCAAATTGAGGTAGTATAGACGATGTTTAAAAGCACTTCCATTCCATTACATACAAAACGTGCTAATAAAAGAATATTACTTACTACGTACTGCTTGGATTTCAGATTGAAATCGCGTGCTGAAGTTATTTCTGATGGACGTTAGCCCTCACTCGCATGGAACATCTTCGGAGCTGCTGCAGATGATGCTTTCTATAGATGGCTAAAAGATACTATTATCACACCCATTACACGTACCATCATTAAATTGATAAAATCCTCATCAATTTCGCAGTGATTTCAATTTCTATTTCAATTTTCAGTTTCACTTCCTATTTTTTCAAGTTACCCCAGAATCTATAAATCAAAAATTTCTTCTTGGTGTTCCATTATTAGTACGATAACAAGACGCTCTTCTGCTGAATAAGTAATTAAAGAAAGCAGTTAATTGAGCAAAAAGTTTAATATTTTTTTTCACACTTATTTATTTTTTATTTATTTATTTTATGTCATGGTTCAAGAGAACATGGACATAGTCAGAAAATTAAATACATGAGTAACATAATGCAAGATCAGTAAAAATTACACAAAATAGAACAAATAACTAAAAATGATGATACTAAGATAGAACTACATTAATTAACTTTCCACAAACTCCTCGATAGCATAATAACATTTTTCGAGAAGAAATTTTTTTAACTTGAACTTAAATTCTCTCAACGATTGCAATTTTTTTTGCCTGACGTAATTTGTTGTAAAATATTACTGCTCTATACCTGGGATTCGTCTTATATAACTTCGTAGTATGAGAGGGTACTGCTAAATCTAAGCAAGGGGGTGTATACAATAGTATACATTACCTTATAAATATCCCTGTTTTTGACGAAATTTTTTTGATTAGTTTTATAAAATTTCAGGATTTCAAATATGTATAAACATGGCAGAGGTAGAATATTTAATTCTTTAAAAAGTGGCCGACACGATACCATAGACGATATACACAGCATGCTTCTAATGATACGTTTTTGTAATATAAATAATCGTTTAGCCCCAAAAGATTAGGCCATAACTGAGACGAGACTCAACGTATGCAAAATAAAACAATCTAAGCGAGTGCACATTCACGGCGCAACGGAGGTTACGAATGGCATACAAAGCAGTACATAATCTACCCTCAAGCATCTCGCAATGACTGTTAAATTTTAGATTGTGATCAACAAGAAGTCCCAAAAATTTAACCACCTTACTATCCGAAAGCAAATCGTCGATCAAACCCATATGAAGTCCACCATTATCAGTCACTGACGCCGTGAACCTAATAACATTTGATTTATTTTTATTAAGTATTAAATGATTCGCATCACACTAGTCAGTCATCTGATTTATTACTGTTGCAACAGAAAGTGAAAGGGCGACGCTATCGGAAGCAGAAACAATACAGGTCGTGTCGTCAGCATATTGAGAAAGGGTGCATAATGGCAAAGAGAGATGGAGATCATTAACGTAAACTAAAAATAGGGTCGGTTCTAGAATCGACCCCTGGAGAACACCGCAGCGTATTTCTAGATCCTTAGAATATTCATTGAACTTAACGTTATCAAAATTCATCTTGCTTTTTTCAATATGCTTTCTTCTTCGACCATAAACTGTAGTCGCCTCAAACTATCGTGTTCATGGATTTACCCCCAGCTTAAAAAAAGGCTATAGTTTGTAGTCGAAACGTTGCTTGAAGATTGATATAACAAAAAAAAAAGTACATTAAACCCTCTGCTCAATTAAGCGTGTCTTTTCATTACTTTACCTGCCAACCTTATACTGGCAACAGTTATTCCTTTATTAAAAACCCCAAACACTTTGTATACAGACTGAATAGACTGACAGTAGATCCTTAAGATTTACTGCTGCTACTAGGAACAAATTTTAGGCACCGCTGTGGGTACACCACATTCTTCTGGTGTCACCAATATTTTATCGAAGCATTTAAGCAACAGCTGAGTATCAGTAACAAGGTCTGAGACTACTTCCTGGTCCTGCTTCCAGAATAAGATTTTTCCATGGTCTTTGCTTACTCCTTGGCAAATGCCAGGAGATAACTAAAGTCGCTTCATGGACGCAAACATAATAACAAGTGATAGTTAACCGATTTATTATATTTTTGTTATTATTATTATTAATAGTCATTGGGAAATTATTTAGTTAGGGTAGGAATATTTCAATCGTTATGGAATCTAATAGTACTTAGAACAGGTAGCCTAGTGTAACACCTTGTGATGGAGCACGAATTTTAAGATGAATTGTAATGATTTAGCTTTTCATAAATAAGGTAACAAAGGAAGAAAATAAACAGCTATGTTTTGCAAGGTTAAAAAGTTTGAAAATAGGATATGAAGATGTAGTGCCAGAGGTGTCCACGTGCACAGCAAAAGAGCACTAAGGTAGCAGCACCTACAAAAGAGGAAATGGAAGGAATCATCCAGAAGGTGAAAAAAAACCAGCAGGAGTGCCGAAGAAAATGGGATAGTGAATCAGTTATGGAAATATGAAGGGTTTTTTTTTTTAGATAAAGAAGTGGTTATCATCGAACAGAAACTAGTAAATACAAGAGTGGTTTTTGAAAAGGAAGATTAACTATAGATCAAACATTCACCTTCAAGGAAACACAAACATTATCCGAGAGGAATACAAAATAGGTATGTATGTGGTGTTTGTGGATTTTAAGATAGCTTATGGTTCAATATTTAGGAAAAAGCTATATGAGGCAGAAAACTTAGGGATACCGAAGATGTTTGTAAGGCTGATCAAAGTGGCAATGCGGAATAGGTACAGGTCCTCCCACAAAAAGGTTAACAATCTGAATCGCGATTTTGATTATATTCTCAGGTTGAACTATACATACAACTGTGTTTATTGGAGGTAATTTTATTCATGCTAGCCGAAGAGTAGCCCACATACGTAATGTTTACTCGTATTTGATAAATTCATATTTTATGTTCGCATTCATTTGGTAAATTGTCTACGAAAGTTGTTTTGACGACTTTGATTTATTATTAGTTTTCAAATAAGGGTATCCATTCAGTTTAAGACGCAACAACTTTGCGGCAAAAACCTCAAAGGGAAGCATTTGTGTTTATCTGATATTCGCCTCTTTTAACATATGTATGAACATATTTTTCATTGAAACCTCGCACACACAGTTACGGACAAATATCATACGCATATTCTTTCATAATAAAATTAATAAAACATTTCAGTTAAAATTTTGTATAACTTTATTTTTTTTTTTATTATCTCTCAATACTTCCTAAATAGTTAGCTTTTCATTGCTTTTTTCCAATAATAATACTGAAAATTAAATTGGAATTAACTCTTGTCTGCGATTGTATATCTCGACACTAATATTAGGTTTCTCTTATATTTTTAATAGTAAACAATTAGAACACTGAATAGTTGAAATGAAAGCAGTAGGTGTTACAGAAATCAAGGCATCTTATAAATCTGATGATGCCATCGGTAAATATGAGGACAATTTTGTGTTTCAGCACGCTAACAGCCCCGTGTAGAAATCGCAAATTGTGCAAAAATAAATACGTTCCGCAAACATTTATTTAACAAGTATTGACCTGCCCTATGTCCCTAATAGTCCGCAACTTAAGCCCTATTGAAAATGTTTGCATTAAAGCAGAATATATATTTATACATATATAAAGACTTCATTCCAGAAAATGCAGATAAATTAGGAGAAACTTCTAGGAAGTAATCGAAAATAATGGGGACTGGAGACATTGGATGCTTCAAGATTGAAGAAATGAATTTATGAAAATCTTATAATTAGATAAAACAATAAAATAAATTTATAGTAAGGACATTTTGTTATTACAGTATCACATGTGTATATGCATGGTACGTTACTAGCAAAGTACGTCCTTGCATTTACTATTGAAAACTATATATCTTATTTATATTCAAATTCACTTATTCACTAAACGTTACAATTAAAAAATTACGAAAATGAAAGAAAGAAACTTGCCTATCCACTATATTCCATATTGGCCGTATATATGCGAAATAAGGTATTCTAATAAATCAATAAGAACATTCAGAAACAGAAAATCTATTTTAACAAGGGATACATAAAAATATGATTTCAACGCGTGCTTGTTTATGTCTTAATAACAAAAACTAAATTATAAAAACAAGAAATCCTGTGTGGGATAAATACACAACGAATCATACATAACATCTGTTTACACCGATAAGCCCCAGTCGTAGTAAAAGCTTATAGCTTTTAGGATGGACTATGCGCTCGCCACATACATTTTCGCGTAGGTCGTTATTTTTTTTGTAGGAGCTGTACCTCTGCCCAAATAAGAATTAATAAATTTCAATTAAATTTAGAATTTAGATATTTCTATTCAGCTGCCGACAATAGACACCGCCGGCTGTTAAGTTTGTTTGCGGTTTTGAGATAAGTTCGTGAAGAGATGTACACTTCTCACAGGAAAAATCGGGACACCAGCAATCGTGAATTTTAAAATTTCTTAGGTGTAAATGCAGCTTTCAGAGGATATATGCACTTATCAAAGCCATAAATCACTTTTTTGTGTGTATTATTGCGATCAAAGGTAAAGACTAAAAATTTAAACAGAAATATAACTATATCTAGAGAAAAAGGTAAATAAATATATTGGAATTTCGGTGGCGGTGTTTCCTTAGAAACACCGAATACGAAAATATTAATGCAAAAAAAATACATAACAACTAAAAGGCTTCTTGAGTAGACGCACAGTGTTTCGATTATAACAAGTTAGCTGGACAAAAGTCATTGGCGAATTGTTGAAAAGTGAAGTTTGAACAGTGACAAACAACCCTTCAAAGATAGGATTAAACATTTTTTTGTCTCCTAATTAATCGTTTAAATGAATCAATTAGCCCAGGGTAAAAAGGAAGGATAAGTAAATTTGCATTTATTGTTCTTTGCACCTCTTTGTGCTAATACTCCACCGTGCTGTTTATTAGCATATATATATATTTTCAGTGTGATGGATTTCAAGCTAAAGGTAAGTACTTGCTAATTTTGTCTAAAACTGTAAAAAGCTCAGCTCAATAATTTTAAAAATCTTCTTCTTCTTCAATTTGTCGACTTTTCGCCGATTTTTCTTTTTCATCTGTCTCGAAACTATATGCCCGTGTGCCCCAGGCCAAGATTAATTTTATATTGTAGCTACAAGTTTCTACTCCAAAATATAACAGATTTTAGCTGCACACTTTGTACAACTATCATTTTTTTTTTTTAATTCTTTAGACTGCTACTTTATTGAAAAATTGGAGCTGTTTGAAGAATGGCTGGAAGCATGGGAAAAAATACCGAAACAACATGCTGTACCAATTTTGTTGGCAAAATACGATTTTTCGAGGGTTGCGGAGGCATCATTGAGGGAAACAAAAAATGCGATATGCAGGTTTTCCTCGAAATTATCAGACAAGTGGTACAATTTGGGAAGAGTCGAGAGCTTTTTAAGCAATATGCGGATGGATGGCAGGAGATTTACAGTTTCCTGCTATCCTTGATCATTCGAAGTTACTAACACCAGAATGTTGTCACACATCTGGACGGTCTCGCAAAGAATTTGTGGAATCGAGCGACAGAACAAAAGAAGACGTGTTGAGATTTAGTAAATTCGAGAAGTACATCCGAGCTAGTGGTTGCCGCAGAAGTTTCAGCGGGATTGTCTGGTAGTAGAAACTTGGCCTTCGTAATAAGAGTACCAGTGAAAAATACAGAGGTTTGTAAGAAAATGAAGGAAAGTGTAAGAAAATCGTAACGTACCACTTTAGTGCAGAAGGAGGTTAAGGAGAAATTAGGTCTCCTTCTGGATAAACCGAAAGCCGGATATGGTTCAAGTATGGCAGCAATACTGCCCGAAGTTTTCGGAACACGAACTAAGCGCAGAGATTACAGGGCTAATTCTTCTACGAAGATTTGTACTTTATTAAGAGCTTTGTCATCCGGCTATAAAAATTAACATTAAAAAATTTCGAACTTTTTCGCAAGATACAAACTACTGATAACATACGGTGCACAAAATACTTGTGCACAGTGCTGATACAATTGGTTCTTCTGCCAATCGGGCAGCTATCTGAGGAGGCTCAGAAAGCTCGCAATAAAGATTGCAGAAGATTTCGAGAACATAATACTCGGAAGCGATCATGTATTGCAACGAATAGAGATTTGCTAAATATGTTAATTATCACATCAGACCCTGTAATTAATAGGCTTAGGGAAACTCCAAAAAAAAAGTAGAAGTCTCCCTTCCGAGGTTTTAGATTTAATATTGCCTTCGGTAAATACTCTTATACTTCCGTCCAACCATAATTACTTTGAGTTAGAGGACTATGTTGTAGCTGATACGACTGAGGAAGAATATAGTGAGGATGAATAATTTCACTATTTATGAATTTACTTTTATATTTTTATTGATTTATTATATAGTTATAAAAGTAGTAGGTGGAGTTTATGTATAACGTAGTTTTGTTTTGAAATACCTAACCCACACGTGTTAGGTGTATTGTAATACTTTAATGTTAGCTTTTTATTTCGCTTTATTTATTCAATATATACTTTTCGATGAAACAGTATTTCATTAAATAGAAGAAGCTAGGTAAACCTAGTTACATGATCCCTCTGAACGAAAATCTAAGTCTAAACTGTGCACAAACATAGACTATCCCTGCATGTACCCTTATGTTTACTAAACTTTCTAACTTTATTTTTCGATCAAAAATTTTATCTTAATCATCAATTAACTCTATTACTGTTCTTTAATATTTTTTTCAACAAATGTAATACCAAATAAAAGCTTGCAAAAAGACGAATGTACCGAAATATACATTGTGTTCAATTCAAAATTTTCTAGAAAAAGTTACATTATGAAACATCTTGTATACAAATACATTAAAATAACGCTACAGAGCCTACGGCGATTACAGTAACATTAATTTTTGATCAAATTAGAAAAAAATAAAAATGGCGGTTGTATTAAGCCGTTAAATTGTTTTCGAGACAACACAGTAAATAACTAAAAAAATACCGATTGAAACTATTTAGTACCGTATATCAATTTGCTTGTTTGAGATTGGACTATCCAGATATTCAATAATATACTGACTGTTCTATTTAACCTTTTTGATAAGTAGCTGAAAAATGGAACACCCTGTTATAAGTCAAAGTATTTTAAGGCATGCCAGTTCGACGATATATAACAATTCATAAAATAATGTTTTGAAAAAAACTCAGTTGTGTGACAATCTTTCATTTCTTGATGACTGGGACACCCTGTATACACACAAACGATGATGATGGTAATTATATACAGAAAAAAATTATACGCATCACAACAATATCTTTCGAGGCAAAAAATGTAACGAAATAATTTTGTCCAGCTAACTTGTGAAAATCGAAACACTGTGAGACGGCACCATTTAGAAATACACATGTATGTATTTAGCTTGTTTGATGTTAAGTATAGATAATTCTTTTTTCTTAAGAAAACATGGCGATGGGATTTTAAAATTATAACATGATTACTATGATTTTAGTTGCTTTAGTTTGATTTATGCCTGCAAGTAACGTTTAGCAATAGACAATTTATCAATCAGCCTTCTGAAGTTTTTGAACATTGTGATTTTCACATTGATTAAATACACTATTATTGATGTATTCATTATGTTGTTTAGTATTCTCAAATATTGTATTATACAAATATTTTTTCTATGTAATTAAAAAATTACCAAAAGCAGTTTAAGAGTATTTACAAAATTTAAAGCAATTAATTTTCACAAAGAAATTATTTATTTTATTAACCCTCCGTTTATTGTATTTTCAAGAAATAATATCTTAACTATCGCCTGTGTAATCCAATGTCGTTCTATTTTATTGAAATATAGCTAACACTTTTGGTCTGAACACAGCTTCGGCAGTAGCAACGAAAAAGTTTTTAAATGTATCAAATTCAACAATAAATATTTTAGCACTAACTGAGATTGACGAACAATATGCTTTCTTACAATCTTTGTTATGTATTATAAATCCAATAATATTTAAATCATTGTTAGTAAACCTGTGCTGCATAAAGTCAGTTTGTAAAGAGACCCAGTGTTGGCCATATTTCAAGAAAATAGATCAACGATGTCAGATTACACAGGCGAGAGCTAAGATATATTTCCTGAAAATACAATAAACGGAGCGTTCATAACACAATTTTAAATAATAAAATTCCATCACCACATGTTTTCCTAAAAAAGAATTATCTCTACATAACATCAAACAAGTTAAATACATATATATATATATTTCTAAATGAAACCGTCTATTGAAGAGTTCTTTTTGTTATTATGTATTTTTTTTTCATTGGTATTTCTAAAGGAAACGCCGCCACCGAGACTCCGATTTGTTTATTCTATACATAAACCTTTATCTCTCTATATATTTATTTTTCTGTTTAAATTTCTAATCATTACTTTTGATCCAGTAATATACATAATTAACTGATTTACGGCTATGATAAGTGAATACGTCCTCCGAAAGTTGCATTTACAATCAAGAAATTTTAAAATTCTGAATTGCTGGTGTCCCGATTTTTCCTGTAAGAAGTGTACATACCTAAACACCAGACTATCGAAAAAGGTAACATATCTATTTACCGCTACTTGGTCGAAGTATTCTTACATTCTGGATTATTAAATAATTACCTTAAATTTCAGGCAATTATCCATATAACTTTCCATTTAACTTAAAGATCTACAAGAGAAAAAAAACGTTTGTAAAATCAATATCTCACTGGAATTTTCTATTGTAAAAAGATACGCTTTCAAAAAATTTCATATGAAATATGGAAATAATAATAATAATAATCTTTACGGGACACACTAAAAATATCTACTCTATTAAATATGAAATAAAAGAGTTATACTCTTAATGAATAAGTTCAAATAGAAGTAGGCAAATAGGACGGCATAATAAAACAGGAATTATTAGCAAGTACTACCTCTGCATTTAGTATCTATTCAATTAATAGAGAAGACGTGTATTGAATTATTACTATTGTTGTCAGTATGACTATATTTAGCAGTGATAGAGGAGTGAGTAGTGAGTTTGCCGCGTTATGTAAAATATTTTCAAACTTACCCAAATGTTTTAATTTTAATAATGCCTCTTATAAACACATATATACTAATGAAATACCTTTCATTGTGATTTAATATTCCCATATTTAAATCTTGAATAGTTCGACTACATATGAAGTTTTTTGGAAGTGTATCTTTTTACCAATAGATAAAGATATTCATGTTAGAAACCTTTTTTTCTGTGGCAGGTATAAATTAAAAGTAAAGTAACTTAAGTAATCATAACTTAATTTTAAGTATTTGAATTTATGACAATCTTAACTCGGCAAATTATATTAAAGGATTTGTGAGGAATTATCAGACCGTTTATTTTATTTGTTTTCTTTTCCTCTTCCTTCTATACGTAATTTAACTTAATATTTAATAATCCAAATATTGAAAACATTAATGACTACTACAACGTTTCGCTCTATTTCAAGTATATAGATATAAAATGTAAAAAGGGTAAATTATAAATAATTTTTTTATATTTTATTAATGATAATTTTTTTAATTTTTATTAATAATTATAATAAAAAATTAAAAATTTTGGAGTGTAAATTATAAATAGTTTTTTTTTATTTTATTAATAATAAGTTTTTTTAATTTTTATTAATAATTATATTAAAAAATAAAAAATTAAAAATGTTTATTTATAATTTACTCTTTTCACATTTTATATTTATATACTTGAAAAAACTTTGAAATAAAACGAAACGTTGTAGTAGTCATTAATGTTTTCAATATTTATGACCTAAAAACCACGTGTACGTACAAATAGTTATGCCAAAAAAAAAGGTTGTGCGTTGTTGGTCATCTCGTAAATAAAAATTATTTTTTCACATCTTGGCAAATTAATGTGTTAGTGTACTTTATAAATTCCTCATTATTTGAAAGGATTTTGCGGCGTAAAGTAGTATCGATGTAAAATTTTCCTTGAGCTTCGGGGCAGAATTACAAGCGCACCAGATAATACCACCGCCAAATAGTTTATTACAGTATTAAAATACCGGTGATAAAATATTACAATAGTAAAATTCAAATATCTATATTTGTAGTTCGAGGTTTTTCTTGTGTTTTGAAAAAATAGTTTAACACATCCTTAGCTTCAATTCACAATAAAACAATAGCATTTTTGAAGAAAAATACTGTCGAGTTTGGTATATTTCGCAGTGCTTGTACTTTACTACGTAATCAAAGAACAGCCCAATAATTTTACGGGACAAAAAAAAGTGTAAATTTCGGGATAATTATGAAATTTGCCAATGTAGTTTAATTTTATCGATACTCCAGTAAGTAATCGTAAAATTGATGGTGAAAAAGTTTCCATGGGTAGAATAACACGCCGATTTGAATCGAAATTTAAAAAAAAAAACAAGATGTTCCCATTTAAAAAATAAAAACTTAGCAATACTTCCGGTTAAACAGGAGGTAATCTTGATATTCTAAATTATTCTAAAAACTTACAACACAATCTACTGTAAGCAACCAAAAATTTTCTCTGAAATAATAAAAAAAAAGTTGCAAGGTGTACCCACTTCCCATTGTTACCCGGAATGACATGATTAATGCCCTACGTTACTTTTGCAAGTGATGAAGTGTGTAACGCTACTACCAATATTAATACCTCTCTATTTAAGAGAAACGTGTATTCAACATTTACTTTACGATACAAAATTAACAGGATTTCTCAAATAAAGAAATGACAGAAAGTGGTGCATGATTGCTATATTCTATTCAAAGTTTACAATAATCTGTTAGTTTCGTTAATATTTCACTTTATATATTATCTCTATGTAAATAGAACCTATTACGATAGTGTATCCTTTAAAAAATACAGCCATCCGAATCCTGTATCTTCCACTCGGTAGAAATGGTGGAAGTTTCTTATCAACTACGGCATAATTATTTACAGTGTAATAACCCTAAAAGATAAAACATCATATGCCTATATACATCCAGTTCGCAATATTAGCTACCTTCTTAACGGGACAGTAAGTTAAGTTGCCTTTCATCATCCCAGCGAGTCCGAGCACATCCTTTCTTAATGCCTCACATACTTTCAAATCAAAGTCGAATATCTTATGGTGAAAGAGATTATTCGAAAACCTAAACCCTTTCAAGTTCATCTAAAATAAATTGTATTTATCATCTCAGTTGATAATTAGAAATATCTTTTAGGCGGATACTTGACTACAAAGATTCTTTGACAAAGACCTTTGACAAAAGATATTTTTATAAAAGATGTCCGAAAAATTCTTTATCATACTTAGCGTTTTCAACCAATATTTTATAAAAGATGTTTGACATGACGGTATAACCTATAAAATTGGAATTATTTAGTATTTATGCTGTTGTATCTACTTATTTTTTCCGGGCTTTTTAGTAGCTTACAATAGCAAAGTGAGCATTATAAACATTACTAACCGAATTGCCATATATTCCGTTCCGTTTATTCTTAAAATATTTAATTCTCGTGATTTTGAAAATTACCAAAATTTGGTATTCATTCTTGGCAATTTATCCAAGAATTGCCTAAATATAATAAGAGTAAAACGGGTTAGGACATGGGAACATTATCTTTTGTTAAAAAGTTTCAAGGTTTTATAAAAGATATTTGCCAAAGAACTTTAATAATATAATACCCGCTTTACAGGTATAAATGTTAACCTTTAACGTATCTCCGTCCATATCTACTAAAGTTCGCGCTGAAACCCTATAAGCTCTATAGGTGCGATTTGGTTTTACGTTTTCTACTTTAAAGTATTCGTAAGTGCTCTTGTTGTAATATTCTAGTTTTCCGAATTCCTGTTTCACTATGTAATCATCTTGCTGAAACTAAGACCAACTATGAAAGTAATGAGCATTTATTTACAAGCAAGCGCACCGTTAGAATTAAAGGACTGAAATACACAATTGTTAGCACTAAGACGGTTCGACACATTTTGAATTTAATATTCCTAACTGCAATGTAAGGTTTAAACAAGTTATGCAATATGTACAATGTATACAAATAGATAATGTCAATACGCAATTAGGGTACCCATCAGGCATCGCAACATATATTTAAAAAAAGGCGGTGCTGTTTTGTTTTTTAATATGTGATATCATCCTAATCTATTATTTTCACTTACATCATATTTAAATCGAAATAGATTTCCTGTAACCTCTGTACAAAAAAATACAATACAAATATGCCTATAGCAATTACTCATATATACCCTGCTCGCAAATCTTCATTCTGCCAAGGAATTTGATTCCCCCGATCAAAAATGCTGCTGGCTAAACTGGAGAGTATTAATTTCGGTTTGATGTTACTTTAGTTGATGGACTCAAATTTAGCGGATAGAGAAACATACTTCTTCTGAATTCCATATTGGACATCTACTATTCAGTCTTCACATGAGCATATCTTACATCAACGGCTTGGTGAATAACTTAAACTGAATTGTTGGGATGCGCGAAACCTTTAAACTTTTTTAGGATTATTGTGGATGTCATGGATGGCATACACCTCCAAACTAATATTTTGTTCATTGGCAGTTAGTATTTATTGGTGGATTCACTTTTCGCCTGTACATATTTCAATGTCTCAGTGTGTGACACACATTCTTCAGATTACTTACGTCTTCCTACACCTAGAACCAATATTCTAGTTAAGTCTCTCCCTCTTAAGTGTTTCACCCAGTTAGAAACTGCAATTAACTGTATGAAGAGTCAATGTACTTTCAGTTCACTATGTAATCGTTTTGCTTAAACTGAAACTAACTATGAAAGTAGTAAACACTTATTTGCAAGCAAGCATACCGTTAAAATTAAATTCCAGTAGAACACAAAAGTATTAGCAATAAAACGGTTCGATACATTTTGTATTTAATATTAATAACTAGAATGTGGGATTTAAACAATTCATACAATATGTACATTGTATACAAATAGATAATTTCAATGCGCAAGTAGAGTTACTTATCTGGCATTGAAACATATATTTAAAAAAAAAAAGGTGGTGCTGTTTTGTGTTTTAATATGAGATGTTCTCGAAATAATATTATATTATTCTCACTTACATGATATTTAAAGCAAAACAGATTTCCTGTAACCTCTGTACAAAAAAATATAATACAAATACGCATATAGAAATTATTCATATATACCTTGCTCGCAAATTTTCATTCTACCAGAGAACTTTATTTCCCCGATCAAAAATGCTGCTGGCTAGATTGAAGGGTATTAATTTCGGTTTGATGTTACTTTAGTTAATGGACTCAAATTTAGTGGATAGAGAAACATACTTCTCCTGAATTCCATCTTAGATATCTACTATTCAATCTTTACATCAGAAGATCTTGTATCAACGACTTGGTGAATAGCTTAAACTGTCAATTGTTGGAATATGCAAACTTTTTAGCACTATTGTGAATGTCGTGGATGGCATACACACAAAGAAATCTATTATCAATCTGAATATTTTTGTTTATTCAAAAATCGAAACAAAATAATTCTACAAATAATGCTTGAAATGCTTATTTTTACATGTTTTCTTTAGATTTTGATACCGTCTTTATTTTAATCATAAACGTTGTTATTGTTTAAGGTCACCGATCAATTATTCGGTCATATTATTATTATTTGAGCTTAAATTTTATTTTTTGTTTAGTATATATACTACATATGTAAATGCTAAGCAGAAACTGTTCTTTCGTTTTTATTCACTCAGGCAACCTACTAGCTTTCATATTGTAACGAACCCCAATTTCTAAACTGGAGGTTTCGTTGGGCGCTCCTGGATGGCGCTCGCGTAGCTGAATAGGGAACTACGTAATACCGAGTCGAAGATTCGAGATTATTCTTCCGAATCTAGAAGCACGCCGTAGATGTTTACGGAACCGTCTAGTGGGTTCGCGTCAGATATAAAATAACGCCTGAGGATTGGCCGGGGGCAGTCAGTCAATACGAGTTGAATAGTGCGGTTAACGAATGGAGATAAATACCAGCGAATTAGTACGGGTGATATAAATATCGGTGCAAATAAATCGTTTACATAAATTAAGACATTAGTAATTAAGTGATTTAATTAATAAGCATTTTTAATGGTTTTAGTGAGTGATTTAATTTTAGTGTTTATTTTGATCTATTTAATAGATTTTAAGTAGTCTGTAAGTGTTAATAAGTTAGTGAGTGGACCGTATAACCTAGAAAATTGAAATTATTTCTTATTTGTGCTCGCACCTACTTATTTTTCTCCGGCCTTTTTATCTACGGTACAATCTTTAAGTTATAACTTATAAAGTAGCTTCGCAAAGTGAATATTATGAACTTTACTAACAGAATTGCAACATATTCTGTTCCCCTTGTACTTAAAATATTAAATTCCAATGATTTTGAAGATTACTAGAAGCTGGTATTCATTCTCGCGAATTTATCCAAGAATTGCTTAAATATAATAATAGTAAAAGAGGTGCAGAATATGCAATATACACCGAAAGCGTTTGTAAATTAACTAACCGAATTCATTCACGGTGGAGTCAGCTGATTAGCAGTTGATTAAAGGTAGTGTGACGATAGCGAGACTTTCGATTGTCAATTATCTTTTGTTAAAGAAGTTTAAAAGTTTTATGAGGGATATCTGTTAAAGAACTTTTATAGTTTAATACTCGCTTTATAGGTATGAATGCTAACCTTCGACGTATCTCCGTCAAAATCTACTAAAGTTCGCCATGACAACGAATAAGTTCTATAGGTGCGATTTGGTTTTACGTCTTTTACCTTAAAGTATTCCAAGGTGCGCTTGCTGCAATAATCTATTTCTGCGAATTCCTGTTTCACTATGTAATCATCCTGCTTAAACTGAAACCAACTACGAAAGTAACAAGCGCTTATTTGCAAGAAAGCATACCGTTAGAATTAAGGGACTTGACAACACAAGTGTTAGCACTAAGACGTATCGATACATTTTAAATTTTATATCTAACTTGGATATAGGATTTAAACAATTTATATAATGTGCACAATCTATACAAATAGATAATTACAAAGCGCAATTATTTATCCGGCACTGAAACATATTTTTAAAAATAAAAGCGGTGGTGTTTTGTTTTTTAATATGAGGTATCCTCAAATTAATATTCCATAATTTTTGCTTGCATTATATTTAAATCTAAACAGATTTCCTGTAACCTTTGTACAGCAAAATGCAATATAAATACGCATATAGAAATTACCCATATATACCCTGCTCGCAAATCTTCATTCTGCCAGGGAATTTAATTCCCTCTGTAAAAAATGCTGTTGGCTAATGAATGGATGAAACGATGATCACAATATTTTTTTATATTAATTAATACATAAATTGCAGAAATTAATTTTGAAATAACACTATTTATATGCGGCTTCAAGTCTAGAAAAGAATCAACTATCAGACCGAAGAACTTATAACTACCCACTGTTTCTATTTGCATATTCCTTATTAACAAATTTACTTTATCCTTATGCTCAAAAATGAATAATTTAGGTTTATCAATGTTAATAACCAATTTATTGCGCGAAAACAATTCGTATAATTCCCGCAAGATTCTGTGGGTATTGACAAAAGTTCCTGCATAGTTGAGCCTGTAATTATGACACTGGTGTCGTCCGCGTAAAGCGTAACTTGGCCTGTAATGAAATCATTAATAAACAGTATAAATAAGAAAGGGTCCAAGATTGAACCCTGTGCGATTCCAACTGAAATATTTGATAACATTGAGATGAGATGCTAGAATACCATTTTCATGAATGTGATGTATTTCCGTATACTGTGAACGTTGCTCTAAATAGGAACTGAAAAGGCTTAATGCTCTACCACGTATACCGTAGTTTTGTGATTTATCTAATAAGATGTTGTGGTCGAGGTGGTCGACAAGGCCTTCGACAAATCGCACGGTATGCGAGCTACAAATTTTCGTTGGTTTAAACTAAACAGAATTTTGCCCATTTTGCAAACCGGCCATAAGAAAATTTATATATGAACATTGTACTTTTAAAAATATGCACGATTGTTGTCGACAATGTTTTGATCAACTTAGACCATTTAGAAGCAGTATTGTACATGTTAACGAAATCGAAATGCCCATAAGCGTAATACGCAATTCATTGGACAGTTGTCCAAGCATCATGCATTGGACGTTTTACGCAATACCATCAGAAGAGCAAAAATATAACAACACACAATGCCACGAAATTAACATATTGAGCGAACATTCAGAACATTTCTTCCTAGGCCGGCGCCACACTCGGCGTAATTCCGTAGCGTAAATTCAGTCGCGTAATTTCAATTCGCTTGAAATTAAGATGAACGTAATTTTCGCTTAATGTGATAGTTTTTGCCTTCTAAAAATATACTTTCATGCAAAAACGCAAAAACCGTCACATGCATTAAGCGGAAATTCCGTAGACGCTAATTAAAAGCAAACGAAATTTACGCAGTAAAATTTCCGTCAAGTGTGGCGCCGCCCTTACTTTTAAATGTATATTTTACATTAAACAGGAATGCCGTCCATGTTAATTTTAAACGAACGATATTTACACATGTCTTGATCAATTCGGACAGTGTCATCCGAAAAAAAGATTTACTACTTAATCTGTGCACACAATGCCCATTTAAATATGCCCAAACCACTACAACGTTTAAATCAATTACGCAGAATTAATTGCACAGATATTATTGAAGCAATCTACAATATTAGACCATTCGTAATAAATTCTTAAATATGTTGTAAAACTTACTCTTCTGAGTGAAAAATATATATTATTGATTCAAAATACCTGAATACACAAAGATGAAAGAAATAAATACCTTTATTCAAAATTTGTGTAGCCACACATAAGCAATTACAGAATAGGTTGGAAAATTTTCTAACCTGTAGTTAAGCTATTATAATAAACCAAATGAATGATTTCAATGCCAGAGTGATAATTCTGATTGCCTGTCTAGATTATCTGCTTACATACATTGTGCTCATCTAGTATAAAACTTACATTCAAACAGCTGCATACGTCAAAGTGAAAATGTATCGAACAGTTGCAGCTTTAATACTAGCGTATCTTAGTTCCTTAATACTAACGGTATGTTTCTTCGCAAATATATAGTTACCATTTTCACGATAACTTTCAGTTTAGGCAAGATGATTACATAACAAAACACAATTTCGCGGAAGTAAACTATTATAACAAGAACACCCTGGGATATTTAATCGTAAAAAATGTGAAACCAAATCGCACCTATCGAGCTTATTCAGTTTTTGTGGATATTCTTGTGGACCTAGACGGAGATACGTTTAAGGTTATCATTCATACTACTAGAATATACATTTACTTTGAGACAATAAACACTGTTGTAGGGCAATCTAAAAGCTTTTAGGTTTGTGAACAACCTCTATCATCATAAGATTTTTGATTATGATGTGAAAATATGCCACGCGTTGAAGACAAACTATTTCGGAATTGCTGACCATTTAAAGACTAGCAATTTAACTCGCTGTCCATTTAGGAAGGTAGGTATATTGAAAACTGAATTTAAGTTGGCAAACGGGTTCTATTCTTTTAGGGTCACTACGCTGTATACAATTTTAATGTAGACGATCACTATTTGCCGCCATTGATTCCGGCTGGAAAATACAAGATGCAAGTAACCTCGTTCTATGATGGATACACCATTGGAAGGGCTTCCATGTATTTAGAAATAGTATATAAAATAAAGAAATAATAAATTAATAAGTTTTTGTGAAGAATGGATTGGAAAATAAGATATATAATACCATCAGTTTATTTGCCAAATCTAGATTTTGACAGAAAATTAATTTAACCGTAAAAAGATCGTCCCCTCCCCCGCACCTCTGAACTCCAGGAAATACAATTTTAATTATTTAAAACAACTTTAATTCTTGACCCTGTTCCTCGCCCTATGTGACAACGTAATTAATGTAAAGTAAGAAAATTTATATATGAACATTGTACTTTTAAAAATATTCATATGGACAATGTTTTGATCAATCTGCAGCATTTCATCGAGAAAAAGACTAGCTGGTTAGTTCACTGAACTCATGTTCGTATTTAAATATGCTCAAATCACTCAGATCTTTAAATCAGTTGAGAGGCATTAGTTCCACTATTATTGAAACAATCTACAATGTTAGTCCATTGCGTAATGTCTTAAATGTTGCTGGAGGAACTAATCCTTTCAAGTCAGAAATATACATTAATTCAAAGTTTATTTTACCACACACAAGCAATTCGATAATGGATTGGAATATTTTATAATCTTTTAATAATTACACACCCAATTAAATAATTTCAATGCCAGATTTATCATTCTTGCAAGTTTAGGTTATCTATTTCCATTGAGTGCACAGAAGTAAGTGCTATTTATTCTTTTTCATACTACGGGTTATGTAGTAGACATGCTAATGTAGGATAGATATATTGGGATTTTATAAGTATAATGTAGATTCCAACTAAGGATTGTATACCGGTTAACCGGCAAATTGACCAAAAAACGTTCGGTAACTTTACCGGTAAGTTAGAAAAATTTACCGGTAATTCGGTAAATGAAAAATCCATACCAGAAATTTTTATCTACGAAATATTGTGTTTATAGATATGTATTTAAAAGTCTAAAGGAACAAAAAATAATAAAAAAAAACAGGTAAGTGTAAGCAACAACATACCCAATTATTTTATGGGAAATGTTTTTTGTTTAATTTTAATTTAAACTTTCTTGAGATTGAGAGCCGCTGTAATGCGCTAGAATAGATAATACAGAAAAGAAACTGACAAAATTTTTAGATTAGAAACATATAACCTCCGTTCCGCCGAGTTAGTCAGAAAGGGAAGGAATCAAAAAATTTTCAACAAAAAAAGCAAAAAATTGAAAAAAAGTCGTGTAGAAATTAAAAGAAAATAAGTCTCAAACAAGATGGAAAACGAAAAGCAACGCAAAGAAAAGTGAGATTAATGTTCATTTGTTGCTAGGACGGTTACTAGGACGGTAGGAAGCAAAACATCCCACTTTTGCTACTCGTCTTTGTCAACAAGTGCAATTTCAATTCTCTCATTTTATAGTTTTTTGTGTGGATTTTATTTATCTCTGCAAAAAGGTTGAGTTAGCATATATGATTTGTGCTCTAGAGTTCCTTAAGATTTTTAAAAGTTTAAAATCGTTTTTATTAAAAA
Source organism: Protaetia brevitarsis (assembly GCA_004143645.1). Classification (NCBI taxonomy): domain Eukaryota; kingdom Metazoa; phylum Arthropoda; class Insecta; order Coleoptera; family Scarabaeidae; genus Protaetia; species Protaetia brevitarsis. Next base: position 1,103,910 of record RXPK01000200.1, read on the forward strand.
GTAAGTAAATACCTCATTTTTTAATATTTAAAAATAATAACATATAAGAACAACATTTCACGTATTTAAATTAATAGCAATTTTGAATACACCACATTATGAGAGGACATTAATGCAACATTGTTGTAAAATAACATTAAAATTTGAACCTTAAATATATATTTTTTTTAATTCTAACTGTTTAAAATAATTAAATACAAATATTTATTACAAAATTCTAATATTATACCTTAAGATTGTGCAAAATATGTATCATTCTACCCTAACTTCTAACTCTATTTTCTTGGGGAATCCCCATTAATGTCACACATGAAAAAAAGTTACCGGTAAATGAAAAAATCGTAAAAGACTGGCCTATTTTGAAAGCAGATATAAGACGGCCAACTACTTCTTGAGCATTGCTGCCCGAGTGGCATATTTAATTTTATATTAATTAATTAATCTAATTATTTTTCTCCTTTTTTTCACATGTGTAAACTAACATAGCAACGGAAAGTACTTATCATAGAGAATTAGGAGAAAAAAAAAACAAAATGAAATAACCAGAAAGATTAGGTCGAGGTGAGAAGAAATAACCGATAGAGTGGAGACCTCTATTCATCAATGCATGCCGGATTTGTACCTACTGCTGCTTGTAGTTTGTTTGCAAAGACTGCGTGCAAGAGTGTTGTTTTCCAAATCCGGCGCCAGGAAAATACAACTTTCTTTATTTAAAACTTTTCTAATCCTCACAAGCAAAAATTATTGCAACATACAGAAGAAGATTTATTAATCCGCGCACAATTTTTTTTTTTTATATTTAAACACATACAGAGATAAATAATTTATTAGATCCTGAGGCTCTATCTTATGTAGAGATGAGGTGCAACGTCAAAAACTGCATATACAAACTTACACAAAAAAATATACATATATATATAGTAATAAATACAACTGCACTATGATTGCGCTCCTCCACAATCTCGTCCGTCAATTAAATCATATTCGGACATTATTATAACAAGTATGTCTAACTAAATACTCTTTTAATTTATTTTTGAAGGTCAAGACGCGGGTCGAGGCACGAATGCTCGACGACAGGCCATTATACCCAATTAACTCGAATGTTTAAATCAATTATGCAGAATTAATGCACTAATATTATTGAATCAATCTACAATATTAGTCCATCCATAATAAATTCTTAAATATGTTGTCTGAAAAAACTTACCCTTCTGAGTGAAAATTATCTATTATTGATTCAAAACACATAATTCACACAGCTAAAAGAAATAATTACTTTTTATTCAAAATTTGTTTAGCCACACATAAGCAATAGGTTGGATACATTTATAACCTGTAGTTAAGCTATTCTAATAAACCAAATAAATGATTTCAATGCCAGACTGATAATTCTGATTCCCTGTTTAGATTATCTACTTACATAAATTGTGCTCATTTAGTATAAAACTTACATTCAAATGGCTGAGTAGGTACGTCAAAGTGAAAATGTATCGTTGTGTAACAGCTGCAGCTTTAACACTAGCCTACCTTAGTTCCTTAATTCTAACGGTATGTTTCTTCGCAAATATATAGTTTTCCACCATTTTCACAATTACTTTCAGTTTAGGCAAGACGATTACATACTAAACACAATTTCGCGGAAATAAACTATTATAACAAAAACGTCCTGGAATATTTAATTGTAAAAAATGTGAAACCAAATCGCACCTATCGAGCTTATTCAATTTTCGGACATTCTCTTGTGGACTTCGACGGAGATTCGTTTAAGGTTATCATTCATACTTCTAGAATATACATTTACTTGCCCATTGAGACAATAAACACTATTGTAGGTTAATATAACAGCCTTTAGGTTGGTAAACAACCTCTATCATCATAAGATTTTTGATTATGATGTGAAAGCATGCCACGTGTTAACGACAAACTACTTCGGAATCGCTGAGCATTTGAAGAGAATTAATATAACTCGCTGTCCAGTTAGAAAGTAGGTATATTCAAAACTAAATTTAAGTTGGCAAACGGTGTTCTATTCTTTTAGGGTCGCTACGCTGCGTATAATATTAATGTAGACGATCACTATTTGCCGCCATTGATTCCGGCTGGAAGATACAAGGGTCAACTCAACTAACCTTGTTCTATGATGGATACACCGTTGGAAGGGGTTCCGCATATTTAGAAATAGTATATAAAATAAAAAAATAATAAATTTTCTGAGAATAATGTTCAACAATCAGTTTATTTGCCAAATCCAGATTTTGACAAAAAATTAATTTAACCGTAAAAAGATCATCCCCTCCCCCGCACCTCTAATGTCCAGGAAATACAATTTTAATTATTTAAAACAATTTTAATTCTTGTCCCCGTCCCTCATGTAACAATGTAATTAATGTAAGGTAAGAAAATTTATAGTATTAATAATAATAATAATAATAATAATAATAATAATAATAATAATAAGAGTTTATTGTCATCGTCCGAAAACATAGACATTGTCATCACATACAATACATATAATGTACGAGAACACATATAAAATTCAGATGCAAAAACACGTATATCATAATAACAAACAGACAAGAGACAAAAGAACAGCTCTAGTTACTGAGGAATTCCTCGATACTATAAAAAACATGATTCAGCAAATGATCAGCCAATGCCTTCCGAAACAATCCCAGAGAAGTAACATCTTTCAAGGCCCTAGGCAATTTATTATAACATTTTACTGCCATGCAATAGGGGCCATTTTCAAATAATTTTGTGTTATGCATAGGCACGCTCGGGTCCTGCTGTGACCTTGTACTCATAGTGCAGTAGTTGTCTTTATTTTTCCTAAAAGTATTTTCATGTTTTTTGTAAAACGTTAACAACTCGTATATATACAAAGATGGAAGAGTGTATATTCGCAAATTCTTAAAAATATCACGACAAGACTCCCGCAATCCAGCTCCTACCATATACCGCAAAATCCGTTTCTGCGATACAAATAATTGTTTCACATGCGGAGAGCATCCCCAAAAGACGATGCAGTAACGCAGACGGGACTCGACGTAGGCATAATAGAATGACTTAAGAACATTAATGTCACAGTAGCGTCGAAGATTACAGACCGCGAATATTGCCGAGCATAGCCGAGCATTTAGGGCCACACAATGGGATTCCCACTTTAGGTCATTATCTACGAGGATACCAAGAAATTTACAAATAGAACTTTCCGGTATAGACTTGCCATTACATTTAATGTATAAACTGGTAGGACCACGGCCATTTTTAAAGTGAATCAATTCAGTTTTATCTTTGTTTAAGGTAAGTCCATGATCATCACACCACGCCACCATACTGTTGATTGCATTATTCGCTGAGTTAACTACATCATATGTAGACCCAGCCACAACGCAACTCGTGTCGTCAGCATATTGCGACAATAAACACTTATCGAGATATCGAGACAAGTCATTAACATAAATATTAAAGAGTACGGGACCCAAGACTGACCCTTGAGGTACTCCACATGATACATTCCAACATTGAGAACAGAATGGCCGTGATATATTGTCCCGTACACCCGTTATGCTAACCAAGGCTTTGCGATTTGTTAAATATGATTTAAACAAGTTGTAAGCAACCCCACGTACACCAATTCCCAGCAGCTTTTCCAGCAAAATGTGGTGGTCCAGAGTATCAAAAACCTTGCTAAGGTCAAAAAACAACGCCACCACACATTTATTATTTTATATTAACCGTGTTGTATGACGGATACACTATTACAAGCGGTTCCGCATATTTAGAAGTAGCATATAAAATAAAAAATTAATAAATTAATAAATGTGGAATGGAAAAAACGTGTAAGAAAATAAGATATATAATATAATCACTTTATTACACTATTATAACAGTTTACATATTCCTCATTTACAAAAACTGGAGTCGGATACACGTGCAACAATGTATAAGGTAAAGTCAGGTAAGTGTGTAGTAAGAATTGCATAGTGCGAAGAAAATGTAACACTGTTCACATAAATAAGGCATTTGATAATTTTTAGACATAGAAGTACGTAATATATGCTTAGTTGCAAGCCTTCAATAGATACACCTTTTATAATTATTAACGGTTTACTAGAAAAAAATAAATTTTTAAACACTGTCAATACACAATACACTTACCCAACAAAATGGAACAAGTGTGTGACCGTTCCGCATTTTATATATTAATACCATTATCCTTTAGTTCGGCCAAATGTGTATTACTTACCTGCTTGATATAGTTTACTTTTGAGTTGTCTAGCCCTAACAAGATGGAGGCTGTTTAGTACATTAGTATTATAACAGAGGACGCCCGTATTTCAATTTTAAAAGTGAAAAGCACCATTTCAAATTTGTAATGTTGATGTTAATTCTTACAAGCTCATCTAATTAATACCGAATATGATTGAGTTACTTTTATTAAATAATCAGTAGATTTTTATGAGCTTTAATAACCTTCACACATGTACGTATTTTGTGTGTTAAAACTTCAACTTAGAAAAAATAATCAAGATTGTAATTCCTATTTCTCGAAGTAATAAAATCATGTATTTATAATATTGTTTATGAAGCGGGGCTATTTGACAAATTTAGACAATTATGCAATGTTCAAGAAATAAATAAACGTATTGTTGTAACAGGCAAAGTAAAATACCCTTTGCGAACTACATTTTTGAAAGTAACACGTGGGAATTATAAAATATACAAATCCCTTTAGAGTAATAAATTTCTGTATATAGGTACTATCAAAGACAAAAGTGTTGACTCAAGTTTGCCATAAATAGAGATAGAATCATTGAAGTTTCTCTCTTTAATTTTGAATCATTACTTATGTCTTCGATGGTACGTATTTACATATGTTTGTAAATACGTTCTTGAAGCATACGTTGTCACTTTGAAAATAGCAAGTTCAATACACGAAAGAGGATATTATTGATATTAATAAAATAAAACCCGAAAAACCGAAATTATTAAACATTCTTTATCAGTATGAGGCATAAAAGATAACCAGCTGATGTCAATAAAACTAAAATAGGTATATTAGTAGTGTTCTTTTTACAAGAAATCTCAAATAATCTCAATTCACTACAGATATTAGAGAAATTGTTTAAAAAGTTTAGGAAAATTTTCTATAAACGTCTACGGAATTAAAAAAAAATTCCCCTGGCAACCCTCGGTTACACACTTACCTGACTTTACCTTACAGGGTGACTCGCGGAATCCGTCCATTAAAAATTTTTAACTTTGCAATGATATCTTGATTTTGAAACTTTGGGGTTAGGCATAGTTAGCTATGGTCTCTTTAGAAAAAATAACTTCACTTCCGATTACATCGAAAGTCATGGCCAACTTTGATATTTTAAATGTAAACCTATATCTTTTAGTGAATTTTTAGGTTTTAATAGGAATTTTAAAGCGAATTTTATAAAACATCTACGTATTTATCGGTTACCGTTTCCGAGTTATTTTGGTTTTTGTAAGAGGGTGTGGGTCCTCTAGTATTCAACCAGGGAATAAAAAATAAACAAAATTATACAGGATGTCCCATAATCTAGGGTTGATTTGGGGTAACTTCTTAGTACTAAAAGTATTTCTGTTCCAAATGGAACTCCCTGTATATTTTTGCACCATGTGATTGAGTGAGAATTGAATCCCCTATCGCAAAGCTATAGGTGTTCTTATACCTATATCTATCGCTTCTTTTAGAAATACATTATGTGATTTTCAGAAAATGTAGTTTTTAATTAGTAAATAATTAATAGTAGGCGGTGAAAAACAATTTTAACTTTTAGAGCATATAAAAACAGCAAAATATATAAACCTACACTGTAATGTAAACATGTAATAAATATAATAAATTGCAATATACATTTCACTTCATTTTATTAGTTGATCTTTGGAATATATATAGTACGTTTACTTATAAAGAAACAGTATAATCAAATATAATGTCACGAACTTAAATTGTTGGGTTAGAGAGAAATTCAAATTTTTCGCGGAAAACTTTTACCTCCGAATGTACCGTTCGATTCGACTGTGCTGCTTGAGGTTTCAGTTCTACTTGGTTGCACTATAAATTCACTTTCAAGTTTGGTGTGTAACTTTTAGCTTCTTTATAACCTCATTAACTAGTGATTGACTTATATATCCACGGCACAATGTTAGTGCAACGTGTTCAAACTCAATGCAAATTGCTTTCTTGAAACGGGACTTATCTTATAGAGACCAAATCTATTAAAGTATGTAAAAATATCCAGGTACCCACTACGCATATATTGCTCCTAGCAAAACTACTGCTCGTCTAAATGCGTTTAAACTCTACTACTTTATAGTTAAATTTCCTATAAACTTGTATATGTTTGGAATGGTTACTTTAAAGTGGTAGTCAAATGTAACTTTTTGCTTAAAGCTACATATAAAAATAATAATCTGCATTCTACTCTGCAATTTCTGGCGTCCCTCAAGGATCAAATCTTGGGCCTATGTTGTTTTCTTCAACGACCTACTTGGACTCCTGAAATGTAGGAAATGTGCCTTTGCAGATGACCTGAAAATTTTTCTTCAGTAACAACTGTTGAAGACTGTTATGCACTCCAGGCTGAAATAAATTCCATTAAACAATGGTCCGATACAAACAAACTTGCTATGAACGTAAATAAGTGCAAAGTAATTACTTATACTAGAAAGACCACTCCAGTTGTGCATACCTATGTTTTCGATGACACAGCATTGTTGCGCTGCACAACAATAAAAGATCTTGGGGTGCATTTTGATAGTAGATTTACTTTTGTAGAGCATATAAATCGAGAAGATGCTAGGTTTTGTGATCCGTAATACATTACTGTTTAGTAATGTGTCTACCATCAGAATGTTGTATTGCTCTTATGTGCGTTATAAATTAGAATACGCATCCTTAATTTGGTATCCTGTGTATGATACACATAAGACGACACTTGAGGGAGTTCAGCGCAAGTTCCTCAAGTACCTGTATTTCAGAGTTGAAGGTGCATTTCCACCCCGCGGCTACGATTATAATTTACTTCTACAAGAATTCGATATGCTTTCGGTGGAGAAACGTTATCGCATGAACACCATTAAATTCTTATATAATACTGTGCACAATGTCATTGACTGTAGCTTTTTAGTTTCTAATTTACCTTTTTTCTCACCACGGCTTGCATCTAGGTATAACATGACCTTTTATTTATCAGTGCCACGAACAAATATTACATACCTGGCTCCTATTTTTAGAATGTGTAATAACTATAATTTAATATCACCTGACTGCGACATCAATTTCATGCCTCTTTCTAATATACTTAATATACCCCGAAGTGATTTATGATAACTCTTTTTTTTTTTACTAGTTCAGTTGTTTATTCAGTTTTTCCTTTTTTTTTGTGTTAGAATTAATTAATAATTGTGTTATAAGCTAAGTAGGATTATTTTATGTTAAACTTCCATATATTGTTTATTGTTTGTCATAGTCTCAACTGTTTCCATTTTGTCCTGTAATTGGGTATTTGTATCTGTTGGACAAATATACACATTATTATTATTATTATTATTATTATTATTATTATTATTATTATTATTATTATATAGTCGCCCTAAGAAGTAATGATTACATAATTGTAACTAGAAAAATGTCATAACTTTGATAGGTAATATCTATGTGCTGCTCATCTCAACTCTACCGAATATATTACTAGCGGTCATGATTACAATAAGGTGAGATTTTGGTAGCTTATGTTAGTAACGCCGACTTTTAATCTGTAACTATGTGCAGGAATTAACTTTAGAGTGACTCAACAAGTAAGAATGACGTAACAATTACTATTTTATTAGCACTTTTACAGATTTCATAAATAAAGAAGAGAAAAATAATATTAGGCTCAATTTAATTCGGCTGAACTATAACAATTGGCCGAACGTTAATAAATCTGCGCTGCGGCTTCGTGCGTAGCTACGCCTACAGTTGAAGCCCTAAAGTTATTTTTCCGGGACATCGGAGGTGGGACGAGGGATGATCTTTTTTTAATGATTAAATGATTTTTTTTGTCAAAATCTGGACTTGGCAAATAACAAGTACAAAATAAATTCCATTTGCTTACATCGTATATCTTACTTTCCAATCCATTTTTACAGAAAATTTATTAATTTGTTTAATTTTTGTTTGTTTTATATACTACTTCTACATATATGGAAGACCTTAGAATAGTGTATCCACCATGCAACAAGCTCAGTTGTACCCTATATCTTCCAGCCGGGATAAAAGGTGGAAGTTGGTGATCATCTACATTAAAATTGTATACAGCGTAGTAACCCTAAAGGACAGAACGCCGTTTGGCAACTCATATTCAGTTTTCAATATACCTACCTTCCTAACTGGACAACGAGTTATATTGCTTGTCTTCAAACGGTCAGCGATTCCGAGGTAGTTTGTCTCCAACATGTGGCATATTTTCACATCGTAATCAACGATCTTATGATGATAGAGGTTGTTCACAAACTTAAAACCTTTTATATTACCCTACAATGGCGTTCATTGTCTCAATAGTCAGGTAAATATGTACCCTAATAGTATGAATAAAACGCTAACCTTAAGCGTATCTCCGTCTAGGTCCGCAAAAGTATGTGCGAAAATTGAGTAAGCTCGATAAGTACGATTTGGTTTCACATTTTTTACGGTTAAATATTCCAGGACGTTCTTGTTATAATAGTTTATTTCCGCGAAATTGTGTTTTATTATGTAATCATCTTGCCTGAACTAAAATTAATTGTGAAAATGGCAACTATATATTCGCAAAGAAACATACCGTTAGAATTAAGGAACCAAAACACACTAGTGTTAGTGCTGTAACTATGCGACACATTTTCACATTGCCGTACTCTCTCTCCAACTTCAATGTAGGTTTCAAACGAAATGCACACAATATATATAGATGGATAATGTAAACATGTAATCAAAATTATTAATCTGGCATTGAAATTAGTTCATTGGGTGCCCAATTCATTTATAATAGCTTAACTACAGATTGTAGAATTTTCGAACCTTTTCTGTAATTAGTGGCAGAATAATTGAATGACAATTTATGATGACAAGCAACATAACTCATTGTCCAATTTGAAAGGTAATACGTATATTGAAAACTGAATGTTTTGTGAACTTCCACCATTCATTTCGGCTGGAAGATATAAGATTTAACTGAGAAAAGATATCGCATTTTTCAGTTGTGCATTGACAAATTATGTCCTAATCAAAGATCTAAGAAGCATAAAAATTGATGTTGAGAAAAGTACAGTTCCTACCAAAAAACAAAGTTAACGACCTACGCAAAAATGTACGTGGCGAGCGCATGTAGGATGGACTATAGCTTTTACTATGGCTGCGGCTTATCGGCGTAAAGAGATGATTATGTATGATTCGTTGTGTATTTACCCGACACAGGATTTCTCGTTTTTATAATTTATTTTTTGTTATCAAAACATAAACGAGCACGCATTGAAATAATATTTTGATGTATTCCTTGGTAAAATAGATTTTCTGTTTCTGAATGTTCTTATTGATTTATTCGAATACTTTATTTTGCGTATATACATAAATCCTGTCAATATAGAATGTAGTGGATAGACAAGTTACTTTCCTTTATTTTCGTAATTTTTTAATTGTAACATTCAGCAGTAAATGAATTTGAATATAAATAAATATATATAGTTTTCAATAGTAAATGCAAGGGCATACTTTGTTAGTAACGTATCGTACATATACACATGTGATATTGCAATAACAAAATGTTGTCACTACAAACTTATTTTATTGTTTTTATCTAAATATAACATTTGTACAATGCATTTCTTCAATCTTGAAGCATCGAATAATGTGTCTATTACTTTCTCTAATCTGAAGCAGAAGTTTATAACAAAATTCTAAAGAAAAATCTTTCCGTCCACTTTTTCCCATAGTTCATCATACCTACATACATAGTCATACATAGTCTGCCTTAATGCAGCCCGAACATTTTGAATAGGAGTTAGGTTTGGACTATTTGGAGGCCAGATTAATTCTTGTTAAATAGATGTTTGTGGAACGTATCCATTCTTGCACGATTTGCGATTTATGCACGGGACAATTATCGTGCTGAAACACAAAATTCTCCCCATGCATTATATTTGCCGATGGTATCATCAGATTTAGATAGATGTCTTGATTACTATTCAGTGTTCTAATTTTTTTACTATTAAACGGGGCTCACAGGGGCAATGCGAGGATTGCACCAGGAGGGCTGGTGGAGCATTGCGATTACAATTCGACAACTGTGTAGGTTTAATACACTGAATTAGGCACTGTAAAAATGGATATTCCAGAACTATATATCCATTTACCTGCACCTTGTAATCTGTTTTCCTTAGCGTCATTTTCACCAGCCCAACTAACTTTTCCTTAATACCTAGATGCTTCAGTGCTTCATGTACTTTTAGTCTTTTTATTTTGTCATATGCTTGCTGAAAGTCTATGCAGTGGTATTTTTTGCTGTATCCTATTGTCCATGATTTGTTTCGTAATAAAAATTAATGGTCTGTCACTGATCTGCTTTTCCGAAACTCACATTGGTATTCTCCTTACTTTGCTTCTACTTATGTTCTAGCATCTTATAAGCAATATCTAAGGGTGCATGATTCTCACATTCTAATGAACCACCTTTTTTAAATATTGGGCAGATGAATGCTTCGTTCCCTCTTTTTGTCATGATCTCTTTTGTCCATACCGCCACTATTATTTTACATAATTTCTCTTCTAATCTATTTGCCCTTTCTGCAACATCTCCGCCGTTAATCCATTTCTCCCAGTGTATTGCCACTTTTAAATAATTTAATAATTTCTCTCACTTCTTCTTTACTTAGTGGTTCCTCTTCGTCTGCCTTTTCTCTTTTCTCCGTTTCCGTTAGTTCTTTTTCCTCATCTTCTTCTTTAAACACTTTATCAAAGTACTCTACCCAGCTTTGTAATAACTATTCTCGACTATCTCCTATTAATTCTCTCTGTTTGTTTTTGACAAAGATGACCTTCTTCAGATCTTTGACTTCTTAGTAAAATTCCCTTGTATAATTGTTTTCTATCTTCTTCAATTGCGTGTCCATGTTCTCTTTGCTTCTTTCCTTGTCATTTGATACTGAATTCTATTTTCCTTAGTATTTTCTTGTAACATTTTTATTCTTGTCCTCTGCTTTTCTATTGTTCCTTGCACACATTCCTTACCGTACCATGCTTTCCTTTGTTGTGTAGTTTCTCGTGTTAATGTTTGTGCTGTTTCTTCGAATCTATTCCAGTTCTCCTCTATGTTGTTGATGCTTACGTCTACCCTTTCGATGCTTCTATAGATATTTTCTGGAAATTCTTTAATCTTGCTATCCATTTTAAGCTTTCCCATGTCGTACTTTCTCGTCTTTGTGTATATGTTCCTTAGCTCAGGTGGTTTCTGATATTTTATTTTAGCTCTGACAAATATGATAGGTTAGAAAGGTAGGTATCTGCATCCGTCCTTGATAACTTCTTGCGTCCCTTATACATGTTAGGTGTTTTGCTTTTATCACTGTATGGTCTATTCGATTTGTAGTTTTTCCATTTGGTGCAATGGAATCCATGTTGTTTTGTGCACATCCTTGTATTGATATGTTGTTGCTATTGGTAAATGTACAAAGTTCAAAGTGCTTGGAACGAAGTGTCACAACCACATATCGAGCATCTCATTTTGTCGATGCTTAGACGTGTACAGGAGTGTACTCAGCTATTTATAGACATTGTTATTATTTTTCGTATTACATATTAATAAAATTTCTTGTCTAAGATATCGTTTCATTTTTGATGTAAAACTATCACACTCCCAAAAAATCAAGTTGACCAATTACGCCTTCTACGTGTAACACTTCTAAAGTCACTGAGTATAATTACTTTTTATTCAGAACTTGTTTAGACACACAAGCAATTACAGAATAGGTTGGAAAATTCTATTTTCTTTAGTTAAGCTATTATAAATAAATTGCATGATTGCATGTTTAGATTATAATACATTGTGTACATTTGGTATAAAACCTACGGTCAAATTGTGGAGTACGTCAAGGTGAAAATGTATCGAATAGCTATAGCAATAACATTAGTGTATTTTAGTTCCTTCATTTTAACGGTATGTTTCTTAGCCAATATATAGTTACAATTTTCACAATTGCTTTCAGTTTAGTCAAGATGATTACATAATGAAACACGATTTTGCTAAAATAAACTATTATAACAAGAATGTCCTGGAATATATGACGATAAAAAATGTAAAACCAAATCGCACCTATCGAGCTTATTCAGTTTTCGGACATACTCTTGTGGATCTAGACGGAGATACGCTTAAGGTTATCACTCATGCTTATAGAGTATAAATTTACTTGACCATTAAGACAATAAACACTGTTGTAGGGTAATATAAAAGCTTTTAGGTTTGTGAACAACCTCTTTCATCATGAGATTTTTGATTATAATCTGAAAATATGCCACGCGTTCAAGACAAACTTTCTCGGAATTGCTGACCATTTGAAAACTAGCAATTTAACTCGCTGCCCAATTAGGAAGGTAGGTATATTGAAAAACTGAATGTAAGTTGGCAAACGGTGTTTGCCCTATTCTTCTAGGGTTACTACGCTGTATACAATTTTAATGTAGATGATCACCAACTTCCGCCATTGATTCCGTCTGGAAGATACAGGATTCAAGTAAGCTTGTTGTATAATGGATACACCGTTATAAGAGTTTCCGTATATATAGAAATAATATATAAAATAAAATAAACTTTGTGTGAAAAATGGATTGAAAAATAAGATATACCTATAATGCGATCATATAGAATTTATTTTTTATTTGTTATTTGCCAAATCCAAATTTTGACAAAAAATCAATTTAACCATTAAAGAAATCATCCCTTCCCGCACCTCCGATGTATAGCAAATACAATTTTAAATATTTAAAACAGTTTTAATTCTTGCCCCCGTTCCCCGCCCTGATACACTGAGAGAAATAAAAGTATTTTAACAATTTTTGTAGTTTTATATAAATATATACAGGCTAAGGAATAAAATTAGATATATCGGTAATGCGATCTATTTAATAAAAACTACTTCATATGACCTCAATATTTCGTCATTTATTTAATGACTTCGTCAGGAGGAAATCTACAATATTATAAAAGGATATGAAGCAATAGTAATGAAAATATAAATATAATACTTACCAAATTTAAATTAATAATAAAATTACAAGTTTTTGGAATTTGGAATTGTTAAAAAGTCAGAGAAACATTTTTGTCAATAAAGTATTGTTACTAGATATTATGTAAAATGTTACAATAAATATGGTTAAGTTGATTTGTGTCTGTTTTAAAATTAATTGAATTTTGATTATTGTTAATATGCACCATTTCTAGAAATAACTTCTTTTTGTAATATATCCACATATGTACATATACAGGGTGTATCAAATAAAAAAGTAAATTTTGCTTGGGTGTTAACTACACGACATATAAAGCACAAACCCACCGAAACCGGATTTCATCATTAAAAAATAAAAAAAAGTAAAATTTAGAGCCAAAAATTCTTTAGTCCTGATGCAAAGAAACGTCATGTTAATAAGCACCCGCTAAACGTGGTATTATGTATAAATACATTGCACTCACTTAGTATTATTCTTAATGGTATGCCGTAAGTCCATTTAACGTCATTCTGAATAAATAAAGGCTAATCGGCCAGTGTGCCCTTGTAAAAATAGCAAAACTGAGGCATTTTAAATTTCTTCTTTTTATAAAATAAACATTCCTTGTTTGCTAAGAGCATTCTACGTAAGTCTACAAAACATTATTTTTAATATCCTGATAAGACGTTCGAGTGTCACCGGATATGCGACTTCAGTAGTTACAAAAAACGTAAATATTTTTCTTTTGCTTTGTCGAATCGAGAGTGAGTTGTTAATAAACGGTACCACATGATTCTGAGTTATTTCTTTTGGATTTATTTAATCAAATAACGCAAAATGAATTTAATCAAATTACACAGAAATAAATGTATTTTGCTGATGATTTTATTATTCCAAAACATAAACTTGTTACTTACGAAAGTAATCCTCTTTATATTGGTATTAAATTATATAATTCATTAAAACCTGAAATTAAGTTACTCAATAATATTAATTCTTTTAAAAATGCGCTAAAAGATTTTTTAGTTAGTAAGTGCTATTATTCCTTGAATGATTATTTTGAATCATCCTAATTTTCATATCACTTTTATTTTATAATTTTTAAACCTCTAGTATTAATTGTTATTTTGTATTATCATTTTTTGGCTTAGATTCTTTGACTTATCCTATACCACATGTACTTGTTCTGTATTTTCTTGTACTCTTGGTCGTTTGGATAAATAAATATACGTTATTATTATTATTATTATTATTATACTTGCATCCAATGCATTTTATTCCGTGGATGAATTTGTGGCACATCTTGCGCAGTCTCATTAGTACATGTGAGAAATTGTCCTCTTTACATATCTATTTATTTATATATTTGTACAATATGTATATATTGTCATGGAGAGATTAGAGATAGATCTTAAATTTAGAAGTAGATAGTTATTGCTTAAATTGAAAAGTAAATTTTATTTGAGTTATAAAATTCATTTTCACTTAAAGGGGGGTATTTGTCATGGAGAGATTATTTGATATTCTACTATTATTTAAAAAAGAGAATGTTTCTATTTTACGTAGTTATATTTTAAAACTTATTAGATATAATAGAAAAAGGATATAATATGTAGCAGCAGACAGCTAGACGATGTCCAGGTGATGTAGGTAATCTCTGCATTTGGCAGGTCCTCCAAGGCATTTTCCTTTAGAATTTTCCCTTCAGGAAGCAAGATGATCAGCAGTGATACACCTACACATCGAAAATGAATATTAGAATTTGTATAGTATATTTTATTACAATAGATTTTGACAGATCAAATTTGGATCCACGTTTAATTCAAGTGTACAGTTTTATTATTTTTACTGTGTATTTATTTCGTTCAAATTTAGTCTAATAACGTTTGGATATGCATTTTTTATTTATTTTCACTTCGTTGAAACATCCGATAGTTCTGGCGATCACATGGCCATTCTTATTTTTAAAACAATGGATGTTCCCCTTATTTCGGTTATATTAACGGATTTTCACAGAAGACAGTTGGATCCCTTGACGAAGACAATCGCTTTCAAGTCAGTTAAAACATTTTCAATTCGAACCATTCACTAACCGAACTCTGTTCGAGGTAGACCTATTTCATTTTGTTCTTGAAAAATTTAACGGCTATTTCGATAAAATCCAATTTTATCCCAAATTACAACCTAAAAAATAATGGTTAATTGTTAAACAAAGTTTTTCACATAAATATTATCCAAATTACCTGCAATTTTTGGGTAATTTTTCTTCAACGACGATTTTCCCGAGTTTCCTGTGATGTTCCCGTCCTGATTGAGCCAGACTCCGTGATCTGATTTACCTATGACGTACCAGGGCCTGATCCGAATCCGATTCGAGCATTCCAGACTACTCCAATGCTCACAGAAGGTATTTCTCGTCAAATCTACCTAAAAATAAACGTATTATTTCAATTCTAATCTAAATTGAATTATACTTATAAGAAATTTTATTTTAATCCGTTCTGCAAAATTAGAGGTTAGAAAATCGTTTGTAACATAGCTAAGCGGTCTCCAGTTACTTGGGGAAATTAGTATAAGTTGGTAGCTTTATATGTATTTAATATGTGTTTACGTTACAAACCAATATCCAGTGATTTACCATCAAGGTTGGCTACTCTGTTTCACACGTCTATTTAAGCCTAGCTTAACTCCATTTGAACGGTCAGAAAACGCGGGATTTTTTAAAATTTAATTTAAACGTATTTAAGTACGAAACTATGAATTTGAATTGCAAAAGGTGGAATTACTTAATGAAACTTTAGTGTTATTAATTAAACGGACTCACGGACTTACCTGAGATTATTATCCATAGATTTATGTCTGATATTAAACAAGTCACATTTTGAATTTTTTTTAATTAAATAAAATCACTTTTATCCACTATTAAATGTTTTAATTTTACTTAATAGAGTGAATCTACTAAGGCACGACTTTATTATGCCTAGGATATCATTTAAACTGGTCAGTGACAGTGAATTTGAAGGAGAGGACAACTGACAACATCCTTGCTCAGTATCTCTACTCTTACTGAAAGATATAAGAAAGTAACGAGCTATTCAATATTTTTTTTATGTCACCCCCCTCGATCGGAAATTTCTCGCCCTGCATGCCATCTGGCTGATGAGACAGAACACTTCTAAATCAAAATTATTAAAGATAGATGACTCTGGGATATATAAAATTTGATTTTTTTCTAATTCAATTAATGTATTTCTTTTAAATTTAAATTTTTTTAATCCGGGCTGTATGCTACGTGTAGCGTAACAATATATATTTTTATTATATTTTATGACACTGTCCAGCTACTTTTAAGCTTGAAACAATAAAGAATCTATCTATCTATCTATCTATGATATACAGATTTTTAAATATTTTTTTTCTTTTTTTCGACACATTGAAAGCCAGGATGGATTGGAAATGTTCCAAATCATATTTTTTTTAACATTGGAAGGAGGATAGGGGGAGTGGAGAATATTTCTTTTAATGATATTTTTTCTTTTTTTTTTTTAAACATCGGGAGAGGAGGCATTAAAAATTTTTCAAATATTTTTTTTTTTGGAAGGGGTGCGAAGGGGAGGGGATTAGTTTTTTAAATGATGATTTTTTTCTTTTTTTAGAAACATCTGGAGAGAGAATGCATTAGAAGTGTTTTAAATCATATTTTATCTAACATCGGAAGGAGGGGCATGGGGGGGGGAGAATTGTTCTCTTTAATGATATTTTTTTTCTTTTTTCTTCGGAACATCTGAATAGAGGATGCATAAAAAATGCTTTACATCATATTTTTTCTAACATTGAAAGGAGGGGGGAATTATTTTTTTTTAAATAATTTTTTTTTTCGAAACATCGGGAGAGAGGATGCATAAGAAATGTTTCAATTTGCATTTAAAAAAAACAATCCACTCCTCTTCTCACCCCTTCCATTACTAAAAAAATGATTTGAAACATTTATAATACATTCTTTCTCCTGATGTTTCAAAAACAAAGAAAAAAAAAATATGATTTAAAAACCTAATTCCTAAACGTTCCGGCGCTGAAATGTCCTGGCGATAAAACGGCGGCGAAGAAACGGCGGCGATGAAATGGCGGCGCTGAAACGTACTAGACCCCCTCCAATAAACACAGTTGCATGTATAATTCAACCTAAGAATATATAACCAAAATCACGATTCAGATTGTTAACCTTTTTGTGGGAGGAGCTGTACATACATACGTATTGCTGTGGTTAGGCAACTCATTTTCGCTGAGTGTATTTTAAGTTGCATATTTTTTGGTTGTTTGATTTCTCCGATCAGCTGATTTTCAATTTACCGAGAATTTTCACAATTTTATTTTGTTTTGAATAAATTTTAGTTTAAGAGTTTATTATATCATTTTAATTTATGTGTTGTTTTTTTTTTAATGAATCCATTCATTCAAATGTCTATTGTTCGCTTGTGCTGATTTAATGCGTATTCTATTTAATATTGTCGTATTCTTATACGTCTGCGTTGTACGATTTTGAGAGAGGGATTTTTGTAAGAAAAACAATTGTAGGATTTTGTTAAGGACTTCCTTGTTCGACTATTGATGTGGGTAGACGTATTTTTAAATCGTTGTTGCCATTTTGTAATCCATTTTGATTTTGTGAAATTTAATTTTTCTGTTTTAATTCAGTCAATCAAGGAATTTTTAGTGTAATAATTGTTAATATATTAAAGTGTGCACTTTATTGATATAGGATCAATTATTATTTTTTGTTTAGGAAGATTTATTTTAGTTTGTTTTTTCACTCGTTTATTTTTAAAGAGTTAATTTTCTGTTATTCAATTTTGCTGTTTCATTTTATTTTTCAATCACCTCGTTTGGGCGAGAAGAATCTTTGTTCTCTCTTTTAGCTTTTTCATTTTTGTAAATTTCTTGCATTTGTCCACGCTTTGATTTTAATTTGTGAAACCACGTGGATAGAAATTCAAAAGGTTGTGTATTTTAGATAATCTTCCTGAACAAATAGAACTTTTGCTTTGTATACGAAATAGCATTGTCCTATTTTAATTTAGAGTCAAGTGCAGTTTTTATTTGAGGCCAGAACCTTCAGTTCAAGGTTTTTTTCTGCACCATTGTAATTTAACCCATTTTGTAAAATAAATTGATTGTTAATTAGCGTCATTGGGTTGAAAATTCTGTTCTTTTATTTTGTTTTAAAACTTTTCAATTTTTCGCGTAATTAAGAAAGTCTGATTTCATTCACTCACAATTTATTTTTCGTGGTTAGATTCAAATTTTAATTTGCGAGGGTAACTCTGAGGTTAATAGTTCTTTTGCGTTCTTTAAAATTTTATCCGTTGAGCTAGCTACATCTAATTTTTTTTTTTCAATTAAAAGTCATTTTGCATTTTCTTTTAATTCAATCAGTACACAGCAGTATGTAAGCATATGTAACTCCACTCGTTACTAAATCAAATAGAGCCGTCCGCAATATAAATACATATACATATTGAGTGAATAGTGGTAACAAAAGACACTTTGGGACGGTGTGCAAAGTTGTAGAAACAATCTATCTGTTTAACGTATGCTGCTGTTTGAGGAAAACTGCTACAAATAGTAACAGCTTTTTTAAACTGCTAACCAAAAGTAGCAGAAGCAGGTGCTAATGTAAAAAAAAAAAACAGTTTTATACATCACTAACATTTATGATTACGTTGTCAAATCACAAAACTATTTCAATACTATCCCAAACCGATTTTTTTTCCGTTTTTTGAAGTACCGAGAGCTATGTCGGTAGCTGGATTGTTTGCATGTTCGTCTTTCAAAAGTACAGCGCGGGTTGATTCCGTAATCGCTTGTTTTTTTTTGTTCTTGGTGGGAATTAGAAATTAGAATATACCGTTCGTAATGCATTTCTTTTATTAGATTGCTACCGGAATTCACAGAAAAATATATTCCTTTAGTTATTCTTTATCTTATATATTATTTCTCCATACGCAGAACCTCTTAAGAAAGGGTATCCATCGTATATTGCCGTTAGTTGAATCCTGTATCGTCCAGCAGGCACGAGAGGTGGAAGTTGGCTATCAACTACATTGAAATTCTCTAGTTTGTAGTAACCCTAAAAGAACAGGGTGTTATATAGAGAAGCTACATTCAACTTTTAATACTAGTTACACCTTCCTAAACGGACATCTTGCATCTATGTTGTGCGCCCTTACAATAGCAGCTATTCCCAGATAGTTCGTCCTTAACCCTTCGCATAATTTCACATCATAATCAAAGATCTTATGATGAAAAAGATTATTTACAAACTTAAAAGCTTTTATATTACCCTACAATAATGTTTATTGTCTCATTGGAGAAGTAAATATATATCCTAGAAGTATAGATGCTAACCTTGAGCGTATCTCCGCCCAGGTCCACAAGAGAAGTCCCGAAAATTGTATAAGCTCGATATGTGCGATTTGGTTTCACATTTTTTAAAGTCACATCTTTCACGATGTTCTTGTTATAATATTCTATTTCAGCGTATTCGTGTTTTATTGTGTAATCATCCTGCCTAAACTGAAAGCAATTACGCAAATGGTAAATATGTGACTATACATATTTGCAAACAATCAGAGAATTATACGGGTATTCGGTCTGTCTAAATAGAACTAAATAAATTCCTCAATATTTCGTTTTAATTTAAAACATCTTCAGGAGGCACTAAAAATATACAAATTAAAATGAAGCAATGTAGAAAATTACAATAAGCTAATACAATTGCTTACAAGTTGTAGGATTAATGACAGCTGACAAAATGATAAATAGTTAAAACATTTAAATGCAAGTCAGGGCTAGACATATTAATTAAAAAAAAAAATGTTTGCAGTTATATAAATTGCCCTTCCAACTTCCATTTATATTTAAATATGTTGATGATATTATTTGTTCGATCCCTGAAGACATGGTTAATGTTACCCTCGACTTGTTTAACTCTTACGGCTGCCATTTGCAATTTACTGCTGCATTAGAGAATGATAATAGCGTTCCAGTTTTAGATACTAAAGTTATTAGGTCGGATGATAATACAGTCATATTAGATTGGTACCAGAAACTAACATCATCTGGTAGATTCATCAAATACTACTCCAATCATCCCTTAAATCAGAAATTTAACACGGTTAAACCTATGAAAACTAGAATCACACATATCAGTAATGGAAGATTTTTAGACAAAAAATTTGAAGATACTTTTTGAGATGTTTTACAATAACGGTTATCCTAGACATATTCTAAATACGTTGATTTATTCTTCGAATATGTTTGATGGTCCTACAGGATCAAGGAGTTCCTTTAAAATTTAAATATTATAAACTTCCCCTCATAGAAGGTTTGACCAATAAAATCATACAACATTTTAAACCATTTGCTAATGTAAAAATTGCAAAATACAACATGTTAACAATTGGTAGCATTTTCACTAAAATTAAAGATAAAACTCCAACTCTTAATCAAAAGGATGTAGTATATAGTATTCCTTGTACCGATTGTCAAGGTTGTTATGTTGGTCAGACGTCGCAAATTGTAAAGAACAGAATAGTACAACATAAGAGTGATTGTCGTATCGGAAAACGTTCTTGTACCTTATCTCTACATGTTCCATACTTAAATTAGAACCTAATTACAAAAAACGATTATTTTTGGAAATGGTTAATATAAAAAATTATAGTAATGCTATTAATTTTAAAACGGGTACAAATCAATTAAGTAGTATTTATTGCAATATTTTACATCAATAACATTTTTTTTTTCTATTTATTTTATATGTATAACTGCAAACAATTTTTTTTTATTAATATGTCTAGCCCTGACTTGCATTTAAATGTTTTAACTGTTTATCATTTTTGTCAGCTGTCATTAATCCTACAACTTGTAAGCAATTGCTTATTGTGATTTTCTACATTGTTTCATTTTAATTTGTATATTTTTAGTGCCTCCTGAAGATGTTTTAAATTAAAACGAAATATTGAGGTATTTATTTAGTTTTAGTTAGACAGACCGAATACCCGTATAATTCTCTGATTCTATACGAAGTCCGGTCGATATTCCTTTTATTCATATTTGCAAATATATGCAATTTAATTCTCGGACAAATAATAGTATGTGACATGCATTTCACTTTGAAATATGTTTGGTTGGTTTGATTGAATTTTGACATTTATTTAGAACGCACAAACTAGATGTGAAAAACAAGAAATAAAATGAACGGGTTAAAAGTAAAACATAGACAAGTATGTATATGACAAGTGTGTTGTGACAAATTAGAGACAAACAAATGTTTATGTATTAATAATTAGCTGTAATTTTAGTTAGTTACGAAAAAAAAGAACAGATTATATTTAAGATATATGTCATATTTTGGAATAAGGTTTCAAAGAAAGTCAATAAAAGTTCTTGGGTATTACCTTGGATAGTAATTTGGGTACAGGTAAATTGCCTCCCGAGATAAAGACCAATTATTAATAATCGTTAAATTGCCTCCCACAATTTTTAGCTACCTGATATACATGTGTAAATTGGGTCCCGGTTGATAAATAATAAAACAGTAGTGGTTGGAGCTTACAATTACACAGGTTTGGGAGACAGTTTACCTATTTATGAGACCAATTAGATCCAATTCTTTCTCCTACTATCTGCGGGAAGGCAATTTACCAACACCCAGTAAAAAATACCCACGCTAAATGGAAGGTCAAATAGAGAGCATATGTGTTAGACTTCAAAAAGCCTATTATGTCATTAGTTCACTCAAATCTGCCTTGAGTCATTAATTGTTATTTAATACGCATTTGTGTATTCTGGTTTGACTTATGGGATTATTGTTCGGGACCAGGCAGGTACAAGAAGTCGTGTGTTTGTGATGCAAAAGCGAATCTTACGACTGCTGTTTGATTTATCTTTTAATAGTCGTGCAGCACAACTTTTAGAACACACGGCATTTTGCCCGTAGATTAGATTAGATTAGATTAGGATTTTCACCGCGACCTTTTCATAACTGTTGTGATCCCCTTTTTCCTAGAGGACGCTCTCTAATTTTGTCCTCTGAATTAGACCTATCATCTTTGAGAGCGGCTTCTTTATGTAGCTACTAGCTGTGGGGTTCTCCTCCCCCATTAGCAGAAACCTTGTCCTCGCCAGGCCTTCACATTGGCACAGCACATGAACTGGTGTTTCTTCCTCCTCTTGGTAGTATCTGCAAGTTGCATCATCTGCCAGGCCTATATTTATCAGTCAGCAGACCTACAATCATTTTGACAGTCTTCCTCTCTCTGAATCTCTCGTGAATTCAGGCCTTTGCTCCTTTAGGAACTCTTTTGCCTATCTTTGTCCCGGTGATTTTTGCTACCACTCTTTGGACTGATTATGTATCCATTCATTGATGGATTTTTTAATTTACGGTTTGGTAGTATCGAAAGAGGTCGGCTACAACGAATGGCCTTGACGCCAGCTCGTCCAGAGCCTTATTTCCTCTCACGCCCGAGTGGCTAGGGACCCAGGCCAGGGTTAGTTTCCTTTAGGTGCCCACCTCATATAGGGCGCTTACACAGTCCCAAATCAGCTTAGAGACCACGCTTGTGGAGCTAATCGCTTTAAGTGTGGACTGACTGTCAGAGAATATAGCGACGCTTTTACCTGGCCCGGTACATCTTTCTATCTCTCAGACACAGTAATGGGTCTCAGGGCAATCTCAGCTTGAAACGCAGTCGTGTCTTTGCTCAAGCTTACCGAAAGAGCCTTTTTAGGCTTCTTAGCGTATATTCCCGCTCCAACGCCGTAGTCCGTTTTAGAGCTGTCAGTATATCAGTTTGAGTCCGCTCTTACCAGAGTACCTGTCTCCCAGACCTTCTTTTCTGGTATTATAACCTGATATTTTCTATCTAGGTTAATTTTATTAACCATGGCATCACATGGCATTCCCGTAACTTCCATCTATATCCATAAACTTTTGCTAGCGTCCATAGGCACTGCACCCGACATAGGAATAATATTGTTTTAAACAGGTATTGCCACTCTTTTTAAGGCCGATTCCCACTATCGGTCAGGTAACGGTCAAGTCACGGTCAAACAATACAAAATGCAATATTTGATCATTTCTATTCATATTGTTTGTTAAATTTGACTTTTCTTTATTATTATTTATTATTATTATTATTACTACATATTAAATATTATTGACAACGTGTCTGCCACATGTTTGTGATTATTTGAAGAATAAAGTATCTATTTATCTATCATAATTTAAATAGTACTATCCTATATACTTGTCTATGCTTGTGTTTAAAAAGTCGATTTCATTTCTGGTTTTTAACATCCACTTTATTCTAATATAACTTGACAACGTCCTTATGGAACGTAAAAAAATATATTTCAGTTCACTTTTCTGAAAAAAAAAAATAAACAAAAATATTTAGTTTTTATAAATATTATAAATGTTATTTCAATGTTTTATAGATAAATGTAAATACATTGCTTGAAAAGACTGTCATGTTAGACAACCGTAAAAAAAGTAAAATTTAGATGCAGATTTAGACTTTTAAATTCCAAAAAAAATACAAGATATAATTTATTTACGGCTAGTATTCGCCTGAAGATTAAATTACATATATTATGGTGCGGTTCAAGAAATGAATCAATATATATTTGCAAAGGAACATACCGTTAGAATTAAAGAACTGAAATACACAAATGTTAGTGCTAGAACAAGTATTCGGCACATTTTGACTTTAATGTCCCCAAAACGAACGTAGGATTTATATACGAAATGTATGTGAAAAGATGTATATAGATAATAATCTGAAAATGCAATCAGAATTATTAATCATGACATTGAAATTATTTCATTGCGTGCACAATTTATCCATAATTCCGTAACAGGTAAAGGTCAAAAAGAATTCGAGCTTATTGTACAACATGTTTTACTGGGAGAGAATTCCTGTGTAACTCGTAAACCGTAACGTTGTAGTTTTCGTAAGTCGTTCCAGGATTATCAGGTAAAATTACCGGCAATTGTAGAAATGTTTCGTAATCTCGGTACAGCCTTCAATTTCGTTTCTTTAAATACAGTAAGTACCTCAATGATATATTACATTTTTTAAAAATATCAAAGCTATAACATACCTTAAGCCTAAACTTGTTTTTTCCGCAATATAATTTATTTTCTAAAAATTCACAGTCACTCACATTGTTTGAGAAAGGGCCGTGTAATTTGATTAGGGCGTAGAACAGGTAAATTAAATTTTGCAACATTTTAGTACAGATCTACTTACACTTTCTGATGTATTTACATCTCAACATTGATATACGGGCTATTCGCCACCAAAAAAAAAAACTCAGACAACTTCAATTAGCAATATCTCATCTTTTTAAACACCCTGTATATTATTAAATTCCTATTCACATCTATGTGGTTTTTAGATTTGAGACGTTCGTCGACAACTCTCCGGAAATTAAATAATATAATATTAATCCTTTTGCGGCTGATATTTAGATTATTATGGTTTAACCATTTGTTCCTCCTACTTGGAACAGCTACTAATGAATATATTCAGCCTATTATCGCTAACAAATGAAAAATCGACGCTGTAGATATCTTTGAACTAAATAATTGTTTTTTTTTTGTATTAGGAGGAAAAATGCTTCATGCAGCTTCAGGCTGTTAGCCTGGTGCGTGGGATTTCTCACCCACTAAAAAAGACTGACTGTCGCATGGGCGAAAGACCTTGCGCCTTAGCCAACTACTCCAAAGAGAAAAACCATAATTTTGATTTCGACAACATTCAAGCTTTAAATATTGAAAATAATTATGAAAATAGATTATTCTTAGAAATGGTACAAATTACTAAACACATCAATTGTGTAAATTTCAAAGCAGATACAGACCAGTTAAGCATCATTTATTCTAATATTTTATCTACTCGTATTAATTAAATTTCCGTTTAAAATTATCTTTTGATTCCTCACTTCGTTGCCGGTTTTGACTTTATGACTGCGCCTTGTAACATCATTCTCTTAAATTGCTTTCCCGCCAATTCGTTTACTCCATTTTGAGGTTAGTTTGCTGATTTTAACATGTGACATCCACGTTTCATTTTATTAATTTTTAATAGTTTTGTAAATTGTTTTGTGCTTGTTTAAATTTCGATTAATGTAATTAAGTGTAATTTAATGTACTGCTCAGGTTGCTCCAATGGATATACCTTATTAACTCTACTTAGTAAGTTCAAGTAATTTACTAATATTAATAGACTATGTATGATTCCAATTTTCATCTTAAAGCTTCTCCCTAATGAAGCGGACAAGCAATCTGCGAAATATAGAGAATTTTAACAAATGAGTTGCTAATTTGCCATAATTATACCGCATACCTGACTGATTCCATTCTTTCCCCAATAATAATAATAATATAACGATAATAATATATCTATTGCCCAACAGTGAGTGCCAATAATAAGACAATTATAAGTAATAGAATATGTACACAATTATATCTAGAGAAGTACATGTAGTATATAATGAGCTGGTAATATAAGAAATTACAAGGAATCGTAAAAAATATCCACACAATGCTTATCAGCTAATTTGCACATATTTAATATGGAAGATTTAACTAACAGATTAGTTCTTGGTGTTGGTAGTGAAAATGATAATGATAGTAAATGATAAATAGCAGCAGTCCTAAGATACTCTCTTACGGTACACATAGTTCGCATGTTTGCCTTGCACCTACACAGCACGAATTCGTTTCCCAGTTGTGACGAGTTTGGTTTTAAATTCTGGAAAAAAGTCAAAAGTTGCCGTTCATTTTAAATTCGTTTTGTTTGATTTCCATATCAATCACTAAAAATTTACAGAAACTTACCCTAGAGGTATGGATTCTGGGCTTAAACGTATCTCCGTCCCAGTCTACGAAAGTTTGCCCAAAAATTGAATAAGCTCAATAGATATCGGTTTGGTTTCAGATTCTTTACCGTCATATATTCCAGAGTATTCTGGTGATTTTCGCATATTCGTGTTTTATTATGTAATCGTTTTGCTTAAACTGAAAGCTATTATAAAATCGCAACTATAAATTTTCCAAAATACATACTGTCAGAATTAAAGCATTAAAAACCACTACTATTAATGCTGTAACTGCTAGATATAATATTTCGAGATGGATATCCCTAACGTGAATGAATAATTTATACGAAATACATATACCTAAATATATAATTTAAAAGTATAATCAGAATTAATCTGACATTGGCATTATTTCGATGAGCTCTCAATTCGTTTATAATAGAATGATTGAAAGACTAGTGAATATTCCCCATCTGCTCTGTTATTGTTACAATAACACAAAAACAGCGGCAATAAAAAAAGCAAATGAAGAGAGTAGAAATGTTTTCAGAATCATTGAAAATTCACTTTATGATGCTCATAGAAACAGCCAAGTGCTTTATGTGCATTATCAGGCCATTATTCCGAACGAAATATTTTAATGAATGATTCTAAAGATACAGGTTAATGTTGATTGAGATACTGTTACTATCTCGGAAAGTATTGAAGATATAAAGTTGCTTAAGTGAAGAAAAAGTTGTGGATTTTGGATAATAATAAAATGCATTAAAAAAACATCATATTCCGACTACCATAGAATGTAGACATCAAAGAATTATTTTTTTTAAGTACACCCCTGCACATGTTCTTAGGTTTCTGCTATATTTTTCTACATTAAATACCACGACGGTAATAAGTTTTTATTTAGATTTATACGTATTGCTGTGACATGTCTCCCCGGTTGTTTGAACACTATGCTGTTAATTTTCCAAGATCAAGTTTTGGCTTTGCCGCGCGCAAATTCTCACAGATGTTTAATTTTTACTTTTTTCTTTGAATGTAGTACTTTTGTTGGATGTATACTTAATTGTTCAGTTAGTTAATTTATTTTTCATTGATTATAAGTTTAGCATTAGTTTATCTTGTTTATGTCCTTCTTATAAGGCGTTTTCTTTGTTTGTTGCGGCCGTTGCAGAGCGCGCGCTGTCAGCTGTTTAGTGTATACGCGTGAGAGGCCTTCGTTAAGGGCTCAGAGTCTGAATAGTGACGCGTGTTAGTAGATGTAAATTTTGAGATCTTCCATTTTTCCCATTTTATGATTTTTCATTTATTAAGAATTGTTTCGGTTTATTTTAATTTTTGATCATTATTCAGACGTCTCTTCTTCTTAATTGTGCACAATTTAAGTAAGTTTTCTTTTTAATAATATTCGTTTTAGAAGCAATCGCGTTTAGAGTTTAAATTTTCCGTTTTTTTTTTTTGTAGTTATAATTTAATTTTAATTTTATCACCTCGGGGTAGGTGAAGTGAAGCTGCGAGCTTGTTTTATATTTCATTTTTAATTTTGGTTGTTTCTTTACGTGATTTGAATTAAATTTTTAGTTTGCTTTGAATTTTTGAAACCACGTGGATTTTTTTTGTGGTATTGAAATTCCTTCTAGAACGAATTCACCATTTTGTTTGCTGAAGGATTTGAATTGTCCTTCTTAAATTTTAGATTCACGCAGGATTTGTTTTAATCCAGGACCTTCAGTCCATGGTTTTTTTTTGACCCCTGTTAATTGTAATTAAATGTTTTTTTTTTTTTCTTTTTCAATAAAAGTTTATGATTTTAAATATCACCTTAAATAGTTCTTTTATTTCTGTATTAGCCATTTCAATTTTTGGGGATTTTAAAGAAAGTCAATTTTCAAAACACCCACTATTACTTTTTAAAAAAGTTTCTCTGAGATTTAAGAATCTCTGGCGCCCTTTTAAATTCATTTTTGCTGAGCTAGCTAAATTAATTTTGTCATTTTTAATTTCTCTTTACTTATATGCTTGGACCATCAGTTCACAGCAGTATGTATGTACATTATTAGTCTGGGTACCTGGGCAATAACTGATTGTGAATTGGCCTAAAATTTGGCCTTCAAAGTGCCAATGTAATTATTTGTGTTTTTATAAGGCACCGCAGATGCAATATAACATAGTCCTAGAATTAAAGAAATAAAAAATGCACACTCAACTACATTTGTCCTTTAGATTTTAGAGTGAGTATTCGGATAATAAATAAAAACGAATTTACGAAAAATCACTTCTGTCTGGGTAATTAGGTGATTTTATCTGGTTTCCGATTTGGCTCTCTCACGAACGGTTAGCCACATAATTTTAATTTTTAATCAGTATGCATCCTTGTATTGCCGTGTGAATATACATTCCTCAATTAATTGTAGGAAACGCATCCTCAAAATATGTTATGTAATTTTCAAATGTTTTTACTGATTCACAAATCGCTTTTCCGGTGGAACAATGACCTAAGTGCAATTTTTCATTTTGTTTAGTTTATTATTATTAATTAAGTCGTTGAAATTTAAAAAAAAAATTTAAAACATCATTTTCTCAAAACTTAATAATTTGCACTTAGGACGATGTTCCACCGGAGAAGCGGTATGTATATTTCCTACTTTTTTATTATACTGCAATCACAGAGTTAAGATGATCACCCCAGTAACTAAACAAATCAATATATAATAGCTGCTTTCCATTTGCATAAGAAGCGAGGAAAAAAAAAGTGAAACACTTACAAACTTTCCGCTTTTTCAAGTGCAAATGGGACAGCCAAATAAACCAGGTCTTCATTACTTGACATTTTATTTAAATTTATTTACTATCCATCCAGCCCTATTTCTCACAATTTGGTACGGCATGCTGGAAAAAACTTTAGGGAGAAACATAACCATAAACACAACAAACAAACAAAAATGACAAAAACAGTAAACTAACCTCAAAATATGAACTGAAGGGGAAGGGAATGCCTCAGTTATTTTTTTCTCAGTTGCTGACCAATGAAACGAGCAAATAGCTGAGCTAAAGTGAAGTGAGGTGAGGAGCTAAGGATTTGGTGCAAATGGAAAGCAGCCATTATTTCAGTAATTAGATCGTGAAGTTCGTGTGGATCATTTTATCACAATATAATTTTTTCGTAACGAGCTTGCATGCAGAAACTCACTGTCGTATAGCTTTCGCAAATAAAGTTGCGATTTAATAATAGAATTTATTGACAACTACTACATTTCAAATGCATTGTCAAAAAGACTATATCACCCGTGAGTGCTCTTCCTATAGTCTTGCCTTTTGGGTTGATCTTTGCCCTGCCGTAGGTTAATCAATTAATATCGAAATGACAGTAGAATCCTAGGATTTAATTGTTAGTTTCGACATCGAATCATTATTTACCAAAGCTCCTATACCACTTAATCCATGAAATCCTACCTTCCAACCTCCAACCAGATGAATTAGCTGACTTAGTGAAAATCTGCCTTACTTCTACCTATTTCCAGTTCGGTGGCTGTCACTACGAACAAGTTTTACATGCAACTATGTGTTACCCTCTTGATTCCGACAGTTTCATGAAGGCATTTGAACAACAAATCCTAACCTTCTATTCCCAGAAACCGAAATGCTAATTCAGATACGTTGATGTGACTAGTCACATGGACATGATTCCTTAAACAATTTCCTCACATCCCCTAACTCCCAAAATAATAATACTAATTTATTTGAGAGATCAAATATCGTCAAAGGTTACAATACAATATTCATATA
This sequence comes from Protaetia brevitarsis, assembly GCA_004143645.1. Lineage (NCBI taxonomy): Eukaryota > Metazoa > Arthropoda > Insecta > Coleoptera > Scarabaeidae > Protaetia > Protaetia brevitarsis. The sequence continues at coordinate 1,133,842 of RXPK01000200.1, forward strand.
TATATACTTAACTAAATCATTAACTAGGTTTACTACGCAAGAAGTCTTGAAAATTATAAACCAAATATTCATTTAAAAATTTCCAGAGTTCTATTTTTAATTTTTTTAGTTCTTTTATCTGTTTTATGTGGAGAGGGAGAGCATTGTACGCCAATATTCACTTATAAAAAGCTCCTCTTTCATAAAGAGAAAGGGAATGGCTCGGTACTGCAGGATCTCCGGTATGCCTAGTTCTCACAGTGCTCCGTGACAAATCACCATTGCAAGGGTACAGGTGTTTGTGCTTATAAAAGAATAATATTAGTCTGTATATATATAGACACGGTAAAGTTAATATGCCTAATTGCTTAAACAGAGGCCTGCATGGTGTTCTGGCCGACTTAAACAAGATGCATCTAACGATCTTCTTTTGCATAATAAAAGCCTTCTCAAAAAAGGTTGAAGACTCCCAAAAAATTATTCCATATGATAGCCGGGATTGGACGTTGCCAAAGTACAATGCTTTGAGTGTATTAACGTCAACAATACTTCTTATTTTATATATACCGTAATAATATCGGCTAAGTACCCCGCATATACCTTCGATATGACCTTCCCAATTTAGTTGATTATCAAGTATCACACCCAAAAAATGAATTTTCTCCGTAAGTCTCCATAGTCGTGCTGCCGTCAATTGTTTCATTCTTCGACGTAAAATGTTTTTTCCACGTTCATTTTTCAGTTATTCATCTCACACCATTCTAACATTCGATTAAATATATGACCCACCGAAGTCAAAATGTTCATCCGTCAAGGACCATTCACTATGACCGTGGCATCATCTGCGTATTAAAAAATATGATCTGTGCGTATGTAGCTATATAAATCGTTCACATAAACAATGAAAAGAAGAGGACCCAAAACGGAACCCTGTGGTATACCTTGACCCACTGAAGCTATGGAGGAGTATACCATTGTTTTGGTATAAAGTAGTTCCATTAAATTCACCATGGAAATAGAATAATAATAATAATAATAATAGTAATTTATTAATCTTGAAAACCTTGGCAAAAGTATAAGATAAGTCAAAGGACATCAGCCGAAATAACAGATAACAAAAGAACAATAAACAAATATTCCATTCATTATAAACTTAGGGCTTAGGCTAAGTTGACATATATAAGCAATATAAATATAGTTAAATAATTAAATCAGCAAAATAACAAAAGGTAATTATGGCACTAACTTAATGGAAGCTCAAAAAATTATTGTAATCCATAAAAAACATTACTTAATAAAGTCTTCCTAAGTTCTCGCTTAAACGCAATTAAACTAAGACTCTTAATTCTAGAAGGTAAGGCATTAAATATTTTTATACCCATAAATAAAGGAGATCTTTCGAACGTGGTCAGACTATGCGCTGGTGTGCAAAATTGTTCACGATTTCTCGTGCTGTATGCATGGTAGTCACTGTGCGTGATAAATTAATCCTCATATTCTTTGACAAAGGTAGCAACTTCCAGTATATATAAACTAGTAAGAGCCAAATTTCCTAAATCCCGAAAATATTGTCTACACGATGTTCTTGTACTTAACCCAACCATATTTCTAATTGCACGCTTTTGCAAGCGAAAGATTTTACCAGTAAGCGATGAAGCTCCCCAGAATATAATACCGTACGATAACCTTATCTGAAAAAATGCGAAATAGTACGGAAGCATAACATCTTTCGTAGCCACCTGTCTTAATCGGTAAATTGCGTAACAAAACGAATCAAGCAGTAGTCTTTCTTTTCCTAGATGTTCTAGTAATGCCCGCTCTGATGATTCTTTGGAACATTTCGTTTACCGCAAACCTACAGGTTCCGATGGTTACTTAAATGCCTTTTCACACCATCATCTTGTCCAGAAGAACAGTGATATAAACACCTTAGCCCATTGCCATATCCGAATCAAATTCCTTATCCAGATAGCTATCCTATTTACCGATATACTGATCAACAATAGCTACCATTGACATCAGATCCAACATATCAATAATTGATACCTCCATTCTAGATACAACATTTCTGGGAGACTTTCCCTTCATACTCCAAACTGTGGTACTGGTAATACTGCGAACTCCTGGTGAAGGCTCTAGGGTAAGATTGCAAAAAGCTTGGTGTTTGGATAAATTGCTGTTTAACATTTTATAATAAATAGTCGTAAACTGTGGATTCAAGAGTCGACAATATGGAATTTGGTCGATAATTTTCAATTCTGCCAGACTTATAAACGAATAATAAAAGATTCCAAATATTGGGAAATAGTTGAAGAAATTCGTATCGAACAAGATGCGTAAAGCAACCATTTCCTTACGTCAAGTGATTCTCTTATATCTGTATCAGTCAATAAACGTCATCATTTCACTATACAAAACCCTAACGAATTTATTCCAAACAATGGTAAAATAAAATCCAATATCCCTAAAACAACACAGCAAAGTATTGATCGAAAAGAAAACTGGCAAAGTAAACCAGCCGTCTCACTAAGTAGGTATTGTTTCTAAGACGGCGTTCAAGTTGTGGATTTATCGAGAGACGCCATTTTATAAAACAGATAAAAAGATCCCCGACAGCCAAGGCGATTTACAATTTAAAACCGAGGGAGCACACACTGTCTCCCGATTGGCTGAGGAGTTTAAACCCCGTGGATCTAAAGGGCTGCCGCGGCGTGCAATGCTGCGGGGTCGTTGTTCTCGATGCGTTTGCGTATGCATGCCGCGAGCTTGGGGTATTTTACATATCACGGAACGGCGGTCGTTCCATTGGTCGTTGGTAAAAGGGCTGCAAGGGGTTGGTGTCGAATGGGTAAAGAGTATGCGTAGAAAAAAAAACAATATGGATGAGCTGATGAATTCATGTATGTATTAAGCCTGAGCAAATTGTTACAGATCCCTACAGGTCAGTGATAACTTTCAATTTATAGCTTTTACATATTTTATGAAACAATTAATGGAAAATTATACTGTGATAAGTTCCAAGTTTTTGGGTAATTAGACTAAAGGTAAATTGTTTGAAAAATAAACAAGAGTAAAACTTAATTTTCAAGTAAGACAAAAAACATAAACGAAGAGCTTCAGACCGCTGATGGTGTTATATACATCCTTAGTACAAAAAGGAAAACAAAATCGTACAGTGGTTTTGGTAAAACCTATATAAAACGGTCAATGAATGTCAGCCGTTTCTTTAACAACTGCATGCTCAAATAGGCATTTGCAACACTACTACATAGAAAACACGATCTTCACTCCTTCACTATAAGATGGAGCGATAAACGTATAGAATATTGAAATATGAAATATCCATCTAATAAATGATGCAATATTATTACATTTTAAGATAAATTCTATATTTTCGTTTATATTCTATTTGATATACGTATTACGTATAAAAACACTGCAATAGTACTATATACTACAGCGTTCCCAGGGCATACGAATGAGCTACGTAGAAATGTGGTAATGTTGAACAGACGAAGACAACGGTCGCATTATACACATTTGCCTACGATGTCCTTAGTACAACAAAAGAAAAAACTATCCGCCGTGTCTGCCTGTAAGGGAAAATTGCATATACAATTTTTGTGGGATTGTAAATGGTCGGCCTTAGGGAATAGAGATAGATATAACAGGATATAAAAAATAGTAATGAGAATTTATGTCTTTTCAGCTGACAGCAGTAGATACCGCCGTATCTTAAATTTTCTTTGTCATTTTAAAATAAGATCATAGAAGATTGAAAAAGTGCCCTGCAAATGGTACCTACGTGAACGCTCAAGGTGTTCATGTATATTCAATATAGCTTTCTCCGAATATTTTTTCATTCTTGATTATTAGAAATTGCATTAATTTGAAACACTCAACTATATAACTTTTGCTTTCAATTTAAATATTTACAACAGAAATACACAAGGAGCATGTCAGCCGTTAGGAACTAATACGTGGTTGAATATATTGGGACTGCCGATAAATTCAAAAGGAGAAATAAAGAATACACTCAAAAAAGTACGTTTAGTATAGGTATGTTTTATTTAATTATCTATTAGCGAATAATTTTATTCACATGACTCATACTAAATCTAGTTAGGAAATTCAAAATTTATACATTACGCATGTTAGCTGTGTTCAATCAGTTATCCTTTTTTGCCCTAGTCAACTGTAAATACGATAAGTGACTAGTGCGATAAAGCGTATGGCATTTTTTCTCATTTCACAGTTACTTGCAATGTAAAATATACATAATATCCTTTCATTTATTTAAAAAAACACACACATACATTCACCGCTGTATTTATTGCTATGCCAATTATTACTAATGAAAAATTATCATAAAAATATCACTTTGACATAGACGTTCAGTTTTCAAAATGCAATGGTACTAATCTCCATCTGCTGACTGTTATATTAGGGTATTCTTTTTTTCAAAATAAGATTTAAGATAACTGTACCCGATTTTTTAATAATTAAGAATGTAAAAAATACTTTTACCAAATATATAAGAATAAATAATAATTTTTGGCATCTTTTTAACATCGAATGTTAAAACCGTGAAAGAAAATAACATAATATATTCCCACCAGTTGAAACAATTAATAAATTGTTCACCATATATTCCCCAAAAATTAAACATGTTTTTTTCTCATTATCCCCGATAGTTGTTTTCCTTTGCTGTAAGCATTGGGTACCTACGCTACCTGCTCTGTACGATGTATCTAACTGCAAATCTACTCGACACACTGGAAATATGTTGGAAATAGTGGATATGCTATACATTCCAAATCGGTTCAAATATACTATGCGCCCCTTACTCCATCATTGTCGTTCTATCCTATCCCCTCTTATTTCGTCAAATATTTCTCTATAACCACCCCATTTGCAAGCATAAATATTTTTTTGTTAGGAACATTAGAAATTTGATGATGATTTGTTCGTAGCCGTTAATGCTATTTTTAAGTTTTTTCTTTTTTCGTGAGTTAGCGGCTGGTTTCTATATAATGAATTAATTCTTTTTAAACAATCAAACTCTTCATTTTATGTTTCGACAAACTTTATTACTGTTGTCATCCTCAGAAAATTGTTTATAATAACTTAATTTTTTTTATCTAAAATTACAAGTAAAATACTTAGTTCTATAATGTAATGACAATAACATTTATTAATTTTAGATAAAAAAAATTAAGTTAGAATAAACAATTTTCTGAGGAAGACAACAGTAATAAAGTTTGTCGAAACGTAAATGAGTTTGATTGTTTAAAAAAAATTAATTCATTATATAGAAACCAGCCGCTAACTCACGAAAAAAGAAAAAAACTTAAGAATATTAGAAATGGTACCTACAGAGATATCTATTTATTAAAAGAATTATGATTATTTACCATTATTGACAGTGATGAATTTTTTTATAATCTTGCCCACCCTTAAAAGTCGTTAATGTCTCTAACCTAGATCGTGAATGCAAATTCTCTGCTGAAATATTTGATGGCAAATTATTAAATACGTAGACGTTTTCAGCCTTTTAGTTTTCGTACAGTTTGTCTTACGAATTTAAGCTTTTGAAATGTGACATGTTAGCAAACTAATGAAAAATGTATTTTACTGAAAAATTGAAGGTGAATCAGTGTTCAATTCTGACAAATCTGGGTTTTGACTTTACTTACATCATTTTCCTAATTACAGAAGTAATTGTGTGTAAAATGTTAAGAGTTATAAATGGAACAACATTATTACCTTGAATGAGACGTGTCGCAGTTTGTAGCTCTTTTTAAATCGTATGTACTTCAACCAAACCGGAAGTAAAAGTAATTGAAAATATGTCAAAGAGAGAAATTTGGCTATTTTCTGAGATATCGCAAAAATTATAAATTTAAGTTTAAACAGAAATGCATTAGAAACACACACCTTCTCTCAATAAAATATTCAAACACACTTACACTTTCCTTATTTGAAAGATTTGTCTTTCATTTAAGGCAAAATCTCCAGGGAAATTACAAATTTTCTTTCAGAATTGTAGGAATACGTTCAACTGTGTATCCTCCGTGTAGCGTCCGTCATCTCGGCTTCGATAACTTCTATATCTTGATGCCCAACAGATACATAATGCAATAGTAGACACCGTGAAACGGAAATACATATCTTCCACGATCAGACTTTCAGATACGTATGATTGGTGTGTGATCGTACCTTGGGGATTTGCGTCGCGGTTGGGGGTTGGCGGCACTGCTTCCGTTACGTTACAGCTCACCCCTTGAATGGGATTTGAATGCATCCCTAAGCCCTGTGATGGATATTTTTGTAGTTTGTTTGGCATCTCTGTCAATGCTTTCTAATGCTATGAAGTGTCAACGTAATATTCTTTATAAATATATATCTCTGATTGTGACATTGTTTACGGCTAGCTTAAAATGTGCCGTTGGTTTTATATTCCCAGTTCAAAAATGAGATTAGTTTGATAAGTGCTTACACGACCCAAAAACAAAATTTCATCGCTAGAAAATTATTAATATTCATGTATTTTTTTGTGAAGGGAAATGCATTGCGCATCTTTAAGCAAGAGAAAGCAGTGAGAAGGCCCTCACTTAATTTTTCTCCTTTTTTATTTTTCTATAAATTATTTTCGTTGGAAATGTGGCTGATTGTAAGACATTTCAATGATATCTTTTTCCTATAGTTTTCAATTGCTACTGCCTAATACAAAATTATATTTATACTTTTTATAGCATAATTGTAACAAAAAGTAATTAAACAAATAAACAAAATAAAAAAATCTTGATTGTTTCTAATTTTTATTTTGTTACATGTTTCGGTACAATACCATCATCAGGCAAAAAAAAAATTAATTAGTTTAATTAAACGCCAATCTTCCAGTGACTTAATTATTAAAACGTAATTTAGCTGCATAACTTGCTTAATTGACATATGAAACAATCGCAAACATTCTTAATTTAGTGTAAGAGAACATCGACAACAGGACAACAAATCAGATTTCGATGAAACTGTTTGGACTTTGCTATAAGATCAACATTTTTTTTTAGCTGCCGAATAGTCTAATTTTGGGGTACCTACAGTGATTTTCCTTGTCTTACAAAATATTTTAACGTATTGCTGTGGACTCCTTGTAATTCGCCAGAGTTTTTTTTTTAGTTGCACAGATGTTCATGTTTACTCCGATTTGCTTTTGTCGATGTTGCGAAAAATTTTTACAGGTATTTTATTTTGTATAAGGTTTAGTTATTGAATTAATTGTTTAATTTATTTAAATGTTCTGTTGTTTTAAATTAATTTCACTCTTTTAAATGTTTAGCGTTCGCTTTTGTAGTTCATGTCCTTTCTTGTAGTTTTCTTCGAGATCTGTGCGCGGCTTCGCTGCACGCAGCTGTGTATATATTATATATATTATATAATTTATATATATATATATATATATATATATATATATATATATATATATATTATAATATTGCTGTGTTTCATAAGAGGAAAGCTACCAACCATATTGAAATGCAATTACTATTTTATGTACACACCTGTTTGTAAGTCCAGTATAATTTGGATTAATTCACACTAGTAGTCATGGAAGTAGAATATAATTTATCGTCTGACAACTGTGCGATAGCTTGGTATCCTAGGTGTCTATTTTAATTGAATGGGGTAGTGACTCAATGTGATTCGTATAAAGAAAATGTATGAAAATCCTTGGTTACGTGTTGATAGTTGATGAAAAGTCTTAAAAAAAGCTGTGTCATGTCTCATCAAATATAAATGAATTAAACCATATTGCGGGGGTATATCTGGTATCGTAGGGGATAAATTCACGAATTTGGTGTTTATTATATCTGGGTACATGTTTTACATGGGATTTTACATGTGTTTGCTGTCCCGAGTCTAATCATACATCCTGAATGTAACGAAGGAGGTGAATATACGAGCGAATTTGGATTGTCACTACATGGAAATCACATTCAGAGGTACTCTGGCATTTGTATAAACCGGAAAACGAGGTATCTGGTCAAAACATTGTTTAAATTATTATTATTTCCTATGAGATTTAAATTCTGAGCTTTTGTAAATTGACAAACGTGGTTGGTGGTTTTCTATTCTCTTATGATAGCGCGGGAGATTTTAAAAGTTCATATTTGAATTAAAGAGTCTAAGTTATACTGGATAATTGATAATACTTGTTTGAATATCCCAAATAGCTATACTCACCCTGAGTAAGAGTTCTCATACTTTTTATATATTTCCTGTGTAGACTTGTTCATGAATTATACATGTTATTAATGATTGCACTGTTTTATTAATTGAAGAAAGTTATTTATTTATTTTTCTTTTGCTTGTTAAAGCATATAGCCTGGAAATCACAATAATATATATCTACGACTGTTTAACCTTGTAAGACTCAGTTTCCAGATAGACGAGAACGTGAGCACATATAATTCTTAATTGTTTGCTGCCATTTTGTTATTTCATTTGATTTAGAGATTTGTTTCGTTTAATTTGATTATATTTCGTCCATCAAGGAACTTGCTTGATAATACTTGTTATTATATTGTTGTGTACACAATTTAAATATAAGATCATTTATTATTTTTGTTCGGGAAGATTTTAATTTTAAAGAGTTATTTTTTTTCCGTTTTCTAGTTTGCTGTTTCGGTTTTATTTTATTAATCACCCTCGGTTTGGGTGAATAGAAGCATTGTGCTTGCTTTTAGTTTTCATTTTTGCAAATTTCTGGTGGTCCACGAATTTATTTTATTTTAATTTGAAAACACGTGGATTTTTCGTGAAAAAAAATTATCTTCCTGAATTAATTTGTTCTTTTTGCTTTGTTAGAGGATTTAGCATTGTCCTTTCGTAATTTAGAATCGAGCAGTTTTGATTTAGACCAGGACCTTTTGTCCACGGTTTTTTTTTCTGCATAATTGTAATTAACATTTTTTTTCTTTTTTTTTGTAATAAAATTATTGATTGTTATTTAACGTCATTCAAATTTCTGTTCTTTTATTTTTGTCGTGGTTAAAGTCAAGTTTAATTCGCGAGGGTAACTCTGAGTTTAATTGTTCTTTTGCGCCTTTTTAATTTTTTTTATCCGTTGAGCTAGTTAATTTAATTTTTCATTTTTATTAATTCATTTTGCATTTTCTTTGGTACATTCAGTATACAGCAGTATGTTGCACCTATATTTATACATACTCCCACGGACGTTGCAAATTATCTTTGAAAAAAAAATAATGGCAGATCAAGAACTGTTTTTGTTCCTTTAAGAACAACGATATTTTTAAATACTTTTCTGCTTTGTTAAAAATAAATTCGTTGCTATTTAGACTATAAAAAAGAAACTATTGAAAAAGATTGACATTCAGGAAGAATCAAGAATAGAGAAGAAGAATTTTATTCATTTATTACATTTTTTATGTCCGGTGTAGATTTACAAGTTTCCATGCTATCCTTTACCTTGTCTACAGCAATATAAATAGAAAATGTTTCATAACACATTTTCGGGAAACAACCAGCAGAATTAAAAAAAATAACTAGAATACAGTTTGATCCACTGTTTGCAAAGAAATATTTGTTAAGAAAAATTATACAAACGTATAGCACGACGAGCCATCGAAAAATGCCCTCCGCGATATATGATTGGCAACCTATACAAAGCTGTGCCTTATCAAGATAATGACTTGTGTAAAGTTCCAGTTCCCTAAAGTTGCTTGAGCTTGATACAAGCAATTCTCCTCTCCCACTCTATTTTTAATTTCTATGTCTGTTTGACCAAACGGTTTTTAAAGTTTACAAGAGTTCTTGAGCTTCCTTTGATAATTTTAACTGGTCATAAAATCAAATATTCTTGGGACTCCCAAAAAAGGCAATTCTCCGGAACACATCCAACAAATTTACGTCAAATATCCGCTTGAAAATTTTGATTAACTTAAAAAAAAGAAACCGAATATGTGACACCATACTTCCTATTTGTCCGGCTGATTCGGAATGTTGGACAAATAACAGTATAGATGATAGCTTATTTACTGTTATTTATCTAAAAGCTCGGGGCCAAATTCCCATAAGATTAACTACAGGAGTCCCATTCACATTTTATCCCCACCACTCCTATCTTTCGCCTTGACCACGCCCATTTAGGGCCATCTGATTGGTGGATAAAAGTAGCGGTTTCAAAGCGCGCAAAATTTAAATATTCGTGTAAACCCCACGAAGAGTAATAGCTGCTCCTGCTTAGCCTAAACCTAGAATAGCCTAAACAGTTCTTAGAATAACTTAATAGCTTCTGGAACAGTTTAAACAGCGCATGGTACTACTCAAACAGTTCTTGTAACAACTTAAACATCTTTCCAAACAGTTTAAACAGCTCCTCGAATGATTTAAACAGATCTTTTAAGTTTTTGTTAACGTTTCTCTAATATCATTTTCTAAGTAGAGTACATTTCAGCGAACAGCATCTTAAGTTTTAAAAATAATACAACAAAATAACCATTGTATGATTAATACAGCGAAATAACAAGAAAATTTAGCTAGTAAAAAATAAACATTAACACAGAAACGATATTACAGAAATAAAAATCAAAACTTTATGAAATAATAGAAAAAATTTTGACACATACAACAATCACAATTCACAGAGTTTATTTAATTCCTTTAGTTTAATTCTATCAACGGCCAACTACGATATTACTTACCTAATTATTACCCTATAATTTTAACGCATACCTATATCTCGGGTGCATGTCACTTCCGCGCCTATCATTTCCGCATCCATATTATTACACACATTTATCAATTGGCCATTTCCGACTCTATGTATTAAACCATATAATTGTCCATAAAGAACCTATATTTAATTCAATCAATATAATAAACCAATAATCAAATCCCTCTGATGTAATTAAAAGGTCAACACATTCTATAGGCTATACGCCATAATAATAAATTTGGAAATACACTCAAACAGATACAAAAACACTATTGGTAACACTAAATTTGTAAATTAATTGTTATGACGACGCAACCTAAGCTCTTATATTGGGGATGATTTTCCTCACTTACCACAATTACGCTTTTTCTTGTTCTGATTGATAAAAACCTAAAAAAATATACACAGTGCATAAGGCGCTGAAATGGGACACTTAAACAATTGGGCGCGCAAAATGGCTGGAGTTTATAATAATTAATTGCTGGCGCGGAACTGGCAAGACATCTATATCTCTAGCTTTTTTAGATATATCCAGCATTTTTAATTCGCAGAGAAATAACTTTTAGTTCAAAAATCAAGTATTTGGTATCAATGAAATCGATAAAAATTTATCTTTTAGATTCATGCGGAGGACGCACAAAGTTTCAAAAGAGTCATTTTTTATGTAAAAATTGTCAAAATGTACTTCGTTATGTCCTAGTAGGCGTATAAAACAAGAGATTGGAACATTTGCAATTTCTTGGTGTTAATGGTTAGGACAATTTTTAGCGTATTGGCGGCACTCTAGATAGAATAATAAAATTTTAAATTTCTGATAATCAAGGAAAGGAACGCTAACAAATCATATGTTTTCAGAAAATTACATAAAATCCGAGTGTTCCATTTAAAATTTTAAATTCGACCATGTTTCCGGTAGATTCGACAAGTGATAAAAAAAATGAGTGAAATAAGTTAATAATGAAAGATTGAACGTAAATGGATAGAAATACATATATCCCGGTATTTTCGTCAATTTTCTGTAACGGAATGTCTTGAAAAACAACTTAAAGACAGTTAAGTTCTTGCCGTAGGGACATATTTTACTGAAAATACATCACTCTATAGCCTTCAACGACACCTCTGCCACGGAATCGTTTAAGGCGACATCCTCTCATCTTTGGACGGAATACATTTGGGCATTGTTTCCGAATATTCACCCCATAATACCAGCAAAAAAGTTGCATACTAGAAAAGTGCAAAAATACACTACGGAAAAGGGCGATTAATGATCCGGTAATCTCCAGGCGTCGCGACCAAGTTTCAAATGATGATTTATGTACTCGGCCGTCACTCGCTGACTGATACACTATGCTAAGGCGTATACACCAGTATATACCGACCGCATAAAAAGCGCATTTCGGACCATAAATCATCGATAATTCGCCCGGGCGACCGAGAGAGGGAGCATCAAAATCATATCAGGAAGCGCTTTTTAACTTTTTAATTCGAGTATACGGTCCTGCGCGCGATGACTGGCGAAAAGTATACGGGCGACAAAAGAACCGGCGCGTCACTGCATCGCTGCCGGAGGTGAAATATCGAACGCGCCACCGAATAAACGATCCGGTTAGGCAAATCGATTTGTCGACTATTCGATTCTATTCTCGTCCGCGCTATTCCGAGACACGATCGTAAATAAAATCAATTTGACTGTTTCTCATTCATTTTTAGGTTTTGCCCTATTACGAATTGAAATGTCTATTTTATTTTCTTAATATGGTGGTATATACGACCGATCAGTAACTAAAAAGTGTCATCTGTACTTAATTAGTATAATTTAAAACATTTCAATAGCTTTTTTTTAATATAACTTAAAAATGTTTACTAACCTTTTAATTTCATCTTATTCTATATTATCTATTAACTAAGGCTTCCTTTTCTTTTTCGTAATTAAGTTTAAAGTTAAGAAAGTTGAAAAAAATTCTTGTTTGTGTGTATACAATGTAATAATAATAATAATAATAATAATAATAATGTTTATTGTTGTTAGTATACAGATACATCGACAGTGTCAAGATATACATACATACAAGTGACTACTACGGACTAAAACTTAAAATAAAAAAATAAAGTTGTATACATGTAAATAATAAAAGTCAAACATACAAAATTTCAATTTAATATTAGAGAGACCCATTGTCATTGTTCATGTACTCGTCAATAGAATAAAAGCAGTGCTTTTGAAGAAACAATTTCAATTACTTTTTGAATACATTTATCGTAGTGGCTGTTTTAATATGTGAAGGCAGAGCGTTATAATAAATTACACATCTGTAATATGGACATCGTTCATACAAGGCAGTCTTATGAACGGGAATACTTAAGTCATTACAATTGCGCGTAGCCATATTACTGCAAACGTCCCTGTTCCTGATAAATTGATTTTCGTTGCGTTTATAGAATATTAAAATTTCAAACAGATATAAACAACACAAAGGTAATATTTTTAAATTTTTAAATATTAAATGGCACGACTCTCTACCTGAAGCATCCACCATACATCTAAGTACTCTAAGTACTCTAAGTACATGTGTTGCCAGATATTAGGTGTCACAAAAGAAAAAACTTTTTTAATATTGAGTCCTCAATCATTTTTATTCTTCATGAAAGTTTTTGCTTGCTCTAGAACCCACAAACAGAGCGGCCAATCTGAATATGGGCGCATCAATTCTGTGTCGAATTTACGCAGCTAACAAAGTAAAGGGTTCATTAAAGGCGTATAAACCACGTTTCCACCACGCACTCAAACCCGCCATGTTAAGCGATTAGACTTTTATTTGTTAGTAGTTTGGGATAAGAAATTACGAGTGATCAAAATTTTTATAAAAACATTATATTCTCTAATAAGTGTACATTCAGTATAATTGGACACGTATCGTCTCAAAATTCTCGATGTTGAACTGACACAAATCCAAGTTTTATTATTAATCGTGATCGACAACATTCAATTTGTGATAATTAGTTTCTTGAATTTCGACATTGTTAAAATCAAAGTTATGGTTTGAGTTATGATAGTGCTGAGATAATGCAGTAGCATTGACATTTTTACTTTCGTTACTGTACTTGTGTGCGTTTGTAACGGACGCGGCTTACTTATCTGGAAATTTTGAGGTGGTCAGCCTAAATACTCTCCCGAATTCTCTCGAACTAATTAATACAAAACAGCAATGTAAAGAATTTTAATAAACTAACTTGTGACGTCATTCCGCACGGCTATAGTCGTTCCACTTTTCTCTACAAGAGGGGCGCAAGAATTGCGGATGGCGTTGTTTTTTGAACTTCAAACGCCCTTCTAGAGAGTAATGTGGGATTCGCTGATCAGCAATCGTAACATACAATAGACAAAGAAGCAAATAAAATTAAAATAAATACCCTATTATCTTAACTATGCGAGACTTTAAATAAAATATAGTGTCACTTCCTGTGGGGAAGACGCTGTTACAGCAAATTACTAGTAATTAGGTACTAGTTAATTAAAATAGGGACCAATGACGTGTTAGGAACAATGAGATAATTAGAGTAGGCAGCCCCATGTAGTACCCTTGAGTGGAGCATGGAGTTTAAGGATGTTTTTATCTTGTATTGTTTTAATTTATTAATAAATGATGGCTGTTACAGCAGATGCGTTACATTATTTATCAACAGCTTAATAATAAAATTAGGATTGAGTTTGCGCCTTCACAGTCATTACAATTAATTTTGTAACCGATTTGTTTTGATAATTTTCTCATTTTTTGTTCTATTTGTGTAAACAACTTATTATTTTTGGGGATTTACGAGTAATTTTTAAATTATATGGTTTTAATAATTTATTTAAGGTTTCTGATAGAGTAGGTTGATAATTAATCGGAATAAATTCATTAGGTTTTCATTATTCTATATGGAATCGTTTTTTTTTTTTGTATGTTTTTTAAAGAATAATTTAAAATGTTATTTGTGATAAGCATTTTCATAATTTTACAGATATTTTGACGTAAAAATTCTTTCTCAGAAAACATGCGGCACCGATCAACCAATTATTAGAAGCGATTTTGTATTTTATAGATGCCACGAGATTTTCCATTTAGTTATGGAAAAAGGAAAATGAAACTTTTTAAACAGAGATAGATAGCACATTTCTGCCGTTAGGTAGTCATGAAATAAAGATCTCTGAAAAGATACAATAACAGTCATTTAAATACAAAACTCACTAAACTATTATTAAAAGTAAATTTAATAACGAGCAATTATTTTTTTTTGTTTGTTTAAAGGATTTAGACAAACACTTATCTTGAAAATCTACTAACAAACCACAATTAATTTTCAGTCCATTATAAATAATATTTTATTATTCCAGGGTTTTTAGCCATCATGTAGGTATTAATACTTATACTGGCAACCGTCAATATATGTATATCATCTAGTAATAAAAAGTAAAAATCAAACCAAAAAAATAACAAGTTTCATAATTGCATAGATCTTGGCAATTTAAGATCAATCGAGATCTAATTTATAGAGAGAATTGGTCCCAGGACAGAACCGTATAGTAATACTTGTTTATAATCTCTATTCAGGAAACCTTTTTAGTAAAATAAATTAGCTATTTGCGATGTGTGGGACAAGAATTTATAATCCCAAAACTAAAATATCGTAATAATAAAATCGACAATCTTTGTTCGAAATTTGGAAACTGGTTTATGAGTAAACAATTCTTCTATTCTTTCAATTTTCTAGATACGTCTTTCTCGTATGTATGCATCCGCGATAGTGGTGGGCATAATCGAATGACGAAAAAGGCATCATTCGATTATGACGTTGAATTATGAATGATCATTCAATTATGAGTAATAATTGATCCATTATGAACGATTTGCACAAACGATAATACATAAAAAGAAAATGAAATGAGGACCTAAAAAAATACACAAAAAAAGGAAGTTAGGACCTAAAAAAATCCTCTTTTTCCAATCGAATGATCATTCGATTAATACGATCATTCGATTATGAATCATTCGAATATCGAAATCATTCGATTATGAATCATTCGAATATCGAAATCATTCGATTATGAATCATTCGAATATCGAAATCATTCGATTATGCCCATCACTAATCCGCGAAATGAGAGATGCTTTTGTGTTGGTAAGTTGTTTTCTTGGGACCAACTCAATCGCTGCTTTCCAGATGTCCGAGATCTCATGTAATCTTACTCAGTTTGTGACGTAGTGAGCTAAGATCTGCTTTTGCTGACTCAGTTAATAAACTGTCACTTAATCTGACAGTCTCGTTTAAACTGATCTGAGCAAACTCGATTGGAAAGTTATTTTAACTGAGACAAAATAAGTGAGTGAGATTATATGAGACCTCAGACATCCAGAAAGCAACAATTACTAGATATCACGTGAAACGACGTCATAATTTATTACTTAATTTTGTCTCCGTCACCAGATCGCAGCATCTTGTGGTCATCTTTTTGCCCAGAAATCGTATTGCCATTTTTCTCTACCTCATCCGCTTTTTGAGTTTATAGTTTACCGAAACAACAACGTATTTGTCTTGAGATTTTCCATTCTACTGTAAGTTTGGTTCGAGTATGGGGTACATACAAATACAATTCATATATCGTTATCACTGCAGACAGCAAGTGATACGAACTGGTACCCACAAATGGTACAAATCCCTCGATAGGAATCTTGGTTCGAGAATTGTAGGAATCTTTAAAAGGAGTAGGACTGCCCATCTCTAGTTCTTTTGACTAAGCTTTCATTCGAATTTGATTCTTTAATAGCTCTCCTACGCGAAACTGTGCGATTTTAATATCTTTTAATCAACATTCTATCTCTTACCATTTCCAAATCCTTCGCTTTTGAAAGTCAGTATGCTACAAACAATTATAACTTTAATACTCGCGATCTTTTCCGGTGTATCATGATAATATTAGTAAAAGAAATACTAAGTCTACCGATGTGAAGAGCATTTAGATTCATTTTTCAACATAAACTCTAAATTCATCCCTGCGTACAAACACATTACATTCACCGCCACTAATGTATTTACTTTTCAATTTCCCTCGGTTTGATTATATTTTCTGACGACAGGGGGCAAATGTCACATAAATAGAATTGAGTTTCGGACTACGACGGATCCGACACATAGATACAAACGTTATCTACCGCTCAGCCTCCCGCATCAATTTCTTATTACTTATTTATTTCCTCTCTATACGAGTGTGCTCCTCCTCGGTTTTTTTTTTATTTATTTATCGAATGCATTCTGGAACATTTTAAATCGTGCGGTCTCCCAATGTTGCGAGGGGATCGCTGAAATGGCGAGTTTCAGTTACGGACGCTTGATAAACATGAAATATCGTTTGATTTTCTGCAATAATGTATTTACTCGCGGAGATGCCCTAGGGGAACGGATACAAGTCGTAAAAATAACAGTTTTTACAGTATCGTATTGAAGAGAGTGGATAAATTGAGACGTACTCGTAGGTCTGTTCGACTTTTCATAGTTCTTACGCGGACGAACGCTCTACCAATTGAGCTAGCGGGATATATGCAGATTCATGCAACAAATCGACATATGTCGATATCAGATCTTGAAAGGCCGGCAGGACGGCGAATATGCAAAGATTGCAAGGTTTTTGCAGTATGAAATAATTAATGAATTAATGTATTTCTGCTAATAACTGTAATAATTAACAGGAATTTTTCTTGGGGAAAATATCTCTTAATTATTATACTATAGTATTTCAAATCTAAATGAACTACCATTCATATCTTTCTTAGGGTAAAAAATATGGAAATGAAGTGATAAATATAATAAGGGAGTTATTCCTGAAAAATACATCATAATAGTGTTTTAAGTAAAAAAAAAAGCAAGGCATTTGCTTAGGTAAACAAATAACGAAAATAATAATTGTGCTTCCCATTCTTTGTAAGAAATATGTCCGCTTATGCGTAGCATATCCACTATATTTTACTCTTCGCTTAAATAACTCATAGCTCTGGATTGTGTTATATTTTCGTCGATGTAAAATCACAAAAACACCTGTATAGTTTTGCGTTAATTAGGTGGGGGAATATAAACAAGAAAATACGTTAGTATTTATGTTTAGGTAGAGAAGTATTCTCGATAAGAACTTAATGTATTTTTCATTTTAAAATTGCTTCTAAATCTGCATGATATTTTTTGTGTCGGCATTATTTTAGTTAGTAATAATCGAGGTAATAAATTACCGCAAGCTGAGCTAAACTGATTCATAACTTTGTAAAATTCATAAAGGTGGAGGGAGGGGGGGAGGGTTAGAAAAGAGAGGAAGTTCGCCGGAGATTGGCCCCACCACTCAATATTGTCACGAGTCGCCACTGCTTTCGGCTCATATTTTATTTTGCTGAAGTAGCTTTATGTACAATATTAAATACCAGAAAGTTTTCGCTTTACAATGTTTAAGTTTTCTAATAAAAAAACAAAAAAACAAAATAAAAGAATATTAATTAAATAACCGTTTACATGACTATATTGTACAAATTGTATTCATTTGGATTTTCTATTTGTTGATTGGATGTTTACTAGATATATTGGTGTTCTCACTTCTAAAGTTATAGGCTTATAAATGCCATGCTTTATTATTCATTTATCATCAGTGTCACCCCGCTTGAGGGCATTAAATAATTTTCTTTCTCCATGGTTGATCCCACAAATAGCTAGAAAAAGAGAGGTCCAACCCACAGAGCCCCGCATGCAAGAAAAGGCTGGATGATATAATGATACATTGGGGTGGGGCCGGTGCCATCCACCTATGAATCCGATTGGTTTGGTATGCCACCTTAACATTTAGGTTATTGCTGAGGTTGTCTCCTCTCGGTCTGTACTGTTAAACCAAGACTATGTCGCTTCGTTATGGAGGCCTGGTCAGGCGAGGGAAGGGGAAAATAGTTCTTAGGATGGTCTTTAGCGACCCTGCTTGAGTTTTAAGAAGAAAAGGTCAACTTATAACGTCACTAGCCAAGATGACCTATCTACCACCTAGGATTATTTCATACCTTCACAAGTTTCATTTTCTAAATGGTCTTGAAATTGCCCTGCAAGTATTGTTCTGCTAACTCTTGATTCGCCGAAGCATGCTGCATAAATCAAGTAATACCGATCTCTGAATCTCTGAAAATATAATATCTTTTCCAAGCTTTAAAGTTTTTATTGGCTTATGTTACTTATGTAACCTGATTGGTACTTCTCTTGTTTCTATAATAACAGATACTGCGGAAACTTTATCCATGTCCCACATGGTCTTGATTTCCTCTGCCAACGGTAAGTAATACCTATTTATTTTCCTAATATGTATTTTATCGGTGTTGGATATTAGGGGTACTGCCATATCAATAATATATGTCACTTTTTTGTTGTTAAGGGTTAAAATTATATTTGGGATGTTATTCAGGATCGGTCGGTCAATGATGATTTTGCTATTTCAATGTAGCCAAACCCTTCAGATTCTCACATAGTTGGAGAGCATCATATACATATAATAAGGTGTATTCTCTTCTTAATAAAGGTTTAATCTTTTGGTGGATGATTGCCGCACCCCTGTTGTACCTGTTAAAGCATTGTTTAAGTGACATCACAGAGCGTCCCGCCAAAAAATGATCCAGTGTCTCTTTTTTGTTACCACACATACAGATTTGATGTTCTCTATGTTCTCTAATCCCAAGAATTCTTTTTTTTGTAGGCCCTCGTCGCTATTATTTGATCTTGAATAACAGCTATATATCCCTCACTTTAAACAAATAAGTTGCCCGTTTTTAGCCATGCATGCTTGTGAAGCTATTGTCCCAATGTCTGGCCTTTCAATCGCTGTAATTAATTTACCATTTAATGATCTATTTTTCCATTTTTCTTTAATTGTTTGGGATTGTGAATTTTTGTACAGGGGTCGTATATATCCGACGACTTCAACAGTGTACACAGATAAAAATACGGAGTTGAATTTAACACCGTTTTAACTCTTTTCCGGTGTTCCCTCGCGACCATCCGTTCAAGGAGCCTCCATTTCGGAGTTAAATGTTTTGCTGCTAAACGGATGGAATACAGAGATAATTTTGCTTTCCATAGGGGAAAAAACATCTTTAACCGAGGCAACCTAATCCGGTAAGGACCAATTTGTCTCTCTTATGCAGTTTTACTATTTTGCAATAAATGTAAAAGTTTCCGAAATGGAGAAATTTTAACTCCTACTGCTGTTATTAAAATGAATAACGGATGTTGTTTCCCCCATATGTATGCAATACTACTATCGTATCAGATAAAATTATCTCCGTTGCTAATGCAAGTAACTCCCACTTGGAAATAATTACATCCGCAATAAACAAACGGACGGTATTAAATAAATCCACAGTAAATATAATTTTCTCCGCCAGAGAAAAGATTTTGCTCCATATTGGATCAAATTATTTCCGGTACGGAAACATGTTAACTCCGTTTCGGAATGTATTTCATCCTTTACACATGAATTTATTTCCGTTAAGAAGGTACCTGCCACAGGATTCGAGCGGATTATTATCAGAAGAGAAGAGAATATCTCTCTAGTGAAAAGATTTTTAACTCTATTTTTATGTTACCGTAGCTCCATAGTAGCATAGTTTAACATCATATTGGAGTTAATCAATGAGGCTGTTCTCTATGTGAACAGAAGACACCCTTGCTCAGTGCATTTATTCTATTATTTATCATTAAAAATGCATCAAAAATGTCGTCGAACCTCAAGTTCTTGAATTATTTTTGATATATTCCTAATGATTACTAGGAATAGACACACTAAGCACGTCTCTTCTGCGGTCACAGAGCAGCCGTCATTGGAATTGCTTTAATTATATCCATAATATAAGTCGCTTCTTCGAGTTTGGCCCCCGACCGTGGGTTGAAGGCACGACACAGTTGAAACACCAGGGATTCAGTAAGATAAAGTGCTTTTATTCAGGAGCTAACACCTAGAATGTAGTGGGGCAATTAGAAATTGGTACATCGTAAATTGAAAATTAAATAAGGATGCACAAGTTTTACCTTTTTATCTACATCTGCTTGGTGATGTTTGCTCCATAACTCTTACCCATCTTTTACGATTTTCGTACTTTGCTCTGATGTGTTATTTATAAATTTCAGGTAAGAGTGCATTCCGCCATATCCTTCTCCATTCTCGAACTATTACAAAGTGATCCACGTCCAGACTTGTTGCACATGCGCTGCACTAATATCGCTTTAATAAATGCGCAGGCCCTATGCAAAACTTGCAATTTTCAAATGTTTAAGGAAACAGTTACGATTTGGAGACAAATGTTCCCAATTCGGAGGTATCCTTTCCCTTTTTGGCGTTGAGGTATTAGAAATAGAAACATCTGTTAAGTAAACAAATTATCACCTCCGTAAAGGAGAAAATATAATGCAATGTTAGGGATATTTGTTCACATTTAGGGCTTAAATACGGTAGTGTAGATGCGGAGAGAAAGCGGAGATTATTTCTTCCTTGAAAATCGTGTTAGAAAGCGGAAGTAATTCAAATCTCTCCGTTTTTGGTTGAGATTTTGTACAAAAACGAGGAAATACTTTCTGTTTTCAGCTATGGCAACTCCTTTTTGGAACAAATATTTCAAAACGGAGACTCCCTATTTTCCATCTCCTCAAATTTGTTACTGTGTAATTCCCTTATCGCATTGTTCGATAGCTTGATGTAATTTACTAGTGTTTTATTTTTTTTTTTCATAAAGTAATCTCTTAATTTTTGTATTTGTATGAAGTATTTAAAACAAGCACTAGAAATACCTCTTTCACTTTGACGACGCTAGAGCTAAAATCGTTCAATGGCGCTATGCGGCTGCCGTATAACAACTTGCATTTATTCTGGTTTTGATAAGTCTATATTGTTAAGGTCTACGTACGCTTCTATCCAGTTCAAAACCACAAAGCTATACGTCAATACTGATGTTGCAAATGTGATAATGGCCTTGATCATATTTCTTGCTGATAATTTGGTGCGCTAAAATGCATCTCAGGCGGTGGAAGGTCAGTTACTTCCTGGCACTTTTATTATCAATTCCTCTGGCTTGTAGGTATCCCAAGCATCTGTATGATTCTTCCTATTCCATTCCAGTTACGATACGTTGATCCGCTGCTACCTCATATCCATCATGTTTCATCCAAACCCCTCCTCAAGCAACTTATCTTACATTTGTCTAAGCCGGAATTCATCTGTATATCCCTACTGGAACATGCCACACAATTCAAGAGATCATCAAGATCATTCTTTTGTTGAGCATAGAGTTTCAAGACATCCATATACCACAGATGACTAAATTCAGTACATGGATTTCCTATCTTATATCCCTTCCATTGTTTCTTCAGTCATGAAGTGAGTGGTCGCAAAGCTGTGCAAACCCAAAGGGGACCAATGGTATCTCCCTGAAAGATGCCTCTTCGAGTATTAATTTTGCTTGCCTATATGTTTTTATTGATGGACCTATCAGCGTCAGATTAGTACACCACTTTGTCATCGCATGTCGAAGAAAACTTGAGATATGTTCATCAACTTTATATATTTCCAGTACCTTAGATACCAGGAATGTGGAACACTATCAAGGCTTTAGAGGTGTTCTTTCTTGCTCTTGGCCGTATTCATTATTACGTTGCCTGTGATCAATTACTCCTTACGACCACGAGACCTTTTAGACACTCCTTCTGTGCTTCATGCATCAATCGATTCTTTTCCATGTGACGATACATTTTCCCAGATAATACCACCTAGTATTATTATTGTTGTATTAGAAAACGAAATAACATTATTATTTGAAATCAAAGCTCTTTTCTTTAACGTTCAATTACAGGAGTAATTGCCGCTTCTGTTACAAAGTCAAACCTTGCTAAAACAGAGAAAAAGTGATTTGCCTCATCAGGTATTAAGCAAACAGCAAATGGCTTTAATGTTGTGAATCCTCGCAAACATTTTCGAGAGCCCCAATATGACGAAGAGAATTCGCCGTACGATATTTACACAAAAGTAACGACTATTCCTGATTCAATTTAATATACGCCCTAATTGTGTTACACGTTTGCAGTACGTTTTTGTAAATCCGATATACGGCGGGAATTATATCTCTCTCTCCACACGTTCGCCTCTTCTCTGTAAAAATGTGCGCTCGCTTGAAAGTTTTCTAATTGCATTATATTCCGGGACAGACAGAGCGCCACCTTTATGCAATTATAACGCCACTTTACTACAGAGTACATAATGGATACGTCTGCAGATATAATACGGCAAAGTACTAATGCGACTTAGCAATATCGCCGTGAAAAACAATCGACGAACTTGTAAGGCTTTTATTTCATTTTATATCCTTATATACTTACTTATTAGATGTATAATAGTAGTGGCGATGCTCTTAAAATGATGACAATTACTTTATTCCATTACTTTTATTTCGTGCGCGCTTTTGGTAAGAAATACTAGCCATATAACAAAAAATCTTTTTATTCGATTTCTCCATAACATAAAAGATAATATTACTTAACACAATTCACAATATATTTTTTATACAATAACTAAAAAAAAAAACAAATAAATTATAATGTAATTTAAAATTTCCAATATCTAGGCTCCTTAATGCAGTTGAGAACCTTTGAATAGCAATCTTCTTACCATAACATTTTAAAGGTGCTTTACTACCAATGAAATCAAACTTTATGTGGATTTGAAGAAAGTATTGTTGGGTATGCAGCCAATGCATGAAATGAAATTCTCCATTATACGTTCAACTTTCGCAATTAATTTATTGCTTCCTGAGACAAAAGAAAAATGATATAATTAAACATGCCGAAATATGTACGCATAAATTGTGCACATGTTCAACAAAACTGGACATTACAATGTGAAATAATCCTAACAGAGAACCACATATTCAGGAAGTAAGATTAAGACTTTACTTTAGTCCTAATCTCACCTTCTGAAAATGTGGTTCTTTGTTAGGAGGCATAAAGTTTACTCTATTAGAATCGACAAACATTGCAAGTCATTTTGATTCAGCTTATCGACAAGATATTTTTAAGCACAACGAACAGATGAACAAAAACACATATATTTTAAAGAAAGTACTTAATTGCATGAGGAATCTGATTTTTCGTGAACGCAATTCTGCAGAACTGGATATAATTTAGAAAGAACATTTAAGCAGTGCATCAGTTTTTAAAAGCAAATTGCTTTTAAAAAACATTGCATTTTGTTTACAAAAAAAAAATTATTTGGCTTTTTGCATTTACAATAAAATAATAAGCAAATAAAATATAACTCTAGAAAGACTAAGTTTTGAAAGCATCTATAGCAAATTGAGATATCTAGATTTGCTGTTTAAATTTCCACCAATAAAAAAAACGTCCGATTATTTGATTTATGATACCACCCACATGTAAAATTTTACGTGACTAATTTACCGATTGGTAGATATATACAGCTTAACAAAAATCTCGTGATAGTGATTGTCATTGATGAGTCATTCTGAGAACACTGTACTGCTGTAGCTGCCAGTGCGCAACTTTCACGAGCGATTTGTCGAGCTTTGTAGCTTCACCCCTGTTAATAGCACAAGGATTTGCGTATGAATGAAATCCGATGAAGGCTAAGGGAAATAAAAATATTTTTACATTTAATATTTTGGCGGAAATGACAAGGAGTACGTGAATACAAACAATTTTTTAAATCAAGAATGAAGTTGAAGCTATGTTAAAAAAAATAGAGTTATTGAGCCACCGTTTACCAAGTCAAAAATTACGAATTTCTAAATCTCAAATGTTTTCTTGCAAGGAAAATATGTAAACTTATTAAAAACTTTCGTACAGCGTATTATTCTCCTATACTAGATGCACACAAAAATTGGATAATAAATCCTATCCTAATAATAAATATTTACGAAGTTGAAGGTTTAATTTCGTTAGAAGAAAATAGTTTGATAGAGATATCGGTAGATAGTGCAATGAAACTGTAGTTGAAAATGAAGCACAACACTGGTTGATTCAAGTCTCCCATAGCAAGAAGTTGCTATGTGTTCCTTGAACCTAGTTCCGATCGTATGTACGCTATGTTTGTCTAGTGTTCACCGCATTACCCCCATTACAACCAATTTTATAAATGTCAGATCTTTCATTACTTAGTAGTAATGAAACTGCAGTTTAAACAAATGACCGTTCCAAACTTCTGGTTAAGTGTACGAAATGATTAGTCTCTAAAGGTTCTGATGCCGGTCCTCACTATATATTTTTATTAAAAAAAAATTATGTCTTGTGTAGGTACATTAAAAAGAAATATCGAAATCGCTGAAGAATGTGGAATCAGAACTGAGAATTCAATTACCGAATATCGAACCAGACATAAGTGAGCTTGTCAACAACATACAACATCGCCTTCTCGTTAATAAGTGTAAAATGTTTTCAATTGTTGAATGTAAAGTTTCAATAAATATTATATTTATTTAACGTGTAGATATATTGTAATGTAATGTAATATTAGATTGATATTTATTATGTATGTACTTATTATAGATTTTAGTATTTGCATAAACTCACAATATACAGGCTATTCCACGTAACTGGTTCATTAAAAGTTTATGATGTTCTATTATTTACTTATATTTGAGATTTTGGCACCAGCATCTGTTCGATTGGAACTATAAATGCAAAATACCTTAACCAAAATATCACTTCCGGTTGACCGGAAATGGATGTCAACTTTGTTATTTTAAATAGAATGATCTAATTTTTATTCATTTTTGGATTCTACAACTATAATACGTCAGTTTTCATTAGCTATTCCTAATAGCTACATGTTGCCGTTTTTGAGTTATTTAAGTTTTTCTTTTTTTTTTAGTCAATAATCATTGCATCATTGAGAATTATATCTCGGTTAATACTGGCAAGTAGAGACTCCAAATTTGCTATGTTATGAAATGTAGATATAACTCTAAGAAACGGTAAGCACACTTTGCATTCTAACATTACAGGGGTTCAAAAATTGAGGAAACAAAGTGACATAATTTTCAAATGCAGAAAAACTCAATTTTTTTAAATAGAACACCCTGTATTTTAATTCGGAATTAGGAAGTAAATATCATCCCCTATCGCGTTATATGAGCATTCCCTATACCTATCTTTAACAGATTTTGAAAAAGCATTATTATTAATTAGTTACAAAAGAATGAGAGATTGACATAGGAAAGATTAAAAGTAAAGTTCTGGAAATTAAAAGATATAAAGTAAAAAGTAGTAAAGGCAGTTGGTGGAGTATTATTGGTAGACAATATTGTATGAAGAGATATAATTCAAAGATAGGATTTATGCTAAGGTGAAAATATTGTGGCTGAGCTATTAAAGAAGGGTGAAAATATTGTGGATGAGTTATTGAAGAGAAGGCATAGAAGGAGTATTTCGAGAGATACAGGAGGTGGATTTGGAGTTGAGTTTAAAATTGAAGAGGAACTAAAAGAAGTGTGTTGGATCAAAGGTCGGATTTAATGTTTTATTTTTTAGTTTTAATGGACAAAATTTATTTAGTTACACACACACACTTTATTGATATATTTTGAGCTAGTAGGGATTAATATAGGTTTTTTTTGTACGTAATTGTAAATAAAATAATATAAAATATATATAAATTTAAATATTTAATATCAATTATTTTTTTTATTATTATTATTATTGATCAGTGTGAAATCAAATGTATGTTTAGACAACCGGATTCATTAAAAATTTAATAAACCCTAAGAGAGAGAGAGAGTAACATTACAATATATAAAAACGTGGTCCTTGATTCACAAAAGGTTAAGAACCACTGTTATAGACTATATATCTGTAACTGTCAGTATATAATTAATTGAGCGATCTAATCGAATAATTTTACTGATATAACTACATACCTACAGCTGCCGATAAAGAAATGAGCGTTTATTTAACTTAATATGGTGTAATGTCTTGTAAACCTTAATCTTTTTTTTTAATATCGTATCTTTTCCTTAAGAAAGAAAAATGCAATTTTTCCTTGGTATAAATCATAAATTGCTTTATACATTCCTGCGTAGTGTCTGCTAAAGAGGAATTACTATAAAAAGCTCTCTGAATACAACAAACTTATCCATCAACATACTCCAACCCACAACGCACCGTCAATAAATTTACATACAACTCATAATTGCAGGCAAGCAGTTAGTAGAGAAGCAGCGAGGGTGTGCAAGCATAGCGAAGTGTCAATAAAAATACTACGAACTTAGTTCGAAATGCGAACGTAAGGAGCACGAATATAGTAACAGCGGCTCGTTTCCTACAAATGGTATCTACACACATATAGATGCATGCGGGACTACGGCGGTCGGTCTCTCCTGGTCCAGACGGTCGGTGGGGTGAATCTTTCAATATCGATCAGCCAGCAGCCCAATCAAACCCTGTGCGTGACAACTCTCACTCTCCATGTCGCCCGCCGCCGACCGCCCCCTCGGCGTTCGCCGCTTCTTCTCCTTATTCAGCGTCCCCTTATACTCAATTCACCCCGATAACTCGCACACATAGGCACGTACTACATATACATACGTTAGGTATGTATATACGAGTGCATGCAACACTGTACTGTACCGTACAGGCGACCAGAACAGTAACAGGATTGGAAGAATCTCTTATCTCTGCTAGTTCTATATAATTATTTGTTTAATAACTTTGTTATTTATTTATTAACTTAATTGTTTCTAATTGGGCAATTCTCACACGCCCATGCTTTCCTCCACGTTTGTGTCTGATATAGAAAACAAATACGAAGATGTCACAAGGACTGTAGCGCAGTAATAGATTATGGGTTCGTATTATCAATCGAAGACCGAATGTATTAATTACAAAGAACAAGAAACACCTATTAACCTAAACATACTTCGTTATCTCTCTCCAGAAAGGAAATATATTTTCAAATGCTTTATCTACGTCTACGACCCTTAGAAATACCAAGAATTAGCGACAAATGTGAACCATCCTACCCCCATAACTGCATAGAAATTGAATGGTGGTGCAGTGCATGTATGTATGTAAATAGAAGAGAGTGTTACATTGCAACCTAAAAGATCTGTTGTGTCCCCTATTCTTGCTGCTTTACAGCTGGCTTTCCAAACTTATTCCTTTCAGAAAGTGTAGGATGTCAGAGGGCCCCAGTCTAGGTAAGTCTCCCTCTTCGATTTCACATGCTCCCAGGTGCAATGCCCTCGAGTTGCACAGTGCCACGCAGTTTGAGAGGAGGTGGATGTGTGTTTCATCCTGTTCCCCACTAAATCTACATTCAGAATCTTTTTCCAATCCAAGCTTACTCAGGTGTCCTTTCAGTCTACAATAGCCTGAAAATATTCCTGTTAATATGCGAACGTTGTTCTTACTCAGGTTGATGCATTCTGTAAAGCTCTTCTGGTTATAAGTTCCCAGAAGAATTTTACTTTGCCTCATTTCTTGGAGATTTTCCCAGTAACTGGTTTTTCTCTGCTCCATTTCTATTTTTAGTTTCTTCAATATTGTACCGCTACTTAACCCGCAAAAGGGTTCAGGCCCTACAAAGGGCATTCCAGCCCCTTTTTTTGCGAGATTATCCGTTATTTCGTTTCCTTCCACTCCTGTGTGACCCGGAACCCACAGGAGGGTTACTTTATTCCTTTTGCCTAGCTTATTTAATTTCCCTAGGCATTCCCAGATCATCTTGGAACTGATTTCATATGAGCTCAGCGCCTTGATGGCTGCTTGACTATCAGACATGATTATAATCTCCTGCTTTTGATAACTTCTATCCATATTGAACTGAACACATCTTTCAATAGCGTGTATTTCCGCCTGAAATATACTTGGATATTTTCCCAAGCTTTCGAAATAAGTGGTTCTAGGCCCATATATTCCTATTCCAGTTCCCTCTGCCGTTTTGGAACCATCAGTATACCATCTGATGGCATTTCTATTCAAGTTCAAGATGGTGTTATGATCCCACTCGCTCCTGTTGCTGAGCTTTATTTATATTCACAAAGCTGATTTTTTTTTAACATATCATCCCGGGGCATATCCAAGGTTTGATCACCGTCAGGAGATTAAGGCCTATGCCTAATCGTTCCTTCCTTGACCATTCTGAGTGTGGTTCTTTTTTCCACGCCCTCTACTACAATATGGAGAGGGGTAAGATCCAATACTACTTCGATAGCTGCTGTTGGGCAGGTTCTCATAGCCCCCGTTATGCATACACATGCTAATCTTTGCACTTTCGAGAGGTTATTTCTCGCGGTGGCCAGATTAGTTCTTTTGCTTCATGCTACTGATGCATAAGTGATGATCGGTCTTACTATCGCTGTATACATCTAAAGCAGTATTTTTGGGTTGCATCCCTGCAAAGTTTCTGCACACCATCAGAGCTCTTTTGGCCTTGTTGGTTACTTCAAGTTCATGTTTGTTCCATAGAAGTTTATTGTCTAGGCCTAGATATTTAACCTCCATTCTCCAATCAATATATTGCCCATCCAGTCTTATGGTTTTAAGATTGGATTTTCTTTTCCTAGTTTCTCCTTTTTGTGTATTTTTTTCTAGACGTCCACAATCATGTTTTTGCGATAACAGTACAATCTGTTACGAATCGAAAAAAAAAGTTTCAAACAAAAACTACATACTTGTTGGCGTAGACTCCGAATCTGGGATACAAAATGGAGGTTCCCATTTAAGATTTCAAAGTTGTCCCCCTCCCACTCTGAGGAGGTGAGGTGGGCCATCGGATTCGGCACCATTCAGTGAGCCCCTTACATTATAACAAATCTTATTAAGATCTTTTCTGATTCGATGCAGTGTTTTAGAGATATTCCGTCTCCGTCTCAAGATAAAAAACTGACCCAGTATATACAAAGATAGTGACGACTTCAATTTTCATTCGTCAGAAATAAAGTGTATACTATAATTATTAGTATTCGCGATGTTCGTACAGAAAAGAAAACTAATTCTATACTGGCAATAATACCTATCAATTTACTATTAATATAAATCCTCATTTATTTAAAACAATTTTTCTTATTCTTGGCACATAACAAATATTTCTTTGCCACTATTTAAAGAAATAATTTATTTGGATTAGTGCATATTTATTAACAAAAATGAAATTATTTCCTCAAAGCACAGTTAGGAAGCAAGCTGTTTTAAATATACTTTGATACAATGTGTTACATATTGGGAATATTTTCGCAATATTTGACGTAGCATAATGCTGAAAACAAGTTTATTTAATTTATTCATGTTATATTATAGAATAAAAAAATAATAAGAACAGATTGTCTTTCTAACTCGTTACTTATTTAAAAAAAAATATGTATTATATATTACCTACCTAATAATCCATTGTTGCTTCATATTGCCTTCTGTTAAACGGTCGTGCCAGGCAGGATTTGTCTAAAACAATTATGCAACATAAACATAAATCCAGCTTCACAAATTCGTTTTGTATTTTCATTCTGCTTTAAATAATTTATATTCATGCTCATCTAACATCCATATTTCAAAAAAAAAATCTCCAAATCCAAATGTTATTAACCACTCTATTTAAAAACTGACCTCTATACTATATGCCAAATTAAGATCCCACCAAATTAAAAGAAAATGTAAATTTAATGAACAAAATCTTCTAATATATTTGTTGTAGAAATTTTATAGTATAGCAGCAAGTATACTATTTTTATGATTATTTGCAAATTATAACTGGAATTGAAAATTATATTGTCCGAAAACGAATTTGTCAAATCGTAGGTAGATTATTAAAGATATTGAAATCAAAAGTACATATGCTTACATAGCTTCATCGCAACATAAAATATACATATATGTATGTAAGTGCTCACAAAACATCACTGTCATGCCCCTTAGTAATAATTCCATATGGCATTATAAAAGAACCCGTGATTACAAGATACTAAAGCACTTGCTAACACAAAACTTTATGGTGTACTTAGAAGTTTCCATGTACTTTTTATATTACACACACGCTGTTTTATTGGATAGCGAGTTCTATGTTACAACATAAAAGCCTTTATGGCAATTTTAATATTTCAATATCGATGAAACCCAAAAGAAATAAAAACGAAGGTTGCAAATTTTAAAAATGTAATCTATATTTCAGATGGCATCCCTTTAAATACAATATTATACAAAAAACTGCACGAGCATTGAAACATCGCCATGAATGAATAAAAGCAGCAGATATTTCTGTGTGCTGCTGCACAAAATCGCGTTGTTGTCCCTGTTAATATCCCTGCTCTCATTTGCTTATTATCTTGGGGGTTAGACCTACTGGTTCGTGCAGCAAATGTCCCGGTTTTATGTTTGCGAAATGTATGCATGTAAGGACCCCAATTACACTCCCAATACTGTCTAGACATTGTAATAATATTGGTCAATATCAAATGTAAATATTCGTCTCGTGGCCTTCAGATACATATTACATGTCTGAAACTTTTGAATTTAGTTTTTATGCAATATCTATTTGAAGTAAAAACATGGATAAATTGATGAACCATTCAATATGTATCATTTTTTATAGGGATTCTGGACTAATATAACCTACTACCTAAGCGTTCTATAAGATCCAGACTTATTAGTTTAGAAATAGAGACTGCAATAGTTTGTTCCATCTCACGAAAATATTATTGTATTATTTACATTTTGACATTTTATGTATATATTCAACGAACCCTTTTGTTTTGAAATAAATTACATCCAAAAATTTGTGAAAACAGATGCTAAATTCAGTAAAATGCTTTTTTAAATTTATTTGATAATAACTGTTAAAGTGGCTAAAATACAATGACTGGTAATTCTGTTAAACAGTGATTTATAAATGTATGCATACGTTTCCATCGTTTCCCAATGTTCTATGTATATACTAAAATGCATTGTATGAAGGGAAAAAATTATGGTGCCTGGCTGGTAGTCGAGTGGCTTGCACGCTTGGCTATCAGTGCGGAGTCCGGGGTTCAAATCTCGCTCTGGTCAATTACGATAATCGTTTTTTTTTCCGGGGTTGTAATGTTGATTAGGAGGGAGATTTGGCTCTGCGGGGGCCTGACAAGCTAAAAAAATATAGCTTAGGCGTTACCATCCCATAAAAAAAAAAAAATTCGTTTCGTGATAATGTTTTGAAATGGTTTATCTGAAATATATTATCTTGAATTTAATTGGAATAGATGTGATGCTGGCGTGGTTAATAATATATGAATAATAAACAACCAATGGGTACCGCATAGAAGAAAATAGAGAGAAAGAATAGTTATTTTAATAATAAAATAACGTATAACACTTGCTCATTTTAACTTAAAATGTTTGTTTACTCTAACAACTCCTATGTTTTGTTTTAATAAATTCATTTATTGGATTTAACGCAAAATGACTATTATTTTACATATCAGGACACTTATTGTCCTAACAATATTGAAGGTTAAAATAAAATTATCTTTATTGTTAAAACAGTGCTATAAATATTTTAAATTTAAATAATACTTAACATTTGTTTAACTACACCTATCTAACCAAGAAATTTTCGTTAATTTAACACTTCTTCTTCTTTCAGTGTAGCACAATCAATAATGTAACCCCAAATTTGAATGCACATTATTTGAAAGAAAAAAAAATGTTTACCGTAAAATACTACACAAGGTCAGGACAAATATTTTATTTATTTTAAATAAAAATCCACTTTAATTCTATGTGAGTCAAGCTAAATAACTAAAAAAGAGGTTCACCTTCTCACAATATTCTTTAGCATAAGCTACCGGTTTCGTCCGATTATACGGACATCCTCAGGCAAGCTGAAGAATATAATATCAAAAATTAAAATTGAATGGTATATTTTAAAAAATAATAATGTAATCTTCGCAGAATTTATTAATAAATAAAATGTGACAACTCAGTACAATTCAATTTCATATTTTTTATTTTTTGACTACTCTATCTGATCAGTAATTGTAAGTATTTTGAATTTTTGAATTGAACTTTTACTGTAACATTACCACATTGTATGTATTGATAAATTTCGCAAAGATTACTTTTTTATTTTTTAAAATATTCATTCTGTTTTAGTTTTTAATATTATATTCTCATTAATGGTTGTTCTGCAGCTTGCCTGAGAATGTCGTATAATCGGACGAAACCGCTAGCATTGTGAGAAAGTGGATCTATTCTTCAATTATTTATCTTCCTAAAGTTTTAATATTTCTCTTCCCTAAACTGTGACATTTGTTTCCCCTACATTAATTGTTATTAATATGGTAAATTATTATCCACTTGGTGTTTTGAAGGAAATCTAGAAGGATAAAGTATTAAAGAGAGATAACTCCTAACCTATTAACCAATACGATATGTTTCCCATTTGATGACCGTGTGTAGTAAAATATACCTACTAAACACTTAATTCATCAAGTATTTAATATTACTTTATTTAAATGCTGCAAAATGTTTATCAGCAGCAAGTCTACACGTTTCAACTTAAATATCCTACACAATAAGCAAAAAGTTTTCTTTTATTTCTGATATTTTTCCTTTATCTCAAAAGATTTCTTATCCTAAAAAAAAAAAAAACATGTATTTATTTACAAGGGCGTGAAGCCACCTACATCGCTTAAATTTTATTGGCAAGATTGGGATTATCGACAGAAAAGGGGTTGAACTAAACGAATAAATTCTGAAAATATTAATATGCATGATGTAAAAATATTCCATACGAATAAAATATCAATTTATCAATCACAAAAGATTTATTTTTGTAATAAAATGAAAATCTACAAAACTTACTCCGAGCTTACGAAGCTGTAAACCAATTCACGTAATCATTACAATTAGAATAAATAGTAGCAAAGTTCGTCAAGCGACTGCTAGCGAACGGTAATAGGACTCGTTAGTCAATTGTCTTGCTGACAACGGCGGCACGGCACGGCCTGAATACGAAACAGCACAAATAAAGAAGAATTGATTAGCCTCCCCCTATATAATCAAATTACTAGTTTGACTAAATGTTGGAGAAAATCAGCTGAAACGACAAAAGAAAAACGAAAGACCGAGCGAACTAAGGCAGACCATCCACCAAGAAATAATGAGATAGGGAACGGAAGGGACGAAGACAGAGAAACTAGGAGAACGCATCCATTCGAAATTCTCTTCTCTCATCGGAAATCGCGGCTGCCGTGAATACGCCGCTATACTGCGCAAACTTTTGAATTCATAAAAACCGAGAAGCCGGAATGGGTATGAAAACAAAAAGGATGAAGGCGTTCTCTTCAACGGTTTGGGCAATCCGATACGTAACCATCTGTGTGTGTGTGTAGAAAAGTGTATTCGGACGGTATTTCACGATATACAGCCGAGGAATTCTAAGTATTTTCATTAGAAACTCTGATTCTTTGAGTCCACTGGCCCGTACTTCTATTGTTTCAGGCTCCGTGTATTTCAATGGTTATAGTTCTCGCCAAGGATTCGGTGCTCTCGATAATTAAATTGCATTATATTGAATTTAAAGTGCACTTCCGCGTGGAATTGGCTTTTCCTCGGGTATTTTCGACGTTGAATAGGGACTTAGCGACAATTTATATGTACATTTTATGAGGATTAAAAACAAAATGAAACGCATTAAAGATGACTATTCAACAGAAACGTAAAATGTTTCTCGTACATTTATTTTTTAAAGGACTTTGAACTACTCCTACATTCGCTAACAAATGGAAAGTGGCACAAATTGTTCCTATTTTGAAAGCGGGTAATCATGAAGATGTGTCGAACTACAGGTTCATAGCAATCTTGTTCAACAATGCCTGTATACCAAACTTTTTCCATCCATTAGTCCATACATTTCCTCTCTCCAACACGGATTCACAACAAAACACTCCAGTATTAGTAATTTAACCTGTTTGAATCAATTTATTGCCCATATTGTTGACTGTAGAGGTCAGGTGGATGCCATTTATATGGACTTTACTAAACCTTCCGACCGATTGGATTATAGGCATCTTCTTGGAAGGCTTAAAGTGTTTTAGAATTAAGTAACAATCTAATTGACTTTTTTAAATATCGACAATAGAACCTAATATGTCTTCTTCAATGGTTACTGCTCCAGAGATCATGTAGCAACTTCAGGAGTTACCCCAAGGTCTAACCTAGGCCCTTTGCTTTTTAACATTTTTACTAGGTCACAAGAAATGAACAGTATTACGAAATTTACCGTACACTTAAGAAACAATACCTACATAAAACCACAGAAGTGGCCAAAAGTTAAACGTCAACTACATAGAGAAGTCTGGTGATAAAGTACGATCAATATGGACGATAATTAACAAACGAAACAAAGACTGCAAATCTGCACAAACGAGAAAATTCCGCTTTAAGTGTAGACGAGTTAAATAAGTACTTCTGCAGCATCCGAAAAAAAAATAGAAAGCATACAATCGAGACATTCACATGAAGAATTCTTGGCGAACACAAAACTGAACAGCACAAGCTCTTTCATTCTAGCACTAATAACACCAAAAAAGTAGAGAATATATTAATGCATTTAAAGGGTAAGGATACAAAAGATATATACGAGATATCCACCAACTTATTAAAAGTGCTGGGAAAAGAACTAAGCAGCCCACTTACATTTATTTTTAACAAGTGTTTAGAACAAGGAGTATTCCCCAGTTTATTAAAAATTGGAAAAATTTCTCCAATATACAAAAAAGGAAATCATGATGAGTGTGATAATTACCGTCCTATTTGTGTATTGCCGGCAATATCTAAAATATTAGAGTCGGCTATTGCATCCCGATTAATAGATTATTTTGAGGTAAACAACTACTTGACGTCAAAACTACATGGGTACAGGAAAGGACACTCGACAACCACAGGAATAGCACAGGTGTGCCTCTCAAGTTGTTAGTATCCTATCTAATTAACAGAACACAATTTACGTCCTGGAACAACATGCTTTTAGACCTCGAGGGCATCGAATGTGGAGTTCCGCAAGGATGGATACTGGGGCGTTATTCCGTAATATATTAATGATCTAGCATATAGTATCAACAGCATATTTAATGTTTTATTTATACTCATACTTTTACTTTATTTGACAAATGTAATTACTTTACACATATACACTTGTACTGACAATTTCTGTAATGGTAATATTGAAAATATATTATTATTATTATTATTATTACTAGTGGTATCACTGACGTTATTCATTCTAATAAATTACTTTTCGCCGATGATCCTAAAATTTTGCTCTGCAAAACGACCGACATCAACAATATTTACATATACCTGGTACTCTGTGAACAACTTGTCTTTAAATATTAACAAACGCAAAGTCATTTCCTTCTATAGACGTTTAACACCTCTCCATTTCACCTACAGTTTGAATAATGTGGAGCTACTTCGTTGTCAAGTTATTGAGGATTTGTGTGTAACTTTTGATTCTCGACTGACTTTTACTGAACACTGCGCCTCTATAATTGAATTTGCCCTCTTCTTCGTTATCCGCAACTGTAAATTCTTTTCTGACTTCAATATCTTAAAAACCCTTTACTTTTCTTTAATACTCTCGCTCCTCGAATGCGCTTCTGTTGTTTGGTCTCCTTACTACGCTAACCACAAACGTCAGGTGGAGAGAATTCAGCAAATTTGTGAAGTTTTTATGGTTCAGAATGGATCACGTACTATACCCTCCAATAAATGCGGATCACCCTGTATTATTATCACGGTTCAACATACCATCGCTTCATTATCGAAGAATCTCAGCAAGCATCCACTTTCTGTTTGGAGTTGCCATAGGATTGGTGGATTGTCCCTCACTCAATTTTTATGTGCCGCAACTCAACACTCGTCCAGCCCTTACTTTTTACTTGACTGCCACTATTTAACCACTACCAGAATCAGATATATGATCTTTGAGAAGGCTGTCACAGGGACCTGAAGGGGATCCTAAGTAATACGATTTTAAACTACCTTAAAGCCCTAAATTCGTTTTGTGAGCTTCAGGATAACTTCCGATCTATACGAGATTTTTAGATCTTCGAACATGTGTAACAAAATCTAAAAATATGTCATAAATTTGTATGCTAAACCATATAGGTCCTAAATATGGTCCTTACGGCATACCAGAATTGATTGAAATTATCAAATTTTTAAATGCGCTTCTTCATCTAGATAAGATATACATAAGGTTACATGAAAATTTTTTTTTTAGTTAGTTTTAGATAATAAATTTATATATTTCACAAAAGACATGAAACAACTATCTTCCTAGCATTGTACGTGCTCTCTCATATAATCCCTGAACTGTGTGCTAAAGTATAATACAACCTTATAGGGGTGGATATCCCCCTACTATATACAACCACTACGTACGGCGCATCGCCCCGTTATCGCAGCAGTACTAATGGGTGGTGGCCGGGCACATCTCCGTTTTTACTTTTATTATTTTTTTATCTCCGATGGACACTCAGTAATATTACCGAATTATATATCAATTCCGACGTAAAGGACCCGGGTTTATACTTTTTAATTTCCTTTTAGCTTCGGGGCGCCTTATAATTCAGGGTTAATCCCCTCTTGCTTCAGCGCCTTCTACCGGAATAGAAGTTTTCTCGCACGATAGGCCGAATGGACTATGAAGCAGGTGAAATTTACAGCGGGTTAAATCTGGACGGTTGTGGAGAATTGGCCCGTAGTCAGCAGCGTAAAAGAAAGATGGCGCTAAGGATGGTTATCTTCGGACGTAGAATAGTCGGGAGTTGGTTGGTCTGGTTCAAATTAAACTGATGTGTAAGTATGTATAATACGTTTTTGAATATGTTAAAATACAAGAGTAGTCGTAAATTGTTTATTGTATTGGATTCAAATGCAAACAGGTAGATTTTAATGCTTTGGGTATATTATCGCATTTTAAATAACATAAATCAAAGAATTTGTTTCCGTTATAGCAACCATTCACAATAAATCATATTTGGCAAATATACCTACATGTGAATTTCAAAGCATAACCTAAACAAAATCGATATTTCTACGTGAGAATGACTTTCAAATTAACCGAAATTGCTTATAATTATTAAAACTGTCTGCTGTTTTAAAGGCGTAACCACCTATCTGATTTTCACTTGTTTATTAAATCACTTCAAAAACTTATTGAGAAAGCTTTTCATTCATGAAAGCAAGAGACGATACAGAGAAGATATCTTCATTGCAAACACATTTCCAGCGCAATTTGACAAACAGTAAGTCAACATCTGTTACTCAACCCACAATCATTTTTATCCGACAGTGTTTCGACTAACCATTTACAAGAGATTAATTATCTTTAACAACTTGAAGTTTAAACCTGGGGAGCTGCATGTAGGGATACCGCAAGATTCAGTTCTAGGTCCAACGTTATTTTTCATATACGTCAACGATCTTTCTCAATATATAAATACGAATATAATCAAACACTAATCTATAGTGTCTATAAGACCTGATATGGCTATCCTGCACATTTTCGTGGCTTATATAATTTCAAAATCCTTATAAATATAGAAAAGTTGAGATTGCAGCATTTGCAAACGCTATATGTTACAGTTCTTCGCCGTTTTGTGGCAAAAAAATATATAAAAAATTGGTAATAATAATTGCAAAATCGTTAAATTTACAAATAAACATAAAATATAATAAATAAAAAGGATTCTGCGTAGTAAAAAACAAAGCCTTTTGGGACTTAATATGTTTTAATTTTTTATGTTTATTCGTCTTACACAACCTTCTCTGCTCAATTCCAAATAGTTGCTTTTCATTGAGCTAAAGATATGCAAATGCATTTACCATAGAAAATTATTGGTGTACCTACATAATAACTCCCATATTGTTCATTTTTATATCGGATTTGAGGTTTTTCTTAGGAATCGCATAGGGTTTTGCATCTTACAGGTGCTTACAGCCACAATTTATATCACCATAAATGCTATGGAAACATGAAATAGTTCTATAAAAAAATGCAAATTAAAAAGTTTTATGCAGGATAAGCAACTTGTAAGTTATTTTATAGGACACTATAGATTTCCACAGTCACACCCATACAATCTGTATAAATATTTTCTGCATAATACAGAAATTTATAGAAACTGTCCACAGTATTTATTTGTAGCTGTAACCTTAATTAAACAAGCTAGCAAAAGGAATAAAGTAATCCTGTGGGTTCCGGATCACACAAGAGTGAAAGCAAACGAGATAACGAATAATCTCGCAGAAAAAAAGGCTTAGGAAACACCTTTTGTAGAGCCTGAACCCTTTTGCGGGATAAGCAGAAGTACAATACTGAACAAACTGAAAAGAGAAATGAAGCAGAGAAAATCTATATATTGGGAGAATCTCCAGGGAATGAGGGAAAGTAATTTTTTTTCTGGGAACCTATAACCATAAGAGATTTTACAGAATGCATCAACCTGAGTAAGAACAATGTTCATATATATGAAAAGGAATACTTTCAAGCCATTGTAAACTGAAAGGGCATCTGAATAAGCTTGGATTCGCAAAGAAATCTGAAATCTGCGAGGAGCCTACCCTTCTGATATCCTACACTTTCTGAAAGGAATAGGATTGGAAGGCCAGCTGTAAAACAGCAAGAATAGAGGACAGAATAGACCTCTTAGGTCGCAGTGTAACACCACCCTCCTCACATACATACATATCTGTAACGGAATTTTTGTAAGGTATTGATTTATAAAGTTTGGAATTTACAGTTTTTTGCTCAGAATCCCATCATTAGTTCTCCTTATTTCTTCTTTGTAAGAATTTATTTAATCTTAACACTTTTTCCTTTTAAACATCGATAAAAATAAAAAAAAAGTCGATTTGCAAAAAAGTTACCCCCACACTTAACAGGGCCCCTGATACATCACACACATGAGCATCCTCTCCTTTAAGCCTAAAAACTTTTTCCACCGCCACTCCACTCCGTATCTCTTAACAGATTGGACACCGGGAGAAGTGTAGAATTGCCACTACGCGCCTTCCTTTATAAAACCGACGGGCCGAAGGGCGTGCAAACCCCGCATCCCCTTTCCTCCTCACGCAAGCCGTCTTATCTCCGACGGGCAGCTACGAGTTCGCCGTTTCGAAGGTCCCTCGTTCCAGTCAAAAACATTATCCTACTCTTGCATTCGCCGATAACATTTTTGCTTATGGCTTTTGAATCTCCACTCCCGCAAGTGAATGGGAAAATTCGAGGCCCTTCAGAGGGGAATATCTTCGGATTGCAGGAGCGTCGTCACGAGAGACGGTGGGTTATTTTATCGATTCGTTTGGGTACTGCTATGGCACAGGTTTTAAAAGTTAATAATAATATATTTTATCTAAAGACCGTACCCAAGTACAACATTAACAAAGGAAGTGCAATTATTGCCATAAGATAAGACCAAGGTGCATATAAATCAAATAAAGTAATACCCTAATTTCACTAAAATAGGAATAAAGCATTATTAGTGAATATACTTAAAATATTCACTCAGCTTGTAAAAACATTTATCTGTTAAGTAGTCTTTTAGTTTGATTTTGAAAGACTTGATGTTATTTACTTGCTTTAAGTTTGATTCTAATGCATTATATAGCTTAATGCTAATGTACAAGCTGTTTCTTAACCTCCATACAGCCTTCAATTTTTATTTCTTTTTAAATACAATGCCCTCTTTGGCGTGAAGTTAAAGATACAACTTACGAATACATCAACAAACAAATGTTAGCCAAACTCGTCGGAAAATCTTCGTAGTTGGTGGCTGAACCAACGTAAGCATTGTCGTCCGCATACATTATAAGGTTATCATCGGTATAATTTGGTATATCGTTAACAAATAGCAGGAAGAGCAGAGGTCCCGGTACCGATCTCTGCGGTACTCCTGATGTTATGGGAAGCGATTATGGTTTCATATCGACATGACACCTTTATATCTATTCCGAAAAATTCAATTTCAAGTTTTCATACGACTGTATGTACACTGTTGAAAATATTACGGTGTTGGCGTTAATTTTGCGCTAGTGAAATATTTTAGTGTTGATTTTTCCAAACTTTGCCAGACGAGTTGACTACGCGTATTTAATAGAACAGAAATGACTAGAATTTCGTGGTGAATTCTTTGTCACGATATGAGGATTGACTATTTTTCTAGACATTCAGAAGCGTCAACCAATCAGAATTTTTCCCTCGGATAGAAATATAGAAACCCCACTTATTCTAATACAGTATTGCATTATACGCACCACCTGCATTGCACGTGTATCTGTCTTTGTGTTTGATTCTCCGTATTAACATATCCAAACAAACCACCAAATGTGACTGACTTGCAAAGTGTAACCTCGTGTTATTAAACGTTAATTCCAGTGGGCATAAAAAATTTCAACGTCTTAAAGATGTATTGGGAACATCTATTTGCGTAATTAGTTTAGACTTGAATCAAATAGCATTCACTTAATGTTATAATGGTTCTCAAAAAATTATTTTAAAATTAACACGTTTAGTTGAAACCAAAACTTTTGAAAGAGTGGTTTTGCACATTTATAATTGAGAAAACGTCTTAAAGAGAGAATATTATAGCACTAAGAAATAGGAGTTAATTAAAAAGACGTTGTGTTTAGAAAATGGTGTTAAAACACCCAATAGATCGCATTCATTTAGTTAAACAGCTAGTAAATTTGTCTAGTCTAAATCAAATAAAATGTGACTAGAAGTATATCATAATTCCACGTGTTAGTTGGACAAAATAACCCCTTAGCAATAGACAATACTTGACTATCTTTGCTCGTCAAATTTAAACTTCTATAGTTCTCGACAAAATAACACGAAAAGAGTGTGGACCTCTCCTGACTATTAAATTAGTCAAAAAAGTGTTAAAATTTGCAACAGTGTATGGCTCGTACCTTTGTGTAAACTTTTTTAGATTCTTTTAGAATTTTGGTACCCCTAAAAAGTTTATTTAAGGGTAGGTTTAATAAATTGATATACACGTCTTACATTTTTTTTAGTTAGGGTTTAATATTGAACATTGAATGTAGTATAATAATTGAGGATGCACCTGAACTTGTATTTTTGTTTCGTTTTCGAAATAAAGACATTTTTCTTTAAATTTGCTGTTATTTTAATTACACTTATTAGGTATTAAAGTAAGAACTGCATTTATTGGATTTATGATAATTATACATTGTGAGAAATAAGGAAATTGTCAATATCACGAGTTTTAACATTTAATTATAGTAATAAATTAGATTAGTTAGTCAATTAACAATTTTACCAGAAATAACATGGTTTTTATCATTATAAATATTGTTAGTTAAAAGAATAAAGCTGATGTATTGATCAATGAATATTTCGGTCATTTCAAATGTTTGTTGAATCAAAAAGTAATCTATTAAATAAGCAATACAAGTACCTGCCCTACTAGATGTTGTTCATGAAATCTATAAACAAAATAGTTTACACTATCTCATTAGCTCAATAAACGTGTTCACGAGACAAATTATTATTATCATATTCGTTGTCTTGATGTAATTTTTCATTGGTATTACGTACCTTTTTGGTTAAGTGTGAGCAGGAGCTTTTAGTATCTTTATATTTACTCCATCAATACCAACTGAATTTATATTTTGTAGAACGTAAATAGTGTTATAAACTAAATTTGGGCTTATAGTATCAACGAACATGGTTCAAGTACTGTAAGGTATTGCAGGTGTGTTCTTTTTTACAGTAGTGTCGCAAAAGCTTGCAAATTATATACCTCGTATTTATATTCGACTGAAGTTGTTATCTATGACAACTTTTGTGGGATTACTTTTCTTATTTCGAAATTCCCAATAATAACTATATCGACTACAATTAATGCCACAGGTGCAAAATTTTATTAATTTAGTTTATTCAATATATAGGTAATACAATAAAACGCTGCTCAACACGTCAGCTGGATAAAGAAGGCAGTTTTGGTTTATTTTTTGTTACCACGCAAATATATGTGTTATTGCACGCAATTCGGTATCGTACCAACCCATACACCTCACCAAATACTCCAAAGTCGTTAAAAATATATCCGCATCCTATAAAGCCGGTTGTGTAGGTAGGTATATGAATTAGATTATAGCGTCACGCTGAAATTTCCACGAGGGTTGAACCTATGATCAAGACGTTAGCCGTTTACGGCAAACTGATATTTTACAGTGATACAGAACGACCGCTGCGCGCAGTTTAATTTAGGGACGCGGGTCACAGTTGGCAGCAATAAAATGGC
Source organism: Protaetia brevitarsis (assembly GCA_004143645.1). NCBI lineage: Eukaryota > Metazoa > Arthropoda > Insecta > Coleoptera > Scarabaeidae > Protaetia > Protaetia brevitarsis. Next base: position 1,176,913 of record RXPK01000200.1, read on the forward strand.
TAATGGTGTCTTGTGGCGCTAACGTGTCACCGTTGAAATTTATTTTACCTAATTCATTTATATTAGCGCAAGCATATGGTGCCTCCATACCCAATATGTGCAGTCGTGTGCGCGGTTTTTTTAATTAAAATGTTGTGTTGAGGCTATTGAGGGGCTTTTGAGTAGTTTCAGCTTTCAAGTTGTTAGTAGTTTATTATGACATTGCTCTAGAAATAATTGTATCAATTTTCAATAAATAACACTATATACTGAAACACAAACAATTAGCACTAATGGTAATTATAGGTAGTGCCTGAAAGCCAGTTGACAAAAAAAAATTGAAAGAAGAATCCTGAGAATTTACGTTACATAAATTTGTTAATGCTTTTATGATCTATGTCTATGCTCTATGCAATGCAACTGCTGTGATTTAGGATAGTATCATTCTTTTAAAATTTTTAATGGGTTGATGCGGTTCGGTAAAAAAAAAAACTAATTTTTTTGATATAATATTTTACCAAAACAGTGGAAACTATTTTTTTTAATAAAATGTCTGCGACATGCAAGACGCTCTGATTAAATAAGTTAAGGTCGCAATAAATAGATAGATAGATAGATACACGGAAAAAAATCTCTTAGAAGAATATACAACAATATTGTAGAGAAAATATTGTGGCAGAAATTAGCATAATTATGTAACCCTACCACAGATTTTTGTTAATTATTACATGTTGTTTTCGCAAATAATACTTTTAAAATTGTGATTAAACTTTTGTTGTATAATTTCACACAACTGCGACATTTTTTTCAACAATGTTTGTGTTGAGACGTACACGACAAGGTTGTGGCAATTTTTGACACAAACTTCCTATTTTTTCGATATTTTTGTTTCTAAATAAATGGTCTAATTCAAATACACCAATGGCGAATTAGACCGGCAAAAGCTAACAATGAGATACTGCAGTCGTCAGAGGGCGTCATTCGAGTACAGCGCCTTCAAATTTTTAACGGATATATCAGTTTACACGGCCATTTGGGCATTTTGAGCTGTTGACGTGGTTTATGCACCTATTAGATATACCTAAATTTCGGAGCGATGGAGGAGTTTATTGTAATCAAAGTGCTACAGTGGAACCTGGAAAAACTACTGCATGTGTTTAAAGGTAAGACAAATTGAAAGTTTAATATTATAGCATGGCATAAGTATAGGCACATATATCGGCAATATATGTAAACATATTTGTCTTAACTGAAAACGATATAAATTCAATTTAATCCAACAATAAGTAAATATTTCTACTAGTGGCTGTATCTTGCTGGGTGTGTAACTTATGGTGGGTGATAGTTCAAATTTTTCTAACAATACTTCTTAGGAATAACTAAGAGTATAATTTCTACGCTATTTCCAATTGCTTATGATAGAGAACACATTCGTGTTATCTAATTTTAACTCATTTTTGTATTAGATAACGAAGTAAATAAAGAATGCTTCAAGAATTTTACTTCAGATGACATTAAGGAGCTTCTCTTGTATTGGGTGTTCAAAAACTAATCGAGGCCAAGTTCAAGGAATACTTTTCAATTGTACAGGTATCTTCTGAACTCCATAAGTAAACACAGTTTAGGTCACCAAATCCGAGTCATGCAATATGCATCTGCGCATCATACCACGAGTTATTGCGGATTTGCTGATTGCTAAATGGTGTGTTGTTGAAGTTTTTTGTTTTTTTTTCGCATAATGTATAAAAAATATATTTACATGTCATATGTTTATCACACTGTTATATTTTAATATTATATTTTTTATTCATATATGAATAAAATTTTGCATTTAAATGCGTTATTATTCATACAACACCAAGTACTCTTTAGTACAAAATTGTAGTGTTATCTGAAACAATACTGTGTATGTTTTCACACAGAAGTGTAGCAAATAGTAAAAAAAATTATATTAAATTTTACTCCTAATAAGGTGATTTTTCGTACAATATTTGTAACTAAAATGTACACACTATTGCGTCAACGCTTGGAATAGATTTTTCAATAATTTTTACAACAATATTGTATTTAATAGAAATACAATGCGTTAACTACAATCGTGTGATAGAAATTTAGATAAGTTGTAGCCAGTCGTATTCCCACGACAAATTGTAGTTAACTGTTCTACAATTGTTGGTTTTTTGACAACAATTTTTTTTCCGTGTAGATAGATAGATAGATAGATAGTTAGATAGATAGATAGATAGATATGTTTATTCATTGTAATAAAAACATAATAACTAAATAAATCTTAGTAATGACTTGTGGACAAAAAGGAAGCATTTAATATGCAATTATTTCAAAATATTGCTCATAACATAGCCGATTATATTCTCTTTGGATGTAAAATTGAGTAAAACATCCAGATTTCTAGTTTAATCTAATTTTATTATTAGTTCATGATTGGTATATCCTTTAACCATGATTTTAGTGTCGACAACGTTTATTTAAACATGTTCTTTCAGTAAGCCGTCGTGTGCCTACCTGAACTGTACTGCAAATCTTCTTTACTTGTACTTTTCGTTAGTAAAACCCAACTTTTCATCTTTTCCTAGGTGATTTCTTAGTCCATAGCTGTATGCGCAATCCATGGTAAAAGATTTAAATATATAAAAATTACAGAAAGAAGCGGACCCATTGCTCCTTTCATAACCTTAAAGGAACTTCTTACTACACACAAGTAAAGCATAAAAGAAAAAGTTTTTATATAAATTCAAAATTACTTCAACCTTTCTTTGTCTAGATATATTTTGTTGTTTTTTAACTTATACTGTAAAGGTCTATTAGATTAATAAACTATTATTATTATTATTATTATTATTATTATTATTATTATTATTATTATTATAAAATAATTTACGATATCATGCAGAAAACGTCAAATCTTGTTTACTTTACTAATTCACAACAAGAAAAAAGAAAACATTTTCTGAGAATTTAAAAATCCCGTCCATTTCTAACCTGACAGCTATAACGTGACGGGGGTTGAATGCTTTATTTTTATAAATAAAAAAAAAATCGTATTCCACGGCCGCAAAACGGGCGAGCGAATCAAATATTAAAACCGTCAATTGCGAAACGCTGTAAAGTTTGAAGTTCCTTTGTCATGCGTTTGCCGGGCTCTATATACGAGTATATATACGGATTATAAGCGAGCGACCCTCATCAAATTTTATTCTGTAAACCGCGAACAATTTTTGACGTGTACGAGGGTGAAATCCCCCGATTTTTAGAATAAAATTCGCATTTGCCACACCCGGGTGACCAATGAATAAATAAAAGGCAATTTTTTAAATACATATCTGGTGGATACCGAGTAAGAAAGATCTAATCTCTTGAGTAATACACAGGACGTGCATAAATTGAAAAAATAAATCTTAGAATTCTAAGGTAATTATATTCTAAGTATCCAAAATGAACGATTTAAATTGAAAGGTTAGATAAGAGTAAATAAACTCGTTCTTTCATTCATACAGCAATCTTCGGATCAACGCCAATACGTAAAATTTAAGGTAATTCTTAACAAAAATCGTAATAATCAATCGTATCAAAGTGGTATATCATGTTTCCTATACTCTCAGCAACCATTCGAAGAAAGCTCATATTTGCCAACTAGAACTTCTTGCATATGTAGACGCCATATTGAACACAAAATACAAAAACAAAAAAGTATATAAAACAAAAGTTGGTGCCATTTTAGAAACATAGTATTCTATACTCTAAGTTAGTTTCAGGTATTTAATTAAGCTACAAATTAAGAAATAAAGAGCTTGCGTTAAGTATAAACTACTCTTATTTTTGAAGATATTAAAAACATCCGTTAATAAAAATATTTCAAATAAAAAAAAAGTAAAGTGAAAACGTCTTTATCGGCTTTATCAAGCGACAGTAAATTATTACTTTATTTGCCATAAAATAAGATAATAATAAAGTGACAACTTCGACGTCACATATCACAAATAGTTATTGTACTATGAAAAAATAAAGGAATTAGATTCAAATTTTTAACTATTGCGTAAAAAAAGACGTTGTTAAAATACCACATAAATAATTTTTCCTTCTTCATAAATAGAGTATCTCATTAGAATAAGAAGCATGCCAAAATTCATAATTTTGTAGACGCCCTGTATAATTATTAGAGATAATGAGTCGATCGAATGGTGGGAATTTTTTAGTAATGTTGCTAAAGAACTAGATAGGCTACGGCATGATATTTAGATAGTTAGTAGGGTAGCACGCTTATAAATGAATATTTTATGCTCTTTAGTGGTCGGAATTGGTGTTAACTATAAATATTTAAAATATAAATATTTATTTAATTACTCTTGGTTAGAATAATTAGGATTAAGTTACTATTAAGTATTAGAATAGGTACTGCTGTTGTTTTGTTTGTTTTTTAGGTCATCATCTTTCCTGTTCAACTTCTGAATGCGTGAAAAGGGAGCAGCTACGTGAGAACGGCAAGGCTGTCGGAATTTGAGGAGACGTGGGGGCTGCTTCTTCGGCACTCAGAAGGATAATAATAATTTGTGGCTATCAGTAATAAGGTCTGGGACTTCTTCCCAGATCCTCCCAGAGTAAGGTTTTTGCCATGGTTTTCCCTTACTCCGTGGCCATTGATTTTATATAAGTATATTATATATAATCAGTGTCCTTGGCGAATGCTGGGAGATAACGAAAGTCGTTCCATGGGCGCATTTAATAATAACTGATAGCTGACTGATTTACAGTAGACTCGCGATTATGTGAACTAATCACATTTTACATTTTTTTTATCATTTTTCAAAAGTAATATTCGTATGGTCGCGAGGCTACTGTATTATATTTTTGTTATTAAAAATCATAGGGAAGTTATTTAGTTAGAGTAGGATCATTTCAATTGTTATGGAACCCATATAGTACTTAGAATAGGTAGCCTCGTGTAGTACCTTTTTTAGGTGGAGCACGGGGTTAGGATGATTTGTAATAATTTAGTTTTCATAAATAAAGTGTATTGTATAATCATCTACATCACCTTTGTATAGAGTTTTTAGAGAATTGTTACCAATTCCTGAAAATCGATCAAATGATCATAGCAGACGTCGTTTCTTGCTTCTTATAGCACGCTGTATATAAGGAGCTATACCAGTCAAAATAATTATGTAAACGGTTCCAGTCCGCAACTATAACGTTTTTTTTTCCTATCTTTAACCGTTTACAAGTTATTATGAATAAACAAAATTTGGGTTGCATTTCAAAGATAATTTGCACGCCCTATGTATGTATATATTGCAAGGGTGATATTACACTGCAACCTAAAAGATCTATTGTGTCCCCTGTTGCTGGCTTTCCAATCCTATTCCTTTCAGAAACTGTAGGATATCAGAAAGCGCCAGGTTAGGTTAGTCTCCCTCTTCGATTTCACGTGCTCCCAGGTGCAACGCCCTTGAGTTGCACAGTGCTACGCAATTTAAGAGGGGATAGGTGCCATGCTATTCCCCAATCTGCTCCAGTCGTTTTGCTCCTCCCTTTGTTCCTTCCTTGTGAGGTACTCTCACTTTGGAAGTGGAAGGCTTCTTATGGAGATCCTGCTCCAATTCCAGTGTCATCCCGCTAATAAACGTCCTTCCTCCATGGTTGATCCCACGCGTAGCTAGGGAAGAAAAGGTCCACCTCCACAGAGCCCCGTATGCAGAAGTAAAGTTAAATACAATGGGGTGCGCCAGGTGCCCCAAGGTTGGACTTGTAGACCGTCCTTCTATCCAACCACGCATCCCATCAGCCTAGTCCGCCACTTTAGGATTTAGGTTTTTGATGAAGTTGTCTCCTCTCGATCCGTACAGTTAAGTCAAGACCCTCCATCCCTTTCGGGACCTGGTTTAACAGTTGGGTATTCGGTAGCCGAAAGCAACAACTGGCATCGTTGTAGAACCCTGTGCAAGCCCTTAGCCACGGCACGACGGTTTTAAGCAGAGAGGACGAACTTATAGCCGTCACTAACCGTCTCGTCTTGAGCGAACCCTGACAAGATGATCTTTCCCCTATCCACCACCTCGGGGACACCCTTGGTAGGTACTCCCAACCTCCAGGTTTGCACGCCCTAAGGTTCCGCCGCAACAAAAAGTGTCCTCGAATAACACCGGCTGGAGTTGTGGAAAGTATTAAAAGAATGTGCGATTTACGGTTTTCCTTGTAAGTTGTTTACAGTACTGATTTTACATTTTATTGGTAAGTACCTGTTTAATAAACTAGAGGTGCGCATTTTGGCAATTATCTCGGCCTGGCTCGGCCCGTTTCTTTATTAGCTTGCCCCAGCCCGCCCAAGTCCGCACACAGTTATATTCACCGATTGTTCTTCCAAAAAGATAATCTTTGCTTCTAGAGTAACAATATTTTAATTTAAAGACTTAGGGTTTTTATGTGCAGTTGTAAATATCTATAACAGGAGTTGTAGTAACTAGTGTTGGCGAATATTAATTTAATAATTAATATTAATATAAAATTTATAATAACTAAATAGAATAAATAATTAAACACAACATTTATAATTCCAAATAAACATTTGAATCACATTTCATTATAAAACAACATATTTTTTGCTAAACAATTACTTTATATTTATTATTAAAATCACAAACTAAAGTTTGGGAAAAAGAAGTGTAAGTTAGGAACCTTGGATTACAATTAAATTGTAAAATGAGATGAAATAAACAAGTTTCAAATAAAAAAATAAAAATAATTTTTCAATAAAACACCAATTTCGTCCTTAAAATTTGAACACCATGAATTAAATCTATTCGTCATAAATATTTTTTTTAGAACATCTGTAGGTTCTCTATTTTCAAATACTTCCATTTACAATATTCAGGAATAATTTAAGAACTTACACACACGCCTAAATGGACAATTCCGAAACTGCGCCATTATTTTTGTTTTTTTTTATTAAAGTATTGTTTTAAGAGCGCATTGTCATTTTTCTAAGTAGCGTCATCATGTTTATCAGGAAGCTTGTAATAGTTTTAACTGTAATACGTCCAAAATCCTTTAAAATGGTAAAGTTGTATTTACTATTTCTAATTGTGTTTTACAAATATAGTTATATATAACACCAACCATGTAACAATAGAACTATTTAATATGTAGACGAATTGAATGAGAATTTTAGATGGAGGTGTCAGTAATATCGTGAAGACATTTTGCTAAATTGTGGATCAATAACTACAATATTGATATATAAAGAGATTGATTAATGCTAATTAATGGAATTTGGCCAAATTAAAAGTGTGTAACAGTCGGTGGATCTTAGCACTCACCCACTTCACCTTACCATGGATCGTCAGTGCTCCTGGTCGACCTAATGTATTACGCGTTAATTAATGTAATTAGGTCAAATTGAAAGCGGGTAATAAGTGTGTCCTTAATTAGCGTTAGTTAATAACCCACTAAACATGCGTTTAATGGCTTACCGCCGTGCTACAATTGTTATTTTTTTATAGATCAATATTGTAGTTATAGATCGACAATTTAGCAGCAAATATCTCAACAATTTTAATGAGATTTCCATCTTAAATTCACATTCCGTTATTCGTTCACATATTAAGAATATACGAATTTCCCTATAATATATAGGTCGACCAGTAGTACTGATACTTGGTAAACCGAAACAGATGTGTATGCTAATATCGACCGAGTGTTACACACGTTTACTTTGACCTAATTGAGATCTATATTCAGCTTTCATGTCAGCTAAAACAAAAGAATGAGTTGGAATAGTTGAAATTTTACTATTGATTAATTGAATGAAAAGCGGCGAACTCTTTTCCATACAGGTCCGTAAGAGCTTCGATATGGTGCGTTCGAAAATTTTATTATATTGAGCGTATTCAGTCTTTATACATATGATAATAAAATCTGCGATATGGCCACACAATTTTCGTTTATCTTCGCAGTAACTGCGCTTGAAATACCATTAAGAATAGATCACCACATTTATCAACAAGCCAATTCCATCAATTCCCCAAAACTGTCGGAATCATCTTTGCAAAACTCGCTCAGGTATTAATGGCGCATATAAATTCCGATACCCGATGGGTTAATGTAGTCGCGCCGGTAATAGATAGACGCATTTATCCCGGAAATAAAACCGGGGAAAAAACGTGAAAAGGGAAAGAGAGAGAAAGAAGGAGAGAGAGATACGGAATATTTTACGTGCGCGCGAAGTGGTGATTTATCGTGCTGAATACGATGACAACGTGGCTAGAGAGAGGACCACGGGTGAACGTCGGAGGGGCTGTCGTTTTATTGATGGTCGCCCGCTCCGTCCGGATATAAAAACTTTTTAAAATAATGCGGCTGGTGTCCGGAAAAATGGCGGGCATTATCTGAGCTCGGCGGGGATTAGGATCGACCGTAACACGTTGGGATGAATAAAAATCAGTTGGAATAAAAGGTGGTGCCCCTTTTAATATAACTCGGCCGTAACACTGACAGCGAACGTATGTCTGCGGATATGTTTGTGTCTCATTCGAGTCTCCGCAAGATCGTGTGTGCGTTGTTGGTCTGCTCGTCTTATTTCTCACGAAATCTATGGCGTACAGATATTTATGGAAAGCATTTTTTTTTACTAACGCTAAAGTCTTGCTATCATAATCAGAGAGTCAAACAGATATATGGGTCTTCGTGCAAAATACTACAATTTCCTACCATATAAGATACTGGAAAACAACGTCAAAGTTGTATGAATAACCTCAATTAGGTTGTGAACATTTTTTTTTACTAACAGCAAAATAAGGTGTTAGAGCATATTGGTCTTATCAAAAACATCAGAACAATTTGATTTATAAAGCGTTAACTTACAAATATAAGATATAATATCATTTTTATAAGATGGGTGGGTGTTTCATCCTGTTCCCCACAAAATCTACATTCTAATTCCTTTTCTAACCCGAGCTTACTTAGATGTCCTTTCAGTTTACAATGGCCTGATGGTATTTTTGTTAATGTGCGAATATTGTTCTTGCTCAAGTTGATGCACTCTGCAAACCTCTTCTGATAATAAGTTCCCAGAAGAGTTTTAAGTTGCCTCATGCTCTGGAGATTCTTCCCGTGATTGGGATTTTCTCTGGTTTCACTTTTCAGTTTCGTTAATATTGTACTGCTAAATTTTCATATTGCAACATTATTCTCTATTTCGTTTCTTTTCACTACTGCGTGATCCAGAACCTACTGGAGGACTATTCAGCAATCTACTAAGCTACTTTAAGGGCCTGAGCTTGACGGAAGAATTTTAAGATAACCGCTCTACAAAAAGCTGAGATTGAAATAAATTATAACCAAACAATTTTAATCTAATAAGAGCCAAGCCTCCAAAACCACATGATCCATCAGTTGAAGAACTGGTTTCCAAATGGAGAGCCGTTCGTTTTTATGCAAGATAGAGGCCCCTGCCACACTGCTCGGTCCATTAAAATATTTTTGCAGCAAAGTAACATCCCTCTTCTTGGCTGGCCAGGTAATTCCCCAGACATGAACCCAATCGAAAATGTTTGGGAGCTGGTAAAGCGAGAGGTAGCAAAGGAAGCCATTACCACCAAAACCCAGTTAATAGAAAAAAATTATACATATCTGGAATCATCACCCACGTATGCAGAAGATCGTTCAGAACTGCATTAATAGCATGCCACGGCGAATTCAAGCGTTAATCACCGCTAAAGGTGGCTCCACCAAATATTGATTTTCTTCTAAAATTTATACGAATGAAGTTTTTATTTTTTTTATTAAGTTTACATTAGTTTTATTCTCTGTTTGTTTAGCTACTAAGATTGCAAATTAAAAAATAAAACATTTTTATAACAAAATAATGATTGTTATAAAGTCAACAGTCGAAATAACTGAAAAAATTCAAGTGCGTCTAATATTATGGCCAGGGACTGTATATCTAACTACATTAAACTTACTTCCGGTGTTCTACAGATATCGCACCTCGGCCCTGTCCTTTTTATTTTGTTTATTAACGATGTCGCTCATGTTTTCAAAAATTCTAAATTCTTACTTTATGCAGATGATTTAAAAATTTATAATGAAATCAATTTTGTTGATGACTGCCTTCGTCTGCAAAGTAAACACCAAAACTATATTGAACGTTTATCCGCCTATAATATGATATCCCTAGCGGACAGGAAATTGCTGGCCGATATGCTGTTTTTATATAAAATTTTATGTAATGGTCTAGATAGTCCTGTATTGGTAGCGCTTATTAAATTTAATATTCCTCGTATTGCAAGCAGGAATGCACACACTTTTCACTTGTCTATCCAACGTACGTGTGTTGGCATAAACTCTCCCATCTATAGGTTATGTAATACATATAACACTAGATTTAATAGGGTCGACATTTTTGCTCATTCCATACTTAAATTTAAGTCTATTATTTTCAGTCTGCTCCGGATCCCTTCTTCATCTTCTTCATCTTTATAGTCGTTATAAATCTTTAGTCTAATCTTACGGATTGTTTCTCTTTTTTGTTATTACAATGGTTAGCACTATTTCTATCATTACCATTGTCAATATTGCTGTTTAAGATAAAACATTCATAAAATTCCTAATAATTTTGTTATTTAATTTAATACTTTACCTTATTGATATTGCCGTTACTGTTTAATGTAGCTCTGAGTAACTTTAATTAACATTTAGCTAATTAGTATTACTATTTTGCCTCTTGTAATTATTGCACTGCTGTTCATTTGTGTTTTTATCTTTACATTATTGTATATTAGCAGGGGAAATATTTTGGGTCTTTGCCCTGTTAATTTCCCAGAATGAAATAAAATAAAAATAAAAAAATAAAATAAGTAACATCCATCAGTAATTTTGCAACATTTTTCGATTTACAAAAGCACAAATTATAACAAATTTTTCACGTAAATTATCCTAAGCAAACCATCACTCATACGTTTCACCAGAAGTACATAGCTGTATACGAATTCCTCGTGCCTAACGGGTGGATTATACGATAAGTAGTAATATGTGTTTGTGATCTCTTAACGGCTCCGGAGCGCCAGAACCTTGAAAGAGTATACACATAAATGTAGAAGGCCGCTAAAGGGTTGTCGTCAGCGCCTCCAGGCGGTGATCCATCAACTATTCACGTCTTGACAGGACGAGGTGTCACTTACCCCACCCACACATTAGTGTATTACTTCGGCGCTGCCGAGCGTGAAGCTTTTACCCCATATAAGATTATTTATATGTCTTAGTACCGTATATATATCGGAATAGTAAAACAGAAAGCTCCTCCTGTGAAAGAGAAAACAGGAAAAACAAACATGAGGCGAGTTTGTATAGCAGTTTTTTGTCGTGTAGTAATGGCCATTAGATGGATTGAATTAAATGAGGCTAAAATCCAACAATTCATTATTTGTGCTTGATGTATAAATATATGAAATAAGTGTGGTATACCGAAAGAGTGCTGAAAAAGAGCTAAAAGAGTCATGAATATTCATTGTTATCAACTTTCAAATTAAAAATACTACAGGATTGAGTATAAAATCAGTAATGGAAGTAAAGGTGCAAAGTAAATTAGTGGTTAAGCGGAGTATCAGCCTTTGCCGTCAAGACTTCCGCACATATTTATTGCAGATGCAATTTTTGATCAGAAATACATTTTATTCATTCATTCACAAGAAGTATCATCATTATATCAACATTTTTGGATTCGCTTCACTTCTGCGGTAATCAATAAGATTTCTGTGTTGAAAACGTTTACTACTGTCAAGTATAGAAGTAATTAATTTTGCTAATTCCAGGGGCGGCTCGTGAGTTATGAAAGAGGGTGAGCACAAAATAAGAACTTCGCTATTTTTTGTACATAATATCCATTCTCCTATTTTTCATGCTGGAAAAGACGTCTATGACTTTGTTGTAAAAATGCGTTCAGTCGATCTTCTGACATTGTGCTTCTCAGAAAAGTCTTAATGCGTTTGAGGGTGGAAAAAACATCGTTCATATTCTGCGGTCGACATAGGGGTTGTATAAATAATATCCAACAGTTTACAAGTTTCCGTCAAAACTTTTTTTAAGTTGTTGTGTGTTATGAACACTAAAAGTGGCAAAACACCACCTACACCTACGTCACTCATGTCATCGCGTTTATAAATTACTGAAAGTTCACTGTTCAATTTTACGCTGTTCAACATAGGATAAGATTTCACAGTTTTTTATACTCATAATTAACCGACGCAAAATATGACGATTTTTTTCCATATCCTTCGCTGTACTTAATTTTATGTCGCAAATAACTATTCACGTATGTCCACTTTGCCTAGGACATTAAAATGCACGCATGCATTCATGTGAGCAACGGAATTTTCGTTTTTCTTTGCCCTCTCTGCGATATGCTTTAAATCATTTAACCCTTGTTTATTCCACGCACTGACCTCTTTCTTAAAACTTAAGCAGATAAAACAAAATAGTTTATTTGTTAATGAACATCCGCACAACCACTAAGATTTTTATTTAATATTCTATTGTAAGTTCGAGTTTTACTTGTGGAGGTGTAGTTTAGTTGAAGATCAGGAATATGCCTTCCTTTCTTCTTAATTAAAAGTTTTTGCAAGATTTTGCACTCAATTAACTTCTATCATTAATAATAAACGTCACTTCAAGCCTTTGAAATCACACATGCGCGGTACGCGTTGAAAACGATGCAGTCGCAACGAATGCCAGACGTTAACTGGAGACACGGCATTGCGTGCCCCAAAGCGACCGTATAAGCGCATATGGCGAAGATAAACGGAGCCGTCCGATTCATACTCCAAATAGGTACATCGGAAAGAGTGCCCCGGAACATAGTCTTGAGCGTTCGCATATGCGCTAGCGTCTGCGGTGGGGAAGGAAACTTTGATACCATCGTTATAAAAATACGTTAAAATAATAAAATAAAATGCACTGAATTACATGCGAATTTCTTTCTGTGTTTATCTTGGTGGCTGGGTGGGCACGTGCCCTTGTGCCCTTTAGTATCAGCCGTCACAGCTAATTCCTATTCACTACATTTGATAAAAGATTTCCGTTATGTAAAATTGAAAACAAAATGGTTTCTTTTAACTACAAGACTGGGAATTGAGGTAAGTTTATCTCATTCAGTGCTGCTTCACTTTACTTCGCTAAGAATGTTTTAACGTTGCTTTCGATTACATTTGTGATAAGATAAGTTGTGTATCTGCACATACACATTCGGCCAGTAAACATTTATAATCGGGGAATAAACCTATGCATAAAAACTCACCTTAGTTGCCAAACGCATTGGAATGGGGATGGGAAACCACACCCACCGCCCTTCTGCACTCCTGGCCACAGTCTTTCCAAACACTACAAGCGTTCAGTACTATTCTAGCGGCATTGAAGAAAGTAGGTCTTCGCTGCTGTCAGCTGTGTCTTCTCACCTCGGCCTTTTATTTATTTCTTTTTCATTTAAAATATTCATGATGTTTTTGGTTATTCCATTCTATTTTTCTTTATTTTAAATTCTTTTCTCTAGAATGTTAACTTACATGTACGAATAAAAGGAGAAAAATTAATGTAATAATAATTAATTGTAGTAAATTGGCCGTTTTATATCTTCTTTTCAAAATAACCCAGTCTCAATTGTAGCAGCAGTCTTAAATATTATACGCAGGTGTGATTACACGTGTTGTGTCACCAATTGTCAGAACGAATGACAAATAATTCTGCTGCTTACACAACAAAAGTGGCACTGCACAACTGTTTCTGAAAAAAGCTTTTTTTAATGAGCGTATAAGCACGAGAACCGCAATAGCAGGACCTCCTGGACCTCCCAATTTGACGCTGTTAATCTTTTATGGCTTTATGAATAAGCGCATGCTCTTAATGACCTACGCCACAAAAAATATTTGTGCTGACACCAGTAAGTATAACTACTAAAACACTTTTGCGCGTACATACAAGAGGGCACATTATGCGGTATAAGGAAAAAAAGAGGCGACTTGTTCAGGAATTTGCTAAATTAAAGTAACGGTTTTAGTTAATTTTAAAATCTTCTTAATTTTTTTTTGCGGATTATTTTTATTTAGTGTTCTTATAAGCATCTCTATTCTCATTAACATTTAAAAGTATATTTTTATATATTTTTAATTGATATTGTAAGATTCCTTTTTTTATTTCTTTTTCATATTTTATTTTAGAACATCGAAAGATTTGCATTGGTTGTTATCCGAAGTTTATTTATTCGGATATCTTGTTCCTACATTGACATGTTTATTGCACAACCGCTAGTATCGAAAACAATAAGTAGCACTTAGTTCTGTATATTATAAATATTAAGAAAATATGCATTCTAGCATGTGACATGAATGAGGTGCAATTATTATCAGTAAAAGTGTTCCAAGTAGCAACTCTGAAATGTTTACTCCGCGAGAGCGGGCTTGTGAATGTCGAGGCCAGGTGTGGCTCAACGTCGACTGTTGGGAAGGGAGAAAGTGGGCCATACAATTCCCTTATGATCAGTACGATTTGACAACGTGTAGTTGATTTTGTATGGAAACGCGCATTCAAAATGATGCCATTCTATACCTGTATATTAGCTTATAATATTAATTTAGTGTGAAAGCGTGACGTTATAGTGGTTTCTTTGAATGATTTAACCAGCTTTGTTTCTTTTTAAGGTATCCTGAAGATTTGTCCTGTAATTTCAGAAAATTTCGAAAAGACGAACTTTTGCAGGGTAGAATTATATACATAGTAATAATTCAGTGAGTAATACAAAATACAAATACTATACTTATTTGGCAGCGTGCTTTTTTAATAAAATAACTTTTAGGATTTGGTTTTGTATATAAGTAATTATAAGTGTGCATACTATTTTATGGCTGCCTTTCTTGAAGTAGGAAAAAGCGTTATAAATATATCTCATTTCATATGTAAATAAATGTAACAAATTACATAAACTTAATTTTTTTTGTTACTCGTAAATTTAAAAAAGAAACACGAGAGAAATGCCTTGAGGCTTTAGGTAAAAATATGCAATTTCAGATTAACAAGGAGCACTGTTGTATGTTTCTTACATTTGAACCAGAATGATTTTGAATTAACTCACAGCAGTTCATATCGGCTGTTGCAAGCAAAAAGAAATGTACACCAAATATATTGTATTTTACCATCAATAAACCTCAGTTTAGTATATTTCTTTCATTGACATCCATCGAGTTTCTATAAATTACTTAAATACAAATGAAGTTACATGTTTTATTATATAGAGAAGTAAACAATTGGAAAAATACAAAAATTGCATATTTTATTTAAAGTGTGTTATGCCCGATAACATATACTGAAGCATGTTAATAATAATAATAACTTTATTGCCCCAACAGCTCACAACCTAATACAGGACAAAAAATAAACAATGGTAATTTAAATGATAAATGAAGAAGTAAGATTGAGGTAACATGTGAAGTTATATCTATTGTATGCAAAGATGAGACAAAAAAATATATGAAATGAAAACTATACAATACAAAACAGAAGAATATGAAAATAACAAAAATTAAGATTTATTTCCAATGGAGCATAAAATAGAAATTGGTGTTCTTCGGAGACAGTTGGTCCTAGCAGTCGGTATACGGTAACAGCACTGATTTCTAGAAGGAATACGAGGAACAAAGAAGGGTTTGCGTTGTAGGAGGAAAGGACAATCTGTGGTATTGTTTAACAGTTTATTTAAAAATGTTAAGCACAACGAATCACGTCTCAAAGTTAATGACGACATATTATGACGCGTAAAGAGGTCAGTAGAGGGGACACCTCTTGGAGGATAGACACCATCCAGTTTGTAGGATAAAAATTTTACAAAATTGCGATGGATACGATCCAGTTGTAGATATTCATTAGCATAGATAGGATACCATATTAAGGCCGCGTATTCAAGTTTAGAAAGAACAAAGGAGTTATCTAACTTCTCTTAGAGATACGCATCATAAAACCCAAAGATTTTGAAGATTCGGAACAAATCTTAACGATGTGATGTTTAAAGGAGAATGTTGTATCCAACAAACCACCCAAATCTGCAATGACGGATTTTCTTTGAAGCAAGATGTCACCGATATGATACGAGTAAGTTAAAGGTGATGATGTACGAATGAAAGACGATATGTAACATTTTTTAATATTAACATGTAGCTTATACCGATGACAACAAACTACCAACTTATCAAGGTTAGATTGTAGGATAAGCGAGTCATTTTCTGTGCTAATTTGCTGATAAAGTTTAACGTCGTCAACATAGGCAAGAACAGGACAGGAAAGAGAAAGTAGTAAATCATTGATAAACAGGTTGAATAAAATAGGACCTAAATTGGAGTCTTGAGGAACTCCAGAGCTGGGAATGAACTCGTAAGAAGAGAAACCATTTTAAACAATGTAACATCTGCGTTCACTCAAATAAGAATCGAAGAGTTTAATAACTGGAGGAACAAAACCAAAAGAACTTATTTTTTGTAGCAGAATTTGATGGTCTAGCGCAGGGATTGCCAAACTACGGCCCGCGGGCCAAATCCGGCCCGCACAAGTTGTAAGTACCAAGCTGTTAATTCAGCTATTACCGATAGTTTTTCTCACCCACAATAAGGGTTTACGAAAATTATTGCACCGGGAGGTATCTACATCTACTATTCACCGACTGATAGTCAACTGATGTTGCGGTAAATAAGTCCGATTAATTCATTTACTATGAACGCTTTCAGCGTACTTCGCAATAACATTTCTAACCTTATTTAGAATTAAATTTGAAATATTTATGAATAGATTTGCGATAAAGCTGAAGAAGTGTGCCCAAAGAAAGGGGTTTGTTTTAATTTGTTGACCTCTCAGCTCAAGCGACTGTCAGGTAAAATAAGAATATCACAATACGCTTCTTAATGGAGAAGGCAAAAAATGTCTAGTGGTTTTTGTTAGTTCTTGATGAGTCAACAGTCATTGCTGATACTGCCCAAATATTTTTGTTTTCTGCAAATCTTTCAATAAGTCATTGCATAATTCATCCAACACCTCTATCTATTTTGCATTATTGAACCAGTTGTGGCAGTGGTTAACTTTATTGGCTCTCGGCGGGTTAACCATCGCTAGTTCGATTGTGCAATAGTGGAAAAGTTTTATGGAGATTTTTAGAACTTAGAAAAATTATTAATATTTTCTTAAAGGAGAAAAAATGTCGGCAATCGTTCTGTGCATTAATAGTAACTATTGCTTCTGTTTCTTATGCCCTCTCAACTGAACTTTCGTCCCTTCAAATTATTTTAAATAAAAAGATACTAACATTCGTTGAAGTATTACAAAAAAAAAAATATGTCACAATTCCTTTCTTGCGATCTAGATTGGATTAGAATTCCTAAAAATGGATCCTATTTCACTTCAAAATTTTTTGGCCAGATGTTTTCAAGGTGCGCAAATCTTCAGAAGTAGCAGTTATTGAACTACGGAGATGTGTTTCCAAATGCCCTAAAATAGTGGAATCTTATTTTTCTTGGCTTTCTTCATAACACTACTATAGGGTTGTCTTTTTTGTCTTTTTTATTAATAAATTTTTGGTTTATTGCGTAGTACTTGATTGTTTTATCAATCGTTTATTCCAGCATCTTGTTTTCCTGTTTCTTCCAATGTTACTCTTAAATATTTAAATTTCTCATTTGCTCCATTTTAATATCATTTATTTCAATTTTAGTGTCAACATTCTGGTTTTCGAGGATTTTAGCTTTTTCTATATTTATTGTCATGCCCTCTTCTCCCATGTTTCCTTTCCATATGTTCAAATTTTCTTTGTTTTTCACTGTCTGTTATTATTACCACATCGTCTGCAAAGATTCCGTTATGTAGCTATTTCAATCCTCTGCAAATTCTTACATCACACAAACACTTTATTAACTTTTTGTTCGCATTTTGCCTCATTTTGCAAAATGCGAACCAGATGAAGATAAACTTTTAATATTTAATATTTACTGTTTGGTTTATAAATTGCGTAGTTTTCTAGGCACTAACATATAAAAAACAATGATTATTATAATATTTACTAGCAATAATAATTTATTGTAATGTTATTTATAATCCACCAGGTAAAAATTATTTAACCATTTGGAAAAGTTAATAAATAATAGGAATAATTTAAAATAAAACCACTGAAGGCTATAGGGAATGTTGCAGAAAAATATAAGAATATACAGGGTGTTTTTGAAAAGAAAAATAAGTTTTGTAACTTTAAGATTCTTTGACAAGTCAGTAATTTTTAAATAGCCTGTATGATACGACGGAAACATTTTGGTACATTGTTTTCGGTTCAATAAAACACAGAGGAACACTTAATAAAAAATATACACGTTAGAGTTTACAACCTGGCCCGCTGAACTTAATTTTCGTTACGATTTGGCCCTGTCCTAAAAAAGTTTGCCGACCCCTGGTCTATAGTATCAATGGCTCGTGTCAGTATAAAAAACATCTAATTGTCCACGTCTGTCTAGAACCTCACCTGTCTCTTGACTAATGCAAGCCAAATTAGTAATTGTGGAGCGACCCGGAATAAAGCCATGCTGATCAGAAAACAAATACATTGTTATAAATGGTATAAGTTGTATAAGCAGATTTTACGATATCCCGACATGCATTACGCTATATTTGTGTCATTTTTAGCGATAGATTCTCCTATCTAGTATTGCTATTCTTCCTTGATCAATGCTGTAATATCAACTTTCACCCATGCGTCTTAAACCAAATTCCAGGAGCTTAAAAATAAATTTACTTATACCGCAAACTTCCCCTAAAGTTGTTTTACATCTAAAAATCCGCAACATTCACTACTAAAACTGTGTTTTCAAATTCTTTACCGCGAAGAAAGGTCTATTATCCCGGATATAAAAAAAAAAACATTTTCAGTATGAAATCGAATAACTTCGGGGTATTTACACCACATTGTACGCGACCCCTGCTTTTAGGGCGGATTTAAAACAGTTTTATTTTCCTTTAGCCCGTCGTCGTCGTAAAACCATTCCAATATTACTTCGTGGCCATTCATCCATCCATATTCCGAACGACCACATCCGTATACCCTCACCCTATTTACATTTTTCTTTAAATTCCCCGTATATTCCCAAGGTCTATCTAGATATGTTAATACATACAACGCATAAGTAACAGGTATTGTATAGATACATGACTATAGAAGAACTTTTAATTCGACGTTGTAAACAGTAGACCGTTTACGACCACGAGACTGTGAAACGTTTTTGCTAGAAATTAATTTGCAATGCAATGCAAATGGTGAGAGGGTAGTAGTAATAGGTGGATAGTATTGTCGGTTGTTCGTATTCGGTGGTCGCTGTTGTTTGTGTTTCATTAAATAAAACATGAAAACGATTTGTAATGTAAAGCGGCGAAAAAATACGGGAGGATAGAAATGAGATGCAGCGACCGAGTTTGTTTATCGATGTCTGAATTATAATAATGTAATTACATTGGAATTAAGTGCGGTATTAGCATATAAATGTTAGCGGGTACGAAATGAGGACAACGAAGTACACGGCGGTATTCTGTATATGGTAATTTTTAGTAATGTAATAACGTGGATTGAAAGGAAAAGGTCTACGTGCCCGCATAAAATTAACACAAATTATTTTCCACATATGTAATTTATTTAGTTGGTACGCCGATAACGTAATTTAATGAAACTAAATACTAATTTAATGACGTTTGAATAAACATTTTGCAGCCTCATAAGTCATGACATATGGCCTTGTTTCATATTTAGTAAGCGTATTTTTTCGTTTCCATAAAGAGAGATATAATATTACTTGCGTGGGTGGATGGATATGCAGTTATTTACGTTTTTCAAATAAAATAATTAATTCTTAAAAAATTTTATTCATCAAAACGGAGAGCAACCTGTGTCGTTGAATACAGAATTACATCTCACAATAAGTAAAATACATAGAACTTACGTCTAGCAACACGATACATTGTATGTGCAGAATAAGCGGTACAAAGATAAGCTCTTAATCTACTAGGTATAATATACATACACAATATAACATAGGTATAATATACATAACAAGTTTCATATTTTTTCTTTGGGAAGCGTCACCACAACAAACCAAAATTAATCACTTTCTCAAAAAGAACATTTCGAACATCATCTTTTTATAACTTTTCTATTGATTTAAATAGATATATTGTACAATTGATGCTAAATGTTAAGTTTTATTTTGCTTAAATTACTATTTTTTGTGATTACCTGTTAATATCTGCCTTTTTTACATCTTTTCAAATTTCAATTTTATGGGTGTTTCGTTTCAGGTGTTTGAGGAAATTTTACTTTCTAGGTTTTTTCTGTAAAAAAAATCATAAAGTATACGACATGTGTGAAATAGGGGTACAATAGCACATAAGAAAATAAGATAATGAAGACAAAAAATAATAAGAACGGTAATATAATATCAATACAGTATAGCTATTTATGTCGCAGTAATTCTCCAACAAATAACAACTTAACTGATATAAATATCTTTTGACATTAGAACGAAAACTAATTATTGACCATAACTTATTTAATAAGGTATCGTAAAGTTTGCCTGCCAAGAAGTTTCTATTTATCTGAAACAGAGCAATTATATGTCGTGGTGGTAAGAGGTTATCCATGTTTTTCAAACTGTGATCATAATTACGTAGATTACCAGTAGCAAATAGAAAAACTAAATGCTTCTACTCACCCAACGAGATGATAGATAAATAAAAATGAAACAGCAAAAATTGAATAACGGAAAATTAACTCTTTAAGCTATAATGAGAAAAAATAAACTAAAATATATCTATTAAATAGAAAGTAAATCGAGCACTGTGAGATATATTTGACAATACACTTGTATGTACACCTGAATATGTTAGCTTAGCTAACGAAATGTACATTGTGTTTTTGAAGATTAAAGTATTTGTGAGACTGAAGTTTATTGGTATTTCCTGTTAGTTAAAATATATCTTCCTAAACAAAAATAATAATTGATATTATATCTATAAAGTGCACACTTCAATATATTAACAATTATCACAAGAAGAAATCCTTGCTCGACTAAATAAAAGACAATTAATGCGAAATTTATAATATCAAAATGAATTACAAAATGGCAACAATGATGTACAAAAATACGTCTACTCACGTCAATAGTCGAACAAAGAAGTCAAAAGAAGACAAAACTCTACAAATGTTTTTCTTACAATAATAATAATAATAATAATAATAATAATAATAATAATAATAATAATAATAATAATAATTTTTTTTTTTTTTTTTTTTTTAAATAGGACGTAGCCGGCGCAAGCGATCCGGACAAGTGGTCCATCAGAAACCGGCAAAACAGTAGCCGTTCAGCAGAACAAATCAGAATATAAATCAAATACAATTACAATGTACATAAAATAAGACAATAAGTCATTCTTCACTACCGTCCATTATCATTAATATATAAATAAGTAAGTAAAACAAGATAATAGGCCACAAGTTATGACGATAATTTTAAACAAAAGGTTATTCCACTAAGACATAAGTCTTGTCAGTGGATTTTATATGTTATTGAGCGAAACCCAAAAATAAAAATTAAAAATTAATATACATCCAGGCTAAACAGAAAATTAAATACCAAGTGATAATAATACATAGAAAATCCTCTAAAAAAGATAAATAATAATTCGAAAATTCGAAAATCAAGATCGACGCTTTCCTTCATATGCGCTAAGTAATATAAAATTTATAATATGGGTACAAAACATACACGACTGAAATCAAACATCGATCTTTTCTTTCCATAGCAACATATGTTCCACGGGTGTAGCAAAAGATAGTAGATTTGGAGATTAAATAGAATACATATGTATATATAACTACAATAATAAAATAAAAGTTATTTAACAAAAAAATTAGCTAATTTATACAGTCTAATTAAATGACAGTTTAAATTTTAGTATTAAAGCAGAATACCGCAAGAATGAAGAACTGAATAGAAAAACAATGTAAACAACCAGGCATTGAACTTAAACATATGATTGTAGGATATAGGGATCGTACATATTAGGAAAAACAAAGAAGCGATGTTTTCTTACATATGGGTTAAATATACAGTAATATATGCATACGGAGTTTTGATAATCTACGTAAAACTTGCTAACAAAGAAAGAAACAACATAATTAATGAATTCTTGAAAATGGAATGTCTAAATGAAAAATTAACCATTTTTTTAACTCACTTTTTAAAACATTAAATGATTGAATAGCTTTTAGTTCTTCAGGTAATAAGTTAAAAAAAGTGGGAATTAGCTTCCTTAATGTTCTATCTCCATATTTATTAATTGAAATCGGTATTCGGCACAATCCGGTTGTGGTCTGTCGAGTCCCGTAGAAGTGGCCTAACGGGATCCGCCGGTCCGTGTCAAAATAATGCCTGACAACTGTGTTATAGATAAATATTTTGCGGACTGATAGTATGCCGTTCTCCCTATAAATTTCTTCAATATTTCTAGTCTTGTAAATATATTTAAGGATTCTGTTTTGTAGATCCTGTATGAGATGAATATACCCCGCAGACGCAGAACCCCACGCCAAAATTCCATATCTTATTATGGACTCTACAAGCGCTGAATATATTATATATAGTGTCCCTTGTGGTAAGAAATTAGATATATAGTAAAATTGGCAGGCAATTACTCTTAGTCTCTTGACAACATGTAAAGTATGATTTCTCCACAAGAATTTATCATCGACTACAACTCCAAGGTAAGTATGGACATCTGTTCTGGTTAGGTAGTTCTCACACTCGCAAGCATCCAGATTCCTTTTATGCAAACAGTCAACATTATGGTAAGTCACTCCACTAACACATATTCGGGGCACATGAGGCGATGATATTATCATTAATTTTGTTTTGTCTTTATTTATTACTAGCGACTTGTCATGGCACCATCGTTGAAACCGATAAAAGTCTTGGTTTAAGTTTGATATGGCAATTTCAAGATCTTTATGTTGTGAGATAATTAAAGTATCATCTGCAAATAACATATATTTAGATTTTCCAAAACATTGTCTAATATCGTTTACATAGAGCAGGTATAAAATAGGGCCCAATATGCTGCCCTGCGGAACACCCATACGCACATCACATGCAGAACTTAAACTTTTACCCACTTTAACTATAAAGCGCCTGTCTTTTAGGTAATTCTCAAACCATCGTAGTGGAGACCCACGTACTCCAACACTATACAATATTTGTAACAATTTATGGTGATCTAGGCAATCGAAGGCTTTAGAAAAGTCAACGAAGATACATGCGGCGTACAATCCCACATCAAGTCCAGTATTTATAAGATCCACAAAGTCTTCCAAAAGGTCACTTGTGCCTTTTTTAGGTTGAAAGCCATATTGATAACGATCAAGTATGTTGAATTTTTTCAAATAATTCAAAAGCCTATCCGATACATACTTCTCAATTATCTTCTCTATGGTGGGTAGTATCGAGATCGGTCGGTAGTTATTGAAATCATCTTTTTTCCCCTTCTTGTATATAGGTCTTACAAGCGATATTTTCAAACTGGATGGCAATTTATAATAATAATAATAATAATAATAATAATAATAATAAGTGGTTTATTGACAACAGAGAATACATTTTCAAAACATAACAAAATGTTATAAGAACAACTCTTAATAGTATATGCAAGAGACATATAGAAAAGAAATAGACAAAGTCCTAATCGTTCACTCTCTGACGCCAAACGGCTCGAGAGGTAGATCAGCGACTTACTCGAAGTAGCTGGTCTACCTCTCAAGCCTGCAAGGGTGAAATAAAAGGAGAACGCCAAACGAAGCTACCAAAGCCACAACTAACTATAAATAATATATATGAATACAACAAAATTATACAGTAATAACAAACAAATATGAGGGTATCTATATAGAATTCAAATTTAATTATAGCCATTCGATTCACAATAATATTTTCGTAGTCGACAGGCGAAGGAACTCGGAAGCGACAAACGCAGATTAGATGGGACACCGTTATATAAACGGACGATATGGTAAGAAAAAGACCTTTTGAACATTTCGAGGTGGTGCCGGGGCGGTGTGAGCAGTTCTCTAAATCTAATATTTATTGTATGAACGTCCGCTCTGAAAGTAATCTTTCGATAGAGATAACTAGGCTTCTTGTGAGTAATGATTTTGAAATAAAACACAGTTGCATGGAAATCAGCCCTGCGAGACATGTTGAACCAATTAGCTAGTTTAAATGTATAAGAAATATGGTCATAGCGACGAAGGCCATAAATAAAACGCAGGCATGAGTTCTGCACTCCCTGTATTCTCAATCTATCAGAACTGTCAAGACAGGGAAAATATACATTAATACAAAAGTTAAAATGCGACAACACAAGTGTCTCACATAAGAGCTTCCTCAAATTTATATCCAAGCAGTTCCTACTGCCAAACAGAACCCTCAAACAGCAAAATGCACGTCTTATAAGGCAAGAAATATGTTCTTTAAACCGAAGGCTGGAATCCATGAGCAACCCCAGATTCCTGGTATGAAATGGTTAGTGCCTCGCTGTTAACAAAAACTCGTATTTGGTCAATAACTTTAGATTTAGTTTTAGCCCTGCCAAAGACCAGGACGCTAGATTTTTTGGAATTAAGACGCAGCGAGTGCCGTAAAGATTCGTCAGCAATTCGTGCCAGATCGTCATTAATATTTTGAACAGCAGTCGCGACGGCATTAAGAGGAAACGAGTAATACAACTGCGTATCGTCAGCATATCTATGATATTTGCAGTATACTAAGCATTTAATGATATTAGCAGAATATATAGAATAAAGTAACGGTCCTAAAATGCTATCCTCTCTCAAAATCGTACAACGCAGACGTATAACATTTCAACGACAAAATTCAATAGAATCCGCATTAAATCAACACAAGCAAACAATAGACATTTGAATGAATGGATTAATTAAAAAAAAAATATAACACTAAATAAATTAAAATGATTCAATAAACTCTTTAACTAAACTTATACCAAACAAAATATGCATTGTGAAAAATTCTCGGTAAATTAAACAATAGCTGATTAAGCAAGGAAAACAACCAATAAATAACCAAAAATATCCAACACAAAATACACTCAGGGATAAATGGGTTGTCTAACCACAGCAGTACGGTGACAGATAACAACTAATATGCCAATGACATTTCTCGGAAGATAAATTATTAAGCCCCTACTATGGTTTGAGAATTTGCAAATGTAAAGGTGACCTTTGCTCGCCAGTATAATATCACATCCCTAACAGCCAGAAATATTACATAGATATTTTTAAAAATATATTTTATAAATATTTTTCGTGAGAGGTTTTTGAATATATTTTTCATATTTTTTTCTAAATATAGATAAAATATTCAATTAAAATATTTATTCCATATTTTAAAATTAATGTAAGCTATATTTTTTCTATTTATATGAAAATTGAGATTTTTTATGCAATCTATTTAATTTGTCAAAATGAACTAAAATTGTTCTTGGTTATTTAGAATGTATAACGTCGATAACGAAAAGTTGAAACATATATAGAGTTGTTTAAAAGGCAAGCACTTGTTTTTTCACACTCACCATACAAGTTAATAATTAATAATTCTGGCATCTTTTAAGGCATACTTAAGGTTTATCAAATTAATCACTATTTTTTAATTGAAGTGTTCTAAATAAAAAACAAACGTATTTATTATCATTTTATTTGAATAAGCCAATAAAAACGAAAAATACTCATTTTTAAGTCTAGCCTTGGCTGGTGCCAGGTACAACCCTATGGCTTTTTTCATATGTTCGGTAGTGGCGCTCTCATGGCGTTTCCTTGTGGCCTCTAAAACAATGCCAATTGTATTAGATCATGCCATGAATAAAACATCGTACAACATTATCAACACCTACTAATACATTTGGAGCATTTACAATAATTGGAGTGGTAGCTACATTCTAATACTTACGATACTTATTTTTACTTTATTTCATAATATTTGAAAACATTCTACGTACAAACAATAAAACAACACAACGTATTCTAACCTCTATTTGAGGTTATGACGCTTATCTACGAGATGAATCTCTTAAGCAAATCAACTAGCAATTTATCTGGTAGATACAGTACATATATGATGCATAAAATTCCTACAATTATATTATTAAACGATTTCTGTACATAGCGATATTGGGCATTCCAATTATCTTATAAATGCCATGACATGTTCAAAGTTTTGCTTACCTCGTAGTCACCACAAAAACTAAAACACACCCCGCAACAATAAATTACACAGTTAACCCTAATCTGCCCTAATCGTATACTATTATAAACTATAACATGTAACGGACAAACGAATGAAAACGTTGATGATACGCACGTGCGCGTATACATTCTATGTACCTAATCCATAGACGCATAAACAATACTAAATCATATAACACCGGCACCGTAATGAATAGAGTGTTGTGTTGACGTTCGCAACTTACAAATATTACAAATAATATAATACAAAACCCAGATATATTAATAGAAAAGTTACAGCGCTCAACTTAGATACTAATTAAATCATATTAGATATATATTATCTAATTTAACCTTTAAACTATCATTTTAAATAGGTACATACCTACTTAATATGTATACATATTTTACCCATTTTATATTATTCGTCCTACGCACCAAATGTACAAAAGCAAAAATTCAATCTTTTTTTTTATAGCAAAATATTCTTACAGAGTTATGAGAAATATATTAAGAAAACATTTGCAATAAAATATTATTAATGCTACATAACATATATATTTTTTAAATGTTTTCCTAATATATTTTCTATAATATATTTTATGCATATTATATTAATATAACTAATATTCAAGAAAGATTTAATATTTTTTAAATATTTATAAAATATGAAATAAATATAGTTGGTCACTAGGGATGATTGTTACTTAAGAAAGAAGATCGTTAATAAAAACTAGGAAAAGGATAGGACCTAGAAAGAACCTCGGCGAATACATTGCATAACAATACTTAAATCAGACAAATTCATAACAATTGAAGAGACGCCGAATAATTTGTCTTTTATATCTTATTTCTTGTGTTTTTCTTTTCTTCTTTCTTTCTTTTTTTATGGAAAATATTGAACCTTGTTCAAATTACTAGTCTGCAGCTTTTTTGTGATTGTATGATGCAGTGATAGATCCCTCTTGTTTTCTATGCAAGACGCATCAATGCAACTGCATAATCGTCATGGTACGGATGAATCAAAAAAAAGCGGAGATCTCTAAAGAGGGAACCGTCGCAAAAGAATACATTGGGGAGTGCGTGTCCACGTACGCGTCTCCGTCTATTTGTTCGCACCCCCTGCGTAATCCGCGCGCGCGACCGGCAATCGCCCCGGCCAAGTCTCTTTGATGTCGCCTGACGCGAATCCTAAGTAACAACTTTTATTGGAGTCCAATATTTATAACCGGAGGCGATCCGGTCGACTCGGCCGCTCCACGAAATTCGAATATAACCAAGATCAAACGAAAACCGAATATCCAATTTTTCGCAGTCGGTCTGCACGGATCGTTCCGTCCTCTTCTAGCGCGCTGGCCGTTTCCCATACTACGTAATCGCAAACTGCCCGGAGCTTCTCATAAAAAATCGCTTTATTTATATCGACAATGTTTACTTTATGTAATGAGGTATCCGTTCCTATATTTAAAAGGGAGATCGGAGCTTTTTTCCTCCTCTCCTCCATTAGGTATGCGTTTGCTACCTTATAATTTTTTTTTATATATTAACCCATTGTTTGCTTGATTTTTTGCGGCTGCGTAGTTTGCGATCGGTAGAATGAAATAAACGCGGTATTTTATGATAAATAAAACGGATTCTGAACTTTGTTGCATAGCACAGCTTTGAATTAAAATAATTTCACAATGATCATTTAAAATGAAAACAGTTTTGATAAAAATTTATTTAACAACATGACTTCTATTTGTATTTCCAACTATTGAAGCAATGAATCTTAATAATACCCACGATGTTTCAAGAACATTGAAACAAAATTTTAACGAATGGAATATAATTTATCATTGTATATTGAAAATGGGCATTCAAAAAACCCACGGTAGAACAAAGAGACGAACAAATACAAAACAACAGTTTAAAATTAAAATTACCTGTAAGACGGATATGATTTATATATCATATCCGTCCGAATTTCGGAATATTTTCTTTAGGCCCGTGGAAAATAGGAGGCGCGGCCAACTGCTGAGACAATTGCTCAGCGGATCCGCTGAACAACTACGCTGGCTGTGTATCCAGCAGGGGCGGCTCCTCTTAAAGAGCCATGGGGCCATGACCCTACCATTGCAAATCACAAATTCAACAATAAAAAGCTTTTATTTTTTGTAAAAATATTGATAAATATACTGCTGTGTACTGATTGAATTAATTGAAAAATGCAAAACTGAAATTTTTAAAATGACAAAGAAAAATAAAATTAGCTAGCTCAACAGATAAAAAATTTAAATGAACGCACAAGAACTATCAACCTCAGAGTTACCCTCGCGAATTAAAACATGAATCTAACCACGAAAAGTAAATTGTGAGTGAATGAAATCTGACTTTCTTAATTACCCGAAAAATTGTAAAGGTTTACAATAAAAAAAAGAATAGAATTTCAACCGAACGATGTTAATTAACAATCAAATTTATTTCAACAATGGGTTAAATTACAACTTGCAGAAAAAAACCCTGAACTGAAGGTTATGGCCTAAAATAAAAACTGCACTTGACTTTAAATTAAAATGGGACAATGCTATTTCCAATGCAAAATAAAAGATTTGTTTGTACAGGAAGATTATCGAAAATCTTTCAATTTCTATCCACGTGGTTTCACAAACTAAAATAAACTAAACTAATTTCTAAAAATTTACAAAATTGAAAAATTAAATGCAAAAACAAAGCTTCAACTCACCCAACCGAGGTGATTGATAATTAAAAATGAAACAGCAAAATAGAATAACCGAAAATTAACTCTTTAAAATATAATGAGAGAAAAAACTAAAAATCATATCTTCCTAAACAAAAATAATAATTGAACTTATATCTATAATGTACACACTTCAATATATTAACAATTATTACAAAATGAATTCCTTGGTGGACTAAATTTTTATAGAAATTAAATTTCAATATTAAATGAATTACAAAATGGCAACAATGATATACAAAAATACGTCTACTCACGTTAATAGTCGAATAAGGAACTGCTTAACAAAACTATACAACTGTTTTTCTTACAAAAATCGCTCTCTCAAAATCGTACAACGCAGTCGTATTAACAATACGCCAACATTCAATAGAATCCGCAATAAAACAGTACACGCAAACAATAGACATATGAATGAATGGAATTCTTAAACTTAAAAACTTAACACTAAATTAATTAAATCATACAATAAACTTTAACTAAATTTAAACAAAATAAACATAAAATTTGTGAAAAATTCTCGGTAAATTGATTCAGCTGGGAAGAAAATAAACAAATCAAAAATATGCAACTCAAAATACACTCAGCAAACTTGGGTTGTCTATACCACAGCAATACGTACACACACATACATTTAAGTACAGAATGAACGTTGTGATTTCCATGATTTGATGCGACGAAACGTGCTTTGTAGTTATTTACGCAGACAAGCGGCGAACTGGGGCCACGTCTAGGTTGGCACCGATTTCAGACGCTTGTACGTCTCCGCGCGCATCTAGCAGAAGAGAGAGTGATCGCAATATACGCAAAAATTACATTGAAGTGGGGCCAGCTGTATCTTGGTCCGCTGCCAGCTGGTTGATCGAGTTACGCGTCATCAGTATACGTCAGTGCTCAGCACTGTGGGGGAAGGGTCTCCTACTATCACGGTAGGCAAGCGTGTGAGTCAGACGGCCGTCGAAGATCGACTATTAAAAGTAGAAACATACGTGGAGGGCCGTCGCATACGGTTTAGACACTTCCTTCCCCGCAGTCAAAATTGGGTTCAGGAATATTTAATATTTATTAATTATAGTAGTAAAATGTAGTATTATTCTAAGATGATATCGAAAATTAATAACTATACTATTTCAAATCAAAATGAACTACCATTCATATCTTTCTTAGGGTAAAAATTATGAAAATGAAATGATAAATATAATAAGGGAGTTATTCTAGAAAAATCATAATAGTGTGAAGAAAAAAACCAAGTCATTTGCTTAGGTAACCAAACAAAGAAAATAAAAATTATTTTCGCATTCTTTGTAAGAAATCGTTCGCTTATGCTTAGAATATTCATTATATTTTACTGGACGATCTTTGCTTAAATAACTCGTATGCTCTGTGTTGTGTTATATTTTCGTTGATATATTATTACAAAAACACCTGAATAATTTGGCGTTAGTTAGGTGAGAAAGTGAATTAGAATATAAACAAGTGGCCCATGTATGTACGTGCAGCTTAAAAACTAAATATATGCAATACTGAAGGAAATACGTTAGTATTTATATTTAGGTAGATAAGTATTCCCGATAAGAACTTAACGTATTCTTGATTTTAAAATGGCTTGTAAATTTATGTACATTAAATTAATTATTTTATTTAGGGCCATTATTACAACCGCGGTTTATACCGTATATCAGTAATATTCGGTTTAAACTTCACTTTAAACTTACAAACGATATAAATAAATTAAAAATAAACTCGACCTTGCCATATTTAATCCTTCAATCGCGATTGTAATAATGGCCCTTGGCAATGAATGAGGCAAGAAATTACTGCAAGCTGAGCAAAACGAATTTAAAACTTGGTAAGATTAATAAAATTACTAAAATCAATATTGTCACGAGCCGCCACTGATACCCAATGTCAGTGGCTACGGGTTTTGTATAAAATTTAAATTACTGTCTTACTGTGATTATTTATTAACAATGACTATTGCTGATCACGGTCACACATTTTTTTTCTATTTTCGCTTCTCCTGTAAAGTCATGTTTTTTTTTTAACTTTTGAGTTCATTTTTTCCGTTCGTGTTCACCCGGGCTAGTTATTTTTTTTTTTTTTGAGCAGATTCAGAATCGTCTAAAGAGTAGACTGAATAAAGGATTTTACTAAATAAAGCTTAATTTGTGTAAAAGCAATCAAAAACCCGAAATAAAGGGAATCCAAAGATTGCAACACACATAAACCTTAAATTTCTTATTAAGCTCTTATTTTTTTTTTAAATCTCTCATTCAATGTGTTCAAATAACGTTATTTAATATCCTCACAAATTTTGGAACAAATCGGTTTGCGAATCTTTGAGAAAATGTTCTTTTTCTCTTGACGATAATCCCTATAATTTTCCATTGAATTCAAATTATATAGTAACCCCCTTAAAAAATGCAAACCTTTTATAGGGTGAAATATTTTTTCTTAAAATAAAATATAGATAGAGCTATAAATAATTGCTGGGTGGAATTAATCAATGAATGAATGAATAGGTCGTGTTTAGAGGGCTACAGGAACAACTTAGATTTCCAGATCATTGCCTCTCATATTGCCTCTGTTGTGTATGAGCACTGGCTCGTAGTAAAAAACACCGTTGTTATAAATGTTCTTTATTTTAAATTACATTAAACTAATCAAACAAATTACTGCTGTTTCTCTTCGCAACTAGTATCAAACTTCGTTCATCTACGATACAACATTTTGTGTATTCTCCTAGTCACGCTGGTTTTGTGTTATTATGTTGGTAACAAATTTGAATTCAAATTTAGATGTTTACATTTATATAAAGCAAAATACTACACGGAAAACAAATTGTCAAAAAACCAACAATTGTAGAACAGTTAACTACAATTTGTCGTGGGAATACGACTGGCTACAACTTATCTAAATTTCTATCACACGATTGTAGTTAACGGATTGTATTTCTATTAAATACAATATTGTTGTAAAAATTACTGAAAAATCTATTCCAAGCGTTGACACAATAGTGTGTACATTTTAGTTACAAATATAGTGTACGAAAAATCACCTTATTAAAAAGTTAAAATTAATATAAATTTTCTTACTATTTACTACACTTCTGTGTGAAAACATACAACAGTATTGTTTCAGATAACACTACAATTTTGTCGTAAAGGGTAGGTGTTGTATCAATAATAACGCATTTAAATGCAAAATTTTATTAATATATGAATAAATGTAATATTAAAATATAACAGTGTAATAAACATATGACATGTAAATATACTTTACAAAACAAAAAACTTCAACAACACACCATTTAGCAATCAGCAAATCAGCAACTTGTGGTATGATGTGCAAGTGCATATGACATGACTGATTTGGTGACCTAAACTGTGTTTACTTAAGAGTTCAGAAGATACCTGTACAATTGAAAAGTATTCCTTGAACTTGGCCTCGATTAGTTTTCGCACACCCAATACAAGAGAAGCTCCTTAATGTCATCTGAAGTTAAATTCTTAAAACATTCTTCATTTACTTCGTTATCTAAAACAAAAATGAGTTAAAATTAGATAACGGGAATGTGTTCTCTATCATAAGGAATTGGAAATAGCGTAGAAATTATACTTTTAGTTATTCTTAAGAAGTATTGTTAGTAAAATTTGAACCATCACCCACTATAAATTACACACCCAGCAAGATACAGTGTCAGTAGAAATATTTACTTATTGTTGGATTAAATTAAATTTATATCGTTTTCAGTTAAGACAAATATGTTTACATATATTGCCGATATATGTGCCTACTTATGCCATGCTATAATATTAAACTTTCAATTTGTCTTACCTTTAAACACATCCGGTAGTTTTTCCAGGTTCCACTGTTGCACTTTGATTACCACAAACTCCTCCATCGCTCCGAAATTAGGTATATCTAATAGATGCATAAACCACGTCAAAAGCTCAAAATGCTCAAATGGCCGTGTAAACTATGATATAAACTGACTATGCGTTAAAAATTTAATGGTGCTGTACTCGAATAATGCCCTCTGACGACCGCAGTATCTCATTGTTAGCTTTTGCCATTCTAATTCGCCATTAGTGTATTTGAATTAGATCACTTATTTAGAAACAAAAATATCGAAAAAATAGGAAGTTTTGTGTCAAAAATTGTCACAATCTTGTCGTGTACGTCTCGACACAAACAATGTTGAAAAAAATGTCACAGTTGTGTGAAATTATACAACAAAAGTTTAATCACAATTTTAAAGTATTATTTGCGAAAACAACATGTAATAATTAACAAAAAGTTACATAATTATGCTAATTACTGGCCCAATATTTCCTCTACAATATTGTTGTATATTTTTCCCAGAGATTTTTTTCCGTGTAGAATAAGTTAACACGAATTTAACACATAAAACCCTAACAGCCTCGCTTTTCCCATATTTCCAAAATTAAGTATATACACAGTAAGAAATAGCGCTAGTGTTAATGTTCTTAGTGTTAGGGTTGATCATATAGAGTTAAAATTGAAGTGTATTTATACACTTTGATTTAACACTAAGAAAAAGTAGTGTACATAATTACACTAAAAAAATTTTAGTGTGAAATAATTACACTAACAGGCTACTTAGTGCAATTCAACACTGGCAGAGTAAAGTATATACTCTATCAGTGTAACAATAGTTAAGTCTTTGGAGTGCGTATTGTATTTCGCGCACTGTAATAACACATGATCAGTTACGATGCGTTCTGATTGGCCAGAATAGTTGTAACGGTTTAGTGTTCAGTGCTTCAGTGGACAAGACGTAGGTAGGTCTTGTATGCAATGCATACCTACATACTGCTGTGAACTGATGGTCCAAGCATATAAGTAAAGAGAAATTAAAAATGACAAAATTAATTTAGCTAGCTCAGCAAAAATGAATTTAAAAGGGCGCCAGAGATTCTTAAATCTCAGAGTAAATTTTTTAAAAATTAATAGTGGGCTTTTGCAAAATAGAAATTTAAAATCCCCAAAAATTGAAATGGCAGATTCAAAAATAAAAGAAACAGTGATTTTTAAAATGATATTTACATCATTAAATTTATTTAAAAAAAAAAAAGAAAAAAAACATTTGATACAATTTACAGGATAAATAAAAACCTTGAATATAAGATTCTGGCATAAAACAAACCTGCATATGACTTTACAATTAAGAAAGGACAATGCAAATCCTTTAGCAAACAAAATGGTGAATTCGTTCTAGAAGGACTTTCTATACCACAAAAAATCCACGTGGTTTCAAAAATTCAAAGCAAACTAAAAATTTAATTCAAAAAACGTGAAGAAACAAGCAAAATCAAAAATGAAATTTAAATCAAGCTCACAGCTTTACTTCACCTACCCCGAGGTGATAAAATAAAATTAAATTAATAACTACAAAAAAAAACGGAAAATTTAAACTCTAAACGCGCTTACTTCTAAAACGAATATTATTAAAAAGCCTTACATGTATGTGCACACCTATCTAATACTAATTAACAAAAGAATTACAAGATAGACGATTTTAAAAAAATTCACAAACAACGAACTACATCTTAAACTGAATAAGGATTACCAGAAACGGTAACCAAAAACTAAACACAACAATACACGGGCTCGTCTATCTGATAACTCCGTGGGCCTCTAAGGTAAACACTCGTATATATATGAAATTTACAATTTCGTGCGATGAACGCACAGCGCAACGCAAAGAAAAACTAGCAAATAAACTATACAATACAGGAGTACGCAAAATGTACAAATAAATGAAATTTACTATACACAACTGGCCAAATAAAATGATACAAACAATTAAATGACTTGTGGAAACTCTATCATTGTTTTGACAAGGCTGATTAGGAATAAATAAAAATACACATTTAAATTTCCGAAACCCGGGGTGCCAGACTATAGCAATGCGTAGATATGTAGGTACATCAGCCGCCAATACGCTATTCTAGTTTATGGTAGTATTACATACATGCTACAGTAAAATAAAAGGTAAGTGATTGTCTATATATTATAAACAATACATTTATTTAGAATTGTATTATAGGAGGATACCATCAGAAAGGGAGAAAGTAAACAGGTCGAGATTCTTATCAATTTTCGGATTAATAAAGTGCCGCAGTGTTGAGTTACTGCATCGTTAGTAGAAGAACACCTGATAGCAAGGATGATAAGATGTTCAACATGTAAAAAACTACTTTCGTGTTTTGTCGATTCGTTTAATTTCAAAATTTGAGTTTATTTTTATACTATATAAGTACTGTATATGTATAGAATTATTTTATTTTATATTTTAACGAACACGGTCGTTGCTTTATTTATTGGAGAATAAGGAACTTAATTTACTTTCCTTCCGTTGCAGTAGTATTGATAAAACATTTAATAGAGAAAATTACCTCTTTCTAGAGTTAACAATCACTATTGATGTTGTTTATTCCCCCCTTTAGTGGCCCTTGGATCCACACTAAAAAGTTTAATAAACCACAATGAAGCAGTAACTTTCGCACTAGTAGTGATATTCTATATTTACACTAAAGGCATATTAAATATCTCTAACTACAACACTACTCTTAGTGTTAAAAAAATTACACTATTTAGAGGGACCTCCATGAACTCGGCGTAGTGTAGTTCTAGTGTTAAAAATTTCTTACTGTGTAGAAATAGAAATATGAAGTATTAGTCAAGTAGATACTAGGAAAAAACAAATTTAATTTCCTCATTTTAGATATATTCAAGAAAAATCCCGCCGGCGAGAATAATTAATCCGACTGTCCAATTAGTTATACAAACACAAACGCTAGATTCCATTCACGTCAATCGCAGATTAATCACGTCCGCGGCCTCTCATCTATTTGGGATGGAATTAGACCGAATCCAAGCGTCATTAAAGTGCGAAAATGCACGGCAGCATCGCCTTCGTCGACGCCGCCTCACCGCCAGCCCCGCGCCGACCGGAACCGAAGGGAAACACGGGAATGCATTCCGTCGTCGACGTGTGTGTGTGTGCGCGCGCTCGTTTGTATGTGTATGTCTGTCTGTGCCCGTGTGTGTATGCATGTCGGCGCGTTCGAAGCGCTCGAGTGCCATCGCGTCGTAACTCAGGCAATGCACGGGGCGTGGCACCCGCTAATCGATGCGATATAGCGATATCGATTGCTTCGGTTTTGCCTCAGTTTAACCATTATTCCAAGACGACACGCCACCGCAAGGAACACGGAGGAAAACCTACGATTCGAACTCGACCAACTACCGATGGGTGAAGGAAGAAATGGTGAGACGACGACACACACGAGACTGTATTTATTTATTTACAATTTGGTACTATGTAAATTGGCCTCAAATTATTGTTAAGAAAAGCGGAATCAAATCTAAGCACAATTTTTTATAGGTGTTAGTATGTATCTATGAAATTGTTCAGAAGTAAATAAGGTATCAAATAATTTTCAATATGGAGAGCCTATGAGAAATATAATATATCAAACACATTTTATCATGTTGGGGAGAGTTTTAAGCAAAAATGAAAAACGCTATTTAACGAACTATTTTGTATAGTAATAGAAATACATTGCAATAGGATCTGGTCCTTCAATATATACCGTGTGTCCCCGGATGTTGTTGACAAGAGGGAAAAAATCTTTATTATTGATTTTACGACAAAAAGTCATTCTTTATGAAAAGTTCTGCTTGTTGAGTAGATAAATTAACCATCGGAAAATCTAAGATTAAATGTACAGAATGTCCACAAATTAAGATAACATGAAAATGCTTCAACAGAAGAGTATCATCTATTGCATGTTTTGTAGTTTAAGTACAAAATTTCAATCAATTAAAGTCAGCAAAAATTACTCTACAAGGTCACCTCCAACTTCCACACATACCTCCGCCCTTTTAATAAATTCACCATTCACCATAGACTTTGCGTATGGCTTGTGGTTTCTATGAAAACGTGTATCTACGAGGTAATCCTCACCAACACATAAACAAAAATCCAATCGCTTCTCTTCATCTCCATTTTCAAGTGTATGTCGGAACTGTGGTTTAAACGGCCGAACTTTATTTTCTTTAAAAATTCTCTGCAAATGAGATTTACTAATATTCAGCCTTTGTGATCGTTTCCGTAAGGATAATTTTGGTGTTTCTATCATTGAATCTACTGCGAAAAGTGTAACCGTATCGTCTTCATTGTATTTTTTCTTGGGTTTCTTAACATTTACTTCAGATCCAGTTAAATCAAACTTATGCACAAGTTTGCGCAGTGCTTCCCGCGATACTGTAGTGTTTGAGAATTTTTCGTGAAACATGTCTAAAGTGTATCGATAAGATTTCATTCGATTCCAAAACAATTAATCAAATAAATACGTTCTTCGATAGTTAACATTTTGTAACTCCAACGGAGAAAAAATGACAATCTACAATTAATGACGTTTTACTGTTCAATATTATTAGACAATACAACAACCTTTGATCACCAAGATTAATTATGATTATCTACATTAATTTCCAGATAACACGTTACCTCAATTAAACTTACCAACATACAATCATAATACTCAAACTTTAGACTAAAAATTTTGTATTTTAACTAATTTTATGTTGTTAAAGAACTTTTTCTGTTAACAGTAAACTCTAAAATGCAATAAATAATACTCTTCTGTTGAAGCATTTTCATGTTATCTTAATTTGTGGACATTCTGTATATTTAATCTTAGATTTTCCGATGGTTAATTTATCTACTCAACAAGCAGAACTTTTCATAAAGAATGACTTTTTGTCGTAAAATCTATAATAAAGATTTTTTTCCTCTTGTCAACTCCATCCGGGAACACACGGTATATAAAAAACGACTGACTGTGCTTCATTTTTGTGTTATTCGATGACGAATGCCTGAAACAATTCAACATTTGAGTTTCATATTTGTGAGTAAAACTAATTCAAAAAATTATAAATTTCAAACTATGTCCTAAGACGTCGCCACTGCTTTGGCCAATAAAAGCCAATAAAAGTCACATATGTCAGGTATCATTTAATAACTTTTGGTTAGTGTTTAACAAGTTTAAATGGCATTCGGTATAATTATTTAAAAATTGCGTGATGGTACAACACCTTCGGCGATTATTAAGTATTAGGGAAATAATTTGTAAAAATGCTAAAAGCTATTTTTAACCTGAGGTTGGAAAATAAGTCATTACTGGATGCAAAGTGTTTTTCTTGGGTTAAAAGTGATTATTTTGGAACTGAAAAATAATGATCGCTTACCTCAATAAAACACTTTGAATAAATGCCTTTTTTAAAATAGTATTCATATTATATTAAAATAATAATTTCAAATTCCTGAACATACAATCCAATGCAGAATAATATTGTAAACAAATTGTTAATAAAAAAAAAAGTGATGATGAATGGGATGATGTTATAGTTGTACTTGAAAAACAATTATGCAACACGTTCGTCTGAATAATCCTCCCTGAGAATACTGTTAACCACTCATAAACGGCAATAGGTGTCCGCTCTCTAGGTAGGGCAGTTGCCAGTACTGTTTTGCATATTTCATAGTGAAGTAGTGTCTTTATGCGCATTTTTGTACGTAATATTTTATTCTATAAAAATGCCAAAAAGCGTCCATCAAGAGTACATAAAAGATCTGGAAGATCAAAAAATTAAAATTTAGTGACGTCAGAAAGGTACCCGCCTTTCTGAATCAACTATCTAATCTAATTCCCATTGCCGTAATTAAACCCTCAACCTCTATTTTATTTACAATAATAATAATTCATGCCTTAGCATCCCCAAACAGCTTTCGCCAATTACAGGAGGCATCGGCGGCCATGAGTTATTATTATGCCTGCGCCCGTGGAGCGACTTAAGATGTTCGTCTCTCGGCAACGCAGATCTACTGGTAATATACTCGAATAATGCACGCCGCGTCTGTCGAAATAGATGAATACGCGTTCGTGGCTTTAGCCGTTAATAACATTTGTCATTTTTTGTTTCTTTAATGTTGCACGCGTCTGCCCAGTTCACCACCGCGTACAACATTGCCAGTGTATCCTTTATATACTTTCCCCCTGACTTTATTACAAAATTCGCGCCATTTGTTTTCTCTTCTGCATGGTCTAAATTAGTATTTTGTACTCTTTATACTTTAATCTATATACGGTTTCATGACCACGCCTAACGTCCGCGTCATTACATCTTTAAAATCCCAGTCTTAATCTATTAACCTCTTTCATTAACCTAGTTAGTTGAGAGTGAGTAAAAGTAGTTTTACCCGGCATCAGTTTTTCGCAAGTCTTAACTACCCTATCATTAAATTTACTTACTATATTTTTAATATCTCTCTCTCTCTGGTATACTATTGTCTAATTCCCTGAATGAGCGGTGAAGGATCTGGCCAAACGAGGCTCGTCAAGGTCGCTTATTGGAGTCGGCCCTTCCTTTGGCATTACCAAACCGCAAATTAAAAAAGAATCCATCGATGAATGGATAGGTACATAATGGGTCCAGAGAGAAGTGGGAAAAGCCACTAGGAGACAAACTGGCAAAATAGTTCCTAAAGGAACGGAGGCCTGAATTTACTAAACGATAGGAAGAGTGTTAAACGATAGTAAATATGCTGACTGATCATTGTAGACTAAATAGGCATATATACATCATAGGCCTAGTAGATGATGGTACTTGCAGGTTTTGGCAAGGAGAAGGGTTCTAGTAATGGGCGTGAAGAATGCCACAGCTGATAGAAGATGATAAGCCTATTTAAGAAGGCGAAATTAAGGGGCACCAAAAGGTCGCGGATAAAACAGATCTGTGAGCAACCCCAACCCTAATAATTTAATCTGTGTATGTATTTGACAATATTGATCATGACAGGAGCGCAATTTTGTTGTCGTTTTGAGTTCTCTCCAAATTAGGCTAAAGCTGTATTTTCTGCACAATGTTCCGTTTGTTTTTTTTTTTTTTTTACTTCTTTAACATAGTTAGAAAATAACAATGAATTTAATGAACACGAGATAGATATCTATTCAAAGACACGCTGTATATGTATAAGTTACTTTTCCGAGTTTCACCGGGTTTCGCGTACAACATTAGGAGGGTACGGTCTAAAACCACGTGCTCGGAATAATATCGGAACCCTTAACTTCTAGATCTCCTCCTCGAAGACGCCGGGGCCGTCGGATTCCGTCTGCCGTCACCATTGAATAAGGAAATTCTATACAAAAGTGAAAAGTTCTCCACTCGACACCGCCCCATCCGCCCCCGAGTAGAGACCGACTGCCGCCCCCCCTAGGCCGTTCCATTATGTATGTTTGCGTCCGTTGCTGACGCTCTGGAAACTCGCAAAGATCTCGGCCGGTACCCTAGCGTCTGACAGCAGACCATACGTAAGGCCTAATGGATCCTGACGGTTTCTAAGAAGAGGAATTTTTAACGCGGCCCCGCGCGCGATGCGTGGGTTGAATTTTATTGGAAGAAAATGCCGCAGCATGATATTTCTTCGTTGTTTACCGTGACACATTTAAATGTTATCCACTGGGTTTTACAAAAATATTATCTTCCCAATCGCTATTCAAATTGAGTTCACGAAACATTACACGGTCCTGCAGTGGTCCAGAGTCATGTTCTAGCTTAGCAAAACTAGCTACTTTAGGGCAAAGAGGTTGGTACACCCGATCGTCAGATGCATTCACCATCGTTATAGGCTAGAAAGGAGGGTGATCTTATAATTTGTTTAGTTTGTTGTATCTATCAAGTCAAACCTGTTTCGAAACATTAATTGTTAAAATTACTGCTTTTTAATCGCAGTTTCATATCCATTTATTGATGACAACACACGTGAAAGGAAGTAAATAATGCTACCGGAATTTTAAAAATGCCTTTTTCAATACTGAATGTTCCAGCCTATACATCTCTGCCCACAACTCCATCATTTATAGATAGTTTTCAATAAAATTCGGTATGTGTTATTTACTGTAAATTTGCAATTATTTAACCCATGTTATATATTGGAGAATTGTTTAAGGCTATTGCCACCGAGAGGGAACTAGCTTTATTCCCTATATTATTATTAATTTGGTAATGAAATTGACAGATATTCAAATAGTTACTCATTGTTTTACGGTAGTAACAACTTACTGCATAGAATACGAGATCAAAAATTATATTATTGAATATTTGCCGTGAAGTGAAAAATATTTGTTGTAGCTTAGTTCATTCAATTGGGAACAATTTTTTCTTTTAATCCTTTACAATCTCCACTACTCTTCGAATCCAAATCTTGAATTTCACTTTGTCCTAAATGTACCACTATTTCATAACAAGTTTGAGCTCTAGTCACAGCACTGCTAATATCTTGCTCTTTAATTAAGAGCACCTTGCGACCTATGAGACTTTGTTGTATTTGCACTTGTCCTGAGAAATATCATAGCAATTTGAAAATCCTTTTACAATCTTGGAAAAGCGTTCTGCCAAATTATGTCTACGTAACGATTCCAACAACATTGCTGGCGTATATTTATGTACATCATGAAATAGTAATATTATACCATCAGCTCATCACTTTTACTTGCTCTAACCATGATACAAAATCTGTCAAAGCAGATATCTCACTTTTTGTTTTGACAAATTTGTTTGTACGCATATCTTTCAGCATTCTATATCTGCCCATATTGATCACACGAATGCTGTGCCTTCGCCTGTATATCAATCTAATATCACTGAAGGGCATTATATACTGAGAGAATTTTGAATCAGGTGTATATGCTGCAATTTGACATATTTCGTCTATTAAACGTCGCCCTGTAGTGTCTATTGCCCATCCTACAAGTCTATAACGCCCTTCTTCAACACCCTTGGCTGGATTTTCTTGTTTCACAGTAGGTGTTTCATTGTTTTCTTGTGAATCGTTTTGTACCATTTTCGGTGCTTATGACAATCAGTAGAATAATTTACTTAGATAAGGAAAAAAGTGGTCCGATAAGACTAGGAACGCTTACAGCAATCTTACTTATTGTTCAGACCTTTTGCGAAGATTGAATTTTTTTTATTTCTCTATTCGGAAGAGAAGTTTTAAATTATTTCGGATTTGCAGGTTTTTGTTTATGAGATTAGTATTCTTAGAGAAGAAAACTTTTAAAACCCTATATTTAAAAAAAAAATAAACAAACTTCACAAACATTGCACCCAATAAAAAATTAGGCTTGGATGCTTACTACTTGAACCTACTTTGAGCTCAATTTCGACAAAGGAATTTCTCTATTAAATTTAATGCACACCAGCAATTTTAACTCTAGATGACACTTTTCTCTGTAGTTTATTTTTTATTTTTAAATCAATCACAACATTTTAATTTGTTTTTTACATTGACATTATAAGAGCTTGAAGATGCTTAGTTCCTACCGAAACATGTAGCTAGTGTAGATAGTAATAAATCAAAATGGGAAGAACACTATTTGATTGTATTTGGAAAAATAGGGATTCTGTTTTGAGTCAATAAAAAATTAGCGGTTTTGTGTTCGCCGATTACACAATCTGTGTGTCAATTTTTCAATTATTGTGACGGGTTTGTATTTGATTGAAATTGCGTTTATACCCCTGTTGTTTTTACAAAAACATCATCCCCATAATCTGGATTTGCTCGAAGGTATTCTATAATCATAATGTCATCAATAAATTCTGGTCAGTAGCTGTTTCAAATTCAAGATCTAATGGAAGTTGTCTACGTAAAATAAGTTATTTGGAATAAATCCTATAAGAATAATAGTCTTATAAAACTCATCTTAATATTTTTACCGACTACATATTTAGTACTTAATAGTTGCATAATGTATTTAAATCACAGTTCATGCCCAATGTAAACACAATTATTAAATAATTATACTAAATATCTTAAACACTAACATGAACCAAAACCCATTAAATCATACCTAACTTTAAAGATTGAGATAGTCAACATTCATTGAATACTTTAACATTTAATATGAGAGTTTATATCCAAATTTAAATGT
Source organism: Protaetia brevitarsis (assembly GCA_004143645.1). Taxonomy (NCBI): domain Eukaryota; kingdom Metazoa; phylum Arthropoda; class Insecta; order Coleoptera; family Scarabaeidae; genus Protaetia; species Protaetia brevitarsis. The sequence goes on from RXPK01000200.1 coordinate 1,220,018, forward strand.
GTGAAGTATTTTCATGCGTGTTGTTATTCTAAAAAAAAGAAACTTTTTAACATAGCTAGTTAGACAATTTGAAATGTTTCAGTTTTGTGTTGTAGGGAAAGTCAACATCTTTTGCAATTAAAGAAACAACAGTTACTTAATCAAAGATAATCAAAAATTATAAAAATGGTGATTTTTGCATCCTTTCACCGCATAAGCAGACATTTTATACAATTTAGCAATTTATAAACAAAATTTGTACAAATATGTATAATGACCAGTATTTATACGTAGATACACAAAATAAAATAAAACTTAATTCAGAAACTATATTTAAAACAAAAATCGTCAACAAAACAATAAAAACAAAATAATGAAAAATAAACGTTTATAATATTACACACTTAATCAAACATTACAGTATGTACCCTTCGAAAAATATATAAAAATAAAATGGCTGTCTGATGACGCGCGATGGTGATGCGCAGAAAAGTCTTATTTTCGTACCTCTTGTGAACATACCTAATATACACATACCATGGTATCTAGTATCGTATCAGTGTTAGTCTAGTCTTGACGTGTGATGGTACAATTCTCCATTAACGTTTTACGCACTGTAAATGTAATACAATATCGGGGGTAGAAAATCTCAGAAACGCTTGATATATTATTACGCAAAACATTCACAATTTTCTACTGCTTCGCCAGCAAATACCCTAATAACTATGGATAACAAATAACCAGTCCCAAATAGCATTGTTAATACGAACATCATCGATTTCTCGTGAGTAAAATACTACTAAATACGGAATTTATATTCCAAACCGTATTATGTATCAAGGCCGTCCGCTAACTCCGAAAACGAACTCGCCAAAACTTTCCGATATTCATCCAATACTTTGCCCCATATCTCCGACATCTACGTCAAATATTCCGATGAATAGAACCTGAGACCGTGGAAGGAAGTCGATGTGCCTGCCAGCAACATCTCATACAGTATTCAACACGGATCATGGTCAACTTTAATGTGGCCATATCCGCCCGATCGGAATATGTATGTGTCGGTACGTAGGAGAGGGCGAACGGGGGACGCCCCGGAAAAGAAATGGGACGGGTCCGGTTCGATATCTTCAGAATGCATACGCGGAGCGTAGAAGGTGTGCTGTCAGAGAGAAAGAGAGGGCGGTGAGATATTGGAGGATAAGTTAGTTTTATTAGATTTCAATGTAAAAAGAGAGGATAAAATATTGGCGATTTAGCTGAGAGGAATTGGCGCTTAATGTAACTATTGATTAGAGAAATATGGTACCATTTTTCCTAAGTAATACCACCTACCACAAATAGAATTGTAACAATTGTATTAGGAGATAATTAAGGACAAATATGCAACATTAACATCTTATCAAAAGCCACTTAGGTTTATTATTATTAATTGAGGGGCCTGGAAGTAAAACGGTTCAAGTGCACTTTTTCTAAAAAATTAACTAAATACAGTATGCTACTCCTAAAAGGTATCTCTACTTGGAGGTAAATAGATTCAAGTGAATTTCGCGACCCCTGGCTCCATCTTCCATGATCCTGATGAACAAATGAAAATATTTGTAGTTTTCGTCTGTGGTAAAACGGTTCAAGTGGACTTGAATCTCTTTACCACTAGAACGTTTTTACAGTTTCGGTCTGTGGTAAAACGGTTCAAGTGGACAGTTTCCGTTTTCAGATTTGAAGTTATTACTTGGTGTGCTTTGTTTACAAGTTGTAAATTGCAAAGATCAGTTTTATTTTAATTCAGTTTAGAAAAAAATATTGAAAGGATTATCAGCACATTTCGTAAGTCATAAAATGGATAATGATATTGATCCAGAAAGTGATGGTAAGTAAACTTTAAATTTCTTAGCATTTACTTATCTTGCTTTACATTAAGAGGGTATGTTAGGTTATGTCAATTTCTTAGCATGTGTTTATCTTGATTTATATTCAGAAAGTATGGCTAGGTTATTACATAAGATGTTTGCTTTCTGTTTATGTAGAAGTCTCGGAGCCTTACCAGACTGACGAGGATTCTGACTATATTCCCGATACACAGGAACGAGTAGAAAACAATAAACATATAACTCCAGCTAAAACAAGGCAACGTAAACGACGTCCAAATGAGTGGAAGGACACTACTGCTAAAAGACTACGAACAGAAGGAAAACAGTATGTTGGAAGGAAAAATAAACCGCAAAAAGCAAGAGAACTGAAAGAATTTAATCACGTTTGTAGATATCAGTGCAATGACATTAGCGAAGCTGACAAACGTAAGTTATTCACGAAATTTTATCAACTTCCATCGTATGACCTACAAACTTCATTTCTGTCCTCTTGTATAAAAAAAACTGAACCCAATAGACGTAAAGCCACCGCTTCTTCTAGTAAGGGATACAGTATAGAAATCACACTATTGGGAAAGCGTGTATGTAAGCAATTTTTTTTGCATACCTTTGATATTTCTGTACGACGATTTCAAGTAGTATGTAAAAAAACGACAGATGGTATGATTGAACCTGATAAGCGAGGTAAAAAGGAACCTCCAAATAAAATTAAGGAATCATCCAGAAATGTTGTTATAGCCCATATAAATATGTTCCCAAAATATCGTAGCCATTATTCAAGAAAAGACAACCCAAATGCAAAATATCTCTCAGGTGAACTAAGTATAAAAAAAATGTATGAACTCTATAAAGAATTTTGCATTGAAAAACAAGAAGTACCCGTGAAAGAATCCTACTACAGGTTCATTTTCAATACGGAATTCAACTTGAGATTTCACAAGCCCTATAGTGATACATGCAGCCGCTGTGATAACTTGCAAAATCTAATAAGACACTCTAAAGATGAAAACATAGTAAACACTGCCAAGCGAGACTTGGAGTTGCACCAAAGAAAAGCCAAGAAGGCTACAGATGCCAAGAAAGATGATATTGATGAGAATAAAAATGATGAAAGCGTGGTCGTTATTTGCTTCGATTTACAACAGGCTCTGCCAACTCCCCTATTAACCACTTCTAAAGTATTTTATCTTCGTCAACTATGGACCTACAACTTTTGTGTTTATGATTTACTGTCAGGGAAGAGTCACATGTTTGTATGGGACGAAAGTGTTGCGTCAAGGGGTTCGCAGGAGATAGGTTCATGCTTAATAAAGTTTATCCAAAGTCTGCCATCAACGGTATCAAAGATTATTGCATATAGTGATTCCTGTGGGGGTCAAAATAAGAATAAGAATATTAGTAAGCTCTTTAGTTTTACCGTTCAAGCTACCAATGTAGTCGAGATTCACCATAAATTTCTAGAACCTGGACACACTTATATGGAGTGTGATCGCAGCTTTGGCTTAATTGAAAAGAAGAAAAGGCAAATTCCTCAAGTTTTTGTCCCATTAGATTGGCAAAATGTCATAAGGAACACATCAAAACATTTTATTGTATACAATATGACCAGAAATGATTTTTACTCTTTTTCACCACTTCATGAAATAATGAAAGACCCTAAAAAAGATACTGATGGTTTTTCTCTGAAGTGGAGAGAAATTTCATGGTTTCTATATCAAAAAAATGAAAGGCTATCCTTTAAGTACAAAAGAACCCTTAATAACGATACTGAGTATACGATGTGCACAATGGGAAGCTCTCAAGTTGGCCGTCCGTCTTTTCGATGGTCTATACTGAAGCCGTTGCATCTAAGTTCTATAAAAATAAAAGATGCGAAGTACCAAAACTTGCTTACCCTACTTAACTTTATTCCACCAGTGAATCATGCATTTTATAGGAATCTAAAACATGATGGGAAAACAGGGAAACGCATCATTCAACAACAAGCCAAGAAAGTGCCTCTCAATGAAAATGAGAGCCAACCAGAAAGTGATGACGTGAACCAAATCGAGGATATAGCTGATCCAGATAACGATTCAGATAGTGATGAAGATAATGTTGCATTGGATTCAGATTATGAATGATAAAATAATTTACTGTATAGACTAATTTTTTAAATAAAGTTTAATAAACATGGGCACTTGAATCATTTTACTACAAACTTTTTTTTATGTACAAAATGGATCAAGTACATTTTTGGAAAAAAATTATGCTTGATACTAGTTCTTGATATATTATTTTTTACCATCATATTTTTATGCCTTTAAGTGAAATAACTGTCACAAAATATAGTTACAAGCCTTATCCCTGGAATTTTCACCCACAAAGAAACTTTGAAGTCATTTATCTCAAAACTGTTAAGAGTGCACTTGAACCGTTTTACTTCCAGGCCCCTCAATTAATCCCACTTTAAGCCAAAATTTGTTTTAAAGCTAATACCAATACCCCATTATTTAAACAGTCATTTTCATTATATAATTTTGTTTAAATTTATGCTAAAAAATGCCATAATTTTACATTAGATATAATCTTCTTTTATGAAAAAACGGATTGACTACACATATATTGTTATATTATGGCTCAAGGCTGACTCTTTCCTAGAACATCTGAAAACGATCTCATTCAGCAAGATATTAAAAAAAAATCTTAAGGTGAGATTTTTTTTTATTCACAGTTAAACAAAAGCAAATATCTCCGTCGGGTCTGAGTTTACTTGCTAGGTGAGCCTGAATATCTTACATACATCAATTTTCTAAAATTCACGTCAAAATGGTCACTCATTTCTTCTGTTTCCAAAAGGCTATAGCAAAATTCTAGACTCCAACTATGGTATTATGTCAAAAAAGAATCGTCCACACTAATGCTCCCGATCTTTCGCGTCAAAGGCACAAGTATGTAACCCCCCAAATAACGCCTCTGGCGCGACCAAATCTAAATCTTCATAAAAATCGCGTGGACATGCTTAATATTAAAAACCAAATCATGTCATGCCAGTTGTCTTCGCAAAATAAAAATTTAGTAATTTTTGAAAATTTTTAATTTTTCTAACAACTTTCTTCTTCCAATTCATAACAATTCAAATCGTTTAAGGGGGTCACTACATATCTTTATCCATATGGGAAAACCGTCATTACGTATGTCCCTTTTTCTCAGAAGCGCCGTATCTGATCTAATCGACTTTTTACACACGTTATCTAGTAGTGTCTCAACAGTTTAAGTGAAAGATTTCATAAAATTTCTAAAGACTTTTTTTTAGTTATACAAAATCGATGTTTTCTTCGCTTGTGCCTTTTCACATACTTGTTCGCAACCTGTTCAAAGTATCGCGATATATTTTTTTTCTAAATGTAGAATTACATAGAGATTATACTGAATAAAGCGTTTTTTAAAATAAACTTCTGCTCTTTAAACAAAACAAAATCGAAAATTTTAAAAAGTGAGCGAAAAAAATATCGATTTTATAAAAGTCATAAAAAAACGTCTTTAGAAATTTTATGAAATCTTTCACTTAAACTGTTAGAACAATACTAGATAACGTGTGTAAAAAATTCAGACACGGCATTTCTGAGAAAAAGGGACATACTGCTGTGTATTAATTGACGTAAAAAAAAAACTAAACTGAATTTAAAAATGAAAAAGAAAAAAATATTAGCTAGCTCAACGGAAAAGATTTTAAATAAAACAAAAGAACTATTAATCTCAGAGTTACCCTCGCGAATTAAAACTTTAATCTAACCACGAAAAGTAAATTGTGAGTGAATGAAATCAGACTTTCTTAATTACACGAAAAATTGTAAAGCTTTAAAATAAAATAAAAGAACAGATTTTTTTAACCCAGTGAAGCTACTAAACAATAAATTTATTTTAACAAAATGGGCTAAAATTACAATTGTGCAGAAAAAAACCCTGAACAGAAGGTTCTGGCCTAAAATAAAAACTGCACTAGACTCTAATTTAAAATAGGACAATGCTATTTCCTATGCAAAGCAAAAAAAAGGTTCTATTTGTTCAGGAAGATTATTCAATATACACTTTAATATATTAACAGTTATTACAAAAAATATTCCTTGATTGACTATAATTAAAGAAGAATATAAAATTAAATTTTTCAATACAAAGTGGCGACAATGATTAAAGAAATCTGTGTACTCACGTCAATAGTGGAACAAGGAAGTCTTTAACAAAATCCTACAATTGTTTTTCTTACAAAAATCCCACTCTTATAATTCGTAGAAGGCAGACGTAGAACATTACAACAATATTAAATAGAATACACATTAAATCAGCACCAGCGAACAATAAACATTCGAATGACTGGATTTATTAAAAAAAATTTAACACTACATAATCAAAATCATACAATAAACTCTTAAACTAAAACTGTACAAAACAAAGACAAAATTGTGAAAATTCTCTGTAAATTGAAAATCAGCTGTTCAAGCAAACAACAACCATAATATGCAACTTAAAATACACTCAGCGATAAATGGGTTGTGTAAATCACAGCAATACGTAATGGCGGTTTTCCCATATGGATAAAGATATGTAGTGACCCCCTTAATGCATCGATACATCAAGTAATAATTTTCTAACTTCAACTTTCTCTTGCCCTTGTTGATTAATTTTAAATCTTGCTAAGAATGGCTTTGTTCCGTATATTTGATGGTGAATCGTTGATATATTGCAATAAATAAAACTCTTCTCAACTAAACCTAGATAATTTCACTTAATCTTTCTTTCATCTATATTCCATTATTTTTCTGCACTATCTTCTTGTAAAAAGATTGGTAAACCTTCTAATCCCCTGGACAATTTAAAAATGTAAAAGGTAGTTCCTGCTTTATCTTATCAATTATATCCTTATATTTCAATAAAGCGTTAGAAATGTGTTCGCTGTCGCTCTCCCTGGGTGGTAGGGTTTCTGTATTATGTTCTCCCCAATTCCATTTTATTTAACTCCACATATGCTTAGAATATCCATTATATATTACTCGACGATCTTTGCTAAAATAACTCATATGCTCTGTGTTGTGTTATGTTTTCGTCGATATAACATCACAAAAACATCTGAATAATTTTGAGTTAGTTAGGCGAGGAAATGTAAACAAGTGACCCATGTACGTACGTGTAACTTAAAAACTAAATATATGCAAATCTGAAGGAATTTAGAAGGACGTTAGTATTTATATTTAAGTAGATAAGTATTTCCGATAAGAACTTAACGTATTTTTCATTTTAAAATGGCTTCTAAATTTGTGTACATTAATTTTTTTGTGTCGGTATTATTTTAGTTAGGGCCCTTATTATAATCGCCGTTTAAACCGTAGATCAATAATCTTCGGTTTAAACTTCACTTTAGACTTCGAATCGATATAAATAAAAAAAAAATAAACTGGATTTTGCCATATTTAATCCTTAAATCGGGATTGTAATAATGACCCTTAGCAAATTAATAAAGTGGAGGATAGTGAGGGGTGGAGAAGGAGTGGGCCTGTGATTGACTTTAAGAGCTGATTCCTGAGGTTATTTTGATCATCAAAGTTCATATGAGTATATGTCCAAAACTGTTTAGTTTTAAAGTTATTGAATGTTTAATAATAAATTATGAACTATGACTAAAAAGATATAATATCAGAGTTGGTTCTTTAAAAACTATTGTGTTGAGAGAGAATTGTTTATTTGTCATTTCAATATTTGTCAATAGTTGTCAGAGTATTCATTCAGTTTATTGCCAGTTTCTGTTTTCTAAAATGAATTACACGAATGCTGAGGTGTGTGATATGCATTTCATTTACGGTTTTGCCAATGAAAATTCGCGTGCTGCTAGAAGTCTTTATGAAGAACGATACGCGAACCGTACCATCCCGCATCATTCAATATTTGCATAATTTCTTTTAAATTACTCATTTAATTAAGTAACATTTAAAAAAGTAATATAGGTATATGAATAATTTTTATCTAGTAGGCTATAACTTTGACATTACAATAAATTACACTGCGTGACACGATTTTCGTACCTGAAAAACGGATTACTATTATGGTTTTCAATTAGTTACAATATGTAAGCAGTGGATGTTTTTTGTTTCTATCACGTCTTGTTTTTGAAGTATACACTGATGGCATTAGATAGGCTATGCCAATTCTGGCACAAAATCTTGGAATTTTCAATGGGGGTAGAGTTCACATTTTATCCCCTCATAGATACAATATGCATATTTACATGTCACTTCGTGCTCGTAGCGACAGATTGAAATATTCTACCTGATATACATACCGGGTGTTCAACCTAAGATGCAACGGCCCCATAGCCGATTTATTATTGCTTTTTTGGAAAAATGTTTCAAATAAATGTTGTCTGGAATCATATTCTACACATTTTAAAATTAGTTTCAGTAATGGCGGACTTCCGGTTGTACCGGAAGTAGATACTTTATTATTTTAAATGGAACACCCTGTATATTACTGTATTTTTGGATTCCTCGTTAAATTTAAATAACAATACGTTAGGCATACATGGGCTAAGTTGTACCGTTTCCGAATTACATGACGTTTTTTCGAAAATAATGACATTTGCAATGTCTGCGGTGTTTTCAAATATCTCCGGAAATACGAAAGTTAGAAAGATGCGGTTTTTAGTTTTCTCTTAATTATGAAACAGCACACGTCTTTTATTTTAAAATTGTTGCGTTTACATTACAGAATTATTAAATAGGGCTCTGCAATTTTCGAACTCTAAAATCATGGATAACTTGATTTTTCTTAAATTTAATGGTATAGCAATTTTTACATAAATGGATGTAAAATTTGATTTTCTTTCGATTTTATACGAGTGTCATTGTGTCTACTTCCAAAGGTTTTGGAGATATTCCCGATTTTTCAGTTTTTCATGTTAGATACGTATTGCGAAGCGCCGGCCACCTTCCCCTCGCATTTCACCAGGCTTGGGACTAATTAACAAAACAAAATAAGTTTTGTCGTTAGTTTTAATTTTTTGTCGTTAATTTAATCGAATTATTGATAATTAAATAAAGCAATGTGTATATTTTTTAAGTTTTTTACCAATAATTATTAGTTACCGTACCCAAAAAACAATACGTGATAGAAAAAAAGTACATAGGTGTTCTTATTAAGCGATTTGTATAAATAAATAAACAGGAAAAATTTAAGTGGGTACTTAATTTTTTTTTTAATTTGTAACGTAGTGTTATTATTGACACTAAATATTATTGTTTTGTGGTCGGAAAGGTAAACGTTATCGGGCAGTCTGTAAGCAAAATGGTGGAAAATTTTGAAGGAGTTTATGTTATCTGGAGGTCTTGAATGTATTCTATATTCAAGAACAATACGAAAGAATTTTATCAATAGTAAAAGAGAAACTGTGCTAAAATCAACGTCTTTTACTTCGGTCAGTCGTAAATTAAAGACTAATAAAATTTTTGCGCTTTTTCATCGATTTGTTTTATTGTGTTTATTAAAATATCTTGTGAAATTCGTACATCTTTCTTACTACGAACATAATAGAATGGAAAACACAATCTGCCATCGCAACGGCATCAAATTTGGTTTTCCCCGATTTCCTGCACGACTAGCCGTCAAGGAATATGGAGAAGCGTTCGGATTTTATTTCTAGTTAAACAAAGTATAGCAAAACAAACACATAACAAGCATCAGAGTCCGCAGGACGGACTGTCATTGTAGGAATGCAATAGTAAATCAAGATTGGATTTCAACCCCTACCCGACCGAGGAAGCCGCGGCGATGGAAGTGGGGTGAAGAACTGCTCTACGGTGCGGCAGCTAGTCTAATCTCGACCTCGCACACTCGCACTGAACCGCCGCCAACGCCATCTAACAACAACAGTACGGACAATTCAAACTCCGGACAATGACGTGTCCGATCAAAGCCCCGGACTGCTACCGTCGCTCTCGGCGTCCTTATCGTACGCGCTACGCTCGTATCGTCTCCTCTCCGTCGCACTAGGGATACTTTCTCTTCGCCCGACACATACACACCTACCTCCGTTCTCATTCTACAAATTGAAAAATACTCATTAGTTGGATGCTTCGCACCGATTGTCGGCGTCCAAAAAAATCGGAAATTAAAGAAAGGAAATGCTAGGTATTTTCACTTTGTCGTCCGCGCTTACTGGATCTCTCGTTCTCTCCCACTCGACGGTGACAATGACGATTCTAAATTACGGAAGGGAACGATGAGCTTTGTTCAGAGCCGATAAGGTTTGGAGGACAAATTGTTATACAGATGACTTTAAACAAGTCAAACGAAGTACATATAAGCATGTAGAAGGCTATGTATTTGGAAATTGATAATTTTAGCAAAGTAACTAATCATCACTCTAGAGGTGTAGCGATCTTAATTGTATAGCTTTATATAACACCATTTCTTTCTTGTTACTTCATTTGTACTTGAACTCATCACCTCATCATTTTTTTTAAATAACAATCTGTATTGTTCTGATTATCGCTTTCGGTAGCAGTTTTATTCTCATTTGAACGGTATAAAATTTTCAACAAGTTGCCGATCGTTTATTGCATCTAAATGTTTCTTTGGTTTAGTTAAAGTTGAAACTATGGTTTTCATTATTTATGTGTTTTTTAAGGGAAGTGATATTTGTTGAATATTTATGTTCTTTAAGTCTTTCTGTTAAATGTTGTTTGGTTTGCCCAATGTACACACCAACACAATCATTGCAAGGTATCTTATGCACTATGTAAGTTTGTTTCTCCAATGGGGTGTTAAAGTTTGGTATATAAAAATTTTAAATTATTATAATTTTGGTCACAGTATATTACACTAAGGACATGCTCGCAAAAATCCATTGTTATTGAGTGGTCCGTTTTGAATGGCCTTCAAGCCCAGTTGCCATTTTGTAAAGCTGTTGCCGGGAATTTTCAAACGTGTACAAAAATTTATTATTTTAAAGGAAGTAAAAATAGATTAAAAAAATACACAAATTTATGCGTTTTTTATTCTGATTTTGTTGCAAATATTTATGAACAGTTTATAGTAATAAAAAACACGATTCCAGTAAAATAATGTTTGATTAAGTGATGCATATACTTGCAAGTGTTTTACGATAATTATGTTCATATTCTTTCCTTTTTGTGAAATAAATCTTTGTTTATATTTTTATAGTGTAAAATATTCTTCCAGGAATAAATATGTTGTGGTTCTTTCTTAAATAAATTAATAAAAATGCAACAGCATCGGTGGAAGGGACTTTCAAATTTCTGACACGAATACACAATAACCTTTAATTAGGGTTCAAGAGTTATGACTATATCGTTCTGTGCGATACAAAGATTGTTCCTTTTTATTCGACTACTTCATTTCTAACATCCGACCTTGCACTGGTTTGTCAACAATAATGTCCGGGAGTGCGCAAGTGGATAGAGTTCAAACGTAGACTATATAATATCGAATTGTCTATAATGTGAATAAATGCGATTAAAATTTATATCAGTATAATGCAATTCAAACCAAAATCACATTATTTTAAAAAGTGAACATAAAATGAATTAGGTTAGTTATTGTGATAAATAGCAATCTAGCTTAAAATGTGTATCTAAGAAATAAATTGATTTAATATGACTTAAGAATCTCTGCACAATGACAATAGTTCTTCTTATTCATGTACTTTCTTAATTCTTGTCGTGTCATATATATTAGATTCATTCGGAAATCCCAAGAAACTACGACCATCGTTAGCATCAAAATTTATCTTGCGAAAGTGACTGACGCTACAACATGATACCCATTGGTGTCTTCTTTCGTGGTTATTTGAGTGATTTCACTTAAACCTAACAATATAATATATAAGAAAGTATGTAAATGTTATGGCCACTGGCCACCGATCTTACCTTTTACACAAGAATATCATAGTTCATTAAATGTTTTTAAAACTGCAGGGGTAATTCAAAACTAATAAAATACGTAAAATAAATAAATAAAACAAGTAAATCATGTAGATTAAACGGATGAGTAAACTAATTTGTGTAGATACGAACGTAAACAATAACAAACTGCCATTTTGGGAAGCTGTTGTTTGTGTGAAGTTAGGTTTAGAAATTTAGACCGCTATAACTCATCCCTTGTTCTTACTCAGCGTACTCTGTTTTGGTGTGCAACTCTAATATTTAGTGGGGATAAAATTTTGTTGAAATTTATAATGTAAAAAGATGTCATGTACTTTGACATTTGTAATATCTCAAATTTCGTTTTTTTTTTGTCCCGCTACTGATTTTATTCGAAACATAATTTCATAAACGCGGCACAACCATAATATGATGTTAAATTATTGAATGACAATCGTTTTGGATCTCTTTGTATACCTAATTAATAATTAAACAGTGAGATAAATTATGAAAAACGACGCTTAAGTTGACAGTTTTGAACAAATATTTGACAAATTAAACTTGCTAACCGCCATATTCGTAGTTCTTCCAAGGCATACTTTTCCTTAAGGTTCTCCTTGACATAAAATTTTTTGTCTCATAGGCCACATTTTTTCCCTTAAGGTTACCTTACATAAGAAAAATCTTAAGGTAGCTCCGTAGGTGCCTTAAGGATACCTTAGAAAAAAATACTTGATATAAATTTGACACATGTTGCCATTTTGGATGTCATTAATCATTTATTAAATTAATTAATCGGATGCAATGGCAGATATAGAGGATTTTTTTGGATTATATGAATACAAAATATGATATATATGAAATAGACAACCGAAACGGTATATAAGGGATGCATAAAAATTCCCTGAAATACTATAGTAACGCAGAATTTAGAAAGAGGTATTGTTTTTTTAAACAAAATAAATATTCCATACATTTTATTGCCGCTTGTTAACGGACGATTACCGAGCATAGAAAATCCTGATCGTTTACCCATATCACTATTACTATTTTGAACTCAACTTCTAGTGCTTTTTTTTGTCACTGATATACAGTTTCAAGGTATGTAAGTAAATTTTTATGGAAGTCCTACAAGATTGTGTTACCAAATATTATACTACTATACATATTTATAATGTATTTGCCTAACATACAATAGTTGATACATGCAGATTCGAGGTTTATCCGCATCATTCAAAAACTTTTAACGCTTGCTAAAAAAGACAAGGGAGTTTGTATGAATAACCGATCGTAAACTGCCAACAACAAATTTAAAATAAATACCATATATATGGAAGATTATGAACAAAAAGTAACACGTGAAGCTATTATAGTCAATGTGGTACGCAGCTGATTTTATAGCAATATCATTTAATAGAATTCTATTCATCAATTCTAGAGGAAGCATCCTGGTCCGAGAATAGCCGAAGTGAGTCGATATTGTGACTATGAAATAGAGAGTTGTTTAAAGTATAAGATCCCCCTACGTAAGTCATACTTTTCCTTAAGATTTTGCATGTACTATGAATATAGGAGTAAGTCAATTCACGATTGTGACGAGTAAATATTTAGTTAACTTAAACAAAATTTGGTATTATCAAATAAATCGATTTTGCAGGATAGAGGTCTCCTGTTCTAATTATTCTGTGTTAGGAAGTAAAATGTAAGAATGTTCTTCAGATAATATAATTTTGTTTTACCACGACGAATATACCCTACTTCCGTTCCGTATGCAGAACACGTATTAGACATAAGATCTGTGGGGTCTAGGCTCATGCGTCCTGCGTTATTAATCAATCAGTGACTAAATTAAAAATTGACAGTGTAATTTGTTAATTTAACACCATCGGACAAAATTCTTTTACACTTATTATGAGGTCCGGTATTTCTCAGGTAACAACCGATGATACCAGCTTAAACGCTGAGATAAACCGCATTCGCAAATCTTTCACAAATGGTGAAGTTTGAAGTTTGATTAGCTTGTTTTAACATTTAAATTTGCTAATTTAGCAACCACACCGAAGATGATTATTATATGAGTCAAATTTGACATTTTTACTTATGATTTAACAACATTACAAAATATAAAATTTTACTAGAATTGTAAGTCAAATTTTAAAGAAAGGTAAGATAGACAAAATGACAAAAAAGAAGACTGGACTACTGTCAGCTGACTAGGACAATGTTAAAAATTAACAGGTCGAACAGTGTATGATTGCCCCTACAAGTTTCAAAATTATATTCCTAGTAAAATTTCGAAAAATTCTAATGAGCCGTTCCATTGGGACATCCTGTAGAATTCCGTGGCATTTGTTAGAAAAAACGCTATCTAAGATTTACATTTAATCCCGCCCTTATGTCGGGTGAATACGAAGACGTCCCGAGAACGGTATTTCAACGCTATTATTTTAAGCTAGCGGCCAGCGGTCGGCCCTCCCATTTCGCTTATGTTCCCGCATATATCTCCCGGATTCCCATATATTCTGGCGGTCGCGGCCACCTGCGTTCCAACTCTCCCAGTATAATAATCATGTCACATAAAACAAGAGAGCTATATAGGAACGAGGAGAGATATCGAAAGCGTGCGCGTCACGTTTGCCGACGCGGCGTTTGATACGTGGCAGGAGAGACTCCCCCGACCGGTAGCATGCATGCTACGAACCACAAATGTCTCTGTCGGAATATTACATATTGAATTTTAACCACATGGGAATTGCGTAAAGGTATGATGATAGCACCATGCCACTATCTGAATTTGCGTTTAAAGGCGAATGATATATCTTAAATATTTTTGAGAGAAAAGCGTAATTATGATTTGTGATTGCAAAAGCGAGAAATACACTTTTACAACAATATTAAATTGCTTTTATTTACAATTTCCCAGTGGCGGCTCGTGAGTTATGAAAGAGGGTGGGCACAATATAAGAACTTGTCTATTTTTTGTACATAAAATCCATTCTCCTATTTTTCATGCTGGAAAAGACGTCTATGACTTTGTTGTAAAAATGCGTTCGGTAGATCCTCTGACATTGTGCTTCTCAGAAAAGTTTTAATGCGTTTGAGGGTGGAAAAACATCGTTCACATACTGCTGTTGACAAGGGGGTTGTACAAATAATATCCAACAGTTTATATGTTTCCGTCAAAACTTTTTTTAAGTTGCTGTGTATTATGAACACTAAAAGTGGCAAAACACCACCTACATCTACGTCACACATGTTCTCTCGCGCTCATAAAGTACTGAAAGTTCACTTTTCAATTTTACGCTGTCCAACATAGGATAAGAGTTTTCATTTTTTTATAGACATAATTAACCGACGCAAAATATGACGATTTTTTCCACATCTTCGTTGTATTTAATTTTATGTCGCAAATAAGCACTGTCTAACTATTCACGTATGCCCCAATTTCCCTAAAACATTAAAATCCACGCATGCATTCATGTGAGAAACGGAATTTTCGTGTTTCTTTGCCCTCTCTTCGATATGCTTTAAATCATTCCATCCTTGTTCATTCCACGCACTGACCTTTTTCTTAAAAATTAAGCAAATAAAACAAAATAGTTTATTTGTTAGTGAACTAATATTTTTATTAAATATTCTATTGTAAGTTTGAGTTTTACTTGTGGAAGTGTAGTTTATTTTAAGATCAGGAATAGATCTTCCTTTCTCTTTAATTAAAAGTTTTTCCGCAAATGAGAGCGGGTTTTTTTTTAAGATTTTGCAGTCAATTAACTTCCATCATTAATAATAAACGTCACTTCAAGCCTTTGAAATCACACATGCACGGTACGCGTTGAAAACGATGCAGTCGCAATGAATGCAAGACGTTAACTGGGGACACGGCCTTACGTGCCCCGAAGCGACCGTATAAGGGCATATAGCGAAGATAAACGGAGTCGTCCGATTCATACTCCAAATAGGTACATCGGAAAGAGTGCCCCGACACATAGTTCGCTTCGCATAGCGTTCGCATATACGCTAGCGTCTGCGGTGCGGAAGGAAACTTTGATACCATCGTTATAAAAATACGTAAAAATAATAAAATAAAATAATGTACTGCATTACATGCGAATTTCTTTCTGTGTTTATCTTGGTGGTTGGGTGGGCAGGTGGCCTTGTGCCCTTTAGTACCAGCCGCCACTGTAATTTTCAGAAAAGTGCATGTCAGTGACAGTCGAGTCAGTTTTTCTACTGTTTCATATTGTTTTAATTGAATTATTGTAACCTTGACCATATTTAGATGAGTCCATCTCTACTGGAATCGCTAGTTCAGAAAATGCTAAAACAGGTGCAGTCGTCAATAAGTGTTTTAATTGCGCTACTGCCTGATCGTGTAAAATTCTAATTCAAGCCCAAATCTTCTCTGATTAAATTTCTCAAAAGGATGCTTATTTTCGATTGTTTTGAAATAAATTTTCCAAGAAATTTGACCATACTAAATAAACGCAACACATCTGACTTATTTTGTGAAACAAGCATGTTTAATAATGGGTTTATCATAATTTTTGTTTGCTCCTACATGCTGTTTATAAAATAATTTGTCCATAAATTTCAGGCTCATTGACTTAAACTGGTTATCAGACGTGTTAAATTTAGCACTGCATTTTAACGCTCTCTCTAATACAGCATTTAAATTTTGATCACATTCTTCATCTGTTGAACAACTGATAATTAAATCATCAAAGTATATTTCTACGCCTTTCATGTCCTAGGTTTTCTTTTCGAAATATCTCAGGCGCAGAAAAAATTCCAAAGGCAAGTCTGCAAAACTGGTAAGATGCAAAACGATGTGCGAAATATACAAAGATCTGCACTATTATCATCAATTCCAATCCGAAAATGGCCATCATTCACATTGAAAATCGCAAAATACTTTGGCTCAAAATATAACCTCAGACCGCGATTCCTTCTTTCTATAATAACAAGCGGATTAAGCTATTCTGATGACTTGTAGATTTTTCTAATGATTCCTTGAGGTTGCAGCTACTTTCATTAAATTTATGTGCGGAAGTGCAGCAAATGAGAAATTCTTCTTATGTACTGAAAAAAATGGATTAAGTAAAGTGTTTACTTGATAAAAAATCATTTACAATAGATAAAGTTTTACTTGCAACTATTCTCCTCAATTAATACCTGCAACTAAAGCCAGTTTCCTGAATGCAAGTTCTTACTGTAAATAGTGCTCTTATTAACGTCTATTATACAGCGTACCTGACAAATACTTGTGTAATAATCGTAATTAAACTGTTGATATGTGGTAAATAACGTATTACTTGTGACTATTGGTACTGTATCTAACTACAGCATATACTTAATACAACTACAATAATACTAATTGCTATTAAACTCATGCATTTTCATAAATAAGTAGTAACTTGCCACTAACTATGATTATTTGAGTTTTGCTGCACCTCGTGTGTTTTTGAGGAACCTTGGTAAGTGGTCTTACCGTGTCTTACCGTCATAACTAGTGTTGAATAACGTACACGCGATGGACAGATAAATCTCCCGTGCTTAATAAAGGTGTTTGCTTTTTAATACCGGATAATACCTGTGTTAGAAGTTAGAAATAGAAGAATTACTTTCATCTTGGGGCTTCAACTCCACTACTTAAATGAATTTTACAGAGGTAACATACGTAGATCATCTCTTTTGATATCACAAGTAATCCAAATAGCTTGTATTAATTATGAAGGTGTGATAGTCATTCTAGAATAGTTCACTCATAACAATATATCTACTTGACATGGGCAAATCTTTTACTTACCGCAACTGTATATATTCTTTGGCTTAACTACTTCAGTTTAATTATCATCAGTAACTTCATAAGTTACCGGTATGAAACAGACCGTAAGTAACTTAGATTGCTTCTTGTTAGTATCAGTGTTTAGGATCTCTTTTTTACTAGTGCTAAGTAATTTGTGATTTTCTCCCCTATTCAGCTGAACTTTTTACTTACGATAATTATATTTTTATTTATGATTATTATTTTTTTTTCTCAGTGTGGGTTGCACACATGGGACAATTACAGTCCCGTAATTTGCATTGGTTTCGATATTATCAAACAAGACCCACGTAACAATCTATGTTGTGTCGCTTCAACACAAATGCCCATTACAATTCAGTCTCTAACCAAATCATCTTGCTTTTCATACTCTATTGATCTTAGGTACTGACTTTCCAAATTCCATAACAAAATTATCACAGATGACCATCTCTTTACGCGCAATATATTAAATTTGAATCTGTCAAAAATTATATTCTTTTTATGCGCACAATAATCTTCAAATTTTGCATTAATATCATTTTATTCATTAAAGTGTTTCTTTATGAGGAAATGAAAACCAATTGTATAATTCTAAACCATTGTCACCGATTAAATTTAAGAATTCTACAGTTTTCTTCAAATCTGTTTTTTCAGCTAAATCAGTCACTGCCACAAATAAGTAAAATTTCTACCAAAAAACGAAGTACTAGCCCAAGTACTTCGTTTTAATATTACCATGTCTTAAGATCAACTCATCAGCAGACCTGACACCATGTATTTATGTTATTAAAATATAAAATAACCAGGAATAACTACTAAGATTATCAATAAGTAACTTCCTTTATTTTTGAACAACTGGCAATAATATAAATATGATTGCAACTAAGGCAGAAATACATTATAACACATAAAGTAGATACCTACATATATTGTTTGTATGATGATAATGTCAATACTTCCTTTACATTAGATATTAGTCTTAGAGATAATCAATACCATACAGCTGCTTTAACGTACACATATATTACTTGCTTGAATGCAATAAAATCATTGTTAACATCAATAATAATAATATTTACTTAATAATATGGAAATTTTAGTTCGCCATAAATTTAGCATGCTATTGAAACAATTATTAATTTAGCACAACGCTCTTCTTGCTTCACTCTGAACTACGTCTCTCGAGTATCAAAATATTGACCGAAAAGGAACGAACGAGAAACGTACAGGATAGCAATCTATCACGGGGAATGAATACATTGTCGGAACGACCAGTATATATGTACCAATATGTATGTTATGTACGGTACCTACGTCGGGATATATACGAGAAATAGCTGCAGGGTCCACGGATTTAGGGATCGTTTTATGTTGCAATTTTCCGGCCCTCCAGTCATTCCGGCATTAAAGTAGATGACGGGAGGTCATAGGTTAAACTATCGCAGAAAGAAGGAACGCAGAATCCATACAAGATACGAGAGTTGATAATTCACTTAATGATTATTATTTTCTATTGGAATTTATTATAAAACTGACCAATGTAATGCTGTTTTTATGTTTTTGCTTTTTATTATTTCAGATTTAAAAGCTATTTAAAATGTAATCTGACGCCAACTTATAATGGACAAACATATTTGCCATAAGGAAATTCTATACAGGCAACAGGAAATTCGCTAAAACTGTTTTGACGTGTTAACTTTAATAAGTGATTTCCAACGCCACCTACACTAAAATACTAAAACATATTTACATAAATATCAAAATACTATTGTCAATACAAGCACGTTAAGTTTTTTTACTTATATAAGCACATATTTTATGTGCATCAATATTAGGAAAAAGAAAAAAATAAGCTAAGCTAAATAAACGTTTTAAAATTTGATAGACTTGAATAGTATATTGTTAAAAGCAGTGGAAACATGAAAGGTACAACTTACAAAAAATTCTGTATTATTATAGTAATTTAACCCGATAGAAAAACAATTTGTAACCATGTTTTAACAATATTTTGCTTTTTTCTTATCTTTTAGTCGTGCTGTTGTTGCAATTTCAGAACACACCGTAAATATTTTTACAATTACCATAATACCATAAGTTACTTTTACAGCTCCCCAATGTTTGCCTTTGCATGTAGCACTTTTTTATCCCCGGCTTAACCTCGTTCGTCCTGCGTCCAGCACGATATCCCCAAGGACCGCAAACCACTACCAAAGGCGGAAAAAAACGACACTAGCCGTTACACAAGAAAAATACTTTGAATGTTATGATAAATCGTCCAGAAAGTGTTTTTGATGAAATTAATGTTCAAACATACATACGCAATGATCCCTTAAATAACAAGATCTTTTTACGTTTGTATTTCAGGGTGAAGTAATTAAGAATGACTCTTTTTTTATTACAAAAGAAAATAAATAAATATCATTTTAAAAATACATTCTTTGATTTTTATTTTTATTTAAGATTTAAATTATAAACAAATAGTAATTCAACGATGTAATCTTCGAATATCTCCAGAATTAGGAATTGTATAGTAACATTTTGATAAAATAAAATTTCTCTGACTGCTGGCGCCATCTGCCGAAAGCGCCTTGAACTGTATTAATAATGACAAAGTCATCCGATATTTCAAAATGCATCATACATGCATCCAAAAGCATTGTTCTTAATTTTATTGATAATAAAAAATAATTTAAATTATGCCACACGTATATATAAAAAAAATACGAAGAGAATTCATTTAAGCTAGCAACACGTAATTTATTAATTAATGTTTAAAATAGAGGAAGGAGTAGCACCTTTTGAAGTGCTAAAAGACGTACGGGTTCATGTTTATGTATAAAAAAATTATTCAAAACAGTTACTTATGCTTAGGTACCTATTGAATTGAATACTTTAACATTTACAATTATAAGTATCAAGAAATATCACATGAAACAATTTATCTATATGTATACTTAATTGAAAAGCATATGCAAAATTCCTTTCCTAAAGTAAAAAAGAAGAAAACTAGAACTAGAAAACTAATCAACTAAACTCATAATTTTGAAAAAAGCATCAAGTACCAGCAACACAATAAACACATAATTATCAAAAACGTTAAACTCGGCTGCTTCTCAACAAAATTCTTGCATTACAAGAAGAATAGATACCTAGTCATGGAATTACAACTGTTTTGTGCATTTGTGTAAAGCACCAGAAGCAAATGATTTAATGATTGAGCTTTTTTTATGAAAATTCATACTATTTTTTATCCCTACAAAATACAGGTAAAAATCACAACACTCACCAAAATCACAGAGAAAATAAAGCTATGATATCCAAGATTTCACATTTATTAAGATCACCTGCCCCACATGACTGCCAGCACGAAACTAAATTTAAATCGAGCATCTAAAGGGTGTGCTCTGAAGATTTTAAAAGGGGTGGAGCATATGTAAAGTTCACTCAAGGGTTGCCCGAGGAAAACTGCCTGCGAATAGATCCTTGCGAAGCTGAAATGGTGGGGACCGAGCGATTGGTATGGATTTTTCTCTGCGTAGAAAAGAGACTGCACGCATATGCAGTCCCCTAGCCAATACAACATTAAAAAACAACCCTTCTTTAAATAAAAGGGGTGAGAACCCTTTTTTCTGCTCCTCTTAAATGTGAACCTTGCCTATCAATAAAAAAAAAAGGAATTGAGATGAATATTGCTGTAATATTCCCCCTTCGGATGGTGAATTAATACCAGCAAAAACACTTCATTGAGAAGTTATAATAAATTAATTAGTAAAAACTTCCTTTTTGTAAAGCCATCCAGAAAATCCTAAAAAATATACCATTAATTTGAAACACGCATTAAAAAAAGAGGGCACAATAAAAATTATTCTACACTGAAATAAAATTGTGAATTAGCAGCTAACCCTACCAATAAAAAAATTCGCTAGCCTTTGAGGAAGGGTTGATTTTTTCAGCAGATGTTTGAAAAGGGTAGCGCGAAGTAACTTAAATAGTAGGGTTAAAAAATAAATACTGCACGTGCAAGGCGCGTGTGACATTCAATCGCTTGTAAATTTGGGAACAACAAAATAACGCACAAATATAATCCTTTTTAACACTATTTAAATTGGTAATATTGGAATACCTGAAAATGTGAATATCTTCGAACACACAAGAATAAATTAAAGCAATCAAGCAAAAATTAGAATGTTAATGTAAACACAGATAACAGATTATAACATAATGTAAGAAAATTACATCGTAGGATCGATCGTAGGCAACCTAAATAACAGCAAAACTATTGTACTCTCTGCTCATCTATAATTCGCACGCTTCTCGGTTGTACGAAATATGAATAACATCCGCTCAAACAAATTCAAATTTATCATGCCGAACAGATTGCGAATCTATACGTAATTAAATGTATTCTCTATATTGCCAGGTTAATCACTTCAATTGGATAAAAGCATGTGAATTATGTTCTTAACATAAATATTACATCTTTCATTTTTACATAGTTCGTACATACATACATACATGTTATAGGTGCATCCTAATGAAAGTTCATTTCTGGAGACACATCTAATTCGAGAAAATTTTAAACTATAATGTGAATGACACTATTTCTGCAGTGGTTTTTTGGTTCTGTATTACTTAATTTGTGAATATTATACAAGCAACAGAGGTATCTATTTTTTTTTTTTTCTGTTTTCCATTAATATACATTTTCGTTTAAAAAATACACAAGGTGTGTAAGAAAATACATACCATTTAACACCTATTAAAATCAATTTGAATCGAATTGAATGCAATTTATCCATCGACCATTATCTATTCGACATTTAGAACTGAAAAAGACTGGAAAGTAAGTTTACTTCTTCCTCAAAAGATAAGAAAATGTTATAATTAGTAAATAGTTGTATACGTTAGGTGCGCTACAAATAACCTAACGCACGACATTTGTATTAGCTTTTTTAACCGAGAATAATCTTTAGGAAACCCTATTAAACAAAAAAAAAACACCATTGTGAAACAGTCAGTAGATACCGTAGATTGGCAGCACTGCGTTCTGACAACTCGATTAATCTTTTTTTTTGGATTTGGGCCCATGTCAAAAGGATCAAAGTCCATTTTTTTGATGATTTGCGGCCAATAATAATTAAAACAGCCATGAGAATAACGGTGTTTTCTTAAACTTAATTTGAAATATCACTTATCTCAAACTATAATTTATTCTAGATTGTGTCCTACTGTTTTTAACATTTAAAGGCCATCATCAGGCGTAATGCGTCATTAGAGTTCTGAAGCTATGTCATTTAAGTTTAAATTTACTATTGTTTTAAAAACAATTGAAATAAAATTAAAAGAACACACACCACACAAACAACTATGAAATTGTTAAACGTTAAATATTTATTAATAAATAATTTTAATTTTAGTTTTATTTCAATTGTTCTTAAAACAATGATAAATTTTAACTTAAATGACGCAGCTTTAGAACTCTAGTGACGTATTACGCCTGCTGATGCCACTTAGTCGAAACCGGTTGTAATCATATCAAAAAATTTTGATCGAAGATCGAATAGAACTTGTTCCTTTTTGGTTATTCTAATACCTGACATCATATATTTCTAACAAATTAATGTATTTCTGCTTTTAACTGTAATAATTAGGAGTAATTTTTCCCAAAATACCATTATATGTATACTATATTATTTTCTCACTATAAAAAACCTGCAATCTTTGCATATTTGCCGTACTGCCGGCCTTTCAAGATCTAATACCGACATATGTTCGGTAAGAGCGCTCGAACCTCGTCCTTTAATAGCTTAATTGGTAAAGCGCCCGTCCGGCAAGCGGGAGGATGTAGGTTCGAATCCTGCGTGATGAGAAAAATTTTTCTTGGGAAAAATTACTCCTAATTATTACAGTTAAAAGCAGAAATACATTAATTTGTTATTTTCTCACTATAAAAAAAACTTGCAATTTTTGCAACATATATTTCTGTTTAAAATCCATAAAGAGAGCATATGTAGACCTAGGTCTGGTTCATAGCTATAATTTTAGATTTGTTTGCTGCAGAGACTTGGTTCATTGCACATGGGAGATCGATGTTTGAAACCTCCTTGATATTCACCCGTCTCTCTCTCTCCGTATTTTTTTATTCTTTTTCGCAACAACCTGGCAAATATTTTGTATACTATGCCTAACAAAACAATTCCTCTGTAATTTTTGCACTGTGTCTTAGCACCTGTTTTATAAATTGGGGAAATAAATGCGCTACCCAAATCTTTAGGTATTCTTTCTTTATTCCACCCTCTTTGTATTAGGTGGCTCATTTTCTGTTACAATTTCTATCCTCCTTGTTTTAATGTTTTTTTAACTCCTTTGCAACTCCAAATATTTTTTGTTGTGTAGATTCTGTAACTTCTAAAATGTCGCTCACCGCTATTTGCTTCCAAGATAACAACCCACATAGCCAAATTTAAATTTCCCGCCATTATTTTTAGTAACTTCAACGTTCAAACATAAAATTACCTACTATTTTGTACTACATTGATAGTTATTTTAATGCCTTTACGTTGAAGTTACTAAAAATAGTGGCGGGAAATTGAAATTTGGCTGTTAGGGAAAGTGACGTTAAATGACAATTAATAGACGTCGATATTACATCTCTTGCATGATATACTGACGTCTATTGAACGTCAGTTCACGTCACTCTACTACCTGGGTTCTCATTTCTGTTCTTCTGCTTCATTTAACAATTCATTCAAATTATAACAAACATAATAAAACAGATTCATAAAGTGACATCTCTCAAGTGCAGTGGCATTATTAATTTTTCCAATTCACAAGATATTTGTATTGTGAACAGATAACAACAGAACATAATAATTAACGTCGTTCAATTGAACTTATAAGGTACTCATACCTATAAACAAAGGTGATACTATACACACACTTGTGTGTATTTGTGTAATTAGTGCAATTCATTTTTTTGATTGGAATCGTTTGATTTTAAAGATAAACTTTATAATAAACATTCCCATAACATTTTTTTTTCATTTGCACTACCATTATCTCTATTTTCGAATTCGTTCGAATAGTTTGCAAACTAGACCAGCTGCGTTGGCTGTTCAATATTAGTAGATTAGACGATTATTGGTAGCAATAATTATGCCCGGAAAAATAAAAAAATCATAATAAGTAATAGGTACTTCAAGTGTAATATCTGCACTTCGTTTCGTGACGCTGTAGGAACTGATTGGTTTTTATTTCATTATTCTCGTTATTGATTGGTCAGTGCAACTGAACATGGCGCATTTTCAAACAATTAAATTTGCCTACCAATAAACAGCATCGCATAGGTCATATTTTTGTTCTCTTTGTTGCTTGAAAAATTCAATATTGCCAAATCTGTCCCACGCCGCTCGAAATACCACCAAAACTAAAAGAGGAAAAGGGAATGAAGTGTATATACGTGTTAATGATAAGAACACGGAATATAACGTTGTATATTAGCCAAATTTTCTTCCTTGTCTCTCTGTATACGCACGACCCCTTGATTATAATGGGGAAAAGTTCCCCATACTAATAAAACCAGAAGCAAGTACAGCTCTATCATAATTTCCGTATATAACAAAACATAAGGATACAAAAGTTACATCCATGTAATCAATAGTTTTAAATTATTTTGCTTTTGAATAAAACTGTTGACAAGATATAATTTTATAGTCTTAAAATGATGATTCATTGTATTATACATAGAGGAATGCAAGATACATAAAATCATCCCCTAGTCGTAAAAAAGGCAAAAAATTATCGCGTTACTGTGAGGGCTGAAATTTGTAGGGGGCCTTTTCAGATATTATCCCACATCTCTTGAAACCCGCTACAATCATGCAACATTAAAAATCATGTAGCGCCCCGTGGCGGTTTATGCTACATTAACTCAGTTGATGGCATTCCTCGCAAACGAACTTGACCAAAAAAAGTCTTTTCTTTGTTTGTTAAGTAAATTTATTTTCACTTTTCCTATAGCTACATTTAATCAATATCATTTATTTTCTTCTCTGACTAAAAAAAGTTAAATCTTCGGCGATTTCTGTATATAAGTATACTTAAATTTTAAAAAACATGAAATTATCTTTTGTATTGCTTTTACCCTAATAGCCAAATTTAAATTTCCCGCTACAATTATTAGTGAATTCAACGTGAAGGCATTAAAATAACTATTAATATAGTACAAAATAGTGGGTAATTTTATGTTTCAAAGTCGAAGTTACTAAGAATAATTGCGGGAAATTTAAATTTGGCTATTAGGGTAGTGATAGATTTCTTGATATAAATATAATTGCGGGAAATTTGAATTTTCTTTTTTTTATTACATGCCAATTATGAAAAGGATAATGAAATTGGAAAAGCATTACATCTCGTTTAGGAAGTCGTTTGATACCGTAACAGATGCAAAGAGAAGAACAAAAATCCATACAAGAACTGAGAGACGAGATGAAACTGGAAACACAATTAGGGGAATATAATAATTATTAGAGGAATCGTGGAGCGCAGAAGTTGCCGTAGTTTCATAATTGATCGTCTTATTAAAGATGAGTTAAGTTCTTCCTTTGTCTGCAGAGGGTTGCTAAGGTAACCGACGTACTGCTTCCTCTTTGCTTATTGCAGACGCTAATATCATAATTGGGTTACATTACATCTGGGTCCAGTCTTACAGGTAGTAAACAATTTAACATCCTACCATTATTCTTTCAATTTTAGGTATAATGTCGTAGGTAGGTACATATGTACAAAAAGAAACTTCATTTCTTAATTAAAATACATTGTGCGCTTGAAATATAAGAGAAAATATTTAAATACATCTATTTATGTCCAGAAGTTTCAGACTACGGATTGTGCTTTATAATTCTGAGATTGTTGAGGCTACACGCTATGTTGATAGTACAAGTTTCGAATTTTTCTTTTGTTTCGAAATTATGATTATTTATGATACTAATACCACCCAGTAAGGCGCATCAGAAACCCCCTTGGCAAAATTTAAATTTCCCACAATTATTCTTAGTAACTTCAACATTGAAACACGAAATTATCATTGATTTTGTATTAGATTACTAGTTGTTTTGATGTATTTCTGTTAAAGTTATTGAAATAATGGTGGGAAATTTAAATTTTGCCAAAGAGGAAGTTGCTAACAGAAATACTCATGAACGCCTACTATATTCTGTGGGAATGTTCTATCACAGACAAGATAACATATGCACTTTAATAGTAGAGTGAAATCCTTATTCTAGAAAGAAAATTCGTATAATATTCTATATATCTATACTTTTATTCACAATGATTCTCTGATTAGTTCAGCAACATGTTTAATGGGAAATAAAAATATATCTAGAATATCTAAAAAAAAATACTTATTTTTAAGGGTCTATGGCGAAACGGAACAGCAGAAACAAATGTTGCTAAGAACTAATATGTACTTTTATTTTATTTTTTTCAGTAAATAAAATAATAAATTTATTTTAATTTTTATTGATGCAATAATAATATTTTACGTAATAAATTCTCTCTAGAGCACACTTTTTTACTCTAACTTTCAAAATTCCCTCTAAAAAGGGATGCCGTCTCTCATATACAAATTGTTATCTTAAAGAAACCTTATTCGTATTACGCTACTAGTTTCAGTTTTTAAGACCTTTTTCGGGCGTACAGAATATTGAAATAGTCAATTTGTTGAAATTTGTGGGAAAACATTTACCTAGCAAGCCATTTAGCAAGCTCATTACCACCAAATTATCACTATTACACAGACTACAAGTAACTGTGAAAGTAACAAACACGATTTTGCAAATGGCAAAGTACACTGAAATACAAAATTCATGTCACCCTAAAATTTCTTCGTGAGCGAATAATATATCTAATTTAAATGTAAACATATCTTAGGCACCACTCTACGAAAACTTCAGCGCTTAATGAAATAAGAACCACATTTTATGCAAACCCAGAGACATATTAGGTATTTTTGTAAATATAAATCGCGATTGTGATTATGTGTGCGATTACCAGTGATTGTTTACATTTCAAACAGCAATATGGCTGAAAATATGAGAGTATACGTATTAAACAAATCTGTGCGTTGAAAAACTGAAACAAATCGCGGATTAATCGTTGTGACGTAACGAATAATTTTAGAGTCACAATCACAATCGCGATTTATATTTACAAAAATACCTATTATATGTTGTACACCTTAAGGAGACATGAGTTTTGTATTTGACTGTACCTATTGTAGCCCTTGAAACCTTGAAACGTCAAGTTATCTATAACTGATATTTGACTTTTAGTGATCTGTAATTTTAATTACAAAAGTACATACTTCAAGCACTATGGGAGAGTTGCTTTATTAACCGGTTTCCATCAAAGATGCCTTTGATGCCATCAAATTAGTTTCCTTATTCAACGATGACTGTTTGGTTGTACATCAGAAAGAGTTGGAATTTTCATCATTTGTTTTATGGTGTTAATCAGTGCCATTAACAATGAGGTTTGGTGAGTTGGTTGCTTGATGGAGGGGGCACAAACAAAATTGAGGATTGCCATAAGTAGTATGAAAGTAAGATTTTGTATTTTAAGATAAACTTATTTGATCAAAAATGTTTTATCATTGTGAAAGTAATGGACTACATTTCAATGAAAACGATATCGAACTTTTAAATACAGGTATTTTTTTGGTTACACCTATTATTTTGAATTTGGGTGGCAAAAGA
Organism: Protaetia brevitarsis; assembly: GCA_004143645.1. Classification (NCBI taxonomy): domain Eukaryota; kingdom Metazoa; phylum Arthropoda; class Insecta; order Coleoptera; family Scarabaeidae; genus Protaetia; species Protaetia brevitarsis. The sequence goes on from RXPK01000200.1 coordinate 1,248,342, forward strand.
ATTATTATCCACCAAAGCGTTTCCTTGTTTAGCAAAAAAATTGCTTACGTCAGTACTCATCACTTGATGACGCTATAATATACACCAACAAACATTTGGTGAATAAAGCAACTCTCGCTATTCTGTGCTTCGCTTCAACCCTTCAAGAAAAATAAAACTAAATTACCAGCTGACAAATTTTTAGGTATTTCTAATGTAAACTATTGGCTACACTGCTGCTATCATTCCAAGTATTCCAACATTTCCCGCCAATTTACCGGTTTTCTTGTAATTACATACTTTTATTGCTTGACCGAGTGTTTCTGACCGGTCTTCGCCCTTACTTCGTCTTTATGTACTTCTAAGGGTGCACAGTTTTCTACCTGCTCCTTTATTTATTAGATGAAAACCATGGTGAATAAACCAGGCAACAAGATGTACGTCATAAAGCGAGGTACACAGTCAGATTTTAGGTTATTTTAAATATCTTTTGTTTTAATACATTCTTTTAATTGTTAGACGGCCGAAAAGAACACGTGCACTTGGATAAGATCACATCTAGAATTCAAAAATTATGTTACGGTTTGAATATGGAGTTTGTGGACCCGGTAAGTAATTTTGCAGTGCTATTTATAATAAGGAGTAAATAATTTTAATTTTTCAAGCTGTCCATTACATTAAAAGTAATAAATGGGTTATACCCCGGCGTTACAACGGTTGAATTGGACACCTTAGCAGCAGAAACAGCTGCGATGAAGACAACGGACCATGCGGACTATGCTACACTTGCTGCTCGAATAGAAGTGTCGAACCTACATAAAGAGACAAGAAAACAATTTACAGGTGAGATATTGTGGTTTTAGTTATTAATGCATGGATTCACTAACGTGAACAGTTACATTTCTTATTCTAATTAAAAAAAAATGGTTTTTCCCTATCGCATGATTCTTTTAATCCTCATATCAGTTTTTATTTCCTCTTTACAATTTTAATATTCACACTAAATTGCTTAAGAAAAATTATAGCACATGCTTATTTAAATAGTGTTGACATGTATTCCAGATTATTTAAGATAAAAAGTTATGAGTCAGTACATACATTTTGGAAATTATTTGAGTAACAGGATTTACATTAAAAATTTGATTTGATATCATTTTTTTGCAAAATGTTTTATGTTTTAATAGGAATAATACTTTGAGGTCAAACAAATTATAATCAGGATGTTTTTTAATTAGATGTGAACACTAATCTATCTATGTATATGTGGGTATAATAGGAAATTTTGGTATATTTATTTAAAAATTGCACGTGAATATTTGATCTATTTTAGAAATTTTTTTAACAATCAAATTATTTTATTCATAGGCAAAATTAGTGCAAATAAAATAGTCCATAGTCCATACATATAATATATAGGTACTCACAGGATGTAGTGTAGAGTTGAAAATTCCTAGATTTGTTTGATTTTCGTCTTATTTTTGCTTAGGTACTATTAATAAAGTAGATTTGTACACTTTTTTTAACTAAATTTCCAATAACAATTAGTTAAATTAAAAGTAAAGTAGATCAAAATACATGCATATAAAAATCTATGGATATACATTTTTCTACGACAAATGTTAAGATAACAAGTAATAAATTATTCTGGTTACTGCTAGAAAATATAATGACGGATATACTATTTAAAACCAGTGAAGGCATAGAACAAATTGTCGGCGCCTTTGCTGTTGTATTGTCAAAAATTATATTAAACAGCAAAACAAAAAACAGTACGAAAAAAAGCAAATAATAAAATAAAAACGCATGAGTATTTTGCTGGAATAATGTAGTAGCAGTAAAGTACTCCAGTAGTAAATAAACTGGAAAAAACGGGCGCCTTCAAAATCATCGTTAGTAACGATAATGGTGGCGCCATCTATGCGGATTCATAAACTGCGGTAAGCACCGCGGACACGTTGCAAGAATCACTTTTTATTCTATTTCTTCGCTATTTAAAACCTCAATCAAATGTGTTCCTTGTTTTATTTCGATATCTGATTACTACGTAAGTATTGAAATATGTGTATACCTTATATACATGTAGTTACCTATAGTGGGTAGTTTCAGATCGCTTAAAAATCCACCACTACTATAAGCTAGATGGCACTGGGTGAAGTAGATGAAATGCATAAAAAGAAAATTAAAAAAAAAATCTCTGGAGTTGGAAGACAATTCTCTTTTTTCTTGTTTGATCAAGAAATCACTTGATCTATGGAAATATTCACCCGCATTGTAGATATACTTGCATATTGACACGAATAAACATAAAATTGTGTTTTTACATTTGAAAGGATATAAACTGCCTTAGAGAGAATTGGTATATTTTTACACAATATATTAATGAAATAACAGTTTTTCGTTTAAAGTGGAAGATTTAAATTATCTTAATTTTTTGCATTGGATATTTATCATTAAGCAAAAATCATGTTTTCCGCAATTTTTAATAACTTGAATATTGAGGATGGAAATCTCTTATCGACTTTAACTTTTTGGCAATAACATCAGAGAACAGATAATCAACTGGAAAAACTGAATGCCAGTAAAAAGTAAAAGTAGTGATAATATAAATTAAAAGCTATCCATTAGATATTTATACCATATCATAGAAAGGAGTTCGTAGATCAGCAACTAAAGGATTTTTTTCTAATTTGAAGTAGTCTTCAATTATAAATCTAGATAATAAATAATTTTTGATTGAGAGAATTTTTCATTGTTTACACTAATCTATTCTAATTGATCGAATAGTTGACATATTTGTTAGTATCAATCCAATATGTTAGAAACAATTTCGTAGAAGTGAAGCATTACCATAACTAGTGACATCATAACATATAATTGATTCCACAAAAAAAAAGGGAAATTGTATACATTGCACTTACTAGCATAAAATCTGATAAGCAGAAGAATCTATTAACCAACAGTCTTCAACTACGGCGCAATCTATAAATTTGTTTCAAAGAATTGAAACTATTAAATCAATAATTAAACAAATCCAAAATAATACCACAGCTACTGAGAGTAATTCCATTACAACAAATTGTGGAGATATGTGTATTTTCAGCAAATAATTTATAGTATGTGAAAATAAAAAAATCCTATTCAATTCAAAAATATTTAATTATTAAGGACATATTTCGGCTTATGAATTAGCCATCTTCAGGTCTCCTACAAGAGAGAATGTATGTAAAACATTGGTAAGTCTGTTTTTATATAAATATTGGGAAAATGCAATTACGTGATAAAAAATACTAAAATTGAAATTCTTAACATTACATAATTGCATCGTGGGCCTCGATCCTTGGCTGAGTTTCTGTTTGTCTTGTTTTCTTTTCCTTCTCATCCATTTTTTTTTTTGTATATTGAAATGTATTATCACATTATGTATTGCCCTCTTGGATTTTTATATCTGTTAGGCGTAAATACATATATGCATTATTATTTTTATTTTTTTTTTATTTTGTTATTATTTCCTACTAGATTTGTCCACGTCATCAGTGATTTTTTTTATTAACTTAATAAATACTTTATTGTGCTTGTATTGACGTTATTGGCTTTTTTAAATGTTGCTTATCAAGTAATTGTTCTAGCCTAGTATCTACATTTAGTTATGTTTATGTTACTCTTAACAAAAAAAAAATGAGGAAACTACAAAAATATGTATCGATTTTTATTTACTTTATACCATTAAGCAGGGATAGTAGATACTGTTAATTATTCAAATTTATCACTGACAAATAAATGGATCATAATAAATTCTTACTCGACTCAAACTGAAAAATTTTATGAAATAATCAGAGTTTATTAATGGAAGGCAGGTTTGCTTGGATGGTTTCTGTATCGTTCATTATTTAAAATAATTTCATTTGTAACACGACCTTTCAGAGACTTTTTATTAGAGTTAATTTAGGTAATTAAGGGAATAGGGAAATCCTGCGGGTATATATTTTTTAACTGAATTTTTGATTTGATAACTCGTAGTAAATTTTATGTGGATATTGGAAATACTTAGCTAAATTGTTATAATGATAAGAAAAAGCTAATAATTAAAAAAGTGCAGTGGTTGTATTAATGTATTTGAAATATCATTAGAAAAAAGTTTCCTTATTTATTAGCCGCTTTTGCTTAAACGTTAATGTGTTCCATGTATTACAGATGTTGTAGAAGCCCTTTACAATACGGTGGATGATGAAACCGGACAAAGAAACCCTATGATATCCGACAAGCACTACAAAATCATAATGGAAAACGCAGATCGTCTGAATTCGTGTATCATCTATGATAGAGATTTCTCCTATAATTATTTCGGTTTTAAAACTTTAGAGCGATCCTACCTATTGAAAGTCAACGGAAAAATAGTTGAGAGACCTCAACACATGTTAATGCGCGTCGCTGTTGGAATACACGGTGAGGACATAGATGCCGCGATTGAAACTTACAATCACATGTCCGAGAAGTACTTCACACACGCCAGCCCGACTCTTTTTGCCGCTGCGACGCCCAGACCTCAATTGTCTTCCTGTTTCCTACTGATGATGCCGGAAGATTCCATCGACGGAATCTTCGATTGTTTAGCGCAATGCGCCAAGATATCGAAATCAGCTGGAGGTATCGGGGTAAACGTACACAATATAAGGGCGAAAGGAACCAGGATCGCCGGAACAAATGGTGTATCTAACGGATTGGTACCAATGTTGAGAGTTTTTAATAACACTGCTCGTTATGTCGATCAAGGAGGGAATAAAAGACCAGGAGCTTTTGCCATATACGTGGAACCGTGGCATGCGGACATTCTGGATTTCCTCAACTTAAAAAAGAACACTGGAATCGAGGAAGCGCGAGCTAGGGACTTATTTTACGCCCTATGGATACCAGATTTATTCATGAAACGGGTTGAAGCGAACGGCACGTGGTCTTTAATGTGTCCGCACAAATCTCCCGGCCTTTCCGATTGTTGGGGAGAGGATTTCGAAAAATTATACGAAAAATACGAGGCGGAGAAAAAGTATGTTACGCAAATACCCGCTCAACAACTTTGGCGGGCGATAATCGCGTCGCAAGTCGAAACCGGCACGCCTTACATGCTATATAAGGACGCTTGTAATCGAAAAAGCAATCAGCAGAATTTGGGAACGATAAAGAGCAGCAATTTATGTACGGAAATAATCGAGTACACCTCCAAAGAAGAAATAGCCGTTTGTAATTTAGCGTCGATTGCTGTTAATATGTTCGTGAAAACCGATAGGAAGACTTATGATTTTGAAGCATTGAAAAACATTACTAAAATCGTTACACGCAACCTCGATAAGGTGATCGACGTAAACTATTACCCGCTACCTCAGTGTAAGACTTCTAACATGAGGCACCGGCCGATCGGTATAGGCATTCAAGGGCTTGCCGATGCTTTTATACTCATGCGAATGCCTTATGATAGCGAGGAAGCTGCCATGTTGAATAAGCAGATTTTCGAAACTTTGTATTATGGTGCTCTGGAAGCCAGCTGTGAGTTGGCACAAGTGGCAGGTCCATATTCTACGTATGAAGGATCTCCTGTCAGTAAAGGTACGCAAAATCTTAAATATTATCACTCGTAATAGGTACTAGATGGCGCAAAAGAAAAGCTAAAAGTATCGACCACTCATTTATCAAAAAATAAAAGCACAAATATTCTACGTGCATGAGGTAAGTATAACGATTCGTCTATCTGTATTTTTAAGATCGCGATGTCGTAAGATGCCATTTAGAAAAACGTGATTCCCTTCCGATAGGGTAAGAACTTTTACAGCATCAGTTAGACCTAAAACTTATGACACTAGCTCGCATTTTTTTTTCCAGAAACATTTTCATTTTGCAGTACTTCAAAGCTAGGCAGGCAAAAATGTCACTAAAGGTTGGTCACAGTAGATTCGGCATGGCAGACGTGTAATAAATTGTCATTAAGCTATTGTTCGACCTTGCTAAGATGAATTGGTGTCTTCATTGCACTTATTATTGATAAATAGATATTAAACTAGAAAGAAAAACACAGAAAAAGATTTATTCTCGAAAACGTTAAAATAGTAAGGTATGTACAGTTACTCACAATGAAAATCATACATCTATAATATATAAATTTTGTAAAAATTGTCGAATAATATATTCGAAGAAAATATACAATAACTGCGAATTACGATCGTATAATACGTGTATGTCGATATAGAAATAAATAAGTGGTGTATCGTATTAATTTTTTTTATCAATAGTAACATGCAAATCGTGCACCTCACATTCAAAATCGTACAAACAAAAATAGCTCATACCATGAATCCGTTATGATGCAATGAAAATTTCAAAGGATTTTTTTTATAGTAGAAGATTGTATAAGCTTCACAAAAATACCTTCTTGAAAGATAGTTCAAATTTGTACTTCAAGTCTGCAAGAACGTTTTTAAAATGAAACAAACTACCGTTGCAGTACGTGAATTGCGACCATCATTTTAAAAATGGAAATAATCTATAAGAAATTGCGAAATTATTAATCGTAGTTCTTCCATAATGCAATACATAATTAAACGTTATAAAACTGATAATCGTGTTGTAAATAAAGCAAAAGTTAGTCCAAGAAAAAAAATTAAATGTTCGCAGTGAAGGTTGGATTATTCGAAAAGTTGAGAAAGATCCAAAATTTAGTGCAACTAAAAAATAGCTGCAGATATCGAACAATATTTAAACAAAAAGGTAAACCCGAAAACCGTGGGAGAGTCTGAGAAGACACAAAATAACCTGTAGATTGCGCAAATAAGCCCTACATAAATAAGGAGAAACAGGATTAGAAGAATAGAATTTGCTAAAAAAATTAAACGAACATTTACTTCTGGAAAGACATCCATCTTTACAGACGAGTCCAAGTTATAACATATTTGAAATATAATGGTAAGTAGAGTTTGGCGTAACCAAATGAAGAAGATGAAGGTAAAAATATCTGCGTGCGACCGTAAACATGGAGGTGGATCACAAATGGTATGGGGAATGTTTCTGCAGATGTGTAAATCTTGTGTTATAGAAGGATATAATAAATGCGTATTGGACTTTTAAAAAAAATTGAAAGCAGCGCTAAAAAAAAGGGATTTAGATAGATTCGATTCTATGCTGATAATGATCGAAACATTCTTCAGCATTGCGAAGAGGACATTTTAATTGCCAAAAAATCATTCACACCGCCAAATAACAAGATTTGAGTGATTGAGCATGTTGGATAAACTTGAGGTGGCATCGGAACCGAAATTTCATAAGCACAATTAAGACAAGTCTTCGGAAAAATGGCAAAAACATCGATAAGGAGTACTTACAGATTTAGTCAAGTCATCTCGAAGACGATAGCGTACTTTAATCGGGTTGTCAAAAATTTATCACTATTTTGTCTGTTTTGTAATTTACAGAGTTACGATTTTGATGTGACTTTATTTCGAAAGTTTTTTTTTTATTTAATTTGAATTATGAAGGATAGGCAAGTTGAGTGATCTGTAATAATTTTATCCTCATGATGCTGAGAAATATTATTATTAATTTCTTGTTTTAATTATTTCTGAACTGTAGCTTCTCATAAAACAGCTAAAAGTATAGTTAAGATTTTTCACTGTGAGCAACTGTCTGGTACCAACTTGTACTTCACTCCCTATGTCAAAGTTCTTTTCTATTTTCAATTCAATTAAGATTTGTCGGGCAAAAAAACATTGTGTTCACCGGCAGAAACTACAGTTTTGCGAGTAATTCGAACTTGTGGGTCTCGCCACAAACCGATCATATCGCAAACTGTAGTTTTGGCTAGTGATCAAATAACTTATTTAATAATCATTAAAAATTTAGTCGTTTTTTGCATCACTTCAGATCAGATAAGCTACGTCATTACTAAGGCGGTTCAAGTTTGAGGTAACCGAGCAAAAAATGGTATGTTTACCCCCATGCCAAAGACGGTTCGTTCGTAAGCCGCCCGCATTGCTGTTCAATGTGCTAAGAAAGACAATAAAATAACTAATATAACTGGATTTATACTGCTTACAACGAAAACATCGCCTAATCTTGGAAGTAATATTGAATGCGCTTGTGCCTGCTCGTCCAATACTTATCTTAACCGCGTGCCAAAACCCTTTTTCTACGGTACTGGTGCTGTAAAGTTTAACGCCAGATATTCGTATATAAATATTTGCATTTTATGTAAAACATGTATATAAAACTCTCCCACAACTAAAACCTGAACTGCGTTAGCCATACACTCATAACCAACTGATCAGTTGTGTGCGCAAACAAAACCTGATCACTTTACATGCGCTTGGATTATATAGAAATCGCAAATAAAGTTCAGGCGCAAAACTCGAAGCGAAGTCTGATGTTTTAATAGTTTTAATTTTTATTTAAACTGTGTTATCTGATATTGGAAAGAAAAGAAAACGACAAGTTTTGAACAGAAATAGACCTAAAATTTATTTCATTCTTCCAAACATGCGATGTTTCCGCAAAACTCGATTGTCTTTCTCAAAAAAATGAAATAAAGGAAAACATAGCAAAAATACCAACACTAAATACAAATTATCTTACAAAGAGCATTAAGATCTCGTAATATTTATAAATATAAAGTTCAGTGGCACAACTATGAATAGGGTTGAATACATATCAGTATATGGTAAAACTTTAAGAAGGATCGTAGTATGGGAATTATTAATTTGAAGTTATTCTAATTTAGTGTAGTTGTTAAAGAATAATCTCTATATTAACAGGTGAAGTGTCTGAATGATTCAAAATTCGCGTTGTCTGATATGTAAAACCATTACAATTAAAATAAAAACAAATTAACACATCCGATGAAGGATTTGATTTCAAAAGACCGATTCGTTCCGTAGTTATGCTTAGAATTGATAAAACGCTGGTCATAATGTGAGAGGTCTTTGAAAAGGAATGGGGGGGGGCTACAGTTCAAAGTAGGAGATATGAAGAGAGTCGAACACATTAGATTACCAATTTTCATCTCAGTAGCTTTATTGTATCATAACGAAAATTAAGGGGATTTATGAGAATTTATAAAAAGCATGAGAAATAACCTATAAATAGATGATGCATTAAAAGTTACTAGAGATAGATTATCAATCTACAAATTTTAGCGTTGCATTACGACATTAGCACATAATTATCGAATTACAAGAGAATAAGTGAGATAAGACCATTTACAACCTACATACATAATATACAACATATCAAATTTAGATTAAATGAATGCTTAGGGTACCTGTATGTAGATTGTATCATGAAATGATCAGATTAAAATATTGTGATTGGTCGAATTTGTTCGCTGCCCGACAAAATTAATGCGCCGTTTATAGCGCAGAGATTATCAAAACTGCTTGTCATGCGAATAGGTGCGCCTTTGGCTGCACCTGGTTTATGCAGGTAGGAGGTTTGTTAGGGTACCTAAGTGTAAAACACTTGGCAATTTAAAAAGTCAGATAGGAAACTACAAAAATTCGCTGTAGACAACAACATTAATTTTGTCAAGCTGTGTACATTCCACCAATTAACATCATCAACGTAAACAGAATCACGATAATAAAATCAAAGTTGAAAATAAATTTTGTATTCATACATTTAAAAACACTGGCTGGCTAATCTGCCAATTCGTATCTCCAGATAGATAATCAAGAGTTCCACATCTACTGATTCCTGGTCAAGCTATATGGGAGAACAGTTTTGCAATACATTTTACCCGTTGCCTTTGGGCTCCAGACCCTTTATGAGTAATTCCATAAGAGGATAGATAAAAAGATAATAGGTATGCTCTTCCGCACATCGTAATGATGTCACTTGGGCCCAGTGCAATCTGGGTGCAATTCACGATATCCAGCGATAGTGCAAGTAGTTCAATAAAATCATGCCTAAATAATTAGAAAGGAAATATGTGTTTTTTTTTTGGGAAAATAAGTAGAACAAGTTTAAAATAGAAGTAATATAATCGAGTGATTACTTTTTTTGATATAAATCAATTAGTACCTAGTTAATAAGTAATTAATTTCTACAGCGACTATATACACTCGTGTTTATTCGCTAGTGATTTACTAACAGCCGAGAAAACACGAGTATGTATAATCGCTGTAAATTATTCGCTTCCCTAACTTGCAATACACTAGCAAAAAAAATTGTTGTTACCAAAAAAAGCAAATGAAAACGCCTTTTATAAAAATATGTAATTATAAATTATAAACCCACAACTACTTCACAAAAAGATAGTTAGCGAACCACAATCAAAAATAACACAATAAATGACAGACGTGATGTTTGGGCAGCCACGCTATGCGCACCTTGTAAGAACATAATATTATCTTTTACCAATGAGTAATTCATAGGTTTGAAACAGCAGTTGCTCTTTTTGCCTTGCGCAATAAAGCCTTGATTAACAAAGTAATTTCGTCAGATGTGGAACATACATTTTATTTCGCCATTGTAGGGTTAGGTTAAGAAAAGATCTTGAATACGTGATTTCTAATCATTATCTGTCATAAATAATTGCAACTACTTTGGATATTCACTTCATTTTCTTTCTTAAATGGAAAAGAAAATGATGTATGTAATTGGGGTAGCAACAAAATTATAAGAATAAAATAGTAGGAGAAAAAATTAATAAAAATTACAAGAAGCTTCAAATCTACTAACAATCTAGGCATTTTTCGTTTTCATGTCGAAATATAAAAAATGGCTATTTTGACGGTTTGAAGATATTATTCGTCATAATTACTTGTGTATAGGTATATAGTTTGAAGAGTTCATCTTCTGTACGATCGCAAATGTATTTTTTCTTATTTTCATTTGATCAAATAATAAAATGTAAACCCGATCGTTTTTTGAACTCCGAAGAATCAATAAGTTTGAACACTTTTTTTAAGAATACCTAAAAGGTTTGATTTTTATATTTCTTACCCAAGCTCTCAGCACATTTTTATTACAGGTATCCTCCAATACGATATGTGGAATGTAACTCCTACAAATTTATGGGATTGGGCAGCACTAAAAGAGAAAATAGCCAAACATGGCGTAAGAAACTCCCTCCTCTTAGCGCCTATGCCCACGGCTTCAACCGCTCAGATCCTTGGTAATAACGAGTCTTTCGAACCTTACACCTCCAACATCTACACCAGACGCGTCTTATCCGGTGAATTCCAAATAGTCAACCACCACCTACTCAGAGATTTAACCGATAGAGGTTTATGGGACGACACCATGAAAAATCAGATCTTGGCCAACTGCGGCTCCATCCAAAATATACCGGGAATCCCCGACGACATTAAGAGCATCTACAAAACTGTGTGGGAAATTTCAAACCAGGTCATAATAAATCAGGCCGCTGATCGCGGAGCCTTCATTGATCAGAGCCAGTCGTTAAATTTACACGTGGAAAAACCGGGTTACGGTGTCCTTACCTCCATACATTACTACGGTTGGAAGAAAGGGCTTAAGACTGGCATGTATTATTTGAGAACAAAACCGGCAGCCAAACCTATTCAGTTTACTGTAGATAAGAGCAAACTTATAGTTCCTGCTAAACAAAATGGTGAAGCCAGTGGTTCTACTACACAAAAAAATGGACACGGTGATGATGTTGATAGAAGCGCAGATGCCAAGCGGGAACTAGAGATGGCAGCACTAGTTTGTTCGCGCGAAAATCCTGGTAATTGTGATATGTGTGGAGCGTAGGATTTTCAAATTGCCAGAATGTCTCGAATTACAACCAAATATAATTAGCTTTAGTATAAGGAAGGTATTAACATATTTCTTCCACCATTTTTTTTATTTGCACTTATATTAGAAGAAGTACTTAAACTGGCTCCCTTGTATGCACAAGGATATAGATTTTAAGAGAATATGATATGATTATTTTAGCAGTAAGGAAGGATAGCGAGATGCTTTTATTTTGCTAAAATCTTTTTTATTTTTGGATGAGAAATAGTTTTGAATTTTGTTATTCTATCAGAAACAAATGATTTTGGCATGGATGTTTATGGTATGTTTGATCTTTACAGGACTGTTGAAATATGAAGTTTAATTCATACAATTTATAATAGAGAAGTGTGTATTTACAACTGAATATATAAAGAGCTATTTTAATAAATCGTGTTTTATTTAACCAATTTTCATACTCATTAAAAAAAAAATTCTATCACGTTTCCTTTTACAAAAAAAAAAAAAAATTTACTTGCTAATTATCAGTCTAATGATGGGCGATCATAAATATCAGGATAAAAAGTAATTTTAGATATATGTATATCAAGAATATTAATTTACAGTAAATATTAAAATAAATATTTATATTTCTATGTGGTATCGCGTGATTTATTGCAACCGAAGTAACTTTTAATCATAGTTGTCTTAAATTAGGGGTAGAGGCGTCGATCGCTTTACCGCAAAAACTCCAGCAACAAAAATAAACCGTATCCAGGGAGCATCTCTATTTATCCACAGTCTATAAACAATATGTAACAGTTAAAATACTTGAATATTATATGAAAATGTAGTTTAACATAATAAAATTCACTACACACTCCTTTTTCTAATTTCCGGCAGAATATTTTGTTTTTAACCGTAACTATAATCCGTAAAATCCTTTCAGAAGAATTCTTGGAACAAATGATTTCAATCCGTGCTCCTATTTTTGAAAGTATAGATTCTTATTAAAATTACGGAAAACGCTGCATAACTTCATAATGGTGATTGGAAGTAAATATTGATCTATACATGACGGAAAGTAGCGTAGATTGAGAACAATCTTTTTCGATTAGTCAGAACAAATACAAATAAATTTTGAAATATAATGTAAACTTTTGAGAAAGATGTCACAGAAAAATGTCAAATGAAAATAGAATAAATGTCGACAAGCACTGATAATATTTCTAAAAATTCTATTTCCTTTGTTTGCTTCGCCAAAAAATTAACTAGCTTCTTAAACTTGTATTTTACTTTTTATTAGTTATTTCAGTTACATAGTTATTTGGTAACATAGTTTTGCACTATTGATTTTGATATAAACCAGGCTGTTATCAGCAGTGACCATACTCACATGCAGACGTTTTTGCTTACAGAATCTGTTGTAACGTTCAGTTTTATGCAAATTTGAATAATTTGACAGCGGCTAAGATACCGACAAGTGACAAAACAGGTCGTGACATAACCAAAAAAAACATGAAATTTTCATTGGCCACTTCACAGTGGTGCAAGTACAACGTACTTATGCAGAAAAATTGGGAACACAATTAAAGTTGACAAATTTAGAGTGCAAATGAATCTACAGAGCGTGTATTCACATTTCGCAAGAACGAACTGATGCATAGTCCCTACGTATATATTGAAAGCTTATTACACCCAAAACTAAAATTGTTAACTGCTGGTGTCCCGATTTTTTCCGTGAGAAATGTACATTTTCACCAAACTTAAACATTTGCTGCCAGCTGTGCATTTTTAGATAAAACTTATATATTGCAACAAATGAATTATTATTCCATTTAAATATACTCCCAATCAGATCCGTACTTGCCTGATAAGTAATAAACAAAAATAAATTCTCATATTCCATATATCTACTTTTAGTATTTATTATTATCTGAGCTATATCTGATATTTATCTGAGTAAATGCCCATCACTATATCAGTCTGATGTTAACCAGAAAGAATAAAACACAAATACAATTATTCTTAATCACTGTGGGAATCTACTTTGAATTTTTCTCCAAACATAAGAAGTTTCAAACATCGATCCATGTCCAGGGATAATATAATCAGCATACTTGAGTATTTCAGCCCTGTTTTTCTTTTGCAGTTCTACATTATCAACACAACCCAACCCTTGCCATATATCTTCATCATCCTTATGCTCAAATAAATCACCTGTTATAGCATAATTTCCTTTCTCTGTAGAAACAATAACAGATACATCCTGTAATGTATGCCCCGGTGTAGGAACAACACGAACACCCTCATCAATTATATATGGTGCACCAGTAGTAAAATCAAAATCGTAATAGAAATCCTTCCTGGATATGCAGAATCCAACAATATGTATGGCATTTTGGAATAGGTAATTGCAACCTACATGATCAGAATGGCCATGTGTGCAAACTACGAAAATCTATATCACAGCATGTTAAGTCGTGGTCCCTTAAAGCATTTTCTATTTTCGGTCCGTCCCAAGCTGTCATTGTATCGACTATTATATTCTTTCTACCTTTGATCAATGTGCAGGTACAATTACTAGCCGAACCCAATTCTGACTGCCTCGAATATCCATTGAATAGCACTATAACTTCATACTTTTTTTTTTCAATATTCATATTTGACTCCTAGTATTTTATCCCTGCAATTTTAAAACATAATGAAGATAAGAATAAAGATTATTGGAAATAAACTTACCATTTATCTGTTTGTCTACAATTAAGTCTATTATTATTAATTTTGTTTCATTGCGTATGAATTTAAAGTATGCAAGTATAAGTTATTTTTGTCCTATTGTAAAACGCCACTTGCAAGCAAATTTCAAATGTCATCTGTTTCCAAATCCAAGCTTGGCGCCGTAGAAATACAGCATGTTTGGCAACCTATAAGATGCGTTTTTATTGTAGTTTGCATGTAGTTTGTAAACATCTTGAACGGTTAGCGGTGGTAACTTTGATATTAAAACTTCTTATTTGATTTCAAAAAAAATTATCTATACAATTTAAAATAAATCTTATAAAACAGATGTGTTATGAACATCCACAAAAAAAAAAAGATTGATTCGTGTAAGCTAACGATCTCTGCAATTTGATTTAATTTTTGAGAAATTTCCTGTTAGAACTCTTGATTTTTTGGGGCCATATCTGCTACCGATTTATCGAAAGTGAACAGAAAACTTATCATTTGTAGTGTATCTACTAAAGTAATAGGATTGGAACGCGATGAAAACATCAATCCCATTATATTATATATTTCAGTTATCCATTAAATTATGACTAAATTTTGAATTGTATTTCGAATCATATCTTTATTTTAAAAATTTAGTTGGCTACTTGTTAAAGGAGAAAAATCAATCAATAATCTTTTTTTTCTCCACCGCAGTTAACCATCCTAAATATTTATTATAGATAATTCAAACTCTTGTAATAATATCGTGTAATTAGTAGATGAGATAAAGTCAACAACTTCTTGTAGCAATTGGAAGACCAAAAACATCATTACAACTCCCACTTCCAAAATTAAAACTATAACGCACAACAAAGCAAATTGAATACACTTAAACAAGCATAAGTGAGTCACAAAAATATAGGGGGTAATCCTACAGTTAAGTTAGTCCTCCGTTAAGGTTTTACTACAATTTGAAGAAAGTTTCTCAAGTTGTTGTTATTATAATATTTGAAACATAAATTAGAATTTATTAGGCATTTATCCTATAAATTACAACACAACTGTCCAATATTGGCGGCTGGCCGATAATGGAGGACTATCCCCTATACGTAAATGGTTTGTTTTTCATCAGAACGACTGAGGTACGGCAAGATTCCATGATCGACCAAGAACAAAACATCTTGGACGTAACCATGACTCTTATGTTAAATACACACCTGATTCCTTAGCGCTATATCTCACTGATCACCGAGAGGTCGCCGAAGCTATTAACACCTTAAATAGTACTAAAACAACAGGGTTGGACGGAATACCAACTTCCCTCCTCAAGAGTTTCGACAACATTGCCTTCGCTTTAGCGGATTTAATAAACATGGCTTTCCAGACCGAAGTATTCCCCGCACAAGCTGAAATATAACCATTGATTAGACCCATTCATAAAAAAAAGGGATAGAAGTGATGTAAATAATTACAGACCGGTGGCGCTTGTTTCTAACATTTCAGAAGTGATTGAAAGAATTACTTATGACAGAATCATGGAATTTGTAATAAAACATAATATATTACATTCACATCAAAATGGCTTCATCAGAGATAGGTGAGAGCGGTGTTCTAATTTTTTGAGAACGTTCTTGCGCCCGAAAGTGAATTTGCGAAAACCGTTTGACTTTGTCGAAAGCGTTGACTGTGTACATCATAACAATCTTGTGTAAGTTGGAAAAAATGGAAATTAGAGGAGTAGCTTGGGAGCTTATAAGATCTTACCTAACAAATAGGAAACAATCTGTTGTGGCTTACGATTCGTGCGGAGCGGACATTTCCTCAGACTGGCAAACGATTCGCATTTGGCGTCCCCCAGGGCTCCACGTTTAGGTTGCTTCTGTTTTTGTTATATATCAATGAGTTGCCTGAAGTCATGGACGGACTAGCCGTTTTATTTGCAGATGACACCACTCGTACAGTACGTGAACGAACCTGTCAACAAATTAAAACTAGGCTTGAAGCTAATTTAAATCTATTCAAGATTTACAAGATACAATAATTTAAAACTGAACGCTAAAAAAAAAAAATGTTATCTTCAACTCAAATCCAGGCGCATTAACGATTGAATGTAATGATGAGGAACTTGCTTGTGTTGACCGTGCGCGTTCTCTCGGGCTGTTGGTGGACAGTGACTTGTCTTGAAGATCTCACATTGATGATTTGGCCGCGGCGTTGGGAAGCTTCTGTTATAGCCTGAGAGTGAGTGGTTTTACGAAGTGTGGGCTTTGGCACTACGTTGAAGTTGTACTACTCCTGTGTCCAGTCCCGTCTGCAGTATGGGATCATTTCTTGGGTTACCTCTGTGGATATCGACCGGATCTTTGTACTTCAGAAGGTCATAGGGACTCCTGCCAGCTAGTGTTTAGCGAACATAATATAATTGAAAAGCGTACGACATACTCTGTTAAGGAATATACTAATAGGTAGGGTAATGCGATTATTTAATAAACTATTTATACCAATATTTCGTCATATATTTATGACTTCGTCAGGAGGAAATTACAATAATTCAAAGATAGAAGCATTGTAATGAAGATGTAAAAATAATACTTACAATTCAAATATAATATAAATTACAAGTTTTTTGAATTGAGATTTTAGAATAAAAAAAACATTTGTCAATAAGTAAGGTACTAGATTTATGTAAATTACAAAATATGGCAAGTTGATTTGTGTCTGTTTTAAAAATTATTGAATTTTATTACTTTAATATGAACCATTTCTAGAAATACCGCTTTTGGTAATATATTCCATCAAGAATATTATTATCATAATAAAATTGTGGTACAATTTGATGTAAAGACAAAGCACATGAGTTTATCTAATACGAATATTTCTTTTATGTGGGTTATTTAACATTTGAGAAGTTTGACCAATATAAAACCTGAAATCACGACAAGGATATTATACCACATCACTTTGGTCAAAATTGGTATCTTGTCTTTAGTTTTGTAAAGAATTGTGTTTGATGTGTTACATTATACTTCAATTTTGTATTTTTAAAATCTTTAAAATGTAATTACTATAGTAAAACTTCTACGAAAAGGTAGTTGCAAATAGTATTATATGTTCATCCAAGGAAATTGGAGAATATTAATTTGGAAAGAATATTTTAGGTAGCTGCCATTCGACAAAAAAATAAATAACTTTTTTAAATTATCGTTAAGAATCTTGGCTCCGAAGGGATTGTAATTCTGCTTAAACAACCGCATTACCCATACATATTAGTTATTTCCGTGAAAGATAATATACCTACCGGCTGCCCATATTTTAAAAGACTGCATTTTTGTGGATAAAAAAAAACGCATCTGACAAGGTGCAAAACAGTACTATGGCAGGTACAAGTTTTCATCATTACCTCGGTTAAACAAATGTAACAATTAAAACAAATTAAAGAATATTTATAAACAATCTTACAATGTAATGAGTTTTAACGCACCTAATATTCTCTAACTGTTTATTTTATTTATATTTTGTACATTTTATGTATTTGTTATTTTTGTGTTTCTTTTTTGTATATGTTGGTGTTTTCTACGCTGTAATGCACAATAGAATAAAGATGGATTTATTATTATTACTATTACGCATTTTCATTTGCTGTACATATGTGTAGCATCTGTAAGGTTATCCGTAAGTCTGTAAGTATCCAGCATAGAACATGTTTACAATTTTAAATATAATCTGACAAACGCTACAGATATGAATAGAATTCCATAATTAGTTTCTAAGGTAACGGTGGGTAAAATAATAAGAACTATAAATAATATAAATAATTAATAATAATTTTGTCTATTAGACGAAAGATATAGACAAGTACAAAAGAAGACAACTTAAATTAAATTAGATATTAGTGCATTATCCAGCCTTACAAACTAATTAATAATAATAAAATACTAATCCAACACAAAACAACTTTAATCAATGACACTATGGTTTATATTCTTCGCATGAGTAATACCATTCTTATAAGAACTTTTAATTTGTTTTTAAAAAGGCAAGTCTTTGTACATTTATTTCACTAGAAGCGCATTATCCAATTTATACTATATAGTTCGGAGATCGTTCATACGTAGATAAAGGAGGAAGAGAACGCAAAGCATTTCTCCATGTCTGGTATAGTAATGTGATTGAATTACTTGTTGTGAAAATTTTCATTATATTTAACAAAACTAAAACTTCAACAATATATGAGATGGAGCGCTAAATATCAAGGTCAATACAGGCTAAAGAATTCGCCTATTCGCACACTATTTCCTTACGGGCAATTTCCTTAAGACAAAAATTTATGAATAATGACGTGCCCCCCAAAACTAACCATACTTAAGTCTGGACTCAAAGTGTGAATAAAACGATAGCAAAATTTTTTTTTCACAGATCTCTCAAACGATATATAGAGTAACAAATAGATTCTTAAGTTAATTTTTTACCATGAAAAAGTGATTGATTGTGATTCTTCGTTGCTTTAAAGACCTTATTAAGTTAGATATTTCGTAAGTATTTTCATTGTCGCTCAGCACTTGTGACTATTCACTTTTAAGTCATTAAGAACCGTTTAAAGTGCATCCAGATATAATATAGTAAATGATAATTAACAGACTGCCTGTGCCCACGTAAACTACGACAATTTCACTTATTTCGTCACCACTCGAGCGGAGTAAGCAAGTGAGCGGATAGATTAGAGGTAGAGAACTGTGGAGCGCACTCGACGATGACGTTCAGACATTCGTTATAGGGTCGCGCGCCGAAGACGACGCCGTGTCCGCGGTCGCTTTATAGAAGTCGCTATCTAGCGGTCAGATAAATAACAATCGCACCTGTTCTACCTGTATAGCGCGGACGGCGGAGGGAGGGAATCGCGTTTACCTGTATCACGTGACCCTCGGGATTTTTACGTAAAAAATAAGCGATGCCGCGCCTTGCAGTATAACGACTTTAGCGCTACCGAAACAGTACGTTCCGATATATTGTTTTGAAATCGGCGTGTGCGCGTTGGTGTTTTGTTTTGTTTTTTTTTTGTGGTTTTTGTGAGCCCGCCGCCGTCGAGATATCTGGCGACCACCTGGACGTGGAGGAGACGCGTATATCGAGCGAAACAAAGAGTCCTCACGTTCTTTAAAAGGGGAACCCGTTCTAAAAGAAACATTCCTTTCGGAACGGAAGGTGGGAGAGATACGTTGATGGCTATAGCGCGCGCGATCGTACACAACAAAAGGTGAAAATCCGTTTTCATGTTCTTGCCTTTTAAATTTTCCGTTAACGGCGGTTCGAGTGAAAGGAATAAGACGCTTTGATGAGTGCGAATCGCGCGAAAAATGAGGAAAAACTATCCCGGCGGAGTGCTGCCGTTTTCCCTGATGTGTTGTTTGTGTTTCTCAACTGTTTCTTGTCAGACACCTTATTATTGGACCACGACTCCTAACTACAACCGTTACAACACGCCTTACACGGATAGTTACAACACGAATAATGACGAAAGCTACCCGACGAATAGACCACCGATCACGGAACATCCCGGAGGAACTTTCATCGACGACAGGGTGGTCTTTAGCAAAACGAAAAGTCCCTATTGGATCAGGAACGATGTTATAGTCGAGGAAAACGCCGAACTCCTGATAGAACCCGGAGTCGAGCTCTAGATTCGAACCCCAAACCGGAATCACAGTCCGTGGAGTCCTAACGGCCGTGGTAAGGAATTTATCAGCGTCAGAATTCTTAGAAAAAGCCAATGAATCACTTCAAAAAATTCGAAAGCATAATTATTGTTTCGTCATTAACGTGAGCGTATGTGTGTTCAATGAGTTTAACCTCCACAAACATTGTGAGTCATCACGCGTTCCCTATCTTATCGATTCCGATTAATGCATATTTCAACAGGTGCCCATCAGATTATCATATGTATATACGAAAGCTCCAATAACCTTATTCCTATTATGAAGTCGAGATTACTTACTTCAGCAATTCCGTCGCTATTGTGCGGGCACAAATATTGAAATAAGATTGTGTCAGCAAACAGGTAAAATTGGGTTTGTGGATCAGGTTTGTTTTGGTTTTTTTTTCGGTTAGTTTACAATTATCTGTCATTTTCGTCTTGGAATTATTAAAGAT
This sequence comes from Protaetia brevitarsis, assembly GCA_004143645.1. Lineage (NCBI taxonomy): Eukaryota > Metazoa > Arthropoda > Insecta > Coleoptera > Scarabaeidae > Protaetia > Protaetia brevitarsis. Next base: position 1,268,895 of record RXPK01000200.1, read on the forward strand.
TTAGTAGATTGTAGAACAATCGTTATTATCGGACCATGTCTAATTTGATGGTCTTTTACTTCTTCTATATTCTTTGTGTATACACACAAAGATTTGCTCCAGTCAAATTAGCTGTACTTTGGGAATAGATAATCATTCAATACTTTAATGTATAATTTTATAAAAGAAAATCCATAGTTCTTTCTTCCAAACCAGTTTCGCCTTTTTCAACTATTCTTTTGTTTCTCATTACAACAATCAAATATGTCATGGATGGCATGGATTATTTTCCACAATGACCTAGCCCTGTGTATTTTTCTTCTGTATTCCAGTGACGTCACGTCATGCCCTATTAAAGTCGATTCCTCTCTCTGGGTAGGAGTTGTCCAGTTTAAACGAAAGATATTTTAAAAAACGGCGTTGAACTTTTTCAATAGATAATTGTAGATAGATGTAGTGCGGAGGCCACGCACAGAAACATACTCAAGCTTGCTCACAATAAAAGTGAAGTCCAAGGTTTCTATAAAGAAACGTTGTTAAAGCATTTAAGTAGATGTTCCTAATATAAATCCTAGTGTTTTAGAGACAGAAATAGATAAATCAATAATGTGAGGTACAAAAGAAAGGCGGAAGTGAAATAAAACACCAAGATCTCTGACTGTATAAAAGAGTGCGTTAAAATGTTGCCATCTATTTCATAAACATAGAATCAATAAAATTTACTTTCCTGCTAAAGCAAATAAACGAATATTTACTGACACGCAGGTGTAACTTAAATTCAGAACACCATTGGGTTCTGGTGTCTAAATTCTGTTGTAGGTGAAGTACATCATTCCTTCTCAGTGTTTATTGATAGCTAAATATTTAAATCATCAGCGTATGCAAGTGCTGGAAAGGATAATGAACCAAACAGGTCATTGATGAACAAGACAAAAAGAAGCGGCTCTAGATGAGAACCCTGTGGTACCCCTGCTGAAAGACAATATTCAGATGATATCCTTTGTAAAAAATATAATTAGTCTGAAATCAGTATTTATAACATCAACTTGGCATTGACCATCAAGTTGCTTGCTGATGAATTGCGTGATTGACTTTGTTTCTGGAGACGTACAACGAACACAACCTTGTTGATAGGTAGAAATATAAGGTTTCAAAAAAACAAAAGCTTTCTCAAAATATGACAAAATAGATATAGATCTATAGTTACCTCAACATGACTTGCCATTTTTTTTTAAATACTGGAACAACTCTAGCGGATTTCCAGGCTGCAGGATAAACTTTTCCTGCAGCCTAGAATCAATAGCAATTATAAATGAAATCGTTGCTAAATCCTCCTCTGCTATCGATGACATCCCAGCACAGAAAAAAAAACACGGAGTTAAAATCAACACTTTCAGTCGCCAGGGAACCTGTAAATTTGTTCTCCGGTGACCACTCTGATGTAGCAGCCAATTTGTGTAGGTGTAAATTTATCAACTATTAACCGTGTAGAAAAGCATTTAACTCACTTTAAAATTGAAAAATATCTTCTATTTTAGTATTAACTTTAGTCCATTTTGTGATGTAGTATATATCCACCAAAAATGTAGATTTTACGCCTTACTAAAGTCAGATTTAACAAGATCAGGTGATATACTACTAAATGAGATGAACTTCTCAATAGATCCAGCGTTGTAGTTCTCAATAACGGTTTTCTTCTTCAACTCTACATATTGGTGTTCTATCAACCAAAAAAAAAGTGTTGACGTAGACAAAAATATCTGGAAACTCTGCACCCTTGGATTTTTGCATTTAATTACTCATTGAATCATACCAGCCATTACAAGATCCTGCACTAATTTGCTCAGATCTCTGGCTGGTTGATCAAAACAAATTTTCGGGTTCATTTCTGACTTTTGTCAAAAATTATGTTTATTAACATGTTTTTTTTTTTGCGTTCAAAGCCTTGCTCCTACACTGGATTGTAGTATACGATTTCTATTATCCTATTATAGTATTAATTCCAATTTGCTATAGATGTGCTTGCAGCGCACACTGTTTTGTTGGAAAACCTGCTACGTGTGAAGGTGATTCCTATTAAACCCTGGTAGGTCTTTCCATGAGTTTACCTGGTTGTATTCTTCCGGTATTCTTTGCGTTTTTCTTAGAACTAACTCCTTATTTGTCTTCGTGGAATGTTTTTTATATTCTTAAGACAAGTTCTAAGCCTATATATGAAGCTGATGATCCTTTTCTCGCTAACTCGATGGCTTTTTCGTTTCTATCGACTCCCAAATGCCCTTGCATCCACATTAAAATGATTTTATCGCGATCTGCCAGGCTATTCTCCAATGCATTCCTAAATCAGCCTAGATTTTACCTTGGAATTCACTAATACATCCAGTATCGCCTGGCTACCTGTTACAATCTACACCTGCTTACTTTTAAAACCGTTCTTATAGATTTTTGCTGCACAGTGTAATAATGCGTCTGATTTTGCTTGAAATACAATGGCATATTTTCCTATTACCGCATAGGTGCTTGTTGTATTGCGTATCTCACTATAAATTTCAGCTTGGGTACCATTTTCCGTATCTGGGCATATACTTAAGTAAGTTATTTAGTTTAAATTTATTAAATAAAATGCTACAAAGTGTCTACCAGATATATCAGAATTCTAAATCGGCAACAGGTATATCTAAGTAGAGAAACAAAGCTATAAGTAGTTATTTGATTTTTTGAACTTTTCAAAATTTGTCAATAAATTTATTTCAACGCAGATTTATAACTGCGACGTGTTGAGTGATAAGCAATCATGAGAAGGATTTTTTCGATAAAGTATGCACTAACTATGTATAACTAAATTCTCCTAATATTTCGTGTTCATGGATTTAAAATTCGAAAATTATAAGAAAATTTAAGCAATTTTACCAAAAATGTGTCTCCATGATACAACAAATGTGCCAAAACGGCATCAATGCAGTAACTACTAACTTATTGAACCAATGTGACAAACCAAAAAGTTTAATAAAATAATGGCTAAACACACTCGGCGACTACTTTGACAAGTGCATTAAGAATCCTAATTGTGTACAAAAAAATCATAATGAGTATTTAAAACTTCAAATATTTGCAATTATCCAAAAACGCAAATACGCACATGGTTTACACATTTAATACGATATATTGGACATATATTCAATAAAAGTTCACTATAAGTGTTTGATAATACTTAAATATACGTTTGCAATTTCGATAAGATTATTTGTATACGTAATATAACTGGCAAATATGTGCTTTACTGCGAAATTCTCTATTCTATGTCTGATAGATACCTTTATTACTGTTGATCAGTTCGAAATTGAGTTAATGACCTTTCATTTGGTGGCAGTGGGAAAGTCATTAAGGAGAAATACAATAAAACAAATGGCCACTTATGCAATTGACGTTGAAATACGGCAAGATTTGTTACAGACACAGTTCATTTTCTCACGATCAGATCCGTTCCTCATGACAGTTACATTACATACCTGTGCTGTTAAATGTTTCAGTCTTTGTATCTTGCTATTTGAACACAATAATGTAACACCTAATATTGCTGTAATACAAAAAGGTATTAATGATCCTGTGGTACGTCGTCGCAGCAATTGTTTCGATATAAAACGTGCAAAAAATAATGTATGTATAACAAAAGAGAGAGTTACAGAGCATCAAGTAGGTATAATTGTTACGCAAAACTGCAGTCGACCGATTTTTAATTAAAAAATATTCGCTGCAGGTAAAGGATGACTTCAAAGCTAATAATGACTAGATACTGTTGTAATCCTGCTTTTATTTGAACATTGTATGTTCTTGTATTTGTTTGAACAGTACTATTTTTAACTTCGGATATTCTAGTGTTGAGACACTGTATTATAGGATTGGATTTTCCTGTTCTTTCATATTTCTCATTTTATAATTTATTGTTTTGAAGTGCTAGAAGTTTTTTATTTTCGCTCCTACTTTTCGTTTGTATTTTTTAGCTTTTCAGCTATATCGTATATTTTGACACTTCTGCTACTTCCAAAGTTTATGACATAAATTCCAATTCAAATCAGAATAGTTATACATTATAGCTTCGGCACAGAAACATATGTGAACACGTTAATCTAAAGCAATTTGATTGCAGTTTTTTATCTATTCATTGCAGACGACAAATTTAATTGACATTCGAAGGGATTTATTTCCTAATCGCAGCGTACACAACGTGAATCTGTGGAAATCTTTGATAAGATACTATTATCTATGTTCTATTTTTTCATAAGTTTTATTGGAATTTTATATATACAGGGTTTAGGCAAATGTATGGATCCGTTCGAATATATTTAATACAAGTTACTTTGATTTTAATAAGACGTTTCACATTTAATTGATAATAATAATATATCTTTATGGAGCAAACAAGAGAATGGTGATTACAATTAATATACCTACTGGTTACACAAAAAGAGAAATTAATAATTAAAATTAAAAAAAAATGCAATCAAAATAAGGAAATTTGCCCAATCTCATGGCGATGGTCAGCTACATAATAAATATGTGCGCTGCTTTAGCCTAACCTTGCGTTACATGAAAAGAGTTTATGAACTTTAAGCCTACAACTAACTAACCTACCAGTCTGCATAAAACATGTGCAAATGCAAGCCAATTTAAGCAGTAGAGAAACTGATATGAATATAAACCAATGCTAATGACTAAGAAATATTAATGAACAATGTATTTAAGTTAAGTTGTGCAGCTAACGGTTAAGAGACGTTTTGTGCAGAAACATACATCAAACTTAGCCCTGCTCCGCGAACAGTGTAGATCGCTATTTAAAAAGCGAAAAAGTGAGATCGCGAAAAGTTTTAGATGTGACGGTAAAATTCATTATATTTTTTTTTTATGACCTTTCAAATAGATTCAACAGATTCAAATAAAAATTAAATGCAAATCATTATTCGGTGAGTATATTTATATTCGAATCAGATTTCTGGTTTAGCCGGAATGATGTTGACTTTTTTTATTTTAATTGAAACACTTTATATATTTTTACAAATTTCAATACAACCCTGCTTCAGGAATGCAGTATTAAAATTGAAGTAAACTCTATGTTTAACAATGACAAAACATATATAATTAAAACTAATAATGCAAATTTTATTAAGAACAAGACAAATGAACACAAAACAATATGTAAGCAAAATCAATTTCAATTAAGAAAGTTTTCGAAACGATCGCCATTCACTTCTTGGCAATATGCAAGTCTATGAATAATATTTGCCAAATTCTCCTCACGAATTTTTTGCGCGTCCTCAATTATTCTCTGCCATAACTCGTCCAGATTGTGCGTGAGGTCGTCTAGTATAAACCACAAGTTTTAAATGACCCCAAAGAAAAAATCTAGGGTATTTAATCTGGAGACAGTAGGAACCATTCAATAAATCCTCTACGACCAATCCACGTTTCGTTTAAAAAACTTCTAGCATTAAGGGTATAATGAGGGTATGTTCTATCTTGTTGGAACCAAACATTTACAGGTAATTCCCTATCTTCCTCAATATTAGGAACCACCTGGAAAAGATCTAAATATCTCTATCCAGTTGGTGTACCATGCCATGAATGGAAAAAGGACCAATAATACAATTCCTAAAAATACCAGCCCAAACGCTTAATTTTTACGGATGTTGTGTATGCGTTGATAGCATCCAATGAGGGTTATCTATCGACAATTATGGTGATTAACGGTTCCATTCAAAAGTAGCCTCGTTGGAACACAGCAAATTTTACCTAAAATATTGGTCATTATTGCAAATCTTTCTCACTCTTTCGCAAAATTCTATTCTACGGCCAGAATCCTCGTCCTTGCACTCTTGCACTAATTATGGTTTATATGGATGATATTTTTCGCACTTCAATATTCTGGCAACTTATATCATAGTTCAGTGCGAGGGATGTAGTAGAAGTTTTTGTGGAAATTCCTCTAATGTTATAGCAATATCTTGAGCAAAAACTTCATTAGTCGCGACTTTTGGTCGTCCGCTTTGCTGGAAATATCTAACAATTCCGATTAAATTAAACCTTCTCAAAGTTTTACCAACGATGATGCAAATTATATTAAATAAATCGCATACTTCTTCATGCATCCTAAGGCGGTCACCAAACCCAATCATCATTAGAAGTTCAATACGTTCTTTTTTAGTTATTAATATTTGGGCATTTACAAAAGGAATCAATTCTGACAGCTGAAGTCAAGTAATGAATTTTGATTCCATGGATAACTAAACATAAACATGAATTAAGAAAAAAACAATTAAATATCTTCGTCGTTATTAAACATAGGGCTGCTAAACCTTAACACCGTACTCCTGAAGCGAGTTTCTATGAAAATCCTTAAAAATATACAGGATGTTTCATTTAAAATAAAACAGTTAACATGATTTCCGGCTAAACCGAAAGTCTGATTCGGATATAAATATAACATCATGGAAAACCTGATTTGGATTTAATTAATTGTGAAAAGTCTTATTAAAATCAAAGTAGCCATATTAAAGATGTTTGAATGAATCCATATATTTACCTAACCTTGTATATTATCTTTAGTTTAACATTAATAACTAAAATGCTCAAAAGTTTTATTCACGGAAATAGGCGACTTTTCATTCATTCCGAATTAAATTATCATATGGAATTATTTAAAACTTATTTATGATTTTGGAAGGCTCGTTAAAGACTATTTACCTCGTCTGCTGCGTTCTTATAATTGTTGTATTAGAATATAAACAAAAAGTTTGAAAACGCCAAAGGACTAATTCTCAGGATTAATTAGGACACCATTGTTCACATATATATACGATCATAAACGAATGCTTATTTTATGCAAATTCATAAAATTCTTCTCACGATAAAGCTATAAGTCTTTTTGAAGCGTGAAAAACATATTATTCAAAAGACAAACAAATATTTTTTACATTAAATAAAATTAATAATAAATAATCATTTAAAAAATACATTCCCATTAATTTACATTTTAAAATAAAGATTCTGCACAATTGTAATACTTAATAATAAACATGTTTATACATATATTAGAGAGTTAGATCTTCACCTATGAAAGTATAGGAATTCTCTTTCAAAACGTCCTAATTAGACACTATCTGTGAAGACATACTATACCGACATGAGTGCATGAAGATAGTGTTGTTTTGATATGTCCACTAAAATGTCGTTAAAATACTTTCTAGGTCGTTCGTTCCGATGACTCAGATTCCAGTTGTTAATGACGACAATGACTGATTCATTAACTACATCTATGTCTGGTTGATATTACCTTTATGTAATAATAATTTGTCGCTAAGTTGTATTCCAATGATGGTGAATGAAATAGGTGACACATCAATGACCGATTGAGAACTGGAATATCAAATAAATTCCTGTAATTCAAACGTGAATCACAGAAAAAAATTACATAATGATAATTAGTTCAAAGCAGCGATGAGAAAAACTCTAATGATAGAATTCTGGAAATTATACTCTTATTTGCGTTATTTTCACTGATAATATATATACCTTCCCGTTCTTATTATTTTGTAGCGTTGTAAATAATCGATTTCGTCTTGATTTAATTGAAAATGAATTACTTTTTTCAGTTTTGTATTAATCGATAGTTTTAACTATATTAATTTTCTATAAGATCCCTCTTGGCAATTTAAATTTCCCACACTTATTTTTAGTAACTTCAACAGAAAGACATCAAAATAACTAGTAATCTAATACAAAACCGTTGGTAATTTCGTGTTTTAATGTTGAAGTTACTAAGAATAATTGTAGGAAATTTAAATTTTGCCAGGTGGGATTACATAATAATTACAAAATTTTAAATTTTAAATCGCAAATCATCTATATATGTCGGAATATGGAATAAAATGGATACTTAATAATTTTACACGGTAAATTTCTAAACTAGAAAGTAGATTACCTAACACAATACAATAGTTTACAGGATAAATAAAACACAACTAATTGGCTTGATGATGCAATCTCTTTAATAGTATCAGTTAAACATCTTTGTTGATTTTATTAAACCATATTGTGCTAAAGTTTATATATCCCGCATGGTAGGAAACACGTTAAATATGTATCACAGAAATTGTTGTGAAGATGGCGCTACCACTCATTTCACTGTCAATGTAATGCTTATTCGACATAAATTCTGGTTGAACCGTATTTATATTTATCTGGTGTGTACTCGTAATGAGTATTATGCAGGAGGTATAAAATATGTAATACCTGAAGCTATTACGCTTCTTATATCCTAAATTACACAATTTTCCCTGTAACCGCCACTTAACTTCAAGCTGCTTCAATTTCACAATTGCATTAACGATACCGTAACATATTGCGTCGGGTTTGTGTATAATCAAGTGACCGCACTCCAATTTTTTTCGCAAAAGGTACATATAAATGTTTATTGGTTTATTTATAGCATTTATCAGTTTAGATTTATTAATAAAAGAAATCCTTCTAATGTAGCCCAAATATTTGTACCACGGAGGTAAAAGATTGTGGTAATTCTAGAGTTTTTATGTTTTATAATTAGTTTTTAATATGTCATTTACGTTATACGTCAAAAGTTGTTTTATTTCTATATGTATTTGTGGCATATCACGTACTTTAAAAAATAAATATCTTAAAAACGTCTCACTATAAGATCATTTCTGCACACAGAGAAAAATCCGCATAATAATATTTACACTTCATTGTTGGACGAGCATTGTAATAAGAACTTTTATATTGTGCGAAATTTTTAAACAACGTCGCTGCAGTTTTGTATACCACAGTTATAAAAAAAAGCATTAAATTGTTAGAAAATATTGCAGCACAATCTTCTAGAAAATATTGTGAAATGCTTTACAATATTTTACAACTAGTAAATATAATAACTTGCATATGATGGAGTGAGAAAAAGTTATAAGTTCACTAGTTCACGGATCGAATTAATAAATAATTAATTAACTATAATTGCAATATTCTGATTTCCGCTAATGTTAAGAAGGACGTCGGTCTGCCAAGATCTTGGACATGCCTCAAAATTTATAAATTGCTGTCTCTGAAGCAAAAGAATCTAATGTTAAGACGTGCATCGGCCTGTCGACATGGCAGTAATAATTATATCCGCTAACGGCTAACATCTTCGACATCCCTCAAGATTTACGTATTATCGTTAACTAAATCCACAAATAAACCTTTAAATTAATAAAATCGCGTTTATTTTAGAGATATTGCGAAAATTAAGAAAATAATTGGTATAAAAAGCCGGAGACTCCATGTCAGACGGCTCCGACAAAAAAAAAGGAACAGGTCTAGGGACAGTTAGAATCGAAAACATTATAAAACTTGATATTGCAGTATTTAAGTTCTTGTGTTAACTTATTATCAGTGTGTCCTTTGCAAAGATATATGTGGTAGGTATTTTTGAAAACACGATCCTATATCATTTATATACAATATGTATATAGTAGTTACAGCAAGTGGTGCTAACATACTCCCTTGTTAACACCTGTTTTATTGTGGTATCAGGACTATATTCCTTTCCAATTGTTTCTCTAGGGTGCCTATTTCTTAAAAATAAAAAGTGAGTCTTCACACCTGTTTTACAGTTGTGTTTGCGATGGTGCAGACTGTAGAACGCTTTTACTTAAATCTATAAAAGCACTTTATTATAATACGATATGGGCGACATGCGTTTTCTTTTTAATTTAAAATTCAAATGATTGGTTTAATGTCAAATATAGTGGTGCCATATAAAAAAAGTATACTTTAAGTACTTATATAGTATATGATACCTTAGACTTGTTTTATGTTATCACGAACAAATAAGCAAACATTAAATTGATAGATTTTCTACCCATTTACCTACACGAAATCATTAAAGATATCTGATAATTCTGATAATCTTAGCAATAGTGCGCAAATATTTGCCAAATTGAATAGTTACGCACAGTATTTATTGTAGATACATCAGTAAGATTAGGTACACCGTTATCGTTCAAAATTAAATTTAAACAGGTAAATTAGTTGAGACTAATGAGGAAATTGGTAATATGATCCAATTAAACGAAAGACAACCGGCTGTCGTCTTAATTTAGAAGTTGTGTACAGGGGTCAGTCGATGTGTCATCTACTCGAAAGGTCAGCATTTCGTATATGTGAGGCAGATCGTATAGATAATTGGCAAAAAAAAACGGAAAGGGTAAATAAGACCTTTGCCCGAGCTTTATTGGATTAAATTCACTTGCTAAAGTAGTGCGTGTATGGTGATTTTTTTTTAATATCAGTAACGCACAGGTTGTGAAATGGGTAGTATTTTAGTCGTTGTTTCGAGTTACAGAGAGCGAAATTAGAGTTCATTTAATGAAGCAAACATTGCTGATTAGATAATTTGAAATCTCACGCTGATAAATTAAATAACCATCAGATAAAGATGCTTCTAACGTGTTTACTTGCTTTGTTTTTGTTCTAAATTGATGCTAGGTGTAGGCGTGTAGTAATATAATAGTTAGCGTAAAAATAGAATGAAATGCTTCTATATTTTACATAAAAAAATATCTTTAAATACTTCAATCTGTGATACCTAATACAAAACGCCACATTTACGAATTTATTTCGTAGTAATAATTCAATAAATAATTCTAAGTATGTACTTATGTATACAACATATTCACTAGAAGCAAATTGTTCACCCTTTCTATAGCATTGTATTTACAAGCAACTCAGACTGAATACAAAGCACTCTGTGCGCATATTTGTATGCACAACAATATCCTCTTTCCGGCGTTGATGTCACTAACATTTCCAATAGGTACAACCGTTAGTTGAAATGAACAAAATCACTTGGAAGGACACGTGATTTGTTAAATTTTCACAGGCAATGATTTGAAACAGATGTTGGTGAATAGTTCTATTTACTTATTTTTTCATTACAATGATAGGTAGTACTATAAAACGTATGTATGTACCATCTTTAACAAATTAAATGTGAATCTAAGCTCCACAAATCTTCGATTATTTATGCAACCAAACTACAAGCATTGCATACATAGCGATGCGTTATTCAGAATTGTTCGCCAATAATTTTTAATTCATATTTTAGTGTACTGTAGTTTCGGTTGTATAAACAATCGAGGATTTGTGGAGCCTAGATTCGCATTTAATTTGTTAAAGATGGTACATACATAAGTATGTAGGTAGTTGTGTGTTCCTTGTAGCTATTAGTTGAGCTTCGTAATCCAGTAAAACTAAGACATTAAGATGTGTTGGCAGAGTTTCAAAACTCATGGATAGATTTATCGATTATTATATTATATTATTATATATAGACGTAACTGTTAGAGATTAGAAAGCCCTGTAGGTACCATAAACTGCAAAAACACAAGAGATTCGTAAAGTTCAAGTTTTATATTATATTCTGACAACTGTCCCGTTCGTCGTAGAATAAAGAAATGATATTAGATCGTATAGAAATCAAAATAAAGTTTATTTAAAGTCTTTTTTATTGTTTTATATATTTTTTGAGATTAGAAACTCCCAAACCATTTCATTTTAAATCACATCAGCGTCTTGATAAGTGCTCGACCATCAAACATTATGATAATGTCTTGACTTTGATAGTTTTTGCCAAATGAACGCCATATTTAATTTGGCAAGGTATATCTACTATCTGGAAGATACATTCATAGATAAAAAGGATTCTTTAAATCAAAGATATATTTCTTTGCCACAACGGGAAGGAACCGTTCCTTTCAACTAATATATTTCTTTTGCTTAATACGTATTTCCTTGATTGAAATAATCCTATGTTTAGTTGAAGGAAATATGTATTTACTGAAAAAAATTTTTGTTTTTTTTAAATAGAGGTAATAGTAATTTGTATCAGTAGGCCAGAAACCACAGTTTTGCGAGTATGAGCATAAATACGAATGCTCGCAAAAGAGTTTCCGGCTGTATGATACACACTATCTTTTGAACCGACAAATCGTAAGTTTGTATTCTTCTTCTTATTCTTTTTAATAATAAAAAAAAATGTTTTTATTCCTCGCTGGAAAGCTTCGGGACTTTTCTTAAACCAGATACATATTGTATTATTCGTCCACGAACATACATATCATTACATAATCAAGTTATATAAATCAAATCTCAATATTAGCGTACTTTTTATTGTTACGAATCTCACTCCAGCAGAGAAATTCCGATTTCTTGGTTTGTTGCGAGACCACATCATTTCATTAATCGATATGCTAAATGAATGTTGATAAATCTTCATTTCAAAGGAATGGAGCTTTGGTAAATTCTACTAATGCCGTCAACAATTTTTTAAATAGCACCTTCGAAAATAGATTGGCACGTTTGATGCCATACCATGGCCACGAAAAAAGCCAAAGTTTACAATAACGTGCAAATACATAACTTGGATAAACTGAGACACCGTATACATACGCAAGTGATGGAATCCTGTCACAATTTATTAGAAATGATTACAAAAGCGTTCTTTTTAAGACCAAACAAGACTAGAAATAACGTAGTCATTTTGCAACTCTGCTGTGAAATAAAACTACTTATGCTTAAGCTAATAAATATATAAATAAAGCTAATTATCAACAACATACTCAGCATCAGCCAAAAATCTTTTAATGTTAACATGTTCTTTACTTCCCATCTTAGTGCGGAATCTAGCAATTTCTTGTGACAGCTTCCAATCAGATGTAGTTAGCAAGCGATCGACATTCTTGATATTATGTAGTATATGCCAGGGAAGTAAGCCACGTCTTCTGCAGTTACTCAAAAGGTATTTCCTGTTTAACTGGTTGGCCAACTTAATGGATAAAGATGACCATTGTTTCATTTCTTTCATAGTTAGAGAACCATAGGTGTTAGCAATGGCTTTCGAAATATTTGGTTCCAGATCCATATATTCCTTAGGGCGCTATTTATATACCATTTGATAAAATTTCTATTCAGTTTCAAGATATTATCTTGAACCCACTCCTTTTGCAACTAAGGCCTCTTTCAGACGAGGCGATTAGTTGATTCCAGAAGTTGAACGGACGGTTGTCAAGGAGCATATTGGTATAAACCCGTTTAAATGCGAAGTCGAAGCGGACAAGTTGACTCCGGGTGAAAGGGGTAAGGTGGTTCCCAATCATTTGCTACATTAGTATGCTCCTTAACAACACTTTTTTACGAAACTGATTTTTTTGTTGACAAGTCGTTCCAGGGCAAAAGCTTATACATAACTGCACTTACCGCATTTGCAAGGGAAAAAAACAGTTAAATTGGTGGCGGTTATTTTGAACAACTGTTCTGATTTTTTGTTTGCTTTATGATTTGTGAAGATTTCCATCGAGATAAAGTCACTTCACACCACTTTTAATATATATTTTTCTTTCATTTCCATTTGTTACATCTCATTAAGTAAACGTTTTTGACAAATGTTTATCGGGGTTTTCGATAGAAACTACTGTTTCCTTTTATCAAAACGTTTTTTACTTTACTCTGTATATATTTTAAAGACGAAGCCATAAAATATAACAAAAGCCTGACTTATTTTTCAACCCATTTTCAAGCCATATAACAGTAAAGTATTATATCCTTATTATCCTTCCTGCGTTTCATTGATTTTGGTTGCTTTTGTTCTTTTTTAGTATCTCCTTTGTTTTTCAATCTTCCATATTTAATAGATTTTGTTAGTTTTCGATTCTAATTTATGACGCTTATTCACAGAGTTTTTGAATAAGATTTTCTGTTGCGTTTTTGATGAAATAATTCATTCATCCTTAAAAATTCAAAGTTTGCGTTCTAAATTTTATTTAGATTTCTCCAAGATATCTTAAACAGAATTCCTCGTCACTGATTTCATTAAATATCCATAACGCAGAACTTTCTTTGTTAGATTTTGTATATTATACGTTCCGAAATCATTTTCCTATCGAACAAGGACAGAAAAGAAGCCCAGTATTAGATAGAACGGCGTATCTCTCTCCAGCTAACACTCCTCTATATGAACGTTAGTTCTGAATCCGGTTTGACGACTACTCTTCTCCGTAAACTACTTAGCGGAAAAAACGACGAAATTGTAGTGAAGGTGAGCTCCGGTAAGGAAGCACGCGTTCTCTTGAAGAAAAAAAAAATATTGCATAATGCCATTGACCTGGTGAATGGTTTATCTGTGACTAATAAACTGAGGATCTTAGTACGGATTGTATATACGCAGGATGATGCGAGTTTATTGGAGCATGTTGCATTGGTTAATGCGCCTATTGGCTTAAGGAGCATTTACAGTTGGTTTCGCGGTTCTTAAATTTGCATTATTCCCGTTAGCACTTTTTTGCCAAAAGGAAAAGCTGCGGGCAAATATTTACTACTAGAGAGCGTTAGAAATATATAATTTGTCAAATTAGGAACAAAAAAAACAACTTTTGCTTTTTAAATATAGATTTAATTTGATCTATAAATAAGTACGTCAGTTATTTCCCGTAAAAGAAGCCAACAGCAAAAAAAAAACATTAAACTTGACTTTCGCCTTGTATAAAATTAGCCTTTAAGTGATAATTGCGTACGCCACTAAAACTTCCTCGCTCCTTTAAAAGGTAACACGCCGACCTATTCATTAGAATAGGTCAAACAGCAAAAGTTAACTCGAAGAATATCGTGAGGTTGACTGCGCTTCTTGTTATAATAAGTTGTAATGTAGGTCTGCATTCATTCGAGCCGTATAATTATTTCTCATGGTTAATTTGCAAGCTCGTTAATAATATATCAGGAATATGTACAAGATTGATTGTTTGCATATATATAATATATAATTGTTGTTGCATTAATGTAGTTATAGAATTTCTTCGTTTCTCCATGCCTGTTTCGTTCCTTTCGATTATGTATAGAGTATGGCAATTGATTTAGTTATGTTGAAGGCGTTGAAGTTCAAACTGTGGGCGTTAGGTAACGGTTCCTAAATATTATGTATTTATGTAATGTGTGTGCTGTAAGTTCCAGGTGTATTGCGGCAGATGGCGAAAACGTATTGCTGTGTACTGATTGAATTAATTGTAAATTGCAAAACTGATTTTAAAAGGAAAAAGAAGAATAAAATTAGCTAGCTCAACCGAAAAGATTTTTTTAAATTGAACAAAAGAACTATGAAACTCAGAGTTACCCTCGCGAATTAAAACTAGTATCTAACCACGAAAAGTAAATTGTGAGCGAACGAAATCAAAAAATAAAGGTTGTAAAGGTTTTAAAATAAAATAAAAGAACAGAATTTTCAACCCAATGACACTAATTAACAATCAAATTTATTTCTCAAAATGGGTTAAATTACAAATAGTGCAGAAAAAAACCTTGAACTGAAGGTTCTGGAATAAAATAAAAACTGCACTTGACTCTAAATTAAAATAGGACAATGCTATTTCCTATGCAAAGTAAAAGTTTTGTTTGTTCAGAAAGATTATCCAAAATACACAACCTTTGAATTACTATCCACGTGGTTTCACAAATTAAAATAAGCTAAGCGTGGACAATTACTAGAAATTTACAAAAAAAAACTAAATGCAAGAACAATGCTTCTACTCACCCAAATGAGGTGATTGTTAAATAAAAAAAAAACAGCAACAATTGAATAACGGAAAATTAACTCTTTAAAAAGGAATGAGAAAAAAAACTAAAATATATATCTTCCTAAACAAAAAATAATAATTGGTCTTATATCTACAAAGAGCACTGTTCAATATATTAACAATTATCACGATCAGAATTCCTTGATTGACTAAATTAAATACAGAAACAAAAATTAAATATACTAAATTAAAATGGATAACAAAATGGCTACAAAGATTTACAAAAATACGTCTACTCACATCAATAGTCGAACAAGGAACTCCTTAACAAAACTCTACAATTGTTTTTCATACAAAAATCCCTCTCTGAAAATCATACAACGCAGACGTACAACAATTCAACGATAATATTGAATAGAATCCGCATTAAAACAACACTAGACAATTTAATGAATGGAATAATTAAAAAAACTTAACAATAAATTAATTAAGTCATACAATTAACTCTTAAACCAAAATTTATACAAAACAAAAATATAATTGTGAAAATTCTCGGTACATTGAATTAATAGCTGCTTAAGCAAAGAAAACAACCATAACAAGCAAACTACGCAACTTAAACACTCTGTGAAAAGGGTTGTCTAACCACAGCAGTATGAATAAAATAAACGAGAAGATTTGAAACCTAGGTGTAATACTAATAAACAAAAAAAAACAATGTTTTATATACTGAATGCTGAAATTGTAAAAAAAAAATAGAATAAAGATTAAACACAATGAAATTCAGAAAGGATGAACTTCTATCAAAACAAACTACCAAAAAAGATTTACAGAATAACAAACAAGAACGTAAGGTAGCATAAAATTCGTAACAAATGATTTGAAAGATATTATGACTACCGCATTTGCTTAACCCTGTGGAGCTCGCTGGCGCCTCACAGCATTTAGCATGCGATCTCCTACACTGTCATCGAGATGCGAGCCCTCCAGGGTTAATTAATATTTAAAACTCCTACATTGTCTTTGATGAATGATCAAATATTGTAATGCATCCCCGTAAACATTTTCGTTTCATTGTTTCAGAACAAACTTTTTACGTATCTGAGGCTATCTATAGCTGAAACTGCTAATGTTCGTCCTATTTTATGTTTCGTTTGAAACATTGCGAACGACACGTTTCTGTTGAGATGTCTCTGATGTAAGACCTTCGAGATATATAATATAAGAATGTGTCTGTTGCAATTAACAATAAGTACCGTTTGCACCAACACGTTAATCTTGAATTAATTTTAACTGACGCGATATGTGTTAATTGAAATGAATCCAAGATTAACGTGTGTATAAACAAGTACTTATAAGAAGGGTAGTCAACATTCTACAGGCAACTACCGTCCAATTTTTATTTGCAAGTGATTTTGAAAAATGTTTTTATTCTAATTTGTTCTTCAATACATCTACTTACAAACATAAATCAACATGGTTTCGTGTGTAAACGCGCGATTGTTTACAACTTACTTGAAGTCTTAGTCAATTTATTTCTAACAATATTTTTAATACTAAACGAACCGATGTTATTTTCAAACTTTACTAAAGCCTTTGATTGTGTTGACCACAACCTAATTTTAGTTATGATGAGTGCCGTAGGTTTTCTACTAAACTTGTTACGCTGTTTCTCATATTAAACATTAAACATCTTTTTGCTGACGATCTTAACATATTCATTACTGTTCAATGGTTCATCGATTGCATTAACCTTAGAACAAGATTGATATTATATGTAAATGGCGCATTACTAACAAGTTATCAATGAAAGTGACAAATTGACATGTAAATAATCTTTATACGAAATAACCAATTTTCTTTGTTATATATCATGTTTAATTTTGTATGGTGTTCACAACGTTTTTAAAGTACTCGATGTGAATAGTTACTTATGAAGCAATGTGTGAAGTGAGCTTTTGGGTTCAAACGTTAATTGGCGTGAGGGCGCAAGAAGCATTCTGTGCACAGTTTTATACAATATTTTATCTGTGATTTATCCGCGATTTCCCTTAATTGCTATCCAATTTACTAACTAATTCACTAGGTTTAATACATTCAATAATATTAAATTTTAAAACTATCATGTAACTGTCATAACACTTTTTGTTGTTGTGTATTATTGGCAAAAAATGCATTTGTTACTTCATGCACACTTTCAAACTTTTACGCACTGCTGTCAATAATGACGTTGTTTTGAAAATGTATGCATAATGACGAATCTACAAACAAAAGCAGATTTCAATACTTAAAAAAAAAAACATTAACAATAACAGTTCACATTTAATTTTATTATATTCTCCAAACCATCTAATTAAAATTGAGATTTGCATTCACAGGAAGCAATACAATATCTTTAATAACTGTCCAAATTTGATTGCTTAATATAAGAATGTTAAATAATATCTAATATTCGAAGGTGCTAGTTAATTGTAGTTTCAATACGTTAATTTTTTTTTTAAATTTAAAATTTGTGAAAGTATTCTTTTAAATATGATTTGTTCCATTATTTTATAACTTCGGATATGACGTTTATACCTGAAGATGACATGTTGGCCGCAACATGTTGTGTAAAAAATAGTTTAAATATATTCATCAAGATTGGAACACGAACTTTAATATTATTTAACCATTCAATATATATTCCTCAGCAATGCATTATAATTTTTCTTCAGAAATTGATTTGTCATTTTCGAGAACAAAAATCTTCTTGAATTTTGTGCTACTGATTTATAACTAAAATATCAATACTTCCCTACATAAAATAGGTGTTTTAAAGGTTGAATTGCTTTGCGATGGATAGTTTTCTCAGAAGTATTGTCAAATACGAATCAAGTAATTAAATACTCCGCACAACTCCCCTGTATAGCGTTTAAACATTTCAATAACAAATGTCTTTGCATTGCGTCATTGCACAACAATCGTAAATACTTCTTTTATCCTTGCTGAGTGTGTGAATAAGCGACATATAACCGGTTTGCGACGTTACTTACTTGCGTTTACTTTGCCAATAAATTACTGGTGAAAACGATGCCCTAAGGAAGTTAATCTCAACAGATTATCTCGTTTTCTAACGCTGCGATGCTTCTTTAGTATCGCCTGTCTTCTCAGTTATGTACCATTAAAACGATTAAGTCATGATACTCCGGCCTATAATACATTACTGTATTCATTAAATTTCAGTTTCTTAACAATTCGCAATAGTAGGAAATTGCATAAAGATTATTATTGGCGAAGTGATATCTAAGCAATTATACCGTAACTTTACGGGACCTTAATATAAAAGTTTTATGGTTTTGTTTGTGGCTTGAAGCTGCGTCAACTGGCGTGCAAATTAGATGGTCATTAAACTGTTTATTCTTCTTTTATTCTTCAGGGTACCGAAGAGGAGACTATCACCTTGACGAGCTCCCAGGACGCATCGGCGAGGAACATTCTGCTACCTGATATTCGCTTGGTTGACGGACCGAGTATTTTGGCCGGTCGTGTGCAATTAAAACATAACGGAGCATGGAGGAGTGTGTGCACGAATTCGAAAAAGTAATTACCGCTTGTATTATACACTTTTTGTTAGTCAAAATCATAAACTTGGGAAGATTTATTAAGGAAATAAGTGAAATCTAAAGATTAAGAATTAAAGCTTTTATATTTTTCAATATCCTATGATTCATTTGCACCTCGTATCTTTCTTCTTCTACTTGAAACTGAACTCTATGTTCTAATTGGCAGTACAACAAGAATTCTAGCATAAATGAATCCAACATCAGTGAATAAATGAAAGTGGACTGCTAGCTAATTGAAGCCCAACCAATATTGTTCTACATTAGCTGGTATTTCTTCTTTATGAGCGCTTGAAGTGGGCATGTTTTTGGTCAATTTTTGTTGATATCTAGAAAACTGTACAAGATATCGACCTGAAATAAAATTTGTATGTATATTTCAGTGCTATTTATTTAGTTACTTTTACTTACGATAGTCATTTTCTAATCGTTAAACCTGTGCACATAAGCTTATTTGTCCAATTTTACAAACAACAAAGAGGAAGAAAACGAAAGTAGAAGAATGCCAGAAAGTAAAACAAAAATTCTGATTGATTTAGACGCTAACTCCGACGATGAGAGTAAATAATTTGACACTATATTTATTTCAAAAAATGAAAAAAGTTATACTGAGAAAACACAAAGGAAGTGCAATGTAACAAATTTAATTATTTCAGTTTTTCATTGACTTACACAAAGCAAAAATGTTGAAAAATTGGTCTAAAAACATCCCAACCCCAGAGGCTCTTCAAAAAGAAATATGAGCTAATATAACAACACACTTTTTTAGGTTTCTGATTAGCTGATAGTGATACTTTCGCTGGATTGATTGGGATTGGATGCAATGACCAAAAATTTGTTACAGATTGTATATAACATGTTTTTCTTATCATTTCATTTTTCATATCCATTTTCAGTTAATGTAATTCCTAAATATTTGTATACCGTCAATGTCTTCATCTTATTTAATGTACTAAAATTGTTTTTCCATAATTGGGAACCCATTCTATTATGTCGGGTTTTCAGAACTAAGTAAACTTATACTTTGAAGCCCATGACTTAAATTGAATTCTGCTTTGTGGTCACTTTTTTGTCCTATATCCCCTGCATCTAGCCGTTTCTTCTTCGGTTTAACCCCTTTTCTTTTTCCTTTCATTCTTTTACTATCTCTTCGTAATGTCGTGTGTTCTGGCATCCTTCTCATATGTCCTAACCATCTTGTTGCTCTCCAAGTGCCTACTTCTATCTCCTGTTATTTGGCTTCGCGATATTCTTCGTCTTTCTTCCACTTTTTTTGTTGGTATCTCTTCATGCGCAAACAGTTCATTCCATGTCTCTACCTTCACCTCTCTTGGTATCTCTTTTTGTTTATTCTTATTTTCTCTTGTCCAATAATTTCGGTTAATGTCACTGCTTTCCGTCGTCCGGTCTTTTTGTCTAATTTGTGTAAGTTCTTTTCCTTTTCCATTGTCCGGTTTTCTACCAATGCCGTCGTATTATTTGCCTGCTTTGTTGTTTTTACTAGTTGTTCTCTATTACTCCCATTGCCTCCTTATCCTATTTGTAGATTTCTCCGCTAATTACTATTTTCTTGTATCTTACTTTTACTTCGCTTTCCTTACTTCATTCTTCCCTAGCGATACTTCTTAATTCATTTTGGATTACTCTTTCCTCTACTGTCAAATCGTTGTCGATGTATTTCTTTGTCCCTTTCAATCTACTTTTTGCTTTCATTATTTCCCGTTTGGCTTTGAAAGTTTCCAATTCCGCTTTTAGTATTTGGAATCCGTGATCTTTCTTTATGATATTAGCTTTCTTAAATTTGATGTTCACCTGTAGCTCGTCTCGTAAGAACTGTTCTATCCCTTCTTTTTCCAACTTCTCATGTACATCCACCCCCCTAATTAAAATATTGTTCCTTCTTTTATGTTTCTCATAGTTTTCCTGTTTATCTTCTAATTTCTCGATTCTTTTTTTTAATTATTTTCTTTCTATTTCACACTCTGCTTCCTTCCTGTTCCATTTAAGTTGGCTCGCCTTTATTTGTTCCTTTAGCTCTTCTATTTCGTTCTTTAATTCCGCACTACTTCTAGTCAAGTCTTCAATTATTTGGTTCATCATTTCCTTCAATTCTAGTAACAAGTAAACTACTGTAAAATATTCCGACTGAACATATCTTAATCTAATACCATCGGGGTTATTTATTGTAAAAAATCTTTATTGTGCTAAAATTTTCTGATTTTATGATTGCCAGTTAAGCTATTCTATATTTCATTAGCCATAACTCTGAGTGTGATCTTTTTAATTTTACAAATACTAACTGGCTGCCACGGTCTTATAATTTTTCAACAATTTCTTTAATGTAAAATAAATTCTGTATGCACAATCATCGTCTCATTCCATTTCTGAAGTTGATTCCTGATTTTGACGACAACTTTAGCTAGGTATGTAGACTCTACTCTTTTGTTCTCAATGGGAATTTTATCCTAATAGCTTCATGATCCTCTTTAACCTTCCATATAAGATTCAAATTTTCATGGTAAAATTATTTCAAATAAAATTATTTAGTAGTTATTATATACTAACAACTTCAAAATAAATTATCTCTTAAATATCGACATGGCCAATTGGCCTCGGTTCCTTTTTTTGTGGCCTGATAAACAGGTCAATATCATTATCCTTTGGACGTCAATGTCTTCTAAAGTGACTAGTCAGTTTCAAATCAGTTTAAAATTAAAGTAATGGCTGTTAAAAAATATAGCACCGGGTTTACCTAATCTTCTTAGATCTTAATTAGAGCTATCACTTATTAAATCAGTTTCTTTACGTAGTTATCTGTTCTGGGTTTGTTGAATCCTAGTAGTAGAAAGTCTTTGTTTGCTAGCCATCACATTGACAAAACACATGAATTGGGATATACTCTTCGTTTTGGCAAAATCTGCAAATGGCATTCGCTAGTACACCTGTGTGGTGCATATGCCTAGTTAATCTACCCTGATCTACTATTATTTATGGCTTTACCTACCAGTGTTTTAGGTCACGAAAATCATACTTCTCTGACGGCAATCTCAGTCTGAACCATTGACACGTCTTTTCCAAAGCTCTCCGATACACTGATTTTGGATTTTCTCCAAACATTCTGACTTGCGTTCCATCAGCTCTAAAAAAATTGCCATTTTTTTTCAAAAACTCCAATTTAAGTCATTTACATCAATTGAAAGCTTGCAAAATTGATTTTTTTCTATTGAATCTGCAATTGCATTCAAAACTAATTGATTTCTTTTTTCTAACTTTAGCTGGACCCTGGCCGATATGGAAACAGCTTGTCGCCAGTTAGGCTTCCAAGGAGGTACATTCTTCAACTGGTTCAACAGACAAATGCCGTTGAAACCTCGCCTCCTTTACGAAGAACCGAATTGTTTGGGTACAGAGTCTACGCTATTCGAGTGCAATTGGCACTCGAGACAGATGGGTGCCGGCGTCTGCGATTACCATCCAGATTTAGCCATTCAATGTCTTCCACGGCACGATTCCGCGTTACCTTTTTGGCGAGGTGTGCGATTTGAGAACGCTAAATACACCAAAACCCTCACGCTTCTGAATACTCTCTACGTTCCAAAATCTAGCTCCAAATTGCAGCACGTCACAATCAAATACGCTGGAAATGGCAGAGATCAGAACACTACCGATGCCCTGCACGTCAGTGGGATACCCCCGATCATAGATTACGTTCAGATCTTATAGTCTGCTTATAACGGCATCAATATAACACTGCCCGATGGTGCTTTCGAAATAAACAACTGCAAAGTCACGGGGAATAGGGGTTATGGTATTTTTATGAATTCAACTTTCGGATTGGCGCGAATAGATAAGTGTACAGTGACTGAGAACGGTGGAGATGGTGTAAGATACGTTCACACTGAAGCAAGACCGGATGAGACGTATGATAAATCTGATATATACGATTTCTGCACTTTGGCCACGACCGCTGGTCAAACTTTCCCCATCCAAGTGTATGCTGAGCAAGAACTCTTCGCCAATAGAGAGACTTATTGCACTAAAATCTTTAAAACTCGATACGACCACGTGATAACTTTATATTTCTTACGTGCAGAGACTGATAGGAACGCAAGTGCTTCAATTGAAGTCTACGATGGATCTAGCACTAATAATAGATACATAACCAGTTTTGAAATCTACTAACAATACCAGACCTCAAGCAGTTACCACTGTAAGCAATCAAATTTATATCGTATTTAAAGCTCAACCTCGCACTAGGACGTTCATCTACATGAGGCTGCTATCAGGATTGAGCAAAACTTACGACTTAAATGTCAGTCGATCTGATATATCGGAAAATAACGGCAGGGGTGTTGTTGTGGATAATCTAAAATCCCACGTTCACATACACGATTCCTCCATATCGAAAAATAATCACGCGGCTGGTTTTCAAGTGACAAGTGGAGTTGGTAATGTTAATGTCACTAGGAGCAGGATTTCCTTTAACGAAGGCGACGGAATAAACATAACCTACACGGGTGGATGTAGAAACATATCGAGATCTTGGGATCACCTCCAATGAGGGCTACGGTGTTGCGGTTTGGCTGAACGAAACCAAGGAAACCGAATACATTTATGTCAATCAATCCAGCGTGGTTGAGTATTCAAATATCATCAAGAATTTAGACATCGGCGTGCTCCATGGAAACTTCTGCGGCGATGCTTACATTAATATTACCGGAAATACCTTCGAAAATAGCCTACACGATGCCTTAGAGATCCTATCTTGTTGGACGAGATCAAATTATAGCCTTAAAATGCAAATTGGTCACAATAATTTCATATCCAATGAGCGGATAAGTGTCAAAATCAAGCCGGCTCTAAACATTGATGGGCGTATAGAATTTAATTCGTTTAGAAAAGGAACACACGGAGCTCTTCTAATCAAAAATAAGCCTCTAGAAGAATTCAATGTTTTACCGCTAAAAATAATTGTGCAGCAGAATTATTTCCTCCAAAACACTGGAATTTTTGTAGCTAATATGGCGTTATCTCCATACTCTGAAGTGCAGTACCTGCTATTCACGAGAAATTTCGTTAAGGATAACGTAATAACTGAGCCTTTTCTTCCTGAAGATGGCTCAGCTACCACTCTTAATCCCAGAGGGCGCGTTGCTGCTCCTGTAGCAATCGGGCTCTAATAACGTGCACGTCTTCAGAAATATAATCGATAATCCTTCGTCCAAATATGAAATTGGTAGTCAGCTGGAAGATCAAAGCAAGGTGATCAACTGCACCTACAATTGGTTGGGGTCCAGCATGGAAGAAACGATATTTAACAGGATTTTTCATCGATACGACCGTTATAACTTGGCTAAAATAATCTATGTCCCCTACTTATTGCACAACTCCAATCCAATGACCACTAGAATTAATACAATCCAACTATACGTTCCATTATTCAATACTAAAGATACGAGTACTGTCGGAGGGGAAATTGAAGGTGAAGAAACGTTGATACGTGGTGAATATGTTGTAGAAAAAGACATCAATATAAGGCCAGGTGGGAAGTTAACTCTAGAGCCAGGTGTCACACTGCGTTTTCCACCTTCTATTGGCATCATGGTTGGAGGAAAGTTAGAAGCACGTGGAAACGAACCTGACAGCATAAAATTCACGCTAAAAGAAGAAATTACGTTCAACAATTTAACCCTAGGCGAAGGTGATCTCGTTGAATCCGATACTGAGGTCGTGGAGATAGAATCGAAGATTCCAGTAAGATTACTTGGAGGAAAAACAGATACAGAAGGCAGGTTGCAAGTCAAAATCAATAACGAATGGGGTACAGTTTGCAATTACGGATGGAATATCAAGGATGCCGCTTTGGTTTGCCATCAACTAGGTCTGGCTTTAAATCCCTACGATTGGTATTTGGAAAGAAATGAAATTCCAGCTGCTGGCACATCGGAACGGGTGATTCTTTCGAACGTACAATGTGAAGACCACGACATAGATATCACGAAGTGCCGTGCTGAGAGAAGAGACGATTTTGAAAATTCCTGCCCTCACGAAAACGATGTCGGTGTTAGATGCTACAAAACTTCTTGGGCAGGTGTTAGATTTGGAGTTCTGGCTGAGAGATCTAACCTCCAATATCTTACAATTGAAAAATCCGGCTTATTAGACTATGCTGTAAACGCATTTAAACCAGCTTTGCAAATGGATTTCGCCAGGCATAATTTTGAAGACATCAGAATAAGCGACAACTTTCACGATGGTCTAGGCATCATGTATTCCGATATTTACACTGAAGACATAGTAAACGAGGTGAAAAATTCGGATTTATCAACAACAAGGGCGCTGGTATTAGTTTTAAGCAATTAGGATTGAAAGTATATGGTGGAATCATTGAAAATAACTACATCGGCATCGAACATAATCCAGCGTTGACGGGTTTGCAACAAAGAGAATTAGCTGGTTGGTTTGCCAGCAATGAACCGGAAATTAGCTATAGACCGTTTTGGATACCTCAGCAAAATGATGTTAATGAATTGTACATAAATCAGGGCGAAACCAAATATATGGTTACCTCTGCTGTGAGTGGTGACAGTATAACACGTTCCTATAGAATTAGATGCATTCCAGGCTTTGTACTCGGTATCCAGTTGTTGAATCCTATAGAAAACCGAAGCTCAGAAGTAATTGTCATATACGACTCTCAAACTTATAATAATAGATCTGATGTTTGGTATCTAAAACGTGATTTAACAGTGTTTCCGACGACTTCAAGCAGTCATGGTATCATATTGGACTATACCAGCGGTAGCTACTCGCTAGGTGGTACTGTCTTGGTTCTAAGTGCAATTAGGGCTCCTATACAAGATGTTTATAACAGAATAGTGAAAGGGCCAGTACCTACCGCCACAATAGATGGAGTTAAAATAAGAAATAACATCTATGGCGTACACGTATCTTACTACAACAGATACTTAAATGAATTAGGCGATCATTTCTTACGTAATTCCAATGAAACCTTGAAAATAATCAATTCGGATATATCCCACAATTTGCGCGAAGCCATGTTCGTCCATTCCCCTCACTGGGACCTGCACAAAAGTAACTATCTCCGAAACCGTCTTCATGATCAATAAAACTTTAATTACTGATAATGGAGGTGGCATATATCATTTCTCCAGAGATATGCGGGCTTCAAATAATCTATTCCATTACATCCTGCAGGACGATACCATCGAGAGAAACGCAGCTGATGGTTTCCACATAAATCTACCTTATGTCTGGCAATATAACGAGAATTTTACCCATTCCGTTTACATGAACAACAATACTTGGAGGAACAATAAGAATTTCGAGATTATAGTGGATGGACATTTCGCCATCGTGAACATAACCAGGAATATATTTTCGGATAATTACTGCAATCAAGGGCTACTATCCATGCGTGGAATGGAGAAGAAAATGTTGATCAATTACAATAAGTTCGAAAGTAATCATGGAAGATACATTGTGGACTTCAGTTCTGACAGCCAATCGGAAATCATCGGGGAAATACCTGCCAGGTTTATTTTTAACGAGCTATATCGAAATCGTTTCCTATCCACCATGAGAGGGTTCGGCGTCTTTCAAGTACAACACAATCCCACCGCGGCGATCAATTTCAAAGGCATACAGAAAGTGAACATTAACAGGAATTTGTTCGCAGAAAATAATTTGGAATATCAACTAGTCGCTGGTATCAAAACAGCCAGGATCAATAACTTCTTAGACGTCACAGAAAATTGGTGGGGGACAAGCATAGAAGACGAAATCAGAAGGACCATATTTGATTTTGACGATTGGAACAATCACGCCATAGCTCAGTTTATGCCATATTTGCTCGAAAATAATTTTGAAGCTAGCCATTCCATGTCGACGGAAACAAGAAGGGAGGTCGATTTAGAACATTTGGGTGGAAGAATCACTAAAGACCTGGTAATCCCGCAAAGGGAAGCTCCGTATATAATCAATCAAGATATAACGGTGATGCCTCGCACTACATTGACAATATCACCTGGTGTAACTATGGAATTTGCGCCAAACGTTGGAATATTGGTGCTGGGTAGTTTGAAGGCTCAAGGTTTAAAAGGGTCTGAAATTGTAATGAGGCCTATACAGCAAGTGAGCAGCAATTTGCAAACTAAATATGTCGAGAAGCGAGATACACGTAGTAAGAGGGAATTAGAAGATTTCACCGTTCAAGATAGCATCAGACTATGCAAAGGGAGAAACTGCGAGGATAAGGAAAAGAATCACGAAGGATTCCTTGAGTATTACAACAAAACACTTTACAGTGGATTCCAATGTGCGATCCCAGATTTACAGACAGAAATGCCCAAGTAGTTTGCAGAGAGATTGGGTTTGACCACTTAAGCGCCTTCTTCGACTACGATATAAGGATTGAATACCACAGCAACTCCTTAACAAGAATTT
Organism: Protaetia brevitarsis; assembly: GCA_004143645.1. NCBI lineage: Eukaryota > Metazoa > Arthropoda > Insecta > Coleoptera > Scarabaeidae > Protaetia > Protaetia brevitarsis. Next base: position 1,296,544 of record RXPK01000200.1, read on the forward strand.
GGTCGTGGCCTGAACCGCTGCAATGTAAGGGTACTGAAAGTCGCACGAAGACTGTCCAATACGACTCAATGGGCAACAATTTGGTCACAGACACGAATGCAAGTGGAATTCCAAGTTTGTCTTCATCAATTGCGGACAACCCAACTTAAAACCTGGTCTTCAATATTGGGGCGGTTTAAGATTTACAGATTCTGAGTTTGAACAACGCCTTTACGAACATAGAATCCATGATGTTAACACACACGACACCATACAGAGGGAAGAATCGATTCTAGAATTGGTGAATATTATAGGCGCCGGTATTTTGCATAATGAAAAGTCCCCAGCAGTTCAGAGTGTCATAAAGAGTCCAAAGATCAATTATATATCCGTAAGCCAATCAGCTTCACACGGGATAAACTTGATTTCGCCTGCTGATACCATGAATTTGATATCCAATTCCGTAACTGATTCTCTCGGCGTTGGAATCAATATCCTATCAATACCTGGTGAAGGTAGAGAATCTGATGAGTCTAGCTTCACACCAGTTGCCGATTTGAATATACCGTATAATATCTTCAGCTTATTGGACATCTGTGATACAACAAAAGAAGTGAGAATCGAAGAACGAGTGATAATTTACTACAAATACGACAATCATCCAGTCAATTGCGTCAAAATTATAAAAAGTAATTACAACATTAAACCTTTAGGGTTCCGCCTCCTCAATTCAATCTATTTAATTCGACCAATAAATACGGTATACCAGATTTTATACAATTATACGATGGCGATATATACACATAAACCTCTAAGTAGTCAAAACTTTCACCATGGAATCTGGAGAGAAAAGAAATTGGTGAGGACCAGACTACCAAGTTTGAGCATCAAACTGTTCGCTAACGGAGCTTCTTCCAACTATGGGTTTATAGCTGAAGTTGTAACTTTGCCTATTTCTGCCATTGGTTTCAGTAAGTAATCATTTTCTTTGATTTTAAAAATAAGGAAAGTGCTATGTTTGTCCTCTTGTAGATCGCGACGTTCAACACAATATCACCAATACGATTATTGAGAAGAATAGGGAAGGAGGATTACTGTACTTTTCTGCTGGAGAAGTTAATCCTATTGTCACTATCGAAAGGAATCAATTCAAAGATAACTGTCAGAAATTGTATGGTAATTTTACCACTTGTAAGTCAGCCATCGATTTGGATATCCAGAACACTAGGACAGTATATTTCAGGGTAGGTATCAAGTAACTCTCAAATGAAGGCTATTCTTTTAAAGTTTTTGGGAGTGCAATTCTACTAATCTTAAGAGCTAATTGCAGCGGGAAAAAATCACTGGATTTTTCACTGCAGTTAGTTCTTAATTAGTTGTAAACCATTTTTGTGTAGTATACAAGTTTTGAGAAATAGAATCTGTTATAAGGGGTCTGATTATAGTATTGTAGCTTTTGTCTTTTTTTAAACTCCACAGTTTTTGGGTAATTTCTCGTTAAATACCTATCCGCTCAACTGCTACAAATCTATGTGTAGGCTTAGCTATTTTCTGTGTAATTCTTTATAAGTACTTATTCCTTAATTGTAGCAATCTTACTGTGCTTTACAATATTTATGCCTTGCAATTCTATATTTCTGGGTTATCACTTTTCTTTTATGTAGCGATTCCCAAAAGGCAAAAAAATAATTAGATAATTGGGAATGAACTTCCAATGTACAGAAGATGGCCTAGTGGGGGAAAAAATGAAGGAAAAGGCTAATAATTATATACTTGAATATCAACAATTACTGAGACAGCACTGAAAAAAAAAATGAAATTAGTATGTTTATGGCATTAGATTATTAAAGCCTGTACTAGACTAGAGCACTAAACATTTTAAAAATCTATTGCACTGGACGCACGTTTCAAGCTATCATAATCATTGGTAAAACATAACTCACTTGACGTACATGGTGTTTGCAGTTTTGATTATTTCTTGAGCATTTACATTTTTAAAAACTCTGGGCTTACATATCTCTAAAATGGCTTTAGAGTTATTGAGATTTGACATTCAAGTCAAAATATGTATCATGCTTGAAGACTTTCTCATTGCCTCATAAGTATTGGCAGAAATATGAAAAAAAAAATATCGCCATGTTTAAAAATAACTGTAAAAACCACAAAAAGTTGAATTAAAAGTGACCATTACTAACTACTCGTATGGTTTTCTTAGAACACATAACATACTCAAAGGAAAATATCACAATATACTCAATAATAATAAACAATAAAGCTGTTTTTATTGCTGTCGTCCTATTTGTATATATTAGGCCATAATAACTATTGATATTAGGCCATATGTTTATTGAGCCTTTTTCTAATTTTTACCTCACCAATACATTCACCGAACATTGAAGGATCATCCCCAACAACATCTTGTGGGTATCCTACTAGATACCTAAATGGAGTTAAAGAAACATTATTGAGTTATTGCTGCCTCTTTTGTGTCTTGGTTTTCACTTAAGATTCCTCATGTTTTTTTCCATCAAGACCTATTTTCTTCACAGCTATTTCTCATATTATTTTTTTGTATAATCATTGCGTTTTGTTGTACTGCTCTTTCATATTCTATCGTCTTTTTACGATAGTCATCATGGCCTTATCGAGCGTAATTTCTTATTCGCTTTTTTTTTCTTTTGCGTCCCTCGGAATGGATTTTCTTTACGATAGTTTTCCGTTTTTGGAAATACCTTCGGCTTTCTGAGCTTGTTTTATTTAAAAATTTCCTTTTCCAAATTGTTTGCTCATTAGATTTTTCTAAAGATTTATCCGCCTTGACAAAACACATTCTTTTCTCTACTTTTAGAGCAAATTAACTTCTGTAGTTCAAAGACCAGCGATCTTTATCGATCTTCTTTATGGGATCTTCATAACTTTGAATAATAAAATCGTGTTATTCATATATGCACCGATTTTAGTTGAGTTTTATATACAGTATTATTGCATGTTATTTTATACTCTGTGACAGAAATCGCAACACTAAAAAAGATTAGGAATTTTCAAACCAAACTTGACAAAAACAAACTTAACTACTAAAAGGTAACGATTGAGAAACATTTAAGAAAGCTGATCAAATGGCTTCTCTGTCAGTTTCTTCAATGTGTTTTAACAATCTTGTCAGGTGTTTTTTTTTCCATATATTGTACAGTATTCAGTTGTTTTGGCTTGTGAGTGTTTGTTTTGAGGATGTATTCATGCCTAGAGTAAACCAATATGAAAATTACCGTCGATTAAACGAATTCGATAGAAAAATTGTAAATTGCCTTAATCGGAATCAATCCACCATCGTGTGCTGTTATTAGGCATGCACTAGGGAAAGTCAGGAACGCCGCAGAAGAGGAACCGGCAGGCTAAAAAGAACGAATTAGGTGCAGGACCGCTATATTCGCCTAATGTCAACAAGAGACCGATTCTCCAGTAGCAGATCATGAAGATCCCCCTGTAGCGAATAGTTTACTGCAGAATCAGAGCGGTTGGCTTCCATCCGTATCGGCCACATCTTGTATTACCACTAACGGCTCAACACCGACAGTCAGGTTTGGAGGTTTGCGACTGCACTGGAACGTAGAGTGGCGTATGGGAATGGGCGATTCTGTTTGGGAATGCATGATGACCGTATGAAAGACAGACGAAGACGTGGAGAACGCCGCAATCTTTTGTTTAGAGACATCTGCACCAAACTGTGGGGATTATGCATGGGGCGTTATAACTTATGGGAGTAGATCTCGTTTAATATTCATCCGCGGCAATATGAACGTCCAGCGATATGTGGATGACATGGTAGAACCTCATATTCTTCCATTTCTTCGTCAATTGGAAGGCCCACTTTCACAGCAAGATATTGTAAGACGTTTGGCAAGGCTAATGTCAATGTCTTATCATGGCGACCCCGATCTCCAGATCTTTCGCTCATCGAGCATTATGGAGAGAAGGCTGAGGAAGTCACTGCATCCACCGCAGATGCTGCAAGCTCTTCAGCACGAACTATAAGATGCTTGAAACACAATACCTCAAAAGGAAATCGATGATCTGCTAGAATCGATGCCGTGAAGTTATTATTAATAAAAATTATGTTTATATATTGTACTTTTTCTTTGAAATTTTAATTAATTTACTACGGTTTAGCAATTAAACGTTTCTGCCAAGTTTGGTCAAAAAATTCTTACCCCTTCTCGGTGTTGCAATTTCTATGTCACAGAGTATAATATGTTATCCTGTCTTATGATTCTTTTTAAATATGGCATTTGCTTATTTTTAATTTAGCGTTAATTTCAACTGCTTCTAAGAGAAATTTATATTTACCTTGATTAACTCAAGCATATTCCATACTTAGTGTGCTTTCTTTTTGATTTTAGTTCAAAGTTTTCTTTATTCTATACATAAATGGATTACGATCATCGCATTCGTATTAAAATCTGTCCCATTTACAGAATTGGCACCATTTCCTTTCACCCTTTGTCGATTACAACATTCGCACAATTGCATTACATAATGGCTTTAGTAATACACCGGTGTGCTTATGTGTATATCCGCTTGGTTGGTTGAAATTACCAACAATTTACATTAACACCGTTTGTCTTCCTTTGACCCCTAACAGAACCGCACGAACTAGTTGCGAAAACAAAGAGCACAAAGCAAAAATCACAGTGTGTGCGCACCGATACGTAATCGGGCCGTTTGTTGCAGAACAATCTGGTCGACAGCAATCAAGGCGGCCTATCGATCAGGGCCGACTCGCGCGGTTCGGCGACCTCGCTGAAAGGGTTCATACACAATAATCTGTTCGTGAACAATACGAACCTTCCGGCACTTTACGTGGAAGGCCGCCAATCTTCTCCTTACCAGGAAGTCACGATCTACAGGAACTACTTCACGAGGAATGCCGCCATGTATCAGAACAATATCGTACTGAAACAGGTCGTCTCGAACTTCACGTATAATTATGTCAAAAGGAACGTCGGGTTGCAGAATCTAGAAGTGTCCGGTTTCGATAAAGTTCGGTTGCCTATCTATCAGTCGACGACTCACAACGGTTTTTACGAGTAAGTTTTGTTGCTACTGTAATTTTATATATGCATAAAAAATGTTGCAAAATTTATATTTTCTATTGTTTGTAGATATAATTTAACTTCTTCTAAATATTTAATCATGATTAATTAATTAATTATTGCAAAGATATCACAAGGATTGTAGCGTAGTAATAGACACATGAACATTCGATCACTCCGTGCTACATGAGATTTTATAAGTATATAAAATTACTTAGACGATGTTAAAATCGCGCAATATAAGACACTAATTACCTTATGTATGTATCAGAATCGTTTTCAAGTAGGTGGAAAGTATTTTTAACAATCACAAAGAACGGGAATGGGAAACCCATTGTCCCCGTTCATTGCTAAATTAGATTGGCCAACATTTTTTTTTTGTCCCACGAGGTAAAGTGGGTGAACTTGGTAGTACTTTTTACACTTATTTCATATCTGTTTTCAGAATTTTTCTATCAGGCAGGGTTTCAGAGTCACAAAACAATGATATTTTTGAAAATATATATTATAATATGTGTATAAATCATTAAAACAAATGACGTAATAAGTGATTTATTTACTTGGAAAATGTGCTGATATATGACTTTTAGCTGTACTTTGGATCAGAAACATACCTCTTCAGCGTCCAGCAATAGTGTGCCAACATAGTAGAGACTGACTGCTCCAAGGTTTTTTTGGGAAGAAGTCCAAATGGGAGTCAAGAAAGTGTATTTTCAGGCTCATGTTGCAACCCATGGTTTCATATGAGACCAGTAAATGTTAACAATCTCTACGTAGTTTTCGGGTTTACGATTTCCCAAGAAGCCGTCGCAAATCTGCTTAAAAGACAACCATGCTGCTTTTTCCATTCCATTTAGTGCCTCAACAAATTTTGCATCTCGAAGTAGCTGTCTGATCTGAGGTCCCACAAAAATATCTTCCTTTACTTTAGCATCAATGATCTTAGGAAACTTAGTCCGCACATATGCAAACCCACTGTTAGTTTTATTCATACTCCATAACAAAGTTTTTCATCAACCCCAGCTTAATATGCAAAGAGGCCAAATAGTGTTTTTTTTGAGAATTAACAAGTGGAGTACCAATGACATTCTTATTTGCTGGTGTCAGTGAAGTTCGTTTTGGCCGCTCTTTCTTTCTATATGATTTTTTCTATTCCGACTATCCCATTCACAGAAGAAACAACAGTGCTTTGTGTAACCGGTTGCATGCCGTGCCAAAATGAAATAACTTTCAAATCGCTACAAATATTTCACTTACAAGGGAACACCGGCGGGTGTCCCCCTCCGATTTCGATGAAACTTAACAGATCGAAAGAGTACCTTAAAATAAGAGACACGTATTTTTTTTTATTGGCGTATCCGCACAATTTTGGGGTACAGCCCCTCCAAAGTTTGGACGATTTTTCAATTTTTGCAAATATTTCCTAAATTATAACAGATATTAAATTTTCTTCTTAACATAATTTGCAGCATATTGCATGGCCCTAAGGGTGGCGTCGTCCGTATTCGCAAAAAGTTAATAACGGGAGACGGGGTACCCCGTACCCCTCATTTTTTTTTTACATTTTTTTCTTTTTCTTATTCATCAAAAGAAGGCCGATTTTACATAGAATACGATGATGTATATACAAGTTTAAAAATTAATAATTGTAAAAATAGAAAAATAATAATAAAGCTTCAAAATTAATAAACTTGTCTATTGATATAAATCAAATGAACTATAACAGAAATAAGTTTTTATCCTTGACATAATTTCCAGCATAATACTGGTCTCAAGGTAAGATATCTTCCATAAAAAGTAAATAACGGGGGACGGGGTACCCCATACCCCCGCATTTTTTTAATAATAAGTTTATTCATTATTCATCAAATAAAGATCGCTCGAAAGTCTCCCGTTATTAACTTTTTGCGAATACGGACGACGCCACCCTTAGGGCCATGCAACATGCTGCAAATTATGTTAAGAAGAAAATTTAATATCTGTTATAATTTAGGAAATATTTGCAAAAATTTAAAAATCGTCCAAACTTTGGAGGGGGCTGTACCCTAAAATTGTGCGGATACGCCGATAAAAAAAAATACGTGTCTCTTATTTTAAGGTACTCTTTCGATCTGTTAAGTTTCATCGAAATCGGAGGGGGACACCCGCCGGTGTTCCCTTGTTAGTCAAGTCGTTATAAATATTTTTCTCCAAAAGAAGCTTCATGTTGTCATAAGATTCTTTTAAATCGCTTACATGAACCAAACGATCAGAGGGCAACTTATTTCCATTGTGGAGTAGTACCGCTTTCAAGCTTAATTTGGAAGAGTCAATAAACAAACGCCACTCATCTGCATTGTATTGATGACCAAGCGTCTTCATAGCAGAACGGACGTCATTACGAAATTCAAGTCCTTCTTCCATAAAAAGAAATTTGTCAAATTCTGCATAGCGATTACAGCTTTAAATCGCGGACGAGATCGTTGAGGTCTTCTTGAGTTAATGTTGGATTCAAATCCATATTGTCGCCTGCAAAACTTTCTCCGTTTATACTTCGTCATCAGGACTTTCATCGTCGCTTAGTGTCATGTACTGTGGAGGTTTAGGCACAGGTAATTCCGGACTGCTTCACAATTAAGCTAAGAGGATGTAAGTTCGAGCGTTTTACGCAACATATGTCGATATTAGATGTTGAAACCTTGCAATCCTTGTTAATCAGTGTTATTCATGAGTAAATTCGAAACGGACTTAACAAAAACATTGAATATCTTCCTATAATCTGGTTGAGGTTTGCGACATTACCAAAACAACCATCCCCAGATTTTCTCTTAAAATTAAACTCAAAATTCGATAGTATTGAATTTGATACTGTAGAAGAAGAGATGAACAACCAATAGATTCACAATGGCCGATTCAAGTCACTGTGGACAACATAAAGTGGCCGGCATTAATTTCCTAATCAATAGACTTATAAAATTTCCACTTAAGGCAAGATTTAACAAAGAATTGCAATTCATTAAGAAGGTAGCCGTCTATATTGTTTACTCTTTTATAGATGTAGTCCGGAGTATAAAGAATGTCCAGTATAAACACTATGTAAGGAGTGCCACCATTTTAACTTCCGAAAAAAATCGCAATAAGAAGTTTGTTGATTACCTTTTCATCATATTTCAAAAGGTTTAGGTGATATTTTTATAGTACAGAACATTGCTTTACCACGCCGTGAGATCTTGCCTAAAAGAGAAATCTTTCAGACAGCGCAAAAGATAAACCTCATCTCAATGAAGGATCGCGCATTTACATAATTGGTTGTAATGTGATAAAGTTTACATTGGACTAACAAAGCGTGCGATCGGAACTAGGTTTAAGGAACAGATAGCAAATTATCGATATGGGAAACTTGAATCATCCAGCGTTGCGCATGATATAAATACCCCGCATAAAATCGATGTAGAAAACGTTGAATTAGTGAAAAATATACAATCACCGAAAGAGGTAGACGCATACGAAACCATGTATTTGAAAAAAACATTGAAATAACTTATTGAATCGAGAAGTGGCACCCTTCTTTTTACTTAATTCATTCGGTTTTCGGTTGATAATAGGAACCCACGTGTTCCCGAAACGATTGTCTTGAATTAATAAATAATAAAATCTCATGTAGCGCGGAGTGATCGAATATTCACATGTCTAATTAGTTATTGTGTAAATAAGAATAAATGACAAAAAATGTATAGGTATACAACAATTTCAAACGACTATTGTTTTAATTCACAGGAATTATGCAGTTTTGCGGGATAGCAGGTCCACAATAGTTGCTGGGACAGCTGGCCAGCATTACGTCGACAACATATTCTACAATCCAAGCAATGATTACGAAATGATAACTGTGAATAAATCACGGTAGGTACAATAATTTATACACAACATAAAACATCTGCATGAAATATTATATTATAAATAATAGATTTTAGATAGATTCAATTAAAATATTTAGCATTTCACTCTATTTGATTAAATGATTAGCAATAATAGCACAATATTCAACTAAATAAGCTAATAAAATAGTTAATTTGAAGCAAATATCGATAGTTACGCAGACGACAGATAAAAATTATGATTTGGGTTGAATTATCTGAAACAAAAAATCCACAAGCATGATTACTTCACATTATTAATCTGTCATTGAACTAAAAAGCAAGAATAGAAAAACATTCCAAAAACTTCAAGCACGAGTGTTTTTGACGAATTAGTGTTTTATATCTTGTGAAGTGGCTGTTTTTTTTTGTAATTTTTAATGTATTTTCTTTTTTTTAATAAAAGGAAATGATAATATAGAGAATTAGAGAATAGTGGTTTCTAGCGTCTGCAAATTTTATCTAAAAATAACCTCAAATTGCCAAATTCATGATTATTTACGTATTATCATGACCAACGTAAAACCACTAAAGGACACTAGATAGAAAATAGTTTCAAAATTGAAGAAATCTTCTTTCTCACATTTTTTTTTATTTTGCACTGGCAGATGTAGTACATTATAAATTTAAATATACCCTGTGGAATTGAAAATAATTCAAAGAAAATTTACAATGTACTAATGCATTTTTTTCTTTGTTTTATGTTGCATGGTGCATGCATGAAAAACAGATTTAACTTCAACAGGTAAGATTATTTGTGTATTTGCACTTAGAAAATGCAAACTTGTACAAATTGTGCCGTCAAAAAATTGTGTCTCGTCTCGCTTAATAGTGTTTATAAATATGCGATGAATGATCTATGTAGTTATTTTTTTTTTGTTTTGGAGGAAAGAAAGTAATCTATTTCTTCATATTGTATATAAAACGTACATACAAAGGAAGGTTAAAGTTTTCTGGTTTTCGGTGTTTTGTTTTCAGAAGAATAGATAAATAATAAAATATATGTTTCAGGCAAATTTATTTTTTTTATTCTCTTCTATAAATATTTTGGTGCATTCTTATTTTATTTATTTTATTTTTTAAGCTATTTTTTTTCTTTTGTTCCAATTCCATTTTTATATTAATGGTATGGTCATATTTCTTATTAAAAGCCGTAAAGTATTGGTTACTATGCTTTGGGAAACTCCATACTAACTCCTATTTAAAACTTAAATAACCAACTAATATCTTGCTTTTATCACTAAACAGTACCTTGGAATTGTGGAGGACCAAAATCGACGCTGCCTACAATTATTGGGGTTTTAACACCACTCTGGCCGTCAGCGGAAGGATCAGAGATCAAAGCGATGACGAACGACTCTTAGAAGTAAACTACATTCCTTATTACATGAATAACAAGACCATCTTGGACGAAAAATGCCCTCCAGGATGGAATTTGGTGGGAGACACTTGTTACATGTTCATAGGAGCTCCCATGACCTTCAACGAAGCTAGGGATTTCTGCATGGTGAGTTCTATAACTACATCCTTGTCCCTTTATTTCATTTGTTCACATTTTAGGCTGACAATGCATCAGTTCCTTATCTGATAGGAAACATCAACTATTACGCCCTAAACGATTTCTTAATGAAGCAGCACCAATGGTACTTGTACGCAGACAGAGTTTGGATCCAGCATATCGATATGATAAACCAATGCACCCTCTTCGCTTTTCAAACCATTGAGGTTGGAAATTGCGAAGACAGATACCCTTTTATCTGCGAAATCGGTAAATTAAAAAAAAAAGATTTTCTCAGCACCTTTCCTACAACACCATGCTTCATATTTTTCAGATCCGAAAGTGTACATCGATCCTTTGATTTGGCACGGAGATGCATTGACCATTGCAATAATATGTACAGCGATTTTTGGTCTCATTTTGATCGTTCTAGTGTGCGGTTGCTGGTATCATAAGTCCAAGTATAGGCAAGCTCAAAGGTTCGAAAGGAGGAACAGTATCAGACAAAGTTTGCATTCGTTGCGATCTGTTGGTACTGCTAACGGGTTTGACATGAGTTATAGGAGAAAACCGACACAATTAGTAAGTGGGCGTTATATAAGGCAATTACAGCGTCGGACTAGGAGGTTTTATCAATGTGAGCAAACTCGTTTTTAAATTAAAAGTCCGTGGATTTAGTTTTGTCTTTGAATCGTTAAAACAAATATTTAGCATTTCCACATCAACAAACGTCAACTGTAGAAGTTGATAATGTCTTGTTCTGATGTGGGAAAAGTTCTACTGTTTCTTCTTTTTCTTTCTTTAGGCATAACCCATTTCTCTTGACTATTTTACCATTTACGTTGTTGATTCTACTAATAAAAATTGCCAACTTTGTGCTCATTGCTTTTGGTAGATCTTTATATATCTCTTCTACAGATTTTCTATCTGTTAATATTTTGTTTCTAATATATCTGGTTGCATTCTTTACACAGTTCGAGTTCTGTATGTTCAATTTGATGGCGAGAGATAACATTTTCATGGTTGATCATTAGCTTAGTTCACTGTAGCTCCTTGGGCCTATTGTACACATAAAAGTTTATGTTCTTAAGGCACCTCAGAATATTGTTCCGAAAGATCTGCTTCGGGTCTTCCTGCGAACTAACTGCCTCCCTAAAGCGCATATATCTGATGCTAGTGACGATGTTTCTTTGTCCTCCAACTGATAATAAGTTTTAATCAGATTCTGCGTAAGCATTGTTTGAATCGGCAGTTATCTGCAAAAACCAGAAACAATTATTTTAATACTTTTACGGTCAAGTTTGGATAATTCCTAGATTCTGATATGATTCAATGAAATAAACTTTTTTGCATGTACCGAACAAGGATACTGCAAACTTCTCCTAGACCCCTCATGATAGCTTTGCTACTGAAACGTAAGTCCAGTTTAGTGCAGTTTGTGGTGAGGGGCCTAGGAGAAGTTTACAATATTACCAGTGCCACAGTTTGGAGTATTTTTGTCATTGAACAATGATAGTTATTCCAGTAATGGAGAATTTTTATTTTGTCAAAATTCGATTTGCAATCACACTATCACGGAGCAAGGTTAAATTACCGGAAATATTATCGCATAATTTTTATCAAAACTGATAACACGTAGATGGATTGTAAATTGACTTGAAAACAGAACGAGTACTTACCAGAGGTTTCCAGTCACAAGAAATGCAAATGTATCTGCAATATGTTGAAACTATAACTGAATGTTTCATACACTTTAATAAAACATTTTTTTTTTGCATTGTTAGGTCTAAGTAAACACATTAATTTATGTAGCCGGGACGTAAAAGATATGTATGTATTAAGTGTTTGTTGTAGCACTTCCGTAAGGCTTTTTTTAAGATGCCTTCAATTTTTCAAGGTGTGTAACTTTATTCGTAGAGTGGGTAAAAAATATTTTTAAAACTTTATTAAATACCTAATGGTTTAGTAATTTATTATTTGTATAACCATAAACGAAACAATGAAAAATAGAAGTAAACGTACTTGATATATTCGCAATAGGTTCAAAAACCTTTATGTTATAAAGTTAAAATACATATACATCTAATGCTTGTTATGGTACTTTCTAATCCACTAGCTCCACAGTTAAATCAGTAGGTAAATAATCTTAATTGAAAATAATGGCAGCACTACACGACATGAATTTTGTTCTTTATTTAATGGAACTAATGCAGCTTCACTAGCGTTGTACTAGAATCAGCAGTATTGTACTACTAATGAGTAAGAGCAACGCTGTTGCAGTGTTGTTACAGAATAATAAACTAAAAAGAACTCATTAATTGAAAAATCACTGAGGTTATGTCAAAACATAATCATGCACTACCTTGCGGACTAGGACAGATAGTACAGTGAACTGCTGTGTATACTAATTACCGATGTACTGATGGTAAAAAGAACAACATATGTTAGTGTACACCACTTAAACTAGTGCAGCTAGTTCATCTAAAAGCTATAATCAGTCATCACATCACATCATCAAGCCATCCATGTCCATTCAATAACTCAACTACAAAGTCAGTCAAAGTGTGCAATATATTACAGATATATCCATGATACAACGCTACAAGGTACTTAGAATAACGTTACTTATCGCACTATTAGTTCACATAACATTTAGGTTATATACAGGTGTCTCACGAGAAACTGCATCGATCGAAAGAGTATACATTGGAAAATTATGAAAATTTCGCAGTGTACTAAAGCCGAGGTGCACTATTGAACTAAAATATTTTTAATAATCTGGCCGGACTTAATATACCGGAAGTGGCTATCAACTTTGTTATTTTAAATGTAATACTCTATATAGTATTATTACATTTTTTAATTCCTCTTTCAATTTTAAAGTAAATTTGTTAAAACAATGATGTTGTTATTTTCGACTAAGTTTGAAATATTTGACAGATGGACGAGTGCATCTGAACTTCTATAACTGTAAAGGTATTTAATTTGGAAAATTGAAAATTTGTAGAATTATTGACCGTATAGGGTAGCATTTGAAAGCGAATAAATTTTTCGAAAACATTATACAGCGTATCGAAAATTACGGTTAAACTTTCGAATTGAAAAATTATCAAAACTTTTTTTGAATTTTTGCCTTGACTGATCCGAAATTTTTAAACTCCTGTATTATTTGTTTAAGTGCGACGATATAGATGAGGTTTTTTTTTAAATAGATCACAGCTAACTATGCTTAATACCGAAGTTTCAAAATCGAGATATCATTGCAAAATCAAGAACTTTTAATGGACAGGTTCCGTGAATTATCCTGTATATTATACACTGGCGTTCTCGAATTTTACAATTGATACTCGAGAGACAAAGACGAAAGCCTTGTCCAGAATATCTCTTCTGGTCAACCACGAACAGTTTTCTGAAATATAAAAGTTGTTCAAGCAAATAGTGCAATCACAATATACACCAAAATTGCTAGTTCTATAGCAGTACTTTGCTAATAATTTCGTCAGGAAAATAATATTAAAAATTATTTCTATTGGAAGATTTTATTCTTATTTCCCCATACTATATGCTTTCTGGACTACCACTAACACATGACATCCTTTTCGTGCTCTTGGCCATCAAACGTATTTATCGCAGTAAATTCTCTTCCTAAGATTTCCTAAGATTTTCAAAATTTGAAGACTAAAGTAAAAACTTCATGCAAAAATAATAAATAATATGGAAAACTATTAATAAACATTGAAGAAACCTATTCTACGTCCGATGCTTTAGTAATATAAATTTATAGAGATTACAATATTTATTTAATTAAGAACAAGTCCTGCTGTAAACTATAAAAATCTTATACCTTTATTTTTTTAATGCTTGCAAAACAATATATGGTAATATAGTCATAAATATAGGTTAGATTACGTCAGTTCTCAAATTTATCCTTATTCCTTTCAGAGTGCGAGATCTACCGACACTCTAACAAAGAATTCCGATTACAAGAAGATGATTAGTAATGGCTCCATCGACAGCATGGAAAAATCTACTTATACTTCGACAATAGACGATAATCAATCTTACGACATCTACGAAACTCACAATCCTAACGCTTCTGGTCCGAGATACAATCAGGACTACAAACAAGAGACCGTCAATCAATATGCACAACCGCATTTCAATTTAGCCTATAAAAATGAAGGCTTTAAAGACAATTCAACGTTTGCGAGCAACTCAAATTACCAGTCCAGAGCTGAAAGCATTCAAGACGCCAATGTCAGCGAAGAGACGCCGATAATCCACGCGGAGAGCAACCAAAACGTGCCTTCATTTCCTCCAAGCGAGTACTACACAACGGATACTCTACCTCTGAGCGGTACGTCGGATAGATCGGACCCTAGTCCGAAATTTTACCACAACCCAGACGATCAGTTTTTGCGCGAGTTGAGTAAGAAGGTGGCCAAACGTGAGCCGGAAGTTCCGGAAAGGCACTACGCCAGGAGTATGAGTTACACTCCTGAGTATCACCTCGATGATTTTAAGCAATCAGGAGATCAGTACTTCGACGATCGACCGCATTCTGATGTCCTAGAAACGGATTTCGACGAGCCCGAACCGAAACCAAAGATTAGGTCGAAATCCGAAGCGGTGTTAGAAACTAATTTCGATTACGAACCCGAAGAGGTTGTTCAAAATTATCCCATGACCCACGGGAGTAGAAGTAAGAGTCAACCTTTAGAGACGGCTATGTAATGAAGCGTGGAATCTTAGATTGAAGCAGTACCAGCCTCAAATGGGCTCACTTGACAGAAGTAGTACTAAAAAAAAGATCAAATTTACATCGCATCTAGCGCCATCTCTTAGTCGTTAACGAAACGATAAAGTATGAACAAATATATTGGATCAAATTAACGTGCTTTATACTTGTGATAAATATAAAAAAATACGTAGAACCAATAACAAGGAAATAAAGTTAATATCGAACAATTAGACCAAATTTCAAGTGTTGTTAATATTTTTGTAATTTTTAAAATCTTTTGAAAGACTGTTACTAGTGGAAGTTAGCTTTTGAGGACTAATATTATTATAATAATGACTTTACAAGAATGCAATAATGTGATACTAGTGAATATAACTTATTATTTTTATTATCATTAAGCATTTTTTTATACTTATGTTTCATCGGATAAATTAACATGAATAAGATGCTATTTTTGTTTTCTTCTTCTGACTAATTTTCTCCATTTTATAGATGTTACACTTAAGATTTAGTATTATCATCGTGGAATACGCAAATTTATTTATTATATCACCACCTTAGAAACTAAGTACCAATTTTTGTCATAAACAAAAGAAATGACTGCCGTCTTCTTTGTAAGAACAACTGTTTATACGCTACATAGATAATAAATATATTTGACACAAATACATGATAATTGTTGACTTTGTACAGTTCTCTTTTTTATACTTACATACATAGGTTTATAGGCTAAGATTTATTATTATTTAAGATCTCATTTATGTAATGTTTGTAATAAAATTTGTAGAAACAAGTGTGTCTCTGTAAATTATCTCTTATAAGCTATGGTCGTACTACTCAAAGGTAAACTACTTTGGCCTGAGTACTTGCCCTAGGAGAATGAGCAACGCAACTACTAAACCCAAAGGCTCACATAATCGCGAGTCTACTGTAAATCGGTCAGCTATCAATTCCATGGGCGCAGAATAGTTGCGACTTCAGTTACTTCCCAGCATTCGTCAAGGAGTAAGGGAAAAGCATTGCAAAAACCTTACTCTGGGAGGATCTCGGAAGTAGTCCTTGCTACTGATAGCCGACAAATTATTATTATCCTTCTGAGTGCTGAAGAAGCAGCCTGCACGTTTCCTCTAGTTCCGACAGCCGTGCATGCCGTCTTTACGTAGCTGCTCCTTTTTTCACACATCATGAATTTGAAGTTGAAACAGGAAAGAAGTGATGACCTAAAAACAGACAAAACAACAGCAGTACCTATTCTAATACTTAACAATAACTTAATCCTAATTATTCTAACCTATAGTAATTAAATCAAAGATCTATATTTTAAATATTTATTTACATACCCTAACCATGCTAAAACTATAATTTAACACTAAACTCCTAACTACCCGACTAATTATCGAAATATCATCATCAATAATCTATCTAGTTCTTTAGCAGCATTACTAAAAAATTCCCACTATTCGACTCATTACATCTAATATCTGTTTCGTTTCGCGCGGCCCTTAGCTAATGTCCCATCCTCCGTACGCGAACCGCCCTTATCAGTGATTATGATTATAAATAATACATGACCCGCTGTATCCACCCCACCACATTCACAATGCGAATCATTAACCCTCCCAATTCTACATAAATATAATTTAAAATTACCCTGACCCATTATTAATTCTACCGCCTGACACGACAAATTAACTCTCATTTCACGCCCTCTTTCTCTACAGCAGTCCTGTATCCAACCAGGAGATCTATCGGGGGTATTCTCGCCACAACCATAAGTGCATTCGTAGCCGCTGTCCTATAGGCTCTTGCTATACGTATGACAGTTCTGCGCTGCGCCTTCTTCAGGATCCTTCTATAAATCACTCTTTTAACGGCAGTTTCCCATATGGAGGCGCCATATAAGATGAATGCATTTTCTCCTACAATACGTTATTTTGTGTCACCGATGTTGGGCATGAGTCGGCTTAAAATTGCTACAGCTTTGCTTTCCTTTTCCGTTGTCCTGCTTACCTGTGTAGCCATACTCGGATTTCCGTCAAAGTCTTCTGGTCCTCGATAATCTCTTTCGAAACTCAACTAAATGAACAGCCTCCGTTTTTTGCGGCGCCAGTTTTAATTCTTTCCTGACCATCCATTCTTTAATTGATGCCATGAAGCGCGTATTCGGACTTCAATTCTAACGCTTCCTGATCTTTGGTTATTATCACGGTGCCCAAGTCATCCGCATATCCTACTAGGTGTACGTCTGCCTGCACGTCTAGCCTAAAGACGCCATCATAATAAATATTCCAGAGCATCGACCCCAACATCGAACCTTGTAGAACACCACATGACATCTCCATTCTGCTATTCTCTCCTATCACTAGAGTCCTTTCCCCCAAAAATTTTAGCAATATGTTATAAGGATATAGGGAGATTCCCATTGTTTTCAGTTTTCCTATGATTTCTTCCCACGGTGCTGCTTGAAGGCCTTTTCCACATCCACGGTAGACGTAGTCGTGCACTATAAGGCCCTCCATACGCCTCTTCTGCGATCTTCATCTCCCTCTGCAATGCCGTTCTTGGCGATTTATAGTTTATTATAATTGTTTCCTTTCTTGTCAATCTTCTTCTTTAATCTTTCAACAAGAAGTCATTCCAGCAGTTTCCCCATGGTGTTAAGTAAACACATGAGTCTATATTTCTTCGGCTGTTTTTCGATTAGAAGTATTATCACATCTTTCCAGACATCCGGGAAATTCTCTGTTGCTAGTAACTGCCAGAGCAGAACTGCCCTGCATTGTTAGAGATAATAGTAATAATATTGTATTAAACTCTACCACTAATTCAGTCCATTTCTTCACCGTACTGGCTGGGGACAAAGACTTCGCAAACAGTACTTGCTCTTCTTCCGTCATGTTAAAACGGGACTTGTTTTTAAGGCTCTGTGTGGCGATTTGATAGCCGTTCCCCTATACGTCCTCATCCACTTCAACAACGGCCTTTCGCTATACGCTGTTCTTGGCTTCACGAATGGTATGTTTAAATAATCTTTTACTATTGATGTAATTATTTCAGAAAGTCTCTTTGTTTAATCTCCTTCTAACGGCATTTTTTACTGGCTTCCTTAGCTGTTTTTTCTTAAAGACTTTATTGCACACCGTTGTTGTTGCATATATTATTTCTTCTGCACCCATGGCTAGGTTAATATTATCGTGCACGATCTTGTCAAATTTTTCTATCATATCATTTTGTTCATATGCACTAACCGTGGATTAGATGAATTAGTATTAGTCCTAGTGAAGGATCCATCAAGCCAAAGCAGAAGTCTGAGTGCTACGGTTAAGGTAGGAGAAAACTTCTACTACCGGTCTCGAAGAACCTAAAAGCAGATAGCCAAATACATACTCCAAAAACTAAATCCAAGTACTTAGCTTTAAAATAAAGGCAATTAAATAATTATTAATTTAACACAAAACAACCTTGAAATACAACTCTCATCCCATTCGCATGGGCAAGATGTTCTCAAGGGTGATAGGTTCAATTGACGAAGCAAAATCAGGAAGAGTGGAATCAAAAAAGATTATAACAGACCTGAAAATAGATCTACATGATGGTGAAAACAAAACAAGGTGGCTATTTTGGACTTGATTATTATATTTTATAAGACACAACTCATACAACAACATTGGTCTTTATCCAGGCTGTTAAATTAAGATATAATTGGTTTTTGTTTTATAAAACTGAATACATACTATGGTTGATATTAAAAGAAAGAAAAAAGAAATTTTTACCTTAAATGAAGTTATTTGAATGATTCAATTTATATTTATTTTTTTTTTTTTAATTTAAAAAGTAATTACAATAATTTTATATTAATTAATACAATTAACATATTTTATAATAATTATGTTTTATGCCGGTATTGACTTCGGTACAAGTCCCCATCTATTCTATCAAAATAGGGTTATTATAAATATATGTATTTTATATTAACATAGTGTAAATCTATCCATGCCGGTGTAAGGTTCTGAATTTAGCAGCCTGAAGAAGACCAAGGTTGGTAAAAAATGTTGCTGTATGAATGTGAAATATCATAGAAAATATAATCTAACTCAAAATACTTTTTTGTTGTCGTCATTAAGATTATTGAGGAGAAAATGTCTAGCTTTTAAAGTTTGTACATTTAATACTTCGATTGACTTCATTATAATGTAAAAAATTTCGGATCTTTTTCTCATTCTATTAATATTACCTGAGGTATGTGTTTAGTCCTATAAAAAATTTATAATTTTTATATAGAAACGATTTTGGTCCCATTTTCAAATCGGAATAGAATTAAATGTCAAGCAAAGTGGTTAAAAAAAAAGAAAATTGAGAAACAGTTTATATAATAATAATGGGACTTTAATTATAAGTCCCATGATATATGTTAATAATCTAGATTGTTGTAGAAGAAAAAGAAGCCAGATAATACACAACATGATAACCGATCAATTTTCAATGCATATCATTTTTATAACACAGGATTCTTATATAAAATTTTCAGATATGTTACAATGCCACCTAAAAAATCTATTGTAAAACAGCAAGAATAGGGGACTTCTTGCTGTTTTACAGCTGACTTTCCAATCGTATTCCTTTTAGAAAGTGTAGGATATCAGAAGGCCCCAGGTTAGGTAAGTTTCCCTCTTCGATTTCACATGCTCCCAGGTGCAACCCTTAGGTGCACAGTGTACGCAATTTGAGAGGAAGGAGAGTGATGAGAGATGTTCCCCAATCTGGTCGTTTTGCTCCTTCTTCTAGTGAGGTATTTTCACTTTGAGTGGAAGGTTCTATGGGATCCGCTCCAGTTCTGTTTACTAGCAGTGTCGTCCCTTAGTAGGTTAAAATATTTCCTTCCTCAATGTGATCTCAGAGTAGTAGCGAAAAATTGGTCACCTCCACAGAGCCACGATGCAGAGGTAGGCTAAGCTAAGCTAGCATCCCTTCAGCTAGTCCGCACCTTAGATTTAGGTTTTATTGATTGTTTCCTCTCGGTTCGTGCAGTAAGCAATACCCCCATCCCTTTCGACCTGGTTTAACATTGGTCTTTCGGTAGCCGAAAGCAACACTGCATGTTGTAGAACCTGAGCAAGGCTTAGCCACGACCCAGCTCAGGCGAGGGGGGAGTTTTACGCAACGGCCTTTATTCACCCTGTTCTGGTTTTAAGCAGAGAGGACGAACTTAACCGCACTAACCATCTCGTCTTGAGCGAACTTGACAGATGACCTTTCCCCTATGCACCACCCCGGGGACGCGCTTGGCAGCTACTTCCAACCCCCAAGCTTTTACACTGATAAAAGGACTTTTCTCATTAAAAGCAATGTCCATTGGATCAATAGTATAATAGTTTTCAATGAAGTAGAATAAAAATACTTAGTTTTTTTTTTTCTCAAATCAAAGAATAATAAATGTTGTTACACAAACATTCTGTTTACAATCAAAGGAAAGATTTTTATTGGAATTAAGAAAACCTTTTTCTTGCAATTAAATATTAAATCAAAAAGAAATATTTCAATCAAAAATTTTGTTTCTAAGAATAAATATTTTTTTAAGTATAAGAAAATAAACTCTCGCTTAAAGAAATTAGGAGTTTGGTTTATTATTTCAAGCAGCGTATACTTTAACTGGAAGATCAAATCAAAGAAAGAGGTGCTTTCGTTAGAAAACTGTTTCTTTAGTATAAACGCAGCTTTGTTTTTAACAAAGGTTTGGAATGCTAGAAAATAAATCTCGCTTAAAGAAATTAGGATTTTGGTTTATTATTTCAGCAGCGTATACTTTAACTGAAGATCAAATCAAGGAAGAGTGCTTTCGTTAGAAATACGTGTTTCTTTTTGAGTATAAACGGCAGTTTTGTTTTAACAAGGTTGGAAGTGTAAGAAATAAACTCCGCTTCAAGAAATTAGGAGTTTGGTTTATTATTTCAGCAGCGTTATACTTAACTGGAAGATCAATAAAGGAAAGAGGTGGTTTCGTTAGAATACGTGTTTCTTTGAGTATAAACGCACTTGTTTTAACAAGGTTGGAAATGCTAAGAAATAAACTCTGCTTAAAGAAATTAGGATTTGGTTTATTATTTGAAGGCAGCGTATACTTTAACTGGAAGATCAAATCAAGGAAAAGTGCTTTCGTTAGAAATACGTGTTTCTTTGAGTATAACGGCAGCTTTGTGTTAACAAAGGTTGGAAATGCTAAGAAAATAAACTCTCGCTTAAAGAAATTAGGAGTTTGGTTTATTATTTCAAGCAGCGTATACTTTAACTGGAAGATCAAATCAAAGGAAAGAGGTGCTTTCGTTAGAAATACGTGTTTCTTTGAGTATAAACGGCAGCTTTGTTTTAACAAAGGTTGGAAATGCTAAGAAAATAAACTCTCGCTTAAAGAAATTAGGAGTTTGGTTTATTATTTCAAGCAGCGTATACTTTAACTGGAAGATCAAATCAAAGGAAAGAGGTGCTTTCGTTAGAAATACGTGTTTCTTTGAGTATAAACGGCAGCTTTGTTTTAACAAAGGTTGGAAATGCTAAGAAATAAACTCTCCGCTTAAAGAAATTAGGAGTTTGTTTATTTATTTCAAGCAGCGTATACTTTAACTGGAAGATCAAATCAAAGGAAAGAGGTGCTTTCGTTAGAAATACGTGTTTCTTTGAGTATAAACGGCAGCTTTGTTTTAACAAAGGTTGGAAATGGCTAAGAAATTAAACTCTCGCTTAAGGAAATTAGAGTTTGGTTTATTATTTCAAGCAGCGTATACTTTAACTGGAAGATCAAATCAAAGGAAAGAGGTGCTTTCGTTAGAAATACGTGTTTCTTTGAGTATAAACGGCAGCTTTGTTTTAACAAAGGTTGGAAATGCTAAGGATTAGGCCAATTGTAAAATTTTGGATTCCAATTTTATGGAGCGCATGCGACCAGCCGCTTCCAACGATTGAAAATCATTGATAAACAAAGTTATTGTCACTTTCGAACAAGAAAATAAGCTTACGAAAATTATTTCTTTGCTTTAAAGAATTCTTAAAGAGAAATAAAGTAGTAAAAAATAAGTAATATGAGAAAAATTTGCGTATACGCAATCGTTGGTAGATTAAAAGATGTGTATTTTTCGTTATGGCTTATTTTCCACGTATCATTATTTTTGGAATTGAGTGTACATTGCACATGCACGATTTGAAGCGTTAACAATTTATATGTACATAAATGCAAATATAGATGCGATAATTTGTGAAGTGAATTTGCATTTTTTTTTCAGGTACACTAATATCTTAACTCCACTGTTTTCTTTTGCGAATCCACATAAGTAGGAGACTATCTTAAGCGTTCCTAACTGTCTTAAAACGATATCTTACTCTAATCTATTTGAGTAAAGCTAGAACTTCACAATCGTTCACATAATAGGTTATTTACAAAAAAAAAATATTTATTAATGTTATTAAATATTGATAAGTACATCGTAAATAGGCCGAATTAAACAAGGGTATCATGAAAATCCGTTTAATAATAGATTGACGTCATTGCGAATGTTATTTATTTGTTAGTATTTATTGTAGATGCTTATCTGATCTCTTATCTAATGTAACATATTTTAGCGTTAATATGTCGGGCATATACATACATGTGGGATATTATAAAAGGTGATACAAATGTTTGATAACTAACTTTTTAGTTAAGATGGCTGTTATTTGGAAATATGCAGTATTTCATTAAAAACATTTTGAAGGAATGAAGGATAATGTTCTTATAGTGTTCGATTTTGAGATATTTATCTTAATGACAACAAAAAAATATGGTTTTATAGGATAATTAGGTATTGTTTCTACATACCTATATATGTGCATACGTAAAGTCCACAATATTGTTTCTGATTTTTCGAATTCCAATTTGGAATGCTTTTGCAAGACAGTCATGTTCATTTCTGAAAGTATGTATGCATGCAGTTGTAAAATAGATAACCCTAAGCGGATGTTTAGCATATATTTGTTACAAAAATGTAAGGCATTATTGCTCATTTAAAAGAAATTCTTGCGAAAACAACACTTAGGTTTTATTTATCTTATTTATTACCATTTGTTCGTTTATAGTTTGGTAAAGAATTCGGTTGTTATTTTGTTAAACTTACTTTGTTGCTGTAATTATTTTTATTGATTATATCTGGATTGAATTTATATGCATGCATGAGAAACGTATTAATCAAGAATGCAAAACAGCCATATTCATGTTTCTTAATAATTATTGTATGTACCTTCAATCAGATAGCGTATAGGAAATATAAGATTAAAAAACAGTAATGAGTTTAAGTATTAATGAAAGCTAAAAATAAATTTACTATATATGTTCGTATCCAATCTATGTATATATGTATTTCTTTTCAACATCTTTAGCACGACATACTTCGCTCAGTATCATCATCGCCATCATTTTGACGTTTTACACCTGATGATGGACATATAGTGATCGAAACATGCCGTGGTAAAAATATTTAAAATAAATACATAGATTGGATACGAATCATATATGGGTCTTTTTACATACACAATACTTTTGTAGGTAATTGCTCTTAAATGAAAAATATATGGTGAAGAAATGATTACAAAAAGTAATGTTTATTTGTAACAATCTAATCCCAATTTTTGTTTTGTTTTTTATTTGAAGACATATCATTTCTCGGGATTGTCACCAACGGAGTCTACTATCTTCTGATGCATACAAAAGTAAAGAAGATAAATTAAAAGACACAAACGTTAATTTTTTTTTAGATAGCGAATGAATATATTCATCACTTCACTTAAAATTATTACCAAACAAATTATAACAACTTCACTGAAAAATACTGAATTTGGCTAAATTTGTTATTCTTGTAGATTGTTACTTTAGTTTACGAAACCAAACGGAGATAACGCTAAAAATACTGTGTCAGTGCAAAAAATATTGTTTTTCAATCAAACAGTAAAATAAGAATATCAGAAGTTAAGAGTTTTTGTCGTATGCCTAGTTTTCTTGAAGAATTCACGTTTATTGCTGTGTCATAACCAGTAAGATTATTACTCTGGCAAGCACAAAATGTTTTTATTTTCTAGAATATATTTGTAAATGCCATTAGAAACATAAAACCTAAGAAATACTAGTTATCCAAATAAAAGAAGACTAGGTGATATGAACCAATCAATTCAATATATAAGTTAAAAAATAAAATAAGTTTAGTTTATTTTGTATAAAGTAACCTATACCTTATACTTTAAAAAGATCACCTATATTTATCAAGAACGTCGTCATCATTCATTGTACGCAAAAACCATTGTCAGTAATTAAGCCGGGTCACGTGATCAATGGGTAAGAGCTCTTGCAGGCAATGAAACTTGTATAGGTTTCCATTTTGTAGATCTCTTAAGGATTCTATGGCATGTTCTATTGAAAGTTGTGTCTGCTGTGAAAGCTACGAATGGATTTCTTTGGTGATTGAGGTATTCGCTCCTCTACATCTGCTGTATCTTCAATTGCTCGTTTTAATGGTCTACCACTACCTGTTTTTCGGGACACAGACCCTGCTTCACGGAATTTTGCCACTGATTCTTGTATCAATTGCCGCAAACTGTCATATGTTACCGGAAAATTTGACAGTCCCGTCAGAAGTTCTTCTGTACATGGCTGTAAAGAATACAGCCATACTCCATTTTTTTTAATTTTACACCAGTTCTAAAGTATGACTCGGTAATGAAAACTTTATGGTTTGTATGTAAACGTTGTCAAATGTATGACAGATGTATTTTATTTGTCATTACCAACACAAATATTTCGAACTGATTTTGAATAAATAAAACCATGGCTTGCTAGAGGGTAAATTTAATTCAAACGTCATCTTAATTACTTTCATTAAAGTTGGACGGAGGCAAGCATTCTTGCCCATAGGTGAACGTAAGATTTGCCATGTCGGTAACTTTCGATGTTTGACGGATGTATCTCAAAGTGACAATATATATTCAAATTTATTAAAATCGTCATTCCTCTGGAATCGAGATAACCAGAGGAATGCTAGCTTTATACATACATGTATGCTGCTATTGCTCAAGCCAAGCGCGTATACAAAGGTGGGAGGGAGGGGGGTTATGGAGGTAAGACAGGCAGACCTAGAAGAAGACGGTGAAGTCAAAATAATGTTTCTCCGGATTAGTAAGTTGGACGGTCAACAGGCTTTTAAGGCTACCCCTCAGGATATCTGTTACATATACATATATTGAAAACATTGTAGATATTTTGCCATCCCCTGCAATTTCTTCTCAAAGGGATGTAATGGTTTATACCTCCATAAAATATATTCCAGTGTTTTTAAAAAGGCTAGTACTTATATGTTTTCATTATAACTTCGTTTTTTTTTTATTTTGAATAATTAACTTAAGTTTTATAAAGAAATTTCAATAAATGTGTAGCACAAAAGCTGTTTGCGTCATTTCTCTGGATTGAACCCCATTCCTCTGGTACAAGTTTCCATATTTCTTTGAAAAAATTAATAACAGGGCTTAATCCTCTGCTATTTTGGTATTATTACGACCCTTAACTGGTATCAGCAAACTTTTATTTGCAGTGAAACTAAATATTAATTATCTATTTTGATGTCTAAAAAATGATTATTTTAACTTTTGTAGTTGTAAATCCAAAAATTAAAGGACTTTATAAATCATATAACAGTGTAATTTTTAGAATTTAACCCAAATATGTATAAAAGAAAGTTGCTTCCTTAATAAATATTCAAATCACAATAAAACCAATACTACTAGGGACAAAAGAAAACCGGCAAGAGTTTATGGTCAAGATTCATGATTAGGCGCTTTTATTCTCTAGCCCCTCTCTCCGCCCATCCCCCCGTTTCTATCTTTAACCCTTACTCATATTAGTCCTCCATTCAGTATTGCGTAACATTGCTCACGACCCCTTACTACGTATACACCCTCATTTCGCAAAGGCGTACGTGGAACAACACGTCGATTGAAGACGCCGAACAAAGAATCGGGCACCGCTCGTGCCGCTCCTCATAGACGGCGGAACGAACGCAAATCTTACTAGAGGTCTTTAAAAGCACACTAACACATATACGGGGAGAGTATTTCCTCGAAGACGTTTGCGATGCGGCGTCTTTGTCCGAACGCCGGCCTCAAGACGAGAAGAAACGAAACGGGAGACCATCGGAAGTCGTTTCTAGCAGACGATCGGGCAGGTTTTGCATCCGAAACTGCAGTTATACACCGACGTACGCGCGACTGTTAGCTCACACGGTTACGCAATACTTAGAAAGAGACGCGTAGAGTATTTTTAAGCGTTAATGAACGCACTGCCCTCCAGCGGTGGCCAATCGTTGAGCGAGCAAGATTTAGACCTAGCTTTGTCATCAATGGGTTATGGAGCAGTCCATGTTCACGCGCGGGTGTGTTCGGTAGGGTTTCCTGGCAGTTTTCGCGAATAATATAGTAATTATCGGCGCCGCAGATTAGAATCAAGAACGATATTCGTTATAAGTGGTTAAATATTCTAATTTCGTGCGTATTTTCCCGAAACGATTCAGTTCGGAATCTTGTTTTAATCGAAACATCCTCGCGTCTTCCCCTCCTGTAGTAATAATGGACCCGTCCGCTCACGTAAACGCAGCTGACTGTACGTACAAGTTGTAGTACTATCCGGTAGGTCTGGTGTGGCGGAACTGGCAGGAAATGTCAAAAATCTCTGTATGCAGGATAGTATTTTTTCGCCGCTGGTTAAAAGGATGAGTACGGGCGTTTATCGAGCGGTATTTTGAAGTGTTTCTTTCTGTCTGCTCTGCGCCGGGTTCACGAAAATTCGTACCGTGACGGGTAGATCGTGGCTTCCGCATCGGCGAACCCCAGCAAGACGAACCGAAAGGGAAATATGCTCAAGTTTCTCACCCACAAACTGAGAACGCATTCGATAAACGAGGATAACTTCGCTGAAAAGGTGTGTGCGATTTTTTTGTCGAGAATCCCCGCGATTCCCGTCCGTAATTTGTAACCTCATTGAAGGTCATGAAACATGGCTGCTACTAATGGAGTTCGAACAAAGGAATGCGTTTTCCGATGTCGATTTTTCACCCCGTCCGGCTTTGAATCCCCGCTAGAACCGTTTCGGACGATAATATGAACCTTCGAGAAGGTTTTCCGGTACACTTTGACCGGTTTTAGCGTTTCCTTCGCGCGATATTCCCACAAAACGAACCGGTTAAACATGGCTGACCATTATTACTACACTTACCACGTATATAACGTAATAATTTGGTACTTTCTCTCTTTAGGCCGATGAAAATCATGATTCCGGAACAGAATCCGACGACGAAATAGAGGACCCAGATTTTTCCGCCCCAGGTGAGTTGGCTGTCTCCTACGGGACGCAAATAAAACACTTTCACTGTTAATTCATTCGGCGGTTCTAAATATAAAGTGTCCAAAACAAACTATACCCGTTGCGATTTTATAAACAAACATATCTCTAATTTGCATGTATATTACACGATTAAATGCGGCATGATGGTTTTTATTTTCGTAGAAGTAAGACATCGCATATTAAGAGCAACTTTATTCGCTACTTGTGTAATATCTAGATTTATATTCTAAAAGTGTAAGCGGAAGTTTCGCACATTTGAAATATGTTTAAGGAAACTAGTTTATATTGAAAAATCCACTTCAAATCAAATCCAGTTAAATCGAAACGAGTTTGTACATTAATAATTAGAAACTAGAAATTCTCTACCTAGAATATATTACATTACATATGTATACAGACATGATAGATAATCAGTAATACTGCAGTGGAGGTTTCGTAATACGTGCGTAATATCGTTACGAGTGCCTGGGATGGTAGTTTGTATTTGTGACCTTGAACTTTTGACAGTTGTAAGAAATGTGGTGGAGGCCATTAGAGAGTGGTACGTACTACTCAAAAAACTGCTCCCACGTCGCTCGGAATATGTTGTAACGCGACCCCTCCTTGGCCTGTTGTTTGTATAATGGAACGAACAAAAAAAAAAAAAAAAACTGGAATGTAAATTAAAACGATCTTGTATGTGGTAGCGGCAATACGAAGGGTGATTGTGCGACAAATGAAGCAGAACACTTGTTGACGAATTTCCCTGTCGGAAATATGGATATTTCGTTACAAGGCACGAACTTCGTTCCACCTCGAAATATGTTGCAATTATCCTTTATGTTTTGTTGAATTCTTCCTATCGATTGGCGGAAACTTGATGAATTCAACTTTTTTTTTAAGCCATCATTTCCCTCGAGTATTGGCTAAAAACCAGTTTCGAAATGTAGTAATTAACAGCTGTTTGCCGTAGTAAAGTTTAAGTACCGGCTACCATAAAGAATTTCTTTGATAATCATCATTTCTATTCGCTTTGTTTGAAGAAGGAACTAGCTGGATGAGGCTTTTATATCATTCTAGATATGAATGTTTGCTGATGGCATAATATAAGGTGTGGGATGGCTTTAGTGGTTTCCGATTTGATAGTTTAACACTTTTCTATTACTGTGTTTGCTGTAATATTGCGCAATATTTGCTCTAAGACTCCAGCGGTTTGTGGACAGAAAAGTATTATGGTTGTTTTGAAAAGAAGATATTTTTTTTCATGGGTAAATATTAGCAATTACCTGCTACAAATAATATAGTGACAAAGGCGAAGCAAGAAAGAGAATAGAAATTATTGAGACAATTTAAATAAATTCAATCGTTATGATGTTGAAATCATAGATCACTTATATGTATTTGTAATGTGATAAACGACCAGATACAACCATAGTCTGAAAAATATTAAAGCTTTTATTTTTCCATAATGATTCAATTAAAAAGAATTTATGATAAAAGAAAGCAGTTTAAGTAAAATATTGGAAGAAAAAAATCTGAATAGATTTTGAACATATGACTATGGTAGACATATACAGAGTCGGAAATCCAGTAGTCAAAAAACGTTATTTTTGCACTTCCGTCCAGAAACACTCATTTTGCAGTACTTCAATGCGACAGGAAAACTACCGTTTTCCTGCTTAGGCAGGCAAAAATGTCACTGAAGGTTGGCCACACTACACTGTTGAAAATATTACGGTGTTGGCGTTAATTTTGCGCTAGTCAAATATTTTAGTGTTGATTTTTACAAACTTTGCCAGACGAATTGACTCACATGTGTTTAGTAGAACAGAAATTACTAGAATTTGGTGTGAATTCTTTGTTCAGATATGAGGATTTACTATTTTCTCTAGACATTCAGAAGCATCAACCAATCAGAATTTTTCCCTCGGATAGAAATATAGAAACCCCACCTAATCTAATACAGTATTGCATTATACGCACCACCTGCATTGCACGTGTATCTGTTTTCGAGTTTGTTCCTGCGTATTAACATATCCAAACAAACCACCAAATGTGAGTGACCTGCAAAGTGTAACCTTGTGTTATTAAACGTTAATTCCAGTGGGCATAAAAAATTTCAACATCTTAAAGATGTATTGGGAACAACTATTTACTAATTAGTTCAGATTTGAATCAAATAGCATAAACATTCACTTAATTTTATAATGGTTCTCAAAAAATCATTTTAAAATTAGTACGTTTAGTTGAAACCAAAACTTTTGAATGAGTGGTTCTGTATATTTATAATTGAGAAAACGTCTTAAAGAGAGAATATTATAGCACTAAGAAATAGGAGTTGCATATTAAAAAGACGTTGTGTTTAGAAAACGGTGTTAAATCATCCAATAGATCGCATTCATTTAGTTAAACAGCTAGTAAATTTGTCTAGTCTAGATCAAATAAAATGTGACTAGAAGTATATCATAATTCCACGTGTTAGTTGGACAAAATAACCCCCTTGACTATCTTTGTTCGTCAAATTTAAACTTCTATAGTTCTCGACAAAATAACACGAAAACAGTGTGGACCTCTCCTGACTATTAAATTAGTCAAAAAAGTGTTAAAATTTTCAACAGTGCAGATTCCACATGACCGACGTGCAAATAAATTGTCATTAAGCTACTGTTCAACCATGCTAAGATGAACTGGTGTCTTCCCTGCACGTATTATTGATAAATAGATATTAAACTAGAAAGAAAATTATAGAAAAAGATTTATTCTCGGAAACGTCAAAAAACTAAGGTATGTAACATGTGTGCTAATTTCTACTGTCAACTCCCTCGTGTCAAAATGTCTTCTATTTTCAATGCAAAATCAAGATTTGTCGGCCCAAAAAACATTGTGTATCACACGGCCAGGCAGCGTTTTGATCGGCTCATTATTATTTAATAGTATATTAAAGTACGAGTTTCATAAGGCATGATTTTGTCGCACGAGTTCAAGTTTAGAAAACGAGCCGCAGGCGAGTTTTCTAATGAACGAGTGCGACAAAAAGCCTTATGAAACGAGTCCTTTATACTATTTTTTCTATTTTGCATTATAAATTGATAATAAATACTTAATAAAAATCTCATTAAAAATGTTGAGTTTTATTTTTATATGAAGTTGGTCACATTGACATACGATTGACATTTGACGAATTCAAAATTCAAATTCGGCTATTTAAATTGTTTAAACAATATATTTCATAATATAGTCTCTGTAAACTGTAAAAAATGAGTGATACTGAGACAAATTTATCTTGTACGCCACCACATCTGCGTGAAATTGCGGATAACGCCGTCATAAATTTATTACCGAAAAAATCAAAAGTAGTATATGAAAAATGCTACCATCAATTGAACTATGGGCTGTACAGAATAATGTCAACACAATATCTGAAAACATTTTATTGGCATATTTTGAATTACAAGGTAAAAATAAGAAATCTTCTACCTTATGGTCTATGTATTCCATGCTTCGTTCTTGCTTTTCCATTTATAAAAATACAGACATATCAAAATATATTAAATTACAAGCCTATTTAAAACGATTCTCTGAGGGATACGAGGCTAAGAAATCTAAAATTTTATGCATTGAAGATATTAATAAATTTATAGAAGAAGGTTCTGACGCATTGTATTTAGCAATAAAGGTACGATATTATTTGCAAAATGTAATTTTTTATGTAATGGATTTAATTTTAGATCGTTTTAATAATGGGTTACACAGGTGTCTGTAGACGAGATGAATTAACAAATATGTTCATACATTATTTAGAATTTAAGAGTGATATTATTTTGGTGACAGCACCTAAAACAAAAAATAATATCGTAAGAGTTTTTGCAATTACGGATGAAAGATGGATTACTTTAATTAAAAAATATATCGCCCTGCGACCAAAAAATATTAATCATTCAAGATTCTTCCTTACATATCGCAATGGTTATTGTATATCGTGCCCGATTGGAATTAATACGATTGGCCAAATGCCTAAATTAATAGCTGATTTTCTAAAATTGCCCAATTCAGAGCTTTATACTGGACATTGCTTCAGACGTTCTAGTGCTACACACTTAGCAGACGCAGGCAGTGATTTGCTGACTATAAAACGTCATGGTGGATGGAAGTCATCTGCGGTAGCTGAGGGTTACATCGAAACATCTATGAAAAGTAAAGTGGCTGTAGCGCACAACTTATCAGGGCCAAGTACATCTGGTCATTCTAGAGTTATATCATCGAATGATTCTCAATCACAAGAAGTCTACCATTAAAGCCAATAACATAACTCAGCAAAACTTTGTTACGAAGAATTTGCCTGGCATAACAATACATGCTCAAGATACTTGTTCCGTCAGTGTAAATGTATACAGTAATTCCACGTTTCATACCAATAACAATGTAAACTAAATTTGTATAGAATTTTTGATTAAAGTATTTACAATTTACATGCATTAAACGTCAATTTTGCTTTCTGTCATAATGTATTCAATACAGCCAACCTATAGAAATGAAAAAAGGCGTATCACAATGAAGCACTTTTCGATACGCAAAAGCGTGTTACAATTGCGTTTTTATGAACGCAAAATAGAAAAAGTAAATTTCTGTATATGTAATCAAGTTTTAAAAAGTTTAAGACGTATCTGTAGTTACAAACAGTATGAAATTACATAGCACGTAGTTTTTCCCTGATAGCTGCACTTCCTCAATGTGTTCCTACTACCAAATATTTTAATGCACACTAAACTCAGAGATTTTTACTAGTTACGACGGGATTTTCCCTCCTACACCCGTCAATACATATGCGGCCTGCATAAAATACATTTTGAAGTAATTCCTACGTACTACAATAGATGGTTCTCAGAGATAAGTAGAATTTTAGTCTTATAAAGTATCACTGCTATTTTGATGCATATCACGCATACGTCAAATGAATTTCAACAGAGCGAATACATAACGACTCTTTGGAAATAAACATTTAGAATTATATTGATCAATAGTGTGACCACTTAACCTAAACGGTATAGAGATGCATAAATACACTTATTTTTTTTTTAATATATGATAGTTTATCTTTGGATGTTATTTGCGAAACCCGGAATGTGCAGACAGAAGCATTTATACGAACTGAATAAACAACATTCTTATACAATATATGGTTCGGCGACGTCCAAGTTGGCTATCTATCAAAATTGTCCGCTCCCATATAACAAAATTGCAAACACACAATTGTTTACATAATTTATCTAGCCAGCTTGCATGAAAACGCCTATCATGTCTGAGTTACGTGACTGCAATTCTGTACGAACATACATACGGACATTATGTATGTATAGGTGTATACAATACACAGATGGATGTTGGCAAACACTAAAGTGCAACGTGCGGAATTATACATGTACACATAAACGTATGCATTTAATCGGCTTTTAAACCGAAATATCGAATTAATAATCTGAGATCAATACTTGCATCAGGTCAGTAAACATATAATTAATTTGCTCGAAGGTCAGACGCTACCAAGCAACAATCTGTCAGCATAATGTTTGAGCTGGCTCTGGTGATGCTTTTCTTGCAAAATATTAATTTTGTAAGATGATCAATCCGTTTCGTTTATAAATAGTTTTCCATCAGAGCTATAATATGACGTGCAGAGCAATGCAATTTGTATCCATTAACAAAGTCGTATGTTTGTGTGCTTATTGTTGGGCAAATTATCACTGTTTACTTGCATATTATATTGAGCACATTCATGCTATAATAAGTGAGAATTAATTCATGAATGTTGAAAATACTGAGGTCAATACATTTAATTGTTAGAACTTTTTACGTATGTATTTATATGGGAATATTGTCCAAAATGTATACTTAAGTAATATTATTTAAATCTATAATACACGACACTGGCGGCTCGTGAGAATTTTATGTGGGGAGCTTTTAGTGTCTTACGTATCTAAACTGGTGTAAATACGCCGATATGAATAAATGACCATTCAAGATTCACTTTCGTTACTTGATATTTAAATCCAAGAGAAACTATTGCATTTTGTCAGTTTTAATATCGGAGTACGCGAGATTACCAAAAGAAAACTCCGAAACAATACAATACACATAAACGGAATATATTGAATTATTACCATTTAATAATGATTGGAAATATCTGTTGTTTCATCGCTGTGAATTGCCAAAAATTCACTGTCGTTAATCCAGTCTTTAATTTCTTGACGGTGTACAGCTAGTATACTCTCCAGAATGTCATTTTTCAGTTCTATATAGACGTCCATGTAAAAACTGTTGCGCTGCTTAAATGTTCTTAATTACATTCACTTCTGCAGAAAAGTCAATTAAACTACAAAAAATTATTTAAAAAAGTATTTAATTGCTCTAGATTCGCAAAACTAGATATTGAGGGTTATGATGTATCTTTTCTGTTAGGATATAACATCATTGTTAACAATTTTTTTTGTGCGAATATTCCTATGGTTATAGTACGGAAGATCCTTTAGAAAGTGTGTTAACCGTACATAGTCAGTAAGATCGCCACATGTCCATGAAGAGAGTGAGAAAATACAAAGGTGGAGACAGTACATAAAAGACCACATACAGGGTGAAAAGTTGCAAGCTGCTGATTGCTTTTTGGGCGATTGCAAATGGAAGAGACTTTAACTGTAGGCCTACCTACGCATGAGGTCGCAGCACAGATTTAATCGGCGAATTGTCATAGCTCAGCCGAAGTTTAATGAGCGTGATATTCTTTTTCTCGCTAGAGCTCACTTTTATATCGCTAACAACAGATTAATAACCAATTGTTTAAGCGAGTAATTGTAAACACGATGCATGAAGTTTGTAAAGGTAATATTAACTCCAACATTACACTTGTATTAGTGAAAAGGCAAATAATAGGCAATATTCATTTGATAACTAAAATCTACTCATATTTCTTTCCTGTTCATACTTATTTATATATCGAAGCATTAGATACCGTAAACTATAAATTTCAGTGTCAGAGCTCATAAACAATATCAAAAGAAAAAAAAGGAATGAAAAGGAGCTTTAAAAGGTAATAATCAAATAAAATAACAAAAAAAAAAAATAACAAAGATTCTAAAAACCTTAACAATAATAAATGATGCATCTATTCATCGGATAAATAGTATATTATTGAAAAAAATTTAAGGATATACCGTAGTAGTCGACAAAATTTAATTTTAGTATTATAGGGATTTTATCCTATGCATAAAATCACCTTGTAATACGCACCGATGCCAATGTTGAAACGATATTGGGCGTTAGGCATGTGGTGAGAGACACGGCCATAGCTTTCTTTCTATTTTAAAGTGACGCGCTCTTTTCTGTCCTCTGCTTTCCTATACACTAGTTAAATTTTGACAATTACAGTATAATAATGATTAATTCACAAAATTCCATGCGACGGTAATAAACGCCGGGTAAAAGTTCTTGGGATGTGCTAATTTTGTACCACCGATATTTATTCTTATGTTAAAAGGTTTAAAATAGTTGTTGCATTAATATTACATTCGCGAGTAATTTGTCTAGATGTTATACTAAGATTTAATTCCACTAATGCACAAACTTGAATTTCGATATCACTGACATTTTTCGCCAGGACATTTTTATTTTCGTTATTTATTAATGGAAATGTTGTTTCAAAACGTTGAACCGTATTACGAATAATAGTTAGTAGTCGCGCTAGGAATTGATCTTTCTGGTTAATTTACTACATGCAGCTACGGTTGAATTGCTTGTTTTACTATAAATAGTTTTTCTCTCGGGTGTATAATATTTATTTTTTTAATGAAATTACCAACCGCTATCAAAACTTACTAACCGTTATAAAACTAGAGGACATAACCCTAATACCCAGCAACGCCTTATTAAGAAATGAACGAAAATCATTATTGTTCATTATGAACTGCATTTAAGAAAGTTAACAAGATAGATACCTCACGAATCTATAGACTGAAATTGCTTTGACATAAAATCAACAACATTGTTTGAGCATTACAAAACGACTATGGTTTCGTTCAAATAGAGGGGGAAGCTTTCCAAGCTCCAGTGTCCCACTATATTCGGCTTTAAAATACTCGTATCAACCGATGTTAAATACCTGGGTATTGTCTTGGACACCAAACTGCTGTACAAATCACACGTTGAACATGTGACGAACAAACCCATAAGGAACTTCTAGGCCTGTAGAGGTATGTTCGGTAAACGTGAGGACTAAAGCCTGCATTGGTACACTGGCTGTGCACGAAAGTTATAGTATCCTCTATAACTAACGCCTCGCTAGTCTGGTGGCACAAAGCAAATTTAGACTATGCTATAAGTGCGCTTAGTAAAGTCTAAAGAATTGCCTGTTTGCCCATGTCCTCGACGCCGACGACTGCTATGGAGACTATTGTTGGGCTTCCCCCGCTGCAGTTGGTGTTGTGGTCTGAGGCAACCCTAGGGGCTTACAGAGC
Organism: Protaetia brevitarsis; assembly: GCA_004143645.1. NCBI lineage: Eukaryota > Metazoa > Arthropoda > Insecta > Coleoptera > Scarabaeidae > Protaetia > Protaetia brevitarsis. Next base: position 1,332,637 of record RXPK01000200.1, read on the forward strand.
AAATTGTAGTGGATGCAAGGGTTTCTCCGGCAAAGTCGGAGACCACACCAGCATATTCAACTACATGAATAGACAGTACCACCACCTAGGGATTTTTAGAGTAAATGTAGTGGATGCAAGGGCTTCTCCTGCAAAGTCGGAGACCACACCAGCATCTTCAACTACAACGAACAAACAGTGCCACTTTCCGTAAAGGCGGATAAGATCTCACCAGTTTTCAGTAGATATCTCCAGCAGGGAAACTGCAATAGCGTACATCGGCACACCAAAACGGTATCTATTTCGCTGGTTTGTCGATGCCTCAAAAACGAGTAATGACACAGGCATTGGAATCTAGAAGGACGGAGAGCGGGACGGCGAAGCTTTTAGCTTAGGGGCCTGCCCCCACCATTTTCCAGGTCAAAATTATTGCCATCCAGACTTGTCCCGAGGGCATCTCAAACTGCCTGCGTGAATGGAAGGGTAGAAATCATCTCCGACAGTCAGGCTGCCCTCAAAACTTTGCGGACTCTCACAGTTTACTCTGAGGTGGTACTGGGGTGCCACAAAAAACTTAAACAGCTGGCGGCACATTTAAATGTTACATTGAGATGGGTGCCAGGTCACTCTAGGATCAGAGGCAATGAAATAGCTGACACGTTAGCAAGAGGCGCCAGCGAGATGCCGTTCTTAGGTCCAGAACCGACGTGTGCTGGTGTGTGGCTCATATGGCAGCATCACAACGTTTGTGATATCCCAACTTGTTCCTTTTGGAATGTACTTGTTGGCGCAAGACACTGTAAATCTCCAAGGCTTCACCCGAATGAGGAAAGATTCCGTAAGGCAGTCTTTATGAGGAATCTTAACTGGCCACTGCGTACTAAATAAACACATGTACCGCATGAGGCTAGCGAACTCTCCCCTGTGTAGAATGTGTGGGAGTGCGGAGGAAGTTCTTGCTCACCTGCTTGTCAACTGCCCGACAGTGAACGGGAAGACGCACTTTGGGGTCGATCGGTTGAACGAATCCAGAGTCGGTAACTTAACTCTCAGCCAGATTGCGAACTTTTGCGATAGGGTGCAACTTGTCTGAGAGGGCTAAAATTGAAATGGGAGCCACAATAGGTCTTTCTGGCCGAATTGCCTTCTTCGGGTTACACCCGCCCATGAGAAAGAAAAAAAAACATTGTTTCAATCGTGAAAATCAGTGCTTAGTAGATAAGACTTTTGGAGTTTCATCGGCTGTTGATAGAAAATGTGGAATAACAAAAAAAAAACCTTTGAAAATAGATATAGGAAAAGGCATATCGAATCAACTATCTCTATATTTGAAAAACTTTTTCAACTTTGAAAATGATATAATTGGTCATCAAATTTTGGACACCCTATATGCGATAAATAAATTGTCAATGTGGATTTCGAAAGCACCATTCTTGTGCTTACGTCTACCCTAGAAGCGCTTACTAGTCAAAAATGGGTAAAAGCCGCAGCATTGAAAATAAGGCTACATATTTCAAAATTTTTTAAATAATCAAGATATCTCAGCAACAAATGAAAATTGGCATGGGGAAACCAGATAGAACACATCATGAAATTTTCTCAGGATTCCAAAAATGAGATAATATACCGGGTGTTCCATTTAAAATATGAGAGTTTATGGCGACTAGAAGTGGTACGATACCAAAATTTTTAAAAATGAGAGAATTTTCTGCAGTTCAAAAATTCAGAATTCTAGTTTTTTTCAGTTTTTTTCTAACGAACGGCTACCGTGAGAAACCCTGCATATATAATATGCAGCGGCGCTGCTAACTTTTTTCTATTGCCCGATCGCATTGATCGCTTCCACGTGATGCTGTTCAACACTCAAGCTGAAAACAGGGATTTCCCGAATTATAGGTCGAATTCGATTGGTCGTAAGTCCGAGCCGTCGTTAAGCGGATAGGTCGTAAAGTGAGGAATACCTGTACTTGTGATGTAATGCTTGTTGTGGCTGAATTAGCCTAGTATTTATGATTTAAATCCGATTAATTTTAGAGTATGTTGAGGACTACAATATTCCTTTGAAGTGGCAGTTTTATGCAAGCAATAAAAAAGCATTTCTATTGAATTTCCTGTAGATATTTCAAGGATATATATCTCTCGTCTTATATGTTTCATTTTAAGCGAGTGTTTGCATAATCCCTCTATAACCTTATTATTTATTGCTTCCATTTATATAATAATAAGCTACTTATAATTCTGTAGCATGTTACTACTATTTTGCACACTATTGTTAGCGTACATTGTACTGATTGCGAAAGTGGAATAAATACGTTGACATACAAAGAAAAACACCCCAAAACATGTTGCTATTATTATTATTATAATTAGAGAGATCGCGTGTATGAGGATTTTGTTCGACGAAAAAGACAACAAACGTTTTTTTTTGCGGTCGGGTCAAGTCCCTTTGTCCCCAAAATGGAAACGATTGGTGTGTTTCCTTTTTAGTCCAAAACCGCGCTAGAAGAATAACCTTTGAACAGCGCCGAAATGACACAATGGATTACTAATTAATCGATTCCACAAAGTGACATCGACGAACGACTCCACAACTCAATTACCTAATCGAGGAGATAACTTAGAGCCGCAGGGGCTGCAAAAAAAAAATATAAATTAGATTTTTCACGGGCGTAAAGCCGCTTTATAATCGAACAGATTTCAAACGTGTTTACGGTCGATTTAATAACTTTGAGAATATCACACAAAGCTTCCGAAGAGTTCCCCATTCAATCACTATAGAAGCAAAATGTTAAATTTATCCGGCAATTTAAATGTGCGGTTTGAGGAATTATCGCCTTAATAATGACATTGAAGAAAAAACAAGTTATCAAGGTGATATACATCAATAAAGTGAGTCATTATTGTTATTTGAATACAATCGTAGCACCTGAGATTAATGATTATTGGAATTTTTATTTGTTTTGTCCATTGTAGTATACACGATTTTGAATTGAAAGGTTGAGAATGGTTATATCGTATGATGGTATTATCCTGACTTTTTTTAAGTCTGAACATATAATGTTAAGCATTTCCCTATGTCCAATTTCAACAAGTCAATTGTACAATATACAAGCTAAAGCAACATAGGATAAAATGAGCATTTAAGTATACATGAAAATTTTATTTTTAAGATCTAATCAAATGGACAGTTCGCATCTACTTAAAATAGTTCATTTAAACGTGATACAAGATTAATATATTTAATTTCCTTGAAAGTCGAACAGAAAATGCTGTTGCGGTTGTGAGTGACGTTAGTGTCAACACCAAAGAACCTATTTGATTGTGAAGGCACCTCAAATGACTGAATGCCGCAAGTTCATACCGCCGCGATAATATTTTTAGGTTTTAGTAGTGAGTATTTTAAAGTAATTGTTTGAAGTTCCAAACAACACGTTAAACAATTATTAAGAGGCAAAGATTGCAAGTTTTTTACAGTGAGAAATTAAAAATTAATATATTTTGCTTTAACTGTAATAATTAATAATTATTACATACCAAATTATTATACCAATTGAATCCACGCGTTTTCAATGTTTAAATTTTATATTTGTAGACTAATACATATTCGAAGAAGTTCCAAGTGCTATAAATAGTATCAATCGATGAAATAGTCTATTAGGATAATTAACAGAAAACTGAACACTTTGCAAGCTGTTATTATCCGCAGCATCATTCTCCAAAGCATTGAGGAAGAAAGGCATTGATGACGCAAGCTGCAAGTGGATAGACTGCATGCTTAAAGGGAGATCAGTTTACACAACCATCATGGGAGAGACACTGGTGATTCGGGTCGAAAGATGATGTCTGCAGGGTGGAGTTTTATCCTCTCTGTTGGGGAACTTGGTCGTGGACGAGGTACTAGTAAAGCTGGACAATTTGGAGTATGCAGATGATCTTGTCATTTTTGACTGTGTGGGTGAATTTAACAGCGTAGTGCGGGACAACATGCAAAACGCTCCAACAATTGTTCTAACATGGAGGAGAATCTAAGTATCAGTCCCTCCACAACGACCACAATAGCATTCATGAGACCGTCTTGTATTGCTAAAACTCCGTAATGAAGCAATAAAGGACGACGGCAACATTCATTCTGACTAGAAGAATTCATGGAAAAAACATGGGGTTTAAGACCAAATATGATGTATTGGACATACATCAGGATGGTCAGACCCATGATCACTTATGCATCTCTGGTTTGGTTAGACAAAGGTGCAGCAGCAACCTGCATAAGAAGATACAGTAACTTGCATGTTTAGGCATAACAGGAGTAATGAGGACTCCTCCTACAGCAGCAAAAGAATGCTTTTTTGGACCTCCCTCCTTTCCATTTGGTGATAATGGGCGAGGATAGTGGTGCATCTCAGATTTTAAGAACTACAAAATGGCAGATATGCAGAATAATATTGTCCAATATGTGGGAGGCAATTTTTTGAAAATGAGATCAGACCATACATAAGATTCTGAAATGGCTAGTATAATGTAATAGGTAAAGGAAATGGGAGACTAAATACCAACAGCCAAGAGGCTGCTGTGTCTCTGGAGATTCCATATCAGACGGCCCCCACACCAACAAAAAAGCTATTATTGTTCTTATATCACTTCAGATTTAAAACTTTTTCTTCTGTAATATACATTTTAGAAATAAAAATTAATAGATGTCAGTATTGACAACTGGTGCAACAAATTTGTTTTATCTAAGTGTTGCTTTGTGTTGTATATTCCAATCATCTGCAATGCGTTGACTTGTCCCCTTACAGTAGGTTTGCTCTGATTTCGAAAATTAAAGATTCTTCGACGTCAGACGCAAGCGCAATTGATGAAAAACGTTCCGGTTTTTCCGGTACTGTTTTGGATTTGTCATTTTTCTGTTCTGGTTTCATACCAACAAGTATCCACAATTATTTAAAACCGTCACAAATCATTCATACTCCGTAATGTTGACTGGTGTGGACAAAATTCGATTGGTTTAGCAACGCATGTGATATGATCACATTTTGCTGTTTCAAGAGAAGTATTCACATTCATTTTTAATTAAAGGGTTTGATAAATCCGAATATTCTAAAACAGATTTTTGTTAAGTACCACTAGACATTATTTATCTGTAAAATTAAATAATTTCATAATAATAGTCGGTAATATCGGTATCATTTGGTTTCCCGGTTATTCCCATATAATTGAATTGAATATTTACTCGCAGATGACGCTACAATCAAGCAGCGATTTCACAAAATTCACGTCAACAACTATGAAGTATAAATTGTAAACAAAATGGGATCCAAAATGAAGCCCTATGGTACCCCACGCGAAAGTGACGAACAATTAGATTATTTGCCATTATTCTTGACTACTTGGTTACGATAGTGCAGGTAACCATTAACAACTGATACAGCACGGTTACTGAAATCAATTTGCATCAACACAGATAAAAGAATGGAATGATCCATGATGTTCATTGTCTTGGTGAAATCTAATAACCCACCTAGCAAAATTTAAAGTTTTTACAATTATTTTTAGTAACTTCAACAGAAAGACATCAAAATAACTAGGAATCTAATACAAAACTATTGAAAATTTCGTGTTTCAATGTTGAAGTTACTAATTGGAAGAATAATTGTGGGAAATTTAAATTTTTAAATTTAAATTTTTAAATTTAAATTAAATTTAAAACGAGAAACAGATTGGTTATTACATATAGCCGAAATTAATCATTTGCCATCCTTGTAACCAACTCTGGAATCAGATTGGGTAGAAGGCAATATTTTACAGCGAACAAGAAATTTCTATAACAATAAATATATATTATTTAGACAAAAATGTCGAAATTTATAGAGCTTTAATATACAGTCGCGAGCAAATGTTATAGGCACCTTTGACAAAATTAATGGGTTTCATGTTTTTTGCTTTTTTTGTGACAGATATTTCAACGTTTATATAATCGTCTTTATGGTTACAATAGTCTTTATAGATACCTTTTATAAATGTATTGTTTTTTATTATAGATTTTCAGATCATCGAGATGTCACTTTCCCCGTGCCATCTAAAAAGTATTATAGCTGTACTAAAAACACTCTAATATGCAACAAATTAATAAGATCCCTTAAAATACCTTATATTTATAATTTATTACCTACAAGTTTTTATTTTATAACTAACAGCTTCTTGCGGGTTTCGCCGTGTGTCAAAACTTTCGCTCGACGTTTCGCTGTTCATACTGACAGCTTCTTCAGGATAACTGAACAGTTCAGTTATACACGGCGAAACCTGCAAGAAGCTGTTAGTTATAGTTACACCGGCCGTGAAAGCCTACGCAGTGTTAAGTTTTTATTTTCTCATTTTTTACTGTGATATTCGCCCAAAATTTAAGGTGGCTATAACATTTGCCCGCGACTGTACATCTAATAGTGGTTTGTTTTTGCAGGTCAGTGTAGAAATACTAAGAGAATTAAATGCAAAATGGAAATCGTTTATTTTAGTTAATTTCCCATTTCTTCTGGGACTATTTGCAAAACATCTCCTATCATCAGATCTTTAACTATTTTTATATTTGATGTACTTGCCTATTTTATGTGAATGACTTTTATGGCTTTTAATTAGCATGCAGAAGTTGGTTTAGAATAACGAAAAGTGTTATCCTGATAATTTATTACGATTTGGCAATAGACCAACTTCAAAATTCCAACAGTTTTGTCGTCTCCAGTATTATCCAAGCATTCCTTCGTATGTAATGCTGCACTTAACAACATCTGTAATAAAAGGCTCTATAAATGCGCACAGCTGAAATAACCATTCCGGCGGCCGAAAGTCAGTTTGTAGGTATACCGTTTGCATTGTAAACTTATAAAGCATTACATGAATTATGTATGCGTATATACGCCTCTGGCATGCGTGTACGCTTGTGTGCCCAACCACGACAGTGCCTTTTTCGATTCTTGTCACGCGTCATTTACTTTCTAATAACCGGCGACTGCATATTTCCGAACCCTACCCTCTCGCACCAGTGGATTTCATGACCGAGGTCGTGACCTGCACGTTTTTCCTCTATATAGCACTTGGACGGGTGACTTTTTCCTAACTAATAATCTTCGATGTGCACGACGAAAACCCGCTTTTCACTTGTTTTACTTCCTTACTTACGTTACGAAATGGAGATTTTCCTTGTTGGGAGTTGGCATTTGGAGTTTTGGATATGATGCCTTCCGGTTCTGCTCCGGCAGTTTTAACCAGGTGGAAGTGTCCGGATTGTTTTTAGAGAATAGAGTTTTTCTCAATTATTCAGTTTATTAGTAAGTTATAAAGAGTTGAAACTTACAAGGCAAATTCTTTGCACCCATTGGTTCTCTGATGGATCTTTTTTGATAGTAATCATGATTACTTTTGCCTAGTTAAAGTTTATCTAAACACGTTCTAGTGCATGTGTTCTGCTACTCCTGATTACCGAATTTTTACAAATCTTGCCTCTCTAGGTTTTTTATTCTCATGCCAATATTAACGCATACTTGAGTATTTCGTTTTTTCAGGATTTCTTCTGACTCTGGTTATGTATAGCAAACAGTAATCCTTTTCCCTGGTTTTGTGGTCGTTTCCTCCTTCTTAGTGGTTCGTCTTATGTGGATATCAACGTAACTATGCTTCTTCAGTCTTCTTCTATTACGTTAAACCGTGGCAGGGTAACAGAAACAACACACCCAAACAAAAAGTTACCCTAAAAATAGGAGGCCGTTTTTCTACCGCCCATTATTGGAGTAATTTCCCTGTAAGTGTAATTTTACCACATAGCTGGCGTAATTTTACACCTGTAGTGTGTGTGTGAAAAGTTACCTTCCATTTTCGGGGTGATTTTCCCTACAATTTTGAATGAATCGATCTATAAGAGAAATATAGAAAAATTGTCTTCCATTGTAGGGAATACCTATCTCTCTTTATGGAGAAACACAATGTAGTTTGCAGTTGTCCAAAACAATTATTCGAAATAAGTATAAAGAATAGAAGTTAGTGTATATAATAACGGCCGTATTTCCAATTTCATCTCTTTTCTACAAAATCAAGTTTGTTAAACAGCAGTCTTACCTATAATCGGCAATAAATGCTATCAACATCTTCCGTAAAAAGATGGTAAACAATTTCAATTATTCAACAACTTATTTGCACTTGGTATGGAATCGAGATACATTTTTAACTGCAAATGTCAATATTTTTGACACATTGTAGACATATTTTGTGTAAGTGCTAATAACCATCAGCTTTTGCACACACACACAACCGTACACAATGTATTTTATTATGAAAAGAACCTCCTTAATATAAAACATGTCCAGATATCTATTTACCGATGTTGAGGTTAAGTTACCAAATACTACTTCAATTACATCATAAATCATTGCACTAGGGCTTGCTACTCCCAACAAGTTAGACAAATGCGCATGTTTACTTGAGGTAAAATTCCTGACGGACACATAAAATATATGCAAAATATGTTCTAACTAAGCTGTAATATTGTTACTTATTTAAACTATACATACATATATCTGTTCCCTGCAATCCAGTTAATGTAACGCAGTTTTTGGTGTAAACCATTTCAAGTGCACAATAAGAAGTTCGTTAGGACCTGTATAAATAGGGTGTTATATAAGTTAGATAAGGTCATACGCCGATATAAGAATGATCTACTGATTTTACTTACATATATGCGTTAAATACATGATTCTCGCTTATTTTTTTCTGTGATGTGGTATGGAATATATAATTTTGTTGCACCGGTATTATATTTCACCACATTACTTCCCAAGACTGTAACTCGTAAATGCGAAAACGTCAGCGTCATTCCCTATGCGACCAACAATGCGCATGCGTGGGGCCTAATGCAATATATTGGCTAGGATTTGTAGTTTTGCTAATCTTTACATCAACTAGGTACCTAATATGTTTATGAATATATTGATTATGGCGTATATTTGTTTATTCTTTTTTTAAAGTGCGTGGTTCATTGCACTCTTCTTAATATATATAAAAAAAATGTCACTTTAAGGAGAATCAGCTCAGTTATCTTAAGCTGGTGGTGTGTGCAGTGAAAAAAATGGCTCAGTTGATTATGTTCCGACTAAATAATAACATCAATCCAAATTAATTAAAGTTTATACAATTTGGTATTAAGAGTTTGGACATCAGTGTATCCACTAGTATTTTAAGTGCTTTGCCAAATAGATATTTTTATCGAAATTGTTTTTACAAATAAAGAAAAAATAATGTGTTACAGCGTATTTTAATCAATTTAACATCTGCTATACGCTACCAAATGTAACAATTGACTTTTCCAAAAAGATGGTTAAACTGTGATCATTGTTGGGTTTTCTTAATTATTAACTTGTGTAACCTTTTTTTTTTTACTAATTACTTGTTAATTACTTGACGATTTTATATTTTGAATTCAACAGGTAATTTTTAATTCAAATTATTTTTTTTTCAATTAATTTTAATGAATGTCATTATTAATTTGGAAGAAGGCCAAAGATCTAGTCGAAACGTGCCTGATAAATTTATAATATAAATAAAAAGGACATTGCTCAAAATAATCACTTTTTTCTCATCAATTAAATATTCAAAGAGCGAACCTAAATTAGAAACGTTTGTTCATTCAACACATGAAAAAGTTATATACAGCTTTGAACATTCATTAATATTTATTTTTCTACGGTTACTTTCTTATGATTGACATATGATTTATTTGAAATTTGTGTTCATTGAAATTAAATTGAAAAAACGAGAAAGCCGAATGGAAGAATGGAATGCTACCTGACTCTGTTTAATAACAATAATAATAATTTATTTTCCTACAGGTAATACCCAATTACAGGAAAAAAAGAAACATAATGCGCATATCTACAATATATACACTGAGAAAAAATGAAAATATTGGCACAACAAAAATGATTATTTTCAACTTTTTGCATTCACTTAACTAGTTTTCGTTTAAATCAGGAAAACCGTAACCTCATTGAAAGAAAATGCATATTTTAGTTGAATTAGGTATATATATGTTAATTCAAACAATTATTTGCTTTAACCGTCAGTGGAACTACAAAATGAGTTAACTGAATGCATGTGTGGCCGATTTGAACAAACATTTATTTTAAGTCAACATTAAGATTATTGGATGAACCACAATTGTAGATTGACTCAACAACATTAGTGCAACTAATTCTGCGTAATTGATAAACATTCCGGTGATTTGAGCATATTTAAATAAAAAAATTTGTTGAGCGAACCAATTATTGATTGAATGAACATATCTTTTTTTCTCGGTGTACTACACATGCGTTAATGATATAAGTTAAATAAAGATGAAACATTTAAAATTACAATAAATTCTTACGAACTACTAGTGTAGATTAGATTAATACTGCAAAATAATTATAAGCATACTCTGTAATGAAACTTAAACTATTGTTATTAAGGTCGCAAGTGTCAGATTCTATTGAAGTACTCACACATTAAAGAAATAGGGAAAGAATGTAGAATATTGGTTCTATGTGAAACACAATAGGAAGTTGGGTGAGAACGAGAATTTAGCCTTGGAATATTAAAATTAAGTTTGCATAAAAGCCAGGGACAATCAATTCCACCATGAACCAGACAAAATAAAAATTTGACTACGCTAACAATTCTACTTACATATTATAGGAACAGAAATTGAAGTTATTTAAAAGAACACCATAGTCGAACCCTCTCACCGGATGCGTTGCTTCAACTAAATAATATAAAAACTTTTTTTCTTTGAACAGGATCAAAAGCGTTAATATGTGAAGAATAAATTAATTAAACTACAAATAATAATCGCATATTCCAACTTAGATCGGATTAATGAATAGAATAAAGTGTTAACTGTGATAGTGTTTTGAATGTCCCTGCAATTCCGATAAATGAAGCAAAAGAGTTTAAAATATTGACCAATAGTATTAGAAAAGGATAGCTTAGAGTCAAATAAAACGCTAAAAATCTGCTTATGTTACATCGATTTTTTTTTATTTGTGGTTGAAGGATCACTTTGCGCTAAGAAAACCAGAAAGCATCGTACTGTCGTACTAATACTGGATGGGCACAGTTTACATTGCAGTTCCATAGAAATTTTAGAATCCGTTGATGCGAATAGCATAATAACGTTTGCTTAGCCACACGACGCTCCTTACAACCATTGGATCGAGCCTTCTAAAGCATTGAAGAATTATTATTACAATGCTTATCTTTATGAAACAGAATCCGAGCAGAAAAATTACTTAATTATCTTTTGGGGGCATATTGAGTGATGCATGGATGAGAACTGCAACATTGGAAAATTATGTATCTGGTTTTAGGGCAATTGGAACTTTTCCATGCAATCAAGATGCTATTTCTGAGTACGCATATTTGAGTGAGAGTGCTCTCCAGCAAATAAATGAAAATCCCAGTTCATCTCCAGCAAGGGAACTTCTCCGCATCCAGGCAAGAGATCCTGAGAATGTTCATGAAGCACGAGAAATGAAAGCATAGCTATTGAAAGATATGCTGGATATTAGAATATTAATTCTATTGTTTATTTCTAATGTGCATATAAATGTATTTTTGATAAACTCTGACATTAAAAAAATATTGGAGAATAAAATTTAAACCAGTAATTTTCAGTGAATTTTATCACATCAAACTTCGTTACACCAATATCTTTTTAAGCTGTTCAAAACCGCCTAAAATTTTTATAGATTTTTAGTGCGGGTACTTCTAAGATTTATGGTTTAAAGGGTAATATTAATAAAAAAAACAATAACCGGTAGCCAATGATACCAATTTCTTTTTCTCCCTATCTAATTGCAATGGTGAGTTTTCCTTTAAGCGTTATTGTGATAGAAGCAAATTGACGGTGCTCGCTTCTATACTTATTAGTACTAAATAAGGACTCGACTTTATAATTCCTTCTCACATATCGAGTCGAAAATTATAGAGGAAGGCTTAATTGCGAGCACGACTGCGTTTTAGTACTACGGCCACGCGTGTTGAAAGGCGATATTGTCCCGACATCGTCAAAGTACTGCTGTTCTCGGCGGGCTCGCTGCTTAGTATGTACTATTATAAAGTACGGTCGAAGCCGACGTTCCATAATGTACAGCGTCGGCATATCAGGCAGTTGTTTCGGTCTGCGGGCTGCTCGCTCGGTCACCGGATTCAATAGATGCAAGTCACAGCGGGAATCGTTGCGTCGCAGAGTAATTAGTATTCTCGACATGTCGTTGCAAGAATGTAAACTTACGTATGTATGTATGTGCTGTTGTCCTATACTGGTTGGCGTGCGTGCAGATCGCTAAAACGTCAATATCATGCCGATGTGTGCATGTATGTAAAGCTATATGATATTGTTGTACCTTAGCTAGGTATATGTGCGTGTTGGTACAATTAGGCGCAAGATTATAGTAGTGGAGATATGTATCGTGAAAGCTGAAAATTATTTTTGTATTTAATTGCCCTTATAGTAACTACAAAAAGGCGCTAACTGCGGGATTCTGTGTACATCTGTAGCGCCTGTAAGATTATCTGTAAGTCTATGCTTACAGATTTACAGATAGCCTCATAGCAATAAATCTTCAACAGTTTTTACTCTATAACTTGCTTACTCCTCTATGTTGATTCTCGGTGCTGTATGTTGCTGAAAATTCACTCTTCATTATTCTTTTCTTCAGGTTACTGATACATCCTTATTCTATCGTCATGTTGCCATAAATAAAATCGTGATTCATCGTTAAACATTTCAGAAATCTATTCATTTTGTCATTGTCGCTGTTCCCTGCCCTGCACTAGAGACGTATGTATATGCTTAGGTGTTAAGGGTAGTCACAATAAAGGCCGGTAACTACGGACACTCATACGCACTATTGGTTCGTAAACTACGTAACGAGATTCTACAACTAATAGGGTTGTACCACTACATGTTGCACTAAAATTACTCCTTTCACAAATAATCGAAAAATAATTAAACCTAGGCAATATTACAGCAATTGTTTAAACTGCACCTTGTTTCAAAATTAGAAACCGTTTACACTGCAAAATTTTATTAGCAAATTTAAATTTATAACTAACGCACAATGTTTTAACACGCAGTTTTGACGGATGTCAGGCAGTTACTTTTCCTTATACCCTAAGATAGTAATAGAAAACATTAAGTTTTAACAGAATTTTGCTCTGTAAGTAAATTTTCATGTGTTTTAATATTTAAAATGAAATCTGGAACTATATTGTGTATGGAAGATATCGTGATAATATTGAATTTTAAGTGTCTATGTTTATTTAAAGGAAAACAATATTTGCATCTATGTGAAATAGGTATCTCTCCTTTAAAGTTTAATTATTTTTTTTGTTGTTATCAATTATTTATTGTTTATTTAGATGTCCTTGGTGTTCTCATGATTAGATTAAATTAAGTGTTGATTATTTATTTTTATTGAATTACATAAATATTAAACTATTATTATTTTTGTATTGATTGTTATTATTCGTTCTTGCTTGATTTCAAGACCTGTTCAAATATTTTTGATTGGGTGAATAATGATGATATTGTGAGGCGTAAGGCATGCAACTTACTTCATTGTAAGAAATTTAAAAAAAATATGTTCAATCAAAGTAATTTTTATTATGCAGTTTAGAATGAACATATTTGTAAAATTAACTATTCCTCTTGGATACAGTCTCTTGCAACAGCAAGTGTCATAGTGAAAACTTACACTGAGAAAAGAGATTATTTTCCGCAAAGAAATACATTTCTTAAAAAAAAAAATATTTCACATAAAGACACTTTATTTGAATTAGATATAGTAACTTAAATTTTATGTTAGTGCTTTCTTTGAAGCGATCAATTTATTCGTTTAAAATAATATCTTTTACTCAAATTCTAGTAAATATACCAGATTAGTATGTCACGATCGTAGTTTCCAGCCTATTTTGTGCGAAATATTATTTGTTACTGGAATGAAATAGGAGATGCGCCATCTATGCGCCAATTTCTCTACTGCACATAAGTATATCTGCTATTGCTATACGAAAATAAAATGTGGTATTTATTTTTACTTCCATGTAAATAAGTATTTAGTTAAATTAATAAATACTGCGCTAGCTTCAAATAAATCTACTAACCAAATTATTTGTTTGATTGAATACAGGAATATTTTTAATATTTCTATTTATTATATAATTAAGTAATAATTTAGTAACTGTAACCAATGCATGAAATGGTTTGAAAACAAGATGTTTTTTCCGTGTATAACAATTTAAAAACCTTAAACACTATATACTGCTGTAAAGTTCCTTGGCTTATAAGTAAATCAGTATTAACTGAAAAGATTCCAATTATCTCTGAAATTTCTTTAACCTCGCGCGAAAAATATTCACTTTTATTTATTATTGTTTGTGTATCTGCGACTTATGCACGTGGGAACATAAATAAAACTAAAATACTTCCGCGTAAAAGAGCACTCAGCTTGAATACAGGTGCTTGCATTTTCCGTTAAAAGGCAAAAATTTTAAATCAATGTATACGTGCGGTCCACTCAAATATAAACCAAAACGTACGGCTTTTTTTATTTAAAATACTGTTTATAGTTCAATAATACTTAAAAAGAAACTAAAATATGTGATTAAATATGTACATAATAATAACAATATAATATGTAATGTGTATTGTCTTACTTAAACAGAAGTTACAAAGACATTATAAAATATTAATCAAAATTAAGATGCATTCCATTTATTTACGCGGTTACTTTTCGTCGAAAAACTTACGTACTTAAGAAGAAAATAGTCTTCCGGCAAAACAGCTCGCTACTTTCAATTAAAATAAACATTTTTCTAAGAAAAAGTATTCTTTTCGTTGAACATGATAAAAATCAAAAGTTAAAATATAAAAATAAAACTTTTCATTTAATGCAATCTCTTTTCTCAGTGTATAAGAGGTAATAGATGTGCATTTTATACATAATAAACTTAGTCTTCATCGCACTCATAAGTATTTGGAAGATTTATTTTTGCTTTGCACATCTAAAGGAGTCGGCAGTGTTTGTTAATTCAGCACAACGCCTAGGTATATTCCTCCTTGATTGTAGCATCGAATACGAAATTAGCAATTAATTCCTTTGCTGCGGCAGGAAGAAAGCCGCAATTAAACTTTTTCAGTTTCAATTAAAACTCACTTTTAAATCATTAAGATTTCCACAATTGGCAAAATCAGATTTCCTCTCATTAGATTGATTTTGGAAAGAAGAAACTGTATCCTTAAAACTTGCCTGAGTTGCATATGCTTGAAATGTAAAATGTAAAAAAATGGAGAAATTACAACGGCACATTCATGTGGAATATCTATTTATAGCCACAAAATATGTTGGTATAGCAAACTATAAAGTCGAGTAAGTGAGAAGCACATTGGAAATAATTACATATACATGTACAGATACGACAATACATGACTACCATGCACTTTGCAAAGTCAATGAGTCAGTTAATTCTTTTTTTTTTTTGGCTTAGCCGTCTGCCATTTTATTATTTACACAGCAACTCTGGGTGGTTCATAGCCGGCCTTGATCAAAATTGCGTAAAATATTTACGGTATAAAATACGCTTGTAATTGTGCAAGCTACATTTATACGAAGTATCTATTTTTACAAATATGCAGTAAAGATAACGAACGAGTTTACATTTTAACGTAAAAAAATACTTACAGAATATGTGCAGACATAATATGGTTGACATTAAGTATTTACTCAGACAAAATGGAACTTTATTCAGGATTTCTGTATATAATATTTATTTTTTACGAGTTTGATTAGCCTCTAAATGTAGTCTATGTGTAACTTCCTGCAGTGACAATATTTATATTAAGTAAACATTTTAATCTTAGATAGTCTAGTCTGGTTTATTTGAAATTTCAACTACACTGTCTGCAATATTATGACCTAATGTGAAATTTGTGTTTACATATTAAAATGTGCACAGGAAGTTGTAAATTCTCCAAATATTTTTCTCCCCCAGAGATTATAATTATATTCTACCTAGATACATCTTTGCATCTTACCAAGGAATTAAGTTCGCAATATTTACTGTGGTCCTTTTTTTGCTTCTCTTGTTTGCTGTTCCTGTTAATATTCGTAAAAGGTAGGTTGTTGGATAATGAATTTCAGAAGGAAAAAGGCCCCGGTTGAATTAATTATATACATACCGAGATTATGTGTTGGTTACCTGAAATATTTTTTAATTAAACTAGGCTTAAATATAAATTGGTATCAATAAATATTTTTTAAGGTAGATAGCTAGATTATTAAATGTTTAGTTGGATTAAATTGACGTGTTACAATTTATATTACATGTGTATAGTAAAAAACGTTACGAACGAAGCCTTTTAGCAAGATAGTATTCGGAATTTGTATTATTGCGTGTATTATGTTTTAATATGAAGTTTAAATAATGAATATTTTCCGTGGAGTTTTTGTATTTATTTAAAGAAACTGATTCAAATCTTTATAATGAAATTTACAATATAATTGTGTAATTTTATGTCATATTAAAAAATATTGTAGGTCGATCTTTTAAAGATTATTTTTTCTTTATTAATAAGTATTAGGTTGGGGTGATGTTCAGAAACATGATTTGCAACATGCAATTTTGAAAAATACCCACACGACAAAATTACAGAAAAAAAAATGCGGTAAAACAACTGTTATTGTTACGTTCTCTTAACTAAAAGACATTTACTATTAGCAAGAAACTAGTATCATTATATACCTGAAATATAAATACTTAAAGAGGTTAAGCAAATAATATACAGAGTGTTTTGTAGCAAAAAAATATTTTTTCCTCGAAACTTTCAAATTAGTCAAATTATAAGTAAAAAATGCTAATATTCAAAAGCTATCAAGAATTGGTTTCGAAAATCTACTGAGCCAGTATGGTGAGACACTCTGTATATCACCACCAAACGGAACGTGACGTCAGAATGTTCTTATAACGCGCGTAATTTAATAATCCGCTGCATAGTTATGCTTATGTTATTTATACATCGATAAAATTTAATATATGTCGAGATTACTTTCTCGTAATTTTCCACACTTTAAATTGCAGCCTTACAATGGAAATTCTACTCGAAGCGCCTGATGTCTGTCCGTTTAATATCGAATTATTTTCGTGCATTTTTAAACAATGAAAAGAGGTTTGTACCTGTCAGTCTGCCAACAGCGTAATTGGATCGCGCCCGAATACCATTCACCGTTGAAATTACGCAGCAGTATTCCCGAATTATACAGATTTCTTATTTGAAATGCAAATAGATATTATGATCCCCGCTGATTTGCTGACAGGCTTCAAAATCAATTCCGCGAAAGGGTCTCTAACGCATAGATAATAATAAGAACATTAGAGTGTATAAAGACGAAATGCCTCTTATCCTAAACATAACACTTTTATGAAAGTATAAATAGGTAAGTTTTCAAAGGGATGTGTGCACAAATAGAAAAAGTAGGCGATGTTGAACTTGTAATGTGTTCTCTTGCACACATATGAAACCGTTAAATGACATCATATTCTCAGTAGAAGAAAATCTATATAAATATTATTACAGTATTTATATGGTTACTAAATACAGTCGCGAGCAAATGTTATAGGCAACCTAAATTTTGGGCGAATATCACAGTAAAAAAATGAGAAAATAAAAACTTGTAAGTAATACATTATAAATATGTAGGATTTTAAGGGATCCTATTAATTTGTTGCATATTAGAGTGTTTTTAGTACAGCTATAATACTTTTTAGATGGGAGGGGGAAAGTGACATCTCGAAGACTTGAAAATATCTATAAAAAAATAATACATTTACAAAAGGTATCTATAAAGACTACTGTAACCGTAAAGACGATTATATAAACGTTGAAATATCTGCCACAAAAAAAATGCAAAAAACATGAAATCCATTAATTTTGTCACAGGTGCCTATACACATTTGCTCGCGACTGTATGCTTATGTATATATACCAGGATGTACCACTGAATAGGCGCATTAAATTTTTGCAAACTTCTAATAGGATTTGATTTTAAAACTTGCAGAGTAGTCATTCATGTTAACTATCTTATTTCAAGAGGAATGACAGATTTTTATCGATCTAGTGAATTTATGGCATTATTCGCGGTCCATTTATATCAGCATTCCCCATCTCTAAGCTGAACCGCTTTTGAGATATTTGTAATTTTGTCGAACTTTGCACTTTTTCGAATAAAATCAAAAATTTACTACAAAATGCCCCACATTGAACTGCAGAGACCGAATATATGCAATAAAATATACACATGTCACTAGCACTTCCGATTATACAGGATAATTTTTTTAAAACCTTTTTTATTTTAAACAGAACATCCTGTATATTTTTGTATTTTCGAATTGCCTTTAAAATTCTAGTTGAAATTTCTGTAGGATTCCGTATATTTCATTTAATTTATTTTCGAGATGTTTCAATTCTTCTCATATGCCGTTAAATACATGCTACTATCTCATATGCATTTCCGGTTTTTCTCAATCCACTTTGATTTTTATTTTACAGAGTGAAGGTAATTGCATCAAGGAAATAAAAATCATTTGCAATCATTATACATTTTACTTATGAAAAGTTTTCTACGTCCAACATTGTATTACATTTACAATGCGTAAAACGTTAACAGAGAATATTGTACTATCTAGCATCAAGACTCGACTAACACTGATACTACTAGACACACGAATCGGAGGGAGTGATTTTACTGCCTTGAAGATATACTATGGCTCAAGGTTCTGCATAGTGCGGTCCGTGTAAGCAGACACGTTTGACCACTCTAGTTACCAATTGTTATTATATTTGCGCCCATGGAACGACTTTAGTTATCTCCTAGGAGTAAGGAAAAACCATGGGAAAATCTTACTCTGGGAAAGTAATCCTATACCTTGCTACTGGTAGCTAGCAAATTATTATTAACTTTCTGAGTTTGAAAGAAGACATGGAGGCTATGTCTTCTCAACTCCGACAGCCGTGGTGCCATCTTCAAGTAGCTGCTCCTTCACACATGATAAATTGGCCTAATCCAGCAGCAAGAATGGACCAGCGTAATGATCTAAAAACAAATAAAACAACAGCACCCATTCTACTTATTGCTAACTTAATTCTAATTATTCTAAACAATAGTAATTAAATTAAAGATTTATATTTTAAATATTTATTTATACACCTCCCAACTATGCTAATAGATATAATTTAACAGCTCAGACTACTAGACCCAAGTTTATGAAATATTCATTTATAAACATGTACTACCCTACTAACTATCTAAATATCATGCCGTCAGCCTCGCCATTCGACCGACAAATTTAACCTCTTAGCTAATGCCCTAACTTCGTATGCGGCGGTCATTCATCAGTGAGTGAGTGGGGGGACATTCAAATAAAACACGTTCTGCTGTATCTACCCCACCACAATCACAATACGAATCGTTAACCCTCCCAATTCTACATAAATATGATTTAAAATTATCGTAAATTAACACTCATTTCCGTAAAAAGTTTTACGTTACGCATAAATTTAAATATTATACACAGTGTGCACGAAAATTAATAAAATTTTTGTTTCGAATATTGCTGAAACGTCAAATTGTCCTATTGTTTCTGCCTTTCTATTATTCAACGCTAAAAATGAGGACGATTTACTAATAATTTCCCTATACCTATCCAGAAGCTACGTTTTATTAATTTGAAATAAATGTTATTTATATATTATATACTTTAGTTTTAATTGTTTCTAAATAATAAATGTGTTTTTATTTATAATTAATTTCCTTCAACTTTTTCCAATAGTCCTGGATATGCCGAAATGCTGACATATATATATTAATAATTAATTCAACTGCAGCTAAAATTTAAATGGTTAAAAGTTTTTATTTTTTGTTCTTTTATCCACGAAAATGTTCATACTTATAATAACAAACCTGTTTCAATAATATTTGTGTTTATATCTCATCCTAATGCACTAGTACACTTTTATAAATAGAATATTTATTAGTCCCTATAAATTAAGTGAAATTTTCTCCAGTTAATGGTAATGTCCAAAATTACTCAACGTCGTTTGAATACTCAGTCATCCTCGTTAATCTATCCAATACTTACATCATAAATACATACACACATGCTTAAAACGGTTTCGTTTTATCGCTAAGCGGCGTAATTTGTCACGGTACAATTTATCTGTCATTCACCTAGAGCCGGAGATTATATGCACTCCCGTCAAATTAAATTCCACCAAAATCTCGGCTCAAATAAGCGGGCTTTTGTTAAGTAAACACCCATGTGTCTGTGCCTGCTGATGCATAGATGCATGTGAAACTTTTGCTTGTTTACATACACATGTATGTGATATGCAGCACATACATGTGTGTATATTTACATATGTATATCGTACAACGGTACAAATATCCAAACAGGGAACAGGGAACTATCGATATTTTTTATGACTTGGTTTTATAGTTGGAAATAGACATTTTTTGCTCTAATCGTATGAAAATGCTGGGGGAACTGCTTGGTATTCTACATAGATATGCAAAACTGTATTAAAATGGAATAGGATCATACAATAAGAATATCTGCAAGTGGTTATCTACACTAACGGTCATGGGAGCAAATATTTAAATTAAACATATTTTTTTTTGCTTAGAAATTTATTAAAAATCAATAAATGGTAAAATTAAGGAGGCAATAATTATTTTAATACAGTTTTCATTTAACTTAACGCTTTATTTACAATTTACTATAAACAAACAATTCTAAATATTTTCTTTAGAGGTTCGTCGTTTCGTGTTTCAACAGTCCACACTTTAGAATTTAACACTTCATTATTCTTCGGGTTCCTGCATGTTGTGGTCTTTTCCAGTTCAATAGCTGTAGTCTTCTTGTTCTGTCTGGTGTTCTTTCGTTACATATACTTTATTTTTCTGTGGAGCACGGGAACCTCTTCACTTGTATATTTCTTTATTTGAATCAACAGTTCGCCTATGTGTACTTTAATGAAAATAATTAAGGTACTAAGTATAAAGTAAAGTTTTCAAAGAAAAATAATTAATATGGCACAAGTATTAGGAGAATGCCGCAAGAAACTATTTTCTAGAATTTAAGGATATATCCAAACGTGAAAAGAAATCTAATGTGCTTTTTTTGAACGATTAAAAATGGAAGGGCGAACAAAATAGAAAGGTCTATACCCCACTAAGAAATAAGGTTAATGAAATATATAAGAGAAAAAAAAATGAGTGGTTGAATAAAAAGTTAGAGGAAATAAATCCAGAAGGTAATAGAAATAACTTAAGACAATTTTATAAAAAGCTAAAGTTGATAATTTTAAAGTTGGAATAAAAACAAGAGGATGAGAACTATAGACGTGAAAATCGAAGACGGCCCCAATTAATAGTAAATATATGGAAGGATTACTACCAACAAATCCTAAATGAAAAAGAAGAGATAAATATAAATACGGAGGATACACTAACAGAAGATAAAAAACGAGGTATGTCCTACAGAAATTGAGGTGCAAGAAGAAATTAGAAACCTTCGTAATTATAAAGCTCCAGAGGAAGATGGGATAGTGGCGGAAGTACTAAAGTATGCACATAAAAAAATAATTGCTCAATTTGAATATAAATGTATCACATTGAATATAACTTCCTATAAGCGCAAAAAGATGATATATTTATATTGAGAATAAAATTAATTTGTTCATTTTTCCAAACTCGTGAATTTGTTAGACGAAGCAATTTTTTAGTTCAAATGTAATCAATATACTAAAATCATTATGAACATATAATATTTTCACCACAAAAATAATTATTTTAGATTTGAGTAAATAGATTTTCTCAACTGTAAACTATCATATTTATGACTTAATCATTTATGTACATTTCATAGAAGTATATAAAAGTATTATTTGAAGTATTCCCATTATTTGCTTCCAAAATATAAGTATGTGAACTGCTACTACTTACCTGCTTAATCTAAGCATTTCTACTATTCAATGGTAATAATTACCTACTAATTTTGTGTTTGTAACACCAAAAATACCTCGGTAGGGGAAAGTTAATAAATAAAGAAATATTAAGTAATTAAATAAATATACTATCATACTTTATAGTTTTACAATGTTTGGGAGAACGTAGCGTATCGTACTCCAGGTGTGCGCACGGGATATTGATGCGTAGAGGTATAGATGTTATGCGTAACCGTCGCACAGTGCATCAAGCTTCTGGGAAATATGGACAAAAATCAAACTAATTATCAGATGATGTTTTTTATATTTTCCGTGGTCAGGTGTTATTCTTCTTGTTGTCTGAAATTGCTTACATTCACTTTGCGACGTTAAGCTATAAATTATTTCACTGCAAGAGCGGAGTCCACCGGTAACTGAGTCTGTCGTGAGTAACTCGTAGCTTAATACATAAGAATGAAGTGAGTTATTCCACACAGCAAAAAGGACATAATACAAATAAAATAAAGTAACTCACACATAAATATACATTCCCGATGTCCTAATATAAACAAATACGTGTACTATAAAATTAAACTATTGTAGGTATAAGTATACAAATAATATTCCTATTAATTTTTAACTAGAAAAATATTTAAATCAAAGTAACATGTCATTATTCTGATACTTAAATGGAACTAAACGAAATGTCTAATGTGTCTTTATAAAATAACTTCAAATTAATAGTTAATCAGAAACAACTATAACAAAAAAGCAGTAAAATATTATTAGTCTGATTCTTCGGAACTCATAGTGAAACCTAAATTGTCCTATAGGCAAATCAAAGAAATCTATTATATCTACCCCATGCATTAGAAGTTTATGCACACTGCTGGCCATGTAATACCAGTCAGCTTACTCAGTTTTCGAGGTTAATATTTTTCCCGACAAAATCACACGTAAAATTTTGAAAAATTTATAATTAATTCGTGGTTCAATCCCATCATCTCCGCACTAAGTTTAGGATTAGCGAAAAATCGTCTGGCAGTGTTTCCATCATTCGAACATCCAAATCCTTGCCTGGGTAGGTCAACTATTAGTCCCATTTGTGTTTAAAAAGCTAACTGTATCCTTTTCTTCTCATTTTCAAAAAGTTGCTTATTTTCCGGTCCTCTGACTTGCCAAGTTTTAAAAGGTAGTCTGTAGGCAATATGCAGCAAACATTCGAACGTTCATATCCAGCTGTGTAGTGTAGATAACCCATAACATTTTTTCATAATCTTGTAGAGAACACTTATTATTAAACAGTTCATGATATGTTTTTACCTTTTCTGAAAAACGCCATTTCACTTGACTCACAACTTCATATGAACTGTCACCTAGTTGACATTATTCATTTGTCAACTTCAGAAATTCACGGATATGTGCGAAAGGAAAACGCTGTTTTGCTGGTGAATTGCGGAGGGCATCATGACAGTTGTGAGCAGTCAAATTTTGCTAATGTATTTCTATGATACAGCCGTCAATTGATCCGATGACGTCACAGGGCAATGTAAGACACCTGAGTATACTATACCTTTTAGTATGCCTTGGTTCTTCATGAGGGGAAGTGTCTGTCACTTCGTGTAGACAACCATAGTTATTAAAGTGGAGTTTTCTCAAACAAACATTTATTATTATACAAAGGGCAAATTGGGGCAGGATTTTTCTTCATGTCCGTATAGAGGATACTCTAATAAACACTTTAACCTTAAATCCACGAGACGGTTTTACCATTTTTGATATACGCCATTTAAGTTTAAAAATTGCGAATAATTTGGAGGATTTTGAAATAGACAATTTGGAAAATTCCAATACTTTTTATTAATTCAAAATCCACTGGCAATACTGTTTATTAGATCTACTAATAATAGGAGAAAGTATCAGAACTTACCACAAAAAGCGGACCTATTTAAATAATAAAAAAAACAATTCCTGTTGAAGCATCTAACGTGTTTTGCTGGAGAGTTGAATTCGAATAGAATAGATTTTACTTACCTTTTTATTACGATGTAAATGTTTAGGTTCAGTTATAACCCTAATTGCAAACAAGCCAGAATGGTTCAACTAGTAAACAAAAAACCAATTTGTTTACAATTTTGTCCATTGCTTTACGCACTGTGCGTCGTTGCGACCGGTGTTCCCGGGATATCTAGTTGCCGTTGGTTACTGATATAATTTCAATCAGTATAATAATTTGCTGGTATTACCTACTGAAAACTAATAAGTAGTAAATACCTAATAATTTGTTAAATGTGACACTACCATGTTCATATGTTATCGACACAATGGCGCTGACTCTAAGTATTATTTCAAAGTTTTTTAAACCAGTAATTTTCTTCAAAAACCGCTTAATTTGTTTTTTGTTTCCTTTGTGAATGGGACAGCCGAGCGTGTTTCATTATAATATTCGCAAGCAATGGTCAATCAAGATACGATATGATGGGAAAAAATTGTTTTTATTAGTAGTATAAAATAATATAAACTCGTTTATAATTAAAAGTAAATAATAAAAATATAAAATTTGATTTGTGTAATCTCGAAAAGATTTGTGGTTATGTACTATCGTTATTCTAAAAAAAATATATGTATTAAAATATGCCAGGCACGTGATTCTTCCCAATTGTGTATGTATTTCAATCAGATTATACCTCTATATACAGAATAACTTTTACATACATACATTCCACATTATATTTTTCGTATGCTAATTCCAATTTACCATTACCTTGAATCGGTGCGATTCAATTCCAGCAGTTCTATTCAATAATCGCGCATACGTAGAATTATTAATAATAGAGGAGAATATTCGAAATAACTGAGTTTAACCTATTCAGAGCCAACTTTAAAGGCACCCAACAACCACCTATTTGCGTACACGCACGCTCTCGCTATAATAGGGGCAATAATTATTTTAATTTGCACAATCCGAGATATGACGCGGCGAAGGGGGCTCTCACAATCCCACAAAGCCGGCGAATAAAAGAAACGAACTTACAGGCAGCGAACTGCAATTAATTAGAGGGAAAAATGTATCTCAGATGGGCTGATAAATGCGTCCAATGATGTAGGTGTCGTATATTAACGTATGTGTTTTGTGTTTGTGTACATAATATGCACTGTGTATGCATGTCCGTAAATATAATGTGTATACACTGTTACGGCACGACATCCTCGCACGACTTTTGCTGCTATATTGCCGCATGAAACCTGTCACGTCGTCGCGGATGTCTGTGGACGACAGCGGGAAAAGATAATGGAAAGTTCCATTAGAAAAACTATTTTAAAATCACACAGACTGTGTACGGATAGTATGACACACCTAAAAGCGTGAATTAAATGCATTACATGTGTACGCGTCAGTACCACCAAGTGTGAGTTTAGCAGAGCGTAACAATAATCTAAGAAATGGATAACAATAAAATAAAAAATAATTGTACTTTTATTATATATAAAAATATTTTTATAAATATATCATTAAATTAATTCCTCTGAACTCTTAAAGTGAGTTGAAAACGTATATTCGTGTCGATTACAAATACAAAATATTTTAAAATTTTATTTGCTTGGTACAAATTAACAAAAATGTATACATATATTGTTGTGGAATGATCATTTGATACTATTTAAGTGCAAAGTTACTAGTTTTACTTATATATATTAAACATAATTTGATATAACAAGAAAAGGATATACAATGTAGCAGCAGACGATATCCAGGTGATGTAGGAAATCTCTGCGTTTAGCAAGTCCTTCAAAGCATTTTCCTTCACAATGTTCCCTTCAGGAAGTAATGATGTTCAGCAGTGATATACCTACACATCGAAATCTAATATTAGAATTTGAATAGTATAATTTTTTAACAAATATTGACAGATCAAAGTTGGATCTAAGTTCAATTCGAATGAACATTTTTATTTTTTTACAGAGTACTTATTTTATTTAAACTTAATCTAATAATGTTTTTATTAACATTGGCAATCCAATTGCATTGATATGTCAACAGAAAGCCATGGAAAATTGCTGGAATTCGGTTTCGTCAAAAGGTCATATGCATGTATAATCATACATATACCTACATACTTATTGTACTGTAATTATTTTTTTTTACATTGTAAATTTTTACATACTAATAAGTGTTAAAAATTTTTAAATGTATTTTGATTCTCATGATCCAGAGACACCTAATACCTTTACTTTATATTAAATGTAAGGTGATTTCAGAATTTTGTAATAATTGCCTATTTTAATTTTGTATAAACATTCGACAGTCCATTCGGTCACATGGGCATTCTCATGTAGATAGATAGATAGATAGATAGATTCTTTATTGTCTCAAGCTTAAAAGTAGCTGGACATTGTCATAAAGTATAATAATATCTAGGTATTATATATATATACAAAAAAATACACACATTAAATATATAAATACATACATATGTAAAGAGGACAATTTCTTACATGCACTAATGAGACTGCGCAAGATCGTGCCACAAATTCATCCACGGAATAAAATGCATCTTGGTGCAAGTATATGTTTTAACCGTTTTGAATGTGTTTTCTATTAGAGTTTTTCATTATCTGCTGGGGGTAACATTATTAAAAAGTTTAATACCTGCAGACGAGGGGAGATCGCTTAGAAATATGCAACTTGTTTAAATTTAATCGAAAATCACCTTGTACCTCGTGTATCGATAATTGTAGATCCCCATTTCTAGCAAAATTGTTTTTATTATCGAAATATATAAAGAAGGAAGGTCTAGGATATAAATGCAAGGGACCGGAATTATTTTATATTTAATAAAATAAAGGACGGCATGATTCAAAAGTACCGACTCCTAGATATAACATCTAATAATCCGCTTCTGCCAGAAACACCTCTGAAGAATGTTTAGATAAACCCCATAATCCCCATGTATTAAACATCTTATATATATTCCCCTCACTTCGGTGAAATTAACGGACTTTCTGAAACAGTTTGTCTCCCTTGTCGAAAGACAATCGCTATAACAGTCTGTTAGAATTTTTCAATTCGAAAGGATTCACTAGCCAACTTCCGTCAGAGGCAGACGTGTCGCAATTAATTTTATAAAATTTAACGGCTATTTTGATAAAATCCAATACATATTGTAGTTTCAGATCGACAATTTAGCAAATATCTTCACGTTAATAATGAGATTTCCATCTTAAATTCTCATTCAATTATTCTTCCACTTATTAAGTATATATACGACTTTCTTCGTATAACACATTGACCAATAGCACTGATGACCTTGGTAAGGTGAAACATATGTATGCTAATATGAATCGAGTGTTACACACGTTTTTAATGTGACCTAATTTGTTTAATTGTTTTCTTGTATTGTACGTGATTTAAATTCTTTATTTTTCTTGATAGGTTATTATATTGTGTTATCGTTTCTGTCGTAGGTATATTTCTATATCTGTTGCATAAGTTCCTTTCTATTCTAATACATGATTATCTTCTTCTTGTATAATTATGTATTTGTCTCGTGCTTGTCAGTTGTATATTTGTTTTTATCAGTTATTTTTGGATATTATATATTAATATTAAATTTTTTCGTTTTAATGTTTGCTAAATGTTTAGCTCTTTGGTCTTTACGTAAATTTCTATTGTTGGAGTCCTTTTATGAAAGCGGTACATTAGTTTTAATATTGTATTTTGTTGTCTTTTTACCTTCATCAGAGTCTTCTTTCGAAGTATGGCTCCAGATATTTATTAAATAGTTTAAGTCTGATGTAAAAATCGCGTGATATGGTGATGGTCCTTATTTTGTTTATTGCTGCTATAGCCACTGTATTTTTATTGATCAGTGTATTTATGTGTTTATCCCATCTTGAGTTATTTTGTATTGTTAATCCTGAGTATTTTATGTAAGTTACTTGTTGTATGTCTTTGTTGTTAAAAGTTATTTAAAAATTAGTGGGATCTTTATTTTTTTTTTTTGAAAGACCATATAGCGCATAATAGCGTATGATTTCACACGCAGTATTAAACTACAATAAAATAATACTGGCTATTAATTTAAGAATGGCATTAGTAAACTGAACTGCAATTGTGGTAAATACTACCACTGTATGTTTTACTACAAAATATTTTTCTCTGTGTAGAACACGTTAAAATTTATGGAACTGTTATTATACAATTTTATTCAAAATCAAACTTATGCATATCCCAAATAGAAAAGACTATATTAAAATAAATTTAATATTAGCAGTAATAGAAGCTTACACTGCAATGATCAAAATTTGACTAGAGTTTGGGGAAGCAGATGATAGGAAAGAAGTATATGCCGAAAGCCCAATATCATTTCAACATTGGCATCGATGCGTATTGCAAGGACATTTTATGCATAGTGTAAGATCTTTATATTAAAATTAAATTTTGTCGACTACTACAGAAGAAACAATTAAGGTCTCTTTGTTAGTAGAGCAACCGCTTTAAAGCAAACAGTAGAAAAAGGGTATAACATCATTAAAATATTTTTTGCAACATGCAATTCTTTCTGTATAAATAAAATCTGTTAGCGCTCTTGACTAAGAACATCATACACAGAGAAAAATAAAGTAGTCATAATAGCTAATTGCAATTAGATAACCGAACAGTTGCTGAATCTCCTAGATATATAGGTTATTTATATATTCATTTCCGATGTAGTAACATTTTTAAATTAGATGATATATAAAAAGGTAATTCAAATAAAAGAATATTTAAAGCGACTAAACTTTAGTTATTATACGATGAACTAATAACTTGTATTCAAAATTTCTACTGTTGTAGATATTTTATCCATACTATAGTTAGACAATGCGCTTACAAAATAGAAGGATTGTCCATATTGGCCGAAAAATATTCAGAAAGATATTTTGTTTGGATAAATAAACTAAAGTAAATAGATAAAACAAAAAAATCTGTCGTCGAGGTTTCTACATTGTTAGGAATATTTACTTTTTGTGTGCGCGCGCAGGAACTTACTCTGCACTATCCTTCTCAAATTCAGTGCTTCTGCTTTGTTAAAGTTATTAGTGGCTCTTATTAATTGTGAAGAAAGATTCACGGCAAAAGTAAATGATGCAACAGCATTACAAGATTACAATAGCATTACAAGATTGGACTACCTCATTTAATAGAGATCTTGAAAGTAAGTGTCAGTAAATAAACTGACTTTTAAAGAAAAAGTTCGGATGCAGGAAGAATAATTTAACCATCGATGACCATATATGACTATTATCCGTAATGGTTATGGATGAAATAGATTTAGACGTTAAGGAAAATTAGTAATATTTTTATAAAGCATTTGTTGTTAAATCGAAACCTTTTTTTAGGTGAAACGCTTGAATAACTTTTTATTTAATGGCTTTATGTCTTTTACTTTGTCTGGTATTTAAGTATCACACATTATCTGCACCTGTGTTTGCAGATAATCTTACAGGCGCTATAAATATGCATAGGATTTCACCATTAATGTTATCCCAATGGAGTATTTTTAACTAATATAATATATATAAAATAAATAAGTAGATATAGTAAAATAATCTACATTCACTAGATGATACACCCAATCTACTAGTTTTAAAAGTTCTATTTGTGTAGCCGAATCAGTCAGAAAGAATAATAAATATGCCTAAATAAATTTGTAAAATACCTATCTGCAATAGCTAAAGAGTCAAATTATGATAAATAAAATGACTACTTTTTTATATAAAATGTCTAAAAATTAGTGCTTGATTGACTGTTTTTGTAGACAAGTCAAACAGCAACAATATTAGCAAAAACAACGAATTGCAGATAGATATTTTAACAATTTTAATTGCTTAGCTAATTTTTGACTAAATAAATTAGGTATTACATCTAATCTTTGTTTAGTTTTACCACATTATTTTTCTCTGTGTATGTATTTTTTTACGTGGTTCGATGAGAATTTTCAATAACAGTAGAAAACAAAAATATTGTTATCAAAGACTCCATTTATGGTGGAACTTTTAGAAACCTTCGACATACAACTGAAATTTCTCCAGAATCAGTAGAATTAAATAGGTTCTAATATCAAATTCTGTCACATTGCCGAACGGAAACTGAAAATGAGTTAAATTTAAGTCTCCCCCAGAACTCCTCTTCTATCACTACTTTGAAGTTTCCAGACTTTCCGGCGGAGCTGTATGTTTAAATACCATATATTATCCACCTTGCATATTATTATTTTATAAGCCGCACATAAATGCACATTACGCATACCCTATATGCGAACGGCGAATACATCATGGGCGCGATAGTGTATACATATATGCATATATTTACACTTATAGGGCGCGTACGTTGCAGAAAATCTATCTAATCACCGGGGCCCACCATTGTTAGCCGCACAATTACGATTTTTCATTCGGCCCGCGCTTATCGACAATCAGTTTTACAATTGTGTTTAATATAAATTATATTGGCCGGTCTATAATGCGAGGCTGGTTGGTTGGTTTGGTCGCGCGGTTATCGCAGGAGGAAACGCAATTTCGCGATAAAACAACTTCTCGCCAAGAATAGCAATTTTGAACGTAATAGCCGTATAATATCCGTGCATGAGAGTATTTCTAAGCACGGTATATAGGTGCATTACCAGTATGTATTATATGTGTATGCAATATATATGTATTGTGATAGATGTAATAAACATAAATTATATAGAAAACTACGTGCTACTTGCTTTAAAATTGTGGTAAATTTTCAATTATAACTTTTGTGGAAATAAATATTGGTTATGTTTAACACAACCATTAAAAGGAATTGATATTTCATAAAACAAAAATATACCACATAAGAAAGTTTATTTATTATAAATTAAATATACACTGTTGAAAATATTACGGTGTTGGCGTTAATTTTGCGCTAGTCAAATATTTTAGTGTTGATTTTGCCAAACTTTGCCAGACGATTGACTACGCGTATTGAATAGAACAGAAATGACTAGAATTTCGTGTGAATTCTTTGTTCAGATATAAGGATTGACTATTTTTCTAGACATTCAGAAGCGTCAACCAATCAGAATTTTTCCCTCGGATAAAAATATAGAAACCCCACCTATTCTAATACAGTATTGCATTATACGCACCACCTGCATTGCACGTGTATCTGTTTTCGTGTTTGATTCTCCGTATTAACATATCCAAACAAACCACCAAATGTGGACTGACTTGCAAAGTGTAACCTCGTGTTATTAAACGTTAATTCAGTGGCATAAAAAATTTCAATATCTTAAAGATGTATTGGGAACATCTATTTACGCAATTAGTTTAGACTTGAATCAAATAGCATAAACATTCACTTAATTTTATAATGGTTTTCAAAAAATCATTTTAAAATTGGTACGTTTAGTTGAAACCAAAACTTGTGATGAGTGTTTTGCATATTTATAATTGAGAAAACGTCTTAAAGAGAGAATATTATAAGCACTAAGAAATAGAGTTGCATATTAAAAAGACGTTGTGTTTTAGAAAATGGTGTTAAAACACTCAATAGATCGCACTCATTTAGTTAAACAGCTAGTAAAATTGTCTAGTCTAGATCAAATAAAATGTGACTAGAAGTATTTTATAATTCCACGTGTCAGTTGGACAAAATAACCCCTTAGCAATAGACAATACTTGACTATCTTTGCTCGTTCAAATTTAAACTTCTATAGTTCTCGACAAAATAACACGAAAAGAGTGTGAACCTCTCCTGACTGTTAAATTAGTCAAAAAAGTGTTAAAATTTTCCACAGTGTAGTAACTTGTCGCTTTCTTTCAAGGAATC
Organism: Protaetia brevitarsis; assembly: GCA_004143645.1. NCBI lineage: Eukaryota > Metazoa > Arthropoda > Insecta > Coleoptera > Scarabaeidae > Protaetia > Protaetia brevitarsis. Next base: position 1,364,520 of record RXPK01000200.1, read on the forward strand.
AAACTATTTCTTCAACATTTTTTTTTTTTTATATATGTACTTATTTTTGAAACCCTAATAGTGATGGGTTTCGACGAAGCAAACTGCTATTTTGTAGCAGCTAACAACCCTTAGTAGTTTATAGCAGTTTCCTGATATAGTAGACAAGTGCGAATGTTGTGAAACATACATGTATATTCGTACTGGCAAAGCAGTGTGTAAACTGTTTCTAAATATGTTATATGTAAAGTTTGTAAGGAAAGTGTCTTGCGTCAGTTTGGATCGGAGCTGTGGGAGCGTGCAAATTTTGTCATATATGGGTATTTAGATCGTCTTGATCACTTTGGGAGACGCGTGGCGTTTAGAGTATTAATTTTTTTCAATGATCATATTAATTATTTTTTCACAACACCAGTGAGGAATGGAGGTAGTAATAATTTAAGTGAGTAAATTGATTGTTTTATTTTTTCATAATTTCTTAATTTGGAGCATATTGTAGTTGTAATTTCAGTGCTTATGTAATAAAATATATAATATGTAACAGCGGTAACAATAAAGGCACTGTAAGCTGTGTGCGAAGTTGTAGAAACAGTTTATCTGTTTAACGTATACCGCTATTTAAGGAAAACTGTTACAAAAAGTAGCAGTTTTTAAACTGCTAACGTAAAGAAGCAGTTTTATACATCACTCAACCCTAAACAGTTTAGCGTGACATATACACCGGAATACAAAATTACAAGTTACTGACTACCCTAACAACAACCGTGATCGACGCGCTATACCTAAAGATTGTGAGTTTGAGCCACAGTGACGTTGTTATTTTTATTTTTTATTATATTTTCCCATCATATATATGTATTTTACGAAAATATCAATGGTAAATTTTTTAACAAAAATACTCCAAACTGTGGTACTGCTAATGCTGTAAACTTCTCCTAAACCCCTCACCACAAATTGCACTAAACTGGACGTACGTTTCGATAGCAAAGCTATCATCATCATCATCAGCAGAAACACACTTTCAGTGTTTAGGAGAAGTTTACGGTAAAATTTTTGTTCTTTTGAAAAAAATCTTTAACATTCTAATATTACTAAAAAAAAATTAATATCTCTCAGGTAAAACTTAAAATTTCTTGCAATTTGGAAATTTACATTTAAAAATAAAGTAATTTTCAAGTGGTAAGGAAATAAGTAAGGTACGCATGCGTATACATAGAACGTTCTAGTTCAACTCAAATGTAGGCTGTGTAGGAACTGTGTTGGTGTTCACGCACGTGGTTCTATTTTCTTGTTATTTTGGAACTATTATACTGATTACTAGTAGGGACTATTAATTCATATTAGAAAATCTCTTTGTTGTTGTTGTTTAATGATTTAAAGTCTGTTACTCACTCTGCTACAATTTGAACATGGAATATCCGAAACAACTTACATACGCGTTGGAATTAATTCAGCATTATCTGTTAAAAACTCAGCCTTGAGACAAAAAGAAAAAAGTTATTACATCCGTGAAAGCACTAAATGGCTTCTGCAGAAGATGACTAAGATAAGTAAATAATATTTTGCCCTAATAAGTAAAATATACATTGGGAAAAACAAATTCTTTTCCCCAAAGAAATACATTTTTGAAAAAAAATTAGTTCACATAAGGACACTTTATTTGAATTAAATGCAGTACCTTAAGGTTAATATTACTGATTTATTTGAAGCGATTAAACTACTTTACTACTAAATAATATTTTTTATTCAAATAAATTATCTTAACGGTAAAAAAAATATTTGTTTGGATATATGATATCAAGTACGATTTTCTTAAAGAAACTATTTATTTTATACAAAGTCTTTACAGTTACAGACAAAATAGTAATAGATATACGTCAAAATTGTATTAGTTAAATCACGTCATGATAAACATATAATAGCAAAATTTTCTGACCTATAGTAACAAATATGTTAAATATATTCTACGAGTACAGAAATTGCCGGAAGATGGCAGTTCTCCTATTTCTCGACATAAGTTTTTTACATGGCAGACATAGCTACCAAATATTTATCTATTACTTGCCAGATGAATATTTCTTAAGAACTGTTATCACAACCGTTTCCGCAGTGACCCTGGATTTTTGCAAATTAACTGCCAATGTGGAGGAGCAAGGAGCAACTGGCATACAGTGGTTTTGATTTTTCATAAACCTGGTTTCAGTACAACCGGATAATCAGTAAAAATCAGTTTTTAAAACCGGTATTTAAAATCGGTTTTCAAAACCGGTTTTAAGCCCAGTTTTAAAAATTGGTTACAATCTATTTCATTTTGACATATACCGATGTTCAATATTCATATACCTGTCATGCAATTCTGAGAGGTATAACTGTAAAATCGAAAATTATTTAATGAACATTTCGCCGTTTTCAGAAATAATAATTATTAACGTCTGCAATTTTAAAGTAGGTATGCATTTTAAATGACACATACCAAATTTTGTTAATATTATTATTTTAAACAGACACAATTTACGACTACAGCTGAAAACCGGATAATGTTCATTAAATAATTTACAACTCTACAGTTATATCTGTCAAAATTAGGTATATGAATATTAAATATCGCTATAGATAGATAGAATATGTCATTGAAAAAAATTGTAACCTTTTCAAAACAGATTTCCAAACCCAATTTCAAAAACCGATTTTGAAAACCGGTTTCGATTCGCAGACTAGTGTATGCTGGTATAAGCAGGTAAACCGTAGCTTTAAATGAGTGATCAAGTAATTAGCGCCACAGGAACTGCAATACAACGGCTACAGACGTTAAAAAGTAATATTCTTGATAACTTGAAATGCGGATACATACATAATTAGTAATAAACTTATGTATATGTTATAATCCATGTAAAGTAATTTTGCTTTAGAACACTTTGATCTGCAATAAGTTTTACTTAACATATATTCTGATTAAATGAATAGACAATCTGTAATGCTAGATAACTAACATCTGTTCGATATATGTGTTCAAAAAACTAACTAACTTTATTTGCTTATCCATAAACGCAATTTACATAAGCCGGATTTACATTTACAAGCTCGAACATTAATCTAAATTCAATATTATGCGCGTATGTGAGGTATCTGGCATAAGTATCATTTTTATATACTTTTATAAGGTTTGATATTGCGCATAGCGCGTGCAACCAACAAAACAAAAAAAGAGAATAAGTAATGCTCTCTAATGTTATTAAAATTAAAAGTCAACGCTCGCCACTCGTTCTCAACAGGTTTCTCAACCCACACCGATTCGCTAGCATTCATGTCGACGTATCTTACCCATTTATCGAACCGCGAAATCATCAAATCGACAAGAATGTCGAATTAGAAACAATTATGTGTACCTATTTGTCTATTATAGTGTGTGTTATTTTATGGTGTTGACCCTGACTGGGGACGTATGCATATATATATATACGGTACGTATTTACGTAGGATATTTTTGTTCGAAAATATCATTACACCAACATTGCGAAACGAAGAAAAATTGAACTGTCAGAGCCGTGATTGAAAGCGCAAATTAAAATAAGATCTGAGCGATTATTATTTTAATCTCGCTGTTGCTGTTGTATTTTTCTGCGATGATGTAATCTGTTTATTGGAGTACTTTTTAGTGATTATCTGTACTGAATAAAAAAAATTGATAAGAAACATATGATGTTTACACGAGCAGTTCTGTATATATACGTATCATCCTGTTGTAAATGTAAATAAACTTTTCTGTAGTACTATGAGTAACATACAGAGTAGTCTGTAAAATAATCTGGAGTGTTATAAGGGTTAAAAGTTTCATAGTGTAAAAGGTTATAGTTCTATTTTATTTATTTATTCATTTTTTACCGGAAATTTTACAAGGAAGGGCTGATATACAAAAAAGAAATACACCAATAAAAACAAAATTAAAAAAGTATAAATTATGACAAAAATAAACTCTTTACATAATGTTTAATAAAATCGCAAAAGTAGTTTAAAAACAAAATAGGTAAATACTGTTATGGCCCATACGTAAGATGAACCACCAACCATAGTAGATGTCATTATTATTTTATGTACACACCTGTTTGTAAGTCCAGTATATAATTGGGTTAATATGCATCGTAGTTAAATATTATTAAATATATAAATTTATCGTCTAGTACCTGTACGATATTTCGGTATCCTAGGATTCGACTTCAAAGGGGTAGAGACTCAATGTAATTCGTATGAAATAAATGAGTTGAGATCCATGGAGACGAGGTAGTTGTTGATAAAAAACAAAACCTTCCTTGAAAACTGTTTTATTTTTCAGCAAGTTAAATCAATTAAATCATATTCTTGTTGTATATCCGATATGGAAGGGGATCTTCTTTGTAAATCAATGTCTTTACATTTCGGCCTAAAATATACAGAACAAATGTCAAGATTGTTTAACATTAGAAGAAATTTGCTGTGTTAATATACCTTTTTACATTTTTTTCATATGGAATCATACATGTCTCTGCTGTTTTGAGTATAATTATACACTTTGGATGCTTTGGAGGAGATTATTCCCTAGGTTGCCTGATATTGGCGTTGTATTTCTAATGTCCTAAAAGATCCTTTCTGCAACATCTTTGGTTTGTCATTGCGAGGAAACTCCATTCTGAAGTACTCTGGGGTGTACGCAAGCTGATATTTGAGGTATTTTGTCCAAGTACTGTTTAAATTTTTTGTGTAAATAAGTATTTAGCATTTCGAAAACTTTAAGGTTACTCTACATATTTGTAAATGGCATTGATATTGAAATTTTAATATGTATACATGGTTGGTGGTCCTGTCTTATGATAGCGGGATATTCAAAGATTATTTTGAGAATTTAAAAATCCAAAAATATATTGGATGGTAGATAACATTTGATTTGAACATTCCAAATAAGTGTACTCATCTATGGCTAAGATTTCTTATGTTCTTTAAAATGTTTGAATGTATTATTAAACAATAAATTGTGAATGTTTTGATATTCATACTGTTTCATTAATATAAACGCATCTAATAAGATTGAATGATTAAAAATTGAACTATAAATTTAATATTTAACAAAGTAAAAGACTAATGATATACAAGTTAATGATTTAGGAGAGACAAGATGTACAGCCACCTCGGCAACGTACCCACAACTGATAAAAAAGTATAAATATTTTTTATGAGTTGTGTATGTTTTAACTATTCATTGATTAGTACGAGGGGAAATCACTAGTGCGCATGATCTGCAGTGGTGAACTGTACATATATCGGGCATATACATAAATTCACAGCCATCTAGCGAAGTGGGAAAAGGCAGATTTAATTATAAAGTTTTATTTATTTTTTTCTAAAATCATTAAAATATTACTATTAGCCAGGCAAATCACAATAATACGTACATATAATACAATCAAATTCTGTAATTACTCATCAGAAGGTACCAAAAATAGTACAATTCATACGTAAAAAATAACAAACAATTATTTTTACCTAAACCAGAATAATTTACAAAGTAAAACTCATTGTCAGTGAGATAGATAAAACTTCCCACTATATAAGATTTAAAAAACTGGCTAAAAAGGTAGAAGATATTATGTAGGTAGTTATAGAGCAGAAACATACAGAAGCAATATCAAAATTAAAAATTAAATTATATAATTTATAATAAATTATATAGTGAAAAGTAAATTATATAGTGAATTCGCGTTAATGATGGTGGAAAAACTAATCATGATTATCAAAATAGACCAATCAGTATGAAAATTTGTATAACTCTATAATTTTTTTCTCTGAGCATTTTTTCATGGTAACATATTGACGTACTTTGAACGCAAACAGTACTTTACCTGAAACGAAATTGACAAACAATGGATTTTATCAAAGTGTTCCGATGGTTCTGAAAACGTACATAACATTATAACCTTTCATTCTGAACATTTCTTAGCAATATTTTAGCATGCTGTGAACGGAAAAGGTACTTTACTTGAAACGAAAACATTTTTTACCCTTCAGCTACAAATGCCTGCTAGATTTTAAAAATTCGAAAACAAACGATAAATAAGTTTCATAGCAAGTAGGAATTATTTCCCAAATATTAAATTCCAGTTATTTTTTTTTTTGTCTATTACATCAATATTGTCAACTCCATCCGTGAACACACTGTATATAATATGATATCAATTATAATTGTTACACAAGAAACTAACTTATGAATAATTACAGTGGCAATAATTGCTTTCAGAAAATGGTAGAAATTCATTATAGAAAACTTATAACATTCTAATACTAATCAATTAAGCATCGTTTATCTAATGTAACTCAAGCAATAACTTGTTTTCTAAACGTATTAATTTTGAATGGGTTATAAACGCAAATGTATTTTTTTCTGTAATGCACTCTTAAATCACGCTAATTTGCTAAAATACAAGGTCAATTACTATAGACTTAGTGCATCCTTGTACTTAACATCGACATTAGTAGAACAACTAAATATCTAATACTCTAAACTATACAATTTGGTCGAAAACGGTTGAGGTTAGGGGTAGGGAATAGAACCGTAATGGGAATTGAGGAATAAGCTGGCACCGTCCAGAAGCTAATAAGAATGGACAGGAGTTAATCATCTTAAGTTTATCTAAGTTATGCACGTATGCTGTGTTCATCGTTACCTAAATTGCACATTATGATGACCAGAAATTTTCACATCAGACGAAATGTTCGTAAATATGTGAAAATGTACAATATAAAATTAATTTAATGTTGCAAATTTACCCTAAAGGAAGAAGTATTTTGCCAATATGAAAAATTACGATAAAAGACGCATTTTAACTCCATAGTGAAATCACACAATTTTTTTCCCAGTGAAGGTTAGAGAAACAAAATCAAAAATAAAAATGCATTCTCTTACCGCCTAGAAACGTTTTTCAATTTTCGTTTAATGGTCTTTTTAACACGTTCAACAACGTGTGAATTTCTATTGCAATTACATTTTTATTTTCTTGTTTTACTATGCACTTGTCGAAATTTGTATGTAGTGTTTCAGATTTTTTACGTATCATATATAATATCTGGAAGATCCTTTCCTTTAGCGCAAAGAAATAATGTTTAAAAGTGTAAGTAACGGTCTCAACTAATGGAAATCAGACCGTAAGCTAGCAAAAAGTTGATCAAGAAACATTCATGTTATTAATACGTTTCTTTTAAGTTGAAAACAAAAGCTAACCTATAACTATATTTTAGGTATTTTGGCAACGATACAATTGGAAAAAATCTAGACATACAATTTTTTTACTCATCAGTTTGCCAAGAACGCACTTACTACTTATTCCAGAAGAAAACGCTTAGGTACATTAGCATACATACTCTCCTACTGCTACTACAATAATCATTTTAAAATAAAAGCTACGAGAAAAATCAACCAATCCGGTTTCAACAGTGAATACATTTGCTAATTACAAATACAAATGAAATAATTTCGGATTCACTGGCAGGTGCGAATTTGCAATTACGCCTTTGTATACCTCAATTAATTCCGGCAAATTAACTATCCGAAGTTATTACACGGATTTCATTTCGTGACGAATGTCGCTATTCGAATCTTATGTTCGAGGGGTCAAGGGAACGAAAGGGGGCGTTGATAATAATCGAGTTAGCGTGGGCGGTGGATTGATATGGCCTATGATATATATATACGTATACTTGAAGAAAAAAGTATCCGAACGACGCGAGCGAAAGCGACTGTGACAGAAGATGCTTGCTCAGGCTTGAATCTTTCGGTTATTATTTTCATCAAGCCTACTTACATAGAAATATCTTGAAAAAAGTGCGTAATTGGTTCCAGAGATTTCGCTTCAACCATCAATAAATAGATAATTTCAAAGTTACTATTGCTATTTTGATGTGCACAGTGTTGTGTTTTAGAAAACATTGATAGATGTTTATTACTTTGTTTAGGATTGTTTCAGTATATACCATGCTACGAAATACTGTCCTGATTAGAAAGGTTATTTTTTAACCAAATTCTTTAGTAAGATTGGCGACACTGGGCTACTTTTAAATTGTATTCAAATTGTTAGAGCTTTCAGTGAGAAATCAAAATTAGAAACTGTTGCATTTTATTGTAGTATTTTACTACAACATGTAAGAATTACAACAGAAAACATTTATTATGGACAATTACTTCAGAACTGGTGGAAAATTGGATAATGGAGGATGGATTTATTCCATTAATTAGTGCATGTAGGAGTTCCGATAACAGTTTTGTAATCTGAGTACGCACAGCTTTAAGTCCTCTTCATGCTTATATTGACAAATTTGTGCAACTGGCAGTGGTGCACCTAAAAAACGAACCGCAAATTGCGTAAAGGATATTCGACGCTGAATGGATAACTCACCTAAAAAATCAATGCTAAAGCTTTCTCAGGAAGTTCAGTTGTCAGTGGGAGCGTGCCAGACCGTTTTAAAAAGGGACTTAAAGTTATTTCCATGTAAAATTCAAGTCATGAGCTCACGCAGGTAGACTTTGATACGTGAACACAATACTGTCAATGGTTTTTACAAAACATAATTGATGACATTCTCGATAAAGCTTTTTTTTTCGGATGAAGCTTCATTCTATTTTTCTGGTTATTTAAATAAGCAAAATATGAGAATTTGGTCGACAGAAAACCCTCACGAATTCGTAGAAACTTCATTACATCCGCAAAAAATAAGCGTCTGGCTTAGTAGTTTCAAGGAGGCGATTTTTTTAACCAAACAATAACTACTGAAACATATCGAAACGAATTATTACAGTCGCTTATTAATGAACTTCTAGATGACGAACTTATAGAAGGATTTTTTCAGCAAGATAATGCACAGGCATTAATAGCGTTTTTGGAACAATTTTTCCGTACAAGAATTATTAATTTTCCAGCATTTTAGTTATACCAATATTTAATATTTCAAATCAAATAAGAAGCCCGCTGTCATTCTTTGCTGCTGCTTTGAATGAAGAAATCTAGTCTTTGCCAAACTCTTTTAGAGCAATAATGTGCTTGTAAATGAGGAATATTGAAATGGCAGGCTATTATAATGAAATTAATTATACCAGGTGTCCACACTTAAGTGTGCACTATTGATAACTTTGTTATCTTTGGAGATACAGAATCGGTCAAATGGACAAAGTAGTCCTGTTTTTTTATGGCGGTTACAATTGGAAAAACAGAAAAACAATTTTGCGTCGCGTTCTCTAGATATTCGTCCAAAATTATTTTTTTTAACGGAACACCCTGTATCCTTTTTGCAACTTAAAAGAGAATCGCAAACTGAACAAAAAATTCGTACTACACTATTATAAAAAAAAAAATGTCAAATAAAGCAGTTAGTGAGAAATCTTTATCTTTGCTTTGTTTGCATGAAATTGATATACCTATGGAAAATTAAAGCGTCACATTCATTAAAGCTTTTAATTTCATAAACAAATAAAAATAAATACAAAAATAGTCAAGGAAATTACTCAAATTAAATGTTCAAAGACACCTCCTTCCATTTCAATACATTTTATCAATCTTCTGTGAACATTACGAGTAGCTCCTAAAATTGTCCTACCGTCGATGTCGACAATGATGTCGGAAATTCTTTCCTGAAGCTCATCCACTGTTGTATATCTATGTTTGTACACTTGATTTTTTACTGGTCCCCACAAGAAGAAATCTAATGGCGTCATGTCAGGTGAACGCGCGGGCCCCTGAATAGGACCATTTGTGCCAATCCATCTATTTCCAAATAATCTTTTTAATAACTCACTTGTGTCACGGTGATTATGTGCGGGCGCTCCATCTTGTTGAAAGTAAATAATCTGTCTGTCTACCAAATTTAATTCATCCAGAAAATTTTCTAAAATTTCTGTCAATAATGCCACATATCTTTCTCCTGTTAAAGAACCCCGATAGAAAAATGGCCCAACAATTCGGGACCTGATTATATCACAAACATTTAAACTGAATCGGCGTTGGGGATTACAAGGGTAAACAACAAATGGGTTTTCACGACTCCAGTAATGATTATTTCTTTTATTCATTAAACACCCCGCGATTAGAAAAGTTGGATTCATCACTCCATAAAATGTGTCTAAAGAAACTGTGATTTTCTTCAAAAGTATTGATAAACCATTGAGCAAAAGTTAATCGTTTTTGATAATCACCCAAAAGTAGAGTTTGAACAAGTTGATATTTAAAGGGAACATTTTTTTCAAAATTTTATGGATCGTACTACGAGAAATACCTGATTCTCTGCACAAATCCCTTACAGAATTATTTGGATGTTCCTGAAAATATATCATTACATTTATTTCTGTCTCTTGTGATAATATAAAATCATTTTTTATCCTCTTCTTTATAAAAAAACTGTTTCGTTGCTTCTTAATCTTTGATAAAATTTTAAAAACTAGCGACGATCTGGTACATCATGGTCAGGAAATTGCTGAATGTAACGTTCGAGCGCTCTATCTGAATTTTTGTTAAACAGTAAGTATAACTCCAACATATCACACTTTTCAAAATGAGTAAAAACAGTATTTCTTCCGCACAGTAACTTTAACAACAACAAATATAAATAATTTGACAGCTACTAAACAATGTGACGCTTTAATTTTCCATGGGTATATCGATTTCATATAAACAAAACAAAGATACAGATTTCTCAGTAACTACTTTATTTGAGATTTTTTTTATAATAGTGTACTAGGACTTTTTTGTTCAGTTTACGATTCTCTTTTAAGTTACAAAAAAAATATACAGGGCGTTCCATTAAAAAAAAAAATTGGACGAATATCTAGAGAACTCGACGTTCAATTGTTTTTTCTGTTTTCATAATTGTAACCGCCATAAAAAATAATACTATTTGTCCATTTGACCGATTCTGTACCTCGATAGGTAACATAGTGCATACTTAAGTGTAGACACCGGTAGATACTATTGTTATAGATGTAGGGTGATTCTATTGTTACTCAAATTAAATCGATATACCAACCTAACGGCACATCTTACACATTTGCCTAAGACCTGTCATTTTGAATTTCATCACCTTTTTTTTTTTTTTTTATTTATAGTCTGTTATTTAAACATAACGATGCTCGAAAGGTTAATGTTAAATATCATTTCGTACCTATCTCAATATATGATATCAAAAATAAATTCATGAAAAAGTGTTCGCTGTCATTTCTAATGCTAATAATCTAATCTTAACTACAAACCGCACTCTTTTTTTTTCTAACATCTAGTCCGAAATGTCATTTTTAATGTAATAACAATGTTTGATTTGATACATCAAAACACATAATGTTCAACATGGTTAATTTTCATTAGGTGTTTCTATTTTTTATCTTTATTAATTCACGTCAAATTACCCAAGTCTACCGGCTACTTTCACCTAATGCAGGCTAAACTGTGCAGCAGCGCACCGCTCGAAGGAAAAAAACGAGGCTTCATCGGCTCGTCAAAAAGAGAAAATGCAAAACCTGCGAAACTATACGAAAGTCGATTAAATTAGTATGTGAATATATCGGTAGGAGCCATAAGCAAGCAATTATTAATGGTAATAATCTAAGATCTACTTATTTCGAAATTCGTGGCACCACCTACTAAATTACCTGTACCTGGTCGCGTATATGCGAGAAGTAATTAAAAAAAATATGGGTTTGGCGTGTATGTAATGTAGGAAATATAAAGTTATTTTTTTTTGTTTAGAAATGCACGTATCGACATGAATCATTTTGATAATTACATGTTCTGTAAGAAAGTTGAAGATTGATGATTGTTGTATATTTCACTCCCCAATTACAGCAATTCAAATATGGAAAAAAAGAGAAATGTGTTTGAATTAATTTATTTTTGACGCTGTATAAGCAGTTATATTAAACTAGCCATGCCAATGGTTTCATTTGCAAGTTTTACAAAATACCCCAATCTGGATTAATATTGCTGTTACATTTTGAAGCATTACGGGATATGAAAGTATTTAGAATCAGTGGTTAGGGAATGGCTTCTTGTACATCTGGATTTCAACGTAATCGAACCAGTTTTTGGGAAACGAAAAAGAAAATCATGGTGAAAAAAAACTGATTGTCTCTTGACGATTGTAGCTTTAATAATATTTTTCCTCGGTACAAATCTAAATCCATGTTCATGAGAAGTCACTGTTTCAGAAAAATTCAAAGGTTGCTGTTTTTTTTTTTTTGTTGTATTTTAAATGTTCACCAGTTTTATCTTGCGGCATCTATTTCTAAAATCCGGCAACACAGTCCCCATTCCAAGAATGAAACAAGAGAGCAATGTTGGCTCAAACATTTGGAAAAAATGACATCTGTTTGAAGTCTGGTTTTGAATTATTTGGCACTCGCTGTTATTAATTTATAGCAATAATGAGCATGATTTATGAAACGGTGTAATTGTACTCTATTTCTCATAAATAAAAAAAATAATAAAATTTGGTACGGGATACCTATCCCTGTTTATTTATTTTTTTCAAAAAATTTGCATCATATTGGAAACTATATAATGTATAGTATTTAGGATAAATAAACAAATTACACTTTTCCAATAAATAAATAAACCAAAATTATAACAGAGGGGAGAGGCAGAGTTACGTAGTGTTTTACCTAGGCCTCCATTGATCATTTCTTTTTTTTTTTAATTACATCGTCCTTGACACTATGTAAACCACTTTTCACAAAAAAAATACAAGAATTAATAATTTAGTGATATAGATAGGGAGTACCCCGATCCACCACTCGTATTTTTTCTGAAAATAATTTATGTCATCATTGATTATGTAATAGAAATTGATGTAGGCACGTATCTTGCGATCACCTGTTGTTATTCCTGTTTGTTCTGCGCACTGCTTACACATTTCAACATGTGTATACCAAGGTGGCACAACACACACTGAAAAAAAGTAAAACGTCATTTCAACCAGTTTAGCAGTTTTAAATATATATGCATTGATATAACCATTAAATGGTGAACGCGTGGTCACATTGAGTTGCTTTTTGTTAAAGTCCCGGTCTTTGGTATTCTAAATTCTACAATTTATATGGTTAATGTAACATTACAACAATAACAAAAAGCAATTACTACGAATATTTTACGAAAGGAGCATATTAAAAATTAGAACACCTAGGTAAGGAAACTCGTGTAAGTATTTCACATCAGATTCTTTAATGACATTGCAATAACAAGAATATGGAAACACATATATTTATTGTTAGCATTTCTGGAGGATTAATGTTAAAAAAAAATGTTGCTAATCGAACATGCGCATATTGACATTAAACATAAAAGTAAGAACCTCCTCAGATATCTTTGAGAAAAAAAGTGGCATAGGCAAATAGAAGCTTGTGAATTTCAAAGATGGCACTATGTAACACGTTTAATGTCTTTGAGCAGTAAATGTTGTTTCCAACTTATTTATGCTTCAAAACAATAGAAAAATTCTTTTATTCTCCTCTAACTTTGCTTTTGTAAAACACCCTTATTTTTAAAGATATCAAAAAGCTCCATTAAAAAAATGCTTCAAATCCCTAAATGTGCCAAAATATAAAATTTTCAGAGTAGAAGTCAAAGAAATAGAATTTTACAAAATTGCACAAGACGGCTGAAACACAAAGATTTTGTAAAAATCTATTTTTTCGTTTCCTACTTGAAAATTGGTATTTTGGCAAAAAAGAAATTGTCTTGAGAATAAACCACCCTTATTTTTAAAGATGTCAAAAAGTATTTAATAACTTTTTTCTAATGGACCTTTTTGACATCTTTAAAAATAAGGGTGGTTTATTCTCAAGACAATTTCTTTTTTCTTAATTATAGCAAAATCACGCATTTAAAGTATTTTTGGACATCAAATAATATGTTTCTGAAGAAGCACCACCTTTTATTTTATATAAACTTTTTTTGTAGATTCAATAATATTTTTTCCCATTTGTCTCATACTTAAATGGACATATTGTATATCCCCAATACGAAAACAGTCGCATTTGTGTGCTTTCACTCACATATGAAGTAAAAACAAACAAAAACACATGTACAGTAAGAGAAAAATATATATTGTAAAATTGAATTTAGAAGTGAATTCTTTTTCGACATTATATTGCAAATCACTTTCGCGAATCAGCCCCCAAATATAGTCTACCATCACGTGCTCATTATACTGTCCCTGGTAGCTGGTGTTTAAAATTTATTATATCTTGATGGAAGCGCTCGCTTTGCTCCTCCGAGTACGCTCCCATGTTATCCTTGAATTTATCAAGATGAGCATCCAGCATGTGAACTTTGAGGGATATCCTGTAACCATTTTTTCCGTAGTTTCTCACTAGATTAGCAACCAGCATCCCATAGTTTTTGGCCTGTTATTGCCCAAGAAACTCCAAACAACTGCAACAAAGCTTTCTCCTTCCGGGCGAGCCTTTTAGAGAAGCCATCACAGTCAAGAATCTTCTTAATTTGATGTCCGACGAAGATACCTGCTTTGACCTTTGCCTCAGAGAACTTAGAAAATAAATTTTCAATGTGCTTTAAGGCTGCTGATCCGTACCTAGAGCTTTCACAAATTCATTTATTAAAATTTGTACTTATTTTAATCCCTTACAACCTCCATCATGCACCACTAATCTCCTTATTAAACCAAAATGTCCGAATTGTCAAGAAGATTTTCCATTTTAGTTCAGATCGATGGGTATCTGTGCTAGTTCCAAAGATATCATGAAAAATGTGTTTTAGAAGTGTAACTTTAGGGGGTTGGATCTCCACCTATAAGTGTATATCAACAGCTAACACGGGTCGATTATTTTTTACTGCTCTATATACTTGCAAAATTTTATCAAAATCTGAAGTGACCAGTTGGGTGACTTTGCTTGTCAATGCAGAAAGACTGAGAATTGGAAGGAAACAGACGTAGAGCAAATAAGAAATGATTAAATGTAACAACAGATGAGTGGCTAATGGTTTGAAAAAGTGCGACACGGAGTAAAAGAAGACTTAAGTATGTACTTAATATGTAACAACTAAGGTTTTCTCTCCATACCTATTTCCGCTACGTTTTTGGATAGTTTAGGTGATTTGTATGAAGCAAATTTATATAATGTCATACTGGTGATCGCTATATATCTATTAAGATTACAACTGTGGTATGGAACTGACAAATAGCTATTCTTTTGTTAATGTAAACGGCAAATTTAAAGTAGATAAAATTCAGTCATGATCTTTTTAAAACAGATCATCTTAAACGTTTAATTCATAATACTGGCTAGTTGCATATACAGTGCATCACTTAAGTATTTCTACATAGTACATTTAACCGAAATGAAAAAAAGGAACTATAGAAATTCAAAACTAAGCGACTGTTTATTTTAATACGAAAGAGAAAAGCATTATTTTTAATAAAAACAAAGAAAGATAATATAAATATTTAATATTTTTAAATAAAAATCAGAATTTTGAACTCACAAAATATTTGTACACGAGAAAAAAAAAATAAAATAAATATTTGTTGGTTTGATTCTAATATTTAGTATGCATTCCATTTGCATTTATAACAGCTTGCAAGCGCTTGGGCATGGACATTACCAATTTTGCCGTTTCGTCCTGCGTAATTTTTGACCATTCTTCTACCAAGTGCATTCTAAACTCATGCGCATTTTGGACATGATATTTTCTGATGTGTACATTTAAAAGCTGCCACAAATTTTCTATCGGGTTAATGTCTGAGGTTTGGGGTGGGTGGGGAAGGGTTCTAATACCTTTATGTAAGAACCATTCCTTAACGATCCTAGCAGTGTGCTTAGGATCGTTATCTTGTTGAAATATAAAGCTTTTTTCTATATTGAATTTTCGAGTACTTTCCATTAAATTAGCTTGCAAAATTTTCAGATAAGCTTTGGCATCCATAATATGGTCAATAAAATGCAAATTTCCTACCCCATTGTAGGACATACAACCCCATACAAGTACGTGTCCTCCTCCATGTTTTTATGGTAGGAATCAGTTTTTGTGCTTGAAGTTCCGTTGTTTGGCTTCCGCCATATCATATGCCGTCCATCGGATGTAAAAATATTATATTTTGACTCGTCGCTGAAAATAATGCTTTTCCAAAATTCTAAAGGTTTATTTGACATATTTCTTCGCAAAATTCAAACGTTTTATTCTTATTATTCTCACTGATGAAAGGTTTCTTACGGGCTACTCTTCCGTTATAGCCAGCTCTTCTAAGTACTCTCCTTATAGTTTCAGGATTAATTGTCTTCTCTTTTCTCTCTCCGACGTGAACAGCTAACGTTAGAGCGCTAGTTCTAGGAATTTTTTAAACTTCTTTTACTATAGCTCGTTTTTCGCGTTCGGTTAGTATCTTTGGACGTCCTGGGTGATGAGCATTTTCGATGCTTTTTTGAAGTTTAAATCTGTTAATAATATACTGAACAGTACTAAGGTAAAGTCAGGTAAGTGTGTAGTAAAAATTGCATAGTGTAATAAAATGGAACACTGCTCACATAATAAGACATTTTAATAAATTTTACACATAGAAGTACGTAATATATGCCCAGTTGTAAGCCTTCAATAGATACGCCTTTTATAATTATCAACGGTTTACTAGAAAAAAAATAATTTTAAACAGTGTCAATACTACACACTTACCAGCAAAATGGGGCAAGTGTGTAACGTTCCGCATTTCTATATTAATGCATTATCTTTTAGTTCGGCCAAGTGTGTAATATATTAACTGATACCTTTTTAATAAGGTAGGATAAATTAACAAGATATCTAAGTTATTACACGTTAGCAGATGTGAATTTTTATTTGTAAAACTAGTATGAAGTTTAGTACATTAGTAATATAACAGAGGACATCCTTATTTTAATTTTAAAAATAAATGTAGCCAATCTACACACTTGCCCCGGTTACACACTTACCTGACTTTACCTTATGTGGTCTTTTGACAAGCTTACTAATTTCTCATAAACTTTTTTGTTCTTTAAACAAGGCTACAATTTGAACTTTTTCATTAATTGTCAACTCTTTTGTTTTCGGCATTTTTTATACGGCAGTTATGAATTGCTCTTCAAAAATATATTACCGGGAGCGTCTAATAATGTACACAGACCGCTAGATATTAGGAGACTATTGTTGGACATCTATGCGAGTCTCTACCTGTCGCGGCAAGGAGCGTACGAATACTTTTGTGTTGTCGCCTACTGGATTTTAATTATTATTGTAGTCAGAGAGCATATTTTAGCTATTTGAAATATTTATTTTGTTATCGCATTCTAAATAATAATATAAATTTAAAAAAAAAAAGTTTACTGTTTTGTATTTTTATTACTTGTTGTAGGTAAATGGGACATGTACAAATATTTAAGCGATACACTGTACACTGGCCGACATATCTAATGTCGACGTCTACAGCGCAGTGACTATCAAAACTACTCACCATTTGCACAGGTTCGCGTTCGGCTGGCGTCGGTTGTTCCAGGTAAATGATTTATTGGGGTATACAGTTGTAAAATCGCATTGTAAATTCGCAATTATGCAAACCAGGTAGATTTGAGATTATTTAATATCTAAAGGAAACCTTGATGATATTAAGGTTTTGAACGCAGTTAAAATTGAAACATCTGTTTTGCAGCTTGAGATTGAGATTGAGCGACTTTTAAAACTAAAGCTCTTACTTTATGTTTAAAAGTAATGAGGTGAACGTATAAATAACAAATAGAGTTGTATTAATTGCTGGCTTATTTATATTAAGTTTTATTTATATAAAAAATAATCAAGTGAATGTATAAATAACAAATCAAGTTATATTAATTGCTGGGTTATTTCTATTAAATTTTATTTACCTTATTTGTATATAATTTATTTTTAAAATAGGAAATGTATTAGAAAACAAGAGAGTACCACTTAATTACCTTTAGTTTCAATAAATATCATTATTGTAATTACCCACAGGTAAGAAACGCCGTAAAATTCCTGTTCATAAGGAAATCACATATATCCTGCATATCATTCATTTTGTTAAATGATGGGAGTTACAGGGCATTTCTATTAAACGGAAATTCTAATAAACTACATTGCAATTATAAAACTCGGCCGCTTACGACAATTAATATGAATCCCCAATGCAATCCAACGAGTCAAATTTTGCGAGCTCATATACTTACATGGTAGAGCAATAAATTTTTTAAAACTTTTTTTTTAATATTTATATGATGGATGAATCTAAATGAGTAAGAAAATTACATACTTCTAATGTTTCTAATTTCAGAATTAGAGGGAATACTTGCAACACAAAATTATTAATAAAATTTGAACAAGTATAATTAAATATGAACACGGCTTAAAAAGTTTATAATTTGTTTTTGCCGACTTAGGTAAATTTTATATATATATTTACATGAATTTTAAAATATAAATATGAAAAAAATGTTTTTAAAAATTTATTGCTCATCTAAAGACTATTACGTAGATATATGAGCTCATCATTCAAAAACATTAGGCGTCATTGGATTACATAGAGGATTAGTGGTAATTATGGTAAATGGCCAAGTTTTGTAATTGTTTGTAAATGGCAAATCCAAATTTAGGCAATACTCATAAAAGTAATGAATTTATAATTTGGGTATTAAAATTTCAAAGAAAAACTTTATAACTGATTTATTTATATCTAGTTGATGTAGTTTATTAAAAGTGTTGTTTATTACAATTAGGGTGTAAATCCCTTCATTTAGCAAAATCACTTTGAAAGGATTATAGCATTGACACTATGCGTAAATAATTACCAGTGCAATTAAAGAAATATGGAAAGGTGGGAATATTAGGTAATATAAGAGCAGCTAGTAGTAGTGGGTAAATACCAATTGCTGATTCGTGTAGAAAAGGGGTGATGTGCTGGAAAGCAAGCTGAGAAGAATGTTTCAGAAGGATTCCTTACTGGAAGTTAGAGGAAAAATAGTGGCCATGTCAGAGCTTGGGAAACCTACGCGGGAAATTGCGGAAGAGTTGGTCGTTATCGGTAAGTAAGGTTCTTTTTCTATTGGTATATTTACAGTAAGTATTGATTAATGTGGTAGCTAAGAATTATTTGAACTAAAAAAACTGTTTTAGTTTTAAAAAGAAGTTACATAAATTTCGTATTTTAATATATTAAAAATATAACAATAAAATTGTTCATTTTAAAGTTAATGCTTACTATGTTCTGTATTTTAATTCACACTTGCAATTAGTTCCTAGAATATGTTTGGCTTTGATAACGATTCTATTATTTTCAGATGCGACAAGTTCAACGTTGGATTGCTCGATATTATATACGCGAATTTTAAGACAGGCCACTACAACGCTATCCAGGACAGGTCGGAGACGTATGCTGTCCGAAAATGATATGAATGACATTTCTAGAAGTATGGGGACAAAACCCATTTGCCACATCAATGAAGATAAGGGAGCATTTGCAATTAGAATGTTCAACCCGTAAAATACAGAGAGCCCTTAATAAAATGGTATCTATTGTCGACGACCTGCACGCAAAGTGGAAATAACTGAACAGCATGCCACTGCTAGACTGAATTTCGCACGTGCTAATATAACCGGAATGGGTAAATGTGATATTTTGTGATAAAAAGTTTTTACATCTTCAGACGATACTTTGAAGGTGCTGGGCGAAGAAACAACACACGGTTATGACCAGGAGAATATTCAGTGCAACAAGGAGGAGTGTCGAGTTAGTTGTGGTTTTTGGGGATGGATGTGCGCAGCTGGTCCCGAGGGAAATTGTCTCCGTCACTTGACGACTCACATCGCAGAATATACTGACATCCTCGAAAATATTTTTTATTACTCTGCACGCACTTTTTTCCCTGAAGGACCAATTTACTCTTGGCAGGATAATTCGCCTGTTCATACCGCAGCCGTACGCAATTGTTTGCAAATTAACGAAGACTCGTATTAATTCCATGGCCCGCCAAATCGCCGACTTAAATGTGATAGAGAATTTATGGTCTCTTATGGTGCGCAATATAGTGGGAAGGGGTGTAAATAATATACGAACAGTGGAAAATTTTACAAGACATGTATATAGTGTGTGAGACAGACTACGGGGTAGTGAAATATTTTGAAAATCTTGTAGATTCGATGAATGAAAGATTGCAAGAATGTATCGAAAATAACGGGGACTACACCAGTACTGATATGTTTGCCACCATTCCTTTAGAATTGTTCTTTTATTAATTTATATTATATGTTTTGTTTATATATTATAGAATTTTTTTTATTTTGTAGAGTTATTTATTATATTTTATTTATTTTTGTTTTTAGAAATTTTTTTTTTTATTATTCTTTTTTATTTTTATGGAATGATTATTTTGTTTACTAGAAATTATATTGTTTATGTTTGGAATTAGCATGTTTATTTAAATAAATAATATAACCAGGCCAAACATAGTTTTTTTCATTATTGAATCGCATTTTACAGCGTTACTTAGGTGGGCCTCGCAATATTAAGTGCTAATAATTAAATATTATTGATCCATTTATAAAATAGTAATTAATAAACGCTTACAATAGCTAATATTTGTAGAAGCTATAGTTTTATGAAGTCTTCCTCTGTTGTTTGCTATTTCCTGCATTTTTAAAACAGTTCATACACAATATTTACTATGAATACCAAACTATTTATTTCTATGTGATTTTAAATTTTAAGAGTCAATTGGGTCCAAGTTATGAAAAAGATATTTCGATTTAAAACACGTTCAAACCGCAATATATAAGGTTTAGTTGTGATATTAAATAAATCCATTTTTCCATCTGATTTGCATAATTGCGGAAGGGTTTTACAACTGTATACCCCAATAAATCATTTACCTGGAACAGCCGACGCTAACCGAACGCGCACCTCTTCAAATGGTGAGTAGTTTTGATAGTCACTGCGCTATAGACATTAGATCTGTCAGCCAGTGTACATTACAATTGGGGTGATGTAGAACCTTCAGGTAGCTATTCTTTTGTTAATTTAAACAACAAGTTTAACAGATATATAAAATTTAGTCATGGTCTTTTGAAAAACAGATTCATCTAATTCATAATACTGACTATGGTATGCCATTCTTTTTATGTGTTAAAAATACCATGAAGTTTCAGTTTATTTTTCCGTAGAAAAATATCCGCTTTCCTCATTTGTTTACGCAATTCGCGAAGCGAGAACGTTAATGTAAAGTATATATAGTTATGTATGTACAAAAATACGTACTACGCTTGACCTCGCTAGCATCGCAACAGATTTCGCCGAACTATTTACATACACACGGCGAATACGTTTGTTTAAGTAGATACTACACATTAATGCGTTGGCAATTATATAATTGAGGCAAGATGGAGGCGATTCTGACCTGGACCTTGAATCATCGTCAGGTATATGCACGCGGGCAAGACGCCTGCGCTCCGGCGTCGTTTTTGTTGTTTAAATTTCATTCCGCACAACACGAAATTAACATACGCTCTACGTGTCACGTATGACATCAGCCCGTAATGTAAACACACGGGCACACACACACACACACTCAACGCCGTACTAGTTCTATATATAGAGGAGACTGACTGTCGCTATATAGCTAGCGAGTACGGGGAGCGCGGTTCTCCTGCGTTCTCCGAAATAACGTACAGACGGAAAAGCGTCTCGAACCGTCGCATCGTGTAACAGGGCCGTAATAGACGCGCGATGCCCCCGCGCAATAACTTAACCGCACGGAAATCGTGTGTAGGTGCACCTGAATTCCTGGAAATTTCGAATTGTTATTATTTATTTACGCCACCACAACAAACCGTGATTTATTTTTGTTACGGTTCGTCAGATCCGTTGACGATGCGGAAAAGCGAATGCTGCTATTAGGCAGTTAGTTTGCATCCATATATGTAAATATTATCGATTAATAAGAGGAATAGTGTATTTGATGCGATTGTGTGCAACGGCGAAAAGAGAAAGTTATTTCTCTAGGGTGTGCATAATATTTGACATGGATTGCCTATAATTAAAAATGCACCATCTGGAAATTGTTTTAAAAAGCTCAATTTAAACGTTGCTTATCATATTTTGCCTCACAGAAAAGGATTAGAGCAGCCAAAATACTCGAAATGTTCAGATTCCACCTCCCATTTAAACTACACAGATAAAAATACGGAGTTGAATCTAACACCGTTTTAACTCTTTTCCGGTGTTCCCTCGCGACCATCCGTTCAAGGAGCCTCCATTTCGGAGTTAAATGTTTTGCTACTAAACGGATGGAATACAGAGATAATTTTGCTTTTCATAGGGGAAAAAACATCTTTAACCGAGGCAACCTAATCCGTTAAGGAGCAATTTGTCTCTCTTATACAGTTTTACTATTTTGCAATAAATGTAAAAGTTTCCGAAATGGAGAAATTTTAACTCCTACTGCTGTTATTAAAATGAATAACGGATGTTGTTTCCCCCATATGTATGCAATACTACTATCGTATCAGATAAAATTATCTCCGTTGCTAATGCAAGTAACTCCACTTGGAAATAATTACATCCGCAATAAACAAACGTAACTCGTTTCGGAATGTATTTCATCCTTTACACATGAATTTATTTCCGTTAGAAGGTACCTGCCACAGAGAGAGAGAAGAGAATATCTCTCTAGTGAGAAGGTTTTTAACTCTATTTTTATGTTACCTAGCTCCATAGTAGCTAAGTTTAACATCATATTGGAGTTAATCAATGAGGGCTATTCTATGTGGACAGAAGCACCCTTGCTCAGTGCATTTATTCTATTATTTATCATTAAAAAATGCATCAAAAATGTCGTCGAACCCTCAAGTTCTTGAATTATTTTTGATATATTCCTAATGATTACTAGGATAGACACACTAAGCACGTCCTCTTCTACGGTCACAGAGCAGCCGTCATTGGAATTGCTTTAATTATCCATAATATAGTCGCTTCTTCGAGTTTGGTACCGACCGTGGGTTGAAGGCACGACACAATTGAAACACCACGGATTCAGCTAAGATAAACGTGCTTTTATTCAGGAGCTAACACCTAGAATGTAGTGGGGCCAATTAAAAATTGGTACATCGTAGATTGAAAATTAAATAAGGATGCACGAGTTTCTTACCTGCTTTATCTACATCTGCCCTGGTGATGTTTGCTCCATAACTCTTACCCATCTTTTACGGTTTTCGTACTTTACTCTGATGTGTATTTTATAAATTTCAGGTACAGTGCATTCCGCCATATCCTTCTCCATTCTCGAACTATTGCAAGTGACTACGTCCAGACTTGTTGCACATTGCGCTGCACTAATATCGCTTTATAAATGCGCATGCCCTATGCAAACTTGCAATTTTCAAATGTTTAGGGAAACAGTTACGATTTTGAGAACAAATTTCCCAATCGGAGTTATCCTTTCCCTTTTGGCGTTGAGGTATTAGAAATAGAAACATCTGTTAAGTAAACAAATTATCACCTCCGTGAAGGAGACAATATAATGCAATGTTAGGGATATTTGTTCACATTTAGGGCTTAAATACGGTAGTGTAGATGCGGAGAGAAAGCGGAGATTATTTCTTCCTTGAAAATCGTGTTAGAAAACGGAGTAAATTCAATCTCTCCGTTTTGGTTGAGATTTTGTACAAAACCGAGGAAATACTTTCTGTTTTTAGCTATGGCAACTCCTTTTTGGAACAAAATATTTCCAAAACGGAGACTCCCTATTTCACTCCCTCAAATTTTTACCTGTGTAATATCCCAACTATTCTGCCAATCATTATCAAGTTCATCCCAAAACGCCTTCCAAACCACACTAGCCGAAATTAGCTCATACCTAATTATCGCGCTATCCACCCTAGACACCGCCTCTTTCGCTAATTGATCGGTCCTCTCATTACCGATTGTACCTACGTGAGCCTTAGCCCAAAAGAATTTTACATCCCCTTTACGCAACATATCCCAGGTATCTAATAGCAAGTCGGCTGGATTTTTCTATTCCTTAGCGCCTTAATACAGATAATACTATTAGTTATAATTCGCATATCTCTGTTTAAATCCCCAGTCAAATCAAATGAGGATACTGTAAGAAGCAACACCGTGGAAGTTCGCATAACACACTAATTTCGTCGCACTGTACTGTGTATCGCTTTCAGTTTTCTGATAGTGTAGAGTCCGTTCCAATATGGTAAATGACGTCATATGCGCAATGAATGAACATTGGTAGACGATGCTTAGTTGCTAGGTAACAGACAGTGGTGGTAGCAGGCAGCGGGGCGTAATTGACGTCAGGCTTCGCGCAGGTTTTTGTGACGACATGTACTATTCTCTATTGCAACGGACTCTAGATGATACAAAACGTCAAACGCTTAATGCTTAGATAGCTGTGTAATGAAAATATTTTACGCTTATAAGCATAAACGGTACTAAACGCAGGTTAACCGAAAGCGAACTTCCGATAAGGACGCGGCCGTTGGTCCCACCATCCGATTGTTCACGAATTTTAACAAGATGTAATACAGTGGAACCTCGTTAACCCGCATCAGTTAGGACCAGAGCCGATTTAAGTTAATGTAAATCCGGGTTACACGCGCCCAGTAAACACACGTATCATCTGATCTATCTATTATCTCAGACACATAACATGTAAGGCACACGTAGGCTTCATTGGGTGCGTAATGTCCGCATCAAGCAGCTGTCTTTGATATGTCTCTGACACATCACATAAATATGATTCTGATACATGAACACTGTTCTATTTCAGAGCGGTTATTATGTTCTCTGTATGATACATAACATTTTTTTTAGGAATAGATAAAAATCATTTTCGAAACTACATTGTTATATATTTATCCATTAGTAAATACATATAAATATTATTGGATTTATAAAATATAAAGAACTCACTTGCTGCTCCATCCGTGTGTTCGTTATTATAATCTTTGAATTATGACGTCACAACTCCTAAAAATGGAAATATAATAGTTCTACACAGTTCACAAACTTTTATGTTATTTTTTTGTCCGAACCAACTAGATTTTGCGCAAGTTCGTCAGTGAAGCTGGTGGAGCAATGTTCCAATAGTCGTATTAAATATTCCCGGCTGATGGTTGAGTGGCTTGCACTCTTGGCTATCAGTCGCGGGGTTCTCGGTTCGAACCCGACGGACTGCTCTCAGAGTGAGGTTTCCGTGGTTCCCTTACTCCTTGGCAAATGCTGAGACACGAACATCTTAAGTCGCTCCACGGGCGCAGGTATAATAATAACTCATGGCCGCCGATGCCCCTGTAATTGGCGAAAGCTGTTGGGGGATGTTAAGGCATGAATTATTATTATTAAATATCTTCCATTTCTGGCCTCCGATTCTTCTTATGAATGATCGCTAAAACGAAATTAACATTTTTTAATTTGAAAATCGTGCAAGTAATTCACTTACGACTTTTGGAGTATTAAAAACTAAATAGTGAAATAAAAAATACGTTGAAAATAAAAGGCGGTGAATAATTCCTGAGCAAATAAAGATGAGGTTAGAGCAGAGATAACACAAAGATATGTCACGAATAGTTCTTGAACAGCACCAGATCAAGGATACGTGATGTATTATTAGGTACATCTCAAATACATCACTATAATGTAGCTAGCGCCACGTATCGCAGTTCAGTTCAGATAACATTTAGGATACATTTATTTATGTAACATTTACGTACCTAAGTTACATAGCACTGTCCCTTAAATGATACTTAGGAGAGATGTAACAGATATATGTGTGTTTACTGGGCGGACACTAAGGTAAAAGAATAAAATAAAGCAGTATTTACTTACAGAAAAATGACTTCGTTGCGATTGTGAAAAGTATTTTGAAACTAGCTTATAATAGATAACAACGAGTTTACCTTGCAGGGCCACCTCATTGTTTGCACTTTTTTTTTCTCTTTTGTATACATCTTAGCTTTGTACCTCTCGACGATTAATAATCGAGTGCTGATTTTCAATCAAACACTCATATATGACTAGAGTGGTCAGACGTATCTGCTTACACGGACTGCACTCACTCACCTCGCCCTATGCAGAACGTTTAGCCATAGTATATCTTTAAGGCAGTAAAATCACTCCCTCCGATTTGCATGTATAGTAGTATCAGTATTAGTCGAGTATTGATGTGAACTATTGCAGTTCTTTGTTAACGTTTTCCGCATTGTAAATGTAATACAATGTCGGGTATAGAAAATCCTAGAAAACGACCATTGTTGTTGAAGAGTATAATGTGGAAGAGTATATCGGTGAATTCCATTTACATTATGGTGGTGCCAAAATAGTTTGTACGATGTGCGATAAGCAGTTATTGTGCTGGCACAAATCGGACTACACATTGAGGGTCCATCTGGGGCCTGTTGCATAAAAGTACAATTACAATTTACAGGTGATATTTTTTTACAATCTGTCAAAATTTGACTTGCAACGCCTGTAAGTCAAATTTTGACAGATTGTAAAAAATATCACCTGTAAATTGTAATTGTACTTTTATGCAACAGGCCCCTGATCTGTTATCAACCTATAAAGATTATTTTAATTATATGTGTGTTACATCCGTAGATGTTGAACGGTCTTTTTCAAAATATAAACATGTTTTATCATCACGACGAAAGCGATTTAGTGAGAAAAATCTTGAAACACTTAATGCTACAAACTTTTCAGCAATTCTATGCTATTTTTGCTACTTAAATAACGTAAGGGGGCTTATACACACTGTGTATCAACCAAATGGAATACGTTTGATAATAAATAAATTTCTTTGATTGAAGAAATCTTTTTTATCTGTGTGCATTTTATGATCTAATAATGATTTTCTGTGGGAAAATAAAACTTATATCTTTGAAAAGACAAAGGCTTCGGCTTTACAGCATCCGGCTTTATCTGTGTATAATCCGTGTTCAAGTTCAAAGTAGCGGAATATTAAGCGGTAGAACTGAACTCTCATGGCCATCGGATTTGCCTCAACAATTTCCATTATTGATATTAAAATTGTACAGAGAAAGGTATTAACAGAATTCATAATACCGGACAAAACACGCCCAACCTTCGACATCCGCTAAAAGCGCCACCATCAATATTCAATATTAGTCGGCACTAGTGGAATGAACCTATAATCGCGGAAATACAATATTCAAGCTTAAAATAAGCTCCACGATGTACCACCATACATGATTATACTAGTGCGCTATGCATTAAATAAAAAAAAAAGAACTAAATAAAAGAAAAAACGAGAACTACCAGTATCATGCACATTAATAATTCCCCGTAAAATCCCATTGAAGGACTCTTTGAACACTGCAGCGCCAACTGGATTACTAATACCAGGGGAGAGAGAGAGAGTATGAACGCTTCATTATGTGTACTTTCATAAAGGCAGCAGTTATATAGTACCTGTGCGGCAGTTGAAAAATCCTCCACGTTCTAATTCGATTGCTTTGTGAAATTATAATCTCGTAAACATCGGAAACGCTTAGTTTGTTGAATATTTCATCTGGTTCGAGCGCGAGGAGCTAGCGCTGATAGTCCGGGGATAATACGTGATGAAATTGCTTTTAATTTTTTATTACGCCACTGTAACTAGACACGATTTTCTGCATATTTCACGGTTATACGGGGGATTAGCATGTGATGGATGTGTGTACAGTGAAGACTAATTACAACTTTCCGGGCTAAAGATTACGTTCGGTAATTAGTTTTGGGTGGAGGCTTAGTGGCGGAGGGAAGAAACTTTCCATAACCGTTTCTTACTATTAGGAGTTTTCGGTTAAATTGCGAATGAGAGCAAAATTGTTTTCAGAGGAATAGTTTTATACAAAGATATCACAAAGTAATAGACACATAAGGTATCCAATCACTCCGAACTACACGAGATTTCATTAATTTAGGACAATTGTTTCTAGCTCCAATTATCAACCGAAGACCGAATGAAGAACAACAGAAAAATAAGAACAAATCCATTAACTAAACATGCAATGTTATTTCACTCTAAAAAAAAAACATATTTATAAGTGCTTTTCTACGCCTACTTTACTCTTCAGAATACCAAGAATTAGCGACGAGTGTGAACCGTCCTAACCCCATAAGTCTATTCAATATTTACTCGTAGAGGGGTACAACTTCCCGATTTAACATGTTATTTGAATATATTTTGTATATTGTAACGTGCCATTACATGGGCAAATCCATTTTAATATATTTTAAGTTGGGAATTTATTTTAGAATAAGTTATCCAGATTAATTTTCCCATAGTTTCAGTAACGTTGCGGCCAGGTTATTAATTAATTTGTTTTTGTTTGTGTCATTTCGCCGGTGCGCGTCTGGTTTTAATTATTAGTATACCGCATCCACATGCGCTGCATATTCATTGAATCCCCACTTACGTCGCGTGCCTGTATAAGCTGTGCATTTACCGCGATCGTGGCAGATACCACCACAGATCCACTGGTACCGGATCCTTCTTGACCCAACTATAGATCGTAGTCGCCCTTCGAGTGTGACAACAACAGTTTTCGGACTATACGTAGTCGCCTTTCGGGTGTGACACGACGATAGTTTTTCCAACTCTGTCTGATTATAGACTGTAATCGCCCCACGGGTGTGACACAATCTACCAATTTCGTGTTCGGTTGTAGTTCGTAGTCGTTTCTCTGGCGTGGCACGACGCAGCCCTCCGCTTCTCTTGTTCGATTGCCGATCGTAGTCACCGTCACATAATACCCGTATTGTCGTTTTTTAAGTACATCCTAAAGAAAGAAATTGCTTGACACCTGAAAAAATCCCAAACGTTTTTTTAAATCATTCTATGTAACTGACGAGATTAAAATGAATGAATCAGTTATGATTTTTGCATACTGAAAATGAAGTGTAATTAAATGTAACACAGCAGTCCTTGATGCAGTATAATATTGTTCCTACTATCCACAAGAACACTTTAAAGGTTATTATAATTAAGTAGGTAACGAATTTATGTGTTTGTAATTGCACAAAATGTAAATCGTCTGGATTAAAAAAAGTTCTTTTGTTACTTGATAACGTAGACAAGTAGCAACATTACGCAGCTACGTGTGATGACTTATAATACAACTAAATTCACATATTATTATGCATATCAACTTCAATCTTGCAAAATTAAAACGAGAAGTTTGAATCTAATACAAATTTGTTTGTCTGTACTCTTTGCGTATACTCACAAGGGAACACCGGCGGGTGTCCCCTCCGATTTCGATGAAACTTAACAGATCGAAAGAGTACCTTAAAATAAGAGAAATCCGCACGATTTTAGGGTACAGCCCCCTCCAAAGTTTGGACGATTTTTCAATTTTTGCAAATATTTCCTAAATTATAACAGATATTAAACTTTCTTCTTAACATAATTTGCAGCATATTGCATGGCCCTAAGGGTGGCTTCATCCGTATTCGCAAAGGGTTAATAACGGGGGACGGGGCACCCCGTACCCCCCATTTTTTTTATATTTTTTCTTTTTCTTATTCATCAAAAGAAGGCTGACTTTACATAGAATACGATGATGTATAACAAGTTTAGAAAATTGATAATTGTAAAAATAGAAAAATAATAATAAAGCTTCAAAATTAATAAACTTGTCTATTGATATAAATCAAATGAACTATAACAGAAATAAGTTTTTATCCTTAACATAATTTCCAGCATAATACATGGTCTCAAGGTAGATATCTTCATAAAAAGCTAATAACGGGGGACGGGGTACCCCATACCCCCGCATTTTTTTAATAATAAGTTTATTCATTATTCATCAAAAAAAGACCACTATTTTTAGTATTAAAGGAGTCTACGAATACGTTTGGACTTCGAGTTGCGCAATCATTGTTTCGACCTGTAAATGTGTATATTTCTTCTTCGGTATCTGGTAAGCTCACTTCAAATCATTTCAAAACCTGGCTAACGGATGTTTTTCTCTCGAATACCGGGCTAAAGAGTGTCCTTTTGATTGATTCTTGGAGTGGGCATTGTGTTGCCGAACTTCAGCAATTAGTGCCAAAAGACAAAACTTTGAACATTTTAAATATACCAAAAAAAACGACAGCGATGGTACAACCTCTAGATGTATATGGTTTTAGACTGTGGAAAAATGTTGTTAGAACTTTTTCGGATATAGTGATTCTTGTGAACTACGACATAGATTTACATCAGAGAAATAATATTATTAAGTTGCAATCCCTAACCCATAATCAGTTTTCTTCCCCAAAATTTTTCGACGTATTCAAGTACTCATGGTATAAGAGTGGATACGTTGAGGAAAGACCTGGGCCCTTTAAAAATCCTGTACAGTTTTGTTTTAACAAAGTTGCGCAGTCTGCACCCTTGTGTAGTATTTGCAATAAACCAGCTGTTGTGCGGTGTTCATGGTGCAAACAAAATCTGTGTTTTAAACACTTTTACACAGACTATCACTACTGTAATACTTACATAGCTTAATTACTGTATGTATATTAATCTTGTTCGCTATTGCAATACATATATACCAATAATCGCATTACAGTATGTCATGTATTTAAACATTTATAAGCATTATAATGTTTTTCTAATTCTGTTCTATTGTTTCCGAAATGTTATAATTGTTACAAACCCATTAGTTATATTTATGCTCCTTTGAATACTTACATTGTACACCTACATTGCACGAAAAACTTGAAATAAATTAAAAAATATATATGCGCTGTATTATTTAATCCTTCGTCCTGTGTAGCAAATTTGTTCATATATACGCACTAAAGGATTATGGTATTCTAAGAATGAATAACATTTTATTAAGGAAATATATAAAACGCAGTCACTAACTGCAGTTGATAAAACGATTTATATTGCTACCACCGATAAAAGTTTCGTATAGTATATAGTATAAGTTAGTAGGCATAGAAAGGTTTGACCATAGCTTGTCGAGTAGATACAATTCTAAATTAAGAAATATTTAAGTAAGGAGAGCAGCGGAGTAACGAATAACAAATAATTGTTGTTAATGTACTATATTATTATTATTACAATTATTTTTATTATTAATCCTCCAAATTTATTACCATTGTTTTCTATGTAAATGCGATCTTTTTTTGATGAATAATGAATAAACTTATTAAAAAAATGCGGGGGTATGGGGTACCCCGTCCCCCGTTATTAGCTTTTTATGAAGATATCTACCTTGAGACCATGTATTATGCTGGAAATTATGTTAAGGATAAAAACTTATTTCTGTTATAGTTCATTTGATTTATATCAATAGACAAGTTTATTAATTTTGAAGCTTTATTATTATTTTTCTATTTTTACAATTATTATTTTTCTAAACTTGTTATACATCATCGTATTCTGTGTAAAATCGGCCTTCTTTTGATGAATAAGAAAAAGAAAAAATGTAAAAAAAATGGGGGGTACGGGGTACCCCGTCCCCCGTTATAAACTTTTTGCGAATGCGGAAGACGCCACCCTTAGGGCCATGCAATATGCTGCAAATTATGTTAAGAAGAAAGTTTAATATCTGTTATAATTTAGGAAATATTTGCAAAAATTGAAAAATAGTCCAAACTTTGGAGGGGGCTGTACCCCAAAATCGTGCGGATACGCCGATAAAAAAAAATACGTGTCTCTTATTTTGAGGTACTCTTTCGATCTGTCAAGTTTCATCGAAATCGGAGGGGGACACCCGCCGGTGTTCCCTTGTCAGTTGTATTTTGCACACGTCATTAAATTGTATGGATTGGAAAGGTGTGACCAATTTGTAGCAATCAGCATGCTGCTAACTATTGCAAATTGAAAAATATTACTTGTTAAATATTTAAAGTTCTATAAATATAATGCTTTGTTCTGTGTTTTGATAAGAATTTACTTACGTCTATTATTGGAAACTTACGCTTTGCCAAAATAAAAATGCCACGAAGTAACAATTTGTACTTTTTCAGAAGCTGCTCCAGGAACCATTGTGACGAGAGCGTTTGGTATGCATACTTAGAAATGATTTTAAACATTAAGATCTATTGTTTTTTTTTTTTTTTCGCAATTACATAGACTTTTCTCGTAAAATCTGACTAAAGACTTTTCGTATGTATACATTTTTTTTCCGTTCTTTTTGCATTAGCGATTCCATTTTTAATACGATTTGACGTTGTAACCAACTGCGTCCAGTTTCTCGAAAAGCTCCACCTTAGGCGTTTACTCTATGCAACTCTTTGCTCGTTCTCTCGTGCTAATGAAGCGAATCTGCCACGTCGAGTTCCTTCGTTTTCATTTAAAATTCAAATCGGCCCATTCTCCCGACGACAATTCCTCATTGTCTGCGCGTGGCGCACCTCACCCGCTGGAAACAATAACGTAATATATCGATACCTAATCGCCGATAACTATTGTGCACTGTTCGAGGTCAATGCCTGGCTACTTTGATTGATGTAAACGTGTAAATGAAACCGTCTATGGTCGAAGAGAGAGAAACATGTTGCGAAAACTATTGTTTCTTGTACAGAACATGATTTACGATTCGTGTCGCGTTGCCTACGCCCTCTGGTGTCATGTATGGAAGTTTGTAGGTCTGCGATTGTATACGGGCTTTTGTACAGACCATTCGTCCGCTATCTTTTCCTTGCGGTCTGTGGCAGGCTAGATTAGTGCTAGGAAAATCCCACCTGAAGAATCTTGTAAAAATATTACGATCGTGCGGAAGTGGTTTGTTATACCGAAATTCGATAGCAATATCTTCGTTTTAAATAGAATGATATTGTTTTTTTCTATCTTATAGATATGATATCTTAATGACCACTACGGAAAAGTGGTTTTACAGACGGAGTTGTTCCTTCGAAATTTGAAATTTTCATTTCTGATGTGTGCAAAGTCACAATTTCTGAAAAAAAATACATTACCTAGGATCTTAATATCTACCGGTTGGTATTGTCACATTTCCACAATTCTCTATCGTTGGAGCTGTATTGGAACTGCTCAGAACTGAACAAGTACAAGTTATGAGCATTTGTTTTTTGTAACGGAACAGCTCCATTTATTTTTTTCCTGCTATAGCTGCTATTTGCAAGGAGTGAACTGTTCCTACATGCGCTTTTCCATAAAAATAATGTAAACAGTACATATATCCAAAATTAGTACTGCTATTTATGCTAGGCTTATCCCTACAATATTTTTATGAAAAGCTGCAGAGAAATATTGGACGGAAAAGGAAATATATTTATGAAGAAACTTATTTTTGGCAATGCTTCTTACATACATGTTTCAAATAGCTCTATACATGATTCATTCCATTATTTCAATTTCCATTATCTATGTTTTATAATTTACAAATTTAAGCTAAACCCACTAAAAATAATAACCAAAGCAAAAGTATGAAATCGCCAATTGTCAAATATCAGTTTTTTAGTTGCTCGTTGGAGTAACACCGGATACACAACCTCCCTCTAACAATAGAGAGACCGAAA
The DNA here is from genome assembly GCA_004143645.1 of Protaetia brevitarsis. Taxonomy (NCBI): domain Eukaryota; kingdom Metazoa; phylum Arthropoda; class Insecta; order Coleoptera; family Scarabaeidae; genus Protaetia; species Protaetia brevitarsis. The sequence goes on from RXPK01000200.1 coordinate 1,398,024, forward strand.
AAACAAACAAACAAATACGCGCATTTGTTTGTTTGTTTTTTCGGTTAAACCAATTGGTTTCAAGGAATTTTTGCGATTGTTGTTGCGTTTTTGCGGTTTTGCCATGAATGAAGAATATTCATCCACCCCAATTGTGTAAAACAAGCAGGCGAATTAACAAAATATAATCTGCCAATAACCTCAAGAAGGCGATGCGGAAATGCCTACGAAAAATTTATATTGAGAAGGCAGACAAAGAAAGCAAAATTATTTTCTGGAATGTTCTTACTGGTTTATTTATTTATTTTTTAATGACCTAGAATTTAATGCATCAACATTAAGGTTGCGTACTTTCATGATAAAAAGCAGCTTCAACATATAACATAAATATTAGTCTGTATCCCAAGCTATTATGGAAGTTTGTGCACGTTTGTTCGTCTATAAGATTATGTGCAAGTCTAAAGTATGTATTTTGGATTCTAACAGATTTTGCAAGAAAAAAAAATTGTGGGCGTTGCCGGTATGCACAAAAAACCTACTCGTAGTGACGCTTTTAAGATACTTCTCAGATCATGATTAGCTAGAAACGTTTGAAGTATTCACAAGGGTAGCTTCCGAATTGTAAATTTTATATTTTATTGAAACTTTGTAGACTCCGTTGAATGTTAGTCAAAAAAAATGATTTGTAATGGTGGAACTTCAACTGTAAGGGGTCCAATGTGATCTTCAAAATTCAACCCAAATTTAGTTTATCCAAAATAAGTTTTAAGAGGTGAAGGATAGAAAAACTTCAATAACAGACTTGTTCCATTTAGGCAGCGCTTTCGGTTGGTGTAGCTATCCATAGACAGTGTAGGTTGTGCTTATAAATCAGATATTGCTTGATTCGTATCTTCACACAAAATATATTCACATATATTTTCTTATTCTATGAGATATCTGTAAGTTATTTATATGGTTAAATTGTATGTTGAAAATCAATGCACATATCACACACTAAATGCCTACTTCTAACAATTTTGGAAAAAAATGGCTAACTTCCACATATTTTTATTTCATCTGGGACAAAGTGGTCTGGGCAACTTGGCACATAAAAAGTCAATTTTTACCTAAACTTAGTTTATATCGTTTTGCAGTATCAATAGCTAACATGATTCATGTCAATTGTTTGCAATAATCAGATTTTTAGTTTTCTTGAAAAAATGCATTTTTTAAAACTTTTTTGCTACCACTCTTCTGGCTCCAACTTAATGATTGAAAAGATTTTTTCTTAAATGCTCAGAACAAAATGAACTATGCACTCTTCTCAAACAAAGAATATTTAAAAAATCACCGAATTGATGAGAGAATGGGCGCACCAGAAAAACATTTTTAAAATACAATGTTTATCTCACAATGTTTTTTTTCATATTTTTTTGTTTTTAAATCACACAGTGTATTCTAGAATTGATGTTACAAAAGATTTTAGGATTTTAGAATAGGGTTTTAGAATATTTTTAATATTTTTATATTTTATAATATTTTTAATTCGTAAAAACAAGTCGGCTTTGTAAGTGAAGTGAAAACTTCACGGAGTGCAATTCAAAAGATATAAATATTTCGAAAATATTTGGGATTAATAATGATGGCGTACTCCAACACAAACTAGCCACAAATGATGCGATCAATTTACAATATAGGTGGCATCGACCTTGATATAAAATGAAAAACTTAACATTAACAGCCTGTATATCGCAGGTGTTATAATGTTAAAAATATTTTCCGTAGAAATCATAATTAATCTTGACTTATTCGAAGGGTATCAAAATCAAATCCTAATTAAAAATTCTAATGATGGGTCTCTTTGAGGGAATATTCGTATATATTTTGAAGCTAAATACATGAAATGTAAAATAGCAATTTAAATATTGTTAAGTTATTAGCGAAACGTTATTTATGTCGAATGTGAATCTTTTTTTTTTGTTTTCAACCAATCCTATTATTTCTACATAACGGATTTTATTTGCCAGATACGAATTGATGTTTATTGACATAAATTTATGCACTGCATAAATAGACGTCATTCATTCATTCATTCATTCATTCATTCATTCAAGTTAGGGTGGGCACTTGATGTCCGGGCACTTGAGCTTGATGCTCATTGTACCATCGCTATTGATTCTCTTATTTCCACTCGAGCAGCTTGGTGTGCTCTATAAAGCCCAGTATCTTACCCAGTGGAAACTTGAGGACCTTCGAGGGCTCCAATAGATCTCTCCCGAAATATTTCTGCCTGAGTACCTTTAGTTCCTCACATGTGCAGATTACGTGTAAACTCGTTTCCTCCTGTAGTTCGCATCTTCTACACCACGGTTCGCTTACACGGCCTGTGTTGTATAGATGCTTTTCAGAGGACAGTGTCCAGTTACCAACCCAGTAATGGTTTTAACTTCTTTCTTACTGCGCTTGAGTAGGTTATCAGAGAAACTACCATCCCCATCCCCTATCAGCGTTTTGGTATGGAGTTGACTTTCAGTCGACCTCCATTTCTTTGTACTTTCTTTATCTAACCAGGTCCAGATCTCCCTTCTTGCGGAATCTTTAGTAATCCCACATGCGGGCTCTGGACCCATGAAGTGTCTCTTAGAGCCCTCCTTGGCTAGTTCATCGGCTATTACGTTGCCCTTTATATCCTCATGTCCCGGCACCCAAATCAGAGACACCGTGTTGTCTCGTGCCAGTGCATTGAGGGATTGTTTGCAGTCCCTAACTAGTTTTGACCTAGTTACAGGGTTTGAGACTGCCTTAATGACAGCGACGTCATATCAGATATTCAAATATAATACTGCTACGGTACATAGGCATACACTGAAAAACCGGTTTGTTAATTTCAACGAAATTTTAATATTAAAAACAAAATATTTCGTTATTTCAAGCAAATAAAGGATTAAATGAACAAAGTTGATTGCCTTAAACAAAATTCGGTATTATCAAACAAATCGGTTTTTTTCCGTACAAAGTAAATGGCATGGAAATTTCCCTTCCTGGTGTAAGGGATGTTTATTACCTTCGAAGAGCTAAACGTTTCTGCCAAGTTTGATAAAAAAAAAATCGCATCTTTTCTTAATGTTGCAATTTCCACGTCACGTAGTATACTTTTTACAAGTAGCGTAATTTTGTATTTGTGAAAGGTAACGTGACAAACTTGTGCCGTCTCCCCCCGGTAATTATTGCATGATTTACTCGTCCGTGCCCGTTTCGCCCGACCTTATTACCGGTTGTACTGCGCGATTTACTTTAACACAAGTCTCGTGCGGGCCCAGCGCTCGCGAACCTATTATCTCATTACGTATTCAGTATAATGGCCCGTACGGCTAACATGTAAGATATATTTTTAATACATAAATAATGTCCATCGCCAGTCTAGCACGAATATACGTAACAAATAATGCACAACCAGTTGCAATTGGAACGCGATGTGTTTACTCTGCCCCTGCGGAACGTGCGTTCGCTTTGTCTTCCGGATACAGTGGCGTGCATGTTTTTTTTTTAATGTTTCTCGAATTTACAGGTTGTAATTCATGATCGTTTTCTTTCATTTTCTTTGTTGGGTTTTTGAATGTAACCGGGCATATTATTTGCTTTTGAAGATATTTTCTACACCGCTTCGTTTAGATTTATGTATATAGTTTTCTGTGAAAGTGGCTAGTTAGAAACTTTTTAACATAACTAAAATTGTCAGCTTTAAAAATTCGGTGTTTGCATACTTTGCCAAAAGCGAACCCAAAATGAGAAGTCCGTATGTCATCGTAATGTTAATGTAGAGTTTAGCAGTTAAAGCCATCATAGGCTAAAATTACAATAATTACTTCCGCCAAGGTGTTAGAAATTTCCATCTTCGATAACAGCTTACAATTAGAATGGTAAAACACATAACTTGTTATATAAACAAATTGTGAAAAGTATGAAAAAGACCATCATTATTGTAATCTGAATAAAAGGAACAATAAATATTACACAAAGATAAAAACTCAACCAATTCGCGCAAATTCAGAGGCAAGTGCTATTTTGACGGATTTTGACAGATTTGATATTCCGCTGTCCCAGAACTCAAAACATAACTCCTGTGTGGAGCTTTTTTGAGCAACTTTCATGTGGAGCTTAATGCTAAGGAGCTTTTTTGAGCAACTTTCACGTGGAGCTTAATGTAAAGGAGCTTTTTTGAGCAACTTTCATGTTGAACTTATTGCTCAGGAGCCTATTTGAGTCGCTCAGGAGCTTTTTAACAACTTTCGTGTGGAGCTTCTTACTCAGGACCTTTTTTGATCCGCGCAGGAGCTTTTTAGGGCAACTTTCCTGTGGAGATTATTGCTTAGCAGCTGTTTTGAGGCATTTCAGGAGCTTTTTAGCAACTTTCGGGCGGAGCTTATTACTAAGGAGCTTCTTTGCGATACCCAGGAGCTGTTTTGAGCAACTTTCGTGTAGAGATTATTCTTCGGAGCTTTTTTGAACTGCTCAGGGGCGTTTTGAGCAACTTACGTGTGGAGCGGATTGTTCAGGAGTTTTTTTAAACAACTTCCGTATCCTTCCATTGCCCAGAAGCTTTTTCAGTTTTTTGAGCAATTTCGGGGGAGCTTATTACTAAGGAGCTTCTTTGCGCTACCCACGAGCTTTTTTGAGCAACTTTCGTGTAGAGATTATTCTTCGGAGCTTTTTTTGAACTGCTCAGGGCATTTTGAGCAACTTTCGTGTGGAGCTGGTTGCTCAGGAGCTTTTTTAAACAACTTCCGTGTCGTGCTTATTGCTCAAGAGCTTTTTTGAGCAACTTTCTTGTGGAACTTTTTGCTCAGAAGTTCTTTGAGCAACTTTCCTGTAGAGTTTTTTTGCTCTGGAACTTTTTTGAGCAATTTTTGTAAGGAGCTTTTGTACTCAGGAGCCTTTTTGAACGACTTTACGAGAATATTGGAGTGGCTAATATAATTTAATGGGCAAAAGAAATGGCAGACTAAATACAAATAACCAATTTTTTTTAAAAAAAACTATCCAGTTATTGCAGACATAAAATTTTCAAAGCTAAAGATTTTCATTAAATTGGGAAACTTTTGTACACTGGCTTATATTTTCCATAATTCCAGTATTATTTTGCCTGTAAGATTCATCCATTTATATGTAATCTTCCAAAAATTTTATTCGCATGTATATATGTCTCCGACATGGCAGCCCATGATGTTGGTAATAATGAGTGGAGTGCATATATTGTATGCGATGCCGGTGGTAGGGCAGCAGGTGTGGGCGGTCCGTTGCTCAAAAGCGATTTTAAACATTCTTTGTTCTAAACGGGGTGATCGATAGCGGCAGCTACTATTCACTCTGAAAATATTTACGTCACTCTGCACGTTGCGCCGGTATGTGCATTTCAGCATTTTTTCGACGCCGACATGGGCCGGCCAGGTAATAGTCGCGTATTCGACGTGCATCTTGGTAATTATTCACGAAAGGCGCGCGCTCACGTCAAAACTCGCCCGTCAAAATAACCCCAACCTCGCCACCAGTCGATACGATGTGCGGCACTTCAATTTGGCGTCGCCACAAAAAAAAAATATATGAATTCAAACTGTACTGCTAGTAATAAAACAGTTTTATAAAAGTTGAAACCTTTCGCATTATTTGCTAAAATGTTTATTTATTTATTTATACAATATAAAAGTAAATCATGTCTTCATTCTTTTACTGATTAAATTTTACGTAAAATTGTATAGGGTACCACCATAAAAAAGTACACGAAAGCGACTCCTGAATACACACGAATATATGCAACCGCACAAAGCTCAGAGTACAAAGATCAACATCACAGTCTCTGCAATGTATGTTCTTTTTGCTTCCTTATACACGCTTCCCTCGTTGAATTGTGTTTGGGCAGCATAGCATGCTTTTTCTACTTGGTCTGCCTTCTCTTTGCATTGGTCCAATAACATCAGGGAGACCTTTGTTCAGAAGATAAGAGGTAGGTATGTAGACAGCTCCAATGTAACACTACAAAGGATTTTAAGTAATTATTACTTACAATTAGTACATGTTAGTAGATTTAACAATAAATAGATATATATTTTTTATAAATACTAATGGTATTATGAGGTAATAAGAGCGCGGATCAACAAGTCCGTAATTTTTTTAAATAAAAGAGTTTCTTAGCAAAAAAATGGTTTATTCTCAACGTAGTCTTCTTTTACCTTCTTAAAAATATTGCAAAACTACGCTTTAGAAATGCTGGGCGCATTAGGAAATGGTTTGACAAATGTCGGTTGTTTTGCTAGTTACCTTGACCAAAGACATGACAAGACTTGAGTATGACGTAATATTTTAGGAAGCACGAAAAGAGCGTGTGATGCGAAGTTCATTGAATGCTTAAAAGTATATAAAGATCCTACCTGGTAAACAGTATAGCATATGCAAGGTTTGTTTAATCATCCCGCCCACTGCGACCACGAGAGTCTATTGCAGAGCGGATGTTATCTTCGAGTTCATCCAACAAGTTCGGCCCCTTTACTAGCTCTTGGCGAATGAAATTGATTTCAGGTCTTCTAAGGAAGGGTCAGCCTTTCCTAAAGTTACATAACTGAGAGCAGTGTCAGCAAATATGCTCAACTGTCTCCTCGTCTTCTAAACACAGTCGACATTCGGTCTCACCAGAGACCCGATTCTGTGTAGATGTTTTCTAAGTTTACAGTGACCTGCAAAGACAGATACAATCATCTTGACATTTTTACGGTCAAGTCCTAGTAGTTCCTTAGCTAGCATGACTAGGTGTAATACATTCTTTCGTGTGCACTAAACTAGGGCAGTTGTTCTAATACTGGAACATTTTCTGGTTTGCCCAAAATTTCATATGTTGGTTAGCTACCATAGGTGCTGTGCTAATGGCTGGTTCTGGTCCCTGAAATAATATAATACCACACCCTTTTTGGCAAGAATGATGCTTCCTCATATCTAAGAATGAGTGAATGCCTACCCAGATTAAGAATAGATTATTAGCTATCCCCAATCTTTGGTATGTACGATTTGTTAATATTTAATCTTAAGTTATGTTTAGCACACCAATTAGCCATATAATCGATATATGTTATAAGCTTAAAACTGTTGATTTAGTTTCATTTTGACCTTTTAAGTATTTGTCTGCATTTTCTTGTAATTTTTTTTTTTTTTGAGTAAACCGAAAAGGGAAAATTAAAAGAAAATACAGACAAGCTTACAACGTCATGCAAGTTAGCTATAGAACTACAAATTTTGATGTTGTCAGCATAAGTAAGAATTGGACAAGGGAAACCGACTTGCAACAAGCATTAATGTATAAAATAAAAGGCACTGGTCCAAGGTTCACTCCGTGGGGCACACTTGAAAATGGAAAGAATTCATAAGATTTGAAACCGCTATAATATACATGATCTATTACTCAAATAATATTATGTTAATTGTAGAAAGGAAGTAGTGAGGCTAAAGCGGCATAATTTCTCAAGGAAAGATGCTATGAAAAGTGGAATCTAAAGCTCCAATAAAATCCATATACACTACGGCAAACTGATCCTGTTTGTCTAGCTTGATATTGAAAAGATCACTAACTGTTGATGGCTCACAACCAAACCATGCTGATGAGGTGAAATGGAAATTCAAGATGTTCATCTGGATGGTGGAATAAATAGGTCTGAAAACTTTGGCAAAATTGGACATAGTGGATTTGCTGAGTCGCTAGTTATTAATTTTAGTTTTCGGAACTTTTTCTTAAATATCCGATAAAGTCTAGCTCTTTGCCACAATATTGTATAGGAAACGAAATATTTATAATGCTTGTACTATTTGACATAATAAGTTTGTTCGCGTCGCATGAACTATTTGCACTATTATGCACTTTTGCACACAAAAGTTCTAAAAAGTGCATAATAGTGCAAATAGTTCATGCGACGCGAACAAACTTAATGACATTGGTAGTTTTTTAATTGAACTTTTGATTGTAAAAACACTTTTTCATCCAATGTTTTCGATGCATTTCATATGCAGATAAACCTTTTTCCATTTTTCTTTTCTGATTTTATCTTGACTTTATCCAGAAATTGTGCACCTGAATACGTAATAAAACAACCTACCCACACATAATTATTCATTTGTTTTATTCATGCACTTTTACCCATGTGTAGTCGGAAGCAAATGCAATTTTTCTTTTTTTTTTATACAAGGGAGAAATAATTTCCACGTAAATTGACATGTAACACAGCGCCGGACCTATGATTCCGTATTTCGTATTTTTCTTTTTTGCTTTGTCGCAAGTTTCATATATCCTTCTCTCCGCATGATAGGTAATTAAATTTGCTAGAATCGGGAGGTTTGCGGTGGACTAGGGACTAATTATTTATATGCAATTTGTGCGCGTTGTTACAAAATTGAATCAATCACTTCTTGACATTTAACGTGGTCCGTGCAATAACAATCGCGAGCCTCTTTTGTGTAACGGGTATTGATATATAATGCAGAATTGCGTGCTGAATTTAATATCTTTGCTCTTGAGCAAATGTAATGAATGTGAAATTAAAATAATACGATAAGAGTAAATTAATGCATTTCATATGTAAAATACTGTATTTTTTAAGTTTCTACCAACTAGAATATAACTTTTAAGGTTATGTTAGATGTAGCTAACTTATACAGAGTGATTCTCAATATATGCGACAAACTTTAAGCGCTGATTCCTGGGGTTATTTTGATCATAAAAGTTCATAAGAACATATGTCGAAAATCGCTTAGTTCTAAAGTTGTACAATGTTTAATAGTAAGTTAACATAATTAATGTTTTTATTATAAATTAACAAAATAATTAGTAAAACAAAATTAACTTATACTATCTGTTGAAAATGATCGCCCTCAACTGCAATACAAGCTTCTATCCTCCATCGTATTGACTGGCGAGTCCGTTCTAAAATACCAGGGGTATTTCGAATTGTTTGAAAAGCTGTGATAATACGATTTCTCAGTTCATCGAAATTTTCAATGGGAGTCACCTTAAATCATTAGTTTGATTTAAGGTGACCCCAGAGAAAAAAGTCCAAAGAATTTAAGTCTGGAGACCGAGGAGGCCACGGTTGTGGACCTCCTCGTCCTATCCACCGATCTGGATATGTATTGTCCAAAAACTCGCGAGCAACTAAACTAAAATGCGCTGGACCACCGTCATGCGTAAAATACATTTGTAATCTTAATTGCAACGGAACTTCTTCCAGCAGTAGTGGTAGCTCCTCTTCAAGAAAATTGCGGTATACCTCGCCATTTAACCGCATCGGTAAAAAATGTGGACCTATCAAGTGATCTCCAACAATTCCGGCCCACACATTGACAGAGAATTGATGTTGATGACGGGCATTCACAGAGAAAAAAGTCCAAAGAATTTAAGTCTGGAGACCGAGGAGGCCACGGTTGTGGACCTCCCCGTCCTATCCACCGATCTGGATATGTATTGTCCAAAAACTCGCGAGCAACTAAACTAAAATGCGCTGGACCACCGTCATGCATAAAATACATTTGTAGTCTTAATTGCAACGGAACTTCTTCCAGCAGTAGTGGTAGCTCCTCTTCAAGAAAATTGCGGTATACCTCGCCATTTAACCGCATCTGTAAAAAATGTGGACCTATCAAGTGATCTCCAACAATTCCGGTCCACACATTGACAGAGAATTGATGTTGATGACGGGCATCACTAGTTCGTGCGGATTTTCTTCGGCCCATATGTGATTATTATGAAAATTAATAATCGCATTTCTAGAGAAAGTAGCCTCGTCGGTGGAGAATATTTGAGCCAAATAGTCAGGATTTTGTACGATTTTGTGTTGCATCCATTGACAAAAAGCCACTCTTTGCGGAAAATCTGCCGGCAAAAGTGCCTGCACCCGTTGAATGTGATATGGATACAACAGTTGATCTTTCAATATCTCCAAACTGTGGCCTGACTAATGTTTAAAGCAAACGCAATTTTTCTGGTGCTTGTAGTAGGATGTTCCTCAAATTCATTTAGTACCATTTCTTCAACTTGTGGAGTTTTCACTGTAGATGGGTGCCCGTTAGCAGTCGTGCGTTTTTTAAAATTTCCCGTTTTCACACTCGACGTTGGTGAAGACGGGCAAATATTGAATGATGCGGGATGATACGGTTCGGGTATCGTTCTTCATAAAGACGTCTAGCAGCACGCTAATTTCCATTGGCAAGACCATAAACGAAATGCATATCACACATCTCAGCATTCCTGTAATTCATTTTAGAAAACAGAAACTGGCAATAAACTGAATGAATACTCTGACAATTACTGACAAATATTGAAATGACAAATAAACAATTCCCTCTCAACACAATAGTTTGAAGAACCAACTGTGATATTATATCGTGTTAGTCATACTTCATAATTTATTATTAAACATTCAATAACTTTAAAACCAAACCGTTTTGGACATATACTCATATGAACTTTTATGATCAAAATATCCTTAGGAATCAGCTCTTAAATTTTGTCGCATATATTGAGAATCACCCTGTATAGGTAAAGTTTGTTTCAGGAAAATATTGATTGATATATCAGTATACATTGGTAATTTTCTTCACATTAGTTCACATAGAGACTACTTTTATATAAATAATTAAATGTTTGAAATTGCTGGCATGCACGTATCAGCTCATCACTGTTACATGCTGGCTTAAATCACGATAATAATGGCATAAGTTTACTTAAAATATTATAAATATTAATGAAACCATTGCCGCATGTCAAAATTGTTTAGATTTATAATTTAGAAATATCTAGAACGTTATTGGAGACTTGTTTTCCAAAAATTTATTCTAAGTTTATAACTATTGGGCTACTTATGTGTTTTTAGTACGGTGTAATACAAATCTTTCTGGAATCTTACTGGTTAGTGGATTTTGCAAAAAAAAAATAATATTCGAGGTGCTCAATTAAAAGTTTACCTACTTTTGGAGCACTATAAATATTTTTGAATTACTTAGGAATCTACGTGTAAAACTTTTATAGGAAACATAATATAAATGAGGTGTTGATAAATATTCTTTTAAAGAAAATTAAAATAAAATTGCCATATTTTTGAAATCAATTCAAACAAGTTATTACATATCTTGGTAAAGAGATCAATATACAATAAATTTTACGAATCTGTAACGCAGAACCCATTTTTTTTTGTTGTGAAAGCTATCTGACACGGAAAATGCTGCAACTTCTTGGATTTTTGTCTTTTATCGTCCATTTCTTTTACCCATTAAATTATACCAACCATTCCAGTATCCTAGTGCCCTATATTAATCAACTAATCATCTGGCTTCATTTTGGTTTGCCAAAAATGTATTTGTCATCCAGAGCCTCGCATTCGTGGTACTCTGTGTCATACAACCCGTATTACCATTTAAAAAACCCTAAATCACCATCTTGATTTTTGCACATGCGTTATTCATAACGAAAATACATTTTTTTCGTCAAAATATTCAAAACTAGGAAGGCTAACATAAAAATATATGCTGATACACATTTTCAAAAACCCAAGCAAATCCTTCAACTATCCTCGCGCAAGTATAAAACTTTTGAAATGTGCACCACCCCTTTTTCGTTACCCTTCATCCTCACATGTATCCGTAGGTGTACTCGCACGTGCAATACCGGCGGCTTGGCACGGAGCATTTTACTTTATTTTCAACTCACGGACTGATTTATCAGATTATGCACGGCGTTGTAAATTGCAAGGTGTCAGACCAATAAATCTCATTAGACACGGTAAATCGCTTTATCCTTACGGAAAATAAAATGGTCGCGTATTGAGCACTCGCGCACGGAACGTCCCGTACGGCGCGAAAAAGGATTACCGCAACTTCCAGTTCGGAAAATGCACACTGACACGTAACCCGGCTTTTTACTTTCGGCCGAATATCTACTTTTAAGGGAAATAAATAGCGACTCGTTCCGTTCGACGGGACAATCGCGCTAGCGTATTAGCTGCCGGCACGCTCTATTTGTATTCGGACGTGTAATTTTATAGCTGGCTGTGAAAATAGCAGTGGCCGAAATATGGAGAGTAGGTAGTTTAGTTCATTAGTTAGGAGCGGCAGAAGAATGACTGAACAAACAGCGTGGAAAGTAGATTTTCTGAAATAATAGGATTTCATGTTAGATTATAAATAAAATGTGTAGCATTAAAAAAAAAAAATTTGGTGAAAATAACTTTTTTTTGATAATTCTCCGCACTGAATGGGGGTAAATATATAGAAACTTAAGAAAAATGTCGAAATGTTAGAAATTTTTCCAAAATACAGGTGTTTTTTTTCTGATTTTTCCAGACTTTATGTAAAATATAAAATTGGTTGTGTTAGATCATTGTCTTGTTTATAGGTAGACAACTATAGATTTCTTCTAGCTGTAGTAGTCATTTTTATCCAAATCAATATAATAAATAATACATTAATAGTATGATTCTTGATTTTGGAAGCATCACAAAATCTTGGAAAATATTAAAAAAACACAAGTACTTCAATGACGGTTGAACATTAATAAATTTGTCCTTCTATAAAAAAACACCCTGTAGATTATAATCACATTTTATTATACCCACAGTGTACACGGAAAAACCAATTTGTTCAGGACTAAAAAATAATTTCAAATAAATTTTATCATGAAAATTTAAGTGATTCAACAAAATATTTCGGTATTTCAAATAAATAAAGCGTTAAATGAACAAATAATTTGGTTGAATTAACGAAATATATGTTTGCCCATATTTAATTCAATATTTAGTTAACTTAAACAAAATTAGTATTATAAAATAAATCGGTTTTTCAGTATAGGGCCACCTCCTGTTTCCATAATTATGAAATATTGTTGGATGAAAATTAGTGCCACCGTTGCCGTGATATGTTTTGTTACTACATGCGATCCCGAAATTTTAAAGGTTTTCTTGAATAACTTGGCAACCCAACAATCAAAAATAAAATGAAAAAATTGTATTCGTAAAGCTACTTCAATGGAATATTTATATTTTTAAAAATATACAGGGTGTACCATTAAAAAATGGTCTTACAGCCTTACTCTTCTACTAAACACTCTGTATATCTTCAAATAGTTTTAAACTAAAGTCCTTCCGATCAGTTACAATTATTGTATATAATATTTTGTTGTATGTTCTACAGAAAGAGTGTTAATTACCTTCCCTCACTATATACGTATGGCTGTGTACTGATTGAACTAATTGAAATTGCAAAATGAATTTAACAAAGAAAAAGGAAAATTAAATTAGCTAGTTGCACGGATAAGATCTTAAATTGAACAAAAGAACAATTAACCTCAGAGTTACCCTCGCGAATTAAAACTTGAATCTAGCCACGAAAAGTAAAAATGTGAGTGAATGAAATCTGACTTTCTTAATTAAAAATTGAAAAGGTTTAAAACAAAAATAAAAGAACAGAATTTTTAACCCAAAGATGCTAATTAACAATCGAATTTATTATTCAAAATTGGTAAAATTACAACTTGTGCAGAAAAAACCTTGAACTGAAGGTTCTGGCCTAAAGTAAAAACTGCACTTGACTCTATATTAAAATAGGACAATGCTATTTCCTATGCAAAGCAAATGTTTGATCAGGAAGATAATCCAAAATCTTTCAATTTCAATCCACGTGGTATCAAATTAAAATAAACTAAGCGTGGATAATTACTAGAAATATACAAAAGTGAAAAACTAATTGCAAGAATAATGCTTCTACTCACCCAACCGAGGTGATTGATAATTAAAAATGAAACAACAAACTTGAATAAGGGAAAATTAACTCTTTAAACTATAATGAGGAAAAAAACTAAAAAATGTATCTTTCCAAACAAAAATAATAATTGATCTTATATCTACTACGTGTACACGTCAATACATTAACAATTATCACAAAATGAATTCCTTGATGGACTAAAATTTTACAGGATTAAATTTCAATATCAAATGAATTACAAAATGGCAACAACGATGTACAAAAATACGTCTAATCACGTCAATAGTCGAACAAGGAACTCCTTAAGAAAACTCTACAATTGCTTTTCTACAAAAATCCCTCTCAAAATCATACATCGTATAAACAATACGCCAAACATTCAAAAGAATCCGCATTAAAACAGTACACGCAAACTATAGACAAATAAATGAATGGAATTAATTTAAAAAAACTTAACTTAATTAATGAAAATGAAACAATAAACTCTTTAACTAAATTTAGACAAACAAAAATCTAAATTTGTGAAAATTCTCGGTACATTGAATAACGGCTGAACGGAGTAAACATAACAACAAAACTATGCAACTTAAAATACACTCAGCGGTAACGGGGTTGTCTAACCATAGCAGTATGTTAAAGTAAAATATTTTTCTGTATTATTAAGGTAACTTTTGTGTTAAAAGTATTATCAAAAATACTCTAAGGAACATCTTAAAATTGTAAACAGCAAAATCCACCAACTATTATATATAAGCCCCTGACCTTATTTAAGTAGTAGAAATGGTATAAGATTGCTGAAAAGTTTGTAGCATTAAGTGTTTCATTTTTTTCACTAAACCGCTTTCATCGCGATGATAAAACATCCTTATATTTTGAAAAAGACATCTACATCTACGGATGTTACACACGCATAATTAAAATACTCTTTATAGGTAGATAACGGATCAGATGCACCACCATAATGTAAATCTGGGAATTGACCGATATACTTTTCTACATTATGAAACAATGGTCGTTTTCTGGGATTTTCTACACCGACATTGTATTACATTTACAATGCGTAAAATGTTAACGGAGAACTGTACTATCTCACATAAAGACTCGACTAACACTGATACTAGGTACTAGACACACGAATCGGAAGGAATGATTTTACTGCCTTGAGATATAGATTATGGTTAAGCGTTCTGCATAGCGCGAGGCGAGTGCGGCCCCTGTAAGCAGACACGTCTGACCACTTCACTATAATATAAAAAACTCAGGTTGAAACGTTGCAGCGTCAGTAAATTGCATAATTTCTAAATAGACTCAAAAATAAGAAAAAAACCCAAAAATAATAATACATGAATGAATACATTACGTACCTCATTTAAACTCTTTATCATATTTGTTATATACGTGGTAATATTATACCTATATTTTTTCAACTTGTCATTCCTAAATTCCTAAAAGTATGGGAAATAAGACTTCTACTACTTACATTTTTGTATTTTTTTTAAAATCTCCATAAAACTCTATAAACTGTCGATAGTATTGTTCGAGGACAATATAATTATCGTATATCGTTGGATCATTGTATGTCGTTGGATGTCTTATTACAATCGCCATTGCATTGCTTTGTGCACTACCATTAAGCCGCATTCAAACATTTTCTATTGCCTTTAATTAACCTGTGATCGAATTTATTATTTATGTTTCCATTTAGCAGAACGGTGGATAATTGTACAAGCCTTTTGTGTTTTTAACTACCAATAAATTATGAATATCCGTGCGTCAGTAACAACAGATATTACTTCGCTAGTGCCTACGCTACAACATTACCTATATTTAAACATGGCACTTTGATTAATTAGAACTTATATTATGTAAAGTATCAAAAGCCGTTACAACGTAACATTCGTTAATTTTTAATTTTTTAATCACGACAACAATGATAGTTCATAATTCAAATCGCGAACACCTATACCTATTTTGGTAAGTACACAGATAAGCAGCGTATAGATGTCAGGGAGATAACGGCTAAATTATTGTGTTTTTTTTTCTACGATAACGCGGGGTCATTTTAAGGTTTTTCGCCTCCCATCAGTCTGTTTTAATGTCATTGTCGATAAAAACATACTTTCAGGGAAGACAACGCGGCACCAGGCACTTATCTCACATCATTCATCGTAAAAAGTATATATATTTTCTCGTATGTTATATAGATTGTTCAAGTTCGAGTTGGCAATGCCCAGTAATGAGTCTCTCATACACGCTTTACAATATCTACGGTCTTATATGTGTATGTTCTACATAAATATTATGTATATAAACATAGACCTTATCGCAAAACAATTTCGGAACGGCACAATGTCACATGTCATGTGAATTCACTGTAACGTAATTGTTTGGGGTTATTAAAAATAAGTAACTCCAAATTTGATATTTATAGAAATTAATCTGGTGTTATTAATTGTTTTTGTCAATATTTTTTTCTGGTAATCATTTTGCGTACGTCGATGGAAAAAAACACAAGTTAGGTGTGGGCATTAGGCATGCCTATCGAATTCATTATACAGGGTTTGAATAAAATAGTTTACAATTTGCGTAACTATGTTGTTAAAACAATTATTTTTAAAAAATTCTAAAACACGTCAATTTTATTTGTATAAATAGTACTAGTTGACGAAAAATTCTTTTTTATTATCTATTTTCGTGTGACACATCATTTACTTTTTTGTGTTAATAACGTTTTTTTTTTTTCTCAAGAGAAATGAATTCTTTGTTCTTTTTCGAGTATGATGATGCTCCACCGTGTGAATGATTTTTTTCTCTTCCCTAAATAAAATCTTAAGCTCAAAGACACATATTTACAGAAAATAATCATTTTAAGATCTAAAAGAAGGCAATTAGCATTTTTTGTAATTGCTTAAAATGTAAAGCAAGCTTCAATAGCAAAGGTATTAAATAAATAATTAAATAAAAACGAAATCATTGAAAAGTTAAATAGAGGTATCTAACATTTTATTGAAAAACAAAATGATTCATTGGAAACTTACATGCAGTCTTATTTTTCGCAAGAAAACTGACTTACACAGATAAAAACGATTCCGTAAATCAAAGAATCATCATGAATTAAGACAAAAACAAAGCCAATTTCTAGGTTTTCTGATAGCATGCTAATGTTCTTAGGACCGCCTGTCTATCATTGACCAGAAGCTCTATTGCTAGTATTTTCGTTTGGTACACAGTGGTATATTGCCCCAATGCTAGATGTTCTTTAAGAGTTAGGGTTTTTTCCTTATACAATGTGTCCACGGCAATGTTGGGCAAGTTAGGGGAAACGATTAGATTTCTACAGCGATTAAACATACTCGTGTTTTGTCGGCCCTCGCAAAATCGCTAGCCAAACACGAGTATATCTAGTCGCTGTAGAAATTGATGACTTCTTCTATCTTGCCCAACACTGGTCTACGAATGGGGTTGACAATAGGTACGAGGAATATTTGATAAGTTTCTGAGCTTATGGATATAAAGTAATTGTAGAAAAAGTTTCTTTCGCCTTCCGACAGATGGCATCGACATATATATGTAAACTGTTAAAATTTCAAGTCAAGTAAGTTGGTGTATAATAAAGTTGATTTAAAGTTGTCAATTCACATTGTCAACAATGCAAAAAATTGAGTATCGCGCAATGATAAAATTCTTTCATTTGAAAGGAAGAAAGAATCAAAAAATTAGGGTGAATCCTGGTGAATAAAGTGAACTAACTGAAAGTGACATAACTGAATGTGAATAGTTTTTCACTTTCAGTTTGTCAAGCAAAAGAATGCATTTATTGAACCAACTGATCGTAGAATTTCTTTGTGCTTGAGGTTAAGGGATTTCTGAATGCAATCACTTCAATTGCCAGAGTAGGAAGACTGAATATGCACGAAAGAACGTCAAATTGAATTGACGAATTGAATACCGTTCACTTCGATCAGTTTGTTCAGCACGAAAGAATACTACACCTATTAAAGATGAGTTAGACTCTGTATACGGTGAAGCCTCCCCTTCATTTACAATGCTTAAACATTGGGTGCCGAGTACAAATGGTACGAGCGCCCAAAAACAGCTACAACTGACGAAATGGTCGATTTAGTGCATCAAACTGTCATGGAAGATCGTCGATTGACTGTTATGGATATTGCTAAAGCTTGTGGGATATCATCTGAACGAGTGCACAAGATTTTACGTCAAGATTTAGATATGAGAAAATTATCCGCTCTTAGCCTGTATCAAAATGATCCAGCAGAATTTTTGCGGCAATTGACAACAGTCGATGAAACCTGGGTACACTACCATACGCCCGAAAGCAAACAGCAGTCAAAACAGTGAATTGCGGTGGGGGAAACAACTCCAAAGGGAGGCAAAGGTCGTTCTCTCTGGAAAAGTGATGGCGACAGTATTTTGGGATAGCCGTGGAATAATTTTGATCGATTATCTTGAAAAGAGTACAACAATCCACAGACAGTACTACGCTGCATTGACGCTGCATTGCTGGATAAATTGAAGGCCACAATTAAGAAGAAACGTCCACATTTGGCTAAGAAAAAAATTATGTTTCACCAGAATAACGCTCGGTTCACATGTGCATGGTCGCTTTGTCAAAGTTGAATGAATTGAAGTTTGAATTGCTTCTGCACCCATACTATTCGCCAAATCTAGCTCCCAGCAACTGTGTCCTGTTTTCTAGTTTCCAAAAGTTTCTCGGGGGAAAAAAATATGCGTCAAATGCTGAGGTGAAAGACGCTGTAAATCTGTACTTTTCAGGCTTTTAGACATTTTTTTTTTGCTGTCGGTTTGAAAGGCTGGGAGAAGCGTTGAACCAAATGTATCAAGATGCAAGGAGACTACCTCGAGAAAAAAATTGAATTGGAATTTAATACAAATATTAAATTCCAATTCCCAAAGGAAATAGGTCCTGCTTAGTCTGAAACTTATTTATCGTTTGCTTGCGAGTTTTTAAAATCTAGTAGGCCTTTGCAGCTGAGTCAAGCATGTTTTCGTTTCAAGTAAAGTACATTTTCTGTTCACAATATGATCACATGTTACTTACAATTAGAAACGTTGTTCAGAATGGAAGTTATGGCAGTTCAGTACAGGCGTTCACAGTAGGCCAATGTATTACTATAAGAAAAAATACTTAAGAAAAAGTTACAGAGTTATGCAAATTTCAAACTTTGATAATCATGATTAGTTTTTTCCGCTATTATTAGCTCTATCATTATCATCAAAGTAAGCTGAGGACTCTAAAAATTTGCACGACGTTGTAGCTTTTCATTCTGAACAACATTTCTTAGTAATATTTTGGCATACCAACAACGGAAAAAGTACTTTACCTGATCCGAAAAGAGGTTTGGCTGAAGCTGCAAAGCCTTACTGGATTTAAACGATAAAAAAGTTTCAGACCAAGCAGGACTTATTTCCTAAAATATTAAATCATCTGCTTATCAGTTTTGGTTTTCAATTTCTGGTTTCTCTTTTGCCCTCCACTCATCCCAGTCGAAGATAACGCTGAAGAGTTTACCAAGAGCGTAGAAATCATTGTATCACTAATATCCCTGTTAAAGATAGTATTTGTGATTTCGATTGTTACTCTGGCATCCCTGTATTGAAGTATTCTTTAGCATGGTTTCTATAGCAGTTGTTAGTAAGGTTTTTGCAACTCTAGTGATGCACAGGGAAGCCAATCTTCGAAGGCACTTCATTTGCTCACGTATAAAAGCCCAACTTTATTGCACATGACTATTTCTAATTGAAGACGCGAGTGGATGAAGGTGTTACGTTATCAAATCACACTTTTTATATATAATATATCAATTTCCTTAGATACTTGCAAAACTACAGTAATATTCCAGATGTCAACAATACCTGGAATGTTACTATAATTTTTTTACTGTGTAGGTAGGTACACAATATAAAATGAGTAAATTATGCAGAACTTAAAGCTTATACTACTAAAGAAACTTGGATATCTTCTGAATAATATTTATAATTTAATACCCAATACGTAAATTTTCATTTACTATATATGTATATCTATCTCCTGGTATTCAGAAAGAGGGCTAATCAATAACATAGGGGTTTTTAAATTGGTTGTATGTAAATGGTATTTAATCTTACTTGACAGTATAGAAGTTATGAGAGGCGTATATTTACATGTTACATTATTATTAGCATTGCCAAATAAACTGTAAATTTACTTTTCGTTTGATCTCGGCAGCCATAAAATGAACATCTCAGTAATTACAACCCTATACTAATCTACCGATATTCTCATATCAGTAATATTAAAGCACAAAACTTAACTAACCTAATTAACTTATGTAATCATGTAATTAACTCACAACTTTTGCAGTATTATTATTAATTAACGTGACGGTGTATTTGTTCGTTTAAAACGTTCATTTTACGATAAAAGAGACGTGTCCTTTTCGTAAATCGTACACAATACCTGTAGTCTAGGAACATGCAAATGTATTTTTTTAAGTCTTTGGGAAACCGCAGAAAAATGATATAAGTTATCGTTAACCTACAATAAGCTCGCAAATAGCGAATAAATTCTAATATCTGCGTGTTCAATTGAGTATCGAAATGTACGCACGCGGTGTGTGTCGTGAAAGTGGCACTTAACCCAGATATTTCCTCTGTTTCAATTATATCTTGGTCAAATGCGAGTAGTGTATGATACGTTATACGCGTGTATACCCGTATAAAATCAAAATATTTAAGCAACGTCAATAAAGATGCAAATAATCTAGATTCAAATGTCAACCAATATTTCAGTGTCGATTTTGCATATGTGAACATATAAAGAGCAAGGATAATGATTTTAGTGACTTTTAGTAAAGTATTGGTTGATTAAAGTGGTCCAGTGGAATAGTATCTGTTGATTTTTCTTTTAAGTCGCAGGAATAAAATTATGCTGTCACTTCCGTCCAAATGGAAATACCAAATTAGTTAAATTATGAACTAATGATTGTGTTTTATAACTTCATAACAAACATGACACACATTTTTATATACAACCTATTTTGTTTTTGTTACTAACCAACTAGGATTATAATTATGAATACACCATATATCATTAAATTCAACAATATTAAAACTGTAAAGGTTTAAACTATGTATTAATTTCAATATGTAATTACTAAATGAATAACTATGTTCCTTTTTAAACAATTATTCAGTGTTTCGTGATTAAAATTCATCTATAGATACTGTTACTTTAGTACTTACAAAAATGTATGAAATATTATAGTTTCAATTAAGTTAACCACAATATACCAATTCATACAACCGAGAGGTACAATTAAATCAAATATTAGGTTTGTTCGTTTCGCACTCTGCGTCGTAACGCGAAAATCTAGCCGCGTGACGCCGTGTAAAGTTTTTCAATGACTGATTCCAGCTTTAGATTTTCTGATTGCTGCTCGTTTTGCCATCAAATCGAATAGAAATGCTTACGGCTGCGTGACGCTAGTGACAAAACGAACAAACCTATTGTTTGGTTTTGTTCAACATTCTAAAAAAAATTGAAGTATTTAAAACACTTGTCTTAATGCTCTCAGAAAATGTTTCGCACATGGTAGTCTGGTAATTTTTGAGATTAAAATAGTCAATTTTTGGGTTAGTTTAGTTGATTTTGAATTCGGCTTGAGTTACTTTATTTTTAATGTAGGTAAATAAATTTGAATTTTACAAACGTATAAAGTAAAATGTAGACCTGTTTATACTCTATATTCATATTACCCTAATTAATTATTAAGTATCATTGTAATGCCACATGTTTCGGCGTTGCACCATCATCAGATATTAAAAAACGTCGATTGAAAATAAAAATATATAATATTGTAATTGAGAAATACATATGGAGAGTGCATCTATTTATGTACTACCATATAGAAACATTTTAAAATGTTTGTACACGTGGTATATTTTGTTTAATGTTCATGATTTTCAAGACCCTTGTAACTACAAAAAAAAATGAAAACTATAGAGAGTTTAAGCATAAAGTTACGGTAAAGTCAGCGCTAAATTAACGTAAGTCAGTTAACAAAAAAGAGTATGAGCAAGCATTTAACGTACGCCTTTTTATATATACACTGTGAACAAAAAGGAAGCATTAAAATCGATAAGGGGGCAAATATCGATTTTGTGGAAAAGGAAGTCAATTTCTATTTTTGATTCTACGTTTTTTTTTTTGATCAATTGTCCGAATATGCATGGTGATTCATGTAAGAATGATGACGTCATTGCTCCATTTTTTTAACCAGTGTATTTTATTTGATATTTTAGAGGTATATAACGAAAAAAAAATTAAATATATTGCTGTGTACTGACTGAATTAATGAAATTGCAAAATGAATTTAAAAATGAAAAAGAAAATTAAAATAGCTAGCTCAGCGGATGAATTTAAATGGGCGCAAAAGAACTATTAACCTCAGAGTTACCCTAGCGAATTAAAACTTGAATCTAACCACGAAAACTAAAATGTGTGTGAATGAAAACTGACTCTTTCTTCCCAAAAATTGAAAAGGTTTAATTTAAAATAAAAGAACAGAATTTTCAACCCAAAGATGCTAATTAGCAATCAAATTTTATTATATAAAATGGGTAAAATTACAAAATGACAGAAAAAAAAATATGAACTGAAGGTTCTGGCCAAAAAATTAAAACTGCACTTGATTCTAAATTACAATAGGACAATGCTATTTCCTAAACAAAGCAAAAGTTTCTGTATGTTCAGGAAGATAATCCTATTTCTACCAATTTCAATCCACGTGGTTTCAAATTAAAACAAACTAAATTAAGCGTGGACAATTTCTAGTAAATAACAAGAATGAAAAACTAAATGCAAGCACAAAGCTTATACTCACCCAACCCAGGAGATTGATAAAATAAAACAGTAACAGCAAACTGAAAAAATTAACTCTTAACTATAATGAGAAAAATACAACTAAAATATATCTTCTTGCACAGAAATAATAAATGATCTTATATCTATAATGTGCACACATCAATGTAATAACAAGTATTATAAAGCGAATTCCTTGATGGACGAAATAAAATTCAATTTATGCGAACATTTAGAATATCAAAATGAATTACAAAATGGCATTAATAATTTACAAAAATACGTCTACTCACGCTAACAGTCGACCAAGGAACTGCCTGACAAAATTCGCCAGCGCAGTCGTAACAATACGAACAACGCACAAATCACCGGCAAAATCTAGTAGAACAAACATTAAATAGAACTAGCAAACGCTAGACATCTTAAAGAAGGGAATTAATATAAAAAACTAAACTAAACACTTAATTAAATAAATTATACAATTAACTCGTTAACTAAAATTTAAACAAACTAAACATTATTGGGGAAATTTCTCGATACAATGATTCAGCAAAACGAAAAAATCATGACAAGGCAACTTAAAATACACTCGCGAAAAACGGGATGCCTGCCACAGCAATATATACAATATTTGATTAAATTTGCAAAATCCTATCTCCTATATTTGTTTTTTTTTTATAAACTTCAAACATTTATTCTTGTAAGTAAATTTCTTTGAAATATTTACTTAAAATAATATACAAAACAAAAATTCACAAAAAATTACACTAAAAACCAAGGTAATCCGTAAAATAAAAATATTTTATAATGTTGCAGAATTATTAAAAATTATAGCGTTCTACGCCATGGCACTATTCTGAATGATAAAACTTATCCATCTATCTATTGGGCACCCCGGATATAGCCTATAGTCTACACATAGTTATTTGTATCACTAGACCAGAAACTACAGTTTTGCGAGTATGAGTACGGTTTGTGGGCCGAGGCCGACAAGTACGAATACTCGCAAAACTGTAGTTTCTGGCCGTGTGATACACAATGTTTTTTGCGCCGACAAATTTTAATTTTGAATTGAAAATAGAAAAGAAATTTTGACACTAGGGAGTTGACAATACAAGTTGGCACACATGTTACGTACCTTAGTATTTTGACGTTTCCGAGAATAAATCTTTTTCTGTAATTTTCCTTCTAGTTTAATATCTATTTATCAATAATAAGTGCAATGAAGAGTACAGTTCATCTTAGCATGGTTGAACAGTAGCTTAATGACAATTTATTACACATCTGTCATGTGAAATCTAGTGTGGCCAACCTTTAGTGACATAGCAAACAATAGTTTTCCTGCCGCTTTTAAGTACTGCAAAATGAGTGTTTCTGGACGGAGGCGCATTCATATTGAATTGAAGCGTTAATATCGGCTCTTAACATAATATTCATCTCTTCGTTCTAGTGATGAGCGAACGGATGTGTAGCGTCTCTCCAGCCGATACAGGGTGTTCAATGGAGAGTCCAGCGCCCGACCAGCACGACCCGCACAGTTCCGAGGAGGAACTGGAGGTGATCAACAGCCCGGCCAGACCGCCACGCGCCTCTTCCGTCTGCTTGCCCGAGAAACGGAAATGGTCGCAGGTCGGCGACTCCTACGCGGCGTCCTGCGGTCGTCGTACCCCCTGCGGGAACGAGGAGAACGTCTCCCGTTACGGCAACCTGAGCCCGCCTTCGCCCTCATCTCCGTCGAAGTGTTGCAGCGGCGAGGACGGCGTCTCCGTCCACTACCACCACTGTAGCAACCGCAACCATCATCACCACCATCACCACATCGAACATTCCGGTTCGTCCGACGAGGAGGTGCACAACCTGCTGGCCAGTATGGCGACCCCGGTGAAGTTCAGGACCTCGCCGCCACTGGAGGCGCTCAAGCCGGGCGGAAGGACGCCGAACGCGCTCCAGCACAGGATACGTTCCACCAGTCCGCCCGCCAAATTGCTTCACTACGAGGTGTCGCCCAGGAAGCGGTCCAGACACACGAGACACACGCATGTACAAAGACCTTATTTAGATTTCGAAAAAATGCAACAGGTAAGCATCTACAATTTGCTTTTTTTCATTTCATTTAAAAGGAATTGTTTTGGGGAAACAAAATTGCGTTCTAAATTGCGTTGACCCCGAGGTTCTATGTGAAAAATTATATAAAATTGGAATACGAGGGTTGCCGCTTGAATGGATTAGATCTTACTTATCGAATAGAAGAATAAAAGTAAAAATAGATAGGACAATTTCAAATGAATTTGATATGAACTTAGGGGTTCTGTAAGGCTCTGTTTTGGGTCCTCTATTATTTCTCTTGGCAATAAATAATCTTCCCAACTTTATATCGGCTGAGTCTCTGATATTGTTTGCGGACGATACTTCGGTGGCGATGTCTTCTGATTCCAGGGAAGAATTGCTAGTTGAGGTTGAGCGGGTTATGATGCAAATGTCATCCTGGTGCAGCAACAATAAATTGATTTTGAATCGTGAGAAGACTACCATCATTTATTTTCACAAAAAGCAAAGTCCGCCGCGCGATGGTTTATTTGTAGGGTCATCTAGAATCCTGGGGGTATTGTTAGATGAGAACTTAACTTTCGAGTCACATATTGAGTATGTAATAAAAAAATTAAATTCAACATATTACGCAATTATGCAGTTAAAATAGAGTCTTAGCACGAGAAATTTACTTAGCGTCTACTATGCCCTAGCTTACTCAATTATGTCATATTATATAATAATATGGGGTCAATGTGTTAGTTGGAATAGAATATTTGTGGCTCAAAAGCGCTTCATACGCCTTATATTTAATGCCAACAATATTATATGCTTTCTATCTATATTTAAACAAAATAAAATTATGACTTACCCATCAATATATATTTACCGGTGTTTTATTTGCTAAAGCGAACATAGATACATTTAATAAATTCTTACCAAAACATGGGTATTCTACTAGGGGTTATAAATTCATGGTCAATCCCGCATCACAGTACGGCGCTGTTTCGTAAGTCTCCTGAGTTTGCATGTATGACGGTTCACAACCAACTCCCAGAACAAATAAGAAACATTGAATCAATTATAGTGTTCAAAACGCATCTCAAGAAATATCTTAGCGAGAACTGCTTCTACACTTTTAATGAGTTTTTATCTTCTTGATTGCCTTTTATTTTATTTTGTTTTTATTGTTTCTCTGTTTTTATTGAACTTATGAGTTTTGTAGTTTTATGACGCAATCAATCCAATTGTATATTGGCTATGAATAAAGATTATTATTATTATTATTATTATTATTATATTTGCTAAGGTACCAGAACAATTCCTTGTTATTGAATATTTAATTGGTAAGGACAGAAATATAACTTTATTATTATATAATTATATCATATAAAATAAAAGGATCTTGCTCAATATATTCTCTTCTCACCAATCCAATAAGCATAATTTTCTATCAAAGCCAACTTTTGCTGCCTTGTTTATGAAAAACAAGGTGTTAAAAAATCACTCTCTGGAAATTTCTACGATTTTTCGAAGGACAAGCCGGTGATCCTTCTATCCTTCGAATACGGTCGCAGGTACAGTTAATAAAATTAGTGTGTGGACAGTCCTCCAATATATTATGTAGGCAACACAAATTACAGTTACGAAGGAGAATACTATCTCTTCTCTTCCCGCTATACTTATTAGAATCATTTTTATTTTCAAAACAAGTTTTTGCTACATTGATTTATTACAATCAGTAATAGTATATAATTTTGTTTAGGCCAGAATTTTTAATCATTATTTCTGACCGTATTCTCCTCCCATGAAATAAAAATTTAACGTATTATTCAATAATATATGTCAATTAAATCGAATCAATAAACTTAAACTGGATTTACTGCTCGCAAGTAATTCATTTATTTTGGACGAAAGCATAGTTCATAAAGTTAATACACAAATAAAATACTTTTGGCCGATAAATACGTATTCAAATAATAATTTTTTTGTTTTACTGAAACCGAAGACGCCATAAACTTCGAGGGTTGAGGTACAGATGATTGAGATCAACATCTTGTGTATTCATATGAGATTAATTATTTTCCTTCATATACTTATTAGTGTGAAATTTTTCGAATATAAATGCTATACGAAAACGTTAAATGAATACTTGGAAGATTTTAGGTTCCGCAATATTTCCCTAAATTGAGTTTTCCTGTTCGAATACGCCTATTTCGAACGGAATAACATGAATGTATGTGCTAGGATCGAGTGAATCAATATGACCATTGTAGATGAAATCTTTTATTTAATAAATAAATCG
Organism: Protaetia brevitarsis; assembly: GCA_004143645.1. Taxonomy (NCBI): domain Eukaryota; kingdom Metazoa; phylum Arthropoda; class Insecta; order Coleoptera; family Scarabaeidae; genus Protaetia; species Protaetia brevitarsis. Next base: position 1,424,984 of record RXPK01000200.1, read on the forward strand.
CCTGATGTTTGGCTTTGAACTTTGAAATACGCAATAGCTTTTTATATATTATTTTGTTTACTGCCAAAGAATTCTTTTTTGTAAGAGTAAGTTCTTATTTTTAAATTATAGTTATATAGGACTCTTTTGTTTTCCGTTTATGCTTTTAATTGTCAATTTAATTAAATAGTTTTATTTATTCTTGAATCTATGCAGTAATAAAGCATGAATGGAAAACTAGGCAAGAAGTGGGAGGGGCAACAATATATATTTTGACAAAATAGTTGAAATTGAACTCATATTTATAAAAACAGTGGAAAATTGCCAAAATTACGAATTCTTGAATGTACCAAAGAAAATGCAGAATGAATTAATAAAAATGAAAAATTAAATTAACTAGCTCAACGGATAAAAATAAAAAGGGCGCAAAAGAACAATTAAACTCAGGGTTACCTCGCGAATTAAAACTTGACTTGACCACGACAAGTAAATTGTGGGTGAAAGAAACCTAACTTTCTTATTTACCCCAAAAATTGAAAAGGTTTACTCAAAAATAAAGAACAGAATTTTGAACGACGTTCATCAACAATCATAATTTTATTAAATAAAAAAAAAGGAAAAAAAATTGTTAATTACAATTATGGAGAAAACAAAAATGCTGGACAGAGAGTTTTTTGATTTAAAAACTGCTCGAGATTCTAAATTTCGTTATTCACGAAAAATCCACGTGGTTTCAAAATTAAAACTAACTAAATTAAACGTGGACAATTCAAGTGAATTTACATAAATGAAAACTAAAAGCAAGCACAAAGTTTCTATTCACCCAACCCGAGGTGATTAATAAATAATTACAAAACAGCAAAATTAAAAAAAAACGAAAAATTAACTCTTTAAACTAAATATATCTTCCAGAACAAAAATAATAAATGATCTTATAGCTAAATTGTGTACACAAGAATATAATAACAAGTATTATTAAACGAGTTCCTTGATGGACGAAATAAAATCAAATTAAGCGAAACAAAACTCTAAATCAAATTAAATAACAAAATGGCGGCAAACAAATACAAATATCTACTCACGCTTTAACGTCTATCGCGAAACTAATTCTTACAATGCTAAACAGTCGCATACATATAAACAGCTGCGTGCGCTACGCCTAACGCACAGATCATCGAAGAAAACTTCTAAGAAGGACAAAAACTACAAAAACGAACGCAATACATTTGACAGAGTGAAATTAATTTAAACAACTGAACATTTAAATAAATAAATTAAACAATTAACTCAATAACTAACTCTTATTTAAATTAACATTAATTACAGAGAAAATTTGCTCGAAACATGAACACCTGTGCAACAAAAAAAGAACTCTCGCGAACACAAGGTGTCCACAGCAGTATTGTTACATTTCTCTACACTCAGAAAAGTACCTGTATTGAGCTAACCAAAATCTAGTTAATTTAACAATGCTGTTTGATTATATATGGTGAACCAACATTTTTTTATTGCAAGAATGAAAAAAAAACGTTAGGTATTTGTTGTTAGTACAACAAATTTGTATTGTTCTAGTAATCCTAGAAAGAGTTCAATCCAACCTTTTGAAACGTATCACGTGAAAAATAATTGTTGAAATTATTTAGTTATGGTAACCAAATTTTAAGTCAAATTAATCAAATCCTTAACGTACTCATCTTGACGTAGACATGCGGTCGATATTGTAAACACGCTAAGTGTTTGTTACGCATATTGGGGGTTGATCGCGAGGATCATTCCGTCGCTTTTGCTTCGAGGCTATAAGACGATATACTACATACATATATCAAAGGCTGCGTTCAGCTTCTTTATTTTCTCAACTTCAATTTATGGAAACACACTTTGGTAAGAAAAGCCTTCGCACATAGAGCATCTGGAATCATGAAATATTAACAGAGTACCGCTTTTTCCAGATATACAAGTTTATTGGATGAATTTAAAAATATTGAAACTTCCATTTTTCAAAAGTAAAATTGCCTCAATTAAACACAACCCTTAAACAACATTTTGAAACAATTTCATTGTGCAGTTGACATACTCACTTAGAAAAAACCGCATGTAATATTTACACTTCACTGTTGAACGAAAATTCTAGTAAGAATTTTTACTATTGTGCAAAATTTTTAAACAACGTCGCTGTAGTTTTGTATACCACAGTTACAAAAAAAAACAATAAAATTGTTAAAAGTATTGTAGCACAATCCTCTAGACAATATTGTGAAGTGTTTTACAATATTTTACAACTAGAAACTCTAATAAATTGCATATGATGGAATGGGAAAAAGTTATAAACGAGAATTTTTATGCGGGGAAACTTTATAGTACTCGAACACTAGTTCACGAATCGAATTAATAATGAATTAACTATAGTTGCAATATTCTGATTTCCACTAATATTAAGAAGAACGTCGGTCTGCCAAGATCTTTGCAGAATTGCTGTTTCTGAAGCAAAAAAGCTAATGTTAAGATGGGCATCGGCCTGTCGACATAGCAGTGGTAATTATATGTTGCAACTGCCAACATCCCTCGAGATTTACGTATTGTCGTTAATAAAATCAACAAACAAACCCTGAAACTAATAAAATGTCGGTTATTTTAGAGATATTAGAAAAATTAAGCAAATAATTAGTATAAAAGGCCATCATATTATTTTGTTACTTCTAGTTTATTAGTTTAACAAACCCATTAATTTTACTTAAGCAATAAGTACTCTTATTAATTAATTAACAAAGTGAATATTATTAAGAAATCAGGATTGTGCTAACACAATTGTAGTTAATTTAACAAAATTATCATGTTTAAAATATTTTGTTTTCCAAACCTAGTCTACACTTTTGTAAACAGGTTCTGTGATCTAAGCATTATTATTATGGAGAAGTTTTCTACGCATATAGTATCAAAAAGTAAAATACAACGGCTGTGTGTCTGATAAACAAAAAACAAAACATGGAGTGCCACAGGGAACAGTGCTGGGTCCAATGTTGTTCAACATCTACATAAATGATATGGTGTCGGTTATTCAAAATTGTGAGATATGTATGTTTGCTGACGATACAATGATCTATATTAGTGGAAATAATGTTGAAAGTATGGTGAATACGTTGAATGAGGAACTTGAAAGACTTTTTTTATGGCTATGCAAAAATCGTCTTTGTATTAATGTTAATAAAACTAAGTTTATGTGTATTGGAAGTAGATATAAGTTAAGTAGTTTGAATACAGTTAGAATAAAAATAAACGACATCGATATAGATAAAGTAGATCACATTAGATACTTAGGTGTAATAATTGATAAACATTTAGAATTTAAGGAACATGTTAAATATATCATTAACAAAATGACTAAAAAAATTAATTTACTCTATAGAATAGGAAGACAAATGTCGGTATATATTATGCATAGATTATATAAGGCACTGATTGTTCCACACCTACAATTTTGTTCAACTGTTTTGTGGATGCTGAATAAAGGTGAATTACAACAACTACAAAAAGTCCAAAACAGAGCGATGCGGGTAATTTTGAAATGTAACCGATATACGCCAATAAACACTATGTTGAATACGTTAAATATCATGAATGTTAACAGCTAGTAACTTATAGGACATTAATTTTTATTCATAAAATTAAGTTGGGTAGTGTACCCGAGTATTTAGGAAATAGGATACAATATGTTGGTGAAATTCACAACCATTGTACGAGGAATACTAACAACTTTTTCATACAACCATATAATAGGGAAAAAACAACTAATAGTATTTTTGTTGGTGGTATCGCATTATACAATGAGTTACCAGGCTTTATAAAAGATAGTGAAAATATAAATACATTTAAGAGATTAGTTATTAAGTATGTTAGAGATAAATATTAATGTAAATTACATGTACTAATATTAGCTATTGCTAAATAAAGTTCTATTCTATTCTATTCTATTCTATTCTATAGTTACGTTCAATAGGTTATATCTGATATAGTCATTGTTGTAAAGATGGCGCTTCTTCTATTTCACTCAAACACGGTTATAAATGGTTGATTTGGTGCAGTTACCTGAAAAAAACATTGTATACCGACGAAGGAGAATTCGCAAACGTCACATACAGAACAAAATAATTTAATGAGATCAAAACTTCTCAAATTAAGAGCTTTTGTTCCTTGATCCAACAGTCCTGCTTTACTGTGCGCAAAATTCTACTGAAGATTCACTATTGCATTTATGGCATGTAATATGTAATTTTATGCTCCTTTTATAGGTATAGGTAATGTCAACAAATTGTACAACAAAACTAAAACATATGTTTAAAAAAAAAACACATTATACAGTAAACAATAATTCAGAAGTAGGTATGTTAATTATAGCGACAGCGTAGTTAATCTGTACGCAAAATCTTAATGTGGGTTCACTACACAGATTTGTAACAGTAGCAAAAATACTGTAAATATTTTGTTGACGATTAGTTGCAACTATTACCACTGGCCTAAACGTACTATTTGCAAGAAGTGATTTGCACTTAATGCTACTGTAATATATAGGATCTGTCAACATAAATTGTACAACAAAAGTGTGGATTTTGTTGCAAAAAATGTGATAACTTTCGTCAACAATTTTGTGGAAAATTTTAGTATACACTGTTGAAAATATTACGGTGTTGGCGTTAATTTTGCGCTAGTCAAATATTTTAGTGTTGATTTTTCCAAACTTTGCCAGACGAGTTGACTACTCGTATTTGAATAGAACAGAAATGACTAGAATTTCGTGTGAATTCTTTGTTCAGATATGAGGATTGACTATTTTTCTAGACATTCAGAAGCGTCAACCAATCTGAATTTTTCCCTCGGATAAAAATATAGAAACCCCACCTATTCTAATACAGTATTGCATCATACGCACCACCTGCATTGCAGGTGTATCTGTTTTCGTGTTTGATTCCGTATTACATATCCAAACAAACCACCAAATGTGACTGACTTGCAAAGTGTAACTCGTGTATTAAACGTTAATTCCAGTGGGCATAAAAATTTCAACATCTTAAAGATGTATTGGGAACATCTATTACGCAATTAGTTAGACTTGAATCAAATAGCATAAACATTCACTTAATTTATAATGTTCTCAAAAAATCATTTTAAAATTGGTACGTTTAGTTGAAACCAAAACTTGTGAATGAGTGGTTTTGCATATTTATAATTGAGAAAACGTCTTAAAGAGAGAATATTATAGCACTAAGAAATATGAGTTGCATATTAAAAAGACGTTGTGTTTAGAAAATGGTATTAAAACACCCAATAGATCGCATTCATTTAGTTAAACAGCTAGTAAATTTGTCTAGTCTAGATCAAATAAATGTGACTAGAAGTATTTTATAATTCCACGTGTCAGTTGGACAAAATAACTCCTTAGCAATAGACAATACTTGACTATCTTTGCTCGTCAAATTTAAACTTCTATAGTTCTCGACAAAATAACACGAAAAGAGTGTGGACCTCTCCTGACTATTAAATTAGTCAAAAAAGTGTTAAAATTTTCAACAGTGTAAGTTGTGCTCGTCGCTATATGTTCAACAACTTGTGCGACTCTTTATAATTGTTTGAAATTTTTTTTTCTGTGTTGTTTATAACACAAATCGACTAATTTAAAACTGTAAAGCAATTAAATATAAGGCAACAATAACTGATTATTCCCATGTAGTTTTTAACAAGTTTACTTCTTATCTCAACATTAGGATGTCGAGAAATTTTTATCAAAAAAAAAAATCTCAAAGCGTACCCAATGTTACTGCGTTAGATAATCACGTATTCCCGGAAAATCAGTAATACTGCGCCTTCATTTTTTCCGTCGTGCGATCCGAACGCGAAGCAAATTCCAAGGTCACCAAATTGAAATTCCAATGTCAATGTCACTGACTAATCGCATAAGTCACCAGCGTCACATAATAATTACGACTTCTACGATTATTATTGAGTCGACTTTCGGCTCCGTTTGTCATTCACGGGCACGCCTCCAGCACAACTTGTTCGAACAGGGAACCTTACGCGGGCTTATGTTACGTTACGGAAGGAATTTCAAGGTCCGACACGTTCTGCCGAAATTAGTATGCTATCTGGGAGCGCGTTAAAAGTCTTACCCAAATTTTAAGAGAAGATTTGCGTGCGCTAAAACGCTGTCAATATAAATTAACGAGAATTTTAGCATATATACAAATATTTCACAGCTTTTGGTCCAATGAGATCGGCTTAGACCTTCGTTCAGAGCAAGATTAGTAACATTCCAAGAATCTCGATTAAATTGCGTTATTTCTTATAAAGCTTTCCATGTATTTTTATATTTAAAAATATGTAGTATTCTGAAACTACATAGATTTTTAAAATAGCGCCCAAAAATCCAAAAGTAAAATACAATATACCTACCAGATGAGTGCCATACAAAAGAAAGAGTAAACACCAGTAGAATTTATAGTATCTTAACGTGTAAAAGTATTAATAAAACGCCGGAGTTGTTTTTTAAAAACGTAAATATACGAGACGCAGTAGCTTGGCAGATGTTCAATTGAAATTTTATAGTGCAATTTAAAAAGAAACAAAACAAACAGTTTATCAACATAAACTGTTTAAGCGATTCCCCTAAGATCACATGTGCGATTTTTACATGTTGCAGTTGTGTCATTTCTATGTTAAAAATAAGATATTGGATTGTGGTTTGCAATAGTATTGGCTTGAGATTTGCAATAGTATTGCCAGTTTTATTTAGTAATTTTTGGCCGATCTAACAACATACACCATTTACTCTAAACTGACCTACGTAGGTAAATACGTAGTTCCCGAAGATCGATTCACGTATAGCAGAAGAACTGAAAAGCTTTCTAATGCCTAAATATTGTTTTGTTTATTTTGATTTATTAAAATAATAATACACTTCCCCAGTAATGTTAATGTTACAAATATAAATCAAGTTTTATTACATTGTAGAATATAAAAATAAACAGTTTTACTTTATTTTCCAAGATTTTATGTGAGTAAATGTTAAATAAAATTGATGTTTGCTTTTCTTTTACGCCAGCAAAATAATGGTGCGATTTCACAGAAAGGTCATATGTTTCGTAGTAGTTCTTTTAATTAATTTATATTTATAGAAACTATTGAAAATTTTTAAATAGCTACACACAAAGAAATACGGAGTTGGATCTAACACTGATTTCTCACCATCTAGTAATTCCCTCGCCTCCAAATGCACAAGTAGTTAAAGATAACGGAGTTGTTTAAGTTAATTAATAATAGCAATACCCGTTAAATTATGCTTTTGCGTAGTTAAAGTTTCACTCTTACAATGTAAAGTTACTTCTGTGCGGAGTTAGCAGTATTCCATTGTGGTGTGAGTTGTATCCAAAGGAATTGAAATTATTTGACTTGTTAATATTATTTGACACTCCGTTGGAGAGTTAAGATTACCCTTATTCTGGGTTAGCAAGACAAAAAATCTGATGTACGCATGTAAGACAGATAAGGCAAACTGAAATGTTTCTGGTTGTTCAGGAATATTTTGTATGTATTCCAAATGGTTCATTTTCGATATTGTTGCACGGCATATATAACATCTCATCCCAGAGGAAAGAGCATTACATATTTTTCCATCAACCATAGTTAATTCTATCAAAAAAATTTATTGTACATTTATCAGGCACAAAGGTTCTAATAAATCGATTTGATTAGATATATATAATTTTTCATTTTTAGTGATTTCTAAAAAATCTGCAAAGTTTAACAGAAGATGGTCGGGGATTTTGCCATAATATATGATTTTCATTGTCGATTAGCCTCCATGGCATTAAAGTAGTCATAAATATGCTGTCATCTTTTACACCTTCACTTTCAAATTTTTATTTATATGTAGAAAACCCAGAACTACCGTCGAAGCCCCACTTGCAAATCAAAGTTAAGTTTGCATTTTCAGATTCCACCACTTTTAAAAGACTTTCACAAGTTTTAGTTAGTAAATTTTGCAAACGCACTTCACATGTTTGCTCAGATATTGTAATATTTTCAGGATAAAACGTCTTTTTTGCTTTTAGAATATCGTGGTAACTTGGATATAATTTGCAACCATGTTTTAAAGCTGTTGCTCTAATAAGCATATATTGCTGCTTCGTAAAATCACCCGAGATAATAAATGATAAAGTCTCTGCAGGTGTCATGACATTTTGTTCTTGTTCGGGACTCCTCCATTTTTTCCATTATACGTTTGCCTCTAGTTGGTGTAGTTGAAGTACTTTCAGTTATCAAATCGGCAGTACTTTTATCTCGAATTTCTCGTACTTTCATTGCAGTAGCACGCATAAGTTCTTCCACGGAAGTACTTTTTCTGAGCTCCTCGGTTTTACGCCTTTTTATAACAACAGAACTTTCAGCAAAACTCTTTAAAGGACGACCTCGAATACCCGAAGTTGATGGTCGATCGCAGTAAACAGATTAAGGAAAAATAATTTCTTCTTGTAGCCAAACATTATGCTTTTTCATAAAAACACTTGATGTTCTATTGGACGATTTCCAATATTGAAAATATCTTGGAAAAAACATGTGTTCAAGCCAATACAAAATATTTTTACTTGGTTTATCTTCTTCGACAAGGGCCGTATGTATCAAGTATAAACCGGTACATTGCTCGTTTTTTTTACTTTCAGTCGTTTTATCAAAGCGTGTAATACCAATCGACTTATTTTCTTCGCGTCTATTATGTTACAACTTTTCAAAAAAAAACTATTGCAACAAAAACACAATCTTTTACAACCACTCTAACGTCGGAAATTTCGAAAATAGTTTCGACTCAAAGTTGAGTTTCAACTGATCGGGTATCAAGTGGGGTTTTCTTTTATATGTTCTGAATTGGCTAATATTGGCAACTAATTTTCTTGAATTTACAAAGCCCAATAATAAATAATGGGACTTAATAATACACTTAGCAATGTATAACAATATTATAATGACATCAATAAATAAGCGCATTTGCTTGTGGTACAGCCTTTTTAATTACACCCTACTTTCTAGACGTAGAAACGTCACAATTTTACTGAACTTTATAAAGCAAATATAGAAAAACTTATGTAAATAAGATGCATATTATTGTAACGAGCGCCAACTTTTCAACTGGCGGTTCCGATAGGCGTCCCTAGATGGCGCTAGCATAGCGGAAGAAGAGCTACCTACGACGAATAACAGAGGGCAGCACCGGGTCGAAGATTCGAGAATATTCTCCAGAATCTTCGAGGACGTTCTAGAAGGCCCTCGAACAATCTGGACGTTCGCGCCAGCTATAAATAACGCGTCGGGTTGGCCAGGAGGCAGTCAATCGATACGAGTTCGATAGTGCGGTCGCGTTTGAATTAGTACATGTAATATAAATATCGTTTACATAAATAAAGACATTAGTGTTAGTGATATAGTTAATAAGCATTTTAATAGATTTTAATTACCGTAATAGTGTTAATAGAATAAGTGAATTTAAATATATCGCCTGTGTGTTTTTCTAAAACCCCGACAACGTTTTAAGAACGGAAAAACGGTACAATTGGTGTCAGGTGTGGGTATTTGGCGATTATTAGTGGACTAATAGTGTTTAATTAGAAACAATGGCAGCGAAATACTGTAAATTAGTGGATTTGAAAGTGGTAGATCTCAAACGGGAATTAGAAGAAAGGGATGAAGATACGAGTGGAAGGAAGGCCGAGCTTCAGTCGAGATTACGAAGAGCAATAGAAGCAGCTGGTGAAGATCCTGAGACATATTTGTTTGAAGTGTCTGGTGGTAATGGCGAACTTCTAAAAGAACTTACGGAAAATTCTCGCAATTTAGAAGAGAAAGTTCTAGAAAATTCTCAGAAAAATTCTAGAAAACTAGAAGAAAAAATTGAAAACATGGACGAGAAGAATATAGAAAATTCTAGAAAACTGGAAGAGAAAGTTATGGAAAATTCTCGCAATTTAGAAGAGAAAGTTCTAGAAAAAATTGAAAACATGGACGAGAAGAATATAGAAAATTCTAGAAAACTGGAAGAGAAAGTTCTAGAAAAAATTGAAAACATGGACGAGAAGAATATAGAAAATTCTAGAAAATTGGAAGAAAAAATTATAGAAAATTCTCTTAATGTCAAACAAGAATTAATGAACAGAATCGACGAAAAATCTAGAATGATTGAAGAATTGGACGATCGCATGAAGGTGCTAGAAGAACAAATTCATTCTGGAACCATACGAAACACGGAAGAAACTGGAAATTCTACCAATACGGAAAGCACTCAGATGGAACAAGAATTTAGTGCCCATCTGTACGGTTCAAAATAAATGTGACCTGCCTACATTCGACGGGAAGACTTCTTGGAAGACTATTTGACGCTGCTGGATACCACAGCTACGTATATGGCTGGACGGAAGCTACCAAGCAGCCATGTTATCAGTAGCTCTGCGCGGCGATGCTTTGAAGGTACTCCAGGTTATTCCTTCGACGGAGCGACAAAATTACCAAACGCTACTTAATCAATTGGAGATGCGTTTCGGTAATAAACATCTGCAGCAAGTATATCGCTCGCAGTTGAAAAATCGCTGTCAGAGGTCGAACGAGACTCTACAGGAGTATGAAGCTGACGTCGTTCGTCTAATTAAGAGTGCGTACCCAACGGTACCGGAAGATGTGTGCGAGAGTCTCGCTGTGGAAAAATTCCTAGATGGCCTGCTCGATAAGGATACTCAACAGGCAGTAAAGCTCGCTCGGCCGCAAACGTTGAACCAGGCTTTAGCTCAAGCACTAGATTTTGGAAGCCGTGAAGCAATCGGTCAAAGGACCTGCTCGCGTCCGTGTTCTAGGGAGTCACGAGGAAGAAGAGCCATTAGAAGGAATTATGGCGAAATTAGATGAAATGATTACGAAAAAGATGACGGAATTGATGACGAAAAGGGAATCCGTGCAAACTAGGCAACCAGGAAGACGATGCTGGAATTGTGGAAGGATGGGGCACGTACGTAGTCGGTGTCCCGATCCACGAAAACCAAAGCCGACGGAAAACTAAAATGGGCCGACGGGAAGGGGCGATCGTCGACCTATGTAGCTGATGCCCCAGTAACACCAGTGATTGTTGCTTCAGTGGGATGTAGACCTAGCAGCCTCGTCGTGTATGGGCATGTGAATGGGAAACCGAGAGATTTACTGCTAGATACTGGTGCAACAATGACAATTCTTCGGCCGGAAGCAGTGGGAAGGACGAACCGGATATATCCAACCAGGTGGACGCTACGTACGGCAACTGGGCAAACAGTCAACGTGTTGGGGGAGACGAAGGCCCACTTCCGTATTGGTGATACTGCATTCCAGTATCGTGTAGTAGTTGCAGATATAGAACAAGACGTAATCCTCGGAATGGACATAATGACAGAATTTGGTTTCAAACTGAACTTGCAAGCAGGAGTGTTGAGGGTTGGCAAAGAAGAAGTTATTCTTAACCATAGCAAGAATATGTCGGCCTGCGTAGTGTTGGCAGAAGAAGTAACTGTGGCGAGCCGCAGTGAAACCATTGTGGAAGCGAGCGTGAGTGGAGATATTCCCAAAGGGCAAGTTTTAATGCTGGAACCGGGAGCGATTAGCGGTCAAGGTCGTGGAATACTGGTTGCTAAGGCAGTGATACAAGCTGGAGAAAAATTGCCCGTCCGACTGATGAACGTCAATAGTTATCCAGTAAAGCTGAGGAAGGCGTACCTTTGGAAGTTGTGCTAGTGTGTCGTCGATTGTCAACAAAGAGGATGGCGTAACAACAACTCCAGATCCGCTTCCTAGATGGTGAATAACTTCATTGACTTGTCTTGCAAGGATTTGACAACACAACAACGCCATACCGTGAAACAGCTGCTTGGACGCTACCAAGATCTTTTTCAAGCAGAAGACCGGAACACGAGGGGCAGGACTAATGTTGTACGACATCGAATAGACACTGGAGATGCCCAGCCGATCCGCCAAGCCCCAGAAGATTGCCATTGGCGAAACGAGCCGAAGCGGAACAAATTATACAGGATATGGACAGGATGGCGTAATTGAACCATCGAACAGTCCATGGGCTTCTCCAGTGGTTCTGGTGAAGAAGAAGGATGGTTCAACTAGGTTCTGCGTGGATTATCGACAACTAAATAATGTAACCAAGAAGGACAGTTATCCTTTGCCCAGAATCGATGACACTTTAGATACCCTAGGTGGGTGTAAGTATTTTCGACCTCGACCTAAAGAGTGGTTATTGGCAAGTCGAAGTAGAGGCAAAGGATAAGGAGAAGACGGCGTTTACGATCGGACAGGATTGTGGAATTTAACGTCATGCCATTTGGGTTATGTAATGCTCCCGCGACGTTTGAAGATTGATGGAAAACGTACTGAGAGGACTATCCTGGGAAACTTGCTTGTATACTCGACGATATAATTGTCTTAGGAAAATCTTTTGAGGACCATTTGAAGAATTTGGAGCAAGTATTTAGCGATTGAAAGGAGCGAATTTGAAGCTTAACCCCAAAAAGTGCAACCTGTTCAGAAGCAAGTGCACTACCTTGGCCACGTAGTATCAGAGGATGGAGTGTCGGTTGACCCAGGGAAGATAGAAGCGGTCAAGTCTTGCCGGTTCCGAAGGACAAGCATGAAATAAGAAGTTTCTTGGGCTATGCACTTATTACGACGATTCGTTCCTGGATTTGCTAACATCGCCAAGCCTCTCACGAGACTAACTGAAGAGGGCAGAGACTACGTCTGGGAGAAGAGCTGCCAGGATGCCTTTGAAGAATTGAAACAGATGCTGACCACTGCGCCCATCTTGTGCTATCCACAGGCTGAAGGAAAATTCATTTTGGATACTGATGCCAGCAACGTGGGCATCGGAGGCGTGTTGTCCCAAGTTCAAGATGCCACGAAAAAGTGCTCGGTTACTTCAGCAAAGTGCTGTCGAAACCGGAACGCAACTATTGTGTGACCAGGAGGGAGCTTTGGCCGTAGTTAAGTCTATAGAGCACTTTCATAAATATCTCTATGGCAGGAAGTTCTTGTTAAGAACCGACCACGCGCATTGATGTGGTTGCTACGCTTCAAGAATCCGAAGGGCAGGTTGCCAGATGGATAGAGCGTCTTGAAGAGTATGACTTTGATTCGGAACATCGGCTGGAACCAGTCATCGAAACGCTGACGCACTATCGAGGAGACCCTGTTCCAAGATTGTACGCACTGCTGTCGTGCCGAAGAGAAAAATGAAGCAACCTGCTTGAGGACTACTGTCATAGATGATAGATGGACTGAAGACCAAATCCGAGCTGACCAGGAGTCTGACGAAGTTTTGAAGCGTGTGATGGAGTGGAAGATGCAAGAAGCGCGGCCTAACTGGGAACGGTAGCACCATATTCGCGAGAGCTGAAATCGTATTGGCTCAGTGGGGCTCTTTGGTAATGGAAAATGGTCTTCTCAGACGAGTGTTAGAAGACGAAGCTGGGACCAATAGCAGACTTCAATTGTGGTTCCGAAAGCAAGAATTCCGAAGTTTAAAACTTCTTCATGATGGAACATCGGGAGGCATCTTGGAGTCCGGAAGACTATAGAGAGGTCAGAGAGCGATTCTATTGGTTAATTGCAAGAATGACGTGAAAGACTGGTGCCGGAGATGTACAACTTGCGCCGCTGCAATGGACCTTCCCAAAGGAAGAGGCCCCTATGAGGCAATACAACGTTGGCAGTCCTTTTGAAAGGATTGCGATTGATGTGCCGGACCATTTCCACGACGGAATTTGGAAATAAATACATCTTGGTTGCAGTAGACTACTTCAGCAAATGGTGGAAGCTTACGCATTACCAAATCAGGAAGCGTTACAGTGGCTGAGACTTTAGTTAAAGAACTTTTCAGTCGGTTTGGTGTGCCGCTTGAACTTCACTCCGACCAGGGACGAATTTTGAATCAGCAGTGTTTCAAGAGATGTGCAAAATATTGGGTATTCGCAAGACCCGAACAACTGCCTTGCACCCGCAATCAGATGCATGGTGGAGCGCATGAACAGGACAGTTATCAAGTATCTATCAAAAGTTGTCGCAGACCACCAGCGAGATTGGGACCAGCAGCTACATCTATTCTTGCTGGCGTATAGAGCATCGGTCCACGAAACCACTGGCCAAAGTCCATCTAGTGTGCTTTTTGACGAGAACTGCGCTTACCATGCGATCTTAAGTTCGGCTTTAAACCAAATGAAGAAGTAGTGGAGATGACTATGTTTCGAACTTGCGGAGGCGAATGGATGATATTCACGATCGGTGAGGCGAATATCCATGAAGCAGTGACCGCATGAAAGAACACTACGACTCAGAGCGAATGAAGGCGGATATCAGCCTGGAGACCTGGTCTGGCTGTTCAATCCTCAGCGACGTCGAGGCTTCTCACCTAAGCTGCAGCGATCGTGGACGGGCCTTACGAAGTGATAAAGCGAATTAATGACGTCATCTATCGCATCAGAAAGAAACCCAATGTAAAGCAAGAGTGGTGCATTTTAATCGCCTAGCTCCTTATCTTGGGACAATCAAGAGGACGAGCAGATGGTCCGAGTTTGTAGACTCCCCGAAGAAGAACTCAGCTATGAGGAGTTCATGGACAAGTATGGAATGGCCGCAAAGTGCGTCATGGTGTAACAACGGAGATTCAGGAAGATTTTTTTGGCTCCTGAAGGGTGCGCGTTAGCACATTGTGTTGCCCAAGATTTAAGAATGGGCAAGGGATAGCTACCGTCTTCAAGAAGAAATTTGGTGGTGTCCAAGATCTCCGAAGCCAGAACCTGAGCTGGGCAAGGCTCTGCACTTGCCAGGAAAGAAACGGCCTTTATTCTACTTGGTGACCAAAGAAGCCTCAGTTGGCAAGCCAACCTACCGGACGATGTGGGACAGCCTGATAAGTTTAAGAGAGCAGCTGTTGGAGCTGGAGATCAATAAGATCAGGGTGCCAAAAATAGGCGTGGATTGGATGGCTTGGACTGGAGGGTCGTAAGGAACATGCTCGAAGAAATTTTCCGATATACTGGAATAGAGTTCCTAGTATGCAGCTACAACCGCGGTCAGCAGAAGGGAGGCGACGGACGGTAGCGTGCTATTTCTTCCGGACCTCGTCGTGTAAGAATGGAGAGACTGTTCGTATCTTCATGGAGGTGATATTTCCTGTTCCGGACGAACAGATCTAAGGAGGGAGCAGTGTAACGAGCGCCAACTTTTCAACTGGCGGTTCGATAGGCGTCCTAGATGGCGCTAGCATAGCGGAAGAAGAGCTACCTACGACGAATAACAGAGGGCAGCACCGGTCGAAGATTCGAGAATATTCTCCAGAATCTTCGAGGACGTTCTAGAAGGCCCTCGAACAATCTGGACGTTCGCGCCAGCTATAAATAACGCGTCGGGTTGGCCAGGAGGCAGTCAATCGATACGAGTTCGATAGTGCGGTCGCGTTTGAATTAGTACATGTAATATAAATATCGTTTACATAAATAAAGACATTAGTGGTTAAGTGATATAGTTAATAAGCATTTTAATAGATTTTAATTACCGTAATAGTGTTAATAGAATAGTGAATTTAAATATATCGCCTGTGTGTTTTTCTAAAACCCGACAACGTTTTAAGAACGGAAAAACGGTACATTATTTACATCATCAAATAGAGCAACTATTCAAGATTAAATTACTGCAATTTTAACTTTGTCCGAAGGCGCTGAGCTCATATGAAATCAGCTCCAAGATGGTCTGGGAATGCCTAGGGAAACTAAATGAGCTAGGCAAAAGAAATAAGGTAACCCTCCTGTGGGTTCCGGGTCACACAGGAGTGGAAGGAAACGAAATAACGGATAACCTCGCAAAAAAGGGCTGGAATGCTTTGCGTAGGGCCTGAACCTTTTGCGGGTTAAGTAGCAGTACAATACTGAAGAAACTAAAATAGAAATGGAGCAGAGAAAATCCAGTTACTGGAAAATCTCCAGGAATGACGCAGAGTAAAATTCTTCTGGAACTTATAACCAGAAGAGGTTTACAGAATACATCAACCTGAGTAAGAACAATGTTCGCATATTAACAGGAATACTTTCAGGCCATTGTAGACTGAAAGGACACCTGAGTAAGCTTGGATTGGAAAAAGATCCTGAATGCAGATTTTGTGGGGAACAGGATGAACACCCATCCACCTCCTCTCAAACTGCGTAGCACTGTGCAACCCGAGGGCATTGTACCTGGGAGCATGTGAAATCGAAGAGGGAGACTTACCTAGACTGGGGCCCTCTGACATCCTACACTTTTTAAAAGGAATAGGATTGGAAGGACAGCTGTAAAGCAGCAAGAATGGGGGACACAATAGATCCTTTAGGTCGCAGTGAAACACCACCCTTCATCTACATACATACAAAACTTTGTACGAAGAAGTTGAAAATATGATTTTCGATCGCGTTCTGAATGTTCCACTGTGTGTCGCAACACAAGCGCCATTACACCAACCTCCCATAAAAAGTCAAAATTTATAATGCAGTTTTTCGGGAAAACAATTACACAAAGTAAAGCCCATTGTATATGTCAAATAGAGAAAAAAATCGTTTATTATATCACATACAATATTTATAAAGCTTTGATCATTTCTATACTCTTTTTATTAATTCAAAACACGCGAACTTGACACAGACCGTCGGACAAAAAGGATACATACACTTACGTGCATGTATTATATCTATTCATACTAATACACGTACACGTTCGCGAGAATAAACAAATGCAAATCATGATGTAACTAACAACTACGCGGCGTGTAAATTTTTGACGGCGAAGGCCAAACATTGAGGCAGGTTTTTCGGTTTTTCGACCGTGTCCACGATCGAAGGATACGCAGCCCCGGGAGGAGCGGACCTTTGGAGTGGCTCCAAATTCGATTTAGGAGTTTATCCGCGGTTCTCTCATTAATTTAATGCGACGAAATTAACATAGGAAAGTTTTTAAAACGTCCACAGCCGCGCGGACCTGTCTTGCAGGACGGGGCACGATTTATTTTATTATGGACGTTAATTGGATCCGTCGGTGAGTTTTCCGGGACTAATAGACGTCGTGAAATTGTTAACTTTGGTTCTTAGAGTGTTTTTTTTTTCTTCTTATTTTCGTAGAACGAACAGAAAGGAAGACTCAGACAGGTCTATGGGGGAATGCATTTTCTATTAATGGATCATCATTTATTTTTTTATCAAATTTCTTCTAAGGAGTTAGTGCATTTCCCAGGTGTAAGAACCCAGGACCCGCAATGTTATAGCGATAACAGCAACAAAAATCTTTTTATTCGAAGTCGAACGTAGTATATCGACTTTAATAAGCACTGTAATTCTTGTACATCCTTTCTTTCTTTTAGATTCAATATTTTATTGTAAAGAAGGTTTTTTTGATCCAAAACATGATTAAATTAATATAATAAATTTTATGTAATTTATAACTATGTATATGGTACTTTCTGTATTAGATTTGAGAGTTTATTTATTTACTATTATTGTTTATAACCTACTCTCTAGAACTTATTAGAGATAGAAAACTATTACATAATCCTAAGTATTTGCAAACAAACTTATAGATAGCAGCACAAGATACTCATAGCAAATAACTAGGTTTTATATACATGCTATTAGACTTATCATCTTTCAGAGCAGTCTCCTTCAGTTAAATGTGCGAGCCCAATTGTAAAAACTTCTCTCTACCAAATCATCAATTGAGGGAATTTCTTTTTCATCTTGACAACTTCTGCAAAAAGCACCTTTACTAGAGCTATGGTATAAATGCCCCTATTTATTCTGAAGCAACTAATTAGTAAACCTTCTGTCATTTTAGCAGGCTTTTTGTCTACTCAATAGGTTTCTTGCTAATTTAGGCCTGTTTCTTTAAGAACTGTTTTGCCTATAATTGCCCTGGTGACTGTTACTACCACTCTCTAGACTCTAGACTTCTCATGTATCAATTCGTTGATGGATTTTGGGCACCCACGACGCTGTTTTTTTTTTTCTATGTCCACCTCGCTTAGAGTACTTATACAGGGTGTATCCAATAAAAAAGTAAATTTTGCTTACTACACGACCTATAAAGCACAAACCCACCGGATTTCATCATTAAAGAATAAAAAAAAGTAAAATTCAGAGCCAAAAATTCTTTAGTCCGGGCCTGATGCAAGGAAGCGTCATATTGGGCATCCACTAAACGTGGTATTATGTATAAATACATTGCACTCATTTAGTATTATTCTTAATGGTATGCCATAAGTTCATTTAACGTCATTCTGAATAAGTAAAGGCCAATCGGCCATGTGCCCTTGTAAAAATAGCAAAACTAAGGCATTTTAAATTTCTTCTTTTTATAAAATAAACATTCCTTTTTTGTTAAGAGCATTCTACGTAAGCCTACAAAGTATTATTTTTAATATCCTGATAAGACGTTCGAGTTTCACCGGATATGTAACTTCAGTAGTTACAAAGAACGTAAATATTTTTCTTTTTCTTTGTCGGATCGAGAGTTAGTTGTTAATAAACGGTACCACATGAATCTGAGTTATTTCTTTTGGATTTATTATATTCATATAACGCAAAATGAATTGAATCGAATTACACAGAAATAAATGTAGATACAGAAAATTGGCAAACACGCATTTTTACTATGATGTCGCGCGAAAATGAATCTATACATTCCCGCCCTTTTGCCGATGCATCAAGCTTCGATTTTCTTTATATGAAATCATGATGGTCCTGAAAAGTATCGTTTTTTCGAGACGGGAAGAATTTAAATAAAATTTCGAAGTGGCTTGCACTCCAAGCGGCGATCCACACAAAACTAATAGCAGTAATGGCCGAATGATAGTGGTATGTGGGGGTATACTCGGGACAGCATCTAAGTTAGGCACAGGTGCGGCTCTAGCCCACGGCATTTATATATATTTTTTTTCTCGTTAATGCTTACAGATAGACCCCCTGTGCATTAAGACTTTTTGATTGTATATGATTACAGCTGCTACGTATTATTATATTTACCTCTATATCTGATACACCCTGTATAGTCTCAAGCCAGTCTGTAGTAAACTATTGCAGATTTCATCAATTTAAATGTGGATTAGCTGCCAGAGAAAATGGCAACCACTTTACCTATAAATGCTCTTTTCGATGAAATTGACAGTGTTATTAAAATACACCAGAATGGTCAACTTCATCGAATACCCTGATATCTTGAAGATAACGAGATACTGGCAGCAAATCGAGCAAATCCACGGATAAGCCTTAAAGAGTTATCGTCTGAACTGAATATCAGTAAAGATCAAATCAGAAGATGCTCCGTTCTGTTCGTCATAAAATCAAACCTTATAAACCGAAGTTCTGGCACACATTGAAGGAAATCGTAATAAAAGATTAAGCCATTGTTATTGAGTTAGGGAAATTTTTAAATGACAGAAATTTTCTCAAAAAGATTATGTTTACCGATGAGGCTACATATAGTACTAATGGGGTGGTATCTTCTCAAACCTGTAGATGCTGAACTAGAGATATCCTCATTGGGCTATAAATTGAAATTGATTAGCTGAACACAATCGTAAGAGAATTGAAAAGTGTATTCGAGTAGACGGAGGATTAGTGTGTCAAAGAGACTACATTCGAAAATTAACTATTTAATTTTAAAAATTATCATTGTAACTAACAAATTAATGGATTTCTGTTTTTAACTGTAATAATTAGAAGGAAGGAAATTATTACAGTTAAAAACAGAAACTCATTAATTTGATAATTCCTTACTGTAAAAAGAAACTTGCAATCATTGCATATCATTGTAATTATTTTTTTTTATTAATTGAATTATGCAGCTATATCTATTTTTAATATTTTTTTTTTGCTTCCATGACACTCTTAAATTGAAAATGTGATACTAAATTTCCTTAGAACATTAGTATCATATTAAAAACTGAAGTTACAATAAATTGTGTGCATAAAAAAAATAAATTTGACATTAAATTAGACACTAATAACAACTTTTGCGTTTCAATATTACTCCAATATCAAATTGGAAACTGAATCTGTAAATATAACAAAAAAAAATACCATACGAATTTTTTCATAAATTCGGGGTTAAAAAAAAATTCTGAGAATCTTTAGCCTGCAATTTTGTTTGGTATCTCGTACGCGAAGCTCACTATTGAGAATTACCTCTGTTTGTAAAGTCGTAGTAGGCTGAGTTTCAAGTTCACATTTCTGTTCAGTATTTCAAAAAACTCGTCAATCTCTATGGCTGTGCAAAAAATCAAGCCTGTACTCCTTTATGTTAAGGATGCGACACACTGTATATTCTAGAAGAATTTACTTCGAAATATTGTTGTCGAAATCATTACAAACACAATTCCATGATACAATTTGATACAATAGGAAGTTGTGGAAACATTTCCTTCCAAATGTTGCTTTAAAATTAACTATTTACCTATGTGTATAAATTATTATGAATAGTTTATAGAGTTTTACTAACGGCGCTAAAAATAATATTATATCTATCAAAACATATTGTCGTTGAAGATGTATTTACGTATATCTATGTATTTCAAGCAAAATTCAACAAACAAGATAATATTGTTCTATATGTTTGCACGCTTCAAATCCTTGCATAATAAATCTCCGAATAGGCATAACATCATTAGCATACAATAATAATAAAAGTACGTATATTCACACCGGGAGAGAATAAGCCATCTCGAAATGTATTTAAGCGAGCAGTAATCGAACAATACACAGGTACATTTTTGGCAAACAATAAGTCGTTCTGAATGCCGGATAAGCCGTGGTTATTGTTACCAGAGTTTGTTCTACGGACAGTACATAAATACTATAAAAGTGCGGTTTTCCACACCATTATCCACAGGTACATGGTCA
This sequence comes from Protaetia brevitarsis, assembly GCA_004143645.1. Lineage (NCBI taxonomy): Eukaryota > Metazoa > Arthropoda > Insecta > Coleoptera > Scarabaeidae > Protaetia > Protaetia brevitarsis. The sequence continues at coordinate 1,445,932 of RXPK01000200.1, forward strand.
GAAACGCACCTAACATATATAACTACAGTAGTAAGAAATTTTACCTACCTGAAGTTAAAAAGAAAGGATTCTACAACTAAAACTCCCTAATACCGGTTGATTGGTCACATTCTTTTCGTTCATAATACATTTGCCACGTTTAAAATAATATTTATATATAAAAAAAAATGATTTTACATATTTTGAAGAATTTACTTTTATCTAATGTTGAATTTAAACTCGTAAAATATGTTTCTTTTCTTGGAAGCATCGCGCAGATAGCATTGTCGTGCCAAATGTAAAACGTTGACCTTTCCTTTTTCTAACATAACTTATGCCATGTGGTGTGGTGTCAAAAGTAAATCGCTTAAAAGCCAGTATACGCTTATAGATTATGTATCCACACTTCATACATACATATCATCTTCGTTAAATATAAATAACATCAGTCACACATGTATGACTGAAGAGCAAATGTGTCGTCGTATATTGTGTAGTTGGTAAGTAACTCGCAAGAAAGAGAATTTGATAGATATACGTTGAATTAAAAATTATAAGAACTGTTTTGATAAACGTAATGGAAGAAATGTATAGTATACATATTACATTATCTAATCTCTCAAGGCATAATAAAGTCATATTCTAGAAAACACCGAACAACTATTAAATATTGAATACAGCCTTCCTACTCAAATGTTGCACTCAGAAAAGAGATTGCATTAAATGAAAAGTTTTATAACTTTTGGTTTTTATCATGTTCAACGAAAAGAGTAGCTTTTCTCACAAAAGTGTTTATTTTAATTGAAAGTAGCGTGTTGTTTTGCCGAAAGACTATTTTCTTCTTAAGTACATGCATTTCGACGAAAAGTAACCGCAGTTAATGGAGTGGACCTTAGTTTTGATTAATATTTCTATATGTCTATAACTTTGTTTAAGTAAGACAATACACATTACCTATTATATTGTTATTATTATGTACATATTTAACAACATGTTTTAGTTTCTTTTAAGTACGTTATTATATTATTGAATTATAAACAGTATTTTAAATAAAAAAGCCGGACGTTTGGTTTATTTGCGTTGGACACTTTTGTATACATTGATTTAAAACTTTTGCTTTTTAACGGAAAATGCAAGCACCTGTATTCAAGCTGAGTGCTTTTTTACGTGGAAGTATTTTAGTTTTATTTATATTACCACGTGCATAAGTCGCAGATACACAAACAATAATAAATAAAGTGAATATTTTCGCGCAAGGTTAAAGAAATTTCAGAGATAATTGGAATCTTTTCAGTTAATGCTGATTTACTTACAAGCCAAGGAACTTTACAGCAGTATACATATAGTGTTTGAAGGTTATACACTGGAAAAACGATCTTTCAACCATTTTTCATGCATTTTGTTACAGTTACTAAATTCTTGACTTGATTTAGGAATATTAAAAATATTCCTGGTATTCAATCAAACAAATAATTTGGTTAGTTAGATTTATTTGAAAGCTAGCGCACTGTTTATTAATTTAACTAAATATTTTACATGAAGTAAAAATAATATCGCCATTTTATTTTCGTATAGCAGTTTTCTCCCCATATAGTACAGCAGATGAGCAGATTATACTTATGTGTAGTGTAGAAATGGTCGCATAGATGGCGCATCTCTCTTTCATTCCAGTAAAGATAAATTTCGCACAAAATAGGGTGATACGATGTAACATACTATCTAGTATATTTACCAGATAACATCTGATAGGAGTCATCGCCATTGAAAGGACACGGCATTTTGTTGTGTTTACGCTTAAGTCTATAATGAATAAATGTTATAAGAAAAGGAAAAACCTCTTGAATCATCAACATGCTTACGGTTTTCTGCCCATCTGCATAGTTTTGAAGTTCAAAATAAAGAGGACTCTCGGTAAAAATAAAAATAAAATCAAAAGAAAATGTGAGCCGTGAATGACATACTGTTAAGAACATTTATGTTAAAATAATTTGTAGCTATGTATGCTAATATTTGTAGAATGAACTCTTTTCTTTCAGTGATTAATTTTGGGAAAATGTGACCGCTATTTGTAAATTCTGTTTTTGTTTATCAAAATTATTATATAACGTGTAATTTGATAAATACAGGGTATAAAATTATTAAATTATATAATTCCAAATATTTTCTCCGTCTTTGAACTTGCTCTAAAACAAAAACACTGTAATGCCATCTCTGCCCCACGTTTGCGGGCTAAGTTCAAACGGTGCAGGTTATATCTCGCTCAGCGTAGGATGACAAAATGCAATGAGTCGTTAATTTACTTATGGATATTATATTTTTCAGTTGGGCGCCGTCAGATTTGAGTTCTGATTTGCAAATAATAATATTCCTATTAACCTTGAAACAAACAAGAAAAAACTAGCATAAGAATCTTCTATCTATCAAGATAACTGCCTCAGGTCGTGCGGTTCTATGAGTATTTTAAGTATAGTCCGACTCTGTCTAATAAATAATATAAAATAAAAAAAAAATATTGACTTCATCTTTACAGTATTTTTTTATTATAGAACAACGAAAGCAGAAAAAGATACAAATAAAAAGATTACTGGGTAAACAAAGATTACTTGGTGGTAGGAAAAATAATGAATGGGGCCCCCTTGTATATTACTGACTGAATTGAATATTAAATTTAAAGTAAACAATAAACAAAATTATAATTTCTGATTTTACAAATAATAAACAAATAAAAATAAATAAATAAGACCGCAACACTTGCGGTTTTTGCGGTCGAGACGAACGGCACGTCCACTCCCCTGCAACGCTGGCTGCCGACTTCTCTTCCTTCCTTGACGCTGCTTACGTCATCGCACACACACGCACAGATTAAATAGAACTAAAAATACGTTACAAAATTCTAAATGTTTTATATGTTTACATAAATAGGATGAAATCAATTATTTTTTTAGTAAGAAATTGAGTAATAAATCAAATTTAAAATAAAATGCATTCTAAGCGTCCCATTACAACACGTCACTAGTTATCAGTCTTTTATTCGAGATTCACATTTTCCTTTGAGCTTTTTGTTTTTACTAATAGCCTTGTAAATGTGAACGACTTCTCGTGACTTAAATGCTATGTTCGAATTTCCATTCCCTAGAAGAAGAACGATGAGTTTTGTTGATCACGTGACTTTAGGGACAAGGGAGTTGTACTATGGAATAAAAGAACGTTATCTGGTCGATTTTTGAAATGTATTCGAAATTTTTGTCTGACAAAAATTAATTCACGTAAAAACTGCTCATCTAAACAAAACAAAAATCTATAATTTTAGTTAAAATTTAAGTTATCATTTTTAGCCCGATTTAATTCATAGTCTGTCAGAAATATAGTAAATTTTACACTACTTGAATGTATTACTTCTATTTTTTGTCTATTCATAATGTAAAAAGAGTAAGGAGAATGGGATTTAGTGAAGATAGGTTAGATCACGCTTGTCTCTTACACCGTTAACCGCTAGACGTCATGATATACCTTCTCCCACCATTATAAATCTGCAAGCTCTCGATTGAAATCCTGAGCAGAAAGATCTACTCTAAAGCATCTCAAAGCTAATATAAGAACGCCTCAAGAGTTTGTTCTATTTGCTCTGATGGTAATAAAAGATTGTTCCCGAGCTAAAAAAGCAAATCGAGTGAAGATTCCAAGGTAGCAAAAGAATAACTCGATAAAGTTTTTTTATTATTATTATTTCAAAATAAATTGTGAGGATTAAGAGTCAATAAAGACATTTTCAACAAAATCCTACATGTTCCCATATAATCATTCGCTGACACTTTGTCGACTTGTCATCGTCATAAATTACACCATCTGTTTTGAAACATTAAAAAAAAAAGAAATAATGTCTTAGATAAAACTTTAGTGTTCAAACAATGCTCTCTCTCTCATTATTTTTTCTGCTACAATAAAAAAATAAAATTAAATTAAAATGAAATATTGAAAGTATACGTTCGAAGTAATTCAACGCCTTTAAAGTCCAGGATTGAATCCAGGAGTTTATCGGTTGTGACAAGAGATCGTATCTTGCGCTGGGTAATTGTAACTATAAAAGGAAAACAAAATCACTAACGTTATTGCCCATCTCGGCTCTTAAATTTCAAATTCCCCGTGCCGCGTACGAATACAAATGACGGTTCTGTAAGTTGATATTGTCCGAATTGGCGTGCTTCATTATTTAATGGGTCATTTCCCAACAGGACGCGCCCGCCTCTGTACTTGGTGCTTGGCCGTCCACTGTGTAGCCGGTGGCAATATTTACGGTAGCGCATACCAACGTACTTATAGTATTACTATACCTTCCTCTACAGTCTGCACTTGTGTACAGTTGTGTGTAACGAGAACGGACGGCGTTAAATTGGCGTAGAGTTGAGAAATCATATTTGGGAGAACGGATAGGTCGTAAATTCGCCAACATAAGTAGTTAGCGCGACACATGGACGGTACGTACGGCTATATTAGGGACCGGGCAACTTTGCAATTGTGGCCGTCACGAGTGTGGAACTTCGCAAATTTATTTACCTGATAATTTACCTCGGCGACGAACTTAAATATGAAATTAGTATCGATCGATACTTCCTATAAGGTACGTAATAAATAGGACGTATAAAAGGGGAATTTAACGTGAAAACGCGACGTCGATGTACAGAAGTGAATAATGAAGGTTTTTTAGTTGCAATCTCTACGATCAGTTTATTCAATCAGACACGTTTAATAAGAAAACAAGTTTACTGATTTTACCATTGCCGTATAATTCTATTAGATATAATACAAGGTTAGACAAATGTATGGATCCATTCGAATATCTTTAATATGGCTACTTTAATTTTAATAAGACTTTTCACAGTTAATTCAATGCAAATCTGGGAACCGATGAGTATCTATATTTATATCCGAATCGGACTTTCGATTTAACCGAAAATGATGTTCACTTTTTTATTTTCAATGAAACAGCCTACATATTTTTACGAACTTCAATAGAAAAGAATCTACTTACGGAGTACAGTATTGAGGCTTAGCACCCTTGTGTTTAATAACGACAAAAAGTAGTAATGCAAATTTTATGGAGAAGAGCTTATATACAGGATATTCCACGTAACTGGTTCATTAAAAGTTTATGATGTTCTATTATTTACTTTTATTTGAGATTTTGACACCAGTATCTGTTCGATTGGAACTATAAATGTAAAATACCTTAACCAAAATATCACTTCCGGTTAACTGGAAATGGATGTCAACTTTGTTATTTTAAATGGAATGATATAATTTATTATTTATTTTGGATTCTACAACTATAAATATGTCAGTTTTCATTAGCTATTCCTATAGCTACATGTTGCCATTTTTGAGTTATTTAAGTTTTTCTTTTTTTTAGTCATAATCATTGCATCATTGAGAAATTAATATCTCGGTAATACTGCAAGTAGAGACTCCAAATTTGCTATGTTATGAAGTAGATATAACTCTAAGAAACGGTCAGCACACTTTACATTCTAACATACAGGGTGTTCAAAACTGAGGAACGAAGTGACATATTTTCAAATGCAGAAAACTCATTTTTTTTTAAATAGAACACCCTGTATTTTTAATTCGGAATTAGGAAGTAAATATCATCCCCTATCGCTTATATGAGCATCCCTATACCTATCTTTAATAGATTTTGAGATATGAGCGACTTTTTATTAAACAGACTAAGTATTCTTTTTTTAAATAGAAAACCCTGTATTTTAATTCGGAATTAAGAAGTAAATATCATCCCCTATCATTTTATATCAGCATTCCCTATACCTATCTTTAATAGATTTTGAAATATGAACGACTTTTTGTTAAACAGACTAAGTAGCCCTATCTTTGCGTGTTTGTAACTGGCTCTGAATGGGATTAATGTCAAATTCATTGACTAACCAAAAGTGTCTATGTATATCATTTAATTACACTTTCGTACAACGCAATATTAATAGAAATGACTATTCGAACAGACATTCTTGTATGGTTATTCAAAAATAATACATGAATTTGACGTGAATCCCATTCAGAGCCAGCTACAAACATTTAAAGATAGGGCTACTTAGTCTGTTTAACAAAATATCTCAAAATCTATTAAAGATAGGTATAGGAAATGCTCATATAAAGTGATAGGGGATGATATTTACTTCCTAATTCCGAATTAAAATACAGGGTGTTCTATTTAAAAAAAAAATGAGTTTTCTGCATTTGAAAATATGTCAGTTTGTTCCTCAGTTTTGAACACCCTGTATGTTAGAATGTAAAGTGTGCTTACCGTTTCTTAGAGTTATATCTACATTCATAACATAGCAAATTTGGAGTCTCTACTTGCAGTATTAACCGAGATATTAATTTCTCAATGATGCAATGACAATGACTTAAAAAACAAGAAAAACTTAAATAATTTAAAAACGGCAACATGTAGCTATAGGAATAGCTAATGAAAACTGACGTATTTATAGTTGTAGAATCCAAAAATGAATAAAAAATTATATCATTCTATTTAAATAACAAAGTTGACATCCATTTCCGGTCAACCGGAAGTGATATTTTGGTTAAGGTATTTTGCATTTATAATTCCAATCGAACAGATACTGGTGCCAAAATCTCAAATATAAGTTAATAAGGGAACATCATAAACTTTTAATGAACCAGTTATGTGGAATACCCTGCATAATATTTATAGTTAAATAAATAAATAATTTTGCTTTTTCCCGGCGCTGTACTGTATACTTGTGCTAACCGTTAATCTGGAAACCATGGGGCATTCAATAAATCTTCTTCGAACAATCCACCTATTCAAGAATGTTTTGTTTAAAAAAAAACTTCTAACCTAACATTTACAGCTAATTTCCCATCTTCCTCAATATTATGAACAAATTGATCACACAAAAGGTCTAAATATCTCCGTCCAGTTATATGGTTTCTAAAAATACCAGCCCAAACACTTAATTCTTGCTGTGTTGTGTGTGCGTTTCTAGCATCCAATGAGGGTTATTTATTGACAAATATCGACAATTGTGAATATTAACGATACCGTTCAAACAAAACGTAGTCTCGTCGGAAAACAGCAAATTCTACGTAAAATATCGGTCATTATTGCAAATCTCCCTCATCCCTTCGAAAAATTCTATTGTATGATCAGAATCCTCGTACAATAATTATTGCACTAATTGTGGTTTATATGGATGACATTTTCCGCGCTTCAATATTCTAACTGCTGATCGGCCACTGGTGTAAGTGGTGTAAGGTGGCCGATCAGCAGCTAGTTCGTGCGAGGGATGTAGTAGAAGTTTGTGGGAATTCCTCTAAGCAGTATCTTGAGCAATAACTTTCGTCGCGCGACTTTTCGATATATATCTAACATTTCTGATTAAGTTAAACATTCTCAAAGTTTTACCAGATTGTGTTACTAGATGCCCATCTTGATGCAATTATTAAATAAATTCCATACTTCTTAATGCGTCAAATCACGATTAAAATATAAGTAATACGTTCTTTTTCAGTTTCAGAATCGTTATTAATATTTGGAGATTTACAAAATAATTCTGACAGCTTAAGTCAAGTTACTGAATTTTAATTTTATGGATAAAAAAATAATGAATTATCTTTGTCGTTATTAAATATAGGGATGCCAAACCTTAAAGGCTTGAATGGATAACATGGCTTGCTGGAAGAAAAGAAGAGAAATGAACAAATTTCCAAAAATTCAAAACAAGTAAAATCGGTAAAATTAAATTTTAATTGTCAAAAGTGTGACGCGAATGTCAAATTTTGCAAATAGTATTATAATTATAATACTGGCAAAAAAAAAAATACGCGAGTGTCAGAATCAATAGATCAAATGGTTAAAAGAATTTGTAACGAAAATTGTAAAAAGAAAATGTAGTAAGAGGTTACGAATCAACATTAAACAAACTAAAACTTGAAAACTTGACCTGGAATCGTGACGGATATGCGCGTAGCTTGGGGAGAATTTTGAAAAACCTTTAGTAAGTTCGTAACTAAGCTCGAAAGCTTGCGGTTGGCTGCACTCCCTAGGAAAAATCAAAGAACAGAAGATAGTGTCCCTTGACTAAAGCAAAGAAGGAGTCAAAAACCACACAAGACGATCTAAACTCACAAAAAACCATCCCGATTCAATCCAGCCCTAAAACAATAAGAAGACTCGATTTCCCAAATCCTAAGATTTCAGTGATTTAACAACCCGAAAATAACTGAACTGTAAAATATGTTAATATTAGTGCTACTCTTTTAATTCAATTCTCAGCATACTGTTCATTAAACTAACCTCATTCCATTAAATGCAAAAAGCCAAGAGGCTGCAATGTGAGACTTTGCACCTCTTTTTCAAGATGGCTTCTTAAGGAGCAGGCTAATGGTGGAAGAAAGTTTTAGACTCGTTGGAACTCTTACTATGATTGTTGCGTTTGGAAAATTATGTCATATAATTCATTCTAAAAGAAGCGAATTTAGTTTCAACAACAAATGTTTAGAATTCCTGATTTTAGAGAAAAAAGCTGACATTAAACGCTTTAAACTATGCACTTGGAACATTGTTTTATATATGGGTAACATAGCAAATTGATTGTTATTACAACTAGACTAGATATTCCCGCGCAAAGCATACCTTTATATCCTCTTCAAAGCCTGCTGCATCCAATTGCACGGCATGCATCGCATACCTATGCTTCTGTTACAAAGGCATATTTGGATTGTTTAACAATTCACAGGTCGCTGGTATGTAACGCATTGATCCATGAATATTGACTTGCACATTCTGAATTTATGAAAAAAAAGATTTTTTTTATATAATAGATGAGAACAAAGAAATATAAATAAACCCAGAACTGCAATGAACTATCAATACTGCTGTTTTACTGTGGTTTTACTACATTAACAGTTACTATAGTTGTGGAGGCTAAATACGTAATAGGGGAAGACACCTAAAAAAATAAACTTAGGAACGATAGGTTAAAAATTTATGATTTCTGGTGAAATAATGGGTGAAAATATCATAAACGTGTGTACTTATAAAGAGAGTTAGGCAACTTTTTTAACGCTTGTGCAATTTATAATCATCTTGCAATTCTATTTCATACTACAGCTTTATAGATTGCCTCCTATTTCATTTAAAGTGCAACGCTGCATATTGAAAATTATCTAATTATAATATAGAATAAGACACAGACTATTTTGTTTAGAAATAATGCCAACATCAACAATGTTCACAAATCTATGAATACGTGTTCAATAAATTGTCTAATTCCAAGGTTTTTAATTGTAATGGAACTTTCATTTCCTTTATAAGTATTAGAAATTTTTGACCTATCATTCCTGAGCTCAATAATTATCGCATTGATGATGTGTTTCTTAAAATAAATAGTTCGAAAGGTTGCATTTATACCAACTAAAAGTCGGGCACACTGCGGTTAATGCAAAATATACTGGTTTTCATTGTACTTTAACGCATTTTTATATAAAAATATAAATCATAAGTAAAACGTTGGCACTGTAGTGAACTTCAACAAAGCCGTGATTAAATTTTCGTATTAGCTACTCTAGCTTTCAGATTAATAAAAAATGGAAGAATGAGTAAAAAAAGAGTTTACCGTTGTTAGTATTTACCTAAAACAACGGCTGCTTTTAGTCCAAACTATTTTAAAATGCATCCTTTTTAATACGAAAGCAAAAACACAGCCCTCAAAATAAAATCCGGAAAGAGCCGACGTTAATGTATGGAATTTTCGTATAGCATTTTAGAATGTCATTATCTTCGTTTTATTGTCGCCATAATCTCGGAATTTATATCATCATCCATCAGAATATCTCGTAAAGGGAGGTTTTACAAAAACATTTTCGTTTACACAGACACATAGGCACATTCCTTTTGGTAGTACATACCGGATTTTAGGAAAATCTGGTCGAAATTCAAGTTTAATCATTATAAAAACGTTGGTTCTATTGTAATTACTTTTAAGGCGTAGAATACGAGAAGAAATGGGAAGATTTTTATGACGCCCGTCATATGCATATGCAGTTTATAAGTTTCATTTTTTATGTCGGTTATTTTTAAAACAAATATCACCGTTTCTGAGAATGTTTATATATCTTTTAGAGTCGATTAACGGCTGTCGGGTTCAACAGACGAGCAACATTTGGCGTTGTCTTCAGTCGTTTCAATGTGTTCTGTAAGACGCACTGAAAGAACAGTACTACAAATTAAAATTTTCATCGTATGTGGCTTATAAATATATTCCGAACAATGACTGAAGCATGTCGCTCCTATGCAATGGTGGATGAGCCGTGGTAATAGTTGTGAACGCTACTACTTCAAAATACTACACTCCTTGTTAGATAAAAGCAAATTAATACTGCCTGAAATAATGGAATGTTGCACAATAATTTGTAGGATATCAGAAAGGTACTTTTTCTAAGGCGAAAATACATTTTGTATTGCAGATTCGGATTCTACGCCATCAAGTACGTAGTTTTTGTTTGAAACTTTTTTCGATTCGTAACAGAATGCGCTGTAATCGCAAAAAAAAAACATGATTGTAAACGTCTAAAAAAAAATACGCAAAAAAGAGAAGCAAGCAAACATGATTTTGTGTTTTTTATTTTAACATAAACTAACATTTCAAAAAGTCATGTGTTTGAAACTGTGCCCCTTTACTTCGATACATTTATTTGTTCGCAATTGGAATGCTATTCAACGATACAAAACCGTACTTTATTCAGTACTTGACAAGCTGTGAATACCTACACTTTGTCCGATTTCCATTTAGATTATTAATTATTAATCCAATACAAATTAGTTAGTGTTGAATATTTGAACAGTAATGGAGGCTATAACATTACAAGAGAGAATTGAAATGATTTACATCTATGGAGAAAGTGGTAGGAATATCGATGGTGCTGTTAATCTTTATTCACAACATTTTCCCGACAAGGTGCGTTCGCGCGCTTCTTTTTACCGAAGAAAACGTAATCGCCCAAAAACAATCGCTGGAGAAAATAATGAAATCGCGGTATTAGCTGCAGTAGCTAATAATCCGCACATTAGTACTCGAGAAATAGCTTGCGGATCAGGAATTTCTCAGTCCACTATCTGCCAAATATTGAAGCGTAGGAAATATCATCCATTTAGAGTTTCCATGCATCAAGAACTTGACGACGATGATTTTCAAAATCGAGTACGATTTTGTCAATGGGCGCTTCAACGGATAATCCCAATTTTTTTTTGCTCGAGTATTATTTTCTGACGAGGCGACATTCACAAATCACGGTAAGGTAAATCAGGGTAACATCCATTACTGGAGTATCGAAAATCCCCATTGGTTGCGCCACGTTGAACATCAACATCCTTGGAACGTAAATGTTTGGTGTGGAATAATAGGCAATAAGCTTATTGGTCCATATTTCATCGATGGAAACTTAAATGGTGAAAAATATAGAAACACCTTGCAGAACGAACTTCCAGTGTTACTTGAAGACCTTCCCTTGGACGTACGACACACAATGTGGTTCCAACATGACGGTTCTCCAGCACATTATTCAAGAATAGCACGAGAAGTATTAGATCGAGCCTACAATCGTCGATGTATCGGAAGAGGTGGTCCAGTGTCTTGGCCTGCAAGATCGTCAGATCTTACTTCCCCTGACTTCTCTTTGTGGGGCCACTTAAAGTCTGAAGTTTATACAGAAGTGCCAACCACGAGGGAAACATGATTGAGCGAATCACCAACGCTTGTTCAAGTATTATGCCGGAAACACTTCTCAGTCGTGTGCAATCATTCCTATTGCGAATAAATAAATGTATCGAAGTGGAAGGGCACATTTTCTGAAGTGGGTATGATAAAGTAAAGTTCTTCATTGTTGAATGGCTTTTTGAAATGTTATTTAATGTTAAAATAAAAAAAACACGAAATTATGTTTGCTTGCTTCTCTTTTTTGTGTATTTTTTCTAGACGTTCACAATCATGTTTTTTTGCGATTACAGCGCAATCTGTTACGAATCGAAAAAAAAGTTTCAAACAAAAACTACATACTTGATGGCGTAGAAACCGAATCTGCAATACAAAATGGGGGTTCCCATTTAAGGTTTCAAAGTTGTCCTCCCTCCCACTCAGGGGGAGGGGAGGAGGGGGGATCGAGTTCGGCACCATTCAGTGAGCCCCCTACATAATAACAAATCTTATTAAGATCTTTTTTTGATTTGATGCAGTGTTTTAGAGATATTCCGTTGTCTCAAGATAAAAAACTCACCCAGTATACTGAAAATGTACTCAATCTGTTCCGACACGTACTAATTACCCTAAAATCTTTATTGGTTACTGAGATTACGATGTAAAGTGAATAGATCTAATATGATTCTATCACAATACGTTATATAATACCTACTAAAAATAGGGTGTAATGGAATTTAACACTGTTCCTACAATCCACAAGAGCATTTTCCGTCTACCTACAAAGACAATTATTTTAAAGTTTATGTTACGTGCACTAAATTATAGAAAACAAATGCCCAAAACCCTATAGTTATGAATAGGCTATTATAATTTAAGTAAGTAACGAATTTGTGCGTTTATAATTGCACAAAATGTATTCCTTATGAACTTTTCTTACCTACGCCACTACGCTTTAATTATTATTTGTGTCAAGTTGAAACTTCCAGAATTAGAACGGAAATTTTGAATGTAACACTTTACCCAGGTTCCCCTAGAAGTTTGTTTGACAGAAACGGAAATTAATTTTGATAAAATTTGGAAGTAACTAAGAACGAATACATTTCAGTCGTTGATGTTAGCCCTGTATTTAAAGTATGCACTTTTGAAAAAGCACGCCTCAAAACTCATCATTGTGAATTTCCTTGTCTCTGTATTACAGATTTGATATTTAAACCGTCACAACTCGTTTTAAAAATGCATGCCCTTTTTAAATATTTATCATTTAAATTATCACAATCAGCAAAACAAAACAGGAATAGACGAACCAAACTATGTGCCTTAGCAGTATTGAATATCCAACTATCTCCGAAGAAATAGAACTGAAAAAATTCTGAATTCTTACTCTGCTTTTCGTAATTCACAGTTATCATCTACTCAATTATATCTTACCCTTGCTAGACCGACTGACTGGCGTATATGCGGTTTCAGGAGAGTCATCTCGGTGCCTATTCGAAAAATGAAGCGGCTTTTTTTTTGTTTTCAGCGGGAAAATAAACCACATCTGCAGGTCCGTCCGTCCGCCCGCTTCTCCGTGTTTTTTGTCCTCCTTTTTCGTGTCATTACTATGCGAAGTGTTCGCCCAAGAAGCACTTGAAATATTTAAAAAGGATCTCGGAAGGGAAGTGGATGATGAAAAGCGACGCTGGAGACCGGTGGAAAAATGACCTCTATCGGTCAAAGATGGAAGTTCGCTTTTTTTGCCCCCTGCGTTCTGGCGGAAATTTAAACTTCAATTACGGCCGTCGGGTTTTCTGAAATTTTTATTCCCTCTTGCTTTGGACTTCGTCAAGATCCTTTTCTTTTTCTTTTTGTTTTGTTCGCATGGTCTGAGTATACCATCAGATCTTTGTAAACAAGCAATTTATTGTGTCTCTAATAGTTAAAAAGATAAAAAAAATGATTTATAATAATTTGTTATTATGGTCCAGGATAAATAGCGTATTATGTAGCAGCCTAAATATGCTTCATTAACTTTTAAGAATCTGTATATAATATATACAGCTCCTACCAAAAACAAGTTAACGATCTGCACGAAAATATCGGCAGTAAGCCCACTTAGGACGAACTGTAGCTTTTACTATAGCTATTGAATAAAGCACTATTGTATTGTATTCTATTATTCAATGGCCGTAGTAAAAGCTACAGTTCGTCCTAAGTGGGCTTACTGCCGATATTTTCGTGCAGGTCGTTAACTTTTTTTGGTAGGAGCTGTACATGTGTGAATTCAAAAAGCTTCACTATGAATATCTCATGAATTATGAGAGAGATACGAAGGCGATTTGAAACGAGTATAAGGCAATTGACGGAAGCTAGAACCGTCATATTACACTTAAGTGGTGAGCCACCCTTTCTGCTCCCCCACCCTGATCTTAAAATTTTAAATGGAACTACAGTATGACCTCTTTAATCCGAACTAATAATTGCACTGAGTGATTCGGATTTTAGAAATGTTAGGATTATCGAAAATTGATCAAAAATACGCATATACCATACTATGTATGTTTTTTTTATCGTTCTTGCCAAGAAAAGCCTTTTATTTTCAAATAAAAAAGTAATTACACTACTTACTACCGCACATGTATTTTCTTAGATATCAGAAGTAGATACATTTATATGTATAACATAGTATATAGGTATGTAAATCTAAACAGGTAAATTCTACTAATGCTGAGAATGAGGAAAATTGAGTAATTTTGCTCTGTTTAATGCTTGCTTCTTCTGCCTTTTCAGCTGTTTTTTTTTTTCATTTCAGATAGAATTAGAATGTGATGGTCTGATTCAGTATTTTTCTGAGCCCACTTCAAACACGTTTCGAAACTTATGACGGCTTTTGTGTGCTTTGCAGATCTTGGTATCGTTTCTTCTTCATCAGAGCTCGATTCATCTTGAACATGCTGCAAATGAGTCCGACGACCCAGTCAACGATTTCTTGTCTAGTTACATTCTCAGAAATGTGGTTCATCAGCGCGGTAACTTCCTCTATTTGTTTCTCTGTACCTTGTAACTCCACTTTCTTCCATTGAGGCAGTGGAAGATTATCATCTTCACTCCAACCATCATCGTCAATAACATCATCATGCATTAGAAGTTTACTCCAAGATTTTTTAATGAGTTCTGGTCTTACATTGCTAATCCCATTACAACATCTTTTAGGTTAACTTTTTTAAGTTCTGCAGAAAGATGTACTTCTTCAGAAAAAAAAACAATTCGTTTTAAAAGTTCTTTTCTATAATGCAACTTGATTGTTTGAATCACATGTTGGTCCATTGGTTGCACTGGCGGTGTTACATTTCACGGCAAAAGCATTACACGAATTTTATCATCTCACCATAAATCTTCTGCGTGTCCTGGTGCGTTATCTAATATTAACAGTGCTTTTGCGTCTAAATTCAGCTGTTGCATTCTTTTTCGAACTGCTGGAACAAAATCTTCATAAAATCAATTCATTTGTTGAATTGTTGATATGAACGATAAAAAGTTTTTATTTAGAAAATGAATGAAGTACAATGCATTCCATTGCTTTCCATTGGCTATATTGATGCCACAAAAAAAATTGGTTGGTTATTAGAGGCGGTTCGAAATTTAATTTTCGTTATTGTTATTTTGAAAGTAGTAAAAATATTTTCTTTTAGAATAATCGAAAATCGAAGAAAAACTAGATAGTTCCAGGTGGGGGGAGCAAATAAGGTGGATCATCCCTTGATTATAATATGACGCTTCTAGCTCCCTTCAATTGTCTTGTACTCGTCCCAAATCGCGTTCATTTATCTGAGATATCCATAGTGAAAGTTTTTAAATTGACACACTGTATATATTCTTACCTAATCAACTGTAAACACAGCATTACCTGTCACAAGGTTTGTTCGTTGAGCTTGCACTGATCACATTGATACATGTTTTATGGTTTACATAGATAAATAACAATTGAAGAAGGAATCGTAAATAAGAATTTGTAAAACATTTTTAAAGCCATGTAAAGTGCGCTGATCACTTAAAAGAAAACAATAATACATCGGGGATTGCGGGATAGCAAAATAGATAGTAACGAATAAAAACATTGATTTCAATGTTACTAATTATTGACATTTACTTTAACATACTTAATTTTTAAAAACATTTACTTACTTTACTTTAGATACCTAATTCAACAATATTACCAACAGTGTCTGTAAATTAAACTATCTTTTACACCTTCATTATCATTGTAAAATATCCCTGACCCCACACCATGCTCGGTTTTCGAACCGTCCATAAACCAGCAGGTTCTTCCCTATTTAGAAAGGAGATGGTGAAATAGAATACACATCATATCCGAAGGCATTCTCAGCATGCTATGAGTATGGTTCTGTTGAGCCGCTATGAGCCATAGACGAAAAGCATTTCGTCTATGGCTCATGGGAAAAAATAAGAGAAGGTCCAAAGGAGCAGGATGTCAAAGACGTGGAAGAAGGCATTGCTCTTGTGATTGCTATACTTGAATCCATTGAATGAACGTAAGTTTTGCTGTGATTCTGGTTTGTTGCGGCTTTTGCCACCAAGCCATTGCTCCATAGGTTATAGCTGGACGTAGAGCCAATGGACTAGCTTTGAAGATAGCCCTCAAGCTATATCCTGCGGCATATCTTTTCCAAATGTGAGTCCCAGGATAACGTTTTATGAAATAAAACGCCTAAATATTTTACATTATCTGCAAATGCAAGCCTTACACCTTGAATAGTGGGTGGTATCAAGTGTTCCACTTTCTTCTTTCGTGGCCTTATTCGGGTTAATGGTAAGGTTTTCCTTGCTACACCAACTACAAATGAAGTTAATCACCTGTTAGAGGGCTGAGGGAATTTCCTTGTCTCCCGAAAATGTAGTTAGATGCATTATTCTTCATAACTTCACTCAATTTTCCTGGTATAATGTCAACCTTACATCGATCCTAAAATGAATGGTACTTGTCAATATTCCGCGCCAAAAAAACAAAAGAAACGATATTTTGAATCGACGCTCCGACGATTTTCATATTTTTCTTTTTTTTCACTTGAATCTTTCCCAGAGTGTATTGATGGACTTTTGAAATATCCCTGAGTAGACTATACCCAAGCTCTTCGCACTAATTTATCCGATATCTCAACCGGTGACAAGGGTGCAGGTACGGCCTGGCTTCCTTTTTCCCTTTATTATTTTTTTTTCCTCCTGTTTTACACCACTCAACTCTCGGCTTCCGAAACTATATTGTCAAGTTTTAGGAGTGCGCGCGCCAGCATCCAGTGTGGTAGTAGGCGGTGCGCCTCATTAAGCGGACGCGTTCCGCGAATTTTTTTCCTCCGCATAGCGTTATCTCGTTCCAAAACCCGGCCGTCCCCTATATATCGCTCTCTCAGTCGGCCAGCTTTTCTCCGACTTTAAAAAAATCGATAACGCGCCGATGCACGGCCGCCCCGCTGCACACGTTTCAACAAGTCCATTAATATTTCATGAAACCGTGTCGTTTTAGACAGTTCCACATAATTGTCTGGGGCGCTGAATGCATCGCGCCAATCTATGTAGGTGCCGTAGGTATACGGACAATGTGGCAATCGCGTAAAGGGCTATATAACTTCACTTCGTAGAAATGAAATTAGAAGGAAATACATCATGTCGAAGTTTTGATGTTGAAGCGTTCGTTTCAAAATGAAAATGTTTTAAGGTTCTCTATTGATTTGGAATTCTGAAGATTTCTACCCGCTTTATGCGACTAGGTAAAAAACATACTAAAATGTAAATGAAATATCAAACAACAGAGGGGGGATCTTAAGCTTTCTAC
The DNA here is from genome assembly GCA_004143645.1 of Protaetia brevitarsis. Lineage (NCBI taxonomy): Eukaryota > Metazoa > Arthropoda > Insecta > Coleoptera > Scarabaeidae > Protaetia > Protaetia brevitarsis. Next base: position 1,463,470 of record RXPK01000200.1, read on the forward strand.
GAATCATGTCTATTTCAAGACTAAGTATTTGGAAATGAAGGTACTGCATTACCTTTTGAAAGGTGAACGTTTTCCAGGTTCGAATCCATAATCCTAAGGCTTATGCTGTGTAAAGCTGCAATCTTCACAGATGAAATGTCAAATAAAACTTAACCCAATGAATTACATTTAGTAAATCTATACTGCATCCCTCCACAATAATCTGAAATATTGCTGTGCGTGGTTTCTGATTTATGACGAGAAATTCCTATAAATCATCGCCGATTACATCAACCCCAAATATTGACAGTAAAGATTTGTTGGCACAATGATATAACTGTGGCATGTCAGTAAAAAGTGCGTTTTTGAGACTTTAAAATATACAGAGTCGGTTTTGTGTGTACCACCTCTACTGGTTTAATTATTTATTAGAAGATTTCTTCCTCCTTGTTATTTAGTTTACATATAGGTTAATCTTTAGAGACTTCTATTTCCTTAGACAGCCGTGTCAGATTCATCACTGTTCTAAGCTGTGTTCAGTTGAGAGCCAACATCCGCCATCAAGTACACGGACAGCCTTCTCAGTATCCGTTCAACATCGTTCTAGTAAAGCTGATGTTTTCTTAAGATCCGTTCAGCAACTTTGTTTGGTTGTTGCCAGACCTGATGGAGATCCAATAAAAGTTATTATTTCACAGCCCTTTCTTGCTAATTGATTTGCAATTTCATTATCCTCCATATCCCTATGACTTCATGACTCTCAAATCTTATAGGCATTCCCAGACTAGTTTGAAGCTTTCCTAATAGGTAATTAGTGCTCTTAGGACCGCTTGACTTTACCGCATGCGAGTTTTGGCTTCGAAACCTTGGTTTCTGCTTAGTTCTCCAATCGTTCCAATCCAAAGGAACCTTGAAACTTTTGTCATATGATAGTTTGAGTATCACTATATTACTTCCCATTACTGTGGCATGTCAGTAAAAAGTGCGTTTTTGAGACTTTAAAATATACAGAGTCGATTTTGTGTGTACCACCTCTACTGGTGTAATTATTTATTAGAAGATTTCTTCCTCCTTGTTATTTAGTTTACATATAGGTTAATCTTTAGAGACTTCTATGTAGATATTTCCTTAGACAGCCGTGTCAGATTCATCACTGTTCTAAGCTGTGTTCAGTTGAGAGCCAACATCCTCCATCAAGTACACGGACAGCCTTCTCAGTATCCGTTCAACATCGTTCTAGTAAAGCTAATGTTTTCTTAAGATCCGTTCAGCAACTTTGTTTGGTTGTTGCCAGACCTGATGGAGATCCAATAAAAGTTATTATTTCACAGCCCTTTCTTGCTAATTGATTTGCAATTTCATTATCCTCCATATCCCTATGGCTTCATGACTCTCAAATCTTATTGGCATTCTCAGACTAGTATGATGCTTTCCTTCCTAATTAGTGCTCTTAGGGCCGCTTGACTTTACCGCATGCGAGTTTTGGCTTCGAAACCTTGGTTTCTGCTTAGTTCTCCAATCGTTCCAATCCAAAGGAACCTTGAAACTTTGTCATATGATAGTTTGAGTATCACTATATTACTTCCCATTTCAAAGATAGAATTTGTGGCTACGGTTATTATTTTGGCATTCCTAAAGGTTCTTTAGTTTTCACTATATTTCGTTCTGTATACCCTCCTTCTTGTCGATATAAACATTTAGTGGCCGAGGTTTAACACAGTTTCCATAGCTCTTGATGAGCCGTTTGCTGTTTCAGTGATGCATAGGCCAGTAAGCCTTAGAACCTTTGTGAGTTTTGTATTGCTAGTCTGTACGTAATTTTGATCAAGCAAAAAACTTAACATGGGTCTTACAATCCTTCTCTATAATCCCTATTTTCTACGTTTGTTCTCCGTTTGCATTTATTTTCCCAAGGTGCTAGTTCCAGATTAAGATCATATGTGCTTATTATGAAAGTTCATAATTCCATCTCTAAAGAAATTGGCTTCATCAGTAAACTACAGCGTCTTTAAATTTGGATTACTTGCGGTCATTCGAGATAATCCTTGTGAATAATCCATATGAATAGTAGCAAAGCATGCTGGGGATCTTCCAAACAGTTTTGTCCCTCATATCCACTGAGGAATTTTGCTAGCACTAGTGTTTGGACGATCTTCATTCATCGAAGAACCTGATGTTCAAGTTTTGGATTTCTTATAATTTTAAGTCTATCAGCAATGTTCTTTGATTTAGCAGAAGTTATTTTCTTGTAAACAAAGCTCTTTTTAGAACAGTAGATAGTGACGTCACGGCAGATATCTAGGCTTGTAAGTTATCTGCCCAACCTCCTGGAGTTAACTGTACCTGTAAGACATCCAAATGTTTTGGTAATTTTGGATGGTTATGATGCTCAACATGCTTTGACTACTGAAATCACTTGAAGTGCTGCTGCATTTACGTGATGTATATACTTCATTGTTTCTTGTTTCCTTTTATAATTGTTTACTGTACATTTATATATGCAGTATAATTATACTGTAGGTGATAATAGTATACTCTATAGTTTATTAGAAACATGAAAAGTGATGATTCATCATTCAAGTAAAACAGTGACTGAATGCAAACTATTAAAAATGATAGTTACTAGACATTTATGCCTTGATACAGAAACTCTGTTTTGTGTAAAAAGTTATCTGTTCGATATTCAATAGATATGTACCTAGAAGATAACTCCGACATACCGTACGCGCTATTCTAAATGCGAACACCCGAATATAATAAAGTAGTCTGATTTGGGAAACGCAACGCATTCATTCAGGATCAGCGTATTTACAAAATTTACGTAGTGTATACCTATCTAGTTAGAAATAAAAAAAAAAACGCATACTCAACATTCGAAATAGTTACTAATAAATTATTTGTCTTTTGTTTTTTCAAGTAATATTTGGATACCTACTTCTGCTAGTTAGTGCTCCTGATATTTTCAGTAAACGTCAGCACAATAATTGGGGTTTGTTTGAAATTGTTTTTTAATGAAAAGCAAAACAGTTTCGAAAATGGAAATTAAAATAAGTTTCAAGTAATGAAAATATCTCCGACTAAATTGTGACTAGAACTTATAAAATAAGTGAAAGGTAAAAAATAGAGAAAATAATGTTAGTTCCAACCAATCAAGTGCTTAAATAAAAATGTAAAATCAATACACGACATAACTAATTATAGCAAAAATACACCAATAAGTAGATGTAATAAATAATGGCATGAATACGTCCGCCTAACGGTAACCATGTGCCTGCCTGTGCAGCTCCTATTTGACTACTGCTTATTCACCTTTCACCTACTCAAGCTATAGATATTACGTCCCCAGTCCCGATTTTTGCGATGCCGGTAATTCACGATGTATCTAGTGTTTGGGGTTGATTCGGTTTTAGCTGTATATCTGCAGATATCTCTTAAGGCCGCTTTACAGTCGGCAATTTTTTTTATTGCGTGCGACAAAAATAGCACATGTGCATTCAATGGGTTTCGATCAGCTGGATGCAATTTTACTTGTATTGCGCGTGCAATATAGAGCATGCGCTATTTTTGTTGCACGCAATGAAAAAATTGCGAACTGTAAAGTGGCCTTTACGTACATACGAGAAACCGGGAATAGTGATATATCACCCATAAGCTCTGCAGCATCAACTGGATTTGAAGCAGAGATAATATATCGTCGTTGTCAAGTTAAAATCTGCTAAGTGGGTTTACGAAATTTTACAGGAGAAGCAACAAACTAAGTCCTCTAGTTTTACAGTTATATTAAATATTAGTTCATAAATAATTGGCTAGATGGTAATGTGCAAAATTAAACCATGCACAAAGCTGACAGTATAGGAAGGTATATGGGGTCTAAATCTGCGATATTAAACATATATCTCATTTAGAGGACATCAAAAGATGAGTGTTTGGAATTTCTAAATAATAAAATAATATCAAAAAAGAAAACAGTAGAGCTTTTAAAACTTCGAAGTTGTACATATTATTTTTCAATATCTTTATTTCTTATTTCAATTAAAAAAAGCCAATCTTTCATTCTGCTACATTGAAACTACCATAAAGTAGAGATTTTCGACAAATGACGTTCAATATTCCTGTTTCTAAACCTAAGATTTTCTATTACAGTTGAAAGCACACTCAGTGACAACATGGCGCCACCCAGGAGAACACGGCGGCGAACTGTCAGTTTTCTGTTGGTGAGATGCGGCCCAAGGGCGCCCCAAGACGCCCGCCAGCCTTCTCGCCAACCCGAGTAATCCAGGACCGGATCAGTGGTCTTTCCCGTCTTTGTGTAGTGAACAATAATTTCTCAGTGATCTTCATGAATTTCTCTTCAAATTTCGCGGCGAAATAGTGAACATGGAATAAACGCGGGCGATTCAAACGACAACAGATAAAGAAAAAAAATGGTTGGCGCCGATCAAGACATAGGAAGAGAAACACGAAACAAACAAACAAACAAAAATGTAAATAATATCAGTTTCGAATATCTACATAAGTACTAATTAATAATCATTTTACACACACCCACTTTGTTCAGAGGAAAAATTAAAAAAAAAAGTGCACTAATATTTTATGGATACATGTATAATATTATAATGATGTAAAAACATAATGTTATTCTGTATATTGGTGTATAGGCGATGTTTTCAAACAACTTAAAAATAGAGAGGCGATTTATTAGAAATCTCTATCTATGGTGTATCTATGGGGTACTTTATTCCCATATATCGGATAGATTTTTGAGTTCTTAATGTATGGATACGGCTGTTTCTTACTAACAGCCATTTTTTTTTTATAACTATATTAATAAACGACGACAAATTAATAAGTAAATAATTAAGCCGCAAGTTAGTTAGATTGTCGCATATTGTGAATACAGCTTTTTATACAAAAAACTAAAATGTACATTTGTGTTTTATAAGTAACAAAAAGAAATTAAAACAAAAAAATAATTAATGAAAACACGAAAATGAGCACTGAATTGTTTCTTCTCACTTCTATACAGTAGTTAAGTGTCTTTAAGTAGGTTTAGTTTTATGTGTAATTATAAATATGAAAATAAGAAGAGCCATACTTTTGCCATATGCAGAATAGCAGTTAACAAAATTTATAAAATAAAATAAAAAAAAAAAATGTAACGAAACATCTTAGAAAAACAACCTGCCGTACAACTGCCTTTGTTGTGGAATGAAGAGGAAATGAAAAAAAAATCTTAATGGAAGCGTTAATGATGACATAACTGCCAATTTTATAAAACAAAATAGTTTGTTGCGTACTCAACATCATAGTGTTTGAAATTTTTGGTTAGGTAACACCAGAGTTAAAATTCGAAACAAAATAACAATAATAAAAAAAGTGGGCCGAAACATTTAATTGATATCTTCATAAACATCTTAATGTTGTTTAAGTAGAAAGTACCTATTAGTAGTTAAAACATATTAATTAATATATTGTAGGACTTTTAACAAATTGAAAGACTTTTTTTTAAATTGTGTGTGAGAGATTTGATACTGCAGTGAGTATAATACTATCTATAGATATGATATGGAAAGCAACACGTAGATTTTAAGTTTTCTTTTTTTTTGTTTAATTCTTTTACATATGTATGTATGTACTTTTTTTTGAAATAATAATGTTTAGGAAGTATTTGTTTGTGAGGAAAATATTCAAAAATGACAAATTTTCTAATTTCGAATATTTTCCTGTCGAAACAAAATAACATTTACATTTTTGTTAAAGATATCTCTGTTTATTTCTTTTGTGTAATCTAAAAACAAAAAGCAAAATGGAAATGTGCAACAATTAATAAAGGGTGTTTGTGCGTCAAACATCGCTTTAAATTTATTCATTAGACGTAAAAAAAAAAATCTTATATATTTACTTATTATATTTACTATTATGACCAGTGATATGTTTATAAGTATTTTTGCACCTGATCGGTGCATTTTTGTGAATTATTTTAATTTTTTTTTGTGATATGTTAAACGTTTAAACGGAGGAGAAAATGAAAGATAAGCGAAGGAGAATAAGAAGAAAAAAAAAACAAACAAAATAAAACAGTAGTCACACGAAAACTCCAACGGGCACGAGTTAATTTGAAATCTGTTCTCCTCGATTCCTGCACTATTTTTATACGGCCACGGTTTTCGTGTGACTAGTGATGCACATTGTAATAATTAGTTGCAATATGATATGTAATTTAGTAATTTTTAATCAACTAACAAAATTATCTAATAAATATTTTTTATCATTTAATACCGTGCTGTTTTATTTTGTGTTCGAATTTTGATTCCTTATTTGTTCAACAATTGTAAAAATCGCTCAGCACTATATAGCAGATGTGTCAACAAAAGTAAACCAAGGACCAAGAAAATATGCGTGCAACGCTTTCTGCCATAATCATAAAACTCTGTTTCGTTAAAAAAGAAAAAAATAGGATCAATTTATGGATACGCTGAATTGTTATTAGGAAACCAACGGCTTTCTTTGTTGCGTATTACTTAATCACATAATCATTTCGAATGGCTTATAAAATATCGAACAATGTCAAAAATAGTTGAATTAAGAGGTGGTGCAGCTTAGAAGAAATTGTTTTCAAAGGAATGTTTATAATTCATTACGATAAGTTTAGCACTAGTAGGTGCTACTGGCGGCTCGTGACAATATCTCAATTTTCGTCGTTTTGTAGAAAATTGAATCGTGAACACACCTTAACGCTTTTAAAATATGTTCCGTAGCCCCATCCGGATTTTCTAAACCTACTTTTTCCATTAACAAAAGCCTCACAGCCGAAATCGATTTTTGTCTGACCAAATATAATAATATTCATAAATGTGGCGGAATTTCTGCTCCACAATGACGTACTTTCGTATGCGCGTAAGCATACCGTGTTATGACTTTAAATCATCACTAATTACCGCGTGATTGGTGTAAAATGTTTAAATTTAATTTAATTTCACTACATGTTTCGATCCAGTATGACCATCTTCAGGTGAGAATTGTCAACTGTATGCTCAATATAAAACGATGTGTCTGAAAAATATACTGTAATCGTCAAAATCTAATTATATTATAGGAAAGTAGAGAGCAGGAAAGAGCGCGCCGCTTTAAAATAGAAAAAAAAAACATAGCAGTCTCCCACTATATGCCTAACGCCCAATATCGTTTCAAGATCGCATCGGCGCGTATAGCGAGGTCATTTTATGCATAGTATAAGATCCCTATACTGAAATTAAAATTTGTCGACTACGGTATACAGACAATGTGTTCAGAGTATCTTTAAATAAAATTTAATGAAATAACAATACAAAACATAAATACGTTAAAATCTAGTTAATATCAAGAGAATAAACAACAGATTGACACATCGTTTTATATTGAAAATACAGTTGACAATTTTCACCTGAAGATGGTCCTACTGTGTAGAAACACATAGTGAAATTGAATTAAATAAAACAAGATTGGAAATCGAACTCGTATTACTCTAATTTATCATAAATTATTAATGCAAGAAAAAATATCATAAAGTAGATAGCAAATTAGCAAACAAATGGAAAAGCAAACGAAATGGCGTAGTTATACTAAATTATGGATTAAACATAAAATAATAAATAGAAGCAGGCCGTGCGGTAACTAGTGATAACGTAAAAAATGTTTCATACAGCTAAGAGCCAAGGCAAGAAGTGACACTTTTTTTAACCGATTCGCGTGCCTTATTGCATTACTTTAGCGTTTTGATAGCACTATCAATTTACAGAGATGGCAATACTGCCAAGGAACATGTTGCTTGGGTCCTTGCCACTGCCAAGGAACATATAAGCAAGAACGGAAAAAAGCAAATTTTAACTGTGTGAAATCACAATCTTTGCTGAATTCGTTATAGCCAATAAAAATGCCAAGCTTAGCTTGTCAAAACAGTTCTTGGCAATCATTTGACAGTTTTCGTGGTTTTTATAACCTATAAACGGACGTTCAAGTGAATACCAGCTGTGATAAAGAACATGTCAACCTGACAGGTAGTAAATTTTAAATGTGCGCGCGCAATCGTCATCTTTTTTGAGTTCGTTCTAATAAACAGCAGTTAATAAGCAGACTGAAGGCAAAGGTCACCATTTTCCTCTCCTGAGATCAAAGCTGCCGACGCCGTTTGTCCGTTCTTGTTGACATGTTCCTTGCCACTGCAATCATTATTCTAAGCAGGCCTAAACGAAACCGTAGCCACGTCGGTTACGTCACTTTGTTAGTTCATAGGACTGTCTCCTTGGCGCTAAAATCCCATCGTGCGTCGCCTAAGAAAACTGACGATCAAACCATGAGTGACCATGATAACTAAAATAACCGCGTGGAATAGGTAACTAACCATAGTTGTTGACAATTCATAAATACAGAAAATTAACAATTATTATTGTCAATGTAGCGTAGTTGAATGATTTGGTTTGAAGACTTATTTGCTTCTGTTATAAAAACTAAAACCTCTTTACGTTTGTTTAATTGTCTCCTGCTATCTGGTGCTTTAGGTAAGCATTCTCATGAAGAAGTCAAAAAAAGGAAAAAACTTAAAAACATGTCAAGCAGAAAAACATTTGAATGATAAGGACAACGCTGTATTAAAGTGTAAGTAAAGACGTTTAATTGAGCAAAATTGTAATTCGTACAACTTCAACGTATTACAATCTTGCTGAATTATCCGCCTTTACTTCCACCTTTACATGCACATGTCAAAAAAAATTGAAAACTTGTCAGTAAGTCAAATTTTTCAATTTTTTAAAATGACAGGCAAACATTCAAACTGTTGTTTGGAGAATGTGTGATATCGTCCAACAGCCTAATGCAAGACGCAAATATTTCCTTTTCAGTAATTCTCTTATACATTTCGTAAAAAATGGCTAGTGTAACGAAAATATAAAACCGAATGTTATAACCTACAACAGTTATAACCAAACCTGTATAACCGTTTACATTCGGATAACTTGTTGTTAATACCCGGTTCTTACCTATCACGTAATGATTCGAACTCATTAATTAACCAGCTGTGTACAATCGAAAACGCCTAATGTCTATATAACGTATTTATTATCTGTGATTCTAACTAATCATGATTCGAACATTGATATTGACGGTCGTTGGAAATAATAGAGAATATATAATATAATAAACATTATTGTTGAAGTAATTCTACTGCGTTTTTAATTTTGTTTATTGTTATTTTCTTCGTTTCTTATTGTATTCTTATTTAGTAATAGTAGGAATAATTTCTTTATTACCTTTCAAATTTCATGACAACAGATGACAAAAAGCGATCATTTTGAGTTGAGATTGTAAGTCTCTCTTTGATACACGCTCTTTATGATTGGTGTAAATGAAAGAAGACAACTGACGCATCTGGTGCTAAAATAATACAACATCGCTAGGAGCCATTTTTTTGGAGACAAATCATCAAAAGTGCCGACAGCAAGTGACGCTTCTTGTTTTATCTTCTCGCTGGCTTAATTATTAATCATTCCGTTCACTGCGACCACTAGCCAAAGCCATTGTATCTTAACTAACACGTTGGGCCCCCTAAAATAACTCAGAACTCGTCCACTAAGCACATTCGCCTTTCAGTCTCATCAAAAAGTCCTTTTCTGTGTAAATGCTCTTAGAATTCGCAGTAACCCGTAAAAATAGGAGCAATTACATGAAATAGTTTATACAAACGACTCCAACTTATATTGTGACACCCACGGATCACAAAGTGACACCTGTCTGCATTATATACCTATGACATTTGACATAGATTATTTCGGAAATGCTCACATAACGACGGTATGTTCCCAATAAATTTTCTATCAGTGATGCGCTTTTGAACCAGGCAAAAACAGAAACATCCAGCCAGGAAACCCCATGGCCAATCGGTTGATGCAAAAACGCAGGAAGTGTTTCAAATCCCCGAACATATTTAGAGATAAACAGGTGAGATAGGTGATTCCGTCGCGCCTTCGAAAGTAGTAACTTTTGCGTGCCTTTCAGGAGTACTCCAGCCTGTACACGATAAGCAGTGGATCTTCGTTATCAGTACACAGCGCGGAAATGTCTACGCCGAAACCGCAACAACAGCAGAATGTTCCTAACCAAAATCGCATCTACAGAGGTCAACAGCATAAGGGCGACTCGGCTGAAACGCAAAACTACAAGTATCCGAAATTGCCAAAGGACGTGTCGCAGGAATTGCAACAGAAAGTCTATTCGAACTCGTATAAGCAGTACTACGAGGAGAAGGTCGGGTTTATGAAGAATAAATTCGATAGTTTAACGTTGGAAAATGGGCAAAAATACTCAGGGAAACCTTACTGCCAGATGCATCCGAATAACAACAAACAACGACATCCTACGCAGAACTATCCCCCAAATCAGCATTATACCATCAATAGATTGGAGGAATCGTATTGGGCCAAATGGAAACCGAATAGATTTGATTCCGCGGATTGGCAGAGTTACGACGATCATACTAAATGCGTACCGTGTAATCGCCGACCTCGTTGCGCTACCACCAGGACGATGGCGCAAGATTGCATGAACATGCTCGCCCAAGTCACGAACTCGCACAAACGGCCCAAGATCAAATTCCGCGATGATAAACCCCTGGAAATCATCCGCGAGCCGACAGAAATACGCGAGAGTAACTCCAGCGACGTCGGAGTCCTCAAGAAAGCGGATCACGACAAGAACAAGTCGAAATGTTCTTGTTGCAATTGCCCCGCACAATCCGAAAGCGTATCGGACGAAGAGAAAACTTCAGAGATGACGGTGAATAAAGAAGATAAGACGGATACGATGGAAACCAGCCAGGAAGAATACGAACATATGTACAACGAGATGTATAAGGAATACGAAACGGATTTGATGAACGCGATCAGCGAATACGAGATGCAAAGGGAAGAGGAAGAAATGAGAGAGGTGGAACAGCAATTAGCTGAGGAGGAGAGAAGGCGACAGGAACGAGAGGCTCAGAAACAGGCGGACCGTGAAAGGGCGAGGATGTCCTACGAGTACGCCTACGCAAAGTCGACGCCACGCGCTGCAATACAGGAATCCCACTACAGTAACGTATACGAGCAATATTATGATTCCATGTACGATGAGAAGGAAGATGTCAACACTCTTCCGAATAACAACGAAGGGCGATCAGGCGTCGTTAGTCCGCTGGAATTATCGCGAGTTCATTCGCCGAAAGAATCGCGCACGAATATTACGGAGTCTGGATCTCCTCATGCGCAAAATCCGCCGATTAGTCCTAGGAGATCTCAGCAGGAAAACCAAGACTCGTCTTCACAGAACAATAATATTAAAATGAGTCCACGGGAATCGGAACGACGCGCAAGTCCTACTGCCAGTAATAAAGAACGCGAAGAACAAAAACCTGTCGAGATTACTGAAATAACTGATAAGCATGGAGAAGAAAATGGGGGGGAAAGTAGTCCCCACCCACAAACAGGCGCTTTCGATAAAGAACTACCGCCGCATCTGTCCTCCTCGGCCGAGTATTCCGAACCGGAAATTGCAATATTAAAACACACTGACTCTTTTATTATCAACTCTAGGAGACAGAAAGAAGACAGGCCGAGAAAGTCGCAGCCAAAGTTCTTAAAACTGACCAAGGCTCCGTTTACTGCGCCCCCAGTGAAAGGTCATACGTATCCCTTGAAACCCGTACTCAAAAAAATTAAGACTCCTGCACCACCTGCCGTCGGTACCACGCGCCCGATTAGCCCCAACACCCCTAAGGCGAGAACTCCGAGCAGGCAGCTCCAACCGGCATATCTGATCCGTCATTAGTGCGTGTGTGTATGTGATTGTAGTAATGTCGTCCCAACAATTGTGAAATAAAGTGCTACGTCATTTACGTTAAAATCATTTAATAATCTTTATTCGATATCAGAATGGGACAATACTGACAGCACTAGGCGTTGTGCGAAGAACATGCTTCAAGTTATAATTTCAATACATTTTTCTTGTTTACACCCCACCTCTTCGACGTCTATCTTGAAATCGCCGACGTGGGTGACTGGTTTCTTGGTGACGAACTGGCAGTAGCCGGATATACGCGGTTCAATGACACATTCCTTCGGGTGATCCCCTATTACGTAAGCCTCTCCCATTTCTATGTGACGCTTCAGGAACGGGTAAGCTTTCTGCAAGTACTCGCACTCGAGGTCATTGATCCGCGGCATGTGTGTTTTTTCGACACCACTGCGACCTAAAAGAAATTAGAAACAAGTTGGCAAAAGTCAGGTACGAATCAATGTAGATTAGATTAGGGTTGGGATAACCAGATCAGTTTCACTGCGACCTTTTTAGATCTATTGCGATCCCCTTTTTCCCTAGAAGACCCTCTTAATTACGCTTATCATCTTTGAGAGCGGCTTCTTTGTGTAGCTGCTAGCTGTAGGATTCTCCACGCCAATTACTAAAAACCTTGTTCTCGCGAGACCATCAGATTGGCACAGAACATGAACTGGTATTTCTTCCACCTCTCGGAAGAATCTGCAAGTAGCATCGTCTACCAAGCCTATATTGTACATATATCTGTTTAGTTTACAGTAACTATTCAGCAGACCTGCTATCATTGTGACAGTATTCCTATCTTTGCTCAGTAGATTTTCAGTAAATTCATGTCTCTGTTCCTTTAGAAACTCTTTTGCCTGTCTGTGTCCCGGTGACTTTTGCCACCACTATCTTGATTGATTACGTATCCAAAGAATGATCTTGACGAACCTCGTCTGGCCAGTGCTTCCGCCGCCTCGTTTCCTCTCACGCCCGAGTGGTTAGAAACCCAGGTCAATTTTAATTCCCTTTGGGTATGCACCTCATTTAGGGCGCTAATGCAGTCCTAAATCACCTTAGAGTCCACGCTTACGAAACTAATCGCTTTAAGTGTGAACTGACTGTCAGAAAAGATAGCGACCCTTTTACCTGGCTCGATCAATTTTTCTATTTCGTCGACACAATGGTGAATTGCAGCAATCTCAGCCTGGAACACCGTGGTGTATTTGCTCAGGCTTACTGAAAAGGCCTTTTTAGTCTTTATATATATTCCAGCTCCGACGGCGTTTTAGAGCTGTCTGTATACCGCTCTTACTGGAGTGCCTGTCGCCCAGTCCTTCTTATCTGATATTAAGAATCAATGTAATAAGGCGTTGTTATAGTTTGAAAAACTAGAGACGACCTTAAATTCTTTAACTACTATTGCATATAATACATCTTACATTAATTGCTATTTTCTTTAGTACTTTCAATTCTGACAATTTGAAGAAGCAACAGCTTTATCTTTCTTTGTCACTTCTGTCAAGTCAGCAGCTTTTAAATTTTGTCATTATGTATATCAGTTTTAGTATGAATTATCGTTTTGTATAGAGTGTAGAATGACATTTATTGCCTGAAAAAAATATTCGAATATAATCCAAGTCACACCAGTCCTGTTTTTCAAAAGTTTTCGCTGGTAATTATCGACTTCTGAGTGCCTGAGGAGAGAAAAGTATCAACATCTTTCTTTGCCATTTCTGCTAAATAAACATTTTTCATATTTTCTGATTTTCTATACTAGTTTCAATCTGAATCTTATTTCAGGCCGAAACATTTACATAAGCCGAAATGTGCAATTGCTGTTAAAGCAATTGATTGAGAATATATGTCTTATCACTATGAATCCTATTTGTTTCGTGAATAATATACACCAATTTAATATGGTGTTTATTAACTCCCGAAATATCCGATCCATCCCATAATAATATAATCTTTTTTTTTTCTTGACCAAATCAATTACTGCTATAATTCCTGTACTCATCCACTCTACTCTTCCTTTTTCAAATATGCGGCATTTACATTAAAATTTACGATAAAGCGACGGAAGAACCGCTATACACGGGGAGGACAAAAGTACCAAATATTTTGGGGATAGCAGCTGGTTAAATAAACTCCTTTATTAGATCACTGAGCTTTCGTAATAATTTATTACTTCTTCAGAGCATCGACTAAGAAAGAACAATAAGGTAAAGTTGAAATATAAGTGAAATTACAGCAGTTGTTACAGTTTGTTAAAACGTACACAGGAATTAAAATCAGAAATGCTTCGCTGCATAACATATTTAAAGAGGTGATTATTTATCAAAGTTTACATTGGATAAATAAAGTGTGGAAGAACCACAGCACATTATTGCTACAGGAGTTCTGGCAACTTGCCTCATTCTCTGGTGATAATAAATGGGTTTTCTCTGTTCTATTTCACTTTTTAGTTTCTTTAGCATGTTCTGCTGCTTATCTCGCAAAAGGGATCAGGCCCTAAGAATGGTGTTCCAGTCCTTTTTTGCAAAACTATCTGTTATTTAATTTCCTTTCACTCTTGTAGGATCCTGAATCCAGAGTACAGTTACTTCGTTCATTTCCATAGCTCATTTAATTTCCCGAGGCACTTGCTGATTACGTATGAGCTCGGCGCTTTGATGGCTGCTTGACTATTAGACATAATGATAATCTCCTGCTTTCGATAATTCCTATCAATATTGAACTGGACGCATCTTTCAATAGGGTGTATTTTCGCCTGGAATAAGATACTCGTGTATTTCCTCAAGCTTTCCAATTATCTAGTTCTAGGCCCATACATTCCTATTGTTCCTTCTGCCATTTTAAAGCCCTCCGTGTACCATTTTATAGCATTTCTATTAAAATTTCGCGATGGCGTTTTGACCCGCTCGCTCTTGTTCCTGAGATTTGTGATAAAATCTTTCACAAAGCTCATTTTATTTTTTGACTTGTCATTCCGGAACATCGTCCAGCTTTGACCACCGCCAGGAGATTGAACTCTATATATGCCTAACAGTTCCTTCCTTGATCATTCTGAATATGGTTCCTTTTGCCACTCCTTCCACCACAACGTGAACAGGGGTAATATGCAGTACTACTTCGGTAGCTACTATTGAGCAGGCTCTCTTAGTTCCAGTTACACATACGAAGGCTAATCTTTGCACTTCGCGGTGGCCATGCTCCAAGCGGCTAACCCATAAGTGATGATCGGTCTCACTATCGCTGAATACATCCAAGGCAATATTCTTAGGTTGCATACACAATCTCTTCCTGTAAAGTTTCTGCATGCCATCACAGCTGTTTTAGTCGTTTGGTTATTTCAAGAACGTGTTTGTTCCAGAGAAGTTTATTGTCTAAGCTCAAGGCCTAGATACTTAACCTTTGTTCTCTGATCTATGTTTTGCCCATTCATGTTCATGGTCTTAATAATAGATTTCCTTTACTTCGTGAATGCTACTAAGGTTAGTAGTTTGCTTAGGTAGATTGCTTGGGTTTAATAAATCTTTACGGTTACAGATATCGACATAGTTTTTAATTGTACGAATATTACTATGGCGTTTCATTAATTGCCAAGATGGCTTCATGTATTGCAAGTGTTGTCTTCAGGCAATTAGGTAGTACATAATCTGCACTTAATCAATTTGTTTTTGTTTTGATAATTCTTGTTCTAATGTAGTTTCAGGACTTTCTACAATAAAGTAAGCATAATAACAAAGTATTTAAGACGGAAATCTCCTTTAGCATAAGCCTATTAAAGAGAAAAATTAATTTAACCTAATAGCAGGTAGCCGGCAGTACGGCTGAGAAGGAAGGGTGCATCATTGCCAATCTTGAAAGTCAAGCAGCAATATGCGGTACCGGTTGTTGGTTGGGTCACCATTCGGACAACGCTTCTCAGTGGCTCGGTGTGTTCCGGCACTCTAGCCAAGGGCCTTCAAGGCCTGTAGTGCTGAGTTATTATTATTATTAATAGCAGGTAATTAAACCATTACAAACGATATTTAAAGGAACGCCGACAAGCATGTTTACAATAGAGGGGTGGGTCGATAGGGTCGTAAAATTTCATATAGGTGTCTCCTAAAGGTCTCCCACTATAGCAGGGAATAAATGATATCGTACTTGTTGTGAATTATTCTATTAGTAAACCAGTTACGATACAAATCCGGTGTTTGTGAAGGAGGAGTGACAAAATTTACAGTCCATTACACTATTCGTCGCTACCCAGACACCGGAACATTCGAAGATCGAAATCGACGCCTTGAAGTGTTGAGTAAGAGAAAACGGTGATTGAACGACCGATATCTTTAACAACTAAACGCCGCTTGAGTGAAGCCGGTTTATTCGGTCGCGTTGCGGTAAGAAAAGCGTTGTTTCGTCGCGCTAACCGCCAAAACCGATTACAAAGGGCCGAAGCTCATAGAAGGCTCAAGGGCCACAGAAAATTTCAGAAACGTTCTTTGGACAGACAAGTGCAAGTTTGAAGTATTTGGGCAAAAGCGCAGGATTTCTTTTTGAAGACGCACGAAGGACGAGTGAATGTTGCACGATTGTGTCGTTTCCCCCAGTAAAACACGGTGGTGGTTCATTTATGGCTTGGGGTTGCTTTAGCAGTGCGGGGACCGGAGATCACGTAAAAATTGACGGCATTGTGCGCAAAAAGAAAATTATAGACGCATACTAGAAGAATATGTTGTAACGTCAGGATTGCGGTTTGGTGATTGGGGAGAATTTCATGTTTGCGCATGATAACGACCCTAACACACGGCACGGATCTGCAAAGATTCGTTCAAAGATTCTCAAGTGGGGGTAATGTTTTGGAAATCACGCCCTGGCCTCCGCAGAGTTCGGATTTGAACCGATCGAATTATTGTGAGATGAGCTGGACAGATGAGTAAGGAAAGTATGCCCAACTTCGAAAGAACACCTGTGGCGACTTCTACAAGCCAAATGGAACAATATTTCCCAGCAAACTCTGACAAAATTAACAGAGCGCATGCCACGAGTGGTCCGGGTCGTATTGAAAGCCAAAGGAGGATTCTTCAACGCGAAGAATTTATAGTGTAATATTTTAATAAGAATGTTTTGTTTTATTTTTTATTTCTTCTTGTTATTTGTTTATATTTTTGTTCCTACGAGCATATTCTTATTTTCTTCCGAATTCCTGTTCTTTTTATTTAATTAGTAGTAATTTACTAGTTGTCCTAACTTCAATAGCCGGTAGTGTATGTATTAAATGTTCTTCGCATATCAAATCCAATAAGAATATTGATATATTGTATGCGATCTTCCGTAAAATACTTACCCAAACTCAGAACAGACCCCATATAAGGCAAAAACGCTTCAATGTGGCCTAATTGCCGTACGAAACCGCACTCGATAATATTTGTATCCCCTCTGAGACCTTTTATAACCGACGTGACGAATCTAGCGCACGCAAAAGCGCTCGAAACGTAACAACTTCCGGTGTTCTCTATGAATTTCAGATCTACCGCTTCGTCTTCGGCCGAACAGACTTTATCGTGCAATAGTTTCTGTAGGGCTATATTCAAGGGGACCACCGGTTTAATTTGAGAGAACACCGGCACTAGCGTTTTGCGACACATTCCCCCGATCACGGGCACGGCGACGTTCGCCGGATTCTTGTTAATATATCTGGCCGCGATGGTGTTGCTCCTTATCACTCCCAAAGTCATTATGCCGATGACTTTTCGCGGATCGTAGTGCGGTTCCTTCTTCAATTCTTCGGACACCATAGGGACTAGAGCGTTAACGGGCGGCGTAGATATGCAAAATATCCCTTTGCGATTAAATTCGCCCATGTATATCGCCGCATTCCGGACATAGTCGGCGTTCTCCTCGAACAGATCCGCTTGGGGTCTGCAGGGTTTCTTTGCTTGGCCCCCGCACACCAGCACGACTTGCGCTCCCTACAATTGAAACGGAAAAGTTTTAGAAACAAAATAAACACTGTTAGATTTTTACCGTAGATGATTGATTGGTTGATGGTTCATTCAATGTAATATTTTTCGTACGGATTTTAGACCTTTATTTCAATCGACTCACGCGCAATATTCAGATTCAGCCCCACCTACATGCATTTAGAAATGCTAAATGATAAAATAAGGCTGGTGTTAGGTGAGGCTGCGTTTTGAAAACGAAGTGTTGATGGAAAAATGATCACTTTTTTTGTTAATCCTCTATTCTACAGAGTGATTCTCAATATATGCGACAAACTTTAAGAGCTGATTCCTGAGGTTATTTGGATCATGAAAGTTCATATGGGTATATGTCCAAAACGGTTTGGTTTTTAAAGTTATTGAATGTTTAATAATAAATTATGAACTATGACTAACACGATATAATATCACAGTTAGTTCTTCAAAAACTATTGTGTTGAGAGGGAATTGTTTATTTGTCAATTCAATATTTGTTAATAGTTGTGAGTATTCATTCAGTTTATTGCCAGTTTTCGTTTTCTAAAATGAATTACACGAATGCTGAGATGTGTGATATGCATTTCGTTTACGGTCTTGCCAATGGAAATTCGCGTGCTGCTAGACGTCTTTATGAAGAACGATACCCGAACCGTATCATCCCGCATCATTCAATATTTGCCCGTCTGCACCAACGTCTTAGTGAAACGGGAAACTTTAAAAAACGGATGACTGATAACGGGCACCCATCTACAGTGAGAACTCCACGAGTTGAAGAAATGATACTAAATGCAATTGAGGAACATCCTACTACAAGCACCAGAAAAATTGCGTTTGATTTAAACATTAGTCAGGCCACAGTTTGGAGAATATTGAAAGATCAACCGTTGTATCCATATCACATTCAACGGGTGCAGGCACTTTTGCCGGCAGATTTTCCGCAAAGAGTGGCTTTTTGTCAATGGATGCAACACACAATCGCACAAAATCTGACTATTTGGCTCAAAATTCTTCACCGACGAGGCTACTTTCTCTAGAAACGCGATTATTAATTTTCATAGTAATCACATATGGGCCGAAGAAAATCCGCACGAACTAGTGAGTGCCCGTCATCAACATCAATTCTCTGTCAATGTGTGGACCGGAATTGTTGATCACTTAATAGGTCCATATTTTTTACCAATGCAGTTAAATGGCGAGGTACATATACCGCAATTTTCTTGAAGAGGAGCTACCACTACTGCTGGAAGAAGTTCCGTTGCAATTAACATTAGAAATGTATTTTATGCATGACGGTGCTCCAGCGCATTTTAGTTTAGTTGCTCGCGAGTTTTTGGACAATACGTATCCAAATCGGTGGATAGGACGGGGAGGTCCACAACCGTGACCTCCTCGGTCTCCAGACTTAAATTCTTCGGACTTTTTTCTCTGGGGCCACCTTAAATCATTAGTTTATACGATTCCTATTGAAAACATCGATCAACTGAGAAATCGTATTATCGCAGCTTTTCAAACAATTAGAAATACCCCTGGTATCTTAGAACGGTCTCGCCAGTCAATACGACGGAGGATAGAAGCTGGTATTGCAGTTGGGGGCGGTTATTTTCAACAGTTAGTATAAGTTAATTTTGTTTTAATAAGTATTTTGTTAATTTATAATAAAAACATTAAGTATGTTAACTTACTATTAAACATTGTACAACTTTAGAACTAAGCAATTTTGGACATATGTTCTTATGAACTTTTATGATCAAAATAACCCCAGGAATCAGCGCTTAAAGTTTGTCGCATATGTTGAGAATCATCCTGTATATCTTTAGGTACATACTATAATGACACAGTCCAGATAAAAAAATATATATTTTTAAATATAATGCTTTAATTAAATTAGTAAAATCCAATTTTAAACATCCTGGTGTCATTTATTTTTTTTTAATTTTAATCACAAGTATGCCCTCTCAAATTCCAGGTGGTATGCGGGAATAGAATCTCTGCAACAGTCTAGAGAACGCTCTGGCATTAAAAAAATACGAATAGGTAGATACTCTGATTAATCTTTAGTACGACCGGAGACGCTGTGGGAGGATGCTTGCTCAATGTCCTCTACTCCAATATTCAACTAAGCATTTTAAGTGAAATAGTGTGCATGAGACACTGGTACATACATTATGATCAACTTTGTACGATAAAAAAATATTTAAGTGGAAACAAATGTGGTTTTATTTAATAAATAGTCCTAAATAAATAGCCGTGCAAAACAACGCAGATAAGAAAGTAAATATCTCAGGTAAGTCAAATAAGTTCGCTTATTAAATAACAATTACGTTTTTAGTTAGTAATACCAAGTTTTGCAATGTAAATTCATCATAGAAAAAAAAAACGCGTTTAAAATTAAATTTCAAAATTCCTGCGTTTTCCTAAACTTTGTACCTCTGTGATTCTATGCTTAAATGACGGGTAGATCAGTATATGCAACACTTGACGGTAAAAATTAATCGATATTCGGTTTCGTGCCGTGAATATATCTTAACTAGTAACATTCACACTGCCACCTTATAAAAATTTTCCACCAGTACTCGTAAACTGGTTCGCTGTTGTGTACAAAATTTTCTAACCCAAAATTACGTAGAACATAACGAAATATATTTTCAAATAAGTACATATATTAAAATTTAGATACGAATTAAAACAATTCGTTTATTTTTTAAGTTGATATGGGCGCGGAATATCTTTGCAGGCAGCGCTCATCAGTTCTGGAATGGGACGTTGAATGGAGCCCTGGTACATCGAATTACCGAAAATGACTGATGGACAGGAACATATCTCGGGAAAATCGTCGTTGGAGAAAAATTTACCCAACAATAATGTACGTAAAAATGTGGGTAAAATTAATATATAATTAAATTTGTTTTAAAATAACCCTGATTTTAGATTGGACTTTGGAATAAACAGGATTTTATCAGAGCAGCCTTTAAATTTTATAAAATTACTCGGGACACGTCTCTCACGGAGGTTGGCTGGTGAATGCTTTCCAACTAAAATTTTCTAACAGACATTGATTGCGATTGTCTTCGCAAGGGCTGCAAACTGCCTCAAAAAAGTCCGTTAATTTCACTGATGTGAAGGGAATACTAAATATTTAACATATGAGAATGCCCATGTGACTAAATGGAACTATGAAATGTTTAAGTTTAAACTAAATTCAAATGAATAATTATAAAAAATTATGGAATCACCATTCATTATAAAATAAAGTATATAAAATACATATTACTACATTTAATTAACTATCTTAAAAATTATACTGTACAAAGAGTATGCAACCTCACACACACGTCAATTTTTGACAAAACCGAATCCCACCAATTTTCCTTGTCCTTTTGGTGACATATTAATGAACTTGGATTGCAAATACATATAAAAGCATTATTAAATATAACACTGTAAAAAAATGTTCCTTCGAACTGAAACTTGATCCAACTTTAATTTGTGATAATCCCAAATGATTTTTCTTGTGGCGATGTCAAGTCCATAATGTATGGCTTTAAAAATGAAAGAGCTCATTCTATTGAAGAGTTACGCGAAAAGATTATGGATTGCATGCGAAACATATTAGTCGAAACGAAGCTGTCTAACGCCCGTAGAAATTTTGTTGTAGTGTATATCGCCCATTTCAGCGTGGAGATATATCTTAAATACTACTCAATAAGTACAAAGTATGTTTTATTTCTGATATTTTTCCTTGAAATTGTAATCTAACGATTTTTTATCCTTAAAAAAACAATCTATTCATTTCGAAGCGCACGAGACCACCTAAGTAAGGCCTTACTATTTCCTTTTAAATTTAATTGATTAGAATATGTTTATAGGCAGAAAAGGGTCAGTACCAATTAAAATAAATTTGGAAAATATTAGTTTGCAACCGAATATACATTACAATTCTCCAATCAATCAATGGATTTACTCACCGTAAGCGCATCTTTCAACAAAGCTTGTCCGAGGTACGATTTGATGATGGGATTTGTGTCTATGTGACTCAAATCCACTGCAACGCCGCACGGATTTATGAGTCCGGAGTACAAGCGAATTTCGTCTACAAGTTTACTCTGTTTGAGTAGCAGCGCGGTCAGTTGGCCTTCGCCGGTGTGCCCGCCGATGATTGTAACAACAGTGGGCACCTTTACATCTTCCGGTCTGTCACAATAGGCGTAATTACGAACGAAGAATAATCTGGCTGGTTTTAGCGTTCTTAATACTGCGAATTTTGAAAAAATCATGGTTGAAGTAATGAAAGTAATCTGTCTTTACAGTTTGGATGACATTTAACCAGTTACGAAAATGACGTGCAGCTCCTATAGATTTATTGCAAAAAAAAAAAAACAAATGGGAATTGCGCATCAATACCTCAGAAGCAAACTATATATGTTAAGTCCAAATCGAGTTAAGTATTAACAATGATCCTTCATTGCTGTTTTTTTTTTGTGTTTTTATCTTGCTTCATTAAAAAGTTAGACACGTTTGAACTATGTTAAGTCACAATACTTTAAACGTGTTTACCGTAAAATGCCAATTTTGGACTTGAGATAGTTTGCCTCTGAGGTACTGACATTAAATAATAAGTATTTTAGACTAGTACGGTAATACAAGGAAACCACATAAATACTAGCAAATTTATTAGTGGGAACATAAAGCTAACATGGAACTGAACATTATTAGAAAGGATTAGAAGTTGACAAGTTTGATATGTTAAAACCAGTTATTCCCAGAAATCCCTTATGTATATGGAATGTATAATGTTGAGAAGTATGACAAATGAGAATGACGTATACAAGAAATCTTTAAGAATATTTTAAATTTTGCAGAAATAAGTCTTCATTACAGTGCATCCAAATGTTTCATGGCCGTTAGTGGGACTCTAATTTTCTGGGACGCAATATTATGGCGACGAAGGCATGTAATATAAAATTAGCTCTTGTATTTTACTTATGTCAATTAACGTAAATGAATCCTTCTTACCTTTTCTTTCATATAGTTTAAAATTTTTTCTCAATTAGAAGTTATCATACTTCTAATGAATTAATAGAAGGAAATCTACTACCTACATGAGATTGAAATTGCAACACCAACGGGTATGATTTTTTTTTTACGGAAACTTGGCGGGAATGTTTAGCTATTCAAAGGTATCATTATTAACATTTTATCTTTATAGATTAAGTAGTCGATCATGGCAAATCTGACACTTCAGGCGCTCTTTTCTGACGAGTTGTATTTCTTGCAATTTTGATTTACTTTTCGGCGTTTTCTTTTGGCATAATTTGCTTTAACCTATTTTGAGGGTTTAATTATATCTCTAAAGTACATAAGACAACGTGAGAATTACCAACCAGTTGAACGAATTTGTCAGGGACCGAATTGTTGGCTTGCACTAAGATGATTTTTCGTTCAGGTAAACTGCTAATTCCCCGGAACCAATCCACCATCATGCGTAATAGATGCAAAGTCTAGAAAGGACAGGAAAGTCACCAAAGAGGAATCGGCGATCAAAAAAGAACTGACGCGGTGCAATATTGCCTAATGGCATTAATAGACTAATTCTCGAGTTCCAGGTCAATTGTTGATCAACGGTTAGTAAATGAAGATAACGCTGTGACCCTTCATCGCCGTATCAAGGCTTTCGGCTTACATTTCTGTCGGCAACATCGTGTATTACCACTTATATATGAATTTAAAGAAAGTATTGTTGGGTATGCAGCGTCTAAGCCTTCGCAACTAACCTCTAATTACCACTTATGGCGCAACACCAACAGCAACTTTTAGAGTTTTGTAGGTTGCAAATGCTCTGATATATGATGGTATTCATCGAAGAATCCCGATTTTGAATAGGGATACGTGATGGCCGCATGAGGCTCAGACAAAGACGTGAGAACTTCGTGATATTCGTTTTGCAATTGAAAGGCATGCACACCGAGTCGTAGGAGTTATGATATAGAGTGCTACACCATATGGAAGTAGGTCTCAGTTGGTGATATTCATCCGAAACACTATGAACGCTCAGCGTTACGTGAATGAGATAATGGAACTACATACATATTCTTCAAACCTTTTCAAACCAGTTTAGAGAAAGTCTTGTTATGTGAGGGAGGACATTATTTTGCTAAAAAAAGTCGTCGAGCTGGTGAAGATCTAACCAGCTCGACGACTTTTTTAGCAAAATAATGTCCTCTCTCACATAACAAGAATTTCTCTAAACTGGTTTGAAAAGGCTTATGGCAATATTTTGCCATCGCTACCCAGGCTCGCTTGACCTCTCGCCAATCGTACACGTGTGACATTATGGGGGAAAAAGCCTAGAAATTTAAAGACCCAGCTGGGAGAGTCGCCTAAAGTGACGTTTAATGTACGTCAATACTAATACACGCTATTAAAACCATATCAACGTCTACTAAATGTCATTCTGTTAACTAGCGAATCCTAAATAATCCAGCATATACCTGAAGTTCCCCGCAAAGAATTACAGTTTATTCTGTTTAAAATTCTCTTTAAAATTTTAATTAATTATCAACCTTTGAATAGCTAAAAGTTTGATATAAAAAAATGTATCCCTTCTTAAAGTTGCAACTGAATTTTGAACAAAATTAATTAATTAAAAATACGAAAATGCTTGTTTTTACCTCTTTGCCTTCATACAGTCAACATCAAACTGTCGTTACAAATGCAAGTGCTGCTCCAAACTATTTCAGCATCTGCTATATGCAACTAATGATCCTTTAAAATTTAAAGTAAGGTTTATAAATATTAAATAGTTCGACTGTGCGCTTCCGATAAGGCATATTGAAAGCACGAGCTTCATCCTGTATAGTACACAGTTACCATAGAAGACAGTAGATCATTTAAAATCAACATGCAATAAGAAACTTTATCGTAAAAGACAAAAAAAAGAAAATAATACCTACTCTCAAACTGATTTATTTGTTTGGCTTACATGTTTCGACCCAGGTGGGTCATTTTTTTGAGATTGCAATTATTGTCTTTTTTACCTTTTACAATTTACTACTCACCCAACTGAACAAATTATGAATGAGAAACTTTTTTGTTTAGCACCCAGTAAACACTTTTGTGTTTCAGAAACGCGATAGAAACAAATGTGGTAATGTCTCTGATGCAAGACATTCGAGATGATGAGAATGTTTATTTATTCCAACTAATTGCTGTTTACTTGCACTGACACATATTGATTTTGAATGAATTTTAATTGATACGCTCTATTCGAACGGCATAACAATGATAATTACTTAAAATAATTAGATGCACAGAAACAATTCTACAAAACATACTTACCTTTTAAATGCGTTTATACTTACTTTTAAGCTTTCCGATTTTATACCATTTGCAATGTAAAGGATAAGAACTCGATCGATACTTTACACGCCAGTTTTCGTAAATCCCTATCGCCAAACAATTTTTATTAAAACAAACCATTAAAACGTATGTACCACAGGTACAGTCACCGATTTAATACTTAGCACCATCAAAGCGTCCAGCCATTCGTTCGAGTGCTCAATAATAATGTCGGCGACTGTACCTACATCCTTCATTCATATTCAGGCAAACAAACTTGGAACTTTTATAACCACACTAACCACAATCCAATCACTTTACACAGAAAATCGCGCCATCTGACCATAACCTCTTTTGTGAAGAGTGAATTCATTCATGATTCATTCTTTTTCTGCAAATGTGAAAGCACGCGTGCATGTTTAACTTTGTACAATTAAAACATGTTTCTGTAATATGGCAAAATGATAATCTCAAATTGTTATAGTATGTTTTATACGATTTTATACGCGTCAATAACACATTCTTTCGCGATGTTACTTTATTTAGTTTCAGTACATTTCATGTTTGGTGGGTAAATATTTCTCTAGGAGATTTAAAAAAAATATATCGATCATTAATATATGCTCGTTCAAGAGTATCATTATTTATATTAAATATATCAATATATATTTTTTTCGTATAAACTTCAGGAATTGGTAAATAATAAAAAAACTCCTAAATATTATTGACAACACGTGGTAACATTTTAAAACAAGGTTACGAACTTTGATCACATATGTAATACATGCGATTTAAGGTTCCTCGATTTGTGTTATATTTTGTTTTAATAGGCAGTCCCAGTAAAAACGGTTTCCCAAAAAAATGGACCACTCGATTTTAATAAAAAAATATGGGCACTGATAAATTATAGTAAACCAAAGTAAAATAAGTTACATAACTAATGAGCATTATTTCTAAGTGCGCGATGAAATACTTTACCTTAGAATTTATCACAAAGTCTCTAAAACCGCAAAATGATTGTATTCCCACTTAAAAATCTATTTGTTGGAGTTATAGAAAAAGAAGGAAAAAATATAATCCTTTCAATTAAGAATGTAATTTTATTTTCATAAATGCTAAGTATATTTTCTTTTACAAAATTAAACATGTTTACTTTTTTTATATATTTTTTTATGAAAGCTTAAATCAAAAGTTCTACAAAAAATGTGTTGCTTATGCTATTATGAGCATTAGATCTAATCTAAGTTTTTGGTGATATCACAAACATACATAATTCATGAACAATAAGGAAGATCTATATAAATCCATATTACAATTTAATTGCAGTGGCCAATGAACAAGACAATCCAGTACCGTCAGGTTCAACTTGCAAGGAAACTACCTTGCCATTGTCCACGACCATAGAATATCGTTTGCTGCGTAACCCTCCCAGAACAGCCAACTCCGTTTCCAATTCCAGGGCTTTTGTAAATGTTCCTTGGGGATCGGCCAACATACGGATCTTACTGCCGACCCCTTGGTCCTTTCCCCAAGCCGCCATTACGAAGGGATCATTAACGGAGACGCAAACTATATCAGAAACGCCTTGTTTCTTCAAGTCATCCGCCTTTTGTACAAATCCAGGCAAATGAGTCTGCGAATAATGCATATATTTTATAACGATTAATTCGTACGTTTTCAACGGATTGAAATTTGTGGGACTATATTTGTTTTAATAATGTAGGATAAACAACACGTTATATGCCAAACTTTGACGGTTTAAAATCAGGATGTTTCATATTTTTAACAATTCAAATCTATTCTTAACTCAAAATTGTTTTTGCTAACAAGCAAGTTTTATCAAAGACGATCACATACGTAAATATGTGTTGAAATAATTTCTTAACAATTTTTTTTTTCGGTTACAGGTATTCTATGAAAAAGTAAATAAAAGAAAAGAATGGAAATATATCATAAACAGTCTCATAAATAAAATTCGCATAAGAATTTGCTCCCACCCCTTCCATAATGATGTTAATAAATTGAACAAAAATGCGAATTTGAAATAGCGTTAACGATTTTAAAAGATTTTTCTTATCCTTAATAAAATTATGTTCATTTATATTTTTCTCAGCCCTGATGACGATACAAAAGTGTGAAACAAATTATACAAATAAAAACTAAATTTAATTATTTAAACAACCAAAACTCTTGTGCCCATCTCTGAAACTGCAAATATTTTTTACAACTTTTGCTATCACTATTGAGTACATTCAAACAATAAGTTACAAAAATTTGCATAATCTTTGCATAAGAACCAATCCCAAATCAGCCCAAACCTCAGCTCATCCAATTTCAAAATTTGTACTCAAGTGCCTTGTAATGCTATAATAACATCTGATATGATGTTTCATATTTCTCATTGTAGCATAAAGCTTTAATTCAGTACGATATTTGAATTGTCATTATGTTTATAATAAATTCACAATATAATACATTCAAGGTAAATGCAATTACCTTCGAACAACCTGGAGTGAATGCACCGGGAACTGCAAAAATTATGATCTTTTTACCTTCTGACAATTTTTTAATATTAACTTTATTGGCGGGGGTTTCTTCAAAGAGATCAACATCTGGGATACTGTCGCCTTCCTAAAAATATACAGAAACGAACATAATTGACGTAAAAACATGTTTTTCGTTCAAAATAAAATTATGCGCATTGATTATTGACCTTTAACATAACCTACGTAAATTATATAACCTATATAATTCGGTTAGTTTTATTATTTTTACTTACTTTTATCGGCATATTTGCGATTGTAGATGTTCTAAAATACCTAGGGAAAAGAAACAGACGCGAATTACAAACAAGCTTCTCAACCAACACTCTCGTATTCATTTCTGCCGGTGCCGGTATTTCTTTCCACTTTAACCTTGACACGATACGCGCCTGCGCATTCAATGCACTTTTTAAATTGTTCCTGAAAGGTAAATTTTCCTATTATCTAATATTTCATCGAATTGATGTAGATTAAATTTTTATTAATAACAGTTAGTAGGACATCCTTATAAATTTCGACATGATATCATTGTGGTAATAAAAATTTCGCTGAATCAAAAATAATCCGAATGAAGTTCATAGGGAATATAAAGCATAAGACAAAATTTATTTTCAGTGCTATAGATACAATGCATAAACGGTCACTGACAAATTTGGCAAATTTATCAAAGAAGGAAGTTAGGAGCTTTGTGGATTCTTTCGATGTGTTACTCACCGACTGCGATGGAGTTCTGTGGCTGGAGAACAATGCTTATGATGGCTCTGCTCAGTTTCTGAATTTAATGAGAGATCTCGGAAAGAAAATATTTTTTGTTACGAATAATTCTACCAAACATCGAGATGAGTTCCTGCAAAAAGCCAAGAAACTAGGGTTCATTTGCGATAAGGTAAATAATTTAGTAAGTTAAATCTATACCTAAAATTATATTACAGGAAGAAATCATGTCCACTGCATATTTAACAGCTGTATATTTAAAAAACAAAGGCTTTAATAAGAAAGTTTATATCGTTGGATCGACGGGCATAACACAAGAATTTGACGAAGCCAATATTAAATATCTTCCTATTGGTGTGAGTGTTTGCTTGTTCTCTATTTTTTTTCTTAAATATAGATATGATTTTTTTTTTCTAATGTGTAGCCAGATTATGCCGAAGGTGATTTAAACGAATACATGAACAATATGGTAATCGATCCGCAAGTAGGAGCTGTAGTTGTTGGTTTTGATCAACACATTTCGTATCCGAAGATGGTAAAAGCTGCAACATACCTGAACAATCCAAATTGCTTGTTTATAGCAACGAATACAGACGAACGTTTTCCATTCGGCAAAAATTCAATAGTTAAGCCTGGATCTGGTGCCATTGTTAGAGCTATAGAAATAGCTGCCGAACGTAAACCAATTCTAATTGGAAAACCTGAGACGTTCATTGCTGAAGCTATATTGAAGAAATGTAAATTGATTCCTGAGAGAACTTTAATGATAGGAGATAGGTAAAGTAATAAAATTTATTTCAAAAAGCTTAAAAAAAATTAGATGATGTCGAGAAGTCACAAAAAAGATAGATGCAGAAAAAGACGTAGTTTTAGAATTTAAAATGTAGTTATCTTCAGTTTACGAAATAACTTGTTGAGTTCTGTGATAATTTACTAATGTGTGTATAGTAAAACAAAATGTTGAGTACTCCAATATGGACATCTGAAAATTTTTATTGCAAATTATGTATATACTTAGTTTGCTATCCGAGTTAAAAATAGCATCAAGTGGCTTTACCGCAATCCTTTATTCCATATATTGGGTGGCCTAGCTCATAGTCATGGTTTGTTTATTCATAGATATTTTCAATAAAATTGAAATTATTTAGTCTGTAATGATCTATTACTTCCGGTTTTACTGAAAATATGATTTTGAAATTGGAAATGAAATATCCTTCTATGAAAACATAAAAGTTGACAATAGTTTATTTTATGTTTCAAGTTTCAATCTTAAATGACGCGAAAATTCTTCCGTAACTGTCAACATAACCAACAACAAATTACACTCGTTTGTTTTATGCGGCTACTACGATGCACCGTAGACAATTGCAGTTTATTTTAAACTGAACCTTTTGCGTCATCTTCTTTAAATTGAGAGATTTTTTTTTGCTGATTTCAATGGGATTCCAAAAACCATATTATGTCCTTGTACATTAAAACGGCTTGATTTATCCAACAAAACTATGGCAGTAAAGCAAAATTAAAGAATAATTACTAAACTAACAAAATTACCACTTCCGATTGATCTCAAATTCTTTTTCTAATTATTTGATAAAAATTTAATCAATATTTGTTTAATATTGTTCTGTATGTAATAACTGTTCGGATTTATTTTCTAATTAGTTCAATATGATTCTCTCTTGCTTGATTGTAAACAGATGTTAGAGCAGGGTACACACTCTTCAAGTTAAAAAGATTTTTCTGTTGCACACTGGAATGTATGACGTTCATTTATCCAGGTTGTTTTTTATTAAAATTAACATTGCATAACATTTTAAGAAAACGTATATCATAGTCGTATTTAAAAATATTAAAAAATTATTCATAAGCTAAATTGACCTTATCTATATTTAATTTTAATCAATTTAACGTTAATACGTGAATTTTTTTAATTGGTTGTTATTGCGCCATACGGATGACGTCAATTTAGCTTATGAATATTTTTTTGAATGTTTTTAAATATTACTTATGTAAAATGCTGTAAATTTTCCTCAAAGTAACATCTTTTTATATACACCTGCTTACCTGA
Source organism: Protaetia brevitarsis (assembly GCA_004143645.1). Classification (NCBI taxonomy): domain Eukaryota; kingdom Metazoa; phylum Arthropoda; class Insecta; order Coleoptera; family Scarabaeidae; genus Protaetia; species Protaetia brevitarsis. The sequence goes on from RXPK01000200.1 coordinate 1,493,904, forward strand.
TTTAGATTGTTATGTATCCAACTCTAAAAGTATAGTTCTGTAATCTAATATATCGTTATCTATCACACAACAAGTGTCATCATTCTCAAAATTAACAAAAACATTATCTATTAGGGTACAGGATTCAGCTGTCACTCGAGTAGACCACCAGTCTACAATTGAAACATAACAAATCATAACATAAAACCGGAAAATTTACATTTTTATAGACATCGAAGTTAAAGGCACCGCATATTATTAAGTTTACATTTTCATTCTTACAAAACTTATCTACAACAGTCGATAATTTTTCAAGAAATAAAGCCTCATTAACTGAAGGTGATCTGTAGCAATTAAGATGTATGGTGTAGCGTCCATCGAAATCAAAAGACAATGCACGCACCTGAAAGTGCTGCTCAAGGCCGTAATTATCCAAATTGATAGATTTAGTCACGATACCCTGCTTTGCCCATATACCGACACCACCACACCATCTTACCTAATAAGATACATTGGCATTTTCTATCAATTATAAAACGGTGATTGTAACAAGTAACAATAATAACTAGTAATAGGTTCTGAGGGGTTACGTTTCATAATGATCGAGTTTCTATAATGATATGTATTATGTTTTGGCATAGGTATTTCTTAACCAAAATTGATATACTAAACTAAGAAAACTAATCAGCGAAACTTACATCGTGTGGGGTTGTTACACAAAATAACTATTATTACTTGGAATAAAATTGTTTCCACCTAGGCTTGACAAAAACAATATTTCCATGTAGTTGTTAGAGAATTCTGTTTATTTTTTTATTCTCTTATTTACTTAAGCGGATGCGAGGTTCGTATATTCGTTATTTCTAGAAGTTTGTTTTTTTTTACCGCGTACCCTTGTCATTTATTTAACACACCACTAAAATATAAATATTTTTAGGGGTACCTTCTTTTTATTATGTTTGTTAATTCATTTTTACAGTATTTTTACGGTAAAAAACAACTATGATACATGATAGTGCCACAGAATAAACATGAACTGTTTCTTGCAATAAAATCTTTCCTGAATTTATAATATCAAATAAATATAGCCTTTATGTATTTATCTTTGTTCCTTGTATTCTCACCACCCAAATTCATATAAATAACAACACCATACACAAATTAGTGTTAGTCTTTCTGTAACAAGTTACCACCAAAGTTTGTTATTAGAATAAAATACAACCAACATATGTTGCAATAGTTTAGTGTTAATTATTATAATAATAACAGAAGCTATTCAAACCTATATGACAAAAACTTACTAAATTCTTCAATTTAATAATCACATGAAAATGTTTTTTTTTTATTAAATAAGCGCTGAAGTTATAACTAAAAAAGGCAACAAATTAAAAATCAATTTACTCATTTAAATTATTATTACATCCATTCCTCACCGATGTTGTAAAAAAATAATTAATTTAATTATTGAAAAAAAATAAACCCTTCTGCGCCACGCGCTTCCCAAAGTCATCAAGACGATCTAAATACCCCTATACAACAAAATTTGCATTGAATAGCTGCTACAAACTGCTAACGGCTGTTAGCTGCAACAAAATAGCAGTTTGCTTCGTAGCAACCCATCACTAGTAAGCACAAACCAAATGGTAACCCTGAATATTAACATCCTTGGCAACACCAATCTAAACATTTTATTCGTAAAAAACTCGATTTGAGAATACATTAAACAGGAAAGTTATGTGTATCTATATATAACATAATACCTTTCTTGAATACCTAAATTAAAATTATAATAAAACTAAAATTGTAAAAAGAAATTATGACTATGTCATCATTGTGTATTTCCGTTGTATTTCCTAGTATTAGTGCTCAAGAAAGATCCGCTAAGAGACGCCGGATACTTGTTCGGGCTACAACGAAGGCATACGCAATATATACGAAGAGCAAACGAACATTTTTGCATTATAAAATTAAGAATTGTATGTGCAGATATACACTTTTTTATATGTACTCCTTGTACCCCGGCCACTCCTTGCACTTAAAATATACTTTACCTTAATTTAAAATTATAATATGTGTATATATGGTTTCGTAAATTTATGAAAACTGGCACTATAGCTACAAAAAACATTTAACCTTATTTTATAAAGAACGTTTTAACGGTAGGTAATTTCAATATTGAAAGAAGGATGCTTGTTTTTTTCCAATGAATAATTCATACAATAATTTAAAATTTTGACAAAAAATAATGAATAATATTAATTTTTATTTCAAAAAGTTATCAAAATAAGATAGTCAGTCATGTCGTTTTCTTAATCATCTTTATCATTTAGTAAATTTATTTTAGATACATAATTTATCTATAAATAATTTATAATTAAAAAGGATTATTTATTTTTAGATGCAATACTGATATATTGTTGGGAACTAGATGTGGCTATCAAACTTTATTGGTAATGTCCGGTGTTACAACAATCGAGACTGTACAAAAATGGAAAGAATCCGGCAAGAAAGAAGAACGAGATTTGGTTCCCGACTTCTACATCGACAAACTAGGAGATTTATTGCAATTACTTGATTGACTATAACTAATATGACAATTTTATATAGGAAAATTTAATTTATTATTATATAAACCTATTTTATTATACTAGTAGCAACAATTTATTAATATATACATGGGAATAAGATTTTTCTTTTCTTTGGATAATTTTCGAACTTTTCCACATACCACCAGTGAGATAACAGGGCCGTCTCCACCTAAAATCCGATTACAACCTATTGGTAAAAGGAAAAGATGTAAATATTTCAGGAATAATTACTTGATTTGAAACCACCCAAGCATAAATGAACCACCAAGTGATATTGGGCCATAACATAAATGTTAGGCACGTGTACATCATAATCTCGGCAAAGTTTAGTGGAGATGTTATGTAGTCGAACCAATCCCCCTGTGGGATCTTGTAAGATTCAGTAATTACATTTCCTGAAAAATGGAATCTGTTAAACATTCTTATTCGCAATAAATTAATTTGCTTCTGAGCAACATTATTCCAAGAATTTTTTTGTCTTATTATTTGTATAATTTGTTTTCTATCATAAAGAGAGACTCCACGCCCGTCTTGCAACTACACTCTTTTACGGTCAATATTTCATATTTCTCCTTAACCTAACTTGTACACACCTACATAGCACTGGCGTTTTAAACACGTGGATTCGTATTTTAAAATATGTCTTATAAAACTAGTTTTTAATGTATTATTTATTCATTTTTTCTGTCTTCCACATTAGCACGCTTAGCAAATAAACCTTGTATATGATGTATATTCTGACGTTTCTGAGGATGATTTACATATTATTGTTACTATATATGTTTTTAATTAATCATATCTGGACCTATCAATTATAACATGAAAATACTTATTTTTTAGTGCTGTAAGGAATAATAAAAATAAAATACATTCTGCTGATTTAAACAGAAGCCATAATGCACTGATACAATTCGCATCACATGGCGTAAATAATTGGGTACACGGTGCTTTATTAGACCATATTACCTCTATATTTAGTATACTTTTAGTAAATCATTACTTTACATACATACCTCGGTCATCTTTTCGTAAATTTGCCAATATAATATTTGCTCTATACTGATGCCACCAGGCCCACAAAAATGTATATGTCGCACACAAATCTTTCATATTCAAATCCGTCCATTGAAGAACCGGATTTTCCCCTAAAATAAATTTATGGAATATAGAAATAAATCAACAAATAAAAATGAAATCGAGAAACTTTTGGTATTGACTGTTGTGACACCATATACATATAACAAACAAAAGATACTTACCATAAGGTTTTGTAAAATGTGATGCGCCGCCTAAGATTACCAATGCGCAACCGGTATAATGTTGCAAACCCAAGACGTAATGAACAAAATGCATTCGGGCGTTTTTACCAAATACACATACGAAATTAGTTTCGTAAAATCTTCTTAAACATTGTAACGTTAAAAGTGATACCACCAAAAGTGTTCTTGTGGGGTTGACTAAAATTTTACGAAATATATTTTAGCATAAAATTATACGAGCATTACGATAGAAAATGTTTTTGAAGAAAAATAAAAGATAGAAAATAGAAGAAGGCAGTAAAAAGTTAGTTAGTAAATTATATTATAGTTCTTTATATTGTCTCTCATCATTTGAAACCAAAAATACATAAAATAAAAACGCAGCTAATAAACTGCATATGTATTTTTTTGACGCAGTAAAAATAATTACTTTTAGGAGTGTATAACAGCAGAAGGTTGCTCACCCATGACATATAATTATGTCGTCACATTTTTTGACAAATTTCGTGCCGGAGATGAGGTGAAGTCTAAATAAGTACCAAAAATTGATATCAATTTGTCACACCTAGAAGACGTCATTTCTCGACGTCAGACAGCAGCATTACAGATGCAGTAAATTTATTTGACTGGATGACTGTGGTGCATTTTTTTAGTAACACTTTTTTGGCTTCTAGAAATATCTAATAAATTGTGCCTGACTCGATTTTTTTTTTGTCTATTTAACATAATTTCTTATAAATTTTCTGTCCAATATATACTGCACCTAGTCCAAAACAAAAAATTAAATGTCAACATGAGATTTGGTAAAAGACGTCAAAAAGTCAATTGATGTTTGCGACCATAAGTTTGCTAAATTTTGACGTCAATTTAGTGTAGAATCAATATTAACCTAACTGGAAGTTACGTTAATACAATAAGTAAAGTACGATAAAGATTAATGTACCCCTGTCCCTATCTAATTCTTATTAAAGATAATGTAAAACGTGAGTATACTATGCACTATTTTAAATTCATGAAAAAATTAAAAAATAAAAACAATAATTACCTGTAGGTTTTCTTAGGTAACCCATGGAATAGTCCAATACATTATAAACCCATTCTGGTGGTGGTTTATGATAAATATAATTATTTATGCACATATAGAAAACGCCACTGAATAATACTGCGGCATAAATATAGAAGTGCCTAAACCATGACTTCGGTACTTGCACGACGAGCATAGATTTTTCTTTTTTGTCCGCAAATTTCCCATATCTCACCGATTGTACGATATAAGAAGGCAAATAATTTTCGAATAAATTAACTAAACTTCCAAACAATACCACGCCAATTATGGTCGCGAAGAAAACCAACTGGATATAATTTAAATACAGAAAATAAACCATTTTTCTTATGACGAATTCTCGTTCGCGGAGTCTATTTCCTTACTATCTTAAATAGTAAATAACAACTGTGCAGGATATAAACCGGTACCGCGATTTATTAGAAACTTTCGAATCGCGAAATACGATGATTTTTGAGGATAGAGAAGAAAGTCGCGCAATCCGTTAGACGTAACGTTTAAGAGAAAAGTGCACGGCATCAAAGAGGCTTGATATACTTAAACAAATTGTTTAATGTGTGTCGTTATATGTGCACACTTAATTTATCAGGTTTAGGTACACCAAATCTTTGTAATATTTTTTTTTTTCATTCATTTAAGACGCAACTAAGGTTATGATAAGAAATATAAATAAGCGATAAACCCATAAATAAGTTATGTATATTATTAACTATGTTTGTGATATGAAAAGCAAACCGACAAAAATTATTTATAAGGTGCTTAATCGCTGTAGGTATAATATAAATTTACCATTTTTAATGAATTATAAAGTTACACCCAAATAAACGATAGTTATTGAAATAATATGAATATAAAATACGCAGAGATACGAGTTAATAATCACACACACATGTCATCTATTTGCAGAGAAAAGCTGGAAGGCTGGAACGGGCGGGAAGCTGGAAGAGAGCGGAAAACGTGGAAAACAGAAACTGGAACCATAGAACTAGAACGCTGGAAACTGAATGATGCAAGAATTGTTGCTTGCCGCTTAATAGCGCCATCTTATGAGGGAAAGTTTAATTATCACAAAACAGCTTTTATGGGGTTTGATAAATTTAATCAATTAATATCCAATAGTGCACAACATAAGCGCAATTTATACCTAAAAGTATATCTAATTACTGATTACTGCTCTCTTGCTGCTTTCGTTTCCTGCCAAAACACACAAACATAAGCCAAAGATAACTGTTTGTACATTGCCCAACAAATATTATGTCGCCGGCTATAGCCAAAACTAGGATTGGTAGTGACCTCTGCCGGTAGAAGATGTATTGAAATAGCTACATGTAAAACAAAGAAGAATTGAAATTATTTAATATTATTATAGGTAAATGTAGATTCCTTGTGGGATATGACTACTAGACCGTAATAAAAACGTTATTCTTTATCAAAAGATGTCTTGACGGGATGTTTTAGATTAATATTTGAAATAATTATTAACAATAGGTAACCCAATGGAAAAATAACAGTATTGGCATGAAAACTGTTAGTAGTTATAAATTACTATCGTAGTTTGGCAAACCTGTACCAACAAAAAGAGGTTTCCCACCATGGTGTGCGTTCCCGCCAGATAGAGAGTGTAGTACAACGATACTGTGGTAGTCGTCCTATAAGGTTTGCTAAAGTTCTAATGTACTCAATTGATGTATTAAAAAACTATAACAATACAACTAGTCTGTTTTTCAATTCTTATAACATTGGTTATGGGCCCAGTGGACGCTGTATAGAGTTGTATAGAGCAGATATAAGTTGTCGAAGTTATAATACACGGTTAGTAAAAAATGGCGGCAAGTGGTAGTGAAAACAAGCATGGAATAATCCCGTTCGCAGGCAATGGCTTTGACAATTGGAAATTTAGACTAAGGTCTGTGTTAAAAGCTCTGGAAGTTGATACAGTACTAAAAGATGTGACTAATGAAATGAAAGACGAAACATGGCAGAAGAAGAATAACAAAGCAACTATGGTAATTATACAGAGTGTTGCTGATTCCCACTTGGAATATATTAAAGGTATAGAAGAAGCTCATGCAATGCTAAAGAAATTAGAGGCGACATTTGCAAAGCGAGGTACGTGTTCTAAGTTTTATTTATTAGAAGAACTCACACGATTGAAGTACGATTGTAACACAAACATTCAAGATCACTTTGCAAAAACGGACAAAATATTCAGGGAGCTAAAAGGATTAGGGAGCAGCTTTGATGAGGCTGATATGGCATGTTTTCTTCTACTGTCAATGCCAACTGAGTACGATAATGTTGTAACAGCAATACAAACACTGTCCGATAATGAATTAAAAATGGATTTTGTTAAAAACAGGTTGTTAGAATTTGACACAAGTAAAGGTTCAAATAGGCAGACGAAAGGGGTTCCATCATCATTTGCTGCACAAAAGTCTGTAAAATGTTTCAAATGTGGGAAGATAGGACATACAAAACAGTTTTGTGGTTTAAAATGTTATATATGTCACAAATTTGGTCATAAAGCAGCACAGTGTCGTCAAAACAAGGACAGGAACAAAACTGAGTCTAAGAAAGAAGAGAAGTCAGCAAGCTACGTTCAGAAGGAAGAGGCCGTTGCGTTTTGTGGTATAGAAGCATCAAGTGCAACTATGAGTGAGATGGAGTGGTATGCTGATTCTGGAGCTACGCACCATTACATTAATAGCGATGAAACATTCATCAACAAGAGAATGTTTGCAGATCCGAAAATAATACAACTAGCTGAGAAGGGAAAATCAATGGCAGCAACATGTGAAGGTGATGTAGAAGTTGTAAGCACTGTTGAAGGTAATCAGGTAAAAATTAAATTAACAAATGTATTGTGTGTTCCGGAGTTACGTGTAAATTTACTGTCAATATCAAAAATAGAAAAGAATGGCTTTAAAATAGTTTATGTTGATGGAAATATTTTTATTAAAAAACACAAGGTAGTTTATGCCCAAGGTCAACGTGTTGGCAATTTATATAAGTTGGTTTTTAAATGTATAAAAAACAAAGAAAGTAGTTCTGGAAGTGCCAATATGGCAACTAAACCAAACAGAGAACTTTGGCATAAACGGTATGGACATTTAAATTATCAATCTCTATCCAATATTAAGAATTTAAATTTAGTAAATGGTTTAGATTTTGTATGTAATGATGAAAATAAAAAAATGTGATGTCTGCATTAGATCCAAGCAAAAATGTTTGCCATATTTTTCAAAACGAGTACGATCAAATAGAGTCTTAGAATTAATTCACACAGATGTTTGTGGTCCAATTAATCCAAGTCTCATAACGGTAAAAGTATTTGTAATTTTGTTGACGACTATTCGAGAATTTGTAATGGTATATGTAATTGAGCATAAGGATGAAGTTTTTAAATGTTTTAAAGATTATGAGGCAAAAGTGTCAGCATTATTCTGTAATAAGAAGATTGCAAAATTAAAGTGTGACAATGGCAAAGAATACTGTTCTAATTTGTTTTTAAAATTTTGCGAAGAAAAGGGTATTCAAATTTCCTACACTCCTCCCTATACTCCTCAAATGAATGGCGTGGCCGAGAGAATGAATCAAACACTCATGGATAAAGCAAGATCTATGATAATGGAGGCTTGCATTGATAAAAGTTTTTGGGAGGAAGCCGTTCTTACTGCTGCGTATATAACGAATAGGACACAATCGTGCTTGTCGAAAGATCGAACTCCTTATGAGTTGTGGCTAGGTAGGAAACCTAATGTTTCGAATTTGCGTGTTTTGGCTGCATAGCGTACGCGAAAGTGCCGAATGCAATAAGAACTAAGTTAGATGACAAGGGAGTGAGATGCAAGTTCATTGGCTATACAGAAAATGGTTACAGATTGTGGAATGAAAAGACAAAAATTGATACACTCAAGAAATGTTATTTTTGACGAATCAAATTTTATTCCAGAAGCCGATAAAAGAGTTCATAACTCAAACGAACTCACAGAAAGTGATGATAGCGAAGAAATTGAAAAAATAGCTGAAGAAGATGAGAATAATGAAGAAAACGAAGCAGATGAAAATTCCGAAGGTAGACCAAAACGAAATAGAAAGAGACCAACTAAGCTAGATGATTATGAAATTGATGCAAGCTGTCTAGCCTTAATGAGCAATTTCTCAGAAGTACCGACTTCTTATGCTGAAGCAAAAAGATGGAAATGTTGGAGAACAGCGATTGACGAAGAGTTAAAGGCACTGGAGGATAATAACACATGGGATTTAGTAGATAAACCTGATGATCAGGAAATAATAAGTAACCGATGGGTGTTCAGAGTTAAAGAAGATAGTCAAGGAAAAGAAATGTATAAAGCAAGGCTTGTGGCTAGAGGATTTGAGCAGGGTGAGCTAGATTTATCTCAAGTACATACTCCTGTTGCAAAGCTACAAACCTTAAGAATTTTATTGTCAGTTTGTAACAACTATAATCTATCTCTAGAACAGTTAGATGTTAAAAATGCGTTTTTGAATGGATCTTTGCATGACAAAGTTTTTATGAAAATTCCAGAAGGACTAAATGTTAAAGAAAGTGATAAAGACAAAGTATGTATGTTAAAGAAAGCAATTTATGGTCTCAAGCAGGCTCCTAAAGTTTGGAACGAAAGATTTAATGTTTTTATGCTTGATTTGAAGTTTAATCGGTCAAAATCAGACTATTGTCTTTATACCTTTCTCAATGAAAATATACGTTGTTATTTACTTCTTTATGTCGACGACATCCTAATAGCTTGTAATAATATCAATTTTGTAAAATATATAAAGACAAAAATGTGTGAAAATTTCAAAATGAAGGAACTAAATAATGTAAATAATTTCTTAGGGATAAGAATCAATAGAGATATTGAAAATAAAGTAATTACAATTGATCAAATATGCGCAATAAAAAACTTAGTAAAGAAATTCAATGTGGAAGACTGTAAAAATTTTAAAACACCAATTGAAAAGGATTTAAAATTAGAAAGAAACACTGATGAGAAAACTAAAACAAAGTTACCATATAAAGAGCTTTTAGGTAGCTTAATGTATATAATGATGGGTTCAAGACCAGATTTATGTTTCAGCGTAAGTTATTTTGGTCAATTTCAAGATTGTGCTGGAGACATTCACTTCAAACATCTTCTAAGAGTTCTGAAATATTTGAAAAGCACAAGTAATTATAAATTACATTTTTATTGTTCATCAAATCCTGTAATAGGTTATGCTGATGCAAACTGGGCTAATGATAATGATAGAAAATCTATTAGTGGTTATTGTTTTAAGTTATTTGATAATCTAATTTCATGGAGCTCGAAAAAGCAACCAAGTGTAGCACTATCAACTACCGAGTCTGAATTTGTTGCAGTATGTGTCGCTTCATGTGAATTATTACATATAAAAAAATATGTTAACTGATTTAGATGTTAAGTATAATCTACCATTTTGTATCTATGAAGACAATCAAAGTGCAATAAAACTTCTCCAAAATTTTGAGAATAATAAGCGTTGTAAACATGTCGATGTAAAGTTTCATTTTGTGATAGATCTTGTAAACAAGGGGTTACTAAAGGTAGAATATATCTGCACAAATGAACAATTGGCAGACATATTCACTAAATCCTTAGGTAAAGAAAAATTTTGTAACTTTACTAGATTATTTAATTTATGGTAAGCATAATTTTTGTGGGATAACAGGTTTGAGGGGGGGTGTTAGTAGTTATAAATTACTATCGTAGTTTGGCAAACCTGTACCAACAAAAAGAGGTTTCCCGCCATGGTGTGCGTTCCCGCCAGATAGAGAGTGTAGTACAACGATACTGTGGTAGTAGTCGACTATAAGTTTGTATGTTCTATGTACTCAATTGTGTTATTAAAACTATTAACAATACAACTAGTCTGTTTTTCAATTCTTATAACAAAAACAAAAACAGTTTTTGCAATGGTTGGCTTAGTTATTTCAATAAGCCTACTTACTCCTAAACATACATTTTTGGTGGCTATGACCAATCGGAGTTTGTAAAGTAGGTTTAAGCACGAATTACAATAGTAGTTGCACAGTTATTACAAAAAATGTGTAATTGCGGTTATATGTAAAGTAAACATTAACTTAAAAATAAAAAATACATATTTCCTAAAAATAAAAAAAATGAATAAATAATATAAATCCCTAAATGAAAAAAAAAAAACAATTAAATATTCCAATAAATAAATAATACTAAATAGTAATCACTTCTAAATTTAATGTATTCAGGACTTATATCCATTTACGATGAATAAATTCAAGAAATGCATATTTATATTCATAAATTCATTTCCTCATTCGAGTTCTTGATTTCCCTAATATCGAAATTTAAATTTCCCGTAATTATTCTTAATAACATCAACGTTGAAGTATAAAATTACCCACCATTTTGTACTACATTAATAGTTATTTTAATCTCTTTACATTGAATTCACTAAAAATTGTGGCCGGAAATTTAAATTTGTCTATTAGGGTTGTATTGTCAGGTTTTTATCTAACTACTCTAATACCTTCAGGAGCCAATCTCAGTTGAGGAAAGGAACATCTAACCAAGAATGGACACTTAGCAAATTTTGTTAGCGTGGAACCGCAATCTTTATTGAGTACTATCTTAGTCAATTCTTAGTCAAGCTCCCCCAAGCTCGGCTCTTATCAAAACAGTTCTGATAAAATCACAGACCAAAACATCATTTGACGTCATGACGATTTATTTGAGGTCCTTGTGAGGTTATCGTTGTGTTTAGTGTAAGCGAATTAACAGCTGATGAAGAACATGTCAACCTGACAGTAGCAAATTTTGAACGTGCGCGCGGCATCGCCATGTTTTGTGAGTAGTTTGTAGCATTTAGCCAATAGAAGTAAATTAGCGGACTGATCGTCACGTATTTATCCCCCGGAAGATCAAAGGTGCCAACGCTGAGTATTCGTATAGAAGTGTTGTTGGTTGAGGTTTTGAAATGGGAAGTATCTTTAATAACTTTCACTACATCAATGACGGCGTCATAATATTTGTCGAGCAGTGTGCATATCGATCAGCAGCATTATTTACATAGGAAAGATTTGGGAATGATATAGAAGATACCTGTAACAAATGTTAGGTTAAGTATTTGACATATCCGTAATGTTTATAAAATTCAAAAGTTTGTACCGTTATAATAATTCAATTTAATTTTGATTTTAATCTTAATTATGAGTGAGTTCAAATTACATCATCTTGTTAGAGAACTGTTAGAGTTGCTAAGGTACGTAATTAATCTCATTAGTTGTGAGCAGTTATGCGCAACGTATAATTATTTAGGAGTAAAAGCACACCAGAGGAATATGTAGAATGTTTACAGAAAAGTATAAGCTCAAACAAAATAGGGAGTACCACATCTCATATAGCCATACAAAGTCAAGTACAAAGTTTAGCCCTGAAGTGCCTCAATCAGCAGGCATTCCTTGGTAAATACGAAGATTTAAAACAAAAAAAGTAGGTGTGGTTTATATTTATCTACAGGAATATATTTGAACGAAGTAACAATTCCATAATTGTTTTTAGTGTAGATTGTTTGGGTTCTTTTGTCCAACTGTTACATTTAGTATCACAAGATGTTGGTGTTAAAGAATTCCTGTCTAAAACTGTTAAATCAAATGCGTTGACTAGTGAATCTTGTTCTAAAGTTTCGTTTACTAAAGATGAATTACCGCAGGTATGAATATATATGTTGTTGGTATACTCTGTGATGTTATAATACTACTAGGTAAAAAATCGGTTGAAGAAAGCAGTTACAAAGAAAAGTTTAAATATTGATAGCAATACGAGTAGGTTATTAAATAGATCTGGACCACCTTTACCAATAACACCTTCTGTAACATCATGGGTCCAAAGAAGGCCTAGTATGTCTTGGGATTTTTCTACATCAAGTTGTTTAACTATAATTACACAAATAAGTAACATACCGTCGTCTTCACAAGAGAGTTTATTGATCGAAGATTTGTTGAATATTCTGATGGGCTTACCAGGTTGTTATATAGAACCATTAGAATTGAAAGGGCCTTATGACACACGTGAATTCACTATAAACGATTGTGTTGATCCATCATTAAAAGAACTTGTTAAACAAATTCTACCATTGGCATCCCATTATTCTATTGTTCAGAGGTTTACCGAAGAAAAGATGAGATTCGAATTTGGTCAGGTCAACAATGCTTTAGCAGAATGCATGTCCGCAATTATAGTGGAATATACAGTATAAATTTAATTTTATCCCATTTACATCAATTTTAAAAATTTTATTTTCAGTTGTTTGTCACTCAATTGGAGACTGAATCTCGTAGTGGAAATTTGAACTTACATAAAATGTGGTATTATATTCAATCGAATATGCATTCCTTAAGTATAGTCTGTGATATTGCAACAAGAGTTAATAAAGTAAAAAGAAAAGAGGAAATCGGGTAACTTTTAGATTTTTATGATGATTGCGTTTTTAGTCAGATGCTGTTGGTGGTAAAGTATTATCTTTGCTTCACGACCAAATATCTGCTTATATTGGTGATTATAAAGCCCAAGATTTGTGTGTCCACATGATGCAAGCTGCTTCTGTGCCATACATGAAGATGTTAGGAATGTGGATTTACAAAGGCATCATATCTGATCCAATTGATGAGGTAAATTATGATATAACACTTAGGAAAACTGTTGTTTCAAATAGTTTCTTTTCAATTATTTTTTTTTGTAAAGAAATATTTTTTTTTTTTGGCAAAAAGAAGTGACAATTGTTGGCGCAGTTATTTTCGTGAATTCGTCAATCCTGTACTTTAAATTGAAATGAAATAACATTTTTGTTTTAAATTATTTATTTTGTTTGTAACACTGGGTGATAATGCTAGCCTTCAAAACAAAAGTTCGTTCACTTTCAACTTATTCCCTCCAATTATTTCAAATTTAAAATCTTATTTAACCGTGCCTGCGTCATTGGTTCTAAAAGCGTTTTTACCCCAACAGCAGGGTGGCTCAAAGCTTTAGTATAATCGAACTTATGCCGGCTAGAAAAAAATAAATTTGCTCAATTTTTTTGTAGTATTTTTTAGCAATTTTGTAGTGCATATTGCATGAACACAGAATTATGTTGACTTGTAGTTTAATGAAATTTCGGTTCAGCTTTAATCCAATGTTAACCTTAAAATATATCAATTTTGGCAGTTCCTTGTTGAAGATCAAGAGGTTGTACAGAAAGAAGATATGCCAGTGGACTATTCTGCAGATTATTGGGACAAAAAATATATTATAAGAAGAGAACGAATTCCAAAATTCTTAGAACCAGTTGCTGATATTATTCTGCGAGCTGGAAAATATCTCAACGTTATTAGACAGTGTGGTAATTAATATATTTGATTTGTTTTTTACATTTAGAGTGTTGGAAGTTAGTAATTTGAAAATATAAGGATGTATACTTGATACAAAACAATGAAAATCACTAAAACAATTACATTTACAATGTTTACTGCCAGGTAGACCATAAAGGCTAACAAATTCTTAGAAAAAGCAAATATAACTCATACCATAAATAACTTGATGGCTCATTCAATGCAATATTTTTCGTACCAATCTTGGACCTTTATTTCGATCGACCCGCGCACAATATAAAGCATATTAATGAGATAAAATAAAAATTAAATAAAATAAAATTCTCATATTCCGTATTTTGTTGATTAATAATAATTAGAAAGATCTTTAAAATAATAAATATTTTACGTAATTCTTATTGGCTAAGTATTTTAGGCTTTCTACATAAAAACGAAGTTATCTATGCAATAGTGATGTATAAAACTGCTTCTTTACGTTAGCAACTACAACCTGCTTCTGGAAATGTCTCGATGTCGTAATTCTTATTGGCCAAGTATTTTAGGCTTTCTACATAAAAACGAAGTTATCTATGCAATAGTGATGTATAAAACTGCTTCTTTACGTTAGCAACTACAACCTGCTTCTGGAAATGTCTCGATGTCGTAATTCTTATTGGCCAAGTATTTTAGGCTTTCTACATAAAAACGAAGTTATCTATGCAATAGTGATGTATAAAACTGCTTCTTTACGTTAGCAACTACAACCTGCTTCTGGAAATGTATCGATGTCTCGATCGTGCAAATTTTGTCGCACAGGGGTATTTAGATCGTCTTTATAACTTTGGAAGGCGCGTGGCGCAGAAGGGATTCATTTTTTTTCAATGATTAAATTAATTATTTCTTACAACAACAACTAATTTGTTGCATTTTGTAGTTGTAACTTCAGTCCTTATGTACTAAAAAACACATTATTTCATGTGATTATTAAATTGAAGAATTTAGTAAGTTGTTGTCAAACAGATTTGAATAGCTTAGGCAGCGTTCGTAAAAACAGGGAGTAGGTAAAGTAGGGTTAAGAGGAGGTATTATCACGTGACGTACCTTTCCCTGCTGTATATCATCACTTTAGAAACACTAATGAGAAAGTGTAGTTGGCGTAGTACAATACAAGAACGGTAGAGTGGTTGTCGGCTTTGAAATTGAAGTTTGTTCATAGTTGTAAACAACTTAATGCGCATGCGTTAAAATTCTTACCTTGGTTCCCCAGCTCGCGAGTTGGGTAATGCGGGAACACTCTGGGAATGGTTTGATCCGTTCGTAAATACGCAATTTTTTGTATTTGGCGGTTACCATTGTATATCTTTCACCCCTTTTTTTATTTCGTACTATACATTAATAACCCTGTATATTAAAGATTTAAGAAAAAGTTCTATCTGTTTTCAAGTTACATGTTTCGATGTTTTACTACCATCTTCAGATCTACGTCAGTATCGGTCATTAATCGGTCAAAAAATTTTCTATTTCCTTCATATATATGCAAGCTATAATTATACAACACTCAATCTAGTATATTTTGTAATACATTTGTATGAAATTCGTAATTCATCCAGATAATATTTACAGGAAGAACACTCAATTACAAAGTGGAAACTATAGAATACAAACTTGAAGAGAGACACTACATCGAAGCTATAGAAAACGCATATAAGTACGCCAGTCAAACTCTTCTCGATTTGGTTATGAAAGATCAAGACTTACTTGGACGTTTAAAATCGGTGAAACACTACTTCCTGTTGGATCAAGGCAACTTTATAGTCACATTCCTTGCGTTATGTGAAAAAGAGCTCAGCAAGAATATAAACGACGTCATCCAGGCGAGATTAGATTCTCTATTGGATTTAGCGTTGAGATTATCTTGTACTATAGCGATCCGTACAAAGATGATCTTCGCACGGAATTGCTGCCGTATGATTTGCAGTTTCAGATGTTTAAAATTCTCAGTATCCAGACTATGGCCGAACCTGATTACTGGTCGAATGGCGAATGCAGTGATTTGTCCGTCATACAAACGTTTACATTTAGTTATGAAGTCAGATGGCCAGTATCTTTAATATTGAATCGAAAATCATTGGCGTGCTATCAGATGATATTCAGCACCTGTTCTACTGTAAATACGTAGAAAGAATGGTATGTCAAGTATGGAGATCAAACAAAGTCGCCAAGAAGTTTCCCTTTCACGCAGCTAAGCAGTACAGGAACGCCTTCGCCTTACGCCAGAGAATGTTGCATTGCGTTCAAAATCTAGAATACCACATGATGGTGGAAGTTATTGAACCCCACTGGTGTGCATTGTTCAGAAAATTTCTAAAGTAATAGCTTTTAGATTTTACCAAAGAATAGATAATGCAGCGAATTTTTAGGTGAGCAATGTCGACGAAATCCTCTCTTGCCATTTTGACTTCCTAGACGCCTGTCTCAAAGACTGCATGTTGACGATTCCGGATTTATTGTCCATAGTAACGAAGATCCTCGCTATTTGCGTGTCGTTTTGCAAATTTATGCAGGTAAGGAACGTGTCGACATTAAATAAAAATCGCATATTTTCGTGTTTGCAATCTGTGCGATGTTTCGTACATTTGTACATACATAGCAGTTTTTGTTGTATGTCCTGTTTAATTTCCTTTTGCGAACAGAGGACGCAGCGACATTTTGTGGAGGCTGAATTAGGTTTTCTGCCAAATAATTTTTGCGATTCCTATTACCAGGTATTTTACTAACGCAACGCTGAACTTGGCATGAGATTTTCCTTCTGTATTCTAACAGATTGCTAACCAATTCCTTTCCGTGCTTGTTTGTTATCGTGTTCGTACGTATACATATATTTATAAAGTTTTTGCAAAGAAATAATCAGATTATTTACAAATACTTTTTAATCCTCCAATGCTAAAGATTAGAATGTTTATCTTGTCGTTAGAATGTACAGTGGTGTTCTTAATTAATGTCTCCCCCTATGATAGAGAATTCTAAGAAATTTATAATGTATGCAAACAATAATAAGCTTCTATGTATGCTCTCTAAGTAAGATTTATACCTATGCAAACCGATAAAAGCCGAACTGTCTATGATATTCAGGGCCTGTAGTTTTGATATCCTCTCCGTCATAAGGGGAGACATTAATTAAGACCACCACTGTACAAGAAGGCAAATATATCGACGAGAAACCTTTTCTGAATGTAATGACTAATCACCTGCAGGAAAGGTGGGCGTTTTATGGTTTAATACGTATTTATTTATCGTGGGATAAATAAAAGCAGTTGATTTTATGTAATTATCATATAGAAGTGAAAGGCCATATCTACTTTTGCTAGCCTATCGTAGATAACAATTGCAAGAGAAGAAGCAACAAATTAGTTACTGTGGCTTAACGTTCGATAACCTTCTGTATTGGGTACTACCTATTTTAAATATATTGCTAAAAAAATGCTTGGAGCAAGTAAATTATGAAAATTTACATTGAAAAGTTAATTTTTCTTCTGTTAATGAAATTTTTCTTATTGCATTTGCAATATTTTACTTTTATATACAAAGTTAGTTTGAGAACAAAGGTATTACTGGGAGATAAATAAGATAAATAAAGAATTTTACCCATCTTTAAAGATTAACTTAAATGCAGTCGTTGATGATAAAATTGATTAACGTGAAATGTGATAGCCAGTGTTTCCAGGTTAAAATTAAGGAAGTTTTCGGAATGTGCTCTCGAAAATCAGTAGATTTCACTAAATTGTATGACGAAAGTGAGAATCAAACACACAGATGCAAGAAGAACGTATATAAAATTTGTTTTTTTTTTTTGCTATTGATCGTCGGACTTGGGGTACGACTGATACTGAACAGTTACTATTCTCTTGCATATACGAAACTTGCCTACCAAATTAGCTTAGAGTTCATCTCCGCTTGGAACACTGTTGTGTCTTTGCTGAAACTTACTGAAATAGCCTTTTTGGGCTTCCTTACGTATATTCCAGCTCCGACATCGTAGTCTGTTTTAGAGCCGTCTATATTAGGGTTGTCACCCGTCCTCTTTTTGCGAGGATTATCCTCGTTTCGCGAGGATTGTTCTCGTTTTGACTGTGTACTCTTTCACAGGAAAAAATCCTCGCAAGGACTCATTTATATAGAACCAAAAAGGTACCATTACAGAATGCATAAAGACATTTGCCACTAATTTACTGATTGTAGCCTGATATCCCTCCCCCCAAGTTTGTGCTTGTCGGACACATACAAAAAGTGCCAGCCCTAGTCTGTATACCAGTTCGAGTCTGCTTTTACGTGGGTACTTGTCTCCTAGTCCTTCTTATATGGTATTATTATCTGATATTTTCTATCTAGGTTGAATTTTTGAACCATGGCATCATATGGAATCCCCAAAAGGGGTGTCTCCTTAAGTTCATCTAATATTTTTTGATGGTCAGCGCCATGCGATTTACTTATCTATGCTTGACTATGCATAAGTCTATGTGCTATACACCTAGCAGTTCCTTGTATGTAAATATGTAGCGATGGCAGATTTAGAATTACTTCCATTGCAGTGGTGGGGTCGATTTCGGCCCCGCCTACCGCAGTTATCATACAACTAATTCGTACATGATTATGGCTCTAATTGCCCTTGTGTATAACCACAAAGTCATCTTGGGCCTGAGGCCCTAATTCCTACCACGCAGCCTCCTGCACCTACTTAGAGCGATAGTGACTTTGTTGGTTGTATTCTGAATATGTGAGCTCTATGCAAGTCTTCGATCTACGAAACTACGCCCCAAGGTATTTCTCTGTAAGCCTTCTAGTGTTATTTTTCTTGTGAACGTGACAACTTGTCTTTTCTGAGCATTGCCTAATAGTCGCTCTTGTTTACACCATTTCTCAACCGTATTTGTTCCATCAGAACCTTTGGAAATTGCCCTCTAAAACTACTGTAAGACCGTTAGCATTTCCCAGACAGTGAAAGCCCTTTCCGGTCAGCTTCCGGATTAGGTTGTCTACGAGGGTAGCCCACAGCAAGGGAGATAAAAAGCCACCCTGTGGGCATCCCCCCTCCCGCCTGTAATTATCATTCTTTCCGGGCTGACTCTTACCCACTGCAGATGGGTGGTAGCATTGCCAAACGCTCCCTCAATGTCAAGGAAAGTCGTATAGCTATTTGTTTGTCTTCAATTGATTTTGTAATTAACCTCTTGATATCGTGTAATGCGTCTTCCGTAGATTTTCCCGATTGATATGCATATTGCCTATCATTGAGTGGCTACTATCTCGGCGCGGTATCTCTTATGTACCTATTCACCAACTTTTCAAGAGTTTTGAGTAGAAACGATTTAATCTATGTCTAATAGTGTATATGAAACCGATTGGTTTCAAATGTCTATGAAAATTACAGAAAAATTAAGATTTATGACGTCATATACTACGTTTATGCTTTCACTAAATGTGTATTGAATGCGCATTAAGAGTATAATTCGATTCTAAATCCTGTAGCATAAACACTTTCAAATGCGCATTATAGCTCCAAATGCGATTTGCAAAATACCGATTTTAATAGTGGTTTTTAGAATAATCGTTTGGTGGTATAAACGTTTAATGCGAATTCAAACTGTATTAAAGCAGGTTACCAACAGAGTGTAAACAAACAACATATCACAGGTGAAATAGAGGTTATGTATATATATATATATATATTAGTACATATGTTGACTTGTGTTAGTTTGAGTTAAGTCGTTGAGTGTTAATTACGCAAATAAAACTCGATGGCAGGAAGAAAACGTACGCTTTGGGGAGAAGCTGAAATAAGCTACATGTTAGCTATCATGCGAAATAAAAATATTGTAAAAATGTTGGATGGTAAAAAAAAACCTTTATCAAAAAAGGTACCACAAAAGTCATATTTTGCATAGTTTTGTGATTCTGCATTATTGTGCCTATCTTTCTTTTTATTTTTCTTCTTATTCTACATTTTCTGCGCTGTATTTTCTATTTTATTCGAAGGAAATCCATTTGTTGAAGAGCTAATAATTGTGTCCAAAATCCCACACATAAATTTACTATTTCTTTCATGTTTTATTACAAAAAAAAAAACACCGGCAGATATAAATCGTTATATGACAAGTGACAACTGAGGTTGTATAAGGTTATGTTTTTGCATCATTAATTTTTGTTACAAACTCAAACGGTTGGCCATAACCCTTGTAAACCGCGGCAAATTTCAAAATATTTCAATGCGTATTATTTTTATTGCGCATTGCGTGAAAAGCATAAACTGATGAAGTTTTCGATTCATACTTATTAATTCGAAGTTTCTAATGCGCATCTAGAACGCATAAACGTAGTAATAGTTTCGGCAATAAAATGTATAAAAATATTCATCACCAAAAACGACTTTTGTATATAAGGTTGTAATATTTTCATGATATACTTTGATTTCTGTTCTAAATTAACTGCGATTGCTCATAAAATTGGTTCGGGATTGGAAATCGTTATTTCTGCAGTATGTTCTTGTCCATTGTGTGTTATCTAAAATAACTGCTATTGAAAATGTGTTAAATGTGTTGTGCTTCTCTATATTTGTAAATGCTGTTACAAATATTTTCAAATATAGAAACACACAGAGCTATGCAACCTTACTCCTTAATTTCACAATTACTTTTTGTCATTTTAGTGTAAAACACTAGTTGTTACTTAAATTTTATTTTGCGTATGAGTACTTACTCATATGCAAAATAAATATTGTTTACGAGGTGTATTTCTAATGAATCTTATATGCATTTGCATGTATTGGTACTCTATTGTATTCTGTTTGTATGAAGAATGTAAACTGTTCATGTAATTCTATGGAATGCGTTTATTTAGTAATGTGTAGGTAAATTGGTAATTGAAAACAATTATTCCTATCTCTATCTTGGTCATCCATCGAAACTCCTAATAAATCACAATTCTAGCTTCCCTTGTAACATTTAGTGCAGGTAAATCTTATACAAGAATGTGATATATCTTTCATGTCATTTTTATTTCTACCTTATCTAATTCCATTCTTTTGAAATATCAAAAAAAAAAGTTAAAAGCAGCGATGATATTGTAGGGCGACGGAGGATTCCAAGGGAATATGTATGAATACTCGGATAACCATATCGAGAGTTTCGAAGACAGCATATCTAAGTTAGATGTAGAGTTTACATCCGCCTTGATGCAACTTCTGGATCAAATTAATGATATGAACCGTGGTACCAGTGATTACGAGAGATTGTTCAATTTACTCTATAGGTAATGTTTTCCTTTTAATCGTTTTTGTCCGGAAAAAAAAGTAATTGTGCCAGTTACGATTACGAGGGTATTCAAAAAGTAAATTTAAATGGGTTATTTCTCTTTAGCAGTAGTTCAGCAAGGGAATAAAATAACCATAGTGCTTGCTGGTAAAGAGATATGACGTGAAAATAATTATTTCAGTTTTATTGAATATATGAAGTAAAAAAAAAATTGAGGGTTGCATTATATGCTGGCGCCAATAGATACCGTTGTTGTTTGTCGTATCTCTTTATCTACGTAATCTTGTCCCAACACTAGATTCCCTATTAAATCGTCGGAACGATTTAATAGGGAATCTATCGAAGGCGAAAGTCCAATATCTGTGCAGAGTGCAATTGTAACAGCAACAGATTGTTATTATCGCATTCTTACACTTAAAAATATAACACTATTACAATCCGCGACAGAGCGAACAATTGTTCCGAATAGATAATACCCTTTATGGTATGCGACAAAGATGCTGCAACCTTTTCGGCTTGCCCAGAGATTTAGCTTTTGTTCTTTTTAGTTTCCGCTAAAGGATTAAATTAAAAAAAATTAAATTGAGAAGCAGATTTATGTTTTAATTAATAAATTTTGTTCCAATTAAACGTTCGTATTTTCTCTTCTTGCATTTAATTGGTACACGATTCATTTTAATTTTTTTCTGTTGTAAATATTTAAAAGTAAAGTTATGTATTTAGGTAATCATTTCAAATTTAACGCACTTAATATTTAAAATTCACCAATTAAAAAAAAAAAAAAAACTTCGTTAAAGTAATACTAACTAGATATGTTGAACGGTGGCATTTTATATCTTTTCACCGTCTTATCACAAAACTGTAGATGAAAATAACATGATATCTATTGCCGGCAGCCGAAAATATATACTCATTTTTTTTTTATATACACTGCTGGAAATAATTGACGAGCACACCTGTATAATCTGAACGCGTGAAGATACATCCATAAAATTTGCGGAGCATCAATTTTTCCTATAGACGAGTCTATGCAGCGAGTTTCGACTTGTTCTATCGTCGCATTTTTTACGGAGAGGCTCCGATAGGTGGAACATATCGTCGCCACGGAGATCGAAGAGGGTGGGAGAAACCGGTCGTTCTTAGCACAGTATATATGTATATCCAGTAGTTTCACATCGCCGGTAACATGGGTCTCAAACATGTCGCCCAGCGGCACTTTGCAGTGTCGCATAGGTGAGTGAAATTGTAACTAAAACTATTTGAATTTGTTTACAAGCAAAAATCTAACCTACAAAGCCGTTCCATTCTGTTATTTTGTTATAGGAGTGACATGCCTGCGTTCAGGGGGTTACGGCGCTGGAAGCGATAACCGCTAGCGCTGTGACCGGCGCTAGAACTCCCTGAACGGGTCATAAGAAGAACTTTTGCTGGCTTTGCTTACTTCTTTAGTATGTTTGATAGCGGCGTTTTTAGAATTGGACTATGTTGAAAGGTTAGGTTGCTTGCTCAAGCGTTTCTTTCAATTTATATCACAAAACTAAACGTTCATGTTTAATCTTAGAACCGTTTTACACGTACGAGAATTTTTACATAAATCATAACAAAAATTATCTCGAAAATTTTGGTGAGAATTTTCACGATATTTGTTGTTATAAGCAGGCGCATTTGTTAAATTAAATTGTTATTTGATTATGGTTATCATAGAAATCCTAAATAAATAGCAGTTAACCGATAAACCAGCAAAATATGAATCATAATTGTTTAGATTTAGGTTACAACTTAGAAGTGCAAATGGAAGTAACCTTATTCCTGTGTAAAACGACCTGAAAGTGTAGCGACAAAATTTCTTAGAAAAATTCTCACCAAAATTTTCGAGATAATTTTGGTATGATTTATGTAAAAATTCTCGTACGTGTAAAACGGCTCAACAATATCTTGTTACACATATAAAGCGATAAGAAATTGTACACAACAATTATATTAATCACAAAACTATAGGAAATAAGAACAACCACGGTAATTAAAACTTTAAAATAAGTTTTATAGAGTAACATATTTTAAAGGTATCACTAATATCGTAGTTCACTCTTATAATCTCTGTATTTATTAATCCAGGCGATTTCGTTGCTATTTAAGCATAAATTATAGATAAGTATAACCTCATCGGCAAATATTGAAATAAATATCTAGGAAAAAAGCATTAATCGTGAATTTTTATATATATTTCTAAACTATTGACATTATGCTCTTCGTTTGTAATTTCACACTGTCCATAAAATAAAATGCTTTGACTTGATCTATCTACAAAACCGTAGTTTCTGCACTTATAATATTTATATTAACTTATCTGTGACATACATAGTTTGCATTTCACTTTATTTATCATCACTTTAATCAAACAACAATAGTATTGCCACAATCAGCCACAATTACTTACGATTTCATGTAGTTCACACGCTTTACAAATTCATATTTGAATGTTTGCCGGTTATCTCCACTTTCTGCCAGATGATCAAGCGGCCGCCATATTGCCCAGCGAAAATATTTTTCGCTAGAAAAGATGGCGACCGCTAGCTCCAGCGTTGGAAATAACGATCGTGTTCAGGACGCCGCTCGATCTAGCGGAGCTCAGCGCTGGCAGCGCCGTAACTTCCTGAACGCAGGCATTGATGTTGTGCGATTTTCTGTCAATTGTCAGTCTGTTTAAGTATATAGGCTACTTTCGTACCCACTTTGCAATTATTAGTTGCAAATATAGCCGCCAAACGCAATCGCGAATTTCCTTAAATTGATAGACAAAACATCAAAGGCATCGACACTTAGTGAAACTACTGGATAAGGTTTATACTGTGTTCTTAGTGTGGTGTGAAGGTCCCGTATGTAGTTGTATTCGCAGCATAATGGTGGATCGATCGCGCTACTAGCGAGTTTGAGCGAGGAATAGTTGTAGGGGTGCACATGGCGGGTGTATTCTTGCGTGAGACCGCGCGCCGTTGTCGGCTGTGCAACGGGCATGGCGAGAATGGACTGAGGTAGGACGTACGCGTCTTCAGCCGCGAATGGGACGACCCCGCGCGACAACAGCACGCGAGGACCGCGCCCTTATGCTCAGCGCTGTAGCGTCGCGTACGTCCTTCTCAAGGCAACTTGGAGCCGTTTGGCCAGCACGAAGGGAAGGCGTACTCACTACGCGAACTGTACGGGGGCATTTGCTAGAGAGTGGACTGTGAGCGCGCCGTGCGTTGCAGCGGATTCCACTGACGGCGCCAGTGGGCCGAGGCAAGACATCGGTGGGTTGGCGAGTGGAGACACATTGAGACACAGTGACGCGCGAGTTTTGGTTCGTCGGGGACCTGGTGAGCGTCTACTACGTCTACGTGAGCAGTGCGTTCAGCCACGCCATTTCCACCGTCAGCAGGCTCCCCCGGATAACGTTGAGCAGCTATGGAGGCGAGTTGAGGCAGCAGGGTTGGTCATTCCTCCCGCTGCCATACGATGACTTATTAACTCCATGCTTCGTCGTGTAGCGATGATACTCCCGCTATTGATGCATCCCCTCCCAGCAGGGGTACGATGCTCTGAGCATGAAGGTTTGTTATACTAGTTTAGTACTACTTCTATACCAAATTTCATTGCGCTAGAACCACGCGTTCAGATTATACAGGGTGTGCTCGTCAATTATTTCGAGCAGTGTATTATGCACACCACTACCTAATAGGCTTATCAACGAAAAAGCGATATTTAAAAAGAAAGTTACTTTTTGGCTATCTCTCGTTAAACAATCACCCTAATATTACCCCTTGTTTCCCCCCGAATCAGAATGCTATTTTGCTTCACTGGTAAGACACTGAGTAAATTTGGAATTGTGTTGCAAAAGTGGATGAAATAAATCACACCTTACCTTTACTCCCATTCGTAGAAATGCTTTATGTCTAGGTGAGATTTCGTTAACACTTATTTTCCGTAAATTGCGCGTTGCTAATGTATGTATTTATTTATTAGGTTGGATTTTAATTCGTTCTACTCTGGCAAGTTCGAAACTATGGGTTTGGATAAGCTGAAGGTCGAGGCATCCGGTTAGCTATGAAAACATGTTTCTCTTATTTGTATTTTGATATTTAATTCACAATTATGTTTACCTTAATTCTTTTTATAATAAATTATTGTTCGTTGTATGGTTTTTTGTTTGTTTGTCTATTTACTTATGCAATTGCTATCAATCGTTATTAAAAATAATGTATGTTACAGTGTGCAATCAACGTTTATTCGCAGGAGCAAATGCTATTGAATAAAAAGATATGCTTTAAAAAAGGGAATAAAATAAATAGTTTAAAGCCGAATTATCAAACTAGCAATACCACATTAAAGTTAAGAAGATTACAGTAAAATGTAACGTGAAGGTAAATTTTTATTACCCTTGAGACCTGAGAATAAAGGTTTCTTCGAACGTTGATTAATAAACAATGGCGTCATTACACGATACGAAGCCTTCTAGACAGGGTTATTAATAACGGAATAATGTGGCCAAAATACCCGACGTTCAAAAAGTTCTCTCAAAAGGCTCTATTATGGTTACTTTTTAAAATTATTTTCATAAAGCCATAAAAGTATTAAAGTTGTGTGTTTTTGTTTTTACCCCTGTATATTATTGGAAATTATTTCAACTGTTATGGAATCCATATTGTAACGAGCGCCAATTTTTAAACTGGTGTTTTCGTTAGGCGCTCCTGGATGGCGCTAGCGCAGCAGTACAGGGAGCTGCGTAAAAAGGTTCATTGGACGAATGGCAGAGAGCAGTACCGGGCCGAAGATTCCTAATTGTTCTTCTCAATCTCGAAGTACGTACTAGATATTTTCGATAGTCTAAGGCCTGTTCCAACACGCAGTTTGTGTGCGGTCCTTGATCGCGTGCACCAATCGGACAAAAGATCGGAGTTTGCGAAAATTGGAATGTGGTATCTGATTGGTTCACATGATCAAGGACCGTACGGAAACTGCATGTTGGTACAGACCTCTAGAATACTCTAGAAGTCGGCGGGAGATATAAATGTCGCGCCGTTATTGGCCGGGGAGTTAGTCAGTTAGACGGTACCATTTGAGTCGTACGAGTAAGTGGACAGCGAGTCGAGATAAATACGTGCAAATAAATACCCGTATACATAAATTGAGTTATTTCAGTGTTTAATTAATAAGTGTGTTATTAGTAATTAGTGAGTAACTTCATTAATAGTGTTTATTTGATTTTATTTAATAGATTTTAGTTAATTTAAATATATGGCCGGTGTATTTTTGTAAACCCCGACATCGTATTAATTATAGAAAAACGCTACAATATAGTACTTAGAATAGGTAGCCTCGTGTAGTACCTTTTTAGGTGGAGCACGGGGTTGGGATGATTTGTAGTTATGTAGTTTTTCATAAATAAGGTGTATATTATTGCATTTTTGGATTCTCAATCAAAATAACTGTCTGTTTTATAAAGGTTTATAATACCTTAACCTTAAGGTTTTTTAAATAATTTAAATTTTGTAAAAATCCAAACTAATTTTCGTGTTTCAAATACTTAAGAAATATTTAAGTTCCCTAATAGCCAAATTTAAATTTCCCGATACTATTTTTAGTAACTTCAACGTAAACTCATTGAAATAACTATTAATGTAGTACAAAATGGTAATTAATTTTATATTTCAAAGTTGAAGTTACTAAGAATAATTGCGGGCAATTTAAATTTGGCTATGTGTTTATGTGACCGGAATTTATAATGAAGTGTAACAATAGACTACGTTTTATAATCCAATTATAATAAACTTGCCGTTTTATACAGGTGTACCAAAGTTAAAACCAATCACATAAGAATTTTAAGTGGCTATAATTTGATTAATTTAAATAAAACGCCATGTTTTTTTTTAACTTACCAGCAACTACACTTTTAATTACAAGTATTTATAATTTATAGCTTTAAGTAATACATGCTGATTCCGTGTGTGTCCTCAAAATTGCAACGAGATAATAACAATGTTGCATATACTGTTTTCGAAAAAAACCTCTGCGACTGGAACTTGTACTGTACCTACCTATGTTTCAAGTTATATTCTTTGCAAAATGATAAAGATATTTTCTTGCACGATTTATCGACTATCCTACGGAAGCACTACCTAACAAGTATTTTGGAAACAAGTATGAGTATTATGTTGTTCAAAGATTATTTCTGAGAGTAAATTGAGGGGTTAAAAAACATAAATATGATAGACACTCTAGTTGTTATCAATGCTATGTGCAAATATATTGGAAAAAGAGTTAGGAAAAAAACGCAAATTTATATATCAAATAACGTAAAGTTCATTTTTGTAGTAAGAAAAAGGTAGGCATTTTCAATATTTTGTTGCTTTAACGTAAAATATGTTTCAATTTTATTACAAAACGATATCTATGATATAAATCAATCTAAAAACTACAAATCTGTACAGTCTTTTTTATTTACGTCATAAATAAAAAAAATGCTCACAACCTAAATTGTTTTTATTCATTACTCATATTCCGTTGTGAGGTAAGTTGCTGTATAATTTCCTTCTGACATCTAATTACATCTTGTAGTTCTTTCACTAGTTGATTTGTCTGCTCGTTTTCGCAATGCTTTTTGTGCAAAAGATTTTTAACTCGCTTGAGGATCTTCTTATCGACTTTGACTCTACTGCAAAAATTCAAACAACCCCTATCTGTCGCTTCATCACCCTCTAGAATTATACCATCATGATACAACTTCACTCTCATACTTTTATTAGGTAAATAGTCTGGTATGAGAAATACTTTCCTTATCGTACTCTGAGGTATCCAACGCCTCAAACCTGTGCCGGAATAACCTCGAAGGAGGCAATCGTTTCCAGGTCTTAGACTTTTATTTCCAGTATTATGTTTTCTAAGTAAACGATGTAATTAATTCTTTCTCGATATCCGACTATTTCTGCTTCGCTTTTGATTTGCTGAGTATCACTGACGGCTAAACCGTTAAGCAAGTTGAATAATATGATGGGTATCATGAAGAATGAACAGGAGGAAGATTAATCTATTCCAAACGGTATCGAAATTGATGGAAGCCGCGTCAAATTCACCGGTTAACATCACGATGGTTTTGATGAACGTCAAACCCGGCTCGCCGAAGAAGTCTGGTTCTGTATCTTCAGTACTATTCGACTTAGTATTGTCAATATTATTGTTATTATTAAATAATTTATAGAAACACATTACGAAAGCTATGAGTAATACTGCGTACCACAATAAGAAGGTAAAGAAGTTTTTGGCAACCGTACGTAACATAACAATATTTGTAGACCAAGTTGGATGTTGCCCTAGCAACACCATCACTTCCAAGGCGATAAGAACCATGGCTATTGAGGATAATTGTTTATATAACATGCTGGGGGATTTGTAAAATATGGGGTAAAAACAAACGAGCAGCATTGTCACTTCTAAAATGTTTGGTAGACTACAACAGTATGTTCTGAAAGATAGAACCAATTGAAATAATTCTCGAAGAACTATCATTACGTAGGATATCATTAGAATGATCCATATGCAAGTTATTAAGGGTGAATAGTTGGCTTGTTCGTCTTCGTCATCCGGAACAAACACGTATCCAACGAACGTTAAGCAAAACACGAGGAATAATAGGAGATTAGTCCGAAAGAACCATCTCATCCTATGCCACTTAATATCGACGAAACTAGCGATCAATGGATGTATCAATAGTTGGTGCATTTCAGGAATTCTACTCATCTCTTGTATGACACCCGTTTCACATAGCAGTTCATCATTTTCCACACTTATCAGCGTACATGTGTCATTTCCATCACTGTCTATTTTCACTGGTACGGTAGGAATTAGAGATTTATAATCGAATTTCACGACGATGTTCTGCTTATCGTTACCATCTTGCCTGTCTACACTGATGCATCTATCGAAATGGACTCCGAGGGTGTCCGTATCGATGTCTTCGACCGGAAGTGTATTGTAATAATTCTCATTCGCTAAACTGGCTCCCTTGTCTAATAATTTTAATGTTATCCCCGGATCGGCTGATCCGCTTGAATAATGGAGAGGAGTATTATTGGTATCTGAATATTCGTTTAATGGCAACTCGTGCTTTTGATCCAACAAAATATTTAAACATTTCTTGTAGCCGGCTTTATTATGCTGAAACAAGTTTATATTCTTTAACAAGGTCGTTAGAAGTCGCTTGGGATAATCTTTCTTTTCGTATTTTTTTAGGAGTAGCTCAAATATTTCTGGGTTTCCTTCTTTAGCGGCAATTTCCAAAGGTGTTTCTTTATATTTGAGAGCAGTTTTAGTTTTATCGGCACCGCGTTCTAATAATCTTTTAACAGCTTGGTGCATGTTATTTTTGCAGGCCAACTGTAGAATCGTACCTTCTTCAATTGTTTCGTTCGGATCAACTTCTGTTAAATCTAAAAATTCTCTTTCTCGTCGCTCATTTATTAACATTATCGGTGATTTGATCCGATTGCTATTATTATCACGACCTCCTGCGGGCAATTGATAAAGATGCTTCTCTTCAATTAATTCTCTCGCGTTTTTGCCTCGTATTTTATGAGTTTCAATGTCCACGTCCTTTCCACATTCCATAATGGCACTGACGACATTTTTGTAACCTTTATGAGCGGCCCATAAGATTGGTGTGTATCCTTTTCCATCGGCTTATTTACATCTACGTTCGATTTTAACAAAATATCTAAGCATTTATTAAAATTTTCCGTATCTACGCCATCGCGTCTCACCAACAAATTCAACGCTGTGTTTTCATTGGCGGTCGCGTTCAAATTCACGTGATCATCTTTCACAATCAAACTAAGAATATGAGGATTTTTACCGGCTACAGCGGCATGTATGACTTCCTTCTTTGATATAGTAGCACACTGGCGTACGTTAGCTCCTAAATTGATCAAGGTTTCCACAGTCGAAACGCGAATTGTTTCGGCAAAATCCTCGCAGGCAATGTGCAGGATCGGCTTATTATGCGGGTAGGGATATTCTTCATTTAGAATGTCAGATCCTTCACTTTCAATTAATTCCCTTATCTTTCCTAAGTCATTGTTTTCTACGTATTTAAACAATCTGTCTAGTGCACTTGAAGACATGCTTAAGAGTTCATGGGATTCTTTAGGCATTCTGGGATCTGCAAACAAAAAAAAAGTTTAAACAATCTGGACACCTTTATTTATCCGCAAGCGTGTTAAAATGTAGATAGTGCGATTTTTAACATTACCATGTAATATCAAATTTTTCAAATTAAATGCGAATCCGAGCATTACAAGTCTTTGTTTGCTTGTTGTCTAATTTGACTAATAATTTATTTTTATAATTAATAAGTTATGCAATGTGTCTCCGGATGAAACTAATTATATATCAAGTTATAAATCATTTAATTTTCATTTTTTTAAAAAAAGAAAGTTTTTTTACTTTGACATATCTTTAGTGAGAATCAAAATGTTAAATGTTAAACTTACAGCATACATTAAGTTAAAAGCCGTAATGACCATGCAATAATACAATAGAAGCAATAGAAAATAACCACGGGTACCTATATACCATGTGATTCAAAATGATTGTCGTAAGAAAAAAACTGTTTTTCGGAAAAATTTATCTATACCTATTACCAATTTAATGAACGAAGTTAGCTACATACAAATTTCATACATTAAATGAATTTTGTTGACATTTAGCGACATTGGCGTGCGAGTTGTAGTAACTTTCGATTATTTATCTTATAATCTTTTTCAAATCGTTTATATTTGATGTGTAATAGCTCAACAAACAGGTAAAAAATCAATATTAACATTAAGTGAAATAGTTTATTACATTTTATA
Source organism: Protaetia brevitarsis (assembly GCA_004143645.1). Lineage (NCBI taxonomy): Eukaryota > Metazoa > Arthropoda > Insecta > Coleoptera > Scarabaeidae > Protaetia > Protaetia brevitarsis. The sequence continues at coordinate 1,525,348 of RXPK01000200.1, forward strand.
GTTTTATAGGCTTATCATACACTTCAGCGCAACGAGCTGTCAAAAGAAAGTTACATTTTCATCCCTATAAAGTTTCTACGGTACAGGAATTATTACCATTAGATCACGATAGGCGATTGGAATATTGTCATTGGTTCAATAACAATTTAAGGGACGATGACTTTCTAAACTAATCATTTTTCTCGGATGAAGCCTGGTTTCATCTAACAGACTATATCAATTTACAAAACTATTGTATCTGGTCTGCAGAAAATCCACACGAATTTGGAGAAACGCAATTGCATCCCGTAAAAGTTGGAGTTTGGTTAGCTATGTCCAGGCAACGAATAATAGGGACAATTTTCTTCGAGGAAACTGTAACAGCCCAACGTTACCAACAGATGTTGGAATTGTTTATTGCAGAGTTACAATAAAATGAGCTTGAAGCAGGTTATTTTCAGCACGATAATGCTCCAGCACATACTGCTCGACAAACCTGCCAATGTCTTCAACAGTTTTTAGCTGACAAGTTCGTTAGAGCACAAAGATGGTCACTAAGATCGCCTGATCTAACCCCATTAGATTACTTCATGTTCGGCTATCTAAAAAATAGGATCGATAGAAACTGCATGCATACCATAGAAGAACTGAGAGATGCAGTTTTGTCACTTAATAATTATACTAATTGTATGTTATAATTTAAAGTAATAAATAAATTTAGTTAAACACCAGTTAGTACTGAATTGTAAAATCATAATTTAGTAAAGTTAAATTAATTACATTTCATTTTTACAAGCAGAAACACCAATCCATAGTCGTTTATATAATGCGAGTTCAAATATAGGTTACGTTTCCTTATTTATGACAGATCCGTTACTTTCTTATGTTCCAACACTGACTTAGTTCAAACCTTCATTACAAACACGCGGCATATACCTATACCCTGTTACTATATATAAGAGCGGAATTGACAATCATTTTGAATCTCTGTGTATATGTTTATGTTAATTGGGTTCGAGAGTTGGTGAGAAAGTTTGGTACAACATGAGATGTAAAAGGTATTAAACGAAAAAAAAAAACTAATTACCACGACAATGATGCTGCTACATCGATAAAATTGACTCTTTGCGTCAATATATGATCTTGATATAGTCTCTCATTGCTTTTTAAATAAACTATCACAGAAAAATTAAAATGTTGGCACAAAAAAAGTATTTTCACTTTTTTTGCACTCCTTCAATCAACCCTATGTTTTAGATTAGTTATTCGTTCAAAAATTTAATTTTGGTAGTAAAACAGAGTGAATGTAGAGTTAGAATGCCTTTGACTATCTTTTCCGAATTATTCTCTGACGTCAATTTTGTAGTACCTGCTCAATCGCAAGTTGTCGTATGCGTATAATTGACATCAGTGGCGGCTGGTGCATATTAGTGCTGTTATCTAGATCCAGTTACTTTACTATCTGGATATCCGGATCTCATTGGCTGTGTTCGCAGAAGAATCACAAACTAGTCAGAGCCAATCATATATCGTGAAATCAGGCAGAAAACTGTTTCGGATTTCTTTGAGCCAATCGAATCGCGTTTGACTAGTTTCTGATTCCTCTGCGAACACAGCTATTGTTATCCGGATCCGAAAGTTCACTGTTCAATTTTACGCTGTCCAACATAGGATAAGATTTCACAGTTTCTTACACACATAATTAACCGACATATTAAAATATGATAAAACTAGTTTATTTGTTAGTGAACATCTGCACATCCATTCATATTTTTATTAAATACTCTATTGTAAGTTCGAGTTTTACTCGTGGAAGTGTAGTTTATTTGAATATCAGGAATAGGCCTTCCCTTCTCTTTAATTAAAAATTTTCCACAAATGAGAGGATTTTTTTTAAAAGATTTTCCACTCAATTAACTTCCATCATTAAGACTAAACGTCACCTCAAGCCTTTGAAATCACGCATACGCGGTACGCGTTGAAAACGATGCAGTCGCAACGAATGCAAGACGTTAACTGGGGACACGGCATTGCGTGCCCCGAAGCGATCGTATAAGCGCATATAGCGAAGATAAACGGAGACGTCCGATTCATACTCCAAATAGGTACATCGGAAAGAGTGCCCCGGAACAGAGTTAGCTTCGCATAGCGTTCGGATATACGCTAGCGTCTGCGGTACGGAAGGAAACTTTGATACCATCGTTATAAAAGTAGGTAAAATTGTATCTAAAAAACAGACAACCGTTTTTGTTTAGTTAAAATCTCCGTTACCCTCCCTATAGCTCAAGTTGTACACGCGCCTGGCACATGTCACCGGGAAGGCTGCGACAACGATCTTCTTCGATCTCTTTTTATTCTTGTAATCCCTCATCACCTCAATCATCTCCCGATGATGTATGGAGGTTGTTTGATCGATTTATGTGAAATAGTTTTATTTTGTATATCTTATTTTAAATGAAAATATTACTGAACTAACGAGCTTATTAAAACTAAGATAAGCAAAGTTTACGACACTTAGTTTAAACCAAATATTATACTAGTATACATATGGTCAAAGAAATGTTCCACTGGCGTACTATAGATGGCACCACAAGTATTGTCTTATGGACATTTGTTATCACTACAAATGCACAACAATAGAAAATCATCTATAATGCACCAGTGGAACATTTCTTTGACCATATGTATACTGGTATAATATTTGATTTAAACAGCAAACAGATAATATAAGAATTGTCACTTGTTGTCGGCAGCTTTGATGTTTTACCGCCGGAAGTATGACTTCTAGCGCTACTTCATTATTTTAGCACCAGGTGCGTAATGACTGCAGTGGCGCTTTCATTGTAAATAGCGTAAATTAACAGTGCTGTCAGAACGCTAAAGTCATGCACGCGAACCCGTTAAAAAATGACAACTGTCGCTTTTTGTCTTATCTCTTCGTTGGTTTAAATCATTTTAATTCTATTTGGAAACGCGGACCTTTCTTTCTTCACAAAACTGATTCTCATGTCTCAATTGGTTGGTGATGTCAGAGAATAACCATAACTTTTCCTCCTATCCGATGTTATTCCTTATATGGCCGCGATTATTTTTTACTGTCGTTTTAATTATTTACACAACGCCACGAGTTTGCGTACAAGGAATGAGAATGGTAATAGCAATCGCTTCAAAAAATTGCTAAGAGTTGATTGCAAAAAGTACTCACAAGACCTGCTTGATGACTTGGACAGTTTACATGTCAAAATAATAGTAACGGCTGCTATGGTTGATGACAGACAGCCTGGTTTATGTCAAAACTAAATAGTGCAAAACTATGTAAACAAATAACTATATAAATTAAATAATCAATAATAAGTGAAACGCAACTTTAATAGTTAGGTTTTTGACGAAGTAAGCAGATTAATAGCATAATTTTGGAAAATATTAACTTCAGCACTTGCTAATATGACATTATTCAAATTTAAATTGACATTTTGATGTCACAATCTTACCAACACGAGGATAAACATTTTTCCCAAAAAGGTCCGGTAAGTGGCGTCAGTGGTGAACACGTGCAACTCTTGATTCGTCGGATCGTATAAAGTAAACTTTCAAACTCATCAAGAAGGTCGTGGCAAAAACATACAAAAATAGTCAAGCGTCGCTTGAAAAGGTGTATCTCTGCTACCTAATCGCTTTTAATTTTTTTTTGTGGGTCTTTGGGTCGCTAGAAAACCAAACCCCCTTCTCCGAGTGAGTTTAAAAAAAAACCGATCGATGTCTTATAATACCTAACCTTTAATTACGAAGATATTATTCACATTTCCTAATTTTTAATATGAGAATCTCCTAGCGCCATCTTGTAATGAAGAGCTTTATTACGTTTATCACAGCTTTATAGGTCTCCACAATATTATGTTCATGTTACTTATTGAATTCTCAATAACAAAGGACCTAGTGGATCGAGATAATTTTATATTTAAATATAAAAAGTATTTGCAGGTTGCGTCTATTTAGATTTTTTCGATTTTTTTGATTTTCCTGACGATTTGTCCTTTTTTCCTTTATCCTTTTTCTTCTTATCCCCTTTACTTCTTTTTTCTGGTTTAGGTTCAGGTTCGAGCTCGTACTCTAATTCGAAACCAAAATTGGGTAAGGATAGCAGTCGTATTAAGGCATATGTCTGAGATATAAAGAACAAAAATGTAGCACAATTCCTCTACACTCCTCAATGGTGAATAATTTAATATGTGTTGGGGGAAACGAGACGCTGTGATGCATCACAAAATCTTTAAAGAAGGCCAAGACATCCTCAGGGCAAACATACAAGTGATCAGTAAAATATTTATGCGTTATATAGTACATTCCCAATATTGCACTCGTTTGTTCGAATCCGAATTCCGAACTGTCGCAAAAAATCGTCACATCGATCATGAATTCGATGAAAATATGCCTGGATGCCCCTTTGGGCATTTTGCCGATTTTATCCCCTAGAGCTTGACGCATTTGCCTTTTGTTGGTCAATTTTAAGTATTGTTGCAGTTCCTCTTTCGTCATGAATGCCCCGATGCAAATTGAAGCTGTGTCGATGGGTCTGCTGGGTTGGAACGGCATTAAATCGGGGCACGGTGGCGTTTTAACTACGGGTTCCTTTTGTTCTTCTTCTTCACCCAATTCCACATCTTTTTCTTCCTCCTCTTCCTTTACGAAAGTTTTTTCTTCGTGTAAGGCGGGTATGGAGAAATTTTGGATGTTTGTGTCTAGTTGGTTGATGTATTTAGTGATAAAACTCAGAGAACACTGACCATCCATACTTTTACAGTTTTCTGCATACGTTAAGACAAAAGTTATTAAAATCGTTCGATTTCAATGTTATTATTATTTATGATTTTGCTTGTGTATACTTATAACTTATTGTTTGACTACACTTATATTTCATTACAATTTTGACAACCTTTAAATGTCAGTTTTACCCAATGAATTCTATACAATACTAGAAAGCGATAAATAATTAAGAAAACTGACTTAAGTAGTTTTGGTTTTACCCAAATCCCCCCAATCTTGCGTAATTTCCAGTAATAACAGAAATTGGAATCTTAGTACACGAAAACTTAGGTTTGTTTGTTTGTCTGATCTAAGCAGATCCGAGGCATTTTACGCGTTTGTTTGTACTTTAGAGCATCATTTGTGCGTGTTTGTTTGTTCAGAGCAAGCAAATCTAGATCACAAAGAGGTTGCTCTTCCTGCTCGCGGTCCGACGTCCGAGCAATTTCGAGCAATTTGTGCAACATAACCTACTCGCACTAACACCCGTGTTGTAAATGTCGTCTTGTAATTGTATCTGATTTAAACTAGCATCAACATGCACGAAATAAGATAAATATAACGATACCATTGGTCGCATTCAGGGAAAAAAATACGTTTAAGCGCTGAGAAACAGCGCTTTATTGCAGCGCTGCATGTTGCCTGAATGACATAAAACACTAATGGGCGCAACTTGAAAAGTTGACAAGTTGAGAGGTTATTTTTATGGTGTTCAATCGTGTTTTTGTTGTTTTCTTTTGACATATAAAGTTTGTTCGCGTCGCATGAACTATTTGCACCTTTATACACTTTTGCACACAAAAGTTCTAAAAAGTGCATAATAGTGCAAATAGTTCATGCGACGCGAACAAACTAATAGATATATCTAACGTAAGTGTGTATCATATATAAATTTGCTATGGAGAACAAAGAGGAAGAAATTTTAATGGCAATACTTATTGAAGACGATGTAATATTTGACAATATTGCTACAATAAATAATGTTGTCCTCGGCATTGTAGAAAATGATGATATAGTTGAGGGATATGCTGGCAGAAGAAAACCTGCTTTCTAGTTTACGTTTACATGCATTAAATAAAAAATATGTTGAAGTATATATATATAATGCTGCGGGTTTTTTCAAACTTTTTATTTATTTATTAGTTGTTTAAGCAATTCATTCCTTTCTGACTGAATAGCAACCATTTGTCTCACTAATTCATTATTTTCGTCAACACTCTTCTTAAGTTCTCTTATTGTAGCTACTCTAGCTCTTTCTATATCAATCATTTCTTTTCGATATGTAAAGTGCGCTGAGCTTCCCTGAATGCGACCAATGTGATTGATGTAAAGAACGATCATTATATTTTAAAAATTTCACTTGGTAGGTACATAAATACTAGTATATAATGCATGATTTTATTGTAGTCTAGATTCATTATTTGAAAAATTACTTTTAATTTTCCTATGCATAATAGTTGTGACAATCTGACATAGTAAAATAAAAATTAAGGTTATATTGCAATCGAGCGCGTTTGTTTGTACCATCTTTAAATCCAACTCTGAGACGCTCTCAAGTTACTCTGATGACGTCAGTAGATACTGCTCCAAGCACACAAACAAACAAAGCTCTTGGTTCAAACTAAGTACACTAGTAATTATTGCAAACAGTGTCTCACCCCTGGATATGTTTGATGTAGGGAGCAACTTTTCAGACCGAAATTTACTACACGTAAACAAGGAGATAAGTTAATTTAATATAAAAAGTCCGCTATTTAACTAAAAGATAGATACAGGTTAAATACAATCAAACAAAAATACCTGTTCAAGTTTTTGTTGACATAACTAGTGTCAGTGTCCAAGTGTTGATCATTACATTTAGGTAATTTTGAGAGAATTATTTGATTAATGTAAACACAAAATTTGTTTCATTCATTATGTAAGTGTTGTTGTTACATGTTTAATTTATTCTACAAAATTTTCAATTTATATAATGCTAAACGAAAGTATTGTTACATCTACGCGTTTGAGCTTAACAGTGATTTTAATTAATTCAAAATCTTTTCTGTCTCTATACTAAGACAAAATATTATAGAGGTATTTTTGGAAAAAAAATCATTTGAAATAAAAGAACTTTGCTTGAATTAAATATTTTTTATATATATTAAGTCGAAAGAGCGCTATTTCGACTCATCCAAGCCATTTTATTTTTTTGATGTGGGTGTATGAACCGTAGAAGCAATGTTTTGTGTGCCTTTGATTGTTGTTTTGTATTGTTTAATTACAAATAATATTTGAGGTACCCATTTAGTTGTCACACATATGTATGTAAGAGAGACTTTTGCAATACGCAGTTTTTTTGTGCTACAGAAGACTTGGTAATATTGTATATATAATATATAATAAAAATAATGTCGATACGACTTCCATAAATGATGTTTATATGACGTCCGTAAACGACGTTGATGGTCTGTGGCATTATGGCGTCTTTTTCACGTATTAAATACATCATAATATTGGGACAATACGTCGATTGTCCCAATATTATGACGTATCAACAACTAAATATCGACGTCTTTGTGACGTCAGGCTGCTACCTGGGATATGGATGTCATCGCTCAGAGTATAATTCTAAATATCTTGAGACGCAGACTATTGAAAGTAGAAACATACATATGTAGAAGACCGTCGCATACGGACTTCAATTTAGCACTTCCCCGCAATAAAAATAGATTCAAGAATATTTAATATTTGTTAATTATAGTGATAAAGTGTAGCAATATTCTAGGATGACATCTCAAATTAATAACTATAGTATTTTAAAACAAAATGAACTACCATTGATATCTTTCTTAGAGTAAAAATTATGAAAATGAAATAATAAATATAACAAAGGAGTTATTCCTGAAAAATATATCATAATAGTGTTTTAAGTAAAAAGTTGGCTGGAGATTGGCTCTACCACGGGCGACCACTGCTTTTCGTTGCTTACGACATTTTTGTATTACTAATGCAATGATAATTGAAATGATTGACGAAATTTCATGGCTACTTTATTTAATCTTAAATTAGATTTTTCGTCAATTAAAGCATAAATATCAAAAACTCCATCAACATGTTACACATTTCTAGCTCTGTCGAAATCCAATATGGCGTTCATAAAAATGGAAAGATCCAAAACGTCCTAAAAATTGAAGCACACCATTGGATAAAAGATTAAAAGTGGCATTGAGAATGTACATGTAGTTTTTCTCTGCAAGGCAGAATAAAAGTACTAGAGGCGAAATAAGAAAATCTGATGTTTTCATTTCAGGAACCGTCATTTGCACTAACAATAAGTCTTTTCGGGATTGTAATAATCACAAAATTTAGCAACTTTGCCAAATTTGAAACTACCGTCTATCTTCAATAATAAGCGAGATCTCAATGGTGAAGATCGAAAATGAATCAGCCTGTTTATGTAAGCCTATTAGTCTTAAAAAGTAAAAACGTGTTTTGCACTTTATTTATCGCTGATCGAATTGACACTGCATTGGTTGAATACATTTAATTTTAAATTTACAATTGAAATACATCCGTTTAAGTAAATAACTCCGGTGCTTCTCTGGCGTAAACATGCATACAAAGAGATTGAACGTGATTATTTTTGCAAATGCCGTCAGAATAAACACCTACTTGTGTATCTTAAGTGGCGCCCACGTAAGATCAGCTTTTGTATGGAGGTTTAAATAATGATTTTAAACAATGACCGATGCAAGGCATCCGTATGCTGCCGGTATTGTATATACAAGTACTTTTTAAGTGAAAATAAATCATTAAGAGTAGGCTTGTTAAGTACATTTAAGTTTGTGCAATGGGTGAATTCAGATATACAATTGCTAAGATATCAATTTATATGATTATGAATGTAATATTAGCAACATTATTTACGAATATGTTCAAGATATATTATAAGTCATTTTGCCGAATTCTATACTTACTTAAAACGAAAACGATATGGGTGTCCTACATCTACATGTGGGTTCTTGAAACTGGTTGCATCTCAAATCGACTACCAGAAATCAATTAAAAAGAATCTGTAAACAATTTAAATAAGAATAGAAGAGAGAAAATTGGAAATATGTATATACAGATGCCCTACTGAAGAATAGTTTTTTAATTACAGCTTTATTTTTTCGTTTTAGAAGAAAATCGTCCCTACAAAATTTTTATAAAATTCAATGTTGTGTGTGTGTATCAATATACACCCTTCCAATGAAGGGTGATATTACACTACGACCTAAAAGATTTATTGTGTTCCCTGTTCTTGCTGTTTTACAGCTGGCCTTCCAATCCTATTCCTTTCAGAAAGTGTAGGATATCAGAAGTCCCTAGGTTAGGTAAGTCTTCCTCTTCGATTTCACGTGCTCCCAGGTGCAACGTCCTTGAGTCGCACAGTGCTACGCAATTTGAGAGGGGATGGATGCCATCCTGTTCCCCAATCTGCTCCAGTCATTTTGCTCCCCCCTTTGTTCTTTCCTTGTGAGGTACTCTCACTTTGGAAGTGGAAGGCTTCTTATGGAGGTCCTGCTCCAATTCCTGTTTATTAGCCGTGTCGTCCCGTTAATAAACGTCCTTCCTCCATGGTTGATCCCATGAGTAGCTAGGGAAGAAAAGGTCCACCTCCACAGAGCCCCGCATGCAGAGGTAAGGCTAAATACAATGGGTTGCGCCAGGTGCTCCAAGGTTGGACTAGTAGACTGGTCTTCTATCCAGCCACGCATCCCATCATCCTAGTCCGCCACCTTAGGATTTAGGTTTTTATTGAGGTTGGCTCCTCTCCGTTCGTGCAGTTAAACCAAGACACCCCATCTCTTTCGGGGCCTGGTTTAACAGTTGGACTTTCGGTAGCCGAAAACAACAATTGGCATCGTTAAAGGACCCTGTGCATGCACTTAGCCACGACACGACAGCTCGGGCGAGGGGAGAATGGTTCACGGCAACGGTCTTCATTCATCCTGCTCCGGTTTTAAGCAGACAGGACGAACTTATAGCCGCCACTAACCATCTCGTCTTGAGTGAACCCTGACAAGATGGCCCTTCCGCTATCCACCACCTCGGGGACGCGCCTGGTAGGTACTCCCAACCCCCAGGAAAATGTTACGCAATCTAAAAATGTACACTTTCTCCTAAAATCAAAAAAATAACTGTAATCAAAGATCCAGTCTTTGGTGGGACACCTGTAGTTAGATATAGTATGCAATGAAAAAGAAAAGATTCTTTAAATCAAACAAATATTTCTTTCTCGTTATTTAAAACAACCGTACTCTTTTCAATTTTACCTCGTAATGATCCACTGTTTTTGAAATAATTATAAAAGTCTGCTCCCGCCATATCTTTTTTCAATTCGTTCTTTTTTCTTTGTGTAAAATGATTCTATTAGATAAACAAAACAGTCACCTGTTCAATATTTGATCATGGATTACATATATATTTTTGAAAAATATTTATTTCTAAAATCCAAGAAGGAAAAAGTTTGAAACATTTGGAAATATGCATTTTATGGTTTCTTCAGGATGACAATCACCAAAAAATCGCAAATATTATCAAACCAGGAGGATTTCGATATAAAAGAATTATCTCCTATTGTCAACATGGCTTTTCCAAGTTGTTATCACTTCTTTTTCGCTAATAATTTTATGGCTTTGTTTTATAGTATCTTATTTAAATTATATTGATATCAGTAGATGTGGTAGGGTGTGTCATATTTATTGTGTTTTTTCAGGGTCCTAATCATTGTGTATTTGTACTTTTTCCTTTTATTCCTACCATAATGTACACATCCGACGGATAACATTTGTGTACTACTTGTAGATTAACAATACAGACGATTTTCAGAATTACTGCAAAGCCAGCCGCATTTCAACTTTCAAACTTTTGCAGTTTCTAATATTCATGCATTGATATAACCATTAAATGGTGAAATTAATGCACGACGCGTGGTTAAAATAAGAATAAAAATCGAAAGGATAAATCCATTATGTAATTATTAATGTGAAGCAAATTTAAAAAAGCAGACATTTATAATGAAATGTCAACAATGGTTCTATTATTTCTTTATCTAACAGCATCAGCGAAATACATATTTATGTAGATATAATAATAATAATAATATAGAAATATATATGTACAGCCATCAACATTAATATTTAGCACCATCAAAGCGTCGAGCCATTAGTTCAAGTGCGAAATAATAACAGGCGCTTTGTCGCGAGGTTGACTCAACGGTAAGAGCTTTATGGTAACGCTTGCTTGTACGGCACACACATTTTGAAACGGCTGTCGAAATCCCGAACCGTGTTGGGTAATGTGGTTAGTTAGAGCGCTTCTGAACTTAACCTAAAAAGCTGCAAAAATGAATAAATACTAATGCTTTTCTGGTTTTTAAATATTACCTCACACAATTTTTATATACACTGGGTGAGTTTTTTTATCTTGACAAAGGAATTTCTCTAAAACACTGCATCAAATCAAAAAAAGATCTTAATAAGATTTGTTATAAAGTAGGGGGCTCACTAAATGGTGCCGAACTCGATCCTCCAGCTCAAAACTCACCTGTATATACATTTTTTTATATTTTTGAGAAGGTCTTTAATTAAATTACATCATTTAATTAACTGTTTTGCTAATGTTAGAAATGGAGGAATCTTTAGGTGAAAATGAAATCACAGAGATAACTAATATCAACCACAAAGGGGTAGATGTGGCAGCCGTTTTTACGCTAGAAAGAGACGGCATTAGTACCGTTTAGGTTCATTCGGTAAGTCAACGGTTTGTCTGTACAACCATAGTTTTCTACATTACCGACTGGTAATGTACAATTATTACAAAAAATAGAAGACAATTTTCCTTACATGTTAAATACACATTTGCTTATTCAACTGTCTGGTATTAGATGAGTTGTCACATTTGCAAACTAATATTCTCTCAACACATCATAGGTTACTATAATTCTTCCCAAGTTTTAGCTTTATAAGATTTCTTAAACTGCTTCTTCATTGTGACCCAGAAATATACATTTATTACATTACAGTAAATGCTCAAATAATAGGGAAATTCCCGATACTGCTGCTAAGGCAATAAAAAAATACTTAAATGATTTAATTTAAAACACTTGAAGTATACAAAAGTGCCATCCAATTGTTAAGATAACACTGATAAATGGTTATATTAACGTAATTATTTTTAATTTGATATACATACTTACTTTTTATAAAAAATATAATGAAGTATGTTCAACTAACTCTTTTAATAGTTAAAATAAATACTGTTCAAAAAAAATAAATGGTTCAAAATTGCATTAAACATTTTTATGTCATGCAGTTGTTTTTTTTTGTAATGTTAATTTAATGATTAGAGCGCATCCCTCGTATCTAAAACAGTATTAACTGAGAAATTTTTATCTCTCAGTGCACGGTCCTGTCACTTGCGATTGATTGCGTCTATTGTTTGTTATTTTAAACGAATGGGAAGATAAATACTACACTCTTCCCAAATATTGTATTGAAAAGTAGTAGTATGCGCGCATTGGATACAAAAGAGCAGCCTGCAGATATGTCTATCTGCAGGCTGCTCTTTGCTTTGAGGCGATTCTGAAAACCGTCTGTATGTTTAAGTCTATAGAATTAAAGAATGTATCTGGCGCAAATATTTAAAAATGAAGCAATAAAATAACATTACATTATCACAAAACAAACCAAACACAATGGATTTAGTTGTAGATATACAATAAAATACGTTTATACACTAGGGAAAGAAAATGTGTTAATATCTCCACTTAACTTTTTTATAAGAAGATTTTAGAAGAACGAACAATATTTTGTAGGGGAAATATCTTAACAAGGCTTGTTCCCTCAATAATGCGCTCCAAATATGATCTATTAATAAAACGCGTTCTTCATGAACAATACAAAAACACTTTTTGCCAACGTTCAAAATCACTCACCTTATACATTTTAAACTGACGTGACTGGATTACATTATGTTTTACATAGGTTCTGCATTAGTGCCAATGCGTTAAATTTAAACATGTATTGAAATTAATTCCTAATTTTGTTGTGTAATTGCTAGAGTTTCTTTTTTTTTAATATGCATATTCTCAAAAAGGATAATTACAATCTAAAAACGATGAACTCACCTTAGATTTTCCACTAAATACTGACTTAAGTTTGGGTGTCGTTTTAGAGATAATAAATACAGTATTTTGTTTTATCCTATCATATGTATGTATTAATCTGATAATATTTTTATTATTAACTGATATATAGGTATGTACGTAATAACTAAGTAGAAACTATTGTTCAAGCTATTTCAAGATAACTATTTCGCTTGCGTTAATTAGCTAAATAATGTCGAACTAAACGCAGAATTGTGTTTCAGTTAATAATATTGCATTATTAAATATATCTACACTACATTAGCATACAAGTTCACTTTCCAACTGTAATAGTGTAGATGATATTGTTATCGCATCATATTAATAATATGAAATGTATAATCATTTCTAAGACGGCATATTAAAGCATTAAAAATATGGCTTACATCGATCATCACTGCCATTGCCTGTCAGTTGCTGAGAGTCAGAGTTTTGATAATCACAGCGCCTATCGAATTTTGTTTTTTTTAAATACGTCAGATTAATATCTAATGACCATGGCTGTGCTTGCTATTCATATGTGGATGTTTATGTCGAATACGCATTGTTACTGGGGTGAAATAGAAGAAGCGCCATCTTTTCTGTAACACATAATGTATTTGCGATCACGTAGGGTTGCAAAATGTTAAAATAATAATATGTTTAGATTAAAGCACGTGTTTTTTTTTTTGAGATGTAAAGGCGGGTTAGGTTTGGAAGAGGGTAATTTCACCATCATAATTGCATTAAATTAACTGGGTTAGTTAGTTCTTAATAATGTTCACTTTGCTAATTGAAAAATACTTATTATTCAAATCAAACTCATTGGTTTTGTTAAATTAATAAAATAAAAGTAACAAAATGATATGATAGCCCTCATTACACTGATTCTTTAAGATTCTTTGAACCATTAGTTGCGCAATTGTAAAATAAATACTGCCAAATGTTGGTGCGCGTTTGACATCTAGATTGGGCACGCTTAGACTGTTTTAAAGTCAATTAGTTTACAGGGCAGATTAAAAAAAAATATGAAAATCGTTTAAGAGCAAAGTGTAAAGTACCCTCATTTCGAAGAATACAGCAAAATGTTATTTTGTTGTTTAGAATTAACAAATGCACCCAAATATGAAAAGTCATTGTCTGCTACTTAAAAAAAATCGTTAATTTTGTATTAATCCTTATATAAATATTTGTTTTTTAAATACCTAACATTATTATTAAGCTAACTACAAAAAGATCTTTTTCCAACAATTATTAATTTTTTCATGGTCTGCTCTGTAAGCTAATTGACTTTAAGAAGGTCTAAGTGTACCCAGTCTAGATGTGAAGCATGTACCACCGTTTAGCAGTATTTATTTTACAATTGGGCAACTAATAAAGAATAATTTCCCTTTGTTACACATTCAGGACTACACCATATATAGATGCGTAATGGTGTTAATTGAACTTAATTTAAGTTGTGAAATTATCTAATAATTAAAATATGATATTATTTGTAACGTCAGTCTTTTTTTTTGGTTTATATAAACTAAAAAATAAGGTACTTCGAATTCAATACATATATAGGGTGTTAGGTAAACATGTGGCAAAAATTTAAGGGGTTTTTCGTTGGCTTATTCTAAGAATATTTTGTCTTATGATGATTTTTGAAAAACCCCTTTGTTTCGAAGATACAGGGCGAACAAAATTTGTCGCAATTATGGTTGTCGCAACCATATTCGATATTCGTTAAAATTATTAATGTAAATAAAAGTATGATGTACGCCAATGAGTTTATCAAGCACAAAAAAATGTTTACAATGCGTTGTTATTTTTTCGATCTCGATCACATGAAACGGCTGTTTTATCTAATAGTGGATTTCATTTGAATACGTCTCATCGGTCGCATTTGTTTAGATTGAGTGACGTTGGACTGTTTGGCGTATCTTTAATAGTTAGTGAAATCCTCTATCATGATGTATACGAACGCCGAGATGACTGACATGCATTTCATGTATGGACTTGCTGACGGCAACTCATTAGAAGCTAGACGATTGTACATTAAACGATTTCCTGCCCGTAATGTCCCCGACCCAAAAATCTTCGAAAACATTCGTCGACGTCTTCGTTAAACAGGCTCAATGAAACGAAGTGGAGGACCAGGAAGATCAATGGCTGCAAGAACGGTACAATTGGAACAGAATGTGCTGGAGATGATAGAGGAAGATCCTGGTAGTTCTACGCGAAAAAAATGCAAATACTTTGAATGTAAGTAATTGGACAGTTTGGAAAATTCTTAAGGACAATTTCTTGTATCCATACCACATTCAACGCGTTCAGGCCCACTACCTGCTGATTTTCCTCCACGTATTACATTATGTCAATGGATATTGCAAACACTATTCCTGACATAGATTCTTTTTACCGATGAAGCCAGTTTCTCAAGAAATGCAATAAGGAATTTTCATAATAACCATGTGTGGGCAGATGAAAATCCGCATGAGGTATTTGAAGATCGTTTTCAACATCAGTTCTCGTTGAATGTTTGGGTTGGAATTGTGGGTGACTATCTAATTGGACCGGTATTTATATCACGAAGACTTATTGGCGTGGTGTACCGCAACTATTTGGAAGCAACGCTGCCTGAGTTTCTGGAGGATGTACCATACGCGACAAGAATTGCAATGTGGTTTATGCACGATGGTGCACCACCACATTTCAGTTTGGTTGCTCGTAATTTTTTAACAGCAACATACGGAGATCGCTAAATTGGTCGAGGTGGGCCACACGCATGGCCTGCTTGATCCCCAGACTTAAACCCCTAGATTATTTCTTCTGGGGATCTCTGAAGTCAATAGTTTACGCTACTCCAGTGAAGAATTTGGAAATTGGATAATTGCTGGATGTAACTCAATTAGAAACGACCCTGGTGTGTTTGAAAGAGTTCGACAGTCAATGACGAGAAGATTGAATGCTTGTATCCGGGCTGGAGGAAGCCATTTCGAACATTTATTGTAGATTGCGCAACTTTACATGTACTTTTTGATAATATAATGTTGTTACTGTCGCAAATCTTGTTCGCCCTGTATCTTCGAAATAAAGGGATTTTTTAAAAGTCATCATAGGACAAAATATTCTTAGAATAGACCAATGAATGACCCCTTGAATTTTTGCCGCATGTTTACCTAACACCCTGTATATGCATGTGGAAATGGAAATACGTTTTTAGAATATAAACATATATTGAACGGCAATAATGACAAACACTGGTGATATGTTTCATATGCTTACGGTTTAAAAATAGTCGTGGTTTCTGCGTTCGTTTCTAGTTTTCACAAAAGCTGAAGTGTAACAATATTTATATTATTATTATAATGTTCGCATAATATACCACATTTACATATGTAAATATAATATTTAAATATCTATAGAATATTTATCCATATATATTGGTAGGTATATGAAATTTTAGGTCGCGATTATTTTTATAATTTATTCAAAGTCTTTGGGACAATGATTATTATATGATATTTATAATTCCAGTAAAAATATTAAAGTTAATCGCAGGTTTAATGCTGGTTTTGTAAAACACAAAGCTGAAGATGTGTTAAAAAAATCGGCATTCGTTCGCTACACCTCTATTGACTTGCCTTTTAAATCTTGGATTTATTATTCATTTATTGTCACGTCGATTACCTTATTTTTCTTCACTGTTGTGATAATTACAAATACCTATGTATAAACACATACAAGTAATATCGTATT
Organism: Protaetia brevitarsis; assembly: GCA_004143645.1. Taxonomy (NCBI): domain Eukaryota; kingdom Metazoa; phylum Arthropoda; class Insecta; order Coleoptera; family Scarabaeidae; genus Protaetia; species Protaetia brevitarsis. The sequence continues at coordinate 1,542,026 of RXPK01000200.1, forward strand.
CTGAACAGGTATAATAAATTTAATTAATTTAAGAAGCCTGGATACGTGAATATAGGTGGCACAACTCGATTCGTGTGCATGGAGGAAGTCTCTTACTAATTCGTATGTAACACTTGTGCGCTGCAAGACAATAACTTTAATCAATGTAGTTAATTTTTATAATCATTTGAAACTATGGGGAAAATGTTTTAATTATATTTTACGGTTACTTCTTCTGTAATATTCGATGAAAATAAAATCGGTAAGAATTTTAGTTTAGATTTATTTTCTAATAAATATCCAAACATATTTAAGTAAATCTCATATAATATACATAGATTTAGATAAGAATAACTGATAAATATGAGTAAAAGTAAGTCTGCTAAGAAAGGCTTAACATATTTAAATTCTTGTCAGAACAACGAACACATTATACTGATGATAAATATAAAAAATAAATCATTTTGAGCATTAGAAGCGCCTATAATATACATTTGGTGTTCTTTCAGAAAACTACTACAACTTCTTAAAACATTTGGAGCGAGAGTTCCCCATTAAACCAATTCTCAAATATACGCTTTGTGACCTTTATTTTGGCTCCTGTTGATTTGATTTTGATTGCCTTCAGATATTTACACCAAGCAGCCCCATTAGAAGAATTAAGGTAAAAGTATACTTTTTGCATCATCTCGAGGTCACTTGTACCTCTCTTGATAAAAATTTGAAGTAATCTTGGATATCAATAAGCTTCACAAAACAGAAAATAGTTGTACAAGGAAATTCGGTCATAGCCTCATTGAAGCAAGTCAAATAGTGGCACGGATTATATTAATTTAAGAAAGGTTTGTAGGGCAGAAAGAGGAATGAATTAGAAAATTGCTCTCTTGATAAACATATTTTTTTTTTTACAAAACTACTTTAGATAACGTGACAGCGTGCGTAAATAGTATTGCACCAAATGGGATTGTGTTGAAACCGTTTAAAAACTTAGAGTTGACGTTCGATGGGTAAATTATAAATAAATACCCATCTACATCTTTAGTTCCATTACGATCAATCTTATCCACCATTTCTTGGCAAAATCATATCTTCCTTTAGTTCTTTTACTAAATGTACTTTATACGGATGAAACTTATCTTTAGACAAAAAAAGATCAGTAAAGGAATATAAGAACAATTTTGTTAGTGACGTTTTTGGTTCTTCTTGAAGATTAATAAGAACATTCAAACAATTATTTTCATCTATAGCAATTTTATGTCGACCGGATTTTGGCCGACTTTTAACACTTCCAATGTCATTAAAATTTTCAACACCCTTGAGACTATTGATTTTGAAATACTTTTATTGCATGCATTTGGAGAGCTTTTGCCTGTAGTTAGAGTAGGAACATTTCAATTGAAGGGTACAGGGGATGAAAAAGGATGAATGTCTATAAACGGCCATTTTCAGATTAGTACGTAAAGTTGCAGTCCAGAGCTGTTATTGTTTGATAAAGTAATCGTACAGGTAACAAGAATGACTGTCGCGAGATATATCAATCTAAACACATACATTCTATAAGTAGGTGTAATATATGAGTCTTCCAATTTTCAAATACATTTTTCTCAGAGAGTAGCATTTGTAACATTCATCTTTTTTCCCCTGTACCCTTCAATTGTTATGGAATCCATGTAGTACACTAGGGCCTCAGTTTGCATCGACGCAATTTGAAACATCGCAAATCGAGACAGGATTTATGTAAAGTTAAATTAAAATAAAAGGAGCACACCTTGATAAGCTGAACGATGTTTGACGTTGCACTCAGTTACCTCTAGCAAAAATAATGGGATTTCCCCGAGGCTCGAATACAGCTGATATGGTGGCGCTGCTCGGCGCAATTCGAAACAAACGACGCAAAATGAAATCTTGGGTACTGATTATTCTATTCTCTTCTCTATACGCAATCGCGAAACAACTCATAACGAATCGACGCAAAACGAGGCTCTAGTGTACTTAGAATAGGTGGCCTCTTGTAGTACCTTTTAAGTGGAGCACGTATAGTTGGGATGATTTGTAATAATTTCGTTTTCATAAATAAAGTGTCTCAAAAACCGACCATCATTGACAAACTAATTCTTTCACGTTCTATTAGTTCGTCTATAATGAATAACTATTTTAGTATAGGGTCATTCCATATCAACCGGAACACCTAAAAAATTGATGTGTTGGATTCTTTTTATATTTTAAATTTGAAGTCTTTGCCTAAAATTAGAAGACCCGTATTTTCCTAAAGCTCTACAGTATCTATTTACAAAGATATTTGCGAACTAAGTTTGCAAAATCAATAAAATAATCGCAGAAGTCATATTGTTTGGTTATGCATAAATTAAAAGGTTAAAACAAAATGCATATAAATCATGGTGTATTCTAAAGTTCAAACTATACATTTTCATTTAGTAATGCCTAAATTAGATTGTACTTCATTATGACCCCCTTTTTCTCCTGTTAAATAAAATAATGTCTTCTCACTTTATGTTTACCGCAAAATTTAATTTTTGAAAAAATATCATAATATCCTTTAAACCATGTTCTACAAGAATAAAAGTATTTGAAAATGGAGAACCTACGGGTATTCTATAAAAAAATATATTTATACAGTTTTATACGTTACATTACAATATATCATAATGTAACGTAGAGTAGTGTAGGTTCTCCATTTTCAAATACTTCTATTCTTGTAGGATATAGTTTAAAGGATATTATGATATTTTTTCAAAAATTCAATTTCGCGGTAAACATAAAGAAAAAAGACATTATTTTATTTAACAGCAGAAAAAGGGGGTCATACTGAATTACAATCTAATTTGGGTGTTATTAAATAAAAATGTACAGTTTGAACTTTAGAATAAACCATGATTTAGACGTATTTTGTTTTACTCTTTTAATTTATGCATAACCAAACAATATGACTTCTGCGATTATTTTACTTTTTTTGCAAACTTTGTTCGCAAATATCTTTGTAAATAGACACTGCAGAGGTTTAGGAAAAAATACGGGTCTTCTAGTGTCAGGTAAAGACTTCAAATTTAAAATATAAAAAGAAACCAAGACATCAAATTTTTTAGGTGTTCCGGTTAACATGGAATGACCCTATACGGAAATTATCTGTCAGTATTGACATTGACTGTGACTAATACTGAGTAATGCAAATAATTTCATTTTTGTTAAAAGTCTCCATGACAATATAAAATACGAATATTCTTTATCAGATATATCTGACAAAAAGATTTTAATAGCCAACGCACTAAACAGTATCTCGTTGTAATTCTTGTAAAGGTGTCTATCCTAAAATGTGAAAAGATACAGGGTGATTCATTTAAGAAAACTACCGATGACGTCATATCTCGAAACATGTGATAGTTGTTGGAAGTCAAAAACTTTTCTTTATTTTTTAATAGAACTCATAATTTGCCAGAAATCAGTGTTTCCACACATTTGCGTAACCCTTTGTTTAAATGCTTAATCTTTTCAATGTAAACAGTAGAAACTAGAAAAATAGAATTCTCTGTCTAGATAAATTGGCTTTCCAAAAAGCTATAAGCAGATGCAACCACACAAAAGATACTGCCACTCGTAATTTCGCACCTTAATATTAACTTTTGCAATCTCTTGTCAAATAATTAACTACAATAAGCAAGCCGAAATCAAAAATGGTTACAAATTGAAAACGACGTGCATGGCAAAGTGCTATCAAACGCCATAAAGCAAAAAAAAAAATATGTTGGTAGCAAACACAACGACTAAAGGATTGTAGCAAATGAAAATTAATGAGAAATAACCCATGATCTAGATCCAGGAATTGACCAATTCTTAGACAAGTGTAAAATGTGTAAATACTAGAAAAATAAAATGCTTAGTTCAGATTAGTCTAAGTTTTATAAATTGATTAATTTCTTGCCAAATGTAAAAAGAAATTCTTTCTTTAAGTTGATCATTTTTTTTTTGCAAATTTTGTTGTGCCTGATTATGTAAAATCTAAAATTATCATGTTTGAGTATAAGTTGTATAAGATTGTATAGAATCTCCCATAATTCTGTTGTTATAATACATGGCTAAATTTCGTTTAAAAGAGCAAAAAGTTGTAAAAAAGTATTAGGGCACACTGTTTTATATATTCTTCATACTTCTATAAAAAAATATTGGCTCTTTTTTATATCGTACATACTAAATGTTTCCATATTTATGACGTGAATATATTTTTGTCGGAAAAATAATTATGTACTTATACGGATACGAATTAAGATAATATATTATTAAATACACACATGTAAACGTATTCTTAATGCAACAAGTTTTTTTTTTTTGCAGAGATTGTAACATGTGGTATTAAAGTGCTGACATATTAAATTCGTTGCCTCTGGGTATTTTGCTCAATCATACACGGCGTAAATATGCGATACATTCTTATTATGTAGTACACCCAGCTGTAGGTAGAAGAATAAAAAGGCGCACATTAAAAATGTTCTCTTAATTTCGTGAAATTGTTGCAGAAAAGATCGGGTTAGCTCTTAATTTAATTTAAAATTCAAATTAAAAAAAAAATCGACTTACTGTAAATGTTGAAAACGTATTAACGCAAATTGTAGATGACGAGTATAACGCGTAGGCAATATTTACACTAAAAGAACACCAAAGAACTAAAATTGATCCTGCTTCCGGTAGATTAGAATGGAAACATTCCGAGATTGTTATGCTACCGCAACAAAATGGCTAGTGACAAACCCGATTTTTTTATTTTAAATTGGTAAACCAGTTTCGCACCACCAACGCTATATCTTCACTATTGCTGCTGCTGTGAGAATGATGCTCTTAGTCATTCGTATACTTGTTGGAATGTTTGGTGGGAGGATAGGATAAGCACAACAGAAAAGGCAGGAAATTGATTAAGCGCAATTAATGTCCCTTTTTAGGAGTAAAAACGTTCGTGCTTGCCTAAGCTAGATAGCGTTAGTCCGTTTGTCTGCGGATTCATTGTCCGCGATGACCAGTAAAACAATGTTATCTTTTATAAAACATAATCGAAGAGTGCGCTTTTAAACGTCACTATATACAGTTTACATGTATATTTCCGATACTAAATATCACGGTGAATATTAGTCACAATTTTCTTCTTCGTATGATAATAATTAATAATCAAGGTTTGTTTCACATGTACAGTTAAACTTATGAAAAACGACCATCAAAAAGATGGCCTTCTCCCTAAACCATATCTTTCCTGTAAAATACTCTATGACGACGTTATTATTTGGCAGTATAAATTTTGTTAAGTTTCAAGCATTAAATCATAACTATTAGTTTTCAGTAGTAAATCATAACAATTGGAAACAATACCAACAGTCAGCAAAAATTTATCAATAAAATGTCACATTCCCACGATTGTTTATGCACTGTCTAACTCTGAGAGGCAAGCTCTGAATGAGATGATCAATGGCATCTTATAGGATCTCACCCCAGCCGATGAGGTGTTCGCTGCTTGCGGTAAACGCCTTATGTAGCGGCCCATCTTATCCCTCACATGCTAGATCCGGTTTAAATCCGAAGAGCAAGCAGGCCAGGAGAGAATTTTTACTTCCTCTGCGTGTATGAAGTTCTGACAGATGATTATCAGCGACTCTATATTGATCCTATTGCTTTGATCCTGCTGTTGCTTTTACTAATATATACTCTGAAGAGTTTACATCTGAAGTCGACCCACAGTACAAAAATGGGTGTGCGTATTCGAAAATACTAAAAATATTTGGCAACACATCATCTTGTTGTCAGAGATCGAAAATGTGAGCCTTTTTTATAGGGATTTCCGTACATTGAATCAATGGTACAGTTGTACAGTTTGGAGTTCCCAAAGATCCAATTTGGATCCACTTTTATTTCCATTTTAAATGCATAATTTTCCCAATGTTTTTGACAGATTGTCGATGCTCTACGCAGACGATTCGACAGCAGTTGTGTGCGTTGGATCCTTACTGGAGACTACGCGAACTACTTATCATTGAAACATCTTTAATAAATTAGAATTCATAGTTTCAACAGAATAACTTTAAGTTAAGTTTCACTAAAACAAAACTGACAGTATTTAACTTGAATGTTAACATTAATATCCAACATCTTGGCGATGAACTTACCTGGTACGGAAAGACCACCTTCCTGGATCTGCGGGTGGACGGCGGGCTATCTTGGGTAGTGTGGCTAAGATTGAGAAGTTCAAAATAAAAATCAAAAAAATACGTGAAACTGAAATATTTATATTAAATAAATCCACTTTAAAACATAATATAAATCAGACTAAATACCTAAACTTACCAATGTAAAACTAATTTAATGAAATAAGAAGGCCTGCCCTATTTTCTATTGAACAGCAGATATAATTCTGCCTTCAAAAAAAATATATAATTAATTGCCCATTACCAATTTTTTTAATCGTTAGAAAATTTTCAAATTAATTTACTTACCCACTTTTTACATTTACTCATTCCACCAGATATTAAACCATACCATTAACTACTAAATTTCACCACTAGACGGTACTCTTAATCCACCAGATTTGGTGGAAATTTCACCAAGTTGACAACGCTGATCTCGAGGCTGCCATGCTGGTTTCATAGTTTTGAACTAATGTCGAAATGTTTTTAGAGACTACAGTGTTTTCACTCGACTTAAAGTCCTCTTTTGGCTTGAAATCAAGTCTTTAATTACTTTGCAAATGTCTGTATCGACACTGCTTTCAAAGAGTTGAGGGAACAAAATTTCCAAAGATTTTTCAATAAAAATGTCAACTCCTTTTTAAATATTTTTGTTTTTTGACTCTTTCATAGTGTAAAAACAGCTCAGTTCAGACTATAGAATTTTACTGTCCAAAGTTTAATGTTCGCACACATATTTTACACTTCCCAGAAATCTCGCTTTTATCTCCTGACGTAGGATATGTCATAAACGGTCATAGAATGGAAACTGCGTAATATACTGAGCTACAGATTTAAATGGCACTTTACTCCCTCCTTCAATTTTGGAAGGAATTTTCCCCTTTTTCGGCAACTTGGTTGATTTAACCCCGCACTTGACAGCGATTTCGATGCAGTGATTAAACAACTGAGTAAAAGAACTCACTGTTCTGACAGATTGTAACACTTCAAGTGCGCTATTTTTTACAGTTTTTGCAACTTCACAGATCACACTACTTGGCTGAAGAGCCTTTGCAACCTAGATTATAAGAACTTTCCTTAGCAATAGCACTTTATCTTACTTTTTGTAACTTCTTGATATTATTACTTTAAAATTCAGGGGTGGCAAAATACTGGGTTGGATAATTCTGCTACCCCTTGCCACCCCCGAATTACGCCAGCATCCTTAGTAATAGCATTTTATTTTATAGTTGTTTGTAATTTTTTTGATATTATTGCTTGAAAATTTCGCAAATGTGTTTCACCCATACAAATACAATGTGCGCAGAATGCCTTATAACTTTCATTAGATTTTAGCCGGCTTTTATTTTATAAGTTCACAGCATCATAGTTGAAAAATAAATTTTCGTTTCATTTTTATTTTCGCAAAAGGGTAATTTTTATGAGACATCTGTATGAATGCCATCGAAACAACGTTCCTGAACCAAACTAATTTTGCCTATATGCAATTAACACATTTCTCGGCACAATTCTATGCAAAAACAAACAAATAATAAATTGATAATATAGATTCAGTACAAATTTAGAACGGCCATTTGAATATAGCAACGACAGCCGAGAACTGGAAAATACCGATTTTTTTTTTATTTCTTATCTACTAAAGCTCCCCATGTATGTTCTGCGAAAGCTTCGTTAAAAATAATTCATTCTATTCATGTCCTATTTTTTAAATATTTAATAATATTTGATTTTCTTTAGTAGTTGCAGTTTTCAACCATCGACATATCTGCAATATTTTTAGAAGTAGTAATCGAAGTTTATCAAACATTAAAGCATTTTCAAATTGTTTTTTTTTATCTTATTCATTACTTTATACTTGCATACTTGTATGTAATAAAAATAAAAACATGTCTTATGCTTTACAACTTGTAGGTATGCAGCCTATTAAACACCTAACGTGCTCTCTGAGCTTGCCTTACTCAATTTAAAATGGATGACGTAATTTATGGATTAATCTGTTATAACTTATAACTAAAAAATCAGTATTAAAACTGTGGTTCAAAAATGGAAATCCAACATAATGCAAAAAGTATTTATTAGGCGTTTATTGTATGTACGATAAAAGCTTTTAGATAGCCTAGTTTTTATCAGTTATTATCATTTAATTCTATTTATATTATATAATTAAATACTAATGCCTGATCTGAGAAACGTTAACACGGTGTATTATCTGTTTAGTTAATGGAAGTTTAACAAAAATGAGTTTATCGTGACGACACAGCGAATATCTGTTTTGGTAATTTCGTAATAATTCGTAATACTCGTACATTGAATCAGTCGTGATTCAAACTTGCACTCGTATTGCAACAAACGTCATTGTAACATTAGTATTTTCATTACTATTGTAGTGAGATATGATTGTTTTTGTATAGACTGCCCCAAACGAAGAACCTGTAAATTCGTAGTTATTTGAAATACACTAAAACGAGGTGTTCCACAAAGTAGTGTTTTAGGGCCTCTCTTATATATTTTGTATGTAAATGACGCATCGCTTGCCGATGCAGTTATGTTTGCAGACGATACGAAGTTTCTAGTTTCGGTTAACGATCCCGAATTAATGATAAGGCCAATAACAAACTAACTGGGTTGAATGATTACTTTAAACGTAATAACCTGTACTTAAACGCTAAGAAGACTGTTTTTATGGAATTCAGAACGAGCAATTTGGCGAGAGACTATTCGCATTATATAAATATATATGGTATTAAACGAAGGCATTTGACACGGTAGATTACGACATGCTGTTGCGGAAGTTGTGGGTGCATGGAATACGTGGTGTTCCTTACGATCTATTTGTATCTTACCTCACTGATCGTAGATCCGTTGTTTCAATTAGGGGATCTGTAAATGGTGAGATCACAGAATTTTGCTCCTCAATAGTAGAAGTTAAATGCGGCGTACCGCAAGGGTCCATTCTCGGTCCGACCTTATTCGTAATTCACGTTAACGTTCTGCATGTGTCTCTGTCTTCTTGTCTGATTACTCAGTATGCTGATGATGTCAGCTGTATTATTGCGGATTCTACATTGGATGAGATATCTGTGCGGACAAGTAACGTTGTTATGCATGATGAATGAATGATCTAAGTGTAACGGGCTTAGACTGAATGTATTGAAGACTAGTTTAGTGCACTTCCGAGCTTTCGCAAATGTAATTAGTAGCCCTTGTATTAGGTACGATAACAGATCCATTCCAGAAAGTGAGTTCGTTGAATTTCTTAGTTTGTCAGTAGATCCTAGCCTGAGGTTTGATAAGCACTGCGCTGACCTTGAGCGTAAATTAAGCTCTGGGTACTATGCTGTCAGCAACTTGAGAAGCATTGTTGGCATTGATGTCCTCCGCCTGTTCTATTTCTCTTATGTGGAGTCACGTCTGAGGTACGCAATAGTTTTCTGGGGATCGGCGCCGTGTGCAAAGAGAATTTTTATTTCTCAAAAGAAAGTTATTAGGTGTATGCTTGGTGCCCTAGCCACGAAATCATGTCGCTCTTTATTTGTAACTCTGGGATCTTACCTCTTTGGTCCTTGTATTTATTTGAAGTGCTAATGTTTTATAAGCGTAATGAAGAGCTTTTTACAAAAAAACAAGGATATTTATAATAATATGGCAACGCGGTCCTGCAATAATATAAGTGTTCCTGTACATAAAACAAGCCTCTACAAGCGTAGTCTACACTTCAGATCCGTAATGTATTATAACGCACTGCCTTCAGATATAAAAAACGCCACAACATTACGCTCTTATAGAAACTTATTAAAGGCTTATATCAGTAAGTACAGCTTTTATTGTGCGGATGAGTATTTAACGATGGGTCTCTCTAATTTTGTAATTTTATTATTTAACCTTCAATATAGATTTTAAATTCTATTGTTCTTTAACATCATATAACTATGCTTTTAATATGTGACACTAATGTTATATCTGTGTTCTGTCCAATAGTTCATTACACTTGTATTTGAATTTATCTGCAGGTATCATCAATGTTTGTATTTTATTTTATACTACATTCTTATTTGTAGTTTGGTACGTTGTATTCAGATTTAAATTCTGTGTATGTGCTTTATTAGCTATATTTTATATTAATCTGCAACAAGTTAATTCTAGTAAATTTTTGGGCCTTGTGGTTGATTCTAAATGCGACTGGGCGAGCACATAGACCTGCTCAGCGGAAAGTTGGCGAAGGTGTGTCACGTACTGTCTCGGTTAAAGAATGCAGTTAGTTTTGATATATTAAAAAATGTATTATTTTGCACACTTTCATTCTTTACTATCATATGTTGTAATATCATAGAGAGCGCCCGGGAGTGCGTTGCGGGTATACAAATTTCAAAAACGAGCATTACATATTATGATGGGCCTTAGTCCAACATCAAGTTGTAGAGATGTATTTCCGCAAATCGGAATAATGACTTTGTACAATTTATACATATATTAATTACTTATTTATATTAACAATAACCTTTGTGATATTCCGAAATTAAACCGATTATCATTTTTTCCAGTTTTCAGCAGTTATGTGTCCCATAGCATTTTTTTTTGTATATTATATTACTTTCACTAAATTGCGATTTTTGATTTGTTCGCTTTATAGTATTTTTCGGTTGGGCGCGTATCAATTTCATAGTCATCGATTTTTCGTTAGTGACTTCTTTGTGTTCGAGACGCTGTGCTTTTTTTTAATTATTTTATACATTGTTTCAAAAGTGAATGATCACGTAATATTTACGATAAAGGATAGTATTAACTGTTACCATCTAGTAAAAATCACTTCAGAGTTATACACTTCTAGTATATATTACTTTGAATACGAAAACGTGAATGCGAAGTAAAACAAAATGGATGTGCCATTATAATACAATTGCCATGGAGCAATATATAAAATAAACAAAATTCTAATTCAACACGGATCCAAATTTTCAATTTTACTATTCGTATTTTTAGTTAATAAGGGCAGAGTAACGTACATTTCTTGACCTACATTCTGAATAAAAAAAAGCGTTGCTAACACTTATCATTTTTATCAATTAAACTTTATAGCATTTGAGGCGAGCGTATTTTTAAGAGCTACCATATTAATATTTACCAGTAAAATAGTATGCGTTTTTAATTTTATGTCGTCATTGATACAAAATTCAGGATTGAATAAGTGGTCTAAAGGCCGTTTTACACCTAGCTATTTATTGCGCAATTTAAAATTTTAAATTGGCCAATAAATTGCGCAATAAATAGCTGGGTGTAAAACGGCCTTAACAGATATATTTATTTTATATACACATGGACCATTATATTATTCAAAAAGTATAAGGAAGGAAAAAGAACAGTAACAATGAATTGTAATGCCGTATAAAGTAAAAATTACTTTTTCGTAACGTTCCAGCTACGTAGCAGCTACTCTCCGCTAGGTTATGTGACTACGTAACTATTACGTCCTATAAAAGTAGGTAACGATTACGTCGCCATAACGTAATTAGAAGCTAACAGCTACTAGTAATTTTTACTTTGTGGGAACCTTTAAGCAGGTAACAAATACGTCATATGACGACATGACATATGCGACTAAATGTGCTACTTGGGTTGTTTTATAGGGCTGTAATTCACCATCAATACGGCCTTCGGATTCACATGCCGTAAGCAGGTAAATTTAAATGAAGGATTAGACAATTATCGACACATAGGTTAAAAGTAATATTCATATATCTTGAAATGCATTAAGGGGGTGTACACATCCCTCTATTTTCGTAACACGAACTAAATCACCCTAATGCAACTCTCTGTCGAATATATTGAACATGAGATGGCGCGACTAGTACCATTCGCTTACTATTGTTGGGAAAAAGTTTAAAGTGACAATTTAGAAAGTGATGGGTAGTTCTGAAAAGAGATGGTGCGTGTTTCGACCGTAAATATCTGGTAAACATATTCTTGGGAAATTCCTTCAATTATGATTTATGATTATACGTTTGGGGCGCTTGCCTAATACATCGCGGCGTGCGTATTCACTTTCTCTTATGCATTTGAATTGAAATACCGGGATACTAGTGATTTTATTATTATACTAGTTACAGTTGACACACTTCGTGGTATCGAATATTTTGTGCACAAAATCTTTTCAAGATGGCGTAATGTTATTGTTTATGTTTTATAAATAAACGAAATTTGTTTTATTCAGATTATTTTATCTTTTTAATTTTGTATACTGTTTATTAGATAACTAGTTGTGTGTATTTCTGTGTGGTGTGTATAGTTATTGCGAAAGATATTAGATTGTTTCATCGTAGCATACAGTTTTGCTTTTATTTGCTCTAAAGTGTGCAAAAATAACTTCTTACAATGAATAAAAAGTGATCAAAGACTGCAATACAGTGTGCTGTGGAAACATGCTTTAATAATTCTAAAAAAACAAGATGTAGTTTTGTTTTCTTTCTGATAAATAAATGTGGTAATTCTCTACATATGTTTCTATATCAAATATATTCATTTTCCACTTTGTATTATAGTGCTCTTACAGTGGACAGAGAAATGTAAACAGTAGGATATTATATAGATAAATTTATGGAAAACTGCTTGAATACTCTGAAAATACATTCCGAAGACTTGCAATTTAAACGCTTTAATAGATTATTAAAAAAACAAATGTGACAAGGCCAATATATTTAAACAATGAATGTTTTTCCATGATTTTTTGTACCAACAAGTATTACATATCGATTAGGATATTGGAAACCTAAAAAGATTTGAACGGAGAATTTTGTTAGAAGTAGTAAAATGGTATAATTAAACAAATTAAATTATTAAAGCAGTGAATAAAACTTTTTTCTTGTTTTATTTATAATACATTATGCAGTTAACTTCTATGTCTCTGTAAAAACTTATAAAGCTATTTGCTTATAACTTCCACTACTAGTCATCATTCTTTTAAATATTTCAACGTCAAAGCAAACATCACTTTAATAAAATAATATATATTATGGTATACATATAATATAATACTTAAGATTATTTATTTCCCTATCGCTAGAAGATGCCCCTAAGTTCACTTTGTATTTGTAGATCACGAAAGCGTGTCCACAAAACATCAGAGGTGCCAAAAATTATGTCCTTACTGTTACACTGTGAAATACACATTTTACTCTTTGAGATTCAAGACGAAATAGTAGGATTTTTAAAATAAACTTTTTTAACATAATATTGTTTTTTCCACTGCAAAATTACAAAAAAATAAAATAAAACCCCGCATTTTTTTTTGCAAAAAACTCCTATTTCTATTTTAATTGAATAATACATTACACTGTAATTCCTCTAATATCTAATATCCTTTGCATAGTTTATAAGAAGAAATGAACAAGCTATTACAATAGAATACATTCCGTCAGAGAATTGCACTACGGAAACATATAAAAGGATGAAGTATTTCTAATTGATGACATTAAAACCATACTTTTTGGTGTGCCATCTATGTCACGAATGCCAAACTAAAGTAATATCTGTTGTAGCAGATATCTGCAAACTTCTCTTCTGTGTATCCCAATTTTGTTTTTAAGTTGTTTATCATAATTAGATTGTTTAATTAGCTACTCTTATGTTTATTTTATTTCTACAACAATTCCCGAGTGAAGCCATGCAATTTTATCTACATTTACAGCTCCACATTTAAATTTTTTGTTAATTTTCTATATCGCCTATTCATGCATGTTTCACTTTCTGTTATTAAACAATATATTTTAAGTATGCAATGGAAAATGTATCGTTTCACTCCGCATATTCATGGAGAGTGTGTAAATGCCCTTGTTTTCCAGAAAAACCGCCTATGTTGCGAAATAACTTGAACAAAGTAACCCATGTTATACTGCCATTATGTTGGCGCGAAAGAGGTTTGTAAACGCCCCCTTAAACGGTATATTTATAGGAACAGGTAAAGCAAAACAAATTAGTAAGATAATATAAGGCTTATATTAATATGAATTTGTCAAAATAATGTTTATTAGGAACTATTTCTATTTATACATCGAATTTCCTTTCTATTTTTTGAGATTTCCCGCAATTCATTGATGATCTCCGCATTGTGATTTTGTAGAAGAAAGTATTTGACCTTCTGAAGCGTCTTATCTTCAATATATAAATTCTTATTTGGCTGATACACGGAAATATTTTCAAATTTCCTTCTTTCTGTAAAATAAGGATATAAAAATACCTTCTCATAGAAACGGTTCTGGAAAAAGTTGTATAGCTTCTCTAATCGTTTCACATTAGATAGAAAATTACTCAGACCGATTATAAATTCTTCCGTATTCGCTATATACCTAGCTGTTTCGATGTACCTCGATTCTTCGGATTGCTTCCGTATGAATTCTGCATCGCATACCGCTAGGCCGCATAAGAGATTAACTAAAACGATGGTGATCATAAATATGAAAAAAATAAGAACCAATTTATGCGCCCAAGTAGGTATTTTATCGGGTGAGGCGTTTAGTTCTCCGGTTAACATTATTACGCTGTCGAAGAAAGTCAGGAATACTCCTGGGAAAAACGAATGAGGGGTTGTTTTAATCTCGGCAATGTTGTTATTATCAGCGGTAGTATCGTTTATCGTATTATTGCTTTCTAAAGTAGTTGAATTAAATTTGTCTTCGATCTGTATTCGTGATAATTCGTAGAAACTCAAGACGAAGCCAAAGAATAATATGGAATACCATGATAAGAAATAGAAAAAAGTTTCGGTTACTTTCCTTAGCATGATTATTGGCGTGGAAAGCCTAGGGTTTCGTATTGCGAGCATTCCCAAGTGTAGGACAGACATTAGAATGCTGAAAGCACATAGTTGCTTGAAAGATTCCCCGGGCGGTACAAAAATAACGCCAAAGCAAATGCTTAACATCTTTAACCCTATCCAATTTGTTGGTCTCGTAAGTATCGTAGTTTCAAGACGTAGACTTCTAGACATTCTCTAGCAATTATAATTAAGTAAAGCAGGATCAGCACAGCTTTTACCAAACACTCGTACCAAACTCCCGTGTTCGATATATAAACGTAAGCAGCTAGACTTAAACAAAATAAAGATACCAAACTTAAATTTATGCAGCAAAATATTCGCATCGTGCACCACTTTAGGTATATGAAACTGGAGATAAGGGGATGTACGAAGAGATGGCGCAATTCTGGAATCTCACTCATTCTTTTCAAAGCAGCGGTTTCGCTAGATTCCTCTGCAGTAGGAAGGAGAGTACGATAGTCGAAAGTCACGAGTAAGTCGTCAATTTCAGTGAATTTAAATCGGGCAGAGATGCAACTGTCGAAGTGTAACTTCAGAGTTTCAGGATGGATATCATCGAAATCGTATTCGCCCAACAGTTTTCCATCACCCAGGCTTCCTCCTGATTCCAATGCTCTTATTATCCGCGTAGGGTTGGCGAATCCAACCGAACATCGTAGGTTAGAAGGGCAAGTTTCAAGGTCATCCCTGGTGCTGTCGTTTGTTTCGTCATCAGATTGACGAAGCATGTTCTGTGCTTCTTCAGACATAGTAATTTTATATCTACCTAAAACAATAACAAAAATAATTTCACAAATTTCTCTTGGAGTCAAATATTATTTCGGATGTACCCATATGACACTTACACAATCTGAGTTAACTGGAATTTACAATTTAATAGCGCAATATTAGCGGCTTAGAGTCAACCTATATTAACAGGTTTCAATTTGAAACAAAATTGTAGGTTTAAATTGACTAAATTAGCTAAATCCTTGCAAATATATTGAGTTTAATATCTCACTCTCATTTACGCAGATAACAATTTAAGGTTTACACAAGCTTCTTTTAAGGTTGTCCCGACAAGGGAAAAAAGCTTGTCGTGTACAAGGGTGTGCAAGGTCATGACAAGGTTGCTAGTTGACACAGGCCAAGGTTTTTCATAAACTTGTCTGTAAAAGTATACGACAAGGTTAGACAATTAGAATGACACGGTTTTCATAAGCTTGTCTGTAAAAGCATTTGACAAGGTTAGAATGACAATGTTGAGCCAAGCTTTAGCCTTGGGAAAACCTGTACAAACAAAACAAAATAGGAATTGGGTATTAATTTCTTCTTTGTCTTGGTGTTTAGGTCATAAAATATGGAAGTGTACATTAGCAACGACGTTTCGCTTTAATTTCAAAAGCTTTTTCAAGATACATGTAAAAATATAAATTGTAAATGGTGTAAATTATAAATATTTTTTTTTGTTTACTAAATGACAAAATCATAATTCAAAATTCATATTAAACCAAACATTGTTTATTATGAATTTTGAATTTACCTTATGTTTTATTTAAAGATAGCGTTTCAAAATATGTAGTATGATTTGATTATTTGTTGTTAGTAGAATATGAAAAATTGAAATTTGTAATGTTAACTAGATGTTTAAAAAGATTATATTTTGGCTCTAAAATTAAGTTATATAGTTTTGTGAAATATTGTATAGACTATAGAGTAAAATGTCTGTTTTATCATTAACTGCGTTTGTATGTTTATAAATTTAAATTAGCTAAATACAATATTTTAAAGATCTATTTAATTTCTTTTATTTAATTAAAAAAATCAAAATAACTTAACATTAATCTTTATGTTCGTTCAAATAGGAAACCTCTTCGCCGTATTTAAAGATTTTAAACGAAAATTGTTGTTGAATTTACCATTTTTTGGTTGAATCAATGCATGTATTTTCCTGAGTGCAGCTTTTTATTTGGGATTTGAATATGAAATCTACTTTTTAATAATCTTATTTAATAATTTGTTAATTATATTATTTTTTCTTAAATGGAAACCATAGCAGGCTATGTTATAATTAGATAGAAGTTTGTGGGATTTACAAAAACATGTAACACTAGATGTTTATTGATGTTTATTCTAAACATTAAAGCAAGATATTGCGTTTTTAAATTTCTAATAGATTATTAGCGTGCGGTGGATACGACAGATCTATGGGGAAAAATCACCAGAGTGTCATGACAGCCAAACAAAATAATAATAATAATGACAGAGATATTATACTTTGTATGCGTTGCTAATAAAATAGCAGTGTACTATGATTGATAATTGTATGAAAACTATTCTCTACATAGAATGCCATGCCTTTAAAAATTGAAACAATTGATGTTTCTTTATCTGTCAAATTGTGAGTGCATCGGTGTTAGTTTATACGATATTGAATAAAGTACATTATTTTATTCAATATCGTTATAACCTTCTGCGAGTTATTTGAAATCTGGTATCCTTTAATTAGTTTCCTCTTATATTATAATTGCATTGTTGTTAAAAAAAATGGTTGACTTGAAAAATATGACATGTTGCAAGCATATATTAAAAGTGGAAAGAACGCTATAAGAGCTTTAAATCTGTATTTCCTGTACTAATATTGCTAATTTAAAAAACAATTTCGTGTTTGGCTCAACATAATTTTGCTATTTAACGCAATAATAATTATTTGTATCACTAGGCCAGAAACTACAGTTTTGCGAGTATGAGTACGGTTTGTGGGACGAGGCGGTAGCCGAGGCCCACAAGTACGAATGTTTTTTGGGCCGACAAATCTTAATTTTGAATTGAAAATAGAAAAGAAATTTTGACACTAGGGAGTTGACAGTACAAGTTGGCACACATGTTACATACCTTAGCATTTTGACGTTTCCGAAAATAAATCTTTTTCTGTTATTTTCTTTCTAGTTTAATATCTATTTATCAATAATAAGTACAATTGAGACACCAGTTTATCTTAGAAAGGTTGAATAGTAGCTTAATGACAATTTATTACACGTCTGTCATGTGGAATTTAGTGTGGCCAATCTTTAGTGATATTTTTGCCTGCCTAGGCAGGAAAACGACAGTTTTCTTGCCGCTTTGAAGTACTGCAAAATGAATGTTTCTGGACGCAGGCGTAAAAAAATAATTATCTTGAAATAACAGATAACACTTGCCGTTTTTTGAGTATAGGTATTCGTCTATTTGTATTTTTGCACATCATAATATAATTCAGTCTCTAAAGAACATTCATTCATGGTAATTTTATGGATTGAATAAACCCAATCATTCTGTTGTTTGTATACAACGTAATGTGCATTTCACATTAACTAAACACTTTTTTTCTCTTCAGTGTGATCAAAATGTGATATAATCTTACACTAACCAAAACTTCGAGTTTTTTTTTTGGAAAAGATGTAAATATCGTAGGTCACAGGTAGAAGAGTATCTTGAATTAAGAGATTATAGAGAGTTAGGTATTCATTAATAATTAAATGAAAAGTTTAACGAAAATATTTGACATATTTATGTATTAACTTCCAGGTAACAGGTAACATTGTCTTATTAAAAATATTTTCAATTTAACATTATATTTTTATTACCTGTAAGGTAGATTTTATCCGAAATTAGAGTCTTCTGGAATCACAGAATAGTCTTTGATAATGTGTTACAATACACCACGATTTATTTACATTTATTTGTCTGTGTCGTAAATATTTTTATTTGCGATGTATCACTAGATCATCTTCTACTAACAGAGTAGTAGTTTATCTACACACTCAGATTAAAATTATATGCAGATAATCTGGAATATATCTCTAGATAATATGAAAATAACGATAACGATGGATAGGAAGCAGTATCAATACAGTGTTGTCCATTATTTTAATAATTCTAAGACGGTAAGTGAAGATCATGTACCTGTCTTGATAGGTCATATGAAAAATTTGTGGGCATATGGTTGGTTCTTGTCTTTTTATTATTATTTTTTATTGAGATTTGCTATGTTAACTAATACATTCAAATATTTATCAGAATAAAAATGAGGACTACCAGGTTATAACCACAGTATTTAACGATGTTTGGAGCTGAATAAAATACAATTGACGACACCACATGTATATTTTACTAAAATTCTACATTCTAAACTTGCTCAGCAGTATAATAGATTTTCATAGTATCGCTATTCCAAGGGGCCGAAATATCAAGCATGCTTATAAGTAAATATAGTGTAATTAATTCACACGTTTATATAAAAATAGAACTACATAAATTCAATAATAATAATAAAAAATATCATTAATTCCAGTGTTGGGCAAGATAGGAGAAGTGAATAAATTTCTACAGCGACTAGATACGCTCGTGTTTATTCGCGCCTTGAGTGGGGAACAGTGTTAACTAGTGATTTATTGAGAGCCGACAAAACACGAGTATGTATAATCGCCGTAGAAATTTATTCACTTCCCCTAGCTTGCCCAACACTGAATTAGTTCATAGCTACTAGAGTAACAAAAATAATTACTATAGTAATAATAACATAATAGTGGTTTATATAAGTAAAGTTCTGTAAGTAGAAATTAATGTATATTTAAATTGCCCGCCAAAAAGAAATTAACTTTAAACCTTAAGCCGGTTTCACAGAACTGAATATTGTCGCGGCGACAATTCCACTTCCCTACATTTTTATAATGTCGCTGGCAATATTTGGCTAACACAGTGAGACAGGGCACTGCTAGTAAACCATAATATTTATCTATTGCAAATTTATTATCTAAATAATAAGTGCGGACATAAGGCATGGAATAAATAATAACATATACAATTTTTGGAATACGTACCTTCACAACATTTACCTAATTCATACTCTGTAAGAAATACAGTAAATGTCACTCTCGATGAGTGCTTTAACGGCCGTTTGCACCGTTCGTGATTAAGTTATAATTAACATTTAATCATAATTAAAGTTTAAATTCCTTTGCACCGACTGCTTAATTAATAATTAAATCCTTAATTCATGATTATCTTTAATCAGTACCCAAGGTATGAATTAACTCATAATTAAAGTGGGCGCAAGCGTAGTTTCTTTGTCTACAATCATGTTTATAGGCGAGAGCTTATGTTATGGGGTTTTTGGTTATAATACAAATATCTGTGACCGTAAATTGAAATAGCTAGCTAATTAAAGTGTTCACTGTGAAGATTAGGGACAAGGGATAGCGGCGTGCAAGAAGTGTATATTTGGTAGGGTTTTAGAAAGTCCAAGGTAAATCAAAAATTAATTCCTGAAATAAAAACTGACAATGCATTTGACGATTACTCGTGGTTTCAGGTGGGAATGACCCGGAGGTATTTCGTAATAGGAAAGGATATCTATCTATAAATTCACAATTTTTATATGATGCTAATTTAAAAATAATGGATATCGTAGTACGATGGCCAGGGAATACACACTTTAACGATCCATTCTTTTCCATAAGCGACAGTGGATATGCCTCAAAAACAGAATTATTGACCCCACTGTTAAATTCTGAAACAGTTGTGAAAAATCGTTATAATGAAAGCCATATTACAACACGGAATGTCATTGAAAGCATGTTTCTAAGAAGAATGTTTTCCAATACTGGCATATGGTTGTCGCTTAAAGCTGGATACCTCTATGCCAGTAGTAGTTGCTACCTCAGTATTGCACAATATAGCCATAAATATGGGTAAAGAGGAAATCAATGAAGAAAAATTAAATTAAGAACTTTTAAATGGACAACTTCATGAGATTAATTATGACGCTGTTGATGATGTACCTGCTGCGACACAGGCATTACTAATTAATGATTATTTCAACAATTTGTAATTCATTGCTATATAGAAATTAACTTTTGAAATTTTTTTTTGTGTATTTGTTTTCTTTGGCTTTTATATAAACGAAACATATTTTATTTACTCTAAATGCGTTATCACTTTGATTTTTTTAAAAGAAATATTGTCTATGTAACTAACCATTTACTTATTAAATAAAAGGAACAAAATATATAAGGAAATGATGGTAATAATAAAATAATTCTAACAAGCAATAGCAGAGGTCAAATAAAGTATCAAAAATTTGAGCATTTACAGAAAAACAAATAAAAGAATTGCATAATGAAAAAAAAAAACCTGCATTCACATATTAATTTCCATTTTAAAACTACTACTCAACTTTTTTATTTCAATATCTAATTCTGTAGCAATTTACTTCAGCTTAAATTCCAATAACTTTCAAATGCCGCTTAAAATCGGGCATTCACATAACGGCGCATTTTTCATTATGATGGAACAGTGTTCCCAATAGAAATACGATTTTTGACTAAAAACTAAACTTAACGCACTACCAACCTATATTTCTGTCGCAAACTTTTTAATTAACTAATCATTGTTAAATTTGTTCGGTGCAATCCAATTTCATATTTAATTCGTAATTAAATTAATCTTTGATTAGTTAATTAAAATGTTAATCACAGACGGTGCAAACGGCCGTAAGTGCATTATCACTTTGATTTTTTTAAAAGAAATATTGTGTATGTAACTAACCATTTATTTATTAAATAAAAGGAACAAAATATATAAGGAAATGATTAATAATAAAATATAATAAAAAGTAATAGCAGAGGTCAAATAAAGTATCCAAAATGGAGCATCTTGCAGAAACAAACAAATAAAAAGATTGCATAATGAAAAAAAACCTTCATTCACATATAATTTCCATTTTAAAAACTACTACTCAACTTTTTTTATTTCAATATCTAATTCTGTAGCAATTTGCTTCATTCCAATAACTTTCAAATGCCGCTTAAAATCGCGCATTCGCATAACGGCAATTTTCATTATGATGGAACAGTATTCCCAATAGAAATACGATTTTTGACTAAAAACTAAACTTAACGGACGACCCAACCTATATTTCTGTGGCAAACTTTTTAATTAACTAATCATTAATTAAATTTGTTCGGTGCAATCCAATTCATATTTAATTCGTAATTAAATTTCTTTGATTAGTTAATTAAAATGTTAATCACAGACGGTGCAAACGGCCGTAAGATTGTTATGAAGGACAAAAATCAGGGAAAATGTGGCGCCAAATTAAGAGCCAATAGAATTCTTGCAACAGAAAGTGTAGTTAAATTAATTTAACTACATTTGCTGTCGCAGTGATTTTAAGAAGGATATAGGGGAGTATCACGCTAATTCAATTTCATTGACTGATACGCTGTCGCTGACGACTGAACATAGTTCTGTGAAGTCGGCTTTAGCCAAATTATTCTATGAATATATGTACATAATCAAAATTTAGACACTTGTCAGCCGCAAATGTCACTTTGTCCATCAGAGTTTTTATGAAGTTTGCTTAAAATTCACAAAGGTTTTCAGAACATATAAAACGAACTATTAACTAATATGTTCACGTTAAGAATGAGAGTTCCATTTTAAATTCTATTTAATTCTTCTTCTTATTAAGTATATATACGAACTTCTCCGATAATACATTAGGTTGACCAGTAGCACTTAAGATCCTTAGTAAGGTGAAACATTTGTAAGTTAATATCAATTTAATAATAGTTAATA
This sequence comes from Protaetia brevitarsis, assembly GCA_004143645.1. Lineage (NCBI taxonomy): Eukaryota > Metazoa > Arthropoda > Insecta > Coleoptera > Scarabaeidae > Protaetia > Protaetia brevitarsis. Next base: position 1,564,592 of record RXPK01000200.1, read on the forward strand.
GTTTAAATTAATAAATTTATTCATTATTATTATAAATTTATCTCTACAGCCCTAAATCTTTTCCATGTCCAGGAGAATATCGTCTCTTGCCCCAAAAAGAAATATCGATTTTCGTTTTAAAGGTACCTCTGTGTCCTTGTTCAATTTAAAGCGATATTTTCTTATCACCTCTACCAATCCGACCTTAATAATTAGTTTGCCGAAGCGCTCTCCTAAAACAGGCTTATGTTAAAAAAGTTAGTACGATGAGTATATAGATCCATAATTTACCGATGCAATATCGAGGTCCATCACCAAAAGGTAGATAAGTATAAGGCGCGATTTGGCTTTTGTTCTGTTCCGAGAATCTTTCAGGATCAAATTTTTCGGGATTAGGAAAATACTGAGGGTCGCTATGCAATCCCGATACAGGGACTATGACAGTTGTGCCTTTTTCTATCAGTATATCGGTATCAGGTAGGTGAAAATCTCGAACGCACTTACGAGTCAACATTGGCACGTTCGGATTATTCCTTCAAAGTTTCTGGAAGCAATACCATATACACGATTGTGTAAATTATACAGTATTTTACACGAAACTGGCCCGTTAATAGTTTTCCGGTTTAACGAAACTTTTCAGCTTTAAAAAATTGGAGTTTGTAATAATTGGAAAGTTACTGCTTTTCAAAAGTATTTTACAAAGCTTTTGTACTTCCGGTTAACCGGAAGTCGCCATGTTTTTTTTTAATTTTTAAATGGAATACTCTATATATTATTTTATTCTTGAATTCAACATAAGATTCTATGATTATTACGACTAGGGTTTCTTATACCTATCTTCAACTGTTTATAAGATATTACCATTCATTCATTCATTCAGGTTAGGGTGGGCATTTGATGTCCGGGCACTTGAGCTTGGTGCTCATTGCACCATCCCTATTGATTCTCTTATTTCCACTCGAGCAGCTTCGTGTTCTCTATAAAGCCCAGTACCTTGCCCAGTGGAAACTTGAGGACCTTCGAGGGCTCCAATAGATCTCTTCCGAAATATTTCTGCCTGAGTACCTTCAGTTCCTCACATGTGCAGATTACATGTAAACTCGTTTCCTCCTGTAGTTCGCATCTCTACACCACGGTTCGCTTACCCCGGCCTGTGTTGTATATATGCTTTTTCAGGTGGCCAGTGTCCATTTACCAACCCAGTACATGGTTTTAACTTCTTCTTACTGCGCTTGAGTAGGTTATCAGAGAAGAACTACCATCCCCTATCAGCGTTTTTGGTATGGAGTGACCTTCAGCGACCTCCATTTCTTTGTACTTTCTTTATCTAACCAGGTCCAGATCTCCCTTCTTGCGGAATCCTTAGTAATCCCACATACGGGCTCTGGACCCATAAGATATTACCAATTATGTGAAAGTTTTAACATATACACTGTTGTGCGTAATTAATTAATTTTCACTTGTTTTAGGTGTAAGAGGTCCTTTTTATTTCCCATTTTAAAACTACCAAGTACTAACATGATTTCATTAAAATATACTAGAAAGCTTCCGCCGCATCATAGAGGGTGTTTAAAATTAGTGGCATATCAAAGAATTTTGAAGGTTAAAAACTCATTTTCTTTTAAACAGAACACCCCGCATGTTTTCGTATGTTTGGGTGTAGAATTAAATTCTACTACTAAACAATGGTAGTATTATCAAGAAAACAGTGTAATAGAGCTGTTTTCTGAGAATGAAGAAAATAGGATTCATATTTTGGGGCATTTCGAAGCACATTCATTCGTTCAGTACCTGCTACTTCTGAAGATATTGGCACATTAAAAATATCTGCCTATTCTATACACACAAGGAACATATTAATATCTCTTAGGAGAGACTTAACATTTCTAACAATTTGGAAAATTACAGCCATAATTATAGTAATTTTTAAGTGACAAGGAAATAAGCAAGGCGCGCATGCGTTAACTTAGAATGTTCTGAGCACAGTATAACAGTATAGATATAAAGCGTGGTATTGAATATTTTGTGCCACCATCTTTTAGGATGGCACAATATTATTGTTTATGTTTTATAAATAAATAAACGAAATTTCTTTTATTTACATTATATAATAACGTACTGCAGTCTTTATATATCTTTTTAGTTTAGTATATCGTTTATTAGATCATTAGTTCGTGTGTCTTTCCGTGTGGTGTAATTATTGTTTTAATAAAGACATTAGAAGATTGTTTCATCGTAGCATACAGTTCTTCTTTTATTTGGCTCTAAAGTGTGCAAAAATAAGTTCTTACCAATGAATGAAAAGGAATCGGAGACTGCAATACGTTATTGTGCAGTGGAAACATACTCCAATAATTCTAAAAAAAACAGCGAGATGTAACTTTGTTTCCTCTCCGATAAATAAAATATGGTAAATTCTCTACTTATGTGTTCTATATCAAATATGCTAAATTTTCCATTTTGTATTATAGCGCTCTTACAATGGACAGAGAAATGTAAATAACTGGATTATTTATCTAGAGCAATTTATGGAAAAGTGCTCGAATACATTCCGAAAATACATTCCGAGGACTTACATTTTAAACACTTTAATAATTTTTAAAAACAATTGTGAGCAGGGTTATATATTTAAACAATGAATGTTTTTCCATATTTTTTTAGTACCAACAAGTATTACATTATGAATTAGAATATTCGAAACCTAAAAATGTTTGAACGAAAGATTTTGTTAGAAGTAGCAAAATGGTATAATTAAACAAATTAAATTATTAAAGCAGGGAATAAAACTTTTTTCTTGTTTTATTTATAATACATTTTGCAGTTAATTTCTATGTCTGTGTAAAAACTTATAAAGTTATTTGCTTATAACTTCCACTACTAATCATGATTCTTTTAAACATTTCAATGTGAAAACCAAACATTACATTAATAAATTTATATCTATTATCTTATACCCATAATATCAAATGTAATAGAATACCAGGGCATTTTTCATAAAATCGTATTTATTGGAAATTTTTGTTTTGAACTATATTCGCGATTATTTATTTCGCCATCGCTAGAAGATGCCTCTAAGTTCACTCTGTATTTGGAGGTCACGAAAGCGTGTCTACAAAACATCCAAGATTGCCGACAATTATGTCTTTACTATTATACTGTTATACTGTGGTTCTGGTTCAAGTCAAACGTAAACAGAAATGACATGAGCTGTGTTCGCAGAGAAATCACAAACTAGTAAGACGCGATTCGATTGGCTCCGAAACAACTTACATGCACGTTGAAATTAATTCAGTATTATATGTTAAAAACTCACCCACACATTAAAAAATGTAGGTAATTTTTCTCAGTAAAAATCACTTTGAAGAGTTAACCGCCAATGTGGAGATGCAACGGCTAGCAGTGGCTTTGGGTAGAGATTAGAAATTGTCATATTTTGTTTGTCTATTATGCATTAAATTCTAATTAAATAGATACATTCTACCAGCGCATTTTTATTTCGACCATATTTCCCTTTTTCTCAGGAAAAAAATCAGAAATATTGAACTTCTCTTTATAATTTTATTTTTAAACAAGTAAAACTTCTATGGAAATTATCATCACTTTAGAAATTTTACTTGCGCGTATTCCAGACAACATGAAAAAATCTTGGAAAAGTTGCCTAAATTTCGAAATTTTACTATGAATTTTCCAGGTTATATGAAAAACCCACTGCGCAAAGCATGAGTGAGTATACCTAAGGTTTGTTCGTTGGTGCTACACCAATAACACTGGTGCATATTTTATCTTTCTTAGGTACCTACAGAGTAAATCTTCTATCTTATTTTAATCACAAGCCAGTGTAGAAAGTGTAGCACCAACGAACAAACCTCTAGCTTTTGGTGAGTGTACACGTATTTAAGAGCTCCGATATTTAAACCAAAAATTGGTCAATATCGAGCAATAAATATTAGTTACTTGTGAAGTGAAGTTGTACATTATGGAGGTGAGACAGCTAAAATTATATTAACAACATTGTTTTGATAATAAGAGCGTATATATTACTTATAATAAAAGATATAAATCAGCTGGTAGAAGACTTTTTCTACGACGGGTCGACCGGGAATAGTCTTCTGGCGCCAGCCGGGTAGGCAACTCAAGTGCGAACTCCGAACGATTAGATTCGACGCATTTGAACGACAGATAAACACCAGATTTACCTGTAATATAACAGTCGTGGGCCGAAAGTATAGTACTAAAACGAAATGGATAAACGCAATAAAAATCAAACAGATAGTGACGGTAATACAACTGATGAGGGTGGAAAAAGAAAAAAATACAGATGATCACGTGGAAGAGGCTGGTTTTACAAAAAGTAAAAAAACAATGAGGACACCACAGAAAAAAGCACAAGGTGATCAAGCAATAATCGAAAAGTTATTAGAAAAAATGAAAGATTTAATTTCAGTTAAAGAAATGAGAGCGGAACAAAGAGAATATAAATACAGATATTTGAAGCGATTACAAGAAGAAAACAGTGCACTGAATAACAAAGTCGAAGTACTGGAAAAAAGAAACCAAACAATGAACGACGAATTAATAGAGATAAAGAACGACATGGAATTTTTCAGAAAGTGAGATAAGGAAAACAATGTAGTGGTTAAAGGTATAGAAATAAACTCTGATGATCCATTAGAGATAAAGGAAGTGATTAAGACATTCTCTAAAGAATACCTAGATGTAGAATGCAAAATCAAAGAAGCTCATAAGATAGGCTCAAAGATATGTATAGTAGAAATGGAAAATAGAAGTGAAAAAAGGAAATTTATGTAGAACAAAAGAAAGGTAAAGAATATACCAAACAAGATAATATATTTGATGGATGATTTAACCAAAACTACAAGTGAAACAGAATCAAAAAAGGAAGCAAAATCATGGAAACTAGGAGCATGGAATATCAGAAGCTTACAAGGAAAGCAAATCGAACTAATAAATGAATTTGAACAGACAAATATGGAAATACTAGCAATAAGTGAAACAAAGAAGAAAGGGAAAGGAGAAATGTACTTGACAAACGATCACAAGCTAATATACAGTGGAGTCCCAGTTACACAAAGGGCAGCAGCAGGAGGAGGATGCATAATACATAAAACGCTGACAAACCAAATCTCAGCATGGAAGGCTGTCTGAAAAGGATACGCCAGTGGAACTAAGAAATAAATAGGTAAATATTAGAACAATAATATCTGTGTATTGGACGGGGATGAAATGAAAGGGAGAGGAAAAAGATAAGTTTGGGAAGATTTAAAATAAATTAAGAAGAAGCGAAAGGAACGTTTATACATTATGGGGGATTTTAATGGTAGAGTGGGGAAAAAAGACAACGAATATAAAAATAATAGGAAATCATGGAGAAGACTTCCGAAATAAAATGGATTAAGACTATTGGAATTCTGCCAATTACAAAAACATGATAATTACAAACTCATTTACGAGCATAAGCAAATACACAAATACACTAGAGTGCAACTAAGTAGAGCAGAAAAATCAATAATAGACTATGTACTTAGTGCATAAGGAAGAAAGAAAAAATAAATAAATAAGACAAGAGATATTAACAGACGAATTAGATGGAAAGAATATTTTCAAGAATTATTAGAACATAAAATACAAACTACTGAAGACAACGACACCAAAAGAGTACTCGAGAAGCAAGATCAAGAGGGCGAACCAAAAATTGAAAAAACTAAACATGGAGGAGTTGATGCACGTAATAAAAAGAATGAAAAATGGAAAGGCACCCGGAAATGACAAAATCACGGCAGAAATGATAAAGAAACTTAGGAGGAAGAGGTATGACAGCACTATTGGAAATACTAATAAGGCGTGGTGCGAAGAAAAAATACAGAGGAATGGGGAGCAGCACTGATAACTCCCATATATAAAAAGGGAGATAGAAAATTGTACAACTACAGAGGCATAACTTTACTGAACACAATTGTAAAGATATACGAACAACTGATCAATAATAGGACTAACGTCGATAATTGACCTCAACTATCAGAAGCACAAAGTGGATTTAGAGCTGGAAGGAGTACCCAAGATCAATTTTTACATTGAAACAACTAATAGAAAAACAACATCAACGAAACAAAAACCTCTACTTAGCTTTCCATTATCTAGAGAAAGCATTTGATAACAGTTGCGAGAACAAAAGTATGGTCAGGATTAAAGAGAAAAGGTGTACACAATAAACTAATCAGAATTATAAAAAACTTATACGACACTAACATAATTATGTGATCAAAACACATTGAATCGGAAGTCTTCAAGACTGACATGGGACTAAGACAAGGAGGTGGACTAAGTCCAACGTTATTCATATACGTATGGATACCATCATAAAAACATGGGAACAAAAGTCAATAAGTTTTTATGGGCATAAGAATTTACAGAGAATTGAAATAGTAACGGAATCTTTTGCAGACGATGTTAGTAATAATGTCCGAAGGTGAAAGACAACTACAAGAAAATTTGAATATATGGGGAAAAACATGGAAAGAGGAGGGTTATGACAATAAACACAGAAAAAACTAAAATATTGTGATCGGAAACTATAACGTTGAAATAAAGTTGAAATAATAATACTAAAATAGAGCCTTAAGGAATTTAAATTATTAGAGTAACATTGGAAGAACAGGAAAACAAGAAGCAGAAATAAATGAGAGAAATGACAAAACAATCAAGTTATACTACGCAATGAACCAAAAATTTTATTAATAAAAGAATTTCTAAGCAAACAAAAATAAAGTTTTTAACACAATATATCGGTCAGTTTTAACTTATGGATGTGAGTCTTGGCCCTTACAACAAACAAAAAGTAAAATACAGCTGCCGAAATGAATATTTGAGACGAGTGGTAGGTGTACCCGGAAAGATTAATTGGAAACATACAAATCGGCAGAATTAGGGATACACCCAGTTTTGGAATTTATTGGAGAAAGACAACTGAGTTTGGTGGGACATATACAACGATGGACAGTAACAGACAAGTGAAGAAAGTGTACGAAGCAAGAATACAAGTCAAAAGAAAAGAGGAATACCGAAGCAGACCTGGATGACGCAATTGGAAGAATTACTACGAGCTAGGGGGAAAAACATGGCAAGAAGCAACAATCCTAGCAAAAGATGGGAAGAAATGGAAGCAATTTGTGTTCGAAAAATAAATGTAGACCCGACACCTTAATGTTATAAGGGTAATATGATTATATTTATATATATATATATATGAAAAATCCTTCGAAAAATTGCTAACAGTTAAAAATATTACTTCTTAAAGTAAAATACCTTGGTTTTTGGGGCACAAAATTGCCTCAAAATCGTACCGGAATTTTACTAAAAATTTTTTAGTGTGTAGAATTTTCAAATATAATGTGATCTATTTTGAGAAATTCTAATGCTTCCTAAATCTTCCTGAACATGAAATATGCAGAAAAGAATGTCTGTAACAATAACATTTACAGGCAATAATAATTTATTGTAATGTCAAAGTCATAGTCTGCCAGATTAAAATTATTCGGCCATTAATGAACAAAACAACCTTACAAATCGGTGAATTTAGTTCTACACACAAAGATATAAAAATACACAGGTTGTTCTATTTGAAAAAGTAAGTTTTGCAAATTTGATAATTCTTTACTATTTTTTAAACACCCTGTGTAAGAAGATGGGAACTTTTCACCCCTTTTTGATGAAATAATGTTTGTATTAGGTAGTTTTATAATGGGGAATCTTCGGCACTTAAAACAAGCGAAAATGAATCAATTACGTACACCAATGTAAATTTAGATATTCACAAAAATCGTAATATCTTAGAAACAGTTGAAGATGGATAAAAGATATCCCAGTTATAATCATTATGGAATTTTACGCAGAATTCAAAAATGTAATAATATACAGGGTGTTTCGTTCAAAATAACAAAATTTATAGCGAATCCCGGTTAACCGAAAGTGTAAAATATTTTAAAATAAGGTAATTATTAAACTATTGCAAAGGCTCTGCTCCGATAAGCCATTGAAAAGTGCCCCTAAAGCTATCGGGCTGAAATTCAAGCAAATGAGTACTACTGTCACACATACTGTAAATACAAAAATTAGCTCAATCAATGGCACCCCATTCGAGATATTAGCATAAGGGTGGAAAAATTCAATATTTTTTGCTCAGGAATTACTTAAACTATCACGTTCAAAAAAATTATGTGAGTAAACACTGATAATGGACATTCCATAAAAAATCAAGGACTAATTCCGTTCACTCAGTTCAAAGTTATCATTATTTTCCCCTTCTTAGGGGTGGTTTTTTTGAGTTTGGTTCAAGGTGCCAACTTGGTTTTTTGTTATATTAGACTCTATACATTTAGGCTTATTACATATATATTTTTTTTTAGTTTTTTCCGTGTAGTAGAACAAGTAAATAAAAAATAAAATCTCAATGAATGCTTTTAGTAGCAGCAATTTGTTATTGTTTATTTTGGGGTTAAAATAATTGTTCATCCATCAATTTCAAGATCATCTGTATGTATGTTTCAGCCTTAGTAGTTATAAAAGTATCGAAATATAAAAAAGAAAATTATAACAACAAAATAATATTTATTTCCGTACACGCAGTTGAAAGTTAATGTTATTTTTTCTTTTTGAGGGGTGGTTTTCTTTTGAGTTGAGTTTGATGTGTCAACCTGATTTTTTGTTATATAGGATATATATATTTGGGTTCATTATATATTTCTTTAAGTTCTTTCTGTGTGATAGAACATGCAAATAAGAAAATAAAGATAAAAAAGGAAAATCATTGATCTGTTTCAGGATCATTTATATGTTATACGTTTCAACCCTAGTGGTTATGAAAGCACTGGGCTATAAAAAATAATTTTGTAAGAATAAGTAATCATACGTAGTATATTATTATATAATATATTATCTTTTGTTACATGTATTATTAACAGTTATGTATTTATAATTAATATAAAAGAATACACGAAGTTCAAAGTTCCCTTTTGGGGGTGGTTTTTTCAACTTAAGGTTCTAACTTGACTTTTTGTTGTACAGTAATGCATTTGGGTTTGCTTTATACTTTTTTCCGTATAAATATAAATTCTTTACAAGTGATGTCATATGAACTAAGAAGTATGCTCTTATTTTGCAACCTTGAGTGATACTTTTGGGAAGAATGAATAACTCCAAATAAGTATTTCTATCATCTTCGTCGTTTATTTATTTGTTTAAGTGTTCTTCTTCCAGATATTATTATTAGCAAACCACCGCCATTAATGTAAGAATATATTCTGACTTACTTTCTACAGCACTGCTGTTTATTCTACAAAGGAAATTACATTAAACAACAGTCTCCAAACTCTCACAATCAAATAATTGTCATATTAAAACAAATTATACCGTCTCAAGGCATTGATTAAAGAAATAATGTAATAAATGCATATATATATCTATTTGGCAGCAAGAACAAAAGTAAAATACGAATAGCGGTTCTGTTCAACATTAGGAAAATGATAACAACTATAAATACATTGTTTGTTGCAATAACAAATGTAGATAGAATTATGTTGTTACTAGAACAATAAATATCTAACAGGATTTGATTGATTTATATTGATATGTATATCATATAAAAATATATATGTTGTACCAAAATGCATACAATTATAGGTAAAAAAAAATCAACTCGAATTATTAAATCCAACTTGAAAAAACATCCCTTAAAAGGAGAAAATACTTCAAACAGGCTGTACGGAATTAAATATTGTTTTATTGTTACAATTTTTTTTATATTTTGATGCTTTTATAGATACTAGGGCTGAAATGTATATATATAGTAATATTCAATCAGATTGCTGAATAATTATTTTAACCTTAAAATAATCAATAACCCAATGCTGCTGCCAAGATCACTCAAGGAAGTTTTATTTCTCATTTGCATTACTGTACTGAAAGAACTTGACGAAATATATAATAAACCCAAATATACTTATACACTCATGTATAATAAAAAGTTAAATTGGCACCCTAAACCCAACTCAAAAAAATCACCCCCCAAAAAGGGAAAATAATAATAACTTTGAACTGCGTGTAAAGAATTAAATATTATTTTATTGTTACAATATGCTTTTGTATATTTCGATGCTTTTATAACTACTAGGGCTGAAATATTTAGACAAATAATCCTGATATTGATCAATGCGTAATTATTTTAACCCTAAAATAACCAATAACAAATTGCTCCTACTAAAGGCATTCAAAGAGATTTTATTTTTTATTTACATGTTCTACCACATAGAAAAAACTGAAAAAAATACATAGTAAACCTAAATGTATACAGTCTAATATAACAAAAAGTCAAGTTGGCACCTTAAACCAAACTTTAAAAAACCACCCCTCAAAATGGGAAAATAGTGATAACTTTGAACTGAGTGAATTGAATGAGTTCTTGATTTTTATAGAATGCCCGTAATCAGTGTTTACTTACATACATTTTTTGAACGTGATAGCTTAAGTAATTCCTGAGAAAAAAAATATTAATTTTTTCCACCCTTATGCCAATATCTTGAATGGGGTGGCAACGATTGAGGTAATTTTTGGTATTTACAATATGTGTGACAGTAGTACTCATTTTCTTTAATTTCAGCCCGATAGCTTTAGGGGCACTTTTCAATGGCTTATCGGAGCAGAGCCTTTCAAATTCCTAAAACTGCAAGTTTTCACTAAACCTGCCAAACTTCTAGCTAATCACTTCCGTGGAAAACCCTGTATAGTAGATACTTTTACACACCTGCAAGAACCATTTCTAAATATTTCATCTCTGTAATTGCTTCATGATTCAATCTTCCATCGCGATTTTCAAGAACTTGTTCAATTTGATTGCGTAATTTTCCCTGTAATTCTTCATCCTGGGCTAATTCAAATAACACTAGAGCCATTGCCGTTGCTGTAGTGTCGTTGGTTCCTATGAAAAAACCCATGCATTGTCCCACCAATTCGTCCATAGTTATAAAGCCCTTTTGCTTTATCTCAATGAGAAATTGAAGAAAATCGCTCCTAGAAACATTTTTCGCAGTTCTGTATCTTATTGTATCGTCTATGCACTTGTAAATAAATGTGGCTTCCTTTAGCGGGAATACGGGTACTTTAAAAAAATTTGCCAACCTTGGTAAAGCGCCGCCTATAGTCAATTTGATAAAATCAGAACCTCCATCTATCAGTTTTCGAAAAATGTCATTTAGTGGCACGTCCTTGAGGCTGTTGATATCCATCCCAAGAACGCAGGACACGAGAATATCCATCGTAAACTGATTGGTACATTCGCTTATATTAACTGGTTGTTCCTTTACCGCATGTTTTTCGATAGAATTTTCCATTAAGCCGTAGCTTCCGTTATTAAATCGAGCATGTTCTTTAATTTTGCTTGGGAGAAAGCCGGCGCGAATTTCGTTCTAATGGTTTTCCATCTTTCGCCGTCAGCTATGAATAAATTTATGGCGTAAGGTTGACAGATGTTGGCGGAGTAAAGACCTTTGTTCTGGAAGTTTTGAAAATTTTTAACTAGTATGTGTTTGATGTGATCAGGCTTCGTAAGAATCAACATTGGCATGGTGAAAGAATAGATCCCGCCGACTCCATGTCGTTGTTCCTTGAAAATTTGATAAAATTCTTCAGTCAGGGTGGTCCATGATTTATCATTGCGTATATTTCCGAAAGGAGTTGTTGGTTCAATATACGGAATATTTCTTCGTTTCCAGTATGAGAATGAAAATTTGAAATAAGAATATACATATAAAAAGATCAAAAAAGCTAGTACTGAGGTCACAGCGAATATAACTACTTGCGTAGTTAATAAATCTACTAAACTTGAAGAATACGCACACATCTCTTCTTTAGTTATAAAATACCCGGCACAAACTAACCAAAATTTGCATTTAAATGTAAGGGAATCGATAGATAGTTGTAATATATATTATTTGTTTTGAAAGTGATCACATGAAATTGCAAAATCGGATAGTAAGGCCAAGGGTTAATTCATATTAGAGTTCTTTGGCGTCAACGTTATTCAAGAGATTAAATATCATAAACAAACATCAATCTTTAGTTTAGAAAAAAAAAACATTTTTCCCATGGAAATAACCATCCTTACAAATCAGTTGTTTATAACTAAATGATGGTATTTATAAATGATATTAATAATCTATCCCAAACTTTCACTCAGGGGCAAGGTCTATTAACTAGATAGGTTGCCTCGTAACTTACAGCCAATAAAATGTTACGCGGGAAATATGTCATCAGCGTGCCCATTCAAATTATTATAAGGTAACTAATATAATCTATTAGTTTTATTACGTCAATATATAGGCTGTAACAAATTCAAAAATCAAAAATGGAAGGTAAAATTATTAAAGGCGTTAGGTAGTATCTTTTGTACACTAATTTATTGTTACAATAATATTATTTTTTTTCACTTTTTTTTACAGATTTCTCTTGTAGCTTCTGTTTCTCTTTTCCTTTTCCCTAAGTGAAGTTGGTAGCTATTTAAATATTTAATTCTAACAAACACTCGTTGCCTACAAAAGGCTTTGACTAATTTCAATGGAATTTTAACTTTTTTTTAACCATATGCAGTAGTATTTTCTATAATCCGAAAAGACTTGTTGAATTTATCTTTATGCAATTTTTGAAAGCATTTCTCCATCAGTTCAACACTTCCCATCCAGACTTCTGATGGTTGCATCAAGTCACCAAAAGAAAGGCTTTGTAACCATGATGGCATATTGCATACTGTAAGTATATGTTCTTTAGTGATTTTAGGATCTTTGGGAAAAGCAAAAAACCGTAAAGATTTCCCAGTCTTTCTTGATTAATTCTTGCGGATAGCAACACTGCAAATGCTTCCCCCAGACATTTAAATACACATTGAATGTTGATTCAATTTTATTATAAAATTAATTCTTACCACAGTATGGGTACGGGGAGGTTGGAAGTACCTACCAGGCGCGTCCCCGAGGTGGTGGATAGGGGAAAGGCCATCTTGTTAGGGTTCGCTCAAGACGAGATGGTTAGTGGCGGCTATAAGTTCTTCTTCTCTGCTTAAAACCGGAGCAGGATGAATGAAGACCGTTGCCGTGAACCATTCCCCCCTCGCCCGAGCTGTCGTGTCGTGGCTAAGGACTTGCACAGGGTTCTATAACGATGCCAGTTGTTGCTTTCGGCTACCAAAAGGAATGGGGGGTCTTGGCTTAACTGCACGCACCGAGAGGAGACAACCTCAACAAAAACCTAAATCCTAAGCTGGTGGACTAGTACTACTAATATGTCTAACGTCAAAAATATAAGTGTATGTTAATAATCAAATTATAATAAGCATTAATTATTCAAATCAATTGTTTCCATATTTCATTTTTTCTTTCGATAAATAATATTCAACAGAAAATTAAGTATATAATTATTTTAAATGTAGATGAATTAACACGGATACCGACAAACGATATTTGAAGGAAATTAATTAACTTAATAATGATCCAGTAAAGTACATAAATTCATACAATTCGTTACCTAAACTACCAATAAATAAAATTTTATTAATTACAAACTTATCAAAATTTGAAAACATTTTAACAAAGTCATTTGATTATATAAGTATTTGTAAAAAATAAGAAATATAAAATAAATAAGAACTATATAGAAAAAAATGAATACTTTGTTTGACTATATTATCGGGTATCAAATGATAAAAAATAAAGAAATTCTTTCCAATAAAAGTTATTGTCAATAGAAATCATAATTTTATTCACATAACAATTAAAAAAATAGATCTAAATTGTTTTTTCAATTCTCCAATGCCCCCAAGCCAATGTGTCAGTACTATTTTGTTGGATACAACTTTTATCATCTCTCCAACATAATGATTTCTTACTTCATTCTTCAGTGTATATATTATGATCATAGCTCCTAATAACGCATTGTTTATGATAATACTCCTGCTGGTCAAGCAAACATTTTTTAAAATGCTGAAATTTAATTTCTTTATCAAGTACAGATTTTTTAATTCCTTTTAATTTTTTATGTACATTATTATCTCTATATGTATACGATTTAGATCTTAATCCAACAAATTCAAGTATCTTTTTCCACCGAGTTCATCTTTAAATTTTCCAATTACTTTTTTATTTTTATCATTATACAGTTCATGATCTTTTGGATAATTAGATGTATCAAATAAATCTGGATTATCTTTGATAAATTTATTAGAATCTTCTTGTTTATAATCACTTTGATATAAATGTTCCTTAGTTAATGATGAATAGAAATATTTAATATGTGGTAGACTTGTTTCATTAAATTTATCATATGGATCCTTATATTCATTATGATAATATTCTAACTGATCAAACATTTTTCATAATGCTGAAATTTAATTAAATTCTATAAATTGTTAATTGTACATTAAATATTTTAATACTATTCATTACAAACATATTATAAAACTATATTTGTGTATTAGTCAATATTGTAAACAATCTTCATCAACTAATTGCTTTATATCTCTCTTAATGATATTTGTCAATTATATATATATAATCAAATCCCCTTCTACCGTCAATTATAAGGAATGTATAAAACTGTAAGAAATCGAATATGCAGTTATTATTCGTTTGACCTTAGACAAAAACCGTTGATACAAGAATTGCTGTCTTGGATTTATTTTACTTTATCCCGTGATAAAAACAATCACATTATTAAAATCTTCTTTAAAATGATAGATTAAAGAATCTGTATCCACATTAATTTTACTTTTTCATTATACGCTTTTTTAATTACATTATAATGAAAATCATACATATATGCTTTCGATAGATCTAGTATAGCTTGTTCAAGATATATAGGTTTATTAAATGAAACAATTGTTTTATATTTATGAATTAATACAATGTTTTCATTAAATAATATACATTTCCTAAATGTTGATTTATTAATAGCTCTTTGGGCTTTTAACTCGCTTGAATAAAGTTTAAGATTTTATCTTTTTCTAACTGATTCCATACTTTTACCAAAAATTGCATTTACGATAAATTTTCCAAAATCTAACTTCAAATTCACTTTTTGCTTTTTGTCTTTGTTTAGTACAAAATTGAACATATGGTCTTATAAAATCTATTTGAGTGAATTCAATTCATCTGTGTACCTTTGTTATTGCATTCCCAAATCTTTATAATGTTTTATAATGTACTATATAATTTTTTTTTGTGACAAATAAGTTTATTTACTTTACTATTTGGAGGTGGTTTATTTTCTGGAGCTAGTGGTAGATCATTAAATTTATCATGTAACTCCTTTGGAAAATGTGAATCAACTTCTAATACATATCCACTTTCATTACAATTATTTAAAATTTCATCAACATTTATATCATAAATCCATTTAAAATTTTTATATGGCATTTTTTGAGACATAGCCCAACCATATAAATTATTACCATCAAGGGAACTGGTTTGTGAATTATTATCACTAGAATTAGCATATCTATTAGAACATTCAGATATTCCATATCTAATACCATTCTCAAAGAATATATACATTTCATAATCAAGTAATAAATCCAATTCCACTTTCCACAATATCATCATACTAAATGAAATATATTTTTCTTTATTATTTGGAATAACTCTTATATTTCTACTATACAATCTTATTTTTTTTTTATAAATAGATGACGGTCATAATTTTTTAAATTGTGGAAGAATACAGGTACAAATATTGGTTGTTTTAACTTTAAATTACATTTATTACATGCAGCACCATGTATAATGATCATGATCCCTAATATTTTTATTTTCCTTGAGTGACATATGTAATTTTTCTAGTATATGATTCTTCAGGATTTGGATCACATGCTTGAATTGAAAGTAATAAAGCTTCAAAATCTGAATATAGCAGCTGCAACTAATATAGGAATTAAAAAATTTATAAAACCACCATGTATTTCACCACCATCAGCAATTTTTGATTTATTTTATAGAATTATCGATGAAACTTTTTTAATTGTAAAACTCATTTATACCGACAAAACTATATTTTTTTTAAATAAATATTTATTATTCTATAAAAATTCACAATCAACTAAAATTAAATTCCCTATATTAAGTTCTATATTTCTATCTATATGTATATCTCAGTCCGTAGATTCACCGCTGCTGGAATTTGACGAACCATCATCAATGTAACAGGTTGCATTATATTAAGCCCATCAATCTAATAATTATTTATTAATACATACCTTGTAATCTCGTTCAAAAAGAATAACTTCTCCTCCGGAGTATTGAAAATTATTCTCAGGGAGTCTGGGCTTCCTTCTATTACCACTTCATCCACAGTATCAGAATTAATTTTAACATTATTTAAAAATATCGCCACCGTCCCACATCCTATTCCTGGACTGTATCTTGTAATGAGGAGAAAGTTATCTTGTCGATAACACACAATTTGCACATTCTCTATCGGTCCGTTATTTATACTCGCGTATAGGTTGTTAAACGTTGCCTTGTTCATGTTGGGACTGAAAATCTTACTAAAATTATATCTTCTATATCTTTCATATTTTTCTCATAATAATTTCTCTTTTTTTATCATTTGATACCCAATAATATAATCAAACAAAATATTCATTTTATCTATATAGTTCTTATTTATTTTATATTTCTTATTTTTTACAAATACTATATAATCAAATGAATTTGTTAAAATGTTTTCAAATTTTGATAAGTTTGTAATTAATAAAATTTTATTTATTGGTAGTTTAGGTAACGAATTGTATGAATTTATGTACTTCACTGGATCATTATTAGTGATTTAATTTCCTTCAAATATCGTTTGTCAGCATCCATGTTAATTCATCTATATTTAAAATTATTATGTAATTAATTTTCTGTTGAATATTATTTATCGAAAGAAAAAATGAAATATGGAAACAATTGATCTGAATAATTAATGTTTATTAGAATTTGATTATTAACATACACTTATATTTTTGACGTTAGACATATTACTAGAATTATTACGTTTACGTTACGTTCAATGTTCACGTTTTCCGTTACGTTCACATTTAGAGCGCTTTATAGATTACATAAACTAGGTGCTGGTGTTTCGACCTTATCTATACTATTTTATCATTCATAATTTTAATTTTAATAGGGTTGCTCTGGAGCCACCCCCATCGTAATTCAACATTAGTTTGTGACAAATATAGTTTGATGATATTTTTTATTGGGGGAGCACCAAAATGGAGCCTCCTTGAATCGGTGAATTATTAACCCTTAAAAATTATTTTTTTTGTTGTTATTTGGAACAAAACGTATTGGTCCAGAACTAGTAAATTGACATCTACTTATAGATGTTACTGCATAATTTCTTTTATTACTGACAATATCGTTTAGAAAAATGGTTGGGTTAATTTAGTTTATAAAATAATAAAATATATATAAATATAGTGTTACCGGTTTTTTGTTGGTCTAGCGCAAAGTGGTTTATAAAGAATCAGATTACTATGTTTAATTAAAATTGATATCTTTCGCTGACATTTTTGCTTTCGATTGATAAGATTTAATATAGATTCATGCGTGAAGATTTGATTTACGTTCATTTAACACCACTTACAACTTAAATCAAATATCACTATTCTTTTCGTACTTTTGTAGGATAATTTAGTATTCAAAGAACATCCTATGGAACACTATTTTATGGATTAAATAAAGCAGCTCTTGAGCTGTTTATATGCAGCCCACAAAGTACGCCCAGTCAACCCATTTTGTCGACTAAACACCTCTTTTTTTCTCAGGGTATTACTGATTGGTAAAATAAATTGTATCACTATTGTAATACCATCTGCACTATAAAAAACTTTATTTTGTCTGAAATACTTAACCATATTTCTAGTTTTATAGGATACGCACATAGAAATCAAGCAAAATTCTACTTTTGCTAAATATGTTTATAATAGTTCTACATCTAATAATATGTCTGTTTTAGTAGAGAGTGTAAATGTACTGTCGAATTCTAATGGCATCTTCATGCTGGCATTTAATTTAATTTTACATTTCCTCAAAAGATTGACAACTGCTACTTTAACCTGCAACTTACCAAGTCTACCACCTACAATAAACAATTGATTAATTAATTACTTTGTATACATAATACAATCCTGTAAATTCTTACCTATACAATTCCTAGGTCCTCCGCCGAAGGGTATGTAAGAATAAGGGATTATATTTTGCTTATTTTGCTTGGAGAATCTATCTGGATTGAACACTTCTGGATTGGGGAAAAATTCTGGATCGTAGTGTAAAGATATAACCGATACCATAATCCTCGTTCTTTTTCTAACACAACATTAGTATTTGGTAGTTTATACTCCTTGATACTTTTTCTAAGTAGGACTGGAACTGGCGGATACATCCGCAAAGTTTCTGAGAACACGTTTGATGTAACTAAATAATAATACAAAAAAAGAATTGCAGTCTTACCACATAGAACCATGTCTAAATATTTCATGTCCAGGATGGCTTCGTAAGTTATTTTCCTTTCATCGTATTTACCAAGCGTTTGGTTGATTTCGTGTCGCAACTTTTCTTGCATTTCTTGATTCTTTGCTAGCTCGTAGAGGAGGAAGCTTATGGTAATGCTCGAGGTTTCAAATCCGGCCAGAAGGAAAATTATAGATTGAGCCTTCAGTTCGTTTATGTTTATAAGGCCATCGTTCTTCAGTTCGATGAGCAATTGGAGGAAATCTTTTCTGGATACGCATTTTTCCGTCCTATACTTCACAGTCTCCTCCAAGGTATTACATATCATTCTACTTTGCTCGGTCACTATGATAGGAATATTTAAAAAATTAGCCAACTTCGGTAGTGCCATGCGAATGGAGAATCTGATGAAACTAGTACTCTCTACTACAATTTCCTTTAATAGGGAAACCATAGCGTCGTCCTGAAAGTTATCATAATCTATGCCGAAGGCGCAGCTGGTAATCATTGTGGCGGTCAATCGCGACGTGCAATCTTTTACGTTCAGTGGAAACTTTTTGGCGACTTGGTCTTCGACGTACTTATTCATCTTTTCCGCGGCGGTTAGGATTAACTCGAACATATCTTTAAGCTTGGCTGATGTAAAGGTGGGCGTGAATTTGCTCCTTAGATTACTCCATTTTTCACCATCTGTTGTAAATAGATTTATTGAAATCGGATGATCGTCAGAAGGATTGAAACCTCTTGCTTGGAAAGTTTGGAAATCCTTTACTAAAATATACTTTACGTATTCGGGATGTACAGGAAGGAATGCTGGCGCTACATAGGCGTAGAAACCTCCAAATTTACTCCCCATAGTCTTGAGTTGGTCGTAACATTGTTGCAAGTAGAAGAATTCTGGTTTTGTATTTGTTATGGGATTTGCAAAATTACCAAATGGAATGGTTGGCTTTATGGATGGAATACCCATTCTTTCCCAGTAGGAAAATGTTCTTTTTGTGACAAGGAATAGCAGGGAGATGATTGTTATTGAAATTGCTACGAGAAATCCCAATTGACGATCCATTGCACCAATCGTTCGTTATACTTGATCTTCCTTCACTTATTGCGTTATGTAATGCTCTTCGTATTTTAATATTAGATACAAAATTGGCAGCTAAAAAAGGAAGTAATTTAGATTTGTATATGCATTCACACTGTAATTATATTTTCTTGATAATTTTCTTCCGAGTAAGCAAGAAAATTAATACCACAAAGTTATTCGTATGCTATCGAATGAAATTCGAAAATGTAACAAATTTATACGAAGAAATTCGATCATTGTCAGAGTCCTCCCAGTAACGTAAGTTAAATAATAAACATGCAGATTAAATCTAGATTAAAAATTGATTTTGTTGTTTGTAAATGTGAATTTATGTCCTGTATTTAATCCTCAGTGATATTCAGTGAAATAATTTTATGTTATAGTGATCTGTTTTATTTTTAATGCCAATAAAATAAGTAGAATAAAATGGATGATCAGCAGTTTTATGAATATATGAAATAATGGAAGTTCTTTTACTCTTTTATTATAATGTCTTGAAATCAAGTTTGATTTATTTTAATTTTAATTACTGCATTTAATTTTAACTATTTCTCACTACTTCAGTACCTTTCTATACATTATAATTTGTAACAGATTGTGGTTTTATCTCGAAAGTGACTGTACATTGGACATGAAGTATATCATTGTAAGGAAGCAACGTTTAAAATGTATAAGTTATATGAAGAAGACCTTGGCGAATAAGAATAGAATTTATGTAATAATAAATGTTACAATTAAGTACAATAAAATACATGCTTAGCACAATGGAAGTTTTTTTTACTATATTCAAACTTTATTATAATGTCTCAAAAGCAAATTTCATTTATTCAATTTCTAATAATCCACATTACTTAAATTTGGAAACATTTACATATCGCATTAAATTCATCAAATTTCCCTACGACTATTAAGGGGAGGTTTACATGTATTTGACTGGAAAAATCGATTTTTGGTTTTTTGCATTTTTTGAAAGCTCCAAATATATAACATACATGGTTAAAGCGGTTTCGTAATATTCGCATTGTTTAAGCCGCTACGGCTTATTAAAAGAGCGGATGTACCGAACACAAACGGAGCAAATTAGATGTAATACCATATTCGACTCGGCGCTGCTCGGGTCAAAATATCATACTTATTGTTTGTTAGTGTATGTATAGTTGTCTTTAATGATTAGAAATGCCACTGCAGTCGGGATCACAAATAAGCGATAG
Source organism: Protaetia brevitarsis (assembly GCA_004143645.1). NCBI lineage: Eukaryota > Metazoa > Arthropoda > Insecta > Coleoptera > Scarabaeidae > Protaetia > Protaetia brevitarsis. The sequence continues at coordinate 1,585,417 of RXPK01000200.1, forward strand.
AGTAGCTATTTATATTACAATAATATGAAGCAATTAGATCCGAAATAAAACGCACATTTGAAGAAACTGATCTAACAATATTTCTTTTACTTAAAACACACTTTCCCACGCTTTAGAAAACTACTTACCATAAAATGTATCAATTTATTGCAGATGCACTTGCTTACACAAAATTTCTTATAAAAAGCTGGCTAGAATATGATGGCAAAGGTAACCGCACTACGGATCATCAGAGTAGCATAGGAAAAATGGAAGTCGATGCGATGCCTTAAAAGAAATTTTCGCACGATTTCGCACAAGCGACTGAGACAAGACAACTTTTTAAGCAATTTGTGATTTTTAGCCGTACGAAGATGTTACTGTTCAAGAAAAAAAAAAAGAGAAAGCGTTGGAGATGTACAAAAAAGAATGAGTGGACTTTGAAGAAAGGGCGCTGGTAAACTGACTGACAAAGTTATTGATACTTTAACAATAGTGTACTGTGGACTAGCAATTAGACAACATCCAGATTCTGCATAAAAAATGAAGTCAGCTATTTGGGCTACATTTCATTATAAATGTTCAACCGACGCGGATTCACGACACATTTATTGTCCAAAAGGTGTAGACAGCCTGTGTAAGTGGCGCGTTGCAGAAGCCAAGGTTGAGCTTGCTTCATTCATACATGACCCTCTTTTGCAAAAAAAAAAAACCAAGATGCTATTAGGCCGATTTATGAAGTTTTTTCTAGAGTGATTTCTTGCAAAGATGCATTGGAAAAAATTGTCAAAACTGAAACGACTCGTTTACTTCATGTGTGTAGAAACTAGCTCCAAAAGATTTACACTGCGGCCCATAAACAATTCAACTTGCTACCTACATTGCCGCAAATTTATTCAATGAAGGTTACTTTTCTGTATTACAAATAATGAATGCGGTGGGAATTGCAGTAGGACTTGATGCCAAAAATTTCGTCATCAATTCTGATCGTCAACGCATACAACGAGCAGAGCAGAGTATGTCCAGCGCTGCAAAACTTTCTGTGCTGTCTAAAGGGAAGCAACAAATTTTGCAAATGCAGAAGTATGAAGAAGAAGAAGGATTAATGTATGGTGCTGGAATAGCTGACTAGGTGTGTGTTGAACTATTTGTAAAAATTTTTGCTGAGAAACTTTGAACGCGTTTTTCTCGAAACATGATTTTTCAAATCTGCGTAAGTTCTAGTTCTTCAAGTGTTCAATATATCAACTTAATTCTTTTGTTTTCTTAATGTAAACAGTTTTTATTGGAGGTTATACCTATAATATACTAAAAATTGCAATATTCCACATTTTTATATCCACATACACACAAAAAAGAAATAGAAAATAATCAAATCAAAGTCCAGGTATCTGCCACATTGTTTGCTTTAGACTTATTTGGTTAAATTTAGGTATAACCTCCAACAAATTTAATATATTTCTAACTCTTCTTTTTATTTTCAATTTCGGATCACTTTTGCGTATGCTAGAGTTTACGCAGTTTGACCGTGTTTTCTGTGCACATTGCTACCTAGATACAAATAGCGAACGTTATAGTGGTCTTGTCATTAAAAAACAATATATTTTTTTAATGTTCAAGTTTTAATATATTTTTTAAGAAAAAGCCGTATTTCGTATATCTTTCCCTTTGTCTGAAAAAAAAGTTCAAAGTTTTTGGACTTTTCCGATATATATATGTAAACCTCCCCTTAATATTATAAGTTAGGTGAGTTAAGCAACCAAAATTATTTGCCGATCATGCAAATAGCCTGCGCAGATTTTACTTTTCCCCGTAATGCATTTCCCCAAATTGGGATAAATATTCAGTGACCTAGATAGCCAAATATGCTTTAAAAATCTTATCCTACAACGGGAAAATGCATGACGGTTTGGTTAGGCAACCAATGAAACGACAAAGCTATTTAAATTGCATAACATCGAGGATTGGTTACAGAAAATAATTGAAAGCATTGTGGGTGTTTCGCCATTTTTCCGTTAATAATAATCCTAAAACTACTAATTAATGTTTGTTACAGATATAATTGGTATTACATTACAACAGTTGTGCAATTCTTTTGTACATACCTTAGGTTAAATAATAGCATAATAGAAAAAGCATATGACTCAAATTTATTAAATTGTTTTCATTATTATTAATAATTTAAATTAGTTAGGTAAATTAGTTAATTACAGCTCATACGAAATGCTATGATCGAACTATATATTGTGGTTGTATACAGGGTGTCCAACCTAAGATGCAACGGTCCATAGCCGATTTATTATTGTTTTTTTGGAAAAATGTTTCAAATAAATGTTGCCTGGAATCATATTCTACACATTTTAAAATTAGTTTCAGTAATGGCGGACTTCCGGTTGTACCGGAAGTAGATACTAACTTTATTATTTTAAATGGAACACCCTGTATATTATTGTATTTTTGGATTCCTTGTTAAATTTAAATAACAATACGTTAGGCATACATTGGGGCTAAGTTGTACCGTTTCCGAATTACATGACGTTTGTGCATGCCACATTTTAAAATAATGCTCTATCCTACTTACAATTTAAGCAAACAATAAGATTTTTGTAATTGCATGTGGATCTTAATCTATCCAATGGTAACTGTACAGCTTGATTTACATTATACTTCTTTCGTCTAGAACTGTATGACTATTTTCTAAACTAGATCGACTTGGATAATGTAAATCAGAAAAGTCCGTCAAAGTTCATATACTAGAAACTAATTTCCAAACTAGAAACTAATTTGCAAACTAGATCCGCTCCTATTTTTTCATCTAAGTTCTATGCTAGACATGCCCACTAGAACAATTTACCGAACTACCAACTACAAACAAATTTGTATTTGTTTATCACTTACGTGATCGCTAACTTCAAAAATGAAACCGCTATTTCTTAAATGTTGGTATACACGTTAGCCTTCATTGCTTGCGCTTGCGCATAGAATGTACTCGGCATAGCTTCTGCTTAAATAGAAACGGGAAATTCTAGCTGAAATTAGTATGCAATCTAGTTCAGAATTTTTTCTAGACGAAAAAAATATAATACAAGACGAAATTCAGGTTTTGAATATATTGTTACTTTTAGTAGATGGGAAAATACTTTAAAGAGTGCTTGCATTCATAACGACAGTTATATGTTGACTGTAAGAAAGCAAATAAGTAAAAAAATTGCTTTTAATTTATACTATTTTAACTACTTTATAACATATTTTAATATTTTCTTATATTTTGAGAAATGAACATTGTTGAAATTTCCTTACATAGATAGCACAAATGATATTAGCTTTTCCCGTTATGCTTTTCCTAATACGCAGGTAAATATTCCTTTCTACTTTACGATAGCATAAGATTTTTGCTATCTATTTATATTTTATATTTCCCTAATCAACCTTAATTCCCAATTCCTTTCCTTGTTACAAAACATTTAAAGGTTATAGAGTCGAGCCATATATCGGTCAAAAACATCTGATATAAAGAGAGTCTTTTTAAATACTAGTTGACAGCCCAACATCTTAAAAAAGATTGCTAGATAGAAATAAATATATTTTACATATTTCAGGACACTACGGAACTCTTTAACTAGCATAAGCGCTGGAATGTACAATTCATAACATCAAGAGCAACAATTACAGTATTGCTACATTTAGTACGCCACATATTTAAAAAAATATTCACGCAAAAATATAAAATTTAAGTACTTACCATCTAATAAGATGGGGAACGAACATGGATGCCGGCGATTGTATGAGAAAATGTTATTGTCTCCAGGAATTTATATTAATTTTAAGTGAGTGATAGTGGTGATAGATTTATCGCATACAAATATATCTTAAATTAAATTCCGCAGCCAATATTTATTTGCTTTATTTTGAGTTTCGACACTAAATATGTATGTATGCGTTTAACATGATATATTCATTTTGGTTCTTTTTATGAACTCTGTTTTGTTTTTACCTTCAGGATTTTTGGTGACGCCGGATCTTATTTCAACAGTTATGTGATTTGAGTGTATTTTATTACGAAAATAGACCATTGACAAAGAACTTTTGTTGAGTAATGGGTTGACTTTTGTAAAATATCTTTATTAGCTGGTCATTACTACTTTGTAAAGGTTTTTTCGTTGTTATAAAAAAAAGTATTTGATAAAGAACTTTTTGGTGTAATATGGCGGGAGGCGTAATGTGTATCAGTCAAAATAAATTTAAATTGTGATGTTCTGCAGTTTAGTTGTTGTAGAGTTTATCTTAAGAATTTAAGCGCAGTGGCGGTTTGTGAGTTATGAAAGAGGGTGGGCACAAAATAAGAACTTGTCTATTTTTTGTACATAAAATCCATTCTCCTATTATTTTATTTATGCTGGAAAAGATGTCTATGACTTTGTTGTAAAAATGCCTTCAGTCGATCTTCTGACATTGTGCTTCTCAGAAAATCTTAATGCGTTTGATGGTGGAAAAAACATCGTTCACATTCTGCTGTCGACATGGGAGTTGTACAAATAATATCCAACAGTTTACATGTTTCCGTCAAAACTTTTTTTAAGTTGTTGTGTGTTATGAACACTAGAAGTGGCAAAACACCACTTACATCTACGTCATACATGTCCTCGCGCTCATAAATTATTGAAAGTTCACTTTTCAATTTTACGCTGTCCAACATAGGATAACAATTCACATTTTTTTTATACACATAATTAACCGACGCAAAATATGACGATGATTTTCTTCCACATCACGTGGCCTTGTGCCCTTTAGTACCAGCCGCCACTGTTTAAGCGCATTAAATGTAACATGTTATCAAACTAATTAATGAAAAATGTATTTTATTAAAAAGTTAAAAAGATTAATCAGTGTTAAGTTTTGATAAATCTAGGCTTTATTGATGTTATTTTCCTAATTGTAGGAGCTGCATTTTGAAGACGAATGATTGTATTATATTCTAAGTATCCAATGAAGGATGAATATTGTAAGGGTGAAAGAGTAAAAAATTCGTTCATTTGTTCATAAACATTTTAATATTTGATTACTAGTTTTGGCTTGCAACAACCATCTTCAGATCACTAGAAATGCAATATAAATTAATGAATTAATTATAAATAATTATGGATTGAGTTATGTTAAGATTTTACTATAAAACAGATGATTAAACTATAACTAGTAATATAATGTAGTCTAAGTTACAATAACAGGTGATAATGGATAATTTTCACTGGGTAAATGTACAAAATGTTTTACGTGAATAGTAATGGATAATCTCTGTTTCTTAGAAAAAAATCTTTAACATTGTAATATTACTAAGAAAAATATTAATATCTCTCAGGAAAAACTTAACATTTCTTACAATTTGGATAATTACAGTTGAAAACAATATATTTTTTCCTTTATACCTTGCCAGCAAACAATATTTTTTGGATATATGATATCAAGTACTTACGATTTCCTTAAAGAAACTATTTATTATATATAGTTTTATGGCCTATAATAGGAAATACGTTAAATATATTCTACAGGTACAGAAATTGCTATGAAGATGGCAGTTCTCCTATTTCACTACACTAACTTTTCATACCGATATAAGTTTTCTACATGGCAGGTATGTATTTATTATTTCCCAGATAAATATCTCTTAGGAACTGCCCTAATAGCCAAATTTAAATTTTCCGCAACAATTCTTAGTGAATTCAACGTAACGACATTAAAATAACTATTACTGTAGTACAAAATGGTTAGTAATTTTATGCTTCAACGTTGAGTTACTAAGAATAATTGCGGGAAGTTTAAATTTGGCTATTAGGGTGTTATCACGACAGTTGCCCGATTGCATACAGTTGGCTCTTGATTTTTGAGAATTAACCGCCAGTGTGGACAGGCAACGGATAACTGACATGCAGTGGTTTTGTGTGGGCATTAGAAATTTTTATATTTTGTTTGTCTTTTCATTAAATTCTAATTAAATAGATACATTCTACCAGCGTATTTTCATTTCGACGATATTTTCCTTTTTGTTAGGAGCAAAAAAGCAGAGATACTGAACGTTTCGTTGTAATTTTATACTTTTAAACTATTAAAACTTCTATGGAAAAGTTACCTACATTTCGAAATTGTACTATGAATATTCCAGGTTACATGAAAAAAACCTTCGAAAATATAGTTACAAATTTTAAAAGTGAAATACAAGTACGGGTACAAAATTGCTCCAAAATTTTACAGGAATTTTACCAAAAATTTTTTAGTGTGCATAATAATGTCAGGTAGATTGATTTAAAAATTTATCATATAAAGTTTAAAATGCAATTTGCACTTAAAAATTAGCTGTGGTGTACGATTCTATATAATCTGGATGTTAAGAAATAAAATGAGAAATTTTTATAATGATTATTATTAACTATATTTTACCAATTACTGGGAAGAAATGCAATGATTTTCTCGTATGCGAATGAAATTTGCCAGATCTGTAACTTTAAAGTATATTTCGCAGGAAAAATCGGGACACCAGTAATCGTGAATTTTAAAATTTTTTGGGTGTAAATTCAGCTATTCAAAGTCATATGTCACTTTTTTGTATAAGGGCTGATAAACTGTTTATGGTAAAAACATTTTCAAACGTATGACGAAGTGGCAGTTTTCGTTCACCAAGCGTAAAAGTTTAGAAAAACCAAGAAAAGGACGACAGTGATGTGGAGCGTTATAAAATAAATAATTATTGTTCTCCTAAAATTGCCACAACTGGTTGAGATATTAGAATATTTTCTACAAAACTCTTATAACATTACATTTTGTTTATCCTGAACACTATGCTAAAGAGAAAGTAAAACTAATCGTGTAAATTTATTTGATATTTGTCTAATAATATAAAACAATAATTTCATCTTGGTAAAATTTATATTATTGTATAAGTATAATAGAACTTTCTAGTGTAACACAGCCGATGATTTTGGCCATAACGGCAATCCGAAATCGAGGTCAACTGCCAGTTTATACTAAAGCCGTGGGAGCTACGAACAGTAGGGAGACTGTGGTGATCGTGATTCATGTAGAATTCAGAATTCACATTATGGAGGTGTTCCAGTCCTCATATCGGAAACCTTATATGGAAGCGCGTGGATGAAATTGTATACGTACAATAATCGACTTAATAATGTTACGGTATTGGGAATGTAATTCCTTTTTTTCTCCAATAAGCGGCATAATTGAAAGATTGCAGCCTTTAAGTGTATAATAGTCATGTGGTTCGTTATAAGTTATAAATTGCGAAAGGTCGACCGATATTATATTAAAGTAATTACATCGAGGACGGTTTTATTGGCTCAATATATCTAGAAATTTGAATCATGTACCACCAAACCTAGTGATAAAAATATTGGGACGTATAGAGAGCCACTCTTGTCCTGAAGAAGTTGACGTAAGCAAAAATTGAAATAATTTGTATAATAGGTAAGCCAGATGGTCATTTCTTGACTCCATATGTATACTAATAATAAGTTTTAAAATTATGTGCTACAAAGGAATCTGAACAGCAAAGCACTTTAAATCTCAATCACGTTTCAAGGCGCACGCAATGGACTTAAAGTAGACCACAACTAACAGATAACCGAGAAAGCAAACTTTTTTTTCGTACAAAGAAACAGGATTTTAACCTTGCAAATGAACTTGCTAAGCGCGATAGGTTTTGTTAATGTGCTTAAGAGTTACATTTTATGCCCACAAGGGTCTCAAAAGTTATGTGCGATAGCACTTACCAAGTAGAATATCTGCGATGTATGTTAGATTTCTTTATAACGTTGTTTTAGGCATCTATATTGTTCGATGATGTCATTACTAAATACTTAAGAAAAAAACGTAGGTGGTTTTAAATTAAAACAGACAATTAAGTACTTCAAGAAAGAATAATACTTTTAAATAGTATCTATTTATTGTTGGTTTAGAACGGTAAATTCAAAGAGCGTATATGTTTCAAATATCTATAAACATATACTTAAATTAAGAAACTGGAAGATATATCCAATAGTTTACTTAAAAAAATACAATTGATGCTGCAATTTTTAAAAATAAGAATATAAAATTGTGAACTTGATTGGATTAGTTGCTAGCCAACTTAATTTACAACAGAAACTGTTACTAAAATGAATATTTTTTAAATGAATTTTTGTCATCAAGTTAAATAATAATAATAATAATAATAATAAAAGTGATTTTATATCTTTTATATTATCCATGATAGTGTTACTATGAAGAAGTAGTTATTTTCTACACTTGCACAATTGTTTGTGTGAAAAACAAATCTTCTTGGCTGCTTTTTTTTAGTATATCAAAAAAAATATTTTCTTCAACTTACAAAATATTCCTACGGTTATCAACATTATAGATACTAGCTACCTCTCGACATTATTTTTTTTTCAAGAGAATTAAATATCTATAATTTACTAAGAATATGTTTCGCTAGCTTATAGCTTCGGTAGAAATGCGTTTCAAATCTAAAGAAAAATAAATCTTCAGAAAACGTGTTTGCAAAAAGCATGACATATCCCAAGTGTGATTACATTTAAAAATAAATGATCAACATGAAACTGGATTTATAAATATAGGTTTGCATGTGCATAAAATAAAATTGTCAATATTATTTATTTAGTATAGTTCAATATAGTTTTCATTTTTCATACAAATACCATAGCAATATATATTCTCAATCCAGAATCACGAATCCATAAATCACTAATTTTTCATTGGGGAATAGGTGGCATTTTCTTCAGGTAAGAGACCAAGAGCAGAGAGAATTCCTCCGGCCTCGCTGTTGATTCGGAGCGGGCCGTGGAAGCCAAGCCTGGATCTTCCATTAAGGAAAGAGTTAATCCGCGTTTAGTGGTTCAGGTTACATCAAGGTTTAACAGAACTACTGAACCCACAGTATCGAAGTATAAAAAGAAGAGGCAAAAGAGAATCATGAAGGAAGTTCTGCGAGAGATTGTCAAATACACTTGACATAGCAAGGATCCACAAAGTACTCTTAAGAGATTAGGAATGGCAACGTTGGAGCTTTTAGCATAGAACTACTTTCCAAGAGGTCAGATGATGAATCACTTCTCGAAGGACATTACAACACGCAGTATCCAACGCCCTAAGTAGAATGATTGGCAGACAGCGAGGAAGGTGGTAATATTTAATGCTGTTAATGCAAAACGTCGGACAAGAACGGTCTATTTCCGGCACACAATACTAGTCATTCAGCTGGTTAGACTCTTCAGAGCTAGTCTTATCTATTCAAGGAAATAGCGATGGTAGCATTTGTGAACCGATTATTATTAAAAAATGAATAGCCATTTTAGACTCAGAGAAATATGCTCTTTCCGCTAATGTCCATATAAATCGCCAAATCGGTGGCGCTCATTCGGAACTCTTTTTTTTTTTGGAGAAGGGAAAAATCTTCCAAAGACATCTACGGCTTTATTCGCAGATAGTGCCAAATTTTCACTGGCTAAAAAACACCTTTCGAATGTGCCGTAGTATATTTCATCTGTGGCACTTGAAGAAAGTATGCCTTATTGAGTCCAGGTCTTTACAATAAGGACACAAGTTTGGTCTTTTAACTCTAAAGCGGTGGTACGGAGGTACTCGTAGGAATATCCATGGCCTGGTACGATTTGCGCTAGATGGTAGTCTATGCCGCCGTGCTTTCTAAAGGCCAAGATCATAAATCTCCTATTAGTCTCTTGCTCCACTCGGCAGATCGGTCTTCTTCTTCTCAGAGCTTTTGCCATTCCTCCAGAGTTTATATCTTTGCAGTAGGGATGGTGCGACGCACCAGATCCGATTCCGGCTCTGAACCCGGTGCGCGAAATAAGATTCACAGGTCTACAGGTCCACTTCTAAACTCTAGTATTTTTATTGCACTGGTACTACAAATGCAGAAGCAAATGTAGCGATGTGGGAAGACTGATATATTTGCACATTCCTAATTTAGTCGAGCGTTCTCCCCCGAGCTTTTGTAAGTCGGTCCCTTTACTCGATAATATTCCACTCTTAGAATGGGCAATACGCTTGAGGTTCAGGGTTTCTTTTGTTTTCCCCCCTTTGCAGTTCCTTTTTCATTTTTTTAATTTTTTTCCATTTTTTTCACCTTCTTTGCATTTGTCTATTTCATTTTTTCACTTTTTTTAAACATATTCTTTCACATTTGTTTTTTTCCGAATTTTACTTTTTTTTTAAGTTTAATTGTTTTAAATATTTTTCCATTTTACATTTATCTTTTAATTTTTTTCTATTTTCTTTTTCGATTTTTTTACTTTCTTTATCTTTTTTCCATTTTCTCGCTTTTAAAAAACTTAATTTTTTCATCTCTTTTTTTTTTTACAGTTCTTTTTTTTTAATTTCTCCAAACCTTTGAACATTTTGTTTTTTTTAAAATTTTTCCATTTGTTTTTTTCAATTATTCCATCACTTTTTCAAATATTTTCTTTTATTTTAATTGAGCATATAGTACACAAACCAGAAATTTTTACTTTTTTGTTGTACATTTTTCCATTTTTTTTTTTAACTTTTTGGCATTTTTTAAGATTTTTTCCACTTGTTTATTTTTTCACATTTTTTTCATCACTTTTTAAAGTATTTCACTCGTTTAAAAAGCAAGATACACAAACCAGACCTAAACCTGTCAAATTCGCAAAACCAACCCATATCAAAACAAAGAAATCTCGTAACAGGTCACAGATCACAGCAAACTGAATCTGAATAAGTATTTTCTATTCTCTTAACTTGTTAAGATTTAGAACCAATGTGGGTGCAGGTGTACTGTGTGCAATGCAGTGGTCCTGCACTCTGGCTCCATCTAGTTTAATCGAGTCTAGGCCTGCATTTAGTCCCCTGCACTCGCACGCAGTGGATTAACAAACCCGCTCTTTTACGAAAAGCTAATTTGTTGCACCTACTCCGATAAGCGAAGCTCCCAAAGAACAGGTCCGATCCGGAGCAGCCATCCCTACTTTGCAAACTTTTTACTATTTTGTCTTGACGAATACTGATTGGAACTTGGCCGCTAGAGGTGTATGGGTGGGGCCCTGGCCAATACTAGAAGAGCTTTGGTGACAGTAGACGGTAGACAGTTCTATACATTTTAGCAAGCTTTCCTCTGGACACCTTGGAGCTTTTACTTGTGAATGCATTTCTCCATAGCGTTCAGCCAGACTGGCGCTGCGTAAAGCATGATGGACTGGATAGCGGACGCATACAGCTCTATATTCCTTTCCTGGGCCATCCGTTCTTGGCATAGGCCTGCGAGAGCCTTGGCATCTTTTTTAGCTGTTGTTTTCATGCATATCCATACTCATATCTCTGTCGAAGAGTATTTTAAGGATTCTTGCGTTTTCTCTCATGCGAATGCTGATCCTCTTGTTGTTCTCATTGTTGTTGTCTCCATTCGGAACTCTCCCTTATTTAATTTAATTTTATTGAATTATTAATGTAAGGCCGGATATCATTTTCGTTTCTAAGGCTTTATTATTTTTCTGTTTCTATATTTGGATGCGATGTTGTTTCAAGTTTCTTAGAAAATCTACTCATCAACATTAACGTTTCTGCATAGTTATGTTGTAATGTTTAATATCAAAATAAAACACTATTATTAGCTAACATAAACATGATAACCGCAAGTATGCGCGTATTATTTCACCAAGAAAAATTTAGCCGCACGTAACGATATACGAGAGGCTTCCACGTAAATATCTCATATCGTATCGTAAACGTGTAGGTGTCATAATACACATACATGGTCGCGGCTTAATAATCAACAGGTCGTCGGAATCCCAAGAAGAGGGGACCTCTACGCTTGCGCCGACCACCGCGAATACAAAACTAAAATCTCGATTTTGCCGCACGTCTAGTTAATACAATTTTTGAAACGACGGCGAAGGTTTACAGTAGTAGTGTCAAGTATTCTCAAGTAACATCTTGGTGCCTCAGACGTTCTCACGAAAGGTTTTCCTGTAAATATTTTCATAGGTGAGTTGGAAAACATTTAAAAAAATTCTCGCAAAAAAAATGTTTTGAAACAATTAAAAAAAAGTATTTGCACGTTTATGCTTAAATCTAATATTTGTTATAACTAGGCCGTGCGCAACCGGATTTAATTGAGATGGTCAAGAACTGGCTAATGAAATATGTATATTTTCACATGTCTGGCTTGCGTTATGCATATGTGATGGTTTGGACCTGTTTTGCAGCAGCGCACATGTTAATGTTTTTAGGCGTTAAACCGGTTAATTTTCGGAATTTCACTTTATCGTTTCAAAAATTTGATCCGTCGTTCTAAAAAGATGATTTTATTTAATTTTATCAAACATTAATTTTGAAATTTTTGCGTGAAATCTTCAAAAAGTTGCTATATCAAGGTCAGTTTATGAGACCTTCTTAACTGCATAATGCGCACACCTTTACATCTTAAACGACTCGCGAAAGATTTACGCTTTAGAAATAGTTTTTAGTGCGGGAACAAATAAATTTTAAATTCTATAAATGTTACGCTTCGTGATTGTTTAATTTGTTAAACTTAATTGCATTTATTTGACTCGATACGATGATTTCTTTCTACAAATGTTTAAATGAATTCCGTTAAAATTGCAAATGAAATTTCAAATTTACATGACGTCATTCCGTTCATACTTCCTGTATTTTCTATTACATAATTAAATTGTTTAATCTTTCATTATTATCCAACGATTATATTATTCTAACAACAATTTACTTCGTTAATTGTTTATACTATACGACATGTAAGTTTCTCTAAGAAAAAAATGGGTATAAGTAATCAATACATTATCAGAGAGTCACAATTAAATAATTTATATACATCCTTAACTACGTAATTTGTATCACTGGTTACATTTTATCAAAAATCAATAGCTATACAACGAATATACAACCTTAACTTCATAGAGTTATTTAAGCTTTTTATGATATTTTACATGTGTGCTTCAGTGCTTGTATCGCTAAAATGATGTACAGTGAAACCTCTCTTAACGGCCACACTTTCTCAGGCACAATTTTTAGATGTAAAATCCCTTTACAATGGAAAACGCCTTTATAATTATTTTACACATTCTCGGCTTGCCATACGGAAGAGGTGCTTCCATCACGTTAGCAAAAGTACTTCTACTCTTCTATTTTTTGCTGATATTGTTCTTCTAATTTTTTAGGGTTCTTTATAAACTAATATTATTTGTGGTTACGTCCTGTAATAATTGCGGATGCAAAGTATTATAACCAAATTTGTAAGCTGGCTTGATGAAGGTTCAAGGTTAGAACTGAAACCGACATCAGCACTTATAATTAGTATATAAAATAAAAGTGGAAAGTACTTAATGTGGAATTTGATTATCAATTTTACTCAATTGTGGACTCAAGCACATAAACGCGAAGTATTTTGCTTGAGATTTTTTTTTTGTATATTTTATATTTTTGTTATAGAAAGGTTTTACTGTGCATTGGTGAGTTATTTTCAATGCTGGCAGTAATATATGTGACTAGAAATTTACCGTTTATAACTGCTAGCAGAAAATTATAAGTAAATCGAAACTTTAGTATTTTTTTAATTATTTTAACATGTAGAGTGCTCAGAAAGGCTGTAGATAAAGTAATGCTGAGACACCAATTTACAATTTTAATTTGGTTTTACATATTTGGACGCAAATGACTTGAATTATATAAAATAATATACAGACTGTCCTATTTCAAACAAAATAGCACTAAATTTTAACCAACTTTTCGCAGAACCTGTACAGTAGAAAATATTTTCGAATTATGCAGTTATGTATTCTGTTTAGCTTTTGTACAAAACATGTCCCTTTAATACGGAAAAAAATAGTAAAAAAGAAATTTTCAACTTGATAATGATATATTTCCATTATTTATTGAAAAAAAAAAAAAATATAAAATAACCTAAACAAACTCCATACCGTCACAAAAAGACCAAAACAGCTATATGTCTACCAAGATCCACGTTGTCATTAGAAATAAAATCTGCATAAAATGTTTCTCTTGAGTGTTTCACTAAGGGTATGGTTGAGAGCATTGCATCTGGGTTTTTGGATTACAGCACTTACGTAGATAACAGTAAGTCCTCTAGTGCATCCATGCTTCTCTTCTTTGCTACGTCAGGTGAAATAGACGAAAGGAAAAAGCAAATAAAAAGTCGGTTGGCTTTGATGGTATTTCTATAAAAAAATTATTAAATTGTGTTCACCTCAAATATTCTCATTTTTTCTTCTTTTAATTAATGTTCCTGTGAAAGGAGGACTTTATTCTGATTCCTTGGAAACAGCGATTTATCTCAATACATATAAAATTAAAAACACGAAGTACGTAGAAAGTTTTAGACCTATTTCATTAGTAAGGTACTTCTATCAAATCATCAAAAAAGATTAGTATGTAATAGAACATTAATATTTCTTAATAACAATAATATTCTTTATGAGAGCCAGTTTGGTTTTAGAGGAGGAATATATAATATAAAGTGTTTGATAATTTGAATCATTCTATTTTATTAAATAAAATTGAAAACATGAGAATTAGGAGAAATGTGAAGGATTGATTTGAATCATATAAGAATAGCCGAAATATTATGATTACAGTTCATAACGTTTTGTCAGACGGTTATTATGTCTTACTGGGCATGCCTCAGGGCAGCGTTTTGAGCCCGTTGCCTTTTCTCCCTTATTTATTAATAATTTACCGAAGTTTGTTAGGACTGGTGAAGTGTTTATGTTATGTGTTATGCCGAGACTTTGTCAAAGAAGTTATTATTTTGGTCTTCTAATAATAATCAATTAAAGATTAATTATGAGAAAATATAACTCATTGAATTTTCTACAGCGGATCTTTAGAATTCAAAAAGACATAGAAATAATTATCCCTACATCCATAAGTTACATGTAGGGATACTTTTAAAGAGAAAATTGTACTGACAATAATATCTGTTTACATTTCTTTTTATACATTCATGAATAAAGATAAATTGCAAACATATGGTATGGTTTATAACGCGGACATTCGTATTGATGGAGATTTTTAATAAATTCGTTTTTTATAATGGCCCTTCTGTGTATACGGAAGATTAATCTTCTTTCAACTGATATTAAAGAGTGTCCCAATCGAACATCATTCAAGCAGCGACGGAAGGCTTATCTTATTGCTAAATGCTCATATAGTTTAAGTAGAATATTAACTAATGATTCAATTAAAAAAAAAACACAAACTTATATTGGGTGAGATCTCGTATATGTCTGTTTATGTGATTCCCTTTAGTATTTATTATACATATTGTGAATTTTATTATACATATGTTCACGCTGCCAATATCTACAAAGATCCAAAAGCAATGAAGTATTAAGTTTGTTCGCGTCGCATGAACTATTTGCACCATTATACACTTTTGCACACAAAAGTTCTAAAAAGTGCATAATAGTGCAATAGTTCATGCGACGCGAACAAACTTATTATTGTTACTATTTAGGTAATCTGTGTTACTTGACGTTTTCTTTGATTAATTAGTTTCATATTCTACCAGATTTACGATAAAATCTTAGATATTCCTGATATGAATTGTTATACACATTATTTATTAAAAAAAATCAAGCTTAGAGTTTCAATAAGATGCCTTCCTAATTTGCAGCAGTAACATTAACACATCATACACAATTCGATAATACCCCTCAAACAAAAAGTACAGTTTGTCTGCGAACGTTGAAGTAACACCCACACCCAAAGCTACTTACTACAAAATGCTGAAATATAGAATAGGTGTAATTAACACGTTTTGCGGTGTTACGGATCGTTCTCATTTCGTCGTGTTCGCGGAACGTGTCCGGCGTAATACCTAAAAATAGCTGGATGTAACAGTACGACTTTTAAAGGAATTAAAATTGTTTAGAGCCGTCGAACGAATACAAATACTATACACAGTAATATATATACAATATATATATATATATATTCTACTTGAAAACAAGTTATTCGACTTGTTGCGGACGTAATGCTTATAAATAAATGATTATTGCACGGTTACCTTACCAAACGTAGAAACCTTGCCCTCGAAGGTTAAGAAGATGCAAATTTGTTGGTTTATTGATGTCTTTCAAAGGATGCTTGTAGTTGAGTATTATTTTAGAAATGAGCAAAATAAATTACACGCTATATTTGCAAATTTCAACCTTATATCCTTAAATATTATTGATTGCATTTATTGTATTTTCTTACATGAATAAAAATATATCAACAAATATGAAATTTGAGCAAGTTACCTTAGAATAAGTTAAATTAAGTTAGGGCCTAAATATGTACGCTTTGGAGCAAACTCTGGAGAGTAGGATGAGTATATCATTCTCGAAAGCTAATCTTAAGCGTTTATCTTGAATGTAGATATCTGCGTCCTTGATTCTGTGACAACCAGATGTGAGTTTGTTGTAAACTTTTGCTGCTGTTGTTATTTATTGTGAAAGTAAAACAGTGTTAATTGTTACCACATCAAAATACTAATTCGATTTGATCTATAAGCTTTATGATCCAGTTTCAAATATTCTCTTTCTTCTTCGTAATAAATTGAAATTTGACAGATAAATTTGTCAACAAGCTGAGCAACAATTTGAAATATTATGGCTATAGTCATGTTCCTCAAAACTGTTTTTTGGGGAGTCATTTTTTTGTGTTCCTTTTAGCTAGCATGATTATTTGGAGTAGGTCGTTTACGTCCCATTCGTTCACAATATCCTATTCCCTTTCCCTATTCCCTTTCCCTTTTCCCTATTCTCTTTCCCTATCTCCTTTCCCTATTCCCTTTCCCTACTCCGTTTTCCTATTCCCTTTTCCCTATTCCCCATTCCCTTTTGCCTATTCCCTGCTCCCTTTTCCATATTTTCTTTTCTCTATTTCATATTCTCTTTCCGCTATACCCTTTCCTATACCTTTTCCCTATACCCTTTTCCCTATTTCCTTTTTCCTATTCCCTGTTATCTTTCCCCTTTTTCCTAGTAAATATCCGCTATTTCCGGTTTGCTATTACCTTTTCTCTATTCCCTATTATCTTTTTCCTATTCCCTGTTCCCTATTTCCTCTTCCGTTTTCCCTACCGCCTTTTTCCCATTTTCTATTCTCTATCTCTTTTCCCTGTTCCTTTTGTTTCCCTTTTTCCAATTCTCTTTTTTAGGCACTGTCTTCCCTTTTTACTATTCCTTTCTCCTGTTTCTTTTCTCGTTTCCATTTTCCCTATTCTCTGTTGTCTTTCCAATTCTGTTCCTTGTTCCCTTTTCCCTGAGCCATCTTCCATATTCCCTTTCTATGTTTCTGTTTCTTGTTTTTAATTTTTTTAACATTTTTCTTTTACGTTCTTACCACTTTCTCCCTGTTGTTAATAAAGTTCCTCAACAATTTTTTATTTTTTTAAACATTTTTTCCGGTAATAATAATAATATAATATTAGGGAAAAAAAAACAAATATACATACGGTGTATGTATATTTGTTTTTTTTTTTTTATTTACATTAATAAAGTTACGTTTCGAATTCTCTTACTTTAATCCATTTTCAAACTAATTATTGTTTTTTTTTATTTTTAATTCCTCCCTCTTGGCCACTCACAAATCTCTATAAATTAACAAAAATACATGTAATTTTACTTAAAACCAAAACTGTAATTAGTAGCCATACCTCATAGTCCTGGGTAATTTCAATTAAAACATGTAAATTAATCAAACTAGTGAATAACTGTGTCATAGGGAACATTTTTTAAAACATTTTATTAAAATAACAATTTAAAACACGCGTCGACATCAAACATATTAATCTGAAGAAACACACACATAAAATGTATATCAGTGCGTATATTTCCCCAACCTTGTTTCTTTTACTTACTGTTTTATATTTTAAATGTTATTTCTATTAATATGTTTATCCAAATACGCAGGACTGTGTGTACTTATTTGTAAATACATATATGACGGAAAAATATTTTGCATAAAAATACTTTAAAAATTTTAATATATATATAAGGTGTATGCGTTCTTGAATGGTTATTTTTTTTATATTTTTCATTTTAATAACTAATCTGTGGAATAATTTACATTTTTTTTTTAATTAAGAATTTTTTAAGCAACTGTAAATTTTACTTAAATTATTTATATCGCTTTTATCGTTTATTGCAGTTTTATGTTTTTTTATTTGCCACATTTCTTTAAATAACCGTTTATTATAATTATTCTCTTTATTCAATATTTTTACCTCTTTTTAAAGTCAGTCAGTCAGTCAGTTTCAAAGTCATAAATATTAAACAAAAACCTATTAAATTATTCCTAAATGGGAAATCTCAAACACTCCATGAGTTACCGACGTGAGAAGTATTTAGCGTTTTTCCTTATATTTCAAATATTTCTGCGCCATATTGAACGCGTCATTTTGTTTTTCCAAAAATATTATTGGAGTCGAATTCAGCGACTCCAAAATCCTTTAATTACAAATGTTTGTTACCAAATACCGATTTTCTTTTTTGTAATAATATTTCTCCATATTGGTCGCACCAATTTTTCTTGGTAACATATTGGAGTACTGTGAACGCAAATAGTAACTAAATTGACAAACAATGGATTTTATCAAAGTAGACCAATAACTCTAAAAATTTGCACACGATGGTAACTTTCATTCTAAACAACATTTCTTAGTAACATTTTGACATAGTGTCAATGCAAAAGATACTTTTTACCTGAAACGAAAATAGTTTTGACTCAGCTGCAAAGGCCTATTGGATTTAAAAATTCATAATTAGTGGATAAAATGTTTCAGATCAGGCAGTAGTTATTGCCCAAATATTAAATTTCGATTCAAAAATTTTTCGTCCATCATAGCTATTGTCAACTCCATCCGTGGACACATTATATATAACTGAACAATTTCAACTCTCCGAGGTTGGTAGCGACAAGGTCCTCATATTGGTTGTATACTAGATTTGCTTTCGTGGATTGGCTTTACCATTATTAGGCATAAGTGGGCATAAGCAATAAAGCTGTAAATTCAAACTTGTCAATTGCAAGACGATGATAATGTAAATTTGGCATTTCCAAAGTAAGACACTTGACGTTGACTATCAAAAATCCTAGTTAAGTACAAAAGAGCTGTTCTGTTAATTATTAATAAAAGTTGTCTATGTAAACAGAATCTATTATTTTTTTTGCCAAACTGGAGACGTGCAATTTGGACAATCTAAAATAAAGGTTAACTTTTAGTTCAATCACCAATAACCGACCAATATAAAAACAGTAACACTTTATTCGAAACTCACGTGACGCATACTTATAATTAGATCTAATAACGGTATCACTGATGCGTTTCGCGATCTGAATATCAACAGAAGCCACCAGCTGCGTTTGATTTTACAGCAGAATTGATATAAGGTAATTTCGCCAATCGTAAACCCAAATTATCCATTTCAATCCGTCAACTTAGCGTGTTCGATGTGGAACGACTTTCTAAGGTCACTTTTGATGACACCACAGGCTATCTGTTAATGATAGGTGCATACATTTATTAACAACTGATTGGGAGATAATGAGTTATGGGAGTAAACAAAGAGGAAAGAGGTCGGTACTGTTAGTGTTGCATATTTGCTAAATCTATTCAATATTTGTTTAGTCTGTAGGAGCCTGGAAGGTCGTAACATTGCGTTATTGATTCGTTGAATAATGTAGGTTACACATACACGATCGTTCATTGTTTTCTGCCCACTGTGAATTCATTCACTAGCATTGAATGTGAGCTAAGGTGGATTGGAGGAAATACTTGTGTAGGATGTGTAAAGTTGAAATGAGTTTATTAAATCCGTTTTTTTATCGGCATTGTTATTAAAACTTAAAGTTAGTAAGTCGGTAGCCTTCCTAGAAGAAAATTTAAATTCATATATCATGGTGATAGTAAAGTTTTAAATTAAAAAGGAATTGGCACTTTGTGACATATTTTTTGAAAGCAGAGATATGATTTACAAAAGCTAGACGTCAAAAATGCTACTATAATTTTGCGAATTTTTCTGTAGACTAAAGACGTCAGTGATGCGCAGGTAAACATGATCACATTTCCTTGTATAATCTCTCAAACATTGTGTTAATTGTTTTGACAATGTACATACTATCAGGCTTGTAGTTTTGTCAATAAATATTTAGTATAGTATAGTATAAATATTGAGGTTCATATAAACATTTTTTTTTTTAATTAATGACCGATTTACTAAGCTGGAGTAGTTCTTCAGTCTCTTTCTTTGATGGTCCCTTAATGAACGTCTTTCCATGAATTTTCCTAGTTCTTTCATCCCAGTGTTTTTAAGTGTTTCTTTTACCCAACTACTTATCTGTTCTCACTCTGTGTTCTTAGATATTTTTAGAACAGGTTCTGAGCCAAAATTAAGCTTAATAATTACTAAATACTTATATTTATACCTACTGTATAGTTTTTTTTGCCTACGTTCATTTTTAAAATAAATATCCAATTGCTATATTCACATATTTGATAAATCCGTTATTATGGGATTTTACATAGAAAGTACATACAACTTGTAACAAACTTAGTGTGCTAACGACTGTTGATTATCTTATGCATGAAATTTTGTTACTTACAATTACATATATAAAGAAGAGATTTAGACCTAAATACTAATAGATGTAAACCTTTTTGAAGAAATTTTTCTAAGAGAATGAATCATGTATTTAATGTATAAATACGAAATATAGAAGGCAATAATGGATCTATGAACATAATGTTGTTTTCTTAACAATAATTATCTGTTAATTGTGGTATTTAAAGATATACCTTGCCTATAAATCCAATTACATCTCCTTAAACACACCCAAGTAAATCCAATTAAATTTCTGTATTACGCGCACAATTTACAGCTAGTAATATCTTGAATGTCGAGTAATTGTTACCGTCAAATAAACGTCGATTGGATAAACGATGTGTAGGACGTTAAACAGGATTATTATGATATCAAATAAACATTATTTATATACATAGATAAGGTTACTGGCCTAGTTTTAGCATCCAGCACGAAAATTTTAATGAGGAAAATTTCTTCGAGCATTGCATATTGATCCGTCAGGAATAAACGTTATGAACGAAGCGATTTTCTACACTGTATCCGTTAAAGGTGAACAGGTTGCGTTGGAATATGTCAGGAGAGATTGGTTTCCTGAAATTGCACATTTAGAAACGCGGTGGTGCCTGGTACAGAATGGTTTCTAGATTTATGTTGTGCAATGTCGAATGACAGTGGGGTCCTTATAAATAGACCTAGCTAAAGATATTTTCCAGGATATTTCGAGGAAGAAGTTTATCGGCTATTGAATGTTATCTATTTTTTTTTTTTCGTGTCTGTTGTCTGCAATTTCCCAATTTCCGTTTGAAAAGCTTTTCTTCATTGTTGTATATTTTTGATAGTTTCTTTTTTGCGTCATTGAGATTACGGTTAATCTTCTATACAGCTAGGGGAAATCAGACTATTAAATCACAAAGGTATAATTATGTGGACACCCCCACCTAATGTAAGCAATAAAACCCAGTAAACAAACATTTTGTGTTTCAGACACTTCAGAAACAAACTTTTCACGTAGCTGTAACATCCCTGAAACTACTAATATCCATTTTATGTTTCGTTTGTAACATAGCGAACGAAACATATTTGTGGAGGTGTCTCTGATACAACATAACTTTTAATTGACATCAGGAATATGTGACTTCACTATACTAAAATGAAGTGTTACATTTTAAGGGTCAATTAAAATGAATGCAAGATTAACCTATCGGTGTAAACATGCCTCATAAAATAAAACACATTTAAATTTATTCAGACAAATAAGTTTGTGATTTTTGTAACTACATCAACCACGCCTGCGCGTTTAACATTGCTCAATTAAAAATAAACATGAAACACGCAGTAATATTAATAGGTTAATGTTACTGCGGAGTTAAATGAACTCGGCTTCGGTGTTAACTAAATTCCACTACGAAATTAATATCACTTTTTTTGTGTAATCCAAAAAAATTGATAAAAATTATTTTATAAACGGAAAATTTTGAATGTTTAAAATAGAAAAAGTAAAGTAGAGTATAAAAACAAAGTTTATACTAAAAACATAAACATATATTTCAATACTTAAAAAGCAATACAAATTTAAACAAGTTCATACTTAGTTATTATGTAAAAATCATTTTGATTATTAAAAGGGCTGTGACATTTTTACGGTAGTACATAATATAAATTATCAAAACATAATACAAACTCATCGGAAGAATTTTCAGTTGCCTTGAAGGCTCGAAAGTATTCGGAATACATTATAGTTTCCCAAGATTTACACACAAAATAATTTTTTAATCCTTGATTAAATATGTACTTTATTTGAGCAAATGTTGGAAAACTTATATCATCACCTATGTTAGTTACAATAAAGAATCCATGTTTATATTGAATATTATTAATATATAGCCATTCAAAAGTATAACTTCAGACATATTGCAATCGGTACCACAAAGCCATTTTTGAAAAGTTACATTTTCACCAATTTTTTCTTTGTGGTCCTAAGAGAACAGTATTACCAATAATTCTATTTTGCTATACATTTGACCAATGTATTTGGTACCTCATGCTAAGGGTTTTGCAAATATTTTTAAAATACCTATTGTTACCTGTAATCTTTTTAAAGAATAAATGTTTGCCTTCGAATCTCTTCGGCCATAAATGTATGAGCGGCGCCATCTTAGATATAATGGTTGGGTAATGAACCATAAAATGATGTTTTGGAGTCAAGCTACCATTAAATTGTTCTATACACTGCTTGTGATGTTCTGAAATTAAATTTTTATGTTTAGGTGGCATGCGTTGAGAAATGCAAATAATGCAATAAAAATTGCGCACATGCGCATTCAATGGATTTAGATCAGCTGGGCGCAATTGTACTTGTATTGCACGTGCAATACACGAAATAAAGCATGCGCTATTTTTATTGCATGCAATTTTTATTGCACGCAAGAAAAAAATTCGAACTGTAAAGCGGCCTTAACAGTAAGAGAAAACTTACCTGGTTTGTTAGTAATATTAACTTCTATATTTGCGTCTGTTATTTTTATCCACTTTTATTTATTTTACTATTTTAAGTTTTGGTACTTCACTCTTACAAATAAGGTGTTTTCCAGCATTTTTGCATAAGGGAAGCCTAGGTATGTAAACACTCATGTATGTTATACCTTACACTGATTGCTGCAAATGCAAGGCCCAAGGGAACGCATTCTGTCCCTTCTCACCTCAAAACATTCGGAAAGTACCGAACACCCCTCAGTTTTACGTAGTACAACTTATCCGTTTCTAACACCTTTAAGGAATTAATTTTCACTTTTCAGGATTTTTCTAACAACCTTACAAAAACAAAATCTCGGTAATGATATATCAATTCACATTTTGATGTTACATTAACTCCCTACTATTGCTAAATCGTTTATCAACACCAAATGTTTAATGGCTCACGTCTAGAATCTGTAGGGTTGCCATATTTTCAAAAGCAAAAATACGGACAGTGCACCATATCAATTAACATTTCTGTGAAATGTTCTTCAATATATCGAATTATCACAGGTACTAATTTAATATCCTTTTTATTTGAAGTATTAATTGTAACGGATATAAAATTTGTAGAGTTAAATTCACTTTCCAATTCTTTAAACAGAAAAGGTGAAATTACGTTCAAAATAATTCCCAGTGAACCAAATTCAAGTTTCCCGCAATTATATTCAGTAACTTCAACTTAAAGGTATTCATATAACTATTAATCTAATACAAAATCGTAGGTAATTTCATGCTTTAATGTTGAAGTTACTAAAAACAATTGCGGGAAATTTGAATTTGGTTCACTGGGTTGCTTCATAATATTTTAAATTTCAAATACAGTTGACATGAGTACAGAAACAGATATTACAAAAATGATTGATTCATTGATTGAACGCCAGGGGAACGACAATCGCAAACTAATCAAGCACCAGCTCTTGTTTATTTGAAAGAAAATAAATTATAAATCTGTAGATGACGCACATCATACGAAAGTTTGAATGCTAAAATAACTATAAAAATGACATGAATACGACAAATTGGAAACTAGAAAAAAAATACGGACGCTTTGCAGAAATACGTACAAACCACGGACGGTTTATAATTTACGCACAAGGCTTACAAAATACGGACTGTCCGTAGAAAATAGGGACGTATGGTAACCCTAAGAATCTGGGATATTATTCCTGTCGATGGTCTTGGACGCGGATTATTTGTTTGTCGAAGGTTACAAATTAACCGTGAATTTTGTGTAATGCCGACTTCCACAATAGAAATAAATAATACTATGAACACTGATTCTGTCAATAATTAAACAAACATTTTTTATATTAAATTATTACACCAAAATCGACAAATTTTTAAGTGACAACACACAGGCCATCTTGTTTTTACTTGTACCTGTCACACCAACCTGAATATAGCATGACTCAAAATAAGTCTTAGAAAATAAATTTAAATACAGATCTTAATGAATTTGAAATACTAAAATACTTAAAATATAATAAAACTTGAATATAATGAAATTATTGTGGAATGCCTTAACACCAAATGTAGTTACATTTTTTTCCGGTTGATGTTATTATTATCCGAAAGCAATGTGAAACAAAGAGCAACACCGTCGAAAGATATTGTATTTCCCTTTTTTGGAGTTGGGAATTTCTAACTAACTGAGGTTTAGTTGGAAATGTTTCCAAAAAGTGTAAAATATTTTTTTTAGTATTGTCTTAACAATTTTTTGGTGACAATTTAACTGTTTTCAGGGAAGCTATAACTCCGTTTAATTTAACTCCGTAAAATTTTTATGTGTGTAGTAGTGATTGTAAATTTACCGATTTTTTCAATTACCGGTAATTCGGTAAATGACAATGGAAATACCGGTTTACCGGTAAATTACCGGTAATTTTCTTTTTTAATGTGTGACGTTAATGGGGATTCCCCAAGAAAATAGAGTTAGAAGTTAGGCTAGAATAATATATATTTTGCACAATCTTAAGGCATAATATTAGAATTTTGTAATAAATATTTGTATTTAATTATTTTAACAGTTGTTAGAAGTAAAAAAAAAATATTTAAGGTTTAAATTTTAATGTTATTTTACAATAATGTTGCATTAGTGTCCTCTCATAATGTGATGTATTAAAAATTGTTATTAATTTAAATACGTGAAATGTTGTTCTTGTATTTTATTATTTTTAAATATTAAAAATGAGTGTGGGGCGTTTTGCCGTCCTAGCAACAAATGAACATTAATCTCGCTTTTCTTTGCGTTGTATTTCGTTATCCATCTCGTTTGAGACTTATCGTAAAGTGGAGTAATTCGGAACTGATTTAAGTACTATTTCTGAGCTGCAATTATTATTATTGATCGAAAAAAATTGAAAAAAAATATATATATAATCATACATCCTTTAGGTACAAATACCATAATATATATTAACCCAATGTAAAAAATTATTTTTTTAATACATCAAATGTGATCAGTTTTGCCCCACAATACGGGGCAATGCCAGTCACCCATCTATTTTCTTATAAAAACCGATTTGAAAGCTACATGAGGTAAATGTAATAACAAAAATTTGAATTTTAAAAAGGGAAACTTACGGAAATAACAGAAAATATATAATATAGAAATAAAAAACAGATAAATAATTACATAGACTATAATAATTCAATTAACTAAAACTAAAGCAAAATTTCAATCAAGGCGCTTCCCTCTCAGTTCAAAAACGTACCTTTCACTTCTATGACCAGCTGGACAATTTGGTTTTTAGAAATTTCCTAAATTTGTTCAACTTGGAGAAATGCAAAAGTCATCTCTTCTCTTTCTTAGAAACTTCAGGTTCTTTAAAATATTCTGAAGTATTGAATACGGCACCCATTGTTTTCTTATGCTTTCACAATGGATGAAGTACTATATTTTACTGCCCTGATAGCGCTTTGGAGATATTTGAGGTTATATTGCTGTCTCTCGCCATATTTTTTTTTTTATAATTTCTCACCATAATTTTCAATAAAACCAACGTAAAAACATGAATATGTCATATTTCTACGTTGTTCTATGAGCATGTTCTTTGTTCTTACTTTTCAAACTGATCGGTATTAGCCTATGAGGTGTTAATTTCCCCTTACTCTCTTTTTGTTCCAACACTTTCATAAAGTCAGAAAAAGAAACGGTGACGAATGAATGACAATTGATTCTTTTGACCTTACCCCTTTTCGAAAATTCACTTAGCCTTAGTGGGATTTCCAGTAGTAGTTTGTTTCCGTCTCTATGAAATATTACTCGTTATTATTCCATAGAAAATATTTTTTTTAACACAAGAAACTTTAATGCAATACTTAAAAAGCCAGCTAGTTATCTATGTTATAAACAAAGTTTATTAAAAGTCTGTGTTGCAAAACTTTCTTATCCTTTCATAGATGCCAGGCTAAATAATTGCCATTAAAATCATGATTTGATCGATTTTACCCCATGCGATCGAAT
Source organism: Protaetia brevitarsis (assembly GCA_004143645.1). NCBI lineage: Eukaryota > Metazoa > Arthropoda > Insecta > Coleoptera > Scarabaeidae > Protaetia > Protaetia brevitarsis. The sequence continues at coordinate 1,612,030 of RXPK01000200.1, forward strand.
TTACCCACTGTACGGTATTTTTTTTAATTTCTACACGATTTTTCAATTTTTTGCTTTTCTTGTTGAATTTTTTATTCCTTCTCTTCTGACTAACTCGGTGAAATGGAGATCATACGTTTCTAATCAAACATTTTGTCAGTTTCTTTTTATATTCTCTATTCTATGGCATTACAGCGGCTCTCAATCTCAAGACAGTTTAAATTAAATTAAACAAAAAACATCTCCCATAAGATTAAATTGTGTATATTGTTCTATCCGGTTTTTTTTTATTTTTAATGTCCCTTTAGACCTTTAAAGTATCTATAAACACAATATTTTGTACATACATAAAAAATTCTGGTATAGGCTTTTTCATTTACCGAATTACCGTAATTTTACCGTATTTTTTGTAATTTACCGGTAAATTTACCGAACGTTTTTTGGTCAATTTACCAGTTAACCGGTAAACCCGGTACAATCCTTAGTGTGTAGCATCAAAATATATTTCCTTCCAGATTAATTTAAAATGGGCGGATTCCAACAAAGACCATGGACACCGACCAAACGACGCGGTCAAATCGCTGCCGAATTCAATGGCCCCGGTCCAGCATCAGTCTCCTTGCCATCGTACATAGGTAATGACAATACTAAAAAACAAAAAAAAACAAAAAATTAAAACAAAACTGAGAACTCCGCGTTTACGAGAGTACCGGTTGCGCCAGTTTCAATTTCACCGTGTTCCTCACGCTCCGTTGAACCGATTTGGCCGCGTAAAAAAGACCTATATGCGTCGCCGTTTCCGGTCACGTCGCACGTCCTCGTAATGAGAGGTTTTTCCGTGTCGAATTGAACGGGAGAACAGCACAGATGTAATCGTACAAATAATACAGAGAAACTGAGCGCGCAAGAGAAAAAAAAAAATAAAGAAAAAACTGGTAAAACGGCGTATTATTTTTACTAATGAGAAATTTCTGCGCCGCACGACAGGAAAGAAGACCTACGAGTCGAGAAGCGAACGAGCGCCGGCATTTAGTTTCGGAGCGAGGCACAACGGACGTATGGACAGCTTAGGACCGGACCTGGCAGTACAACGTCACCGGATTGAGCGCTAAAGGTAAAAAAATAATGATCTTTTTTTATGCTGTATACCAAAGTTGAATCGGCGAAATCAAAAAGAAAGGATACGCCTCCCGCTCTTAGTCTGCACAGTCGGCCAAAAGACGCCAGGTCGGACGTTTTCCCCGCACCAGGAGATTACAACCCGGATAAGGGTGATAAGGTGGTGAAGGACAGCGCTCCTAAGTACACATTCGGCCTGAAGACCAACAAAGAAAAGACTAGTGACACTCCGGGTAAGTCTGCTAATTTTCAAATTGATATATCGCAATAGAATAAGTAATAACACTGCGTAGGCTTTCACGGCCGGTGTAACTATAACTAACAGCTTCTTGCGGGTTTCGCCGTGTTCAAACTTTCGCTCGACGTTTCGCTGTTCAGTTTCCTGAAGAAGCTGTCGTGAAACAGCGAAACGTCGAGCCGAAAGTTTGACACCACGGCGAACCGCAAGAAGTGCTGGTTAGTTATATAGAATATAGTAATTAGTCCGTTATAGTTGATTAAATATTGTTACAACATAACTTCTGTTGCCACCATCAAAAGCATACAAATTTAGGGGTAATTTTTTTTAACTCCAACGCATTTTTAAGAACTGAACTAATGAAACCCGTGGAAACACTGGGATAGTTAGATTAACTAATAATATAATTATAATTATCGAATTAATATAATTAATAGAATTAATTGAATGTAGTAGTGGTACTTTGGATTTAAGAGGATCTTGCAATGCTATCATTAGAAAAATCTTGATATAAACTTGTGTTTAAGTCGAAAATTACCTAGTTTTACCATTGATAAATTGATAATTCATTCTTATAGGGAATTTATTTGATTGGTACCAGCTAGAGATGTGCAGAAAGTATATATTCGATACTTTTGCATTTCACTACCTAAAGGGATCGAAAGTATGGATACTAAAAATAAAATGTGTTGGACAGCGGGCATCAATTAGTAGATACATACAGGGTGATTCTCAATATATGCGACAAACTTTAACCGCTGATTCCTGGGGTTATTTTGATCATAAAAGTTCATAAAACATATATCCAAAAATCGCTTAGTTCTAAAGTTGTACAATGTTTAATAGTAAGTTACATAATTAATGTTTTTATTATAAATTAACAAAATAATTATAATACAAAATAACTTATACTAACTGTTGACCGCCCCCCAACTACAATACAAGCTTCTATCCTCCGTCGTATTGACTGTGAGTCCGTTCTAAATACCAGGGGTATTTCGAATTGTTTGAAAAGCTGCGATAATACGATTCTCAGTTCATCGATATTTTCAATGGAGTCATATAAACTAATGATTTTAATGTGACCCCAGAGAGAAAAGTCCAAAGAATTTAAGTCTGGAGACCGAGGAGGCCCGGTTGTGCACCTCCCCTCCTATCCACGATCTGGATACGTATTGTCCAAAAACTCGCGAGCAACTTAACTAAGAATGCGCTGGAGCGCCGTCATCGATAGAATACATTTTATAACTTAATTGCAACGGAACTCCTTCCACCATAGCTCCCTTCAGAAATTGCGGTATACCGCGTATTAAACCGCATCGGTAAAAAATGTGGACCTATCAAGTGATCTCCAACAATTTCGGACCACACATTGTCAGAGAATTGATGTTGAATGACGGCATTCACTAGTTCGTGCGGTTTATCTTCGGCCCATATGTGATTATTATGAAAATTAATTAATCGCTTTTCTAGAGAAAGTTAGCCTCGTCGGTGAAGAATATTTGAGCCGAATAATCAGGATTTTGTGCGATTTTGGTTGCATCCATTGACAAAAGCCGCTCTTTGCGGAAAATCGCAAAAGTGCCTGCACCCGTTGAATTGAATATGATACAACAGTTGATCTTTCAATATTCTCCAAACTTGGTCTGATAATGTTTTAAAGCAAACGCGATTTTTCTCGTGCTTGTAGTAGAATGTTCCTCAATTTCATTTAGTTCATTTCTTCAACATGTGGATTCTCACTGTAGATGGGTGCCCGTTATCAGTCGTCCGTTTTTTTTAAATTTCCCGTTCACTAAGACGTTGGTGAAGACGGCAAATATTGAATGATGCGGGATGATACGGTTCGGGCACGTTCTCATAAAGACGTTTGCAGCACGCGAATTTCCATTGGCAAAAACCGTAAACGAAATGCATTATCGCACATCTCAGCATTCGTGTGATTCATTTTAGAAAACAGAAACTGGCAATAAACTGAATGAATACTTTGAACAACTATTGACAAATATTGAAATGACAAATAAAACAATTCTCTCTCAACAACAATAGTTTTTGAAGAACCAACTGTGATATTATATCATGTTAGTCATAGTTCATAATTTATTATTAAACATTCAATAACTTTAAAACCAAACCGTTTTGGACATATACTCATATGAACTTTTATGATCAAAATAACCTCAGGAATCAGCTCTTAAAGTTTGTCGTATATATTGAGAATCACCCTGTATAAATCGAATACGAACTGTTCCCTTTATTTTATTTTAGCACACCTACACACACAAACCCACTTTCCATATATGTTATATGACCTATATCAGCATAGATCTATTTTTTTTTGTCTCAGTACCGTAGCGGTTACGGTACTGAGGCAAAAAAGAAAGGTGTATTAATATAGTGGGAACCAGTGGCGTAGCTAGGGAAGGGCAAGGAAAGACGTCTGTCCCGGGGCGCAAATCTAATGGGCGCCAAATTAATGTTAGAAATTTTTGAATGAAATGTTTTCCTTTCATTTTGGTAAACAGAGGAGAGCGCCAAATCTTCAGGTGTCGATACTTAAAAGTATCTAATATGAATGCTACTAAGATACATGCATATGTTAGGATTAGAGGAATAGAACTATTGTAGATCATATTTTTTTACTTGATAAGTAAATCGAGGAATTTTTGATTTTGTGAATCTGCAGCTAATTTTTGTACATTGTACTTTTAGGAAAGAAGGTGTAAAGAGCTATATTTTATTTCATTTACTGCATTTGATAATGCAACTCGTTCGCACTACTGGTTCGCTATTCGCCTCTTCGGGTGCTATCAATTATTTTTAATTAAAAAATGCAGAAGTCGACAATTTAAATAAATATATGGACCCGAAAAAAAAAAAACTTAGATATATAAAAATGTGCAATTTTTTTTCGCAATCCGCGTTTTGTTTTAAAACAGGATTATATCCAAATTTTGAAAAACTCTGCCAGGATACCCATCTTTTAACTCCTTATAATAAAACAACAAAAATTAATCAAAAATATTCATTCTTTGATGAGAAAAAGGAGGCTAAAAATCATTCATTTCAAAATTACTATTATGTTATAAAATATATATAATAGTAAATAATAATATAATAAAACAAACAAAATCGGTACCAAAAATAATACGTTGAATGATTCATCAATTTATCAATGCTTTCACATATCATCTCCAACTACACGTTTGCAAAATAATATTTAGGAAAAAACACATACTTAAAATGTGGGTGCTGTAATAATGCATCAGGCTTCGATAGCTCCTTTGCAATTTAACTTAAAAATTTAATTCATATGTCAACTTATACCATGTTATAGGGTGTAACTCAGGAAATATATATAGTAATGGCGACTTCCGATTGTACCGAAAGAAAATACCAACTTTGTTAATGTAAATGGAACAAATACACTTTTGGATTCTTGGCTAAATTTAAGTGGCATTTTGTTAGGCATACATTAGATCTAAGTCTCATGCTTTCTGTTCTTCGGTTATTTAAAAATAATTGATCGTTGCAATATTGATTAATCATTATTTCATGAAATTCCATATGGCCATAATAAAAGCAAAAGTTGCAATTTCGTAAACCCGGTGTTCATTATTACCAAAAACATTTATCTTATTGAGCGGATGTCAAATTAATTCTACTAATCTTATCCGGAGTAATTTCGTTTTTGTAATTATGGAAGAAAATGTTGTTTCGAAACGTCAAACCTTGTTACGAATAATACTTGAGGATTAGAATTACCACCGTAAAAAGTAGTTGTTTCAACTTCGGTGCAAATTTAAAAAAAAATATGGGATGTATAATATTTAGTTTTCATAAATGTTGGTACCTTGAAGGAAAAAGTATCCGAACGATGAGAGAGAAGATATGGGGTCCCTTCCATTAGCAGAAATCCATATTCTCTCTCATGCTCGCTCAGAATTGGATCGTTCGGGTATTTTTTTCTTCAAGTGTACTACTTTATTTGGGCGAATATACACTAAAAAAAAAGTTTTATTAGCTTTGAAGCTTTCATATGAAGGTTTGAAAACTCTTCTCTCTAACTCTATATTTAATCAAAAAGGGCATTTTAAGAAAACTCAATTCAGGAAGACTGAAGATATTACTACTACATTAAACAATGTTTTTAAATAAATACATCAAGAATCTATTCAGTAATTTACTTAAATAATTTGTATTTTTAAGAATTTGTGTAGTATTTTATCTAAAGCAGCACACATATTTTAATCAGATGTGTTTGCTTTCCTTAAATTTTTTTATATACTTTATACCATGATAAAGGCTGTACTTTTGAGCATACAACACAGTTTGAAATAAATTGGAAGGAGCTTGAAAACGTTAACTTGAAATATGTGTATATATCCCGCATACTAATGCAAGATCCTCTTAATGCTTACTAAAAATAGTAATGATATAAGTTTATTTTATTAACAAATCTAGCACCTAACAGATATAATACCATTAGGAAGAGCAGATCGCCGAGGTATTCCTTTGGACGAAAGACAAAGACATTAACCACAACAGAAACTCCTGGTTAGTTTTTGGTTTTCTTTTTATTTTTAATTATTTCTTTTTACATATTATCCTCGATAAAATATCATTATTATTATTATTTTGTAGCACCAAACGCGTATCATGTAGAGAAAGCGGATAAAATTTTGCATGAAACGACACCGCAACATACATTTGGAGCCAAAATAAAAACGGAAAAATCACCGGATACGCCGGGTTAGTAAAAACCGGTATTCATGACGTGCAGCAAGATATGAACATCATCTCTAACAACGCACTAATAATATTAATGGTTTTTTTTTCTTAACCCACTTCTAGCTCCGAATGTATATCACGTGGAAATGGCCGATAAAGTCTTACATCAAAGATCACCCAAGCACAGTTTCGGTATAAGGCCGAGCGATGATAAAGTGAAAGATACACCTGGTTCGTGAATTATCGCTTTTAAACTCTGAAATGGTTTACTTTGAAACTAATGTGAAAACTAATTAGGACCATTTTTAGCCCCCAACGCGTATAATGTCGAAAAGGCTGATAAGGTATTGCGCGAGAAAACGCCACAGCATACTTTCGGGGCGAAGTCGTACATAGAAACGATTAATGAAACGCCTGGTTCGTTTTTTACTAAATATATATTAATATCTATTCATGTGTATTGAGGACTAATAAGAGAAAGCTGAAGATTTATTGCTATTAAGGAATTTATTGGAGTAGTCGTTTGATTGATGTGTTTTTAGAGTAGTTATTGTATTAGACAGAGAGTTTCCTTAACTTGGAATTTGAAATTATTGGTTTTTGTAGAGTAGAATCGAAGTTAATGATATACAGGGTTGTGGCATTCCAATCTTCGATTGCTATTTCTGTAAGAACGGTGACACCAGACATTAAGGAGCATATCTGGAAATTGCATTAGCAAAATTTTATATAAATAACTTTTTGTTTAATAGAACATTGCGTACCAACTTTTTTTACTTATTTTGTTTTTTACTTCGTGTACTCTGGGAAAATTAATATTCTTGATAAAATTTCGATATTTATAGAGTAAAGTTAAGACCAAATAATTAGGCACGGCTCTCATCAAGGTAGAATATGCTTCAGGGATAATCTCAAACTAAGGAATAATTTATCAATGTCCAGTTTCCAAATCTTGTGTACTTTTATGCAAACGGATGGAGAACTTAGTTTTGATCAATTTTTACTTATTTTTCATATCCTATCTGTAGTTGTAGCTTAACATTTTCTTTATCTTCAATTTCTCGATGAGAAAAACCCAAAATATTTGAACTTAAACTTTACATTTGTGGCAGTTCTAGTTTGCTAGCAATACTTATCACGTATTTGATATTGAAAATAGGAAAAATAAAAAAATAAGACAGAATTAGACGTCTGGAATATACTTAAGTCTCTCGTCATCCAGGGTGCCAGTCAACTGCAGAGAAGACGCTGTGGATAAGAAAGTCACCACTCGTGTGTGTAGTTAGAACCAATACGGAGACTCGATATTGAGATAAATCTAAAAGCGCCGTGACTATTGATGCTTTTCTTTATATAAAATAAGACTTTACGTTGACCAAGCGCATCCGGTTATAAATTCCGTTATTTGTTGTGGCAGTTAAACGGTAAAGATCAGCGAAATCATTACTAAAAGAATGTTAGTACAACGATGAAGTTACTAACTACTGCAGGTAAAAAGAAAATATTTTAAATTATAAGAAATGAAAGTGGAACAGTATGTCCGAAGGAAACAAAAGAAATACACAATGAACTACAAAAATACATAATAATCAAATCAAACCCAAAATCCCTAAAACTGTAAAATATTGGTCATCGTAAAAACAGAATTAAAAACTCGGTGAGCACAGTCAGTTGGAGCTAGAGTGAATTAAACAGATGCGGTTCCAGGCCTAACATATCTTGTTTTACAACAAGAGATCTTCAGGGTGTATGATATCAGCTGATGACCTCTGCAGTCGCTAGGCTTCATGTCACAATCATAACCTGCATGAAAACCTAACTGCTGACAAACGATGAAATAGATTTTTTTTTAGTATACGCCTATGTAATGAAAAGAAAACATGATCATGGGATGTGGCGATGTTATTCACATTTTGTTGTCGTTACACAATACACACACGCAAAGCAGCTAATCACAGTTGCACTGAGTTATACTTTCTTTAGGTCATAATTTAATTCGGTTCTTGCTTTATATAAATCGAACACAGTAGAATTTAAATTTTTCTTAAACTTTTATAAATCAATTCCTACACCTTGTGCCCAATTTGTTCCACACAATAAAGCACACCTGATAAATCCAGCGTCCAGTAAAAGGTTTGTCTGGCAGGTCTTCCAATATGGAAACTTTAACTTTGGATGCATACTATGTGACAAAATCGAAGAAGGCAATACATTACAGTACAATTCTGCAATCACATTTATATATAAAGTTTCATCGAATAAATTAAACATAAATATATACATTTACTAGATATACATTTCGAAAATAGCACAAACACAAAAACAATACATGTCACTTGTTATTTTCGCCTGAGTTCTTTGACACATACACACAAAGTAAACACACCCAAATGCTGCAACAAGCACATTTATCAGATCCATCAAATTATTGGCGCTAGCTGTTCCTTTATTACGTTAGGTAAGAAGGTTATATTTTGTTTAATGCTCTGCGCTATTTCTGCACTATTTTATTACTACCATTTGATTGTTTCTACAACGTCGCCAATTGGGTAGCCTGTCGGAATTCTTTGGTAATGCCGAATGTTACCACCAGAGGCAGCACTTCAGGATAAACTTTTTCTGATTTTGTATGTTCAATAATATGGATTTATTTCTGTCGTATTTTAAATTTTATTTTTACAGAAATATTTAAAAAATTACTGGCAATTTTGCCAAAGTAATTGACAGCTTTCAATGCGAACATTGCTGGTTTAAAAAAAAAACAACTGATGATATACTATTGATCACTCTTAATAAATGAGCAAAGAAAAGAGCAAAAAGGGTACACAATGTTCTATTTAAAAAAAATACATATAATGTGATTATGTCGGCAGTGTAATTCAAAACAATTAATGTCCCTCTGTTTTTACCATGTATTTAACCATCTAGCAATAAAAAATAAGCAATTGAAGAAGGAAATTCATCTGTAAAACCCTATCTAGTTAAACAAAAAATGTTCAGCTTTAACTGTATTAACTGTAACTAAAACATTTTATTTTAATATAATTATACAGTGTGTTAGGTAAATATGCGGCAAAAATTCAAGAGATTATTTCTTGGTTTATTCTAAGAATATTTTGTCCTATGATGATTTTTGAAAAACCCCTTCGTTTCGAAGACACAGGGCGAACAAAATTTGCGACAACCATATTCGATATTCGTTGAAATTATTAGTTTAATGTTATTGCATTATGTCAATGGATATTGCCAACATTAGTGCACATCCCTCTATTTCTGACACAGATTCTTTTTACCGAAGAGGTCAGTTTCTCAAGAAATGCAATAAGGAATTTTCATAATAACCATGTGTGGGCAGATTGAAGATCGTTTTTAACATCAGTTCTCGTTGAATGTTTGGGTTGGAATTGTGGGTGACTAATTGGACCGGTATTTCTACCAGGAAGACTTACTGGCGTGGTGTACCACAACTTTTTGGATGGCAACACTGCCTGAGTTTCTGGAAGATGTACCATACGCGACAAGAATTGCAATGTGGTCTATGCACGATGGTGTACCACCACATTTCAGTTTGGTTGCTCGTAATTTTTTAACAGCAACATACGGAGATTGCTGAATTTGTCGAAATGGGCCACATGCATGGCCTGCTCGATCCCCAGACTTAAACCCCCTAGATTATTTCTTCTGGGGATCTCTGAAGTCAATAGTTTGCGCTACTCCAGTGGAGAATTTGGACGATTTGCGAAATCGAATTATTGCCGGGTGTAACTCAATTAGAAACGACCCTGGTGTGTTTGAAAGAGTTCGACGGTCAATGACAAGAAGATTGAATGCTTGTCCAGGCTGGAGGAAGTCATTTCGAACATTTATTGTAGATTGGGCAACTTTACATGTACTTTTTGATAATAAAATATTGTTACTGTGGCAAATCCTGTTCGGCCTGTATCTTCGAAACAAAGGGGTTTTTTTAAAAATCATTATAGCACAACATATTCTGAGAATAGTCCAAGGAATAACCCCTTGAATTTTTGCCGCATGTTTACCTAAAACCCTGTATAGTATAACGTTATATAATATATAATAACTCATCATAGTTCCATTTGCTTGTGTTTATAACAAATTACTTTCAGCTCCAAATGCATACTATATAGAGAAAGCAGATAAATTGACACTACTCAGCTCACCTAAGCATAGTTTCGGTTTGAAGACTAACATTAAGCCGCCAGATACGCCTGGTTAGTGTAATCCAGTACTTACATATGTATATGCAAACACTTTTCTATGTACTTACTCATAAAAATACCTTTCTTATATTTTAAAAATTGCTCAACTCCTCATATGTATGCAAATTTTAATAACTACATGTACATATATACTATATTTTAAAGAACTTCTAACATTTTTTAGCTCCAAATGTATATAAGGTCGACGTGGCCGATAAGTATTGCACGAGAGTTCACCTAAGCACAGTTTCGGTGCACGGACGAACCTAGAAAAACCAATAATACACCCGTTAGTTTTAGATTCGTCAAGACATTTTCTAATACGTGGTAACGTTTATATCTCATGATTTCTAGCACCAAACGTCTACAATATCGATAAAGCTGATAAGGTGCTTCACGAAAGTTCGCCTAGGCACAGTTTCGGCGTAAAAGTAACAGTAGAAAAGCAATCCGAAACACCTGGTGCGTTTTTGCATGTTCAAATTTTATTAGCGAAGCTTGAATGTACCTTTAAAGTTTTCGTCATCTACTGTTTGAGAAGTTTTCTTAATAAAAGTCGTTTCAAAATGAGTGTGGTGTTGTATTTACACAGCCTGCTCAGAGATTTTGGGGCATTATTATTATATAACATAAATAATACTATAATGTAAAATACACAGAGTGTTCAATTTAAAATTATTAAATATATAATTATCTTAAAAAGCCGTAATTAATTTTTTTATTTTAATTACATTTTAATCAGCACTAAAACCTCTAAACTAATTTAACTTAATTGTTAGCTGTAACAATAACAAAGTTAGCGGCAATGCCCCTAAATCTTTGAAACGAAATTATTAGATTTAAGAAAATAAATATAGGGTACGCCATTTTTCTGGCATCGATTAATAAGGCTTTGCTCAATCACTCTTAGCCGCCTTCGTTATTTAGTCATATTTATCTGTTGCCTAAATGAGCATTACGTATTGTCAAAACCGAACATTTTGTATCTGTTAAAATAAGTTTAAGTTGTGAAGCACTTGATCTTTAGTAATTTAATTAAAACATTTTCTGATTAAGTTACTCACGAAAGCATAACTGATCAATGCTAGATAAATGGCACGTCCTGTAGATTTTATTTAAGAACAATTCTTAAAAACTATTTGAATTTTTGCAATCTAAAGGTCAGATATGATTTGTTGCTAAAAAAGAAATGCAGATCATCCATTTATTTTAACCTATTTAGTAATCTAATTTGTTAGTACCCAGAAATTAGGTATTATCGACATTTAGAAACAACTTTTGTTAGAAAACTAAAAGCTTCATTGATATGCTGAAAGAAGTCCATCAACAATTTTCCCATGTTCCGCAAAAAGCTTCTGCATACACTATTTTGTCGTGTCTATTTTCCATTTACTTCTAGCACCAAACGCGTACAAAGTTGAAGTGAGTGATAACGTACTGCACGAAGCTTCACCCAAGCACACTTTTGGCCTTAAAACGAACTTAGAAAAACCACTTGACACACCCGGTTAGTCAATTAGTTTTCCTAATTAATCTCTTTACTATCAATACCATACTTTTACAGCACCAAATGTTTATAAAGTCGATATAGCTGATAAAGTCTTGCACGAAAGTTCACCAAAGCATAGTTTTGGAGTGAAAACCAATTTAGAAAAACCGCTTGAAACTCCTGGTTAGTTAATCAGTTTTCTCCTAGTTAATCTAATTGGCATTAACATTATACGTTTTACAGCACCAAACGTTTATAAAGTCGACATAGCTGATAAAGTCTTGCACGAAAGCTCACCAAAGCATAGCTTCGGATTGAAAACGAACTTAGAGAAACCATTTGATACACCTGGTTGGTCAATTAGTCTTCTGGTTAATCTTATTAATATTAACACTATGCGTTTTACAGCACCAAACGTTTATAAAGTCGACATAGCTGATAAAGTCTTGCACGAAAGCTCACCAAAGCACGCCTTCGGATTGAAAACGAACTTAGAGAAACACTTGACACACCAGGTAGATAAGACACGCCTCAATTATCGAAAAAAAAAACAACTAATGTTGTTATTTTTGCAGCACCTAATGTTTACAAGGTCGATGTAGCTGACAAAGTCTTGCATGAAAGTTCTCCTCGGCACAGCTTTGGTGTTAAACAAATTTAGAGAAACCTTTAGATACCCCTGGTGGGTAATTCAATTTCAAGCACTTTCTAAACTAATTTCATCTAATTTTGTAGCACCAAATGTCTATAATGTCGATGTGGCGGATAAAGTTTTGCACGACACTGCACCTAGCATAGCTTCGGCCTTAAGACCAATTTAGAAAAACCTTTAGAAACACCGGTTAGTATTTGTGACGAAATTAACGACATTTAATATCACCGATGCAACTTTTACAGCACCTAAGTGTATAAAGTTGAAAATAGCGGATAAGGTCTGCACGAGAGATCACCAAAACACTCCTTCGGTGTCAAAAACTAATTTAGAAAAACCCCTTACACCCCAGGTTTGTTTATTTGCTAGATTTTAGATATTTTTAACTCACTCGTATCTTATTTTGCAGCACAAACGTTATAAGGTTGACGATAAGGTTCTACACGAAAATTCACTAAACACAGCTTTGGAGTTAAGACCAATTAAGAAAAACCTTTAGATACACCTGGTCAGTTGGTCTATTATTAAGTTTTGCTTTGTCTTACTAATATTGTAATCATTTGATATCACTTTTATGATTTATGTAATAAATTCCATTATAATATACAGAGTGACTTTAAATATATAGACAAATTTTATGGATTGATGGGTTATTAAGATTATAAAAAATCGATTTCTAGGTTCATCAATATTCTCAATGGGGGTTGTATAAGCTAGTGATTTAAGATAACCCCAGAGAAAAAAAATCCTAGAGGATTTAAGTATAGAGATAAAGTCTCGCCCTATCCATCGATTTGAATGCGAGTCCAAAAATTCACGAGCAACTAAACTGGAATGCACTGGAGCATCATTATGTGGTCACTTAAATTTGAGTAATAACATTTAGCTCCGAAAACAAATTTGCTGAGGCTAGTATAAATATTAAATTTTATTAGTTGTACTATAACAACATTTTTAATTTACGACTAAACATCCTGTAATTTCAAAACCAAGTCGTTCAGGACATACATTCATATGAACTTTTATGATTATAACGACTCTCAGAATCAATCCATAAAATTTGTCGCATGCATTTAGTATTATCTTGTATATTTTTCTTATAGACTTATATAAATGACTCCCTAAAAAAATTCAGCTAAAGCTCTTAAATTTTTAACTTTTTATCTTCATTCCCAAGCTTTAACATTCAATGATCACTTTAGATACAGCCCCACGTTTCCTTTTAGATATTTTTTTAATATTTAACATCTTTTTTCGCTTTATAGCACCGAATGCTTCACAAGTTGACGCAGCAGATAATGCCTACACGAAAATTCACCAAACACAGCTTTGGTCTCAGGACAAACACCGAAAAACCACTTGATACACCCTGGTTAGTTATAATTCTATATAAACGTAGTTATAATTCTTTATATTAATAGTTTGATTGCGATTTCTATGCTCAACATGTTATAATTTGGACGACAAAGTTTTGCACGAGAACTCACCCAAGCACAGCTTTGGCGTCAGAACCAACATCGAAAAGCCGCCGAATACACCTGGTTGGTTCTTGAGCATGTCAATTCCTTGTATAAGTAGAATTTAACTTTTAAATATATTACAGCACCTAACATTGTATAACGTGGAAAAGGCGAATAAAAGTAATACGTGAAAATCTTGGCGGTGTGGCTTTGGTATTAAACCCTATATTGAAACTTGTAAAACACACACCTGGTTAGTTCTAATTTTTAACACACTTATTTTGATTTGGTTTAGTTTTATTTTAACCTATTATTTTATTAATTTACAGCTCCTAACGCATACGAAATAACAAAGGCTGACAAACTATTACACCAGACTTCACCTAGGCATAGTTTCGGTACTAGCGTGCGAAATGATATGTCCCCGAAGACACCTGGTTAGTTTTAACAATTACTAACTTTAACAAAAAAAACGGAAGATTAGTGCAATATGTGGATGTTTAATCATTTTTGATTAAACTCTGAAAGAATCTTTGTAGAAGGAGAATTAAGGATTATTTCAAATTTCTGCCATAGTTTTAGTTCGCATTTCATTTGTGATTTTTACTGCATTGTAACGTTCATATTTCTATAAATTCCATACTTGCTTGGTATAATATTTTAACGAAAATGTTAGCATACCAAAAGCAGCTTATCCATTTTGTGATAACATTGAATGTTATATGTTAAGCATTGAACTTCAGTTTTCCAAATATCTTCTATGTCTTCATTCATATCTTCTACTCATCTGTTCCATTTTATCTAGAAATATGCTCATCTCGTTTTCTAAATATTGTTCCAACTTTACAAGAGCAGGCTTGAAGAAAGCCCAGCAAATCTCATCATCGGACAATATATATGTGTTCCTTTAATCACCTTCTTGTTCTTTTTTTATGCTTCTCATACTTGTAATTTGTATAGTTTACAACGGTATTACTTGTTCAAATTTTACATCTTTTTCAATAATGTGTTCTATAATCCATTAAACTTTCTTCCAATTTTAGAATACAAACAACAATTTTCGAAAATCGAAACTTTCGTGCTAATATTTTATTCACTAACGAGGCTGTTTTAAACAATTTATAAATAATCAACTTCCTCACAACTGTATTTGCTCGGATGAAAACCTTCATGCTGTTATAGAGACACGGTATCAACACCGATATTCTGTGAACGTTCGGCTGGGCATTTTAGGAGATCATATGGTTGGATCACTGCTTTTACCAAATCGTTTAAATGGCGAAAATTATCTGGACTTTTTAATTAACAATTTACCCCCATTATTGGAAGATGTGCCCCTAATTGATAGAGTTAACCAATGGTTTTTACACGATGAGGCCAAACCGCACTTTGTGCTCGCTGTAATAATTCTTTTTCAAATGGAATGTACAACAATAGATGGATAGGACAAGGAAGTACTGTGTCATGGCCACTTAGGTCTCCTGATCTAAACAGACTTGACTTCTGCATTTGTGGATATTTCTTTTTTGTGGGAGCCATCCGACATGGAGTCTCCGGAAACCCTACAGTATTTTAGCTTCTTGTATTTAGTCTCCCATTTCTTTTACCCATCAAGTTATACCAGCCATTACAGGATCCTGGTACCCTGCACTAATCTGTACAGGTTGGTTGATCGAAGTAGGTTCCCTCTGGCATTGCCAAAAATTGCTTGTCTTCTTTCGTCCAGATGTTTGCATTCACACAGAACGTGTGGTAAGCTTTCTCTGTCCTCTCATTACATAGTCTGCAGTAGGTATCTTGATCCCAGTTTCATTTTTTTCTGTTGGTCTCCTTTCAGAGTACAATGACCTGTTAGGAGACCTGTCACGATGCGAAGACAGTAGTTCTTCAGCGTTTTTTTTTTTAATGGTCCCTTGATAAAGGCCTTACTATGAGTTTGCCTGGATGTATTAATCTACTGTTCCTTTTGTTTCTCTTTGATCCAACTTCTTACCTGCTCTCGTGCCGTGTTTTTAGATACTCCTAGAACAGGAATTCATCGGCTTTTCTGTTTCCTTCGACTACTGAATGTTCGAGCACCCACAGCAAAGTAAATTTATTGCGGTCTGTAAGGCTATTCAGTTCTCGAATACATTCCCAAACCAGTCTTGATAGTATCTTGCGGCCATTAGTGCCCACAGAATCGTCTGGCTGTCTGTATCGATATAGATCTGCTTATTTTCATAAGCCCTCTGATTGATTTCAGTTGCACAATGCAGTATTGCGTATGCCGATTAACAATGTGAATGAGCGAGCCAAAAAAATTAAGAAAAATTATAAAATGGACATGTATCTGCTTTCCCTTGTTCTGATATCTCTTTACTTCATTACTTCTATCTAATGTGTATGACCTATGAACATTTACTTGAAAGAGCGGGATTTTGAAATGGTATACTCGTTTATTCTAAATTCTATTAAACTTTCTTCCAAACTTGCAAGAACTGATTCAAAGAAATCCTAGCAATGATCTACCATGAATTGACAAGTATACATGCACCTGTCGCCCTTCAGTTGATTTTTTGTTGTTCTTTCTGTTATTCTCCATCCATATTTAATTTTTATAGTGTATGATGGTATATAGATTCAAATTTCATTTACTTACCTCTATGTTATATTTTTTAATAGATTGCTTCTTTAGCTTCAAATATCTTGCAAACAAGTTACTTCCAATTCTACAAGAATTAGTCTAGATTTAAATTTCGCTTTTTCGTTTTGACAACTTTTATGCATTAACTTGTATTTCTATATATATACTTTTAAGATATCCTCTACCCCATTATTCATAGCTTTGACGTTCATTTTCTAGGGTCATAATTTCATCAGCATAGCATATTCAGAGAATAATGATTTGCATACACTCCGTTTCATCATTTTAAAGCTTCTAACATATTTGCACAATTGATAATCTTGTTAATAAACTCCACTGCTTCATTCACATGAACTAACAACTAATTCTATTACTTGCTATTTACTAATTCTCAACTAACTTAGCTGTCTATTGCCGAAAAATTGACTTAAAGATCTCCTTTTACTTAATAATTTTCCATTCCATAGCACCCAATCAATATAATATGCCTTCTGACGAGACAGCACCTAAATATAGCTTCGGAGTTAGGCCACAGGAAGAGAAACCACTGGAAATACCCGGTTTGTTAAATCAATGTCGAAATTTTGAACATATTTAAATTAATAACAAGCTTAGGGCAAAAATAAAAATACAAAATTCTAATTTTTGATCGAGTTTAGACCGAGATTTTGCTTCTGGACACGAGACCAAGAAGAGATAGGGATTTTAATTTTGGACATAATGTTCTAGCTCCCAACGTTTATAATATCCCGTCTTCGGTGGGTGACAAGAGAGGCTCCCCCGCTTACACCATCGCTGGCAGGCACAAGGAACAAGTCGACGATCGCGTGAAAGTTCCGGGACCGGGTCAATACAATAACGTCAATCCGGATAATTATAAAGCTCATTCGCCAGTTTACACAATCAGCGCTAGGTACACTTTGCCGTCGGATAGTAGCAAGAAACCAGGACCAGGGGAGTACTGCCCAGAAAAGGTAGGTTTTGTATAGATATGTGATTGTCCAATTCTGATCTAAGGTTCTTGAGATATTGGTTACTTGTTACATTGTACTTCTGATGATCTTGGAACAACTTATAATATGCAAAGATAAACACAAAAAAAATGTAGTTTTTAAGAGTTATATTGATAGAATAGTTTTTTCATTTGTTTGAATCAGAAAGTAATCGTTTTTATTTTACTAAAAAGGGTACTTCCTTTATTTATTATATACAGCTACCAGTTCAGGTTTTCAACTGAACCTTCTTCATCAGGCGGAAAAAAAATCGTTTTTTTTCTTAAATCTATGCTATATATTCTATTGTAGTGGGTTATGATATAACACATGAGCTAATTTTCTACGCATAAGTTATACAGGCTTAAGCAAATGTATGGATCCATACGATATCTTCAATATGGCTACTTTGATTTTAGTAAGACTTTTCATATTTAATTAAACGCAAATCGGAGATTCTATGAGTATATTTACATCCTAATCAGACTTCCGGTTTAGCAGGGAATGATGTTACCCTTTTTTTTATTATTTTAAATGGAACACCCCTATGGTTAATAACGACAAACATTTATATTGATGTTTATGTTTAGTTATCAATTGAGTTAAAATTTAGTACTTGACTATAACTTAAGACAGAATTAATTTTGGAAATGGCCAAATATTAATAATTGCTCAATTAACTGAAAAAGAACGTATATTGAAATTCTGATTCTGAAATGATGATAGGGGTTTGGTGACCGCGTTAGAACCCAAGTCTGTGGTTTATTTAACAATTTGCATCAAGATGGGCATCCAATAACACGATCTGTCGTTGGTAAAATTTTGAGAAGGTTTAACTTAACCGGAAATGTTAGAAATTTACTAAAAAGTGGACGACCAAAAGTCGCGGCATGAAGTTGTTGCTCAAGATATTGCTATAGCATTAAATGAATTTCCATAAACTTCTGGTACATCTATCGCATTGAACTATGATATACGTTGCCGTTCGATAGCCAGAATATTGAATCGCGAAAAATATCATCCATATAAACCACAATTAGTAGTGGGAATTCTGACCGTAGAATAAAATTTTGGGAAAAAGTAAGGGAGATTTACAATAATGAGCAATGTTTTCATACAATTTGCTGTTTTCCGACGGGGCTACGTTTTGTTTGAATGGTACCATCAATCGCCATACCTAGGGCTCTTGGAGTAATGTTTTGGCGGGTCATTGTCTATGGTAGCCGATCACCACTTTACTACCTTATCTACAGGGCCGTCCACACGTCTTTTTTCAGCAAGGCAACGTCTCCATATTGCTCGTCGAACTATGCAGGCGTTAATGTTTTGCCATGACTACCCTGTTCATCGGATTTAAACCCCATTCAAGCATTAGTTTGCACTATGGACTACAGACTGTCCACTTTACACTATCGGCCACAGACTCTGGCAAAGTTAATCCACGAAATTTAAGTTGCTTGGCACACACAGCAGATACACAGATCACATTGCCAAAAAATTTAATTGAACAAATTATTTTTTCTAGGTATAATACTTTTAATGTCACTGAATATAAATTAAAAATTTGTTCTAATATTTTATTTCTGAAACCCTACAACAAGTAAACTTATACAGTACCCTAAAATAGTTTTCAGAACTGATTTTATATAACAAACGTAGTTGAATCGAAATAAAAGAAATACAAAACAGCTAACGACAGCACACAGCTAATTATATAAAAAAATGACAGAATACACGTAATGCACACGTGGTATATAATTTTCTCCTCATGATCATTTCCTATTTTAATCATTGTTGTAATTATTTTAATATTAGGGTTTGATTGCACCAGCAACATAAAGCTTAAGAAAAACGCTAGTCTGCGTCAAAATGTAGCAAAAATATTTAAACAATGCTTCGGCTGATCTGTAGACCCTGCCCATAACATTATTGAAATATTTTCTTTGAGTTTCATTACTAGTTGCATTATAATAACAGATAATATTTGCTCTCTTTAACCTATATTTGTTTAATTTAACCATAACATGGTAACAAAGGTGTTCAGGTAAGAAAAGCTACTCTAATCTCATAATATTAAACTGAGTAAAATTTGGTTAATTCCACATCAGCCGTTTTTTAAATGTGTAAACAATACAGTAATTATTATAATTGCTTTGACTGAAAGATTTTTTTATGTCAAATCAAAAGCGTAAAAAATATTAATAAGAATTAACATTATTTTCACCGTAACAAACTCCCACTTATTTATCTATATTTCACAAATTGTTCACATCTCTTTGTATATTGCTTCTATAAATATAACAACTGTCTAATTTTCCAATTAGGTGACTTCGCATTTAAGTCAAGCACCCAGGCACTCTTTCGGCATACGTCACTCTCCATATTTAGGTTCGGAGAGTCTCTGCTTGAGGAAAGACAAGTTAAATCTCCTACTTTAACAGCCCGTTTATGGGCTACCTACTTAACTGGCATACACATCTGTGGGTGACAGAGATTATCGTAGGTTTGTAAAATAAAAAAAAAATTAGCGATGACAAATATATTGTTCTGTCATTTTATATCTAGCACGTGTAATAAATAATTGCCATAATTATCTACTGCTTAATGTTGGCGCACCTTGAATTTTTTAGTCGTTACAATTATTATATTATTAAAGGGTATTTTTTTTTGTTTTTGTCTCTTTGCAATATTTATTAGAGTGCTTGTCGTGCATTCGTGACATATTTTGTTTAGATATTTGCACTATTTCTATCACAAATCCGTGCTTGCTTTGCGAAATTCTTTCGGAATTTTCAAATGTCAAAGATAAATGTGCTTCGCTTTGTAAAGGCAGTTTTACATCTAACTATTTATTGTGGCTAATTTTTAATATTGACCAATAAATTGCGCAATAATAGCTAGGTGTAAACGGCCTTAATAAGAGAATTTGAATTTTTAGTAAACATACTACGACCAACTCTATCTGCATTTTATCTTTAGCTTTATATTTACCTTGCGGTAATAGCAACTAATTTTAATTGTTATTATATTTATGAATGTTTTTTTGCTTGCAGGTACAATTGGAATATGCACCAGCTCATAGTTTCGGCATAAGACATTCACCATACTTGGAACACTACTGAAGCTCTGGCTGATACGACCGACTCTGTTTTCGTTCATCCCTTTCTCACAATTTTGATTTGTGTATTCGGTTAACAAAAAAGCTGAGAACAGAGAATGTTTAACAATTTTTTTTTTCATTACATTAACTGCCTTATTAATTGTTAGATTATTAAACAAGAACCTGCTGTTTTGAACACACCGAACTAAACAAAAGATTATTTTTCGCTTGTAAATTGTTATAATATTTGTATTTGTTACGTATTGTTGGTGATAAAATTAAATTGATTATTATTATCGTAAAAAAAATTGCTAATAAAAATATTTAATTTTATTATCAATAATGTTTTATATATTCTAATTAATGTTTTTGCCTATATTATATACAAAAACTTAAATATGCTTCTTTTTTTGTAATTTTGCTAGTTCCTTGTTTACAAATTTATATAATATTTATTTTATTTTTTGGTTGAGTTTTTTTTTTTTTATATATTTCGCATTATTAACACGCGAATGTAAAGCATATTACTTTACAATAAATTTTTTAAATATACATACTTATTCCTTTTATTCTTTTAGTCGAAAAATAATCATCAATCATCGACGTGGGAAATACTCTTTATATATGTCCAACCAAAATGCCATATTCCTTGCTCTTGGGTTTATATCTTGGTACGAGAAATTAGTGCCAATATGAAGAAAATTAAACACTTCTTCTGTCATTGGCTCCCATTGAAATCCGTAATCGTTATTTGGCGTTGGATTTCCAGAAATAGCAAAATTAACCCACATGTCTACCATCTGTCTTATAGCCAAATCTTCATTTCCATCCTCTTCAATGTCAGTTGGTGTAAGATGGGTTTGGAACAAGTAACCTCTTTCATCACCATGGGCAGCACCTATATTAATAATAATAGTAATAGTAATATATTTGCCACAAATTCAGAAGAACACCGACAATTGTCATAATAAGATTACAATAAACATATGTAAATATATGTATACCAAAGCATGTAACACAATAAAGTAGGTAAAAGTATATATAAATATAATTACAAACAACAAAACAGGGAGACGTGAAAAAAGGACACATTTTGTCAAACGTTAAACGGTCCTACACCGAATTGTTAATAAAATCACTGAAGTTGTAGCATTCGTCAAGTAAAAAGTTTCTCAACTGTCTTAAAATTTCTAATAATTTTTAGTACATTGGGAAGAGCATTAAACGATTTTATGGCTGCGTAATAAGGACCCCTTCATATTGTTTACTAAAGGGATATGGTATCCGAAACTTAGCTCCATTGCTTGTGGACATCTGTAGAAACGTCGGCATTTTTAATAAACAGGGTTTCATTATTTTCTAAACAACGAAACAAGTTCCTATATATAAATCGCTGCCAAACGCAGTATTTCCAAAGACCTAAAGAGATTCCCACATGGCGTAATAGATCTAATTATACGTTTCTGCAGCAGAAAAATACTATGAAAACCGGTTAAACCACAAAAAAAATATCCCGTATCGCAACCGCGATTCAATATTCGCGTAATAAAAAAATTTTAGATCTTCCAGATCAACATAACTTTTCGACTTGGTCAACACATAATCGAAACTAGACAATTTCCTGCACTGCATAAAACTCACAATGTTCTTTATAAGTTAAAGAACTGTCAACAGTCACTTCCAGGAACTTAACGGATACAGATTCCAGGAAAGTACTTCCATCGCACTTGACCAAAAGACTGGAGTTCTTTTTTCTATTAAAAAAGTGAGGAAGGTGTGTTTTCTTAATGTTTAATTGTAGGGCGTTTTTCGGCACTAAAATGACACTAGATACACAGCAACAGAAGCTGCATGAGCTGAATCACATTGGGAGCTGCCAGAAACTATATACGTGGTATCGTCAGCATACTGTGACAGAGCCGACACCTGCAAATGTTCCCCCAAATCGTTGACATATATTAAAAAGAACATCACCCCCAATATTGAACCTTGGAGAGACCACACTATCTTTTAAAGTGGGGATTCTAGTCAATCACTTGGAGGAGTTAAAAAACCCTAGCAACTGGTCTTTGGGAACATATGTATATAAGTAATTTTTATGGAAAATGAACAAAAAAACAATCGAGAATGTCCCAGAAGTTTAGGCCAACCAAATTGTTGTTCACAAATCAACGTTTTTCGTTTATTGTCTACAGAACAATGTCTAAGAAACAAAGTAACAAGTATGAAAGTTGTTCTCAGTCAGATTACGAAACTTTACTTTTGGTGTACATAATTTCAATTGGAATCACATATTCAGACAAAATACTGCGATGGATATGTTTAGAGTATTTTTTAACGAATTTTCTCATTTCTACTCCACCCACTTTCCGGAAAAGTTTTCTCTAAAGTATTTGAAGAAATATTAAAATGTGTACTACTCAACTATGTTGATAAATTTTCTTTATTCTGTGAACAACAATATGTGCGGTATGCGATCTAGTTAATAATATTATTGACGGCTTTGATAACTCTCCTAAATCTTCAGCTATTTTCTTGGATTTGTCAAAAGCTTTGGACTGTATCTCTCACCACATTTTACTTAAAAAGCTTTTTTTAATATGGCGTTAGAGGAGATTCATTAAAAAATTTTAATCCTATTTAACGGACAGAAAGCAGAGTGTGGTAATAAATAACGTAAAATCAGATCAGAAATCAGTCTTTCGAGGAGTACCACTAGATTCGAAACTAGGGCCAATATTATTTCTAATTTATGTAAATCACTTATGTATGAATCTACAAATGTGTCAATCTATAATGTATGCAGATGATACATCTCTTTTTTTTAAAACCCATAATCAAACTCTTTTAAATAAAAGAGAAATTGATGGACTGGAGAAAGCTGAACTCTGGTATCAAGCCAATCAATGGAAACTTAATAATACAGAAACACAAAGAATAACATTTGATGTAATATCAAACAATAAAAATACTGCAAAATTATGGGGATACATATCGATTCGGGCTTAACTTGGGGAAACCATATTAACTTCATTTGTAGACAATTAAATATTACGGTGTATCAAATAAGAAAGATAATTCAAATGACTTCGAAACAGCTACACTAGTATATTACAGTAATTTCTACTCTAATGTAAATGATAGTACACTCCTATGGTGTAGCATAAAAAAAATATGGAGAGGATTTTTAAAATTCAAAAGAAATGCATAAGAGCTATTAAAAAAGTAGAGAGTGAAGAACATTGTAAACTTTTTTTTCAGGAATTGCTGGAATTCAGATCTTGCTGGTACCGTCTTTATTTATTTTCAACATTTGAATATATGCAAAACAGAATTACGCAAACTTTGAGATTCAATCAGATGTGCATAGTTACTCTACGAGGTTTAATAGTAATTTGAGAACACCCTGTCATAGATTGTCCACAATGCAACAGTCGATAAAATATCAGTCCACAAAATTGTTTAATTCATTGCAACATGATGTGAGAGTATTGCAATTAAAACAATTCAAATCAACTTCAAAACAACATTTGATTAATTGTGCTTTTTGTCCCATTGAAGTTTTTTTTTTTTGCTACAAAGTCAATGTGAAACACATATCTATTTAAGAGTTTATGCTTTCTTTGTACTATTTCTGCGACTTTCTTTTGTATATGTTACTTTATACCATGAAAATAAATTTTTCTATCTATCTGAAATTGCTTTAATTAGAAAATACGCGATGTCATCCAACCCCGATATTTAGGAACTTTGATTACTACACTAAATTCATACATAAAATTTACCTCGATATCGTAGCAGATACGGCTGTAAGTGTTTCATGTAATTCAATCTGGTATCCGCTTTGAAATAATAAAAATATACCGGATACGAAGACACTTTCACTATCTCCAAAGCTGTGCGATATGTCGGAAAGCAAAACATCAAATCGGAGTAAAGATTTATAGCCGGTGGGATGTTATTTCGTTTCGTAATATAATCGTCAAAATAAAATTTTCTTAGCTTTTCACTTATAATCTTTCCTTTTTCGGATCCCGTAGCAATTTCTAGATCAGGAGGTATAACCTCGCTGGAGCTTTCTATTATTTTACTATGACCAGTTAAGTGCATCGAAAATACTTCTTCATATGTGCCTTCGATGTCATTGAAACCCAGTAACAAAGGTACTGGGGTGAAATTCCCTGATAATAAGATGTCTATGGGCTTCTGAGTTAAGAATGCTTCTTCTGATGGCTCTTCCACTATTGCACTAGCAAAGTACAAATTTTCGTGTGACGATTCTGTGATATGCTAAAAAAAAATAAAAAACTTTTATTCAAAATACCCTTAGTAAAATCATAAAAATTGCAACACTAATAAGGGACTGACCAAATTTGGAAGAAACGTTTGCCCAAAAGTTCAAATATTAACATAATTTAGTTTTAGTTTTATTAATCATAGTTTGTTATGAGTGCACACTTTCTTGCTTTTCGTAGTATAGTTTCCAACGGGTGGTTGATGTCTTCTTGCGGTATATGCTCCAAGCAAGTTGTGTCTCATGCCGAAGAACTTCCGTAATTTGCTGAGGATTCGCTAAGTTCCTCTGTATTCTTCATATAATGTCCTCCGCGTGATCATTTGGCGAGAGGTCGAGAGATCTTCCCACCCAGTACAAAATGTCTAGCAGACATCCATTAGATATCCTTTATGGATGTCTCATAGATCTGCAAATGTCCGCCTATTAGATATCCAAACACTACATCTAATGGATATCATGTGTAACACATCTAATAGGCATCCCACAGAGCACAAAATGTCTATCATACATCCATTAGATGTTATTTGTGGATATCCATAATATTCATTAGATGTTACAGACATTCTATGGATGCTTCTTACATCTCTGTGTCATCTTAGATTTTAATAATCAATATGAAAGGGTTCAGAAATGCATTTAAAGTATACACAAACAAGACTTCACCAGCAAACACATTTTACGTACTGATTTATGTTTAACATCTAACCTGCTAAGATTAGATATTCAGTTATGTTATATATTACCAGTAACGGTTTAGATGTTATAAAGAAAGACAATATTATATCAGCGATACTTACCTATTCTTGATGAACTAGCACCAAATGTATATAAAATATTTTTTCTATATTTATATCAGAAGCGACAGATTTTATCCACAGAATAATCACCACAAGCGATCAATTCCAATAAGAAAGAATTATCAGAACATTAAAGAAGACAAATTACATCCGAGAAATGGCAACATCTCTATTTTTTCAGACGTAATTTGTGCTATTAAGGCTGTCATAAGCACGAGAACAAATTAAAATCACAAGTTAAATGACTATATGTTTGTTTCTACTAACTTTTTAAAGTCCTGAGTAAGTATGTATTTAAGATCAGTTTTGTACAAATTCACGATTAAAGATATTGAATATAGAAATTAAATGTATTAACTTAAATATAAGCCGTTTATTATGTACCTATATTCCGTTTTATAGAAAACATTTGTTAGAAATTCAATATACTTAGCTAGGCAACAATATATACCGTATTCGACATCTTATATTATACATAAAATGACCTTGCAACACCCGCCGATGCCAATGTTGAAATGATATTGGACGTTAGGCATATGGTGAGAGATACTGCTATATGTCTGTTTCTACTTTAAAGCTGCGCGCTCTTTCCTGCTCTCGGCTTTCCTACACTATAGTTAAATTTTGACGATTACAGTATAATAATATATATAATATCGTGTATCCACTTACACTTATAAGGAGTATTTATTATAATTAAATAGAATAATGTGCACACATACTTACAACATAATATAAATCTTTAACAAACATTCAACAACCAATATGTTTTTCATAATTATTAATAACTTTTATAGTATACTTCCTTTTGTAGCAATATAACATATTTGGAAACACCGATAAAATTTTAAACAATATTTGATAAATATTGAATACATGTTGAAATTAATCTGTGGTATAGTATCTGTTGTTTCTGTCTACAAGAAATATTATTTTTAAAATACTCTATAAACATATTTTTTGTCTGAAACATATACTATTTAAACCACATTAAATACATATTCTATAAATAATTGATGCTGCTTGGAATACTATAGTACTGCCATTTAGCATTACCATAGCTTTTAATAGCTAAACGTTTCTGTCAAGTTTTATAACAAAAAATCAGTGTTGCAATTTCTATGCAATGTAGTACACGATTAAAAATATGCAATTTTACAAATTTGTTACCTGCCCTGCTCGGGCTATTTGGTCTGTTGATAAACTTTGTAAAGTGTCTAAGGTTTTAGTAAAATTCGTTGTTTCTATACCGAGTACTTCAGCAATCATTAATCCATTGTTTTTGGTACCCGTAAATCCAGGTATTATAGCACTGCCGGATTGTGCTATAGCTTTGGTAAATAATCCTAAAACATCTGCTTAAATTCATCAATCGCTGTTCTGCTCTCCAAGTATTTACCAGTTGACACCGGGGATAGTATATGCATATGCACACTTATGCCTCCAGCACTATCTCCGAATATCAGAACTTTATTTGGATCCCCATTGAAATATTCGATGTTGTCTTTAACCCACTTTAAGGCGAGAACTTGGTCCTTCAAAGCCGCATTACCAGGTACACCTAATTGTGGCTCATTCAAATTAAAGAACCCTAAAACACTCGAGGAAATATTTTCAAGATGCCGAAAGGATCTAAATTATATTTACCAAAAATTCCTAATCTATATGCAAAGGTTACCAGAACTATGTCCTTAGTCATAAGAAACTCTGGTCCGTATTCTTTACTGGTCACCGCTCCCGACATGTAACCACCTCCGTGTATAAATACCATTACAGATTTCTTTGTCGTGTTTGATGAAGGAAGCTTAAAATGTTGAGAACTTAATAGTGATGTCGAAGTTTCATACTTTAATTATATATTTTTTATGTTCATTCTCTCGGATGATCGTAATTCAAATGATTATCCTTAGGGGTTGAAATTTCAGCTAGTAATGTTAAACTCACCTCAGTTGTGAACACATTGAGGTATAGACAATCTTCTTGGCCAAAGAAGGAATTTTGTGACCCCATAATAAATTGTGTGCATGTTGGTATATCTATGCTGGCGTCTCTGATACCATGCCAACCAGCTGCGGGTAAAGGTGCCTTCAACAAAGTCACTTCTTTTGAAAGGAACTTGATCACATGTTTTACCCACCTTAAATCTTAATTGACCAACGGGAGGTTGACCGTATGGTAGACTTCGGAAGGCATAAAAAGTACCACCGTCTCTATTCCTTAACGAGATACCTCTTAAGATCCCTTGAGGAATTTCTATTAGTGGCTGTTCAGAATTGACAAAATCGCCCAGAAAAACTCCAATAAGAAACAAAAACTTTTTGCAAGAAAAATATATAAACCAGAGCATGTTCATTAGCAAAATAAGTGTTTCTTCGAAATTATTTACTACGTTGAGTAGGTTTGCAACTGCTTGTGTAACATGTATATTACGAATGCCTCTAAAGATATGAATCTAAAACTTTTCAGGTTCAAGTGTGTGTAATTTACTGCGACAAGGTACATAAGCAGGATGCCAGTCATATTTTCTCGAACAAGGATTTTTGCCTTGTCTTAGTATGTATATAAAACATTTGTTATATTAGTTGTGAACATCAAATAAAGCTTACGGGCGGGTGTCAGTGTCATCAGTTCATACAAGGCAGGGAAATAAGATTCACACACTTCTGTTCTACGACATAGTGCTCTTTTTTATGTTAGGGCTTGTACTTTACGTTTGAGGTATGATTCTTGTCTACAGCATACTGGGTAAACAAATGCATAAAACTTGAGTAATTGATCTACTATGCTATATGTAAAATACTTCTTGTTTACCTTGTTAATTAATTAGCTCACACAGTTAATACTTCACTGAGAGAAAAGCTGTTGCTAGAATTATATTTCTGGTATTGTAATACTATTGGGGTAAATGTTAGCACAATTGATGTAATTATTATCATTCCAAGATAGTAATTGTTGCTTACGAGACAGTAAACATTACAATAACTTTATTGTTAATTTTTGGCTTATTTTTTACCACACCAATTGTAAAAAATGCGTAACGTTCTGGTATATCAAAGCGTTCAAGTGTCATTGGTTGTAGTTCCAATTTAAACACGCATTCCTAACATGACCTATTTGTAATATTTTCTAACATGTGATTTTTACTATATTATCCGTGACGCGTTGTTCGACCTGTTTAAACCAATAAGGAACTTCTCTCAAAATATCCCTTCCATAACCCTTCCTAACCATCGGCGAATTTTAAGTTGTTAATGTAATACAAACTTTACTGATGCCCATATTTATAGTTCGTGCTTGAGATGTTGCGTCTGCTCAAGCGCGAGTAGCCGACTCGTGAGCGTTTTATAAACCAATCTCAAGCTTGGATTGTTGCTCAAGCAGCCAAAAATGAGATCTTGGGCCTGAGATAGCGTTTGGGGTGGCTTGAGCAGCTGTTTGACATAATACACACCTATTTACAAGTTTGTTTACATGAAACTTAACCCAACTTTATTCTTGAAAGACTACAAAAATTGGTTTATTTATTTTTGCTGTTATTAATTTCCTAAGGTTTTACGCCACTTCTAGTTTTCAGGTTGTATCTGGTGATTTATGTGGTATTAGTCAATTAACAATAAGTTTTATCATTAAAAAAAGTCTCAATATCAATCGCAGAACATTTGAGGATGTTTGTTAAATTCCCACACACAGCACAAGGTTTTTGTTCCAATACTGTTTTGGGTTGTATAGATTGCACACATATAAAAATAACATATCCAGGTGGTGATAATGGGGAAGTGTTCCATAATAGGAACGGTTTCTTTTCTTTAGATGTACAGATATGTTAATAAGTAAATGCATATATTAAACATCAGATATACTATATAAGTGCTATATTTAAAACAAACAGAAATGTAAGTTTGATATCTTGTAGGTAGTTTCAATGCCAAGCAGGAAAAGGTATATTAGATATAGTTGTCCGACATCCAGGTTCAAATCATGACGTTATATTTGACCGTAGTACTTACAATCATTGGCAAGGTGATTGGGAAAGAGAAACACTATTGCCTGAAAATAACTTACACATTATATTTTCTTCTTGTTAGATATGAAAGCAGTACATACCACTGATTGGCAGCTTATCACAGATGTCTTCAGCATTCTCCTCCAAAACGCTTTTTGGCTTGGCTGTATTTTCTGTAGAATAATATAAATTTTAAAGGTGACTATATATTTACAGGTATATATGTTATGTTATGTATTATTGTATTCTCTCTTTATTACTTTACTATTACCCTGTTAATTTAAGTTGTTTAACTTTTAATAAACTCCACATAATATACTACGATGTAATACGATGTAATTGTAAAGCAACCTTATCTGTGTTTCCGCTTCACCAAAGAAAATACTAAAGCTGATGCATGCGTTATCACATGCAGTTCTTGGGAAACTAACATAATATCCATAAAAACTAAGTTGCCTGCAGAAAATAAGGTCGTTTTATGAAAAAGACACAAACGTAATGGAAGCATCACTTGTTCTCTGATTGATACGCTTGTAACTCTTTAATAGTGCGACAAAAAAGGAATAAAATAAATTGGAAATTGTTTTCTACCAGTGTAGTTTTTCATTCAACAACCTACGTGCAAGTCATATTAGAAAAATTCCTTTTTTCAAATAGTGCAGTGATGCCCCAAAAAACACAATGTGGCCCCATCCGTCCTTATATTTTCCACTACATCATTTTCTCTCACCAGACAAGCCAAAAGCATTTTTTCTTTCTCGAAGGTTCGATTAAAAAAGGGGGTTGTTGCGGTAAAGCAACTTTGAACCACCCGAAAAAAAGCGGGAAAGCACTTTCAGGATACGCATTTATTAAAATTCCCCAAAACTGCGCGCTTAAGTCCGGCCTCTCACGAGATTACCCGAAGTTTGGTTTATAAAACACAACGCTTGCTTGAGCAGATATTCACGTTAAGTTCGACTTACGTAAGCGCTACTTGAGCAGCGGCTTGAGCACGAACTATAAATATGGCCATGAGTTGTTTATGCTACTCCGATTGTTGTAAAATCTGATTTACTCGATAGTGGTAAACACTATGTGTAAATGTGCCATTCAACAACGAAGAACTTTACTTTATCATATCCTCCATAGCCTCCATTACTGTTCAAATATTCAACACTGACTAATTTGTATTGGATTAATAATTATAATCTAAATGGAGATCGGACAATGTGTAAGTATTCACGAGCTTGTCAAGTATAGAATAAAGTACGGTTTTGTATCGTTGGATAGCATTCCAATTGCGAATAAATAAATGTATCGAAGTGAAGGGGCACAGTTTCGAACACATGGCACGTTTGCTTGCTTCTCTTCTTTGTGTATTTTTTCTAGACGTTCACAATCATGTTTTTTTGCAATTACAGCGCAATCTGTTACTTCAAAGTTGTTCCTCCTCCCACTCTGGGGAGGGGGAGGGGGGTGAGGTGGGGATCGAGTTCGGCAGCATTCAGTGAGCCCCCTACATTATAACAAATCTTATTAAGATCTTCTTTTTGATTTGACGCAGTGTTTTAGAGATATTCCGTTGTCTCAAGATAAAAAACTCACCTGTATGTTATTAATAGAAGCCGTTCAACAATTGCCAAACCATACTGGGGACAGGTAGACAGGGCACTAAGGACAATGGATGAGACATCGAGGCCTCAATTTCTAAGCCTAACTTTACTTCAAACAACAACTTCTCAATATGGCAGTTTGTTATTGTTTACATTGATACCCACATAAATTCCTTTACTCATCTGTTTAATCTACATGATTCACTTCGTTTATTTATTTATTTTACGTATTTTATTAGTTTTAAATTACCCCTGCAGTTTTAAAAACAATTTGATAAGGTGCATTGTATAAAAGGTAAGGTTAGTGGCCATATTTTCATATTCATTTTATTTATCCAGAAGACATAATTATTATGTGTGGACAATGTCAAATATATAACTAACAACAACATAAAAAAGACAATACAGACAAACATTATAAAAGACATAGAGTATAAAAATGTATATACCAAATTGCAAAAATAACTAACATAAATGACAAGTGAAAATAAGCAGTTAAGTAAGTTAATAATAATAATAATAATAATAATAATAATAATAATAACAATAGTAATAATAATAACAGTAATGATATATTCACCTCACTCTGCTTCAACTTGTCTTGGGTGAGGTACTTTCTTCCGCTGTTTCTACCACTATCGGCCTCTCTTGGCCAATACTTGCTCTTTTCAGATCCCGACGCTATTAGGTTGCGAGGGCTAGGGATCTTTCTCCTTCCTTCTCGGTAAAGGCAGCTATGCTGTAATGGGGAACACTAAAAGGCGCCCTCTTCCGACCTTAGCCTAAAGGGGGCTTGCCTTGATCAGCCGGCCCGTGGACACAGATAAACCACATCCCAAGTCAAGGTGGTCAGTTACGCCGAGGACTGCGTGGCTAAGGGGTGCTTAGCCGCAGTAACGAACACCGGAGTACCGGGCGACCCTCCGGGAGTAATAGCCTTCTCGCAGTGAACGCAGGGCTCTGCTGCGGGCGACTGTTTTGGTCCCTAGCTTCTCGTGGGAACAATATGAGTGGAAATAATTTAAATACAGAAGGGGAAAGACGTGCAGGGGGAGAGGAACTGAGTGAGAGTGGCATTGATCCATTCCGTAGGAGGGACAGCATCATCAGAACACCACCATTAAGTGGAAGTGTGGAAGCGGTCACTAGAGACACAGCAACAAGTATGGTTGACGTAAAGAAACCAACTTCTTCGTGGAAGACCAGCAGTTACGGGAGACAGAAAATCTGGAACAAAGAAAAGTGGTCGTGTATGGGAAGATGGAAGGAATAGCGCAGAGCAACGTACCAGAAACGACGCCCAGATCAAGAGCAAATACATTTCCGAAAGACACTATGGAGGAAGCAAGAAGCAAATCAGTAAAACGGTTGAGGGAAGAAGATGAATTAGACCAACTACAAGAGCTTAGGAAACAATTTGATAGACTAGTTAAAACAGTGAACGAACTAGTGGAAATTACTGATGCAAGTACAAGACAAAGACAGAGATTAAAAATAGTGTCAGAAAACTGAAACGCCAAACCAACGATGTTGCAGAGGTGGAAAGTATTAGACGAGGGGAGGGAGCTACAAGCAGAAGCGGAAAGTAAGGAAATGCGATCAGTGTCTATACAAGTAAACCCGGCAGATATCAAAAACGAAATGGAGGAAAGAAAGCTGATAATAATAAATAAAATCAGAGGGGTATTGGAGGGGGACGTCACCTATAATAAACTGACGGAGATCCTAGACGAAAGTGCCCTTGAAACTTATAATATCACAGAGACTGAAGGCGCTAACCAATCAGTTAAAATCGAGCACAAGGGGACTATGCCATCCTAGTGGACCCCAAAAAAGAGGGAAATAAATTATTAGAAAATCTGAAGTTAAATATTGCTGGTTTGACTGAACTGATAGAGAAAAATGAGGGCAGGTAGATTTTCTCATACAAACATTAAATACGAGGACTAGCACAAATGTGTACGAGGAGAAAAGTAGTGCTATACATTTGTTACCGCTGGACATAGATGCTGAGGGAGTAAACGATATGGAAACTGTATATGATAAAATATTACAGCTTAAAGAAAACATCCTGATGCACCCTACGGATAACATCAACCTGGTGATAAGCGAAGGTTTAAAACTCTCGTATGTTAGGAAAATTTGTGAATGTGTTTTCACGAAACAGAATATCAAGATAAAGTTATTAGCGCAGGCACCAAGATCGGATCCACAGAAGCGTAGAAAAAGAAGAAAGTATTGTAACAGTTAAAACGCAAGGTAAATCCTTTGTAGATATAGTTAAAAAGTTGAAAGAGGAGGTAAATATTGACCATATAGGAGTTAAAGTTAAAAAACTCCAGAAAACAGAGAAAGGAGACCTACGTCTGACAGTAGAAGGAAGACACGAAATGGCAAAATCCTTACAAAATGAAATTAAAAGTAAAGTAGGTGATGTTCAAGTGGCCACCAGGAAACTGGGAATGACAACAATATTTATAATAGGAATAGATCCAACGACCAAGGAAGAAGAAATTAAACAAGCATTGGCAAAGGAAATAAAATTTGGGGAACAAACCGTGATAGCCGAGGCTCCGAAAGAGCACGTATTGCCATTAATTAAACGTAGAAACATAAGGATAGGATGGACAGAATGTAGCATCAGAGAAAGAATAGATCTTGTAAGGTGCTTTAGGTGCCTGCAATATGGGCACAAGACGGGGGAGTGCAAATCAGAGGCCGATCGCAGTGGAGACTGTATTAAATGTGGAGAGTCCGGCCATAAGGGCATAGAATCCTAACAGAATCCGTTGCACAACATGTAACGTAGACGGGCATAGAGCGGACCAGATTAAGTGTCCGCAATTCAAGAAGATGGTCGAAGTAGTTAGAAAACAGAAAATGCAGCCTATAGAAGGAAAGACACGGAAACGCAGTACCAACGTAGATGGCCTTTAAGATATTGCAGACCAATCTAGGGAGGGGAAGGGCGGCGCATGACCTGGCCTACGCTATGGCCAAGCAAAGAGATGTTGATATGATTCTAGTAAGTGAGCCAAATAAAACCATTATTAAAAGAAAGGATTGGATAAAGGATGAAAGAGAGGATGTGGCTGTACTGCTTATGAACAAAAAAATTTCGGTAGCAGACATAAAGGTAGGGAAGGGGTATGTTAGTATTAATTTTGGAAAGTGGAAACTCTGGGGCTGTTATATATCACCTAACATAGATTTTGTGGAATATATAGAAAAGGTGGATGAAATTGCTTCGTTTGTTAAATCCGAAAATAAAGAAGTTATTATTGCCGGCGATATAAATGCCAAATCGTACTTATGGAAATCTCCAGGTAGTGATAAAAGGGGTGAACACTGGGCAGAGTGGATTGCAGCATTAGACTTGGTGGTTCATAACAAAGGAAAAGTGTCAACCTTTGTAAGAGGAACGACAGAGTCATTTATTGATGTAACGTTGTCTACACCAAAAATCTCAAAGCGTATTATAAATTGGAAAGTGATGGAGGAGGAAAGCTTGTCGGATCACCGTTACATATACTATGAGTTAAAGTCGATGAAAGAAACTATTGAAAACAAAAATCCATTACCGACTGGAATGCATATAATGCTAGCGTGACAATTAGACTCTTTAATTTAGAAGGGAAGAAAGGAGTTCGCACAGAATATGCACAGATATCATAAGGGAAGCATACAGAAACAGCACTATCAAAAGTCCAGTAGGAAATAAGACGGTACCCTATTGGTGGAATACGAGTATAAACGATAAGAGGAAAGAGTGTAAGGAAGTCAGAAGACGGTACACCAGAATTGCTAAAGCAAATGCCCGAGAAGATGAGAAACTGCGAGCAAACGAGACATATAAAGCGAAGAAGAAAGAACTGAGGAAGTTAATTAGACTATCGAAAGGGAACATTGGAACAACTTATGTAATGACTTAAATCGAAATATTTGGGGAGAGGGATATAAGATCGCAGTTAAGGACTAAAGAACTTTGCACCTTATGACTTACCGGATAAAGACAAAAAGAAATAGTGGAAAAACTCTTCCACGCCAAAACAGTAGTCGTGAAATTATAGAACTAAAACGAGAGAGGTTCCGGCATTCACTCCAATAGAACTTAAAGTAGCTCTAGGCAACATGAAAACAGGAAAAGCTCCAGGATTAGATGGCATCCCACAGAAGCTGTTAAAGAAACGGAGAAGGCACATAGTGGATGGCTATTGGAGGTGTTAAATCAGTTCCTAAAAACCCAAACTTTCCCAAATGATTGGAAAGTAGCCAAGGTTATATTGATACCGAAAGGAAGTGAATTAAAACAACCAAATTCCCATAGACCAATTTGCCTCTTAAATACCCTGAGCAAACTATATGAATCATTGATACGACAAAGGCTTGAGGAAGAGATTGAAAGAAAGGGAGGATTGGCGAAGAATCAATATGGATTCAGAAAAGGGCGATCTACAATACAAGCACTCGAGGTAATCAAAAATGTAAGTGAAAAGAATGGTAAGAAGTGGAACGCTTTAATAACATTGGACGTCCAAAACGCGTTCAACACAGCCAATTGGAACCTCATCTTGGAAAAGTTACGGAAAAGAAAGATATCTGCGTATTTGATTAACATCGTCGACGACTATTTGAAAGGTAGGTGTATCCGAGTAACGAAGAGAGATACAATGAAATTGAAGCCGGAGTGCCGCAGGGGTCGGTTTTGGGACCACACTCTGGAATGTGCTGTACAATGATGTGTTGGAACTCGCACTGGAGGGCGAGCAAAAAGCATAGCGTTCGCGGACGATCTGGCATTGGTAGTGACAGCAGACAGTAAGGCAGACCTAATGAGGATCACAAACGAAAACCTAAAACGTAAAAAGTATGGATGCAAGTAAACGAGTTAAAATTAGCACCAGAGAAGACCGAGGCATTGATTATAACCAAAGAGGAAACGAGAAGCCTGAGCTTCAAGTTAGACAATGTAAAAATACGCCAAAAACCAGTATAAAGTACCTGGGAATTTTCTTCGATACGACACCAGCTTTGGACAACATATAATAAAAGTAGCAGAGAAGGCGGACAACAAGATAGCCACACTTACCAGGCTGATGCCGAATATAGGAGGACCATAAGCTCCAAGAGAGCCGTATTAGTGGCAGTAGTCCATTCTATATTGCTATAACGGAGCACCGGTGTGGGCAAGCGCTTTGAAAGTTAAAAGAAATCAGTTATTGATTGATATGCCATAGCCCTCCAAGCTATTACAGGGATTCCGCAAATTGATTTGCTAGTAGAGGAAAGGAGCTATAGAATGAAAAAAAGAGAGATATCCGCTAAAAACGCAAGGAAAGAACTTTAAATATGTGGCAGAAAAGATGGCAGGAAACACAACCAGCGGTAACTGGACCAAAGAGTTGATACCGAATTTACAACCTGGATTGAGTGTAAACACAAAAGCTTAGATTATTACCTCACGCAAGCTCTGACAGGACACGGGGTATTCCGATTCTTTGTAATGGATAGGCAAAGCAGCTGGGCCAGAGTGCGTATATTGTGGCGAATTAGATACTGTACAGCATACAATATTCTAACTGTCCACAATGGATATCGGCAAGGCAGTTGGCTAACAATAAAGTCGGAAAGGATGTAACTCCACAGAATCTAATAGCTGTGATGGTAGGATCCAAAGACACTGGACGCTTTGCAAAGATGATCAGGACATAATGGAAGAAAGAGAAGGATGAGAGGAAAATGCAAAGCAGACAGAGTTGAGAGAGGTTAAACGGTGAAATACTCGGCGATCTACGAAGTAAATATCTAACAGGATGGTTCCGTGGGATGCGCTAGGAGTCCTTGGGTGGTTTTTAGTGGGTAAACCAGGAGCGTGAAGCCGGGAGTCCCACACTGTTGTGTGCATAGAGCATAGAGCACACAGCGTCCATAAAGGATTTTCCACGCAAAAAAAAAAAAAAAAAAAAAAAAAACACTACAGTATACAGGGTATTCCACGTAGGTGGTTCATTAAAAGTTTATGTTGTTCCACTATTTACTTATATTTGAGATTTTGGTACCATTATCTGTTCGATTAAAACTATAAATGTAAAATACTTTAACCAAAATATCACTTCCGGTTGACCGGAAATGGACGTCAACTTTGTTATTTTAAATAGAATGCAGCACTCCTTATACCTATCTTTAATAGATTTTGAGATATGAGCAACTCTTTGTTCTATCTAAGTAGCTCTGGGTTTAAATGTTCGCAGGTGGCTCTGAATGGGATTAATGTCAAAGTCGTTGTCTAACCATAAGTATGTGTGTGTATGTCATCATAATTACACTTTCGAACAACGCAATATGAA
The DNA here is from genome assembly GCA_004143645.1 of Protaetia brevitarsis. Classification (NCBI taxonomy): domain Eukaryota; kingdom Metazoa; phylum Arthropoda; class Insecta; order Coleoptera; family Scarabaeidae; genus Protaetia; species Protaetia brevitarsis. Next base: position 1,649,675 of record RXPK01000200.1, read on the forward strand.
TAAAAATGACTATTCTAACAACCACATTTTGAATTTATTCTACATTCGTGGAGAATGTAATAAAGTATTAAATAGAACACGTCATGTATTTAATGACAGATATCCACACCTTCCACCTATTACAAAGAAGAAATTTCGAAAAATTGAGAACAATTTTTCACACTCGGGACTGCGTAAACAAAAAGATAAAATAAACTAAAATTTTGAAAACACACTCCTAGATTTCCATAATTTGTTATGACCCCCATTATTTTCTAAGCATTTTAAAATTCCCGCTTTTAATTCTCTTGTAGCTCTATTAATTTGATTAGGGGAAATTCTTCTGATATGTGTCGTAACCTTATGTAAAAGTTCCTCTCAAGATCGCACAGGGTGGCATACACCGATGATTTTTAAGTAGCCCCATAAATAAAAATCTAGAGGCGTAAAATAACGTACTAAAAAGGGATATTAAATTATTTAGCTTTACGTAAGTCAGACGAAGCAGATACCTAACTATTTGGATATGCATTAAAGTAGGCCAAGATGTTAACCTGATTATCTTCGTATCAGTAACAACCTTTTGTACATTTCTTTTTATTTTCACGGTTCCCGAGTGTAAAAAGTTGTTCTCAATTTTTCGAAATTTCTTCTTTGTAATAGATGGAAGGTGTGGATATCTGTCATTAAATACATGACATGTTCTATTTAATACTTATTACATTCTCCATGAATGTAGAATTCAAAATGTTGCTGTTCGAACAGTTGTTTCTATTCATATTGCGTTGTACAAAAGTGTAATTACTATGACATACACACACATACTTAGGGTTAGACAACGAATTTGACATTAATCCCATTCAGAGCCATCTGCGAACATTTAAACCTAAAGCTATTTAGATTGTTCAACAAAGAGTTGCTCATATCTCAAAATCTACTAAAGATAGGTATAGGGAGTGCTGATACAAAATGATAGGGGATGATATTTACTTTCCAATTTCGAATTAAAATACAGGGTGTTCCATTTAAGAAAATTGAGTTTTCTGCATTCGAAAATATGGCACTTCGTTTCTCAGTTTTGAATACCCTGTATGTTAGAATGCGAAGTCTGCGTACCATTTCTTAGAGTTATATCTACATTCATAACATAGCAAATTTAAAGTCTTTACTTGCAGTATTAACTGAGATATTAATTTCTGAATGAGGCAATGATTATTGCTAAAAAAAAGAAAATCTTAAATAGCCAAAAACGGCAACATGTGGCTATAGAATAGCTAATGAAAACTGACGTATTTATGGTCGTAGAATCCAGAAATGAACAAAAAATTAGATCATTCTATTTAAAATAACAAAGTTGACGTCCATTTCCGGTCAACCGGAAGTGATATTTTGGTAAAAGTATTTTACATTTATGGTACCAAAATCTCAAATACAAGTAAATAGTAGAACATCATAAACTTTTAATGTACCACTTACGTGGAATACCTTTATATAATCAGCAATTTATAAATAATTTTTAATCATAAACATGTACCGCCCTATTAATTATCTAAATGTCACGCCATTATCCATGTGAAACCATAGCAGCATTGCTAAAAGATTCCCATCATTCAACCGACTCGTTATCCCTAATATCGGTTTGGCGTCGCGCAATTTAACTCCTTCTCCCTAATGCCCTACTTTCCGTACTGAACCACCACTCTGAGTGAGCATCAAAATAAAACATGCTTCCCATACCATTTACTCCACTATATTCATAATGCGAATCCTTAACCCTCCGTATAAATATGATTTGGAATTACCGTGACCCGTTATTAACTCTACCGCCTGATACAACAAACTAACTATCATTTCCCTAAAACGTGCAACGTTCCCGACAAATTTTCTAGTCCATCTACCAGTAGGTAGCTGCAGAGTTTATCCTAAACTTTTTTAACTATCTTAGCCGAAAATAACCCATACATATTATCGCGCTATCCGCTTTAGATGAATATAGACTGCTTGCTTGAAGGGAGATTAGTTTAGAAGCTCTTGTCGAAAGAGGATGTCTGTAGGGAAGGATTTTGCCCCCTCTGTTGTGGAACCTTGTGGTAAACGACCTATTAAAACCGCTCGGATAATGACGGGTATCCCGATGATCTGACCAGGGATAACTTCAACAGGGTAGTGTGGGACAAAGTGCAGAAGTTGTACAAACATGAACCAAAGAATAGTATCACAACCACAATAACATTCATGAGAAGGGAGAAGTTGGATAGTATTGCACCGTTAAAACTCCGGAATGAAATAAAGCTGTCAGAGAAAGTGATTTCACTTTCAGCTATCTTGCTATCATCCTAGACCCAGCCTTATTTGGAATCAAAGGTTTAATGGATCAGAAAATTTATACAGCTGCAGGTCAAAACCAAATAATTCATGGAAAACAACAGTTTAACGTTTGGCTAAACTAAAGTAACTAATTCAGATACTCTTTAATATGTATACAAGTCAATAAAGGTAATAAAGATTTGGAATAAAATAACGATTATAAATTGATTCGAAAGAATGGAAGAAACAAGCTGGAAGGGTTGTAAAATGCTAAATAAACAGAGTAGAAAAAGTTGTATTTCTTTAAAAAAAAATATTATTCTATTAGATACTTCTCTTTTTTTTTTTTTTTGCTTATTTTTCACTTACGATAAGTTATTTATCCCAAATGTAAATTAAATATTTGTGAATATTTTGCAAAAGGCTTCATTTAAACCCGTTTTGTGTTTTCTCAAGAAAAAATCTCATTAAGATAAACTTAATAAAATTTTCTAAATTTCCTTCATAACTTGCACTTAAAATTCGTTTAAAATCATAGTCAATTTGAAAACACATACATAAGCCGTTCTCTTTATTTCTTTCGGGTTTTGAATTCAGAATTTTTGTTTTCTTTGTTTGCACTAAATCCTCATTGTTTTTTGACAATCAAGATTATCACGCTTGGAACTTTCCCAAAGACGCCAGATGCACTTCTCCGCTCTCCATCACCAGTGCAGCGAGAAAACTGCACACTTCTTCATCCCTACGTCCGGAAGAAACTGGCCATAAATCGGTTAGCGAGGCCGAATCCGCGCGGGCTCAAAGACGGTTGATTTATGACTGGTACTAATAAAGACAAAAAGCTACTCTTGGAAAGATCGCTGCACGAACCTTGATGCAATCGCTTCGTTATTTTTGGGACTATCTTACATACGTTATGGTTGCTGTTACAAATATTGTCAACAACGGCATGTAAGGCAAATCTAACGACCATACAGAGCAAATTTCTGATGCCATTGTATGTGGTATGTATTAATGTACATGTTAAACATTCACTGAAAAAAAAACAAAATTAATAAACATCGTTTATTGAGTTGGGTTTATTAAAATAAGAAAAAGATATATTGTATGGATAATGTTTTTTTATTATATTGAACAATTTGTTATTGAAAAAGTAAGTTTATTGTATTAACAAAATATTAAGTTTATTACTTACTAAAAAAAGAAATTATTAACTAGTTTGTAGTTTGTTAATTTATTTATTAATTTAATTAAATATTTTATGATTTCTATGAGGTATAATGTACTTTGATACTCAGTTAATTGTATTAATAAGTGAATTTATAACGGTATTGATTGTTTCCAATCATTTCACTCTAACACATACCATGTTTTACGCTTTCACTGCAGGTATAGCGTATGCAATTGTTAAAATTGTTTCTTCAGAACTTCAGATTCACATTCTATATACTCCCTTTTACCCAGACATAAATGCATCTTTTCTGCAACGTATTTTATCTGTTTGCATTCACAAAAGTAGTGTGCTTAGTGTTATTACAGGCAAAATTAAGGTATTTAGTACCCTCCCTTTTCTTTTATTTCTTAATCCCACTTGAAAACTTATTATTATTAGATATTCAAATTACCTAACCTAGCTTTATGTAATGAACAACAAGTGGATATCCAATATTTGACATTTTGCATGTGTGTGAACGTTAAAGTAGGTGTAATATGCTTTGTTTTATGTGTAACACTAATTTTGCCGAGATTGATACATTAGTCAGACATTTCAAACATGTGCATAACCTAAATACAAATATAGTGTTTTAGTATTTTATAGACAACGATAATAGATTGCTGACGGAAAAGTTGGTAATTTAAGATTAATATACAGGGTGTACCAGATATAGGGGTAAATATAGTAATATGTAGCAGCTGTAATCATATACAATCAAAAAGTCTTAATGCACAGGGGGTCTATCTGTAAGCATTAACGAGAAAAAAAATATTTTATAAATGCCGTGGGCTAGAGCCGCACCTATGCCCAACCTAAATGCTGTCCCGAGTATACCCCAACATACCACTATTATTCAGCTATTACCGCTGTCAATTTTGTGTGGATCGCCACTTGGAGTGCAAGCCACTTCGAACATTTTATTTAAATTCTTCCCGTTTCGAAAAAACGATCCTTTTCAGGACCATCATGATTTCATATAAAGACAATCGAAGCTTGATGCATCGACAAAAGCGCGGGAATGTATAGATTCATTTTCGTGAGATATCATAGTAAAAAGGCGTGTTTGCAAATTTTCTGTATCTACATTTATTTCTGTGTAATTCGATTCAATTCATTTTGCAATATATGATTAAATAAATCCAAAAGAAATAATTCAGATTCATGTGGTACCGTTTATTATACAACTAACTCTCGATTCGACAAAGCAAAAGAAAAATATTTACGTTTTTTCTAACTACTGAAGTCGCATATCCGGTGAAACTCGAACGTCTTATCAGGATATTAAAAATACTACTTTGTAGACTTACGTAGAATGCTCTTAACAAAAAAGGAATGTTTATTTTATAAAAAGAAGAACTTTAAAATGCCTCAGTTTTGCTATTTTTACAAGGGCCTTTATTTATTCAGAATGATGTTAAATGAACTTACGGCATACCATTAGAATAATATAAATAAGTGCAATGTATTTATACATATACCACGTTTTAGTGGGTGCTTAACAGACGTTCCTTGCGTCAGGCCCGGACTAAAGAATTTTTGGCTCTAAATTTTACTTATTTTTATTCTTTAATGATGAAATCCGGTTTCGGTGGGTTTGTGCTTTATATGTCGTGTAGTTAATACCCACGCAAAATTTACCTTTTTTTTTATACATCCTGTATAGCTACAACTAAGTACCTTAATATAAAACTCTTAACATATTTTAGGAATTTTATCGGATGCGTAAAAAAGGAAAATTTATAAGTCACCATAAATTTACGGATATGCAAAATAATTTGGAGATCGTAACAAATGTATTGTACTATTTCCTCAAATATTACTTATTACCAATTTGGTGTTTCAGATTTTGAAGACGGGACAGAAGCTATAATACGTTCGTTAAGATTTGATAATTTATTACCCAGCGAATTGGATAGCTTGTGGCAAGCTTGTACGAACTAAAGACTAAACCACATAAGAAATGCTGACAGAATGAAAATAATAATTTGATTTGTAAATAAATAATGTACGCTAATATTAAAATTTATCAATAAATAGTATTGGTAAGTAAATTTATTTATTGCACTGTAGCGGCACCTTTTTTAAGTTGGTTGTATTATTTTAAATTAATTATTACTAAAGTTTGCCAAATGGTAGAACCGGATTTCGAAAATGCGTTGTTAATGTAAAAGACTTGTATTTCTTACACTAATTGCATATTTTCGAAATCTGTTTATATTATTTGGCAAACTTTAGTAATAAATAGGTATAATATATAATTCATAGTTTCTACAACTATTATTAATTAACGGAATGTATAAATTTCGTAGAAGCAATAAAGAAGTTAATTCATACAATGTACCACGATTAGCAATATGATAATCCAGTTTATACATAATATGAACTTACTTTATTGTATGAAGAACTTCTTTAATCACTTTAATGTATACCGATTTTTAAAACAATAATTTATGTTTATTATATTCATAATCAAGTGAATGATAAATTCATTATATCAACAATTTTCTTTATTGTATAGATGAACCTATATATTTATTAATATCATAAACGCATATACTTTGTATTGATAAAAGTGTTCGTTGGACGAATTTTGATAAAATAATTATTGAATTAATGTACTTTTTATTATATTTGTATATATTTTTCGTTCAGTGTTAGTATCAATGTATTAATCAGTAGAATTATTACGAATGCAAATTGTAGTTGCAAATAAGTAAGCCTTCATTACAGTTTCAAATGTAGTTGATTTCAATGATTTAGTTTTTTGAATTCATCAATTACTCCTAATGTAATAATTTGATATGAATAGGCATTCTACCGGATGCATAAGTCCTCACTATACCAGTGTACTACTTCGGGTGAATTGCTTGGGGAAATTGTTAATTCCGATTTTCAGACCAAATGAAACAAGAAAAAAAATATTCAAACATTCACCGTTGCTCCGCCCTTAAAAAAAAAGGAATAAATAGGTATAATATTTACAACTGATTTGCTACGCTCGAGTTGTTAACAATTGCAAGAAGTAATGACAGATGTTAAGGCAAAAAGAGCGTAATACCCAAATAAATCAATTAATAATGAATAGCGGTATGACGAGAATTTCCACTTTAGTAAACTATTTAAATATGTTCCCATGTATATAGTTTCGTATGTAAAATTAAAATTAATTCAGAAATGTATATTAATCAGGTTAACTGAGAGTACTCACTCAAATTAATTTTTAGGAATTGTGTACATGAAAATCTGAAATGGACACATCACATTGAATACTTGCGAAAACGTTAGCTAAAGCATACTATACCTTGAAACAATTGAATAAAACGTGTAATGTTTAAATTTTAAACAAGAAGTTTGAGGCAACGGCTGTATCAAAATATCAGAGTCCTGGTAAAAATATAAGGTATTTAAAATCAATTTTATAGTATAAAAATAAATGAACTCAAAAATCATAAGAGATAAATTAGTTATTCTTTGACAAATAGCGAATATAAATTGTTAAGTAACGGATGTTAAAGTTATAACAATGGCCATCGTAGTTCTTACAAATAAGCCTTGGTAGTTTAATTTATCGCTTTCTTTATTAAGTCATCAGGCTAATTAGTGTATAAGATTTACGTTCTTTGTTCACAAAATAATATATTTGTTGTATATTTATTTGTCTCAATTGAATTATTGTCTGTCATTCATTATGATCATAATTATTTGTATAAAAATATATATTTACCTCCAGCATCTGTACGCCCTATGGAAGCATATAAAGAAGCTGATAAGAACACTGCGTAGGCTTTCACAGCCGGTATAACTATAACTAACAGCTTGTTGCGGGTTTCGCCGTGTGTCAAAACATTGGATCACCGACCTACGATTTGTCGAAATATTTAGCTAACTTACTAAAGCCATATACCGAACAAACTGCAACGTATGTGAAGAATTCGAAACATTTAGTGGATATTCTGTCTACGCTAAAGACTGAACCTACAGACATTTTAGTAAGTTTCGACATTACATCCCTATTCACTAACATACCCACGGAGGACGCACTGGCCTTACTTCCAGAACTTGAACTACAAGAAGACATCATTGAATTAGTGAAACTGTGCTTATCCACGACATACTTTTTGTATGAAGGAAAGTACTACGAGCAGAAGAACGGAACAGCAATGGGAAGCCCTTTATCACCAGTAATAGCAACTTTGTTTATGGAAGCATTTGAAGAAGAAGCCCTAAGTTCCAGCGATATAAAACCCAAGTGTTGGCTGCGATATGTCGACGATACTTTTGTAATATGGCAACACGGAGAAGAAAAACTACAACAGTTCTTGGAACACATAAACTCACAGCACCCAGCCATCAAGTTCACCATGGAGAAAGAACAAAATGGAAATCTCCCTTTCCTGGATGTTATGGTTAAGAAAAACAAAAGAGGGAATGCTACAGCACGCAGTATTTAGAAAGAAGACGCACACCGATAGATATCTGCATGCAAGATCTCACCATCATCCGATGCAGAAGAAGACATTAATACAAACATTGCTATCCAGAGCCGAAACCATCAGTGACGAACAACATCCTACCAGTGAAAAGATACATTTGGAGAAAGCACTAAAGAAGAATGGTTACACTGACATCGACATAAGGAGAGCCACTAAGAAGAAGACGACAGTGGGGACAACTACAGAACCACGAAGAGGGATGGCGTGTTTACCTTACATAGCAGGAGTCATCGAAAAAGTATGCCGAATTTTGAAGAAACGTAACGTACAAGTACGCTTCGGGACTGCAACGTCGATCCAGCAGTATCTACCGACCGCAAAGGATAAGATACCCAAGGGGCGCACAGAAGGTATCCACAAGATAACATGCCAATGCGGACAGTGCTACGTCGGACAAACAGGAAGAGCCATCGACATAAGAATAAAAGAACACGAGAGGGACGCAAGATTAAGAAGGACCGAGCAATCAGCGGTGGCAGAACACATGCACGACACCGGACACAAAATGGATTTCAAGAATGTAAAAGTAATAACTACCACCAAGAACTACGGGAAAAGACTCATCAGGGAAGCCATAGAAATAGAGAAGAATAAAATGGTTAACAGAGAAGAAGGGTACCACCTTAGCAACACGTGGAAGAGCCTACTACGAACCGTCACGGTCAATAGAGCGGAAACTACACGGTTGGATGCACCAGGGGCGTATATAAGAAGAATGTCGGACCATGGGGAATCAGTTCAGTTATCCTGAAGAAGCTGTCAGTATGAACAGCGAAACGTCGAGCGAAACTTTTGACACACGGCGAAACCCGCAAGAAGCTGTTAGTTAAAGCTGATAAGAATTTGTGCAAACTTTCTCATTGCGTTGGGTTTTTACTCGTATTTTGTTAGCCAGGGATTTCTAATCATTATATTTTTTTACTTCGGTATTTTGCAACATTTGTCGCGAACTTCACGGGGAATTGTTCGAATACCGTGGCGCCCAAAATTTAAACACGTAGATTTGTCGATCACGAAATTTTACTATAATTTCACTATTTTTTTTTGCAGTATAGATTCCTTATTTTACTGGCCGTGAATGCGGCTATAACTTCTCCATTTTCCTATAAATTTTTCGCTTTAGAGAAATTAAATCAATTGGGAATAAGCATAGAAATTCGGTTTTGCAAATTTTCAAGCGCCGACACTGTATACAAAGGGATACTCCACCAAGAAATACCTACTTTTGCAAAACCGTTATTCATATCGCACAATCGACCCTAACATAAAAAAACGGGGCCGTGCATGCGAACGAATTTGTACCTTTTTCAAAGCCGGAGAAAGGAGAACGCCGAAAATATCTGACGCCCTAGACCTAATACAAAATTCCCACGAGAGAAAATATAATACAAGAACGAATGTGCCGGATTCTGTTTCGTTCCGGCGAGGGCAAATTGTTTTCGTTTCAGGCCTATACGTCGCAGATACGAACGACATACTACGTACTACATTGAATATCTCAATTTATTCCCTCCCTTTCCATCAGAAAGAATAAGTTCGTGTCGCTGACAAGTCTCGCGCCATAACACATGGAACGTATATCGGTCTGAAATTGTACGAAAGGGGCTTACAGACGTTTACAGAACCGAGAAACACTGGTACGGGTTCGAAGGAGTTATTAGTGTTCGGATGGTGTTCGTATTAATCAAAGTTATAATTAGGGAATTACACTTTGAGCGTCGCAAACGACTTGGGAATCGAAGGGGAAGTCCAATGAATCGCTGTCGAGATTTCATAAATTTGGTGCTAGAGAAACCCTCGGCAAACTACTGCCAAGTTAGGGTGGAAACTTAACACGTCTCAATCAGCGGTGCCTAGTGAGCAGGTTTACTGGTTTCGGGGAAAGCTAACGGGCTGTAAGCTCGCGTAATGCTCGAATAAATTCTTTGTTTACCTAAAGTATAGACGTTAATATATTGCTGAAAAATACACTCTCTTAAGCAATACTAGTTAAATGTAAACCTACGCATTTAATTAATCTGAAAACTTTGGAGTTGTTGTACCATACTGCGTTAGATTACTACTGAAGTTTATACAAACGTCTAAACATTCATATTGTCCTACTTGCACGGGAACACCGGCAGGTGCCAAATTCCGATTTCCATGAAACTTTACAGGCTCAAAGAGTAACATAGTAGAAGCACAACACAATTTTTTTCTGTGGAAACGCCCGATTTAGGGGTACACCCCACTCCAAAGTGCGCGATTTTTCAATTTTTAGGAATATCTCTGAAATTACAACAGATATTAAAAAACTTCTTTAAGTTAATTTGCAGCATATTACATGCCCCAAAGATGACGTAACCTATTTTCGCAAAAATTTAATAATGGGAAATGGGGTATTCCATGCCCCATAATTTTTTTAAAAATTTCTTTTTTGAGAAATAAATTCTCAAAAAAAAGGCAACTTCACATAGAGAATGATGGTGTTTAAGAAACTCAAAGAATGAACAATAATAATAATTAAAAAATAATAATGTTTATTTTGTATAAATTTTAGTTAAAGAGTTTATTGTTTCATTTTAATTAATTTAGTGTTGAGTTTTTTTAATTAATTCCATTCATTTATTTGTCTATTGTTTGCGTGTACTGTTTTCATGCGGATTCTATTGAATATTGGCGTATTGTTTATACGACTGCGTTGTACGATTTTGAGAGAGGGATTTTTGTAAGAAAAACAGTTGTAGAGTTTTATTAAGGACTTCCTTGTTCGACTATTGACGTGAGTCAGTTAATCGTCAATTTTGTTTATCTTTGTTGCCATTCTGTAATTCATTTAATATTGAAAATTAATTCTGTAAAAATATAGCCAATCAAGGAATTCTTATCGTAATAATTGTTAATATATTGAAGTGTGCACATTATAGATATAAGATCAATTATTATTTTTGTTTGGGAAGATACATTTTAGTTTAATTTTTCCGTTTTTCAATTTTGCTGTTTCATTTTTAATTATCCATCACCTCGGTTGGGTGAGTAGAAGCATTGTACTTGCATCTTAGTTTTAATTTTTGTATATTTCTAGTAATTGTCGACACTTAGTTTATTTTAATTTGATACCACGTGGGTTGAAATTGAAAGATATTGGATAATCTTCCTGAACAAACAAAACTTTTGCTTTGCATAGGAAATAGCATTGTCCTATTTTAATTTAGTGTCAAGTGCAGTTTTTATTTTAGGCCAGAACCTTCAGTTCACGGTTTTTTTTTCTGCACAAGTTGTAATTTAACCCGTTGTTGAAATAAATTTGATTGTTAATTAACGTCGTTGGGTTAAAAATTCTGTTTTTTTTTATTTTTATTAGAAACCTTTACAATTTTTCGGGTAATTAAGAAAGTCAGATTTCATTCACTCAGAGTTTACTTTTCGTGGTTAGATTCAAGTTTTAATTCGCGAGGGTAACTCTGAGGTTAATTGTTCTTTTGTTCAATTTAAAAATCTTATCCGTTGAGCTACCTCATTTATTTTCTTTTTCATTTTAAAATTTATTTTGGAATTTCATTTAATTCAATCAGTACACAGCAATACATTTAAAATAACTAAACCTGTATAATTTCAAAACCTGATTAACTGATGTTTTCCTCAAAAATACTTTAATACTAGAAGATGGAATAGGTACGTATACAAAATCAGAAAATTCAAACATTTTTAACGTGTAACATTTTTCATAGTTGTGTGTGTAGTGTCTTATTTTAAATTTTAATTTTACTTCAATTGTTCTTAAAACAATGATAACTTTAACTTAAACGACGTCGCTTTAGAACGCAAATGACGTATTACCCCTGATGATGGCATTTAGCCGAAATCCGTTGTAATCATAATAAAAATTTTGAGGATTGGATAGAACTAGATACCTAACTTCAAAATTCACCAATCCAAAACTTACAATAATATAAATCTGGAAAGGTATTAATTTTCAATACATTTACTATGTTCATAATATGCTTAAGGTATCAATAAAAAAATGGACATGTTGATAGGTAAATATTAATTATAAAGTTAATTTCAAAAATAATTTATTTTAAATAAATATATTTTATATAAATATCTTAAATCATCTTTTTAACCATTTACAATTATTACATATTGGAAACACTATTTTTTAATATTATCATCTATATTAAAAAAATGGTGTCTAATCTCTTTAAAAGATTATTAACATTTTTAGACTATGTATGTAAATTTAAAACAGGAAGCAGCCTTATAAGAATACTGAATAAATTATGTTGAGAACAATTAAAATTGTAGGATTAATTTTAAATTTAATTTTTAAAATTTCTTTACCAGATACCCCACAAGAAATGTATGAATTTGAACAACACTGGCCTAAAAGTTCTGTTGAAACAGAAAAGGTATCCTCTTCGTCATCCTGCAAATGCGGGGAAGGCTCAATGCTATCTATAATATTTGGGGTCGGTACATATATATTCTTTAATGAAGTTCAAGGCCTTGTTTTAATTTTCCTCACAATTGTTGCCAGGTGAGTGAACTGACATAAAATTTATTATTATTACCTTCTTAAATGAATTTACAAACGCACTGCAAGTGGGTTTATATTTCCAGCTTTAGATTATCACCAGACATTGCAGCCGATTCCTCTAACATGTTGCTCACAATATCTTCTTCGATGTTACCTAAGAGAATTTAAATATAATATACCCTTGCAACTATTTATAACAAAGAAAGCTTACGATGAAGGAACAATAGATCAGGTACAGTGTCTCCTCTAAAATTTGTTATACTCTTACTCGCAATTAACTTCATTTCATTACTGAAACGAGCATCACAAACATCATAGCTTGATCATCTTTCATATTTCATGTCTGTCATGCCTGACCTGTTAACTAATCTGCTCCAAACTTCAAATCTCTGCAAAGTAAATTTACATATTAATACAAATATACGAATAATGCAAGTGTTACAGTGAAATTAATATAAATATAAATAGGAAACTGATATACTGTAACAAATTTCTGGGAGAAATTTTTCAAAGAAAAATTAATCCCAAGCGGGATTTGAACCAGATCAAATTGGTCAGAGCAACCGCCCCGAGAGCGGTGGGTGCTGTTCAAATCCTGCTTGGGATTAATTTTTCCTTGAAAAATTTCTCCTAGAAATTTGTTACAGTATATCAGTTTCCTATTTATATTTATATAAATTTACATATTTCCCAGAAAATATTTGAAAATTGTTTACATCACTATTTACTTTTACTATTGTGTAACGCTACTTACATCCACTTCTAATGGTAGAATCCGCTCCCTTATTTTACAACACGGAATACAGTAATAAAACACCGTAGTTTCGTAATATAAACATAAACAGAGCACAGAGCAGATCCCTAACAAAAATAAAAGATGCTAAGTGTCTCTAGGAGTATCAGATATACGTCCATATTTATTTTTGCTATCAACAATACATTAATACCAATTGATACATAAATATACGCCAGCTTCTCCTGATTGGTCAACACCATATGACGTAAGGCGATTACAGCACTCGATGTCGTTTGTCAATACTAAAAATAAGGACCGGCAAAAATAAACCAAGATAACACTCCGTGGACTAATATGCTTAATAGAATCTGATAGTTTATATGCTCTTTTTCTGATTTTCTGTCCGAATGGATTTGTTTAGAAGATCATTGCGTTCATTGTTAATCCTACGGAGGTCGCTGGCGCCATTTAGTGTGCAGTCTCCTAAGCTACTATAAAGGCGCGCCGGTTGCAGGATTAAAAATCTTCAACTTTTCTTCTGATTATCTTAAAATAATAATTCTATCGCCTACAATTTCTACGATCCCATTTTTTTTTTACGTTTTGCTGCGATTGTGTTGAGAAGGATGATATTCTCCTACGTTCGCTGTAAAATGTGTTGCCAATATGTGAGAGAACTATCCAAAAACATTTTTTATTAACTATGGAAAGAAAATGAAAAACAATACATATATTTTTTTTATATAAATAGCTACGCTCAGAATTTACAATCCCTTGTTTCTGAGTCTATTGTTGTCTGCTCCATCTTTTTTTTTGGGTTAGTAATATACAAGCTATACAAAATTAAACTTGCCAATTCTCTCATTCAGACGTAAACAATTGCTGTTTCTATTATAGTGAATAAAATTTTACTTGCGTCGGAGAACAAAGCGTATGTCTATTACACAGCAACTGCGAAATATTCTTATTTGACGACGCTGCTAATATCAGCCGCCCTTGAAATTTAATTTAGCGCTTAGATAAAGTAAATGTAACAAAGGAGTCGGCAGAAGATGCAGTTATATCAATATGACACAGAAATCCCGCTCGTGAACTATGAACTTGTCAGATACCAACTCGATCAAATTGCACATAAAATGCATCCAGCACTCGTAACTGCGAAGCGGCAGTCGTTATTTGCGTAAAAGCAGTGCAACGTGTAGCTTATAGAAATTACAATCTCTTCACTTATATATAGGTGATTTTCTACTTCGTAAGTAAAGTCAGTAAAAGAGTAGCGACCTAATCTCGCCGGTGTAGTACTACTTTATAGAGAGCTGAAGTGCCGGGTACTGGTCTCCGTCGATAAGTTACACTCGGGGGCCAATAATACTAAAACGTTTTATACTTCTGTCCATTTCTAATACCCGCGGACTTTACGATCAATCCTTTTTTTATTAGGTTACCCTACTGGAGATTTATAAGCGCCCATATTCTGGCGAGTGCTGGTCGTTTCTTTTTAATATTTCTCCCCTCCCTACGTTCCTTTTCCCTAATCGTGGGGATTTGGTTCGATTTTAAGCCGGGCACGTATTACGATCAGTATAATTTGAGTGTTATTAACTTTGTCTCATATCGGGCCTTATGGCTACTCTGTGTTAATAGCTCTATTCGCATATGAACGACTGTGGTCACTCTTTCCTGTTTTGTATATTGATAACCTGATATATTAATTATTATTAATGTTAAGTATATCAAGCTATTAAGTAATCAATTAATTAATAATAAAATAAAATTCTTGTATTTTTAATAAAACCATTATAGAAAAAGTCAAAATCATAAATATGTAGACACTTGCTGCATTTGTCGTTGAAAGGTTAAAAAACAAACAGCAAAAATGTGACAACAAAACAAGCAAACATATTAAAACAAAAATTCTAATTTGGAAAAAAAATAATTAATAGGAAATACCAATAAACTTCAGTCTCACAAATTCTTTAATCTTCAAAACACAACACGACAAATTGAAGCTGAGTGTGAAATTTCTCGACGGAGAGCTTTAAACATTTTAAAGAAGCATAAATTTCGACCATATATATTCAGAAAACAACAACATTTGCAACCAAATGATCAAGAGCGTCGCATGCAGTTTTGTAATTGGTATATAACGAAACTGCAAGAAAATCCACGCTTCTATGAAAAAATTATATGGACAGATGAAGCCCACATCGTGTCCTTAACGTAAGACAACAGGGACGATTTGGATTTAATGTTTGGTGTGCCTTGACATCCAATGGTGTTCTAGACTACATCATATATATTAATAATCTCGATGGTATACTTTATCGCCAAATTATAAACGAGCACGTAATTGAACAGCAGATTTTTTTCTTTGGGGACACGTTAAGGGTAAATTATATAAAAAGATTAGTAATGATATGGATGACTTGAGAGATAGTTTCATTGAGATAATTAATGGCATACCTAATATTAATATTTTTAACGCAATTCAAAGTGTTGCCAAAAGATGCAATCTTTGTGTTGCCAATAATGGACACCAATTTGAGTATTTGCTTTAAAACGTTAATTGGTTTTGCGTTTTATTGTATACATTTGCTCGCTCTTCGTTTATGTGCTATTGTTTAAATGAATAAAGTATTCCATATCATAATTCTCATAGTTCACATGTGTTTGTAGGTATATAGATAATATGACTATGCTTGCACTAAATAATTAATGTCAATGATTAACACGCCTACTACGCTCGGTGTAAGATACTTTTGGTGACGAAAATTTTTTTTTTTTAATTCTGACGTATTAGTGAGTTAGATATATACTAAACGATATATAGATATTTGGCGGGAAAAAAAATGCAACTCAATTACCTAATACAGGGCGTAACCTAGGATATACTTACTATATTTACGCATTTAGTATTTGACAATACACTTGTATGTACACCTGAAGATGTTAGCTTAGCTTAGAAGATTAAAGAATTTGTGAGACTGAAGTTTATTGGTGTTCCCTGTTAGTTATCAGTGTATCTCACAGTGCTCGATTTACCTTCTATTTAATTGAGGAAAAAAATCTTCAATTTCGTAGTACTAGATTAGGAAGAGCAACAGATGAAGAAATGAAGCTTGAACCATAACTTACATACATTATATTCTCTAACTTGTGAGTAGTGCTTCTCTCTGAGATAAATAGGAAATTATTTAATTGAAAGAAAGTTCCCCGACACTGTAACGACGATTCCTTGGTCACTTTTGTGTGTGTGCTTCGCTTTAATGTGATTTCCGCAATTATTTTCGAATCATTTTACTCTTTGAAATACGCTTATCTTTCGTTCGCTTAGGAACTTAATGAGCCATCCTCGTAACAGAAAAGGCTAATACTTTGAAATCTTCCGTGGCGTAACTATTCGCACCTGCCTAAAGGCGTTGCTGGTATCACTGGTGCAATAACAGTACAGGGACCCGCCTCTTTGGAGACCATTGTGGGCCTCGCACGCGTGGAACTCTATGTGAGAGCGGAGGCAATGAATGCGATCCTTAGACTGAAAGCCAACAACCTGTGGCATCCCAACTTCAGGGGGAGGACACACTTATACTACGGGCACGTTGCTGGACGGGCCATTGCTACAAATGCCCACGGACAGCATGGCACCTAAATGTATCTTCACTGAAAAGGTGAAATCTCCATACCGAACAGAGACCAGGCGCGTAGTGAGATCACTGCTAACGAAACTGGTACACGGATGGATCCAAATCCAGCCAGGGGACAGGAGCCGGTATTTGCGGGCCCAGTCGTATCAAAGGATATTCATAAGCCTGGGAAACATACAACGGTCTTCCAGGCGAAGGTATTCGCCCTTGCAGCCTGTGCAGAAATGATTGCAAACGGGGGCTGCATGAGGAGGAAAATTAACATAATGACTGACAGCCAGGCTGTCATTAGGGCAGTCTCAAACCCTGTAACTAGGTCAAAACTAGTTAGGGACTGCAAAACAATCCCTCAATGCACTGGCACGAGACAACAGGGTGCTCTAATTTGGTGCCGGGACATGAGGATATAAAGGGCAACGTAATCGCTGATGAACTAGCCAAGGAGGGCTCTAAGAGACACTTCAACTCAACTTCACTCCCAAGAAGGGAGATCTGGACCTGGTTAGATAAAGAAAGTACAATGGAGGTCGACTGAAGGTCAATTCCATACCAAAACGCTGATAGTGGATGGGGATGTTAGTTTCTCTGATAACCTACTCAGGCGCAGTAAGAAAGAGGTTAAAACCATTACTGGGTTGGTAACTGGACACTGTCCCCTGAAAAAGCATCTATACAACACAGGCCGGGTAAGCGAACCGTGGTGTAGAAAATGCGAATTACAGGAGGAAATGAGTTTACATGTAATCTGCACATGTGAGGAACTGAAGGTACTCACGCAGAAATATTTCGGGAGAGATCTATTGGAGCCCTCGAAGATTCTCAGGTTCCCACTGGGCAAGATACTGGGCTTTATAGAGAGCACCAAGTTGCTCGAGTGGAAATAAGAGACTTAATACGAATGGTACAATGTGCACCTAGCTGAAGTGCCCGGACATTTAGTGCCCACCCTAACTTTTTAATGAAAATTAATTAAGGGCGCCAGCTTTGGCCAGAAGCAGGGATGCCAGGATACAGCAAAACAACACCAAGTTAAATATAAATAGTAATTTAATATAAAATAGTAATAGCAAAAATGTGACTGGTATAATAATATAATAATATAAGTAAAATACTTGATAAATATAAGGATATTACCATAAAATACAAAAGGTAATCAATCAATACTTAAAAATTAAATTCATGCAAAATGATTCCCAAAATACACACAACGATAGTTGGTGACAGTTAAAATTAGTTCAGATGTCTGTTGGAACAAATGTCCCTTTAATGTAATTTAATTCACCAGACGGCGTTGGTGATTATGTGTACAATCAGAAATGTAAAAACCAAAGTAAAATTGGCTCTAGATTACTTAGGTAATTGTTAAATCTTAAATCAGTTTCATACTTTTAGTTGCACACATTTGGTACATAAATAACAGCTGCTATTTCCCCCAAATGTTGTTATAAAAGATGTTACATGTAGACGGTAATAATATAGCGACCAATTAATTCGTACAGACGTTATAAATATTGACAGGTATGTAATAAAAAATAAAGTGAATGATTACTGTTGTACACTCAAAAAAAAAAACATGCGTAAGTACTGACATGAATTATACAAATTTAACTAATAACACAATAAACTCGTCGCTTTAGATTAATGAGAATCATAAAAGAAAGTTACTACAATATAGCAAAAGAACAATCCAATTAATTAAAGACTTAGTGGTAAATGACACCATGGACTGATGAACAAGAGCACATGTGTGTTCTTTTGTTTTCTGTTTTATGATTTTGTAGCATCTCATTGGATGAGTGTGTCGTTCCTACTTCTTATGTTTCTGGTTCGCAATTTTCAATTCCCTTAATTAACGCAACTTCTGGCGGAACTAAATGTTCGTCTATGTATTTTGAATGAAATGGCACATACTTAATGTTTTTACACAACAACGTCTTGGAATCCAATAATAAACTTATGTGGAGTGTAACTGCACATCTTGTTAAATTCTATTTTAAAGGATTGCTCCTCCGTATAAAACGAAGCACAGACCAGTGGTCATAATACTAGTGATATATGTACTATTAACTGTGCTAAAATTGCTCAAAGGGCTGGAGATAAAAAAATCAGTAACTCTGATAAAAAAACTAATATTCTGAACAGCGTATTGCTGTGTACTGACTGAAATAAATGAATTTGCAAAATGAAATTAACAAGGAAAAAGAAAATTAAATTAGCTAGCTCAACGAATAAAATTTTAAAAGGGCGCAAGAACTATTAATCTCAGAGTTACCCTCGCGAATTAAAACTTGAATCTAACCACGAAAAGTAAATTGTGAGTGAAAGAAATCTGACTTTCTTAAGTACCCGAAAAATTGAAAAGGTTTAATAAAAATAAACGAACAGAATCTTTAACCCAACGAAGATAATTAACAATCAAATTTTATTATTCAAAAAGGGTTAAATTACAGATAGTGCAGAAAAAAACCGTGAACTGAAGGTTCTGGCCTAAATTAAAAACTGCACTTGATTCTAAATTACAATAGGACAATGTTATTTCCTTACAAAGCAAAAGTTTTGTTTGTTCAGGAAGATATAAATATTTCAATGTCAATCCACGTGGTTTCAAATTAAAACAAACTAAATTAAGCGTGGACAATTTATAGTAAATAACAAGAATGAAAAACTAAATGCAAGCACAATGCTTCTACTTACCCAAACCGAGGTGATAGATAAAATAAAAATGAATCAGCAAAATAGAAAAACGGAAAAATTAACTCTTTAAACTATAATGAGAGAATTACAACTAAAATATATCTTCCCGAACAAAAATAATAAATGATCTTATATCTAGAATGTGCACACATCAATATATTAACAATTATTACAAAATGAATTCCTTGATGGACAAAATTTTAAAAAGAAACAAAACGGAATTCACTATAATCAAAATGGATTACAAAATGGCAACAATGATTTACAAAAATACGTCTACTCACGTTAACAGTCGAGCAAGGAACTCTCTGACAAAACTTCTACAACGCAAACGCACAATTCACCGACAAAATCTAGTAGAATAGGCGCTAAAACAGTACACGCAAACAAAAGACATTTTAATGAATGGAATTAATTTAAAAAAACTTAACACTAAAGAAATTAAATCAAATAGTAAACTCTTTACCTAAATTTATACAGAAATAAACATTATTGTGAAAATTCTCGGAACATTGTTTAATGGCTGAACGGAGTAAACATGACAATAAAACTGTACAACTTAAAATACACTTAGCGGTAATGGGTAGCCTAAACTACAGCAGTATGTACTATTCTAATCACACTGTTTTTATTGATTTTAATATATTAATTGTTCAAATGAATAATTCTAACAGAAACCAAGATACCTTTCCGAGTATGGGACATCAGACACATTCCACTGTATTAATGCCTTCCTCTAGTAATGCGGGGCTCTGCTATAGTGAGCCGACCCTCTCCTAACTTCTCATGGAAATACTTATGAATCACAGAACGAATAGTAAAAAGAGAAAGTCTATTCACAAGCTTGCAGAAGGATGGAGAAGCTATCTGAAAGCGGCACAGCTGTTCAAATTAAGGAGACGTCGACGCTACCTATTCCAAACTCACAAGGATCGTAATAATTTGCTGGTTAGCGAATATTACGAATGCTGGGAAATGTATGTATTTATGTAAATAGAAAAATGGTGTTACACTGCGACCTAAAAGATCTATTGTGACCCTATTCTTTGCTGCTTACAGCTGCCTCCAATCCTATTCCTTTTAGAAAGTGTAGGATGTCAGAGGGCCCCAGTTTAGGTAAGTCTCCCTCTTCGATTTCACATGCTCCCAGGGGCAATGCTCTCGAGTTGCACAGTGCTACGCAGTTTGAGAGGAGGTGGATGGGTGTTTCATCCTGTTCCCCACAAAATCTGCATTCAGGATCTTTTTCCAATCCAAGCTTACTCAGGTGTTCTTTCAGTCTACAATGGCCTGAAAGTATTCCTGTTAATATGCGAACATTGTTCTTACTCAGGTTGACGCAGTCTGTAAACTCTTCTGGATATAAGTTCCCAGAAGAATTTTACTTTGCCTCATTCCCTGGAGATTTTCCCAGTAACTGGATTTTCTCTGCTCCATTTCTATTTTTAGTTTCTTCAGTATTGTACTGTTATTTAACCCGCAAAAAGGTTCAGGCCCTACAAAAGGCATTCCAGCCCCTTTTTTTGCGAGTTATCCATTATTTCGTTTCCTTCCACTCCTGTGTGACCCGGAACCACAGAGGGTTACTTTATTCTCTTTGCCTAGCTCATTTAGTTTCCCTAGGCATTCCCAGATCAACTTGGAGCTGATTTCTATTGAGCTCAGCGCCTTGATGGCTGCTTGACTATCAGACATGATGATAATCTCCTGCTTCCGATAGTTCCTATCCATATTGAACTAAACACATCTTCCAATAGCGTGTATTTCCGCCTGAAATATACTTGGGTATTTTCCCAAGCTTTCGGAATATGTGGTTTTAGGCCCATATATTCCTGTTCCAGTTCCTTCTGCCGTTTTGGAGCCATTAGTATACTATTTGATGGCATTTCTATTCAAGTTCAAGATTGTGTTATGATCCCACTCGCTCCTGTTACTTAGCTTTATGGTGAATTCCTTCACAAAGCTAATTTTTTTTAACATATCATCCCGTGTATATTCCAAGTTTGATCACCGTCCGGAGATTGAGCCTATGCCTATCATTCTTCCTTTGACCATTCTTAGCGCGGTTCTTTTCGCCACGCCCTCTACTACAATGTGGAGGGGGGCAAGGTCCAATACTACTTCAATAGCTGCTATTGGGCAGGTTCTCATGGCCCCCGTTATGCATACAGATGCTAATCTTTGCACTTTCGAGAGGTTAATTCTCGCGGTGGCCAGATTAGTTCTTTTGCTCCATGCTACTGATGCATAGGTGATGATCGGTCTCACTATCGCTGTATACATCCAAAGCAGTATTTTTGGGTTGCATCCCCAATTTTTCCCTGCACAGTTTCTGCAATGCTGGGAGATAACTAAAGTCGTTCCGTGGGCGCAAATATAATAACAACTAATAGCTGACCAATATTTTAGTTATTAATTAGAATAGGAACATTTTAATTGTTATGGAATTCATATATGTAGTACTAGTAGGTAGCTTCATTTAATTCCTTTAAGTGGGGCACGGGGTTTAGGATGGATTGTAATTATTTAGCTTTTTATAAATAAAAAGTAACTTAAAAAACCGCAGGGAACCACCTCAAAATGGTAGTGATATATAGTAATAAATTGTTTCAGTATTTCTCAAAAAAAAACTATTAATAAAACCCTTATCAATAAATAAATGGTACATTTTAATACATTTACCGCCATCGTGATTGCCACCACAGCCGCTTCGGTCCATTTTCCGCTTACCGCTTGCATCAACTTGATTATGTACGGTTCATAAACTAAATACCGAGAGTGTAAACCTTAATGTGCCGCTTTGGCATCGGTCCAGCAAACAAACAGCCTGTCTAATAGTGAAGTTTATCTTGCCCGGCTTTATAAGTAAATTTACTCACTCTGCGAGATAATCTGATGTGAATTATCTATTCACGATTAATCTACAGTTCATGTGAATACACAATGAGAAACAAAAAAGATATTTCTTGAAGCTATTAACTTAATAACTTGTTTGTAACCGGTGTCCCAGGCTATAAGTTGTGTCTGTAGGAAAACCGAATTAAAATCAATATACTTTTGGTCGCCAAAGAACGACCGAAATTCGCTTAAATTACTTTACGTTTCAAAAAACAAAATTTTCTGCTATTTTTACTATTGTTTTAGTCTCTATTGATAAAAAGAAAACATCATCAAGGAATTAACTTTGACATAAACATAAGCCTCACTCGAGCTGTCAAAACGCATCGGTACATCTGCCAACTGTCACATTAATATTTTTTTTTAATTATAGGCATATTCCAAACATTTTTTCTTTGGATAAAAAATCTAATTTGTATGTGTTAGGTAGTGAAATGCTGCGAATTGTTTCCCTATTTTAAAATGCATCAATACGCTGACAACTTTAATCGTGATTCTGGGCATCTCCAACACGAAACATTCGAAAATCCCTATAATCCTCACATCAACCCTTTCCCGTGTGTTAGTTGTTAAGATTGTCAGTTGTTGGTATGTTAACTGCGATACAAGTAGTACCCCTGATGATGCTCCATACAGATGAGGACGAAACGTTACTCAGAACCAGTTCAATGACGCGATTTTAATCCAGAAACCAAGCAGTACGCAACATAGACTGCGACCGGACTCGTATTAGTTCAATTTTAGCCCTCTTTTTAAATATAAACAAAACTTAATATGAACCTGCAGATATAAAGTTTAATATGTTGGTAATACTTTTAAAAATAGTTTGATATTTTATGGTAGTATCTGCTTATTGCTGTGGAATGTTTTGAATATAATGAGTAATCGGCACCTAATTACCGCTAGTGCTTTGTGCACTAATTCTTATTTCTTCATTGTCTAAAAAGTATTACGAAACTGCAGGTGTTGATTATCATTACAATTATCTCATTATCAGAGTATTCAAACGACGCATCCAAAACTGAAAACGGGATTGGAATTGGAATCTACAGCGAGATGAGAAATATAATCATCAGCACCGGGTAAGAAATGGGGAACAAACTCGAGCAAAAATATAGTTTTATTGACCTCTTTTAATTTTGACGACCAACGTGTCAATGATACGATCGTCTTTCTTAAAGCTAAAATGAATCGATCACAAGAAATAAATAAATAATTACATTACTAAGTGACAACTTACTCTAAAATACATTTGGAGAAAAAGATGTTGATGGAAAAAAAACAATGAAATAGTAGTAGTTATAGAAATTGTTTAACATTCTGAGAAATGTTAAATATTATTATAAACAAACGAAAACGCCACATCAAGAAACAGGCGTGAATGACATGAATATGTACAATGAACATGTAAACATTTTTGTATAAAAAAAGGAACGACGTTCTCAAGTAAACCGATGTACTAGTAGTAATTGAACAAATTAAATGATAAAAATAGACATGGAGTCGATTAAATTGACACAGGTCAGAATGTAAAACGGGACTACAAATATATTGAAGTAGTAAATAAAGGGAAAGATTGAGTGAAGATATTTTTTCCAAAGTTATGTATCGAATAAAAATTATTAATATTCTGAGTATCAGTCCTAAAAATACAAGTTTCAATGTAAAATATTTCTGAGAGAAGACGTCTTTTGCAATTGTTTTCAACATTCAAAATGCCTACGTTTTGGAAATCAAAGCCATGACCCTTGAAGAGAAAGCCAATGAATTAGCAAAAGAGGCTTCATATACCCCCAGAAACTATTCTAAGAGTGTTAAAAAAGCAGAGCACGAGCGCAGATAAGGAACTGGGTTAAAGAAAAACACAAAGAACATTGGCAACGATATAATCAGGGAAACTCGTAGAAAGACCTCTATTAAGGATAGAGCTAGTGCAGATCAGGAGAACTTATTTTTTGCACCGTATTGGTGCGAGACACTGTACAGGTGTCCCATCGAAGACTGGAGCTCTGATTACAGCTTTATTTTTGATTTTAGGAACAAATCTTTTATACAAACGTTTTACAGAAATCAATGCTGCATAATCTAAAATATTTTTGACTATACAAGGTGTTCCAAAATTGAAAAACGCATATTTACTCCGTTATTTTAAATAGAACATCCTATACATTATTATATTTTTGAATTCTACGTAGAAAAATAGCATCACTTTATATCAGCTACAATATGTATATTTATAATAACAACATTGCTATTTACGCTTTTGTAAAAAAAGCCTCTGCTGCAAGCTTTCGGTTAAAACGGAGTAGTTTGTATATGCCTATATGCGTTTGTTTTAGATATTCGTATTTTAAATACCACACACACATACTTAGCTTGGTACAACAGTGAAACTAAAACCAATATAATTATATATACGTGTCCACTATAATCTTGTCCATTTGCTTAACTTTAGCTCAGGGTAATTTATTTTTTTTTTGAATAGCACCCTATGTCTTTGCTTATGTTAAATCAACCTTTGCACAATTTTGCAGAAAACCCTCTTAATTTATACTAAATTTATTATTTATTTATGCTATGATACCTCATGCAGACTTTTTCTAGATAATTAACGATTTTAATAAATCTAAGGAATTTTTAGGTTGCCTTGGTATATAGACTTTATATAATTGCATAAAACCTCGAATTAGTAAATATGTATTAATATCAGATAAGAAAATACAAAACTAATGACGTATTTTTTAGAAAAAGGGAGAATGATATTTAGTGATAATTACCAGAAATATAATACCTATTTTTAATTAAGCAGGCCATGACAATTATTTTACCAGCATAATAGTCAAACGTCAATTCTGTCAACAAACAATTTTTTGCGCCTCCGTCCAGAAACACTCATTTTGCAGTACTTAAAAACTATCGTTTTCCAGCCTAGGCAGCCAAAAATGTCACTAAAGGTTGGCCACACTAGATTCACATGACAGATGTGTAATAAATTGTCATTAAGCTACTGTTCAACCATACTTACAATTAGATGAACTGGTGTCTTCATTGCACTTATTATTGATAAATAGATATTAAACTAGAAGGAAAATTACAGAAAAAGATTTATTCTCGGAAACGTCAAAATACTAAGGTATGTGACATGTGTGCCAACTTGTGCTGTCAACTCCCTAGTGTCAAAATTTCTTTTCTATTTTCAATTCAAAATTAAGATTTGTCGGCCCAAAAAACATTCTGTATCACACGGCCAGAAACTCTTTTGCGAGTATTCGTACTTCGTACTGATAGTCGCAAAACTGTAATTTCTGGTCTAGTGATACAAATAACTATTGTATAAAAACTTTGTCTTTCTTACATGTACGTCAT
Organism: Protaetia brevitarsis; assembly: GCA_004143645.1. Taxonomy (NCBI): domain Eukaryota; kingdom Metazoa; phylum Arthropoda; class Insecta; order Coleoptera; family Scarabaeidae; genus Protaetia; species Protaetia brevitarsis. The sequence goes on from RXPK01000200.1 coordinate 1,675,527, forward strand.
TGTTTATATATTTATTTAATTGCTTAAAGCTGGTTTTACACTTGTCAATATTTTCATCAATTTCTAGACTTTAAAATTGATCAATTTGTAGTTCTTGAACTAGAACTTGTTTCCGTTTATACTTGTCAATAAATATTAGGATCTTCATAGAGATCAATATCTATTTCTTAAAATAGAACTTGCTGCTGTATTACATTTGTCAATTGAATGAATGAATGTCAAATGAACTTGAAATCGGGAATATTACAATGGGTTAGTTTCTTTTGTAACGTTCGGGGTGGTAGTCACAACAGGCATATTATTATTTCTTGTAGTGATATTACATACTTAAAACAAAGGCGGGTAAAGGTTTGAGTTTAAGCGTTCTCTATCTGGAAGATTACAATTTAGATAGTTTTTCAGAAGAATCAAATAATAACTACCAATAAATTATTAAATATACAAATAGTAAATATCGAAACTAAAACAGGTGGGTGCAATATTACAACGTGGATGTAACCAAATATATATAACATGACCAGAAGTACAAACCAACCACAATTGCACAATAGTACTGCGAACTATACCTCGATAACCAGGTTATAACATTAATCTGAGTCAATTATTTCACGAGTACCAATTACGGAAATTCCTACAAAATTGAAGATAATTTGATGCAAAAATAGAACACGTTCTAAGTATGTTAGTTTCTAGAAGTTTTTGAAATCAATCAATTTCTTGACAGATGTAAAACAGTTGGATATCATCTTAAACTTGAACAGAACTTAAACTAGAAATTGAACTTAAAATCGAACTAGAAGTTGACAAGTGTAAAACCATTATTGACATCAAGTCCTCCAAGTTCTAGTTATTGATCTAGAAATTCACAAGTGTAAAACCAGCTTAAGTAATAGGTATTTTATTCATAACTAAGACTTAATGTTTGTCTCTTATTTATAATAAAAACAAATGAACATTAAACCACAACAAAATACATCCTTAATTAAAAATATTTATACATAGTAATCATTTTTAATTATCAAAATTTATAGCAGTTGTTTAAAAATATATCCTTTTTTTATTAACTATATTTCTACCCTCTTTTGAAATTTTGGGGTAGTTTTTACAACAATTCTACGAAATGGATAAAAATGCCTCCCTCGTTCTATTCTTCCTATTTTTCTATGTAGATGGCTCTTTCTTAAACACAAATTTCTTTAGGTAGTCCCCAAAAAAAAAGAGAAATTACGGAAAATATATTACATGAAACAAATTATTTCTTGATAACTTTGACTTTTAATTATTATCAGCTATTATTAATTAAATGTAATGGTTGTTTGGTAGGTTATGGTAATAAAGAATGACCATAGCCTACCAAACATCGGTAATGTAGTTTGTGTTAATGATAAACGAATGAAATTAAACTATAACTAACAGCGAAACGTCGAGCGAAAGTTTTGATACACGGCGAAACCCGCAAGAAGTTGTTAGTTATAGTTACACCGGCCGTGAAAGCCCACGCAGTTTGAATGAAATTAAATTTATTTAAAAAAAAAAATTATCTACAATATCTTATATGAGACGTCACAAATGTTTAGTATAGATTTAATGGGCTTTGTGTAAGGGTTAATTTAGCATAAGCGAAGATATAGGTTGTTATTTAAAAAAATCAAGTAGCCTTGGGCTAAAGTTAAGTAAATGTTCAGGACTATAGTGGACAGCTGTATATAATTATATCGATTTTAAGTTCACTATTGTGTCAAGCTAAGTATGTATGTATGATATTTAAAATGTGAATATCTAAAACAAATGCATATACAAACTACGCGGGCTTAGGCGAAAGCTTTCAACAGACCCTCTTTTTACAAAAGCGCAAATAACACTGTTCTTATTGCAAATACACATATAGCTTATACAAAATAACATTATTTTTCTTCGTGGAATAACATATAGGGTATTCCATTTAAAATAACGGAGTAAGTATATTTTCCTACTTTTGGAAAAATAGTCAAAACTATTTTTGGGTAGTGCAGCATTGAATTCTGTAAAACTTTTGCATAAAACACTTTTTCCTAAAATCAGAAATAGAGCTGCAATCAAAGACTCAGTCTTATAGGACTCCTGTACATAGAAAGGACAACTACAGAAGATTGGGATCGACCCTAGAAGTAACAACTGCAGACTGCGTAATGACAGAGCAGACGATGAGGATCTGGAGCCGATAGAAATATTTTTGAGATTAGAATATTACTTCGATTGGCTAGAAACTTATACATATCATTACAGGATACCAGGATGCTGGAATGCTTGTAATGATTTAATTTAATGGGTAAAAGGGATAAGAGATTAAAGACAAACGCCAAGACGCTGCAATGTTTTCGAAGATTTCGCGCCAAACGGTTTCCACAAATGAGAAAAATTCTAACAGCCGAACAATTGTATCACAAGTAAATGTTTTCACTATCCTTGTTTCGTTTTTCACTTAGTAAATCATTGCGTTTGACTCCCTGTGTTAAATTTTAAATGACAAAAAGTGGTTTGATAAACCCTCGCTGACTTCATTATAAAACTGATCAAAGAACATACTAAACTACTTTATTATTCGCGGTCTAACGAGACGCTCTTAATCAAATAACTAATCAGCGTTACATCTCGCAATAACTCCGTGACAGAATTAATATCGTCCCATAAATTCTAACAAGGAGGCGCTCAAAAACTTAAGCGGCATAACGCGGAAGCGTCTGAACAGATTCTGATAACGTAAAGTTTGGGCGCGCAGAACGTCACCGTTATTTATTAAACCTGGTCGGTCTCCAGGTGCACCAGACGGTCCCATTACTTATTTAATAACTCATTACAGCCCGCACAAATTTCCCTTCCTCTGTGAAATGAAGGCGCAAACACTATATTTAATGACTAAATCGCGTTAGACGAGAATACTTATCGGGAAGAGACAATGTTGCCGCGTTGTCTCTGTGGCGTTGTCCTAATGTTTTATTGGACGATACGTAAGCCGTACCTGGAATACGTCTGCTTACATTCTGGAGATAGACCGATAAGCGACGCCAAAGGACCAATAACAGACCACAAAGTCTTTCGCCTGGCGTACAATAAAATAATGTGTGTAAGAGTAAGCAGCTTGGTATCCGGACGGGAGTTCGTCGTAAGAGATCTGACCGTCATCTAGTTTGGCGGAATTGTTCACATGGGAGGAATACTAAGTACAGCAGGAAATAATGATGACGTTGTGAACCGAATATGTTTGAGGACATGCAGAGGAAGGAGTTACCGTAAAATTTTATGGGGTCAATCATGGTTTTGTTTTTCCTCCTGCTTCCTCATTTTTTTGTGGCATATATTTACGTTGTCAAAGTTATAACTAGAGACCGGATTATATGCAAAGTACATATATTTTATTTTTTGCATATCTTTAATTGTAGTCTATATGTAGACGTATTACACTAATTGAAGTTAATTAGCGCTAATTAGTGATTGCATATATTGCATATTTAGGCATATCTATGCATATTTTTACAAAAGTTGCATATATTGCATATTTAAGCTTTTTCTCATCCTTTCTATTAGTAAAAATTCCTAGTAATTCCTAATGTAGATCGACAACCGACAATTCTCAGAACGATAAATCTTTTACTTTGGTTTCCCTAATACCTTTTTCCAAGAACTGCGCGTGTTTAATTTCGCCTAGCAGAAGGGATGTGGTAAATACGTTTTCTTATTATTAATTCCCAAATAAACTATTCATTTATTGAATATCTTTGAGCGAAACAGCATGTAATTGTGTTACGTTTTTAAATACTGTGCGTACACACAATGAGTATAGCGAACAAAATTTCTTTATGGATTAAGCCATATCCTGAACTGGTAAAGGATGGCGACAAAATATTTTGTCGAGTCTGCAGTAAACTGGTAAGTTTAATTTTACTAAAAGCTTTACAATTGTTTTAAATTCTTTAACTTTTGATATAAAATGACAATTGTTGTTGTAGGTGTTTTCTGAGAGAAAATAGCTGGTCGATCAACACGCTAAAACTCCATCACATATTGGAAAATGTGAAAAACTAAAGCGATCCGCATGTGTGCAGCAATCTATACGTCAATGTGCAGCAACAACTTCACGAAACTCAGAACAAGAAGAATATAATACGGATCTGTGTAACGCATTAATTTCGTCTAACATACCATTAGCAAGATTAAACAATGTTAATTTGAAATCATTTCTGCAAAAATATTGCCAACATAATATACCTGACGAAAGTATCTTACGAGAAAATTATGTCACATCTTGTTACTAGCAAACAATAGTAGAAATTCAACAATTGGCAGGGAATAATTTTATTTATATCATGGTAGATGAAAGTACGGACAAGTGTGGCCGTTATATTGCCATTTGTTAATAGGAATTCTTCATGAAGATATTGTAGGTAAATCATATTTAATTTATTGTAAAGAACTTCAAAAAACAAATAATGTGACAATTGCCCAATTCGTTCAAGAAGGTTTATCAAATTTCTTTTTACCTGGAAGTATAACTTGTGAAAAAATTTCACTAATGTTGTTGCACCATACATGATAAAAACCGTGCAAAATTTAAATTTTTTTTATAGTAACATTATTCATACCACTTGTTTAGCTAATGGGTTAAATCGTGTAGGCGAAGACATTAGGAATTAATTCGCTTTGATTAATGATTTAATTAGCAATGTCAAAAAAGTATTTTTAAAAGCACCTTTACGAATCCAATTTTATAAGGAGCGACTTCCCGGTGTTAAGTTGCCTCCTGAACCGATTATTACGAGATGAGGTATATGGTTAGAGGCTGCAATTCTTTTCGCCGATAATTTTGAAGGAATTAAAAATGTCATTCTTGAAATCACTGCTGACTGCATTGCTCTAGAAAACTGTAAAAAGATAGTAACATTAACAGAATTGCTACAAAACCTTTTGTATATTAAGTCAAATTATAGCTTTGTTTCAAGTTCCATTCGTAAACTAGGAACGCAAGGGATGTCGCTCTCGGAATAAGTCGAAATAGTAGACGAATTTGATATGCTATGTAAGAAGGTTAAGGGTACAATAGGTAATAGGTGGAACAGTAAAACGATTTTGACTTTAATTTTAGTTTAGAATGTATTGCGAAGTTAAAAAATGCACCAATTACATCTGTGGATGTTGAAAGAAGCTTTTCTAATTCGAAACATATGTATTCTGATAGAAGACAAAACTTTCTTTTACACAATTTTAGAAAACATTTAATTATAAATTGTTTTAGAAATATGTAAAAATTGTAAATGAAAGAAATTTGTGCAATAAAGTTAATGTTTAAATTTCTGCTCTTATTTATTTTATGTAAAAAATTTTGCATATTGTCGCAATCTTTTTTGCATATATGCCCCAGGTTTATGCATATTTTTTCAAAAATCCATGCATATATATGCGCATATATTCCAGTTTTTCTTTGCTCTAGTTATAACGGAAGCTTTATCTAAAGTCAGAGTCTGTGAAGCAACGACGAGTATTTGTTTTTACTTGAAGGGAAGCATGCAGGCTAATTAATTTTCGATTTTCATCATTGAGGTCTCGCTTATTATTGAAGATAGGCGATGAATTTAACAATGTTTATAAATTTTACAATAAATAACTTTTAAGATTAAAAAAAAACTGAAAAATTTTATTTTCTTGTTTTTCCTCTAGCACTATTATTTGGCCTTGCAAAGAAAAACTAAAAACATATTCTCAAAGATACTTTTAATATTTTATGTAATGGTGTACTTGAAATTTGTCTACGTTTCGGATGGTTCCGGCGCCATATTAGATTTTGCCATCGCTACAGCTTTTTTTCTGGTTTTAACTATGAGTAACATTTTGATAAAAGTTTTTGATATGTTTTAATTGATGAAGAATCCAATCCAAGATTAAATAAGTCATAACCACAAAAATTTCAAATTGTCAATCACTTCAATTACACTGGTTAACAAGATTTTTGTCCCAAGCACAAAAATACCTGATTCCCATATACTTTTGCAAACTAAAATCAATTATGTTTTCAGAATTTCTCCATCACTCTTAGTTTTTATGTTCCAGTATATTCACTTATTCACCTAAAATATGCATGCATAGATATGCGGTATAGAACAACATGTCTTGACGTTATTTCAGTTGTCGACTAGAGCTCGGAACTGATCAAGCAGCATGCAATGGTTAATATTTGAATATGTCTTGACGTGTTAAGACCTGCATTTCCCATTCCGAGATAGCATTTCTTGTTATTTCAGTTGTCAGATAGAGCTCGATGAATGAACCTATATGCTAACGTTGTTAAAGTTTTAAAGAGTGTTGCGCTGTGGTGCATTTAAGCTATTTTAGCGAATTGACATTTAAATATTAAAAACGGTCCTTCACACCTCTTCTTAAAAAGTGCTATGAGTAGTATTTCCAGTGTAAAGTAGGTGATGAAGACAAAAGCTGGCCTCCCCACATTTACTATGTTACGTATTGCTGTGTACTGATTGAATTAATGAAAAATGCAAAACTGAATTTAACAAGGAAAAAGAAAATTAAATTAGCTAGCTCAACGGATAAAATTTTTAAAGGGCGCAAAAGAACAATTAACCTCAGAGTAACCCTTGCGAATTAAAACTTGAATCTAACCCCGAAAAGTAAATTGTAAGTGAAAGAAATCTGACTTTCTTAAATACCCGAAAAATTGAAAAATAAAATAAAAGAACAGATTTTTTTTTAACCCAAAAAAGCTAATTAACACTAAAATTTATTTTTCAAAATGGGTTAATAATAGATTGTGCAGAAAAAAAACCGTGAACTGAAGGTTCTGGCCTAAATTAAAAAACTGCAATTGATTCTAATTTACAATAAGGCAGTGGTATTTCCTATGCAAAGCAAAAGATTAGTTTGTTCAGTAAGATAATCCTAAATATTTCAATTTCAATCCACGTGGTATCAAATTAAAATAAATTAAACGTGGACAATTGTACGAGTAATTACTAGAAATCTAAAAAATCGAAAACTAAATGCAAGAACAATGCTTCTACTCACCTAAACCGAGGTGATTGATAATTAAAATGAAACAGCAAAATAGAAAAACGGAAAAATTAACTCTTTAAAAATAAAAAAGAGAGAATAATAACGAAAAAATATCTTCCCGAACAAATATAATAATTGATCTTATATCTATAATGTGCACACTTCAATATACTAACAACTATTACGAAAAGAATTTCTTGATTGGCTATATTTTTTAAAGAAATCAAATCTCAATATCAAATGAATTACAAAATGGCAACAATGATAGGAAAATACAAAAATACGTCTACTCACGTCAATAGTCGAACAAGGAACCCCTTGACAAAACTCTACAACTGTATTACTTACAAAAATCCCTCTCTTAAAATCTTACAACGCGTTCGCATTACAATTCAACGACAATGAATAGAAAACGCATAAAACAAAACTAGCAAACAATAGACATCTAATTGAATGGAATACAATTTAAAAAAAACTTAACACTTAATTAAATAAATCATACAATTAACTCTTTAACTAAATTTAAAAAAAATAAACATTATTGTGAAAATTCTCGGAACATTGAATCAACCGAACGAACGGAGTCATCAAAACAAAATATGCAACTCAAAATACACTCAGCGGTAACGCAGGTAGTCTAACCACAGCAGTATGTTAGACTTCTTACTACGTGGGCAGAAGGTAGACGACATATGACTTTTGGTATTCTTATGATTTGCAGGAAACCATCAGATCTTATTACCAATTGCTATTTTTATATTACAAATATAAGTTATATGACTTCTAAATCAAAACATACTGTAAATTATCCTAATACTCCATCTGCACTGAGACCAGTACCTCACAGTTCGGAACAACCTGTGCCTAAACCTCCACAAAACATGACAGTAAGCGACAATATGCACTTGGATCTAACATTTCAGCCAGATTCGTCTTGTTGTGTGCCGCATCTTCTAAGTTAGAAAGACCTCAACGACCTCGTCCGTGATTTGAAGTTGTCTAGAAGCAAGCCTGTTTCTATTCACTTCTAGGTTCCGAATTAAAAGACTGGAATCATCTTCAGAGTGAAACAAAAGTTACTCTTTTTCGTAATCGCCATGCAGAATTTGAGAATTTCTTCTCTATGGAAGAAAAAATTGTAATTTGTAACGACGTCCGTTTTGTGAAGACGCTTGGTCATGAATATGATACAGATGAGTAGCGTTTGTTCATTAACTCTTCCAAATTACGCTTGAAAGCGGCACTATTCCACAATGGAAATAAGTTCCTCTCTGTTCCTTTGTTTCATGCAAGCAATTTGAAAGAATGTTGTAAAAACATGAAGCTTCTTTTAGAAAAAAAAAAATTAAGTGGAATATTTATGGCGATTTGAAAGTAAGAGTGGCCAAAACGAACTTCACGGACACTAGAAAATAAGAATGTCATTGGTACACCGCTTGTTGATCCTCAAAATATTTATTTGCTCCCCTTTGCACATGAAGTTTGGGTTGATGAAAAACTTGTCAAAGATATGGATAAAACTACCAACAGTGGGTTTGCCTATGTGAGGAGTGAGTTCCCCAAAGTCAGTGATGCTAAGGTATGGGAAGGTTTTTTTGTGGGACCCCAGATCAGACAGCTACCTCGAGATAAAAAATTGGTTGAGGCACTAAACGGAATTGAAAAAGCAGCATGGTTGTCTTTAAAGGAGATTTGCGAGGGCTTCTTGGGAAATCGTAAAGCCGAAAACTACCTAGGGATTGTTAACAATCTACTGGCCTCATATAAAGCCATGGGTTGCAACATGAGTCTAAAAATACACTTTCTTGACTCCCACTTTGACTTCTTCCCAAAAAACCTTAGAGCAATCAGTTACGAGCACGGCGAAAGATTTTACCAAGGCATTCTAGTCATGAAGAAGAGAAACCACGGCAAATGGGGCCCTGCTGTGTTGGGGGACTTCCATTTTGGCATAAATGCAACTCTACAATTTTTATAAAAGAGAATGATGCAGATTTTAGAAGGAATCAACGAAGTGGAGATTAATATCAATATGTTATTGTACGGTAAGACAATAGTGAAACACATCCGGCGACTATGGACAGTTCTAGAGCGTATTACTCTCAACGAATATAAGTGCGTTTTTAGCGTTAAACGTGTGAAGTTCCTGGAGCACGTCATCGACAACAAAGGAATACACGTGAATGAAGATCATACCAGGCCAATAAGCAATATAGGAAGACCGGGAAATGTTTCGGAACTAAGAAGCTCACTAGAATCGGTAAACTACCTAGGTCGCTTTCTGTCTAATCTTGCTACGATGGCGCATCCACTGAATGAGATGATGAGCACCCAGAATTCATTTAATTGGGAACCAGCGCAGGCGATCGAATTCGATCAAGGCTTCCACGCTAGCATGGTTCGATTCATCGCGAGAAACGGTGATCACAGCTGACGCGTCATCTTATGGAATAGGAGCAGTGTTGAAGCAAAACCGGGAAGATGGAAAATTCCGATTGCTGGCATAGGCAAGCGAAAGTAAGTGTCAAGGCAACTGAGCACAGATTGAAAAAAGAAGGTTGGGCTCTAGTTTGGGGATGCGAAAGGTTCAATGATTTTATTCTTGGGCTTCATGTTGCACTTGAAACAGATCACAAACCTTTAGTACCGATTTTTTGTTACCAAAGGGTTGGATGACATCACACCAAAGTTGCAGCGAATGCGTCTACGATTGTTGCGGTATTGCTATGAAATCAAACACGTTCCAGACAATGAATCAGGTGCGGCAAACATTCGGTCACGACGACCTTTTTCAGAGACTAAGGACGATCCCATCATCAAACACTAAAACCAGTTAAATTGATTATTAATTTATCGATGTTAAATCTTAGTAAAATTTCATCCCAACTCCTAAAATTGCGATTCTAAATTCTACTATTCGTAATTAAACAAAACTCATTATTAAGAGACGCTCCTTCCCACCGTTCTCGAAGTATTTGTTCGCCTTATTTTGTCTTATGTACATCCCTGATTCTGTTTCTCCACTTTATACTATTTCCTCCACCGTCGATTTACCTCTTCAAATCTATCACACGCAGCAGCTACACGCGCTGTTGGATTCTAAAACACTTTCATCCGTAAATCGGTAAACATGTCCCGAATATTCGTTCTTTTCCCCATCGGTTTGCTTTCCCCCACGTGCGCCGAAATAGAAGGTTGAAGACTTAGCATTAGAGAGACTAAAGTTTACTCGGTCTCGTATAACGAAACCAAAGACGCTCAAAGTGTGGTGAACCAGAGACGTTTTTCTAAAGTATGAGAGGTAGTACAGCGACGAAAACATACGAGCGCGGATCAATAAGTCCGTGACTTTTTGAACTTCTAATAGGTGGTTAAAAATCAACACTGCCCCTGTCAATTATAATCTGTTAGTAGACATATGTCAAATTTTGAGCAAGCTCCGTCATTAACTTTGTGTTTGCAGTTTCAAGCATACAACCTCGTGCATTAAGAAATTGCAAAATAAATATTTTTTGCGGAAGAAAACCATTACTTAAACCAAGAAAAAACTTGATAAGTACTATGGAGATTCTGTATCATCAATTGCAATGAAAAAAAAAAGTGGTTTACTGGATTTCGTGTGTACAAGCACTAATGACGTCGAATGTTCTGGATGGCCAATTGAGCTCACTACACTCAAAAATGCCGAGAAAAACCACATTAAGGTATTCCTGCCCTACAGCATTACTAAATAATCAATTATAAAAAAAATTCACGATATAATGTTGACTGATCGGAGAGTGACACTGAACGAGATTGCTGACACCATGGGCATATAATACGGCTCTACAAGGCGTTTCCTCTTCTGGACAATTCACGGGTACACACGCTTGTAGTCAACACTGCAAAAATCCCTAAATTGGTTAGGAAAACAGAAGAGGGAATACTACAACATGCAGTATTTAGGAAGAAGATACATACCGATAGATATCTACATGCCAGATCTCACCATCATCCGATGCAGAGGAAGACGTTAGTACAAACTTTACTATCCAGAGCCGAAACCATCAGTGACAAACAACATCTTGCCAGTGAGAAGATACATTTGGGAAATGCACTGAAGAAGAATGGTTACACTGACATCGACATAAGGAGAGCCACTAAAAAGAAGACAACATTGGAGACAACTACAAAGAACCACGGAGAGGGACGACGCTACTTTACATAGCGGGAGTCACCGAAAGGGTAGGCTGAATTTTGAGGAAACGCAACTTACAAGTGCGCTTCGGAACTGCAACGTCGATCCAGCAGTATTTACCGACCGCAAAGGGTAGGATAGCCAAGGGACGCACGGAGGGTGTCTATAAGATAACATGCCAATGCGGACAGTGCTACGTCGGACAAACAGCAATAGCTATCAACACAAAACTAAAGGAACGCGAGAGGGACGCGAGATTAAAATGGAACGAGCAATAAGAGGTGGCAGAGCAGATGCATGACGCCGGGGCCAAAATGGACTTCAACAACGTAAAAATGATAGCTACTACCAAGAACTACGGAAGCCATAGAGATAGTCCGAGGTGCAATAATAATAGCCTATGCAGATCATCTCGCTCTGCTGGTGGAAGCGGAAATTCCTAGAGACATTATCTTTAGGCAGGAAGACTCACTGGATAAGATAGCAGAATAGACGATAGCGCAAAATCTGTAAATCGAGGCCAAGAAAACATTGGCGGTTATCTTAAAAGGCGGTGCAAGGAGACATGAAATCTACTTTTCCATCCTAGGAGACCAGATAAAACCTAAAAAAACAGACACAATATTTAGGAGTTATCCTAAATAAGCGTTGAGATCGACCCCTACCGCCGCGATTGAAGTAATTCTGAACCTACCACCAATACATATTTTTGAACAAGGAGCCACAAGGTCCACAGTACACAGACTCTTACATAGTCAAGTACCGATAAGTAAATCGCACGGGGCTGACTATAAAAAACTGCTAGACGAACTCAAGGAGCCACCTCTTTAAGGAATGCCATGTGATGCCATGGTTCAAACCCCTATCCTAGATAGGAAATACCAGGTTATAATACCAGATAAGAAGGACTGGGAGGCAGGTGCCCCGGTAAGAGCGGACTCAAACTGGTTTACTGACGGCTCTAAAACGGATTACGGCGTTGGAGCGGGAATATACACTAAGAAGCCTAAAAAGGCTCTTTCGGTAAGCCTAAGCAAAGACACGACTGTGTTCCAAGCTGAGGTTGCTGCAATTCATCACTGTGTCCAAAAGATAGAAAGATGTACCGAACCGGGTAAAAGCGTTGTTATCTTCTCTAACAGTCAGTCCACACTTAAAGCGATTAGCTCCTCAAGCGTAGACTCTAAGCTGATTTGGGATTGTGTAAGCGCCCTAAATGAGGTGGGCACCCAAAGGAAAGGAACCCTAGCCTGGGTCCCTAGCTACTCGGGCGTGAGTGCGAATGAGGCGGCGGACGAGCTGGCCAGGCGAGGTTCGTCAAGGCCATTCGTTGGAGCCGACCCCTCTTTCGGCACTACCAAATCGCAAATTAAAAAATCCATCAATGAATGGATATACAATCAGTCCAGAGAGTGGTGGCAAAAATCACCGGGACAATGGCAGGCAAAACAGTTCCTAAAGGAGCAGAGGCCTGAACTCACGAGAGATCTACTGAATAAAGACAGGAAGACTGTCAAAATGATTGTAGTTCTGCTGACTGGTCACTGTAGACTGAATAGGCATATGTATAACATAGGCCTGGCAGATGAACTAACATTCGGTGCCCACGTGTAACATAGACTCTGTCGGCTTTGCTAAAAATAATGCCGAACGTTGGTGGGTCCAGTGGCAGAAGAGAGACCCCCTATATGGCGTCATCTGGTGTTGTATGCGGTGCCAGCGTGGTAAGCAGCCCTGGAAACGAAAAAGAGCAGAGATGCCCTAGACAAGCTCCAGAGGAGGGTCCTCCTGAGGTTGATATGCCGATATAGAACCATCTGAGAGCATGCGGCCCAAGCCATTGCGGGTATACCGCAGATTTCCCTCCTTGCAAAACAGCAACGAAAGATCTCCTCATTCGTTGGTGAAGGACTGATACAAAGGTCGCAGGCAAGGGAGAAGACTCTGAATCTATAGCAAACCAGGCGAGAGCACAATAGGCAGACAGCTGAATGGATGCAGACCATAATACCAGACATCAGGAAATGGGTGAAAAGTAAACACAGAGCAACGAGCTACTATATAACGCAATTCTTATGGGGGCATGGCCACTTTGGGACATACAGGAAAAGATTTGGACTGGCTGAGAGAGATACGTGCTGGCATTGCGAGATACTCGACTCACCGGAGCACGCTTTGATAGAGTGTGATAGATGGATTGAGAAAAGAGCGGATCTAGAAACTGCAATAAAGTAAAAGATCACCCCTAGTAACATACATAATCAAGCTGATGTTAGCAAACGTGGATAACTGGTACAAAATATGCAGGTACATAACAACGGCAATGCAAGCGAGGGAGAGAGAAGAAAGGGCTAGACAGAGATCCGCGTAAACAGAATGTTACTGTGACATTGAGTAGACAGACCGTCAAAAGGGATACCTTGTGCTCCTCAAATGTTGTGCCGATCAGGCAGTTCCAAAGGCACATTGGTAAAAAACGGGGGGTTTTTAGTGGATAGCACGGACAAGAGTTTGGAGAGTCCCGTACTACCACAGGTTAGACGAGCAGACGTGATGTACCTCAGGAATTTTCCCCTCAAAAAAGAAATGCTGGTTGGTTAACTCTCTTCATGTATCATTTAACAGCACTGAAAAAAATACTGGTCGTTATATCAATAACCCCACATTTATTGAATGAATTTTCGTCGACACAACGAAATGTGTTATTGTTGTGATAAAATATTATTTACAAATCTCGGTTAAGCAATAACAAGATACCTTAACGAAATAAATTCATTTTCATTATTATAACAAATCATTTTACATTAGTCAATAGATACTATTTATTATGATAAAAATATTTTCATATCAATAAATATTTTTGTTAATAATATGAATATGAACGAATATACATTGTTATTTTTACGTACAATTTTCATAAAAATATAAAAAAACGCAATAAAGTATTAAATGATATCCTCTCCGTTATTTTAATGGTTTGCAATTTATTGCAAGGACGAACAGATAACATACCTTGATGAAAAGTGTACGTCATGTTAGCTAACGCATTTATTAAATATATGTATAAAAGAAGACAACGAATAGAAATAACTGAAGCACAGTTATTTATATTTCTATAACAACGAATATTCACAGGTTCAATGAAAACGTTTATTATATCAATAAATTATCAAAAAAAGGAAGTATTTGTCTTGCGCAGTAACATTTTGAATGCACGTCTTGAATCACGTGCCTTTGCACTGAGAAAAATACTATAATACAAACAAATAACATTCATTGAGTGAATTTTCATGGACGGAACGTAATATCACTGTTATGGTGAAATATTATTTACATTTTTTGATTAACTAATAATAAGAAATAAATTAGCTTTCATTATTATAACAAATCATTGCACATTAGTTCATGGAAAATATTTCTTGTGGAAACTCTATTTTGACACTTTCAATAAATAATTTTGAATCTTTGCGTATGAGGGAATATGTATGTTGTTATTTTTACGTACAATTTTCATAAAATTATAAACGATGTGAACACAATAAAGTATTAAATAAAACTTTCTTCGTTAGTACAATATTTGCAATCATTGCAAGAATGAACAGATAGCATACCTTAATGAAAGGGTGCGGCAGTGATTGAATTACCAACTTACGCCGCGGTCGCTGACTGAGTGAGAGTTTGGCAAGTGGCCCTAAGAGGGCGTGCATCTAAACTCGCGATCTCTTAGGAGGAAATCGAGAATAACAGAATCACGACACTGAAGAATATGTATTTGCTTTTGGAGGAATACTAAATACGCATGGTAGGCAGAAACTCACATTGCTATTCCATTTCAGCATTCATGCCATGGTGGCATTTTTACGGTTAATTGTTTAGGCATTTTCTCTTGATGTTTTTTGGTAATCATCAATGCTTAATATCAATCTTGTTATTTTTAATATTACTTTTACTGCAATTCAATGAAATAGAGCTGCAACGCTTACTTATCAGTGAATTGAGTGAATGCAATGCAATTATTACATCAATAAAGTTAATTAGAACTGTACTCTATAACAATAACTATAATCTATTAGGATTATGAATAACATACATTAAGTCAATTATTTACTATGAGCATATCAACAAATACTGTACATTGTATTGATGCTTTTCGTCATTCTTCTATTGGAGTTTACACATAAAATTTATAACTCACGGTCATTCAGTAAACCAAATAAAGTTGTTAAAGCAAAACTTTTTCAATTTTCTATGATTTTGGTTTCATTAATACAATGAATGATTTAATACTCAATAAACTCCGTTGTTATTTAATAAAATCTTTTTCTTTGATATGATAAGCTCGTTCTTTGGACCAATTTTAATGCATTATTTCACGTGAACAATGATTTATTTCATTTTTTTAGGATCCATTCAATGAGTGTATAATTGGAAATAAATACTGCTAACTTTTCATGTGTCAATAAAACGCAGTTGGATTTTTTTTTCGTTACTGCACCTAAATAGCCACCACATTCAGCGAATTTCGAAGTTGCCAGAAAATAAAATGGAGTTGAAAACAAAAAGAATATCAAGAAGTGCATTCTAAAAGGAGAAAGAACAACACAGAGGTCGACGACGACGTACAAACGGAACGACAAACTCGAATCGGAAATTCAACAGAAATCTTCTTAGGTGTTCACCTCCGCGCAAGTAACAAAAGTGGACTTGACTTCGACGTCGCACATTCAGCGCGAAAAAGGACGCGTCTACCACGGGGACGGAACTTACGGAGAGCGACGGTCGCGAATCCTGAGGCGTAAAGGAATTTAAGTTTCGAGAAAGTTCTCTTCACTTTACCGGCGGCGAGTAATAATAAAACTAGGATGTGCGACGCTCGTCGGATAAGAAGCGAAGAACGGCTTTGAATAACTGATAAAATCGAGTCAACTTCGGAACAGGTAAAGGAAGTGGGACGACGTTTGTTTGAGCGAGAACTTACCTGAAAACGCAGCGAAGTCGGCGACGTGTTTTGCCAACTTTGACTGTTGTTTTGAGTGGAGGATTTCAGACGTTTTGAAGTGTTTGTCAGCGTCTAAGTAATGGAGTGATTTCGACTGATTTGTCGGTAATGATAAAATTAGGATTGGGGTGAGATTTATACATGTACATATGTAGATATATTCTTGTTTGTAACACATTGAGCTACAATTTTAATAAATATGTTTCCGATAGTCTTTTAATTAATAAACTTTAAGAGAACAACAGTAAATGATTCCCTAAAATTGGGTAAAATCATCAAATGGAATGCTAGCTTTGCGTTTTCCTGATCTTTCCGGCATATTTCCTTACACTAGCGATATTGTTTGCATATATGTATGAGTGTGCATTGCGAGGAATCTCCTAAAGAATCTATTGTGTCCACCATTCTTATTGTTTTACAGCTGACCGTTCAATCCTACTCCTTTTAAAAAAATATGAGATATGGGAGTCCTCCAAGTTAGGTAAATCTCTCTCTTTGATTAACATGGTGCCAAGAGTTTTACAGTGCTGCGCAGTTTAAGAAAAAATGGATGAGTGTTTAATTATGTTATTTACAAAAATTGAGCAATTTTTTTTGGTAAATGATTAAAATAAATTCAATTTAATATTGTCAAGAGTAGGCGACGACATCAGTAGAATATCATTTATACCATATTTGCGAATGAAAACTCTCTTTTGTTAATATTAATTCATAATCGCTGAAATGCATTCAATGAAACATTTCATTAATAGAAAGTAATTTATTTATAACATTAATTTTCTCTTCATGTTCGAAATATCTCACATAAGACATGTAATCCAAATAAAAAGTAAATATTTTAATATTTCACATACTTTAAGAGCTTGAAATGGTTCAGCCTCCATTTTGAGTAATTATTTTTACTCAACAGTGCTTCCAAACCTCTGTTAATTTCTTGTGGGTAGAACTCTATCTGAACTCAAAAAAGTCTAACCTTTTAACGTTTATAAAACCAAACGGATCACAAATCAAACAAAACTTCTACAACACAACACAAGAGACACGAACAATATGAATGTAAGATGACAAATAACATACATACTAAAATCGACACAAGCTTCTCAATTGGTATAGTAATATTCAGGAATTTACTGAATATAGTTATTTTACTAAATACAATAAATGCTAGGGTTTAATGCAAACTAGCTCATTGGGGCTTCGATACATTTCGCATACATCATCGAGGCCTTTTTGAGATCTTGATCTGACGCATAACAGGTAGTGTTTGGAACGAAACTTTCATCATCATTCACGATAGATCGTCCGCTTCATAGTACGACTTCAAGCAGTCTACTTCATTCATTGCGTAAATAAAGGGCTTGTGCGTGAAGTAAATCTTTCACATTGCTTTCACGAGAATAAATGTGTAGCAACCTGTTTGTGTATAAACAATTTACTATTTATTTTATCAATAAGTTATTATCACTAAGGTATTTCTCCAACAACTAAATTGTAACCTATTATAAAAGCCATGCCGTGAACGGAGCTGCTTGCTCCTGCCTTTCACGAAATATATCCGTTCATATCGTGAAAGCAACCTCGAGCGTTCGCTTCATTCGTTATGTGGCTTCGCACTGAAATATTTACTCATAACTATGCAATGAAACCACGTTCATCCCAACACTAATAACAGGTGCGATTTCCCGAGATCTGTATTGAAGCCTCGTCCACCGCGCTGGTCACAACTGTTAACCATACTTTCTGATAATGATGTTGACAGGCAATATGCAGCTGCTATCGTTTTATCCTATATACACATATATTTATTTTATCTCTCAAATATGGCAATTTATAGCAAAATACTATTATTTATTTGTAAATAAAAACTACATTTATATTTCCTAGGCTTCTATTATAATTATACCTGATAAATCGGGATGGGTTGTATCGAGAATTCCCGTCACGACCCGAGATTTTACTTATTGTTAGACGGGTAGAGGTTTCCGGATAAATCCAGATAAATGTAGTATACAAAATAAATGTTTAAACAGTTTCTTATTCGTAGATACCATACCAATTATAAGATTCTACGTTTCGCAAAATAAAAATATATGTAGCTACTCAACATTATAGTTACGTCACTTATCTATTATGTATTCCTATTGATACTTCAAACATTAAAAATATTCTTAGCAAAAAAAAAAAATATCCCTTTCTACTTCTCATCTCTCCCTGCTTAAAACAAAAATATCGTGTAAAACATTTTGATGTATTCTCTACCCCGATGTTTAAAAAAAAAATAATCCCTCTCAACTTTCACCCTTTTCAATCTATAATATAATTATTTACACCATTTTTAACGCATCTTATCCCCAAATATTTGAAAAAAAGAAATAATATTTAATAAAAAACACCTCATCACCTTCTCAGCTCTACAAATGTTAAAATAAAAATACTTAAAATATTCTCCCGATACGTTTTGAAAAAAAAAAATGAAAAAGAAGTATACTTATTTAAAAAAATCCAATGTTAAAAAAATATGATTTGAATCGTTTTTAATGCGTCCTCTCTCATGATGTTTTTGAAAAAAGAAAAAAATATTTTTCAAAATCATCCCCACCCCCTTGCGCCCCTTCCATTGCTAAAAAATATACAATTTACATTTTTGAAAAAAAAAATGTCATCCAAAAAATCATCTCCTTTCCTCTCTCATCTCTCCCGATGTCAAAAAACGATCATTTAAAATATTTTTAATGCATCCTCTGTCCGGTGTTGTGACAAAAACATAACTTTTATCATTAAAAAAAAAAGAATTATTCCCCTTCCTGTCTCACCCTTCCAATGTTAAAAAAAATATTTAAAACATTCTTAATCCCCGTTGATATTATATAGGAAAATCTTAACATTGGTTGTTCAAAGCTACGAAAAACTAACTACTATCTAATACTATTTTACTAAACTTTTTAATTTAATTTTAGGCGTTGTCTAAATGAAATCATCATGTATGTAGGTTCGAATCTCACGTGAAATTTTCTTGGTAAACATTCCTCTTAATTACAGGAGAAATACAATAATTCGTTAATTATTTCATACTGTAAAAAGCTTACAATCTAAAGGTATTTCAATTTGAACTGTCAAATTCTGTACATTTGTGATAAATAAGATGAATTTTGATGCCTTTAAAATAATGAAACTAGATGAAACTGTAAAATTTTGGGCCTTAGCCCACTCTGTGGTTATACACAAGGATAATTAGGCCCATGGCTATGGTAACGTACGGAGCAGTAGTGTGGTGGCCAAACGCGGGTATGACAGGCGGGGGCGGCCAAAACGCTAAGTGCCTTATAAAAACTGCCGTGTCTGTGTGTACCGAGTGCAATGTGATCGATCGCCACCACAACAATTCTAAATCCGCCACTGCTATGTATTTACATATATTTATACAAGGAACTACCAGGTCTACAGCACATAGACTTATGCGTAGTCAAGCACCGATAAGTAAAATCTCACGGCAGTGACTATCAAAAACTATAAAATGAATCTTTGGGATGTCATGTGATTCTATGGTTTAAAAACTTATCCTAAACAGCAAATATCAGGTTATAATACCATATAAGAATGACTGGAAGATATTCACTCCAATAAGAGCGGGCTCGAACTGGTATACAGGCGGCTCTAAAACGGACCTGGAATATGTGCAAAGAAGCCTAGTAGCCAAAAAAGCTCTTTTGACCAGCTTCAGCAAAGATACAACGGTGTTTCAGGGTGAGGTTACTGCAATTCGTCATTGTGTCAGAGAAATAGAAAGATGGACTGAGCTGGGTAAAAGCATCGTTATTTTCTCTAGGAATCAGTCCATACTTAATAATAATACTAAATAAACATAATACTCCATTAATTTCGTAAGTTTGGACTCAAGGCCGATTTGGGCTGCGTAAGCGCCCTAAATGAGGTGGGCACCTAAAGAATATTAACATTGGCTTGGGTTCGAAACCACTCGCGCGTGAGGGGAAGTGAGAGGGCGAATGATCTGCCCAGGCGGGGTCCGTCAAGGTCATTTGCTGAAGCTGACTTTTCTTTTTGGCATTACCAATCCGCAAATTAAAAAGTCCACCAATGAATATGTATTCAACTGTTGGACTGAACATGTGTTTAATCCAAAGAGTGGTGGCAAAAGTCAGCAGAACAGAGACAGGGAAAAGAGCTTCGAAAGGAACAGAGGCTTGAATTTACTAAAGATCTACTAAGTAAAGATAGGAAGACTGTTAAAATGATAGTAGGTCTGTTAACTGGTCACTGTAAACTAAATAGGCGTATGTACAACATAGGCCTGGTAGATGATGTTACTTACAGATTCTGCCACGAACAGGAAGAAACACCAGTCCATGTGCTGTGACGGTCTGGCGAAGACAAGGTTACTAGTAATCGGCGTAGAGAACCTTACAGCTAGCAGCTCCACAAAGAAGCTGCTCCCAAGCATGCTAAACCTAATTAAGAGAACAAAATTAGAGAGCGTCTTCTAGAAGGAAGGGGATCACAATACATCTGAAAAGGTCGCAGCGAAGCAGAGCCGTGGGTCACTCCAATCCTAATCTAATCTAATCTAGCTGTAAAATTAGTTATCACAATGTTGTTCTATCGTCGTATAGAAATCGTTTTGCTACCAAAATATATTTGTGGAAGCAAAAACTGTATTCATGCTGTTCATTTAGTGACGATAATTAATCCGTATTAAATGCGATTCGACATTTCACGTTGGTAATTGCTTACCACACTGTCACACAACTTTGCATTCGCGACATCGCCGAAGCACGACGTAATTAGACCAATAATAAAGCTAATTCAGTTTTAATTCCGTACGTAATCCGATTCGGTGATTAATGGAGCGTCTAAAACCGATTTCGTTCCGCTTATTTCATCGAACTTGATAATCCCAATTTATACCAAACCCCAAACTGACACAATACAGAACAAACAGATTAAAGGTAACGAACTAAAATTTTCTAACGCGACTCCCGATTTTCGGTTGCGATTTTTAACGAACAGGGCGCTACGTTCACCCAAAATTAATGATCAAAAGTGCGACACGTACTGAAAATGCAATCGAAATTAGCTAATCCCGCGAAGAGGAACCGCCAGGGAAATAACGAGTGGTTGGCCGCATTATATGTAGAAATTACTTCCGGATATTTTGGGAAATAATGTGTGCCGCACACATACGAAGCACTCCATTCTACCCCTATGGACAATATTCGAATGGTGGCAAGAGATGAATTCGGTTTTCGATACCACCTACCTCCCTAAAGGGGCCTGACAGCGACGCGTTTCAAATAACTCACTCGTCAATCGAAAAAGTTTGCTTTTGACAACCCTTAAATTATATATTCATTAGCTGAAATAGAGCGGTGTTAAAATTTAGCGAATGGCTGACTTTTCTGACGCGCACTGTATTGAATTGGATTTTTTTTATGTGCGAGTGTGTGCGTATATTGCGAACGGCGACTGACTTGATGAGGTTTATTCCGTCCATAAATTTGCAATTATTCCGAATTGGCTCTGTATGTTTTTTATGTGCATCGGTATTGCCACGGCACAAATGTGGCCGCATGGATATCAATGTATGTAGAAAATGGCAATTTTGTGAGCTAACTCACTCTAGTGTTACCCATTAAAACTTTGTTTACAATAAACAATTAAACTAGCTCTTGTCTGTTGTCACACACCGATTTGAATTTGAACTTATATTAATTCGTAATACCAATTAGTGCCATATAAATGACGCGTTTATAGTCTCATTGAGTTTTCTTTCTTCTTTCTAATTAATTAAAACAATCGACGTAATTAGTGGCTAAATATCGACGTCTTTGTGACGTCAGGCAGCTACCTGGGTGGTGTCCTTCGTACTGTTTGAGAAAAGCGGTTGTAATATAATTACCACTCGGAATGAGTGAAACAAATGTTGAAATATATTGGTATGTATCTGCTTACACCTGCAGATGTGTTTATGGGTTGCACTGTAATATAATGAATGTTCGTCACTAAAGTACGAACTCAGTACACAGCACCAGTCAGTGGGTACATCTTATTCTTTTTAATGGAGCACTCGATTTCTATTAATAAGTGTTTTATTATTTTTAAGTGTACCGTATGTATCTCTTCAACTTTTCGAGTTACAACAGTTTTGATTAATTTTTCATTGCTGCAATCATATTTGTAATCTTAGTAGGCGAATATTGCAAAAATGAAAACCAGAAGATAAATATTCAATGCAAATATTACAAAAAAAAAATCGAAAAATTATCAAATCAATATAAGTAAATAAATATTAAAGGTTAATAATACATAAGAAAAAATAACTACAGTTTGTTATCAAGAGATGTATTTACATTCAACAGAATTTCTTCGCACTGGCAAACGCGTTTCTAATCCTGATCTTCAGTTGTTGCAGGCTACTACACAGTAGGAAATTTGTAACACTAAAACTACAGTATGCCGAGTTCATGGATGTCCCTCTAAATAGTGTAATATTTTTGATTTTAATAGTTAGAAGATATTTACTATGCCTTAGTGTAAACATAGAATATCACTTCTAGTGCGAATGTTACTGCTTTATAGTACATGGTTTTTGGTTTGTTTTAAAGTGTTCATCAAAAATTTTAGTGTAGATTGTCAGGCTACTATTAGTGTACATTAAACAACATCTATATAGTGATTGTTAACTCTGGAAAGAGGTAATTTTCTTTATTAAATGTTTTATCAATACTACTGTAACGGAAGAATATTAAATCAAGTTCCTTATTCTCTAATAAATGAAGCAATGACCCTGTTTCGTTGGGGTAAAACGTAATTAAACCGAACTAAAATTATTCTATATACAGTACCTATACAGTTTAAACTCAAACTCAAATATCGAAAGTAAACGAATGGACAACACATGAAAGTAGTTTTTTAAATATGTTGCACATCTTATCATCGTTGAACACCTGATAGTGTTCTTCTACTGATGATGCAGTAACTCAACATTGCGGCATTTTGTTAATTAGATAATAGATAAGAATCTTGACCTATTTACTTTCTTCCTTTCGGATGGTATCTTCCACAAGTTTTTTTTTTCAATATTTCCCTGCTTCTGTAAACCTGTACTGAATGTAATTTATATAGATGAGTATATATTGTTCTCTACCTGAATAAAAGAATCACTTCTTGAAACATTTTATTGAATTTCACTACATATTGCACAGTTAAAATACATAGGTACAAATATTTTGGAACTAAATATAAATCGCATGAAGGATAAGGTTGTGAAATATTAAGTGTGTTCTTTAAATAATCAGGACAAAACATCAATTAAATTAATTGTTGCACTGGGTTTTATTTTGTATGCTTAAAAACTTCGCGTAAACTCCATAGTTACTAAAACATTAGTTATGAAAAAGTATCTGTTTTCCATACATATTAATATATCTATGATTTTTCTCAAACCAAAGTACGTTTTCATTTTGGCAATCTGGTTTTACTAAAGGAAAATCGACACTGCATGCACTGGAAGCCGTAGTGAGTGCAGTGGAGAAATATGGAGCCAAGCGGTGCGTGCTCGTCACCTTGGACGTGCAGAATACATTTAACAATTCCAGCTGGGATCATATATTAAAAAGCCTTGTGAACAGAGATATATCAAGGTAGTTAGTTAATATAATAAGTAAATACTTTGAAGGGAGGCGGCTTCAAATCGAAAGGAAGACAGAAGTTGAGGTGAAAGCAGGAGTACCGCAAAGTTCTGTCCTTGGTCCTGTCCTGTGGAACTTGCTCTTTGACGACATCTTTAAGATCCGGCTGACAGAGAAATCTGAGCTAATAAGGTATGCGGACGACCTGATGTTGTTGATGACGGCCGAGGATGAGTATACTCTAATGATCAATGTAAATGAAAATCTCAGCAAAATTAGTCAATGGCTGATGGAAAACAGATTACAATTGGCACCACAGAAATCAGAAGCGCTGATTCTGAAAGGCAAGCGGAAAAAAGATCATCATCTCCTGTAATATGGGTGGAACTAGGATAACACCAGTAAGGATCCTTAGGTATTCAGGAATAATATTGGAGCAAAGACTATATTTTGGAAATCACATTAAATATGTGTGCAGGAAAACGGGGAAACGGACAACATTACTTACCCGTATAATGTCTAATATTGGAGGCCCGTGTAGTACAAAGCGGGAGTTTCTCTCTGGAGTTATACACTCGATAGTGTTGTATGGCGCACCGATATGGTACAAAGTCTTGAAGAAAAAGGTCTACAGGAACCTCGTGGGAAGACAGTGGAGGGGGATGCTACTAAGGTAGCGTCAGCGTTTCGAACAACGTCACTTGAGGCGCTTAAAGTTATCACATTTACGGCCCCAATAGATCTTTTGGCGCACAAAAGAAGGATCATGTACGAAAATGGTAGCAAGCTGGCCCGAGTAATGGCAGAGAAAGAGACGATACATATGTGGCAGAGGGGGTGGGATGATAACTTGGAGAAGGCGCAGTGGACCAAGAAACTCATCCCAAAAAATAAAACCATGGATCGCTTGTACACATTGGACCACGGACTATTACCTCACGCAGGCACTCACCGGCCATGGATTCTTCGGAACCTATGCCACGAGGTTCGGCAAGGCAATAGTAGATAGCTGTGCATACTGCGGAGAGGTGGACACACCACAGCATACCCTCTTTGAGTGTGGAATAGCCAGAGAACTGCTGCTATAATGGAGATTGGAACAAAGCCATGCGTGGAGAACATGGTTACGGTCATGATGGCGAGCAGTCGAAATTGGTGAGCCGTAAAGGAAATGGTGCGTCATATTTTGAGGCATAAGGAAAGAGACATTAGAGCGTAATAACGAGTGGTAGGAGCAAGGGACAGCCGGGTGTGTTCCACGCTGACCCTGAATAGGCGGTACCGAGCCTACCGCCTGGCGAAGAATTGGAGGCTTAGTGAGTAGGCTGGTCTTGCCCCCCGACCAGAATCCCACACATCGGCACATACGGGTGTGTCGGCGTCTTTGTGAAGATTCCTCCTCTCCAAAAAAAAAAAATCATTTTATGGCGACTGAAGAGTCCTCGAACAAAGAACCATATCTTTTTTATACAAATATGCGTATTTAATCCATTTATGTTGTACAATTTCATAGTTGTATATACTCTATTTAAAGTTATATTGTAAGCCCTAATCTGCAAGTTGCAAGTTTACAGTAAGGATCAAATTGATTTCATGCTGTACAATAATACAATTTTAAATAAATGTACTGTCTATAATACATATATAGACCACTATGGTGGTCTGACAACGTATCTTTTGGTTTGGGAACGTTGGGAACACATACTGGTATTGGTCTGTATATGCTGTTTAACAAATCTATATATATATATATATATACATTGATTTAACTCTAAAAAAAAATAGTGTACATAATTAGACTAAAAAAAATTAGTGTGAAATAATTACACTAGCAGACTACTTAGTGCAATTCAACACTGGCAGAGTAAAGTATACACTCCGTCAGTGCAACAATAGTCAATTGTTTGGAGTGCATATTGTATTTCGGGAGCTGTAATAACACACGATCAGTTACGGGGCGTTCTGATTGGCGAGAATAATTGTAACGGTTCAGCGTTCAATGCTTCAGTGGACCAGATGCACACTAGACACCAATCCGCTAGTTAGATTGTGTATTTAGTAATTTCTACATACGTGCTGCAGTAAAGTAAAGGTAAATAATTGTCTATATATGTATTATAGACAGTACATTTATTTAAAATTGTATTATTGTACAGCATGAAATCAATTTGATCCTTACTGTAAACTTGCAACTTGCAGATTAGGCTACAATATAACTTAAATAGAGTGTATACAACTATGAAATTCTACAACATAAATGGATTAAATACGCATATTTGTATAAAAAAGATATGGTTCTTTGTTCGAGGACTCTTCAGTCGCCATAAAATGATTTTTTTTTTTTTGGAGAGGAGGAATCTTCACAAAGACGCCGACACACCCCGTATGTGCCGATGTGTGGGATTCTGGTCGGGGGGTGCAAGACCAGCCTACTCACTAACCTCCAATTCTTCGCCAGGCGGTAGGCTCGGTACCGCCTATTCAGGGTCAGCGTGGAACACACCCGGCTGTCCTTGCTCCTACCACTCGTTATTACGCTCTAATGTCTCTTTCCTTATGGCCTCCAAAATATGACGCACCATTTCCTTTCGCTCACCAATTTCGACTGCTCGCCATCATGACGTAACCATGTTCTCCACGCATGGCTTTGTTCCAATCTCCATTATTAGCAGCAGTTCTCTGGCTATTTCCACACTCAAAGTGGGTATGCTGTGGTGTGTCCACCTCTCCGCAGTATGCACAGCTATCTACTATTGCCTTGCCGAACTCGTGGCATAGGTTCCGAAGAACCATGGCCGGTGAGTGCCTGCGTGAGGTAATAGTCCGTGGTCCATGTGTACAAGCGATCCATGGTTTTATTTTGTGGATGAGTTTCTTGGTCACTGCGCCTCTCCAAGTTTATCATCCCACCCCTCTCCACATTTATGGTCTTCTTCTCTGCCATTACTCGGCCAGCTTGCTACCATTTCGTACATGATCCTTCTTTTGTGCGCCAAAGATCTATTGGGCCGTAAATGTGATACTTTAAGCGCCTCAAGTGACGTTGTTGAAACGCTGACGCTACCATTAGTAGCATCCCCTCCACTGTCTTCCCACGAGGTTCCTGTAGACCTTTTTCTTCAAGGCTTTGTACCATATCGGTGCGCCATACAACACTATCGAGTGTATAACTCCAGAGAGAACTCCCGCTTTGTACTACACGGGCCTCCAATATTAGACATTATACGGGTAAGTAATGTTGTCCGTTCCCCGTTTTCCTGCACACATATTTAATGTGATTTCCAAATATAGTCTTTGCTCCAATATTATTCCTGAATACTAAGGATCTTACTGGTGTTATCCTATTCCACCCATATTACAGAGATGATGATCTTTTTTCCGCTTGCCTTTCAGAATCAGGCGCTTTGATTTTGGTTGTGCCAATTGTAATCTGTTTTCCATCAAGCCATTGACTAATTTTGCTGAGATTTTCATTACATTGATCATTAGAGTTATACTCATCCTCGGCCGTCATCAACAACATCAGGTCGTCCGCATACCTTATTAGCTCAGATTTCTCTGTCAGCGGATCTTAAGATGTTCGTCAAAGAGCAAGTTCCACAGACAGGACCAGGACAGAACTTTGCGGTACTCCTGCTTTCACCTCAACTTCTGTCTTCCTTTCGATTTGAAGCCGCCTCCCTTCAAAGTATTTACTTATTATATTAACTAACTACCTTGATATATCTCTGTTCACAAGGCTTTTAATATATGATCATGATTGCATAAGTTGGATATACTTATTTAAAGTATATATTGTAAGCCCTAATCTGCAAGTTGCAAGTTACGAGTAAGGATCAAATGATTTCATGCTGTACAATAATACAATTTTTAAATAAAATGTACGTGTCTATAATACATATATAGACAATTATTTACCTTCACTTTACTGCAGCACGTATGTAGAAATTACTAAATACACAATCTAACTAGCGGATTGGTGTCTAGTGTGCATCTGGTCCACTGAAGCATTGAACGCTGAACCGTTACAATTATTCTCGCCAATCAGAACGCCCCGTAACTGATGCGTGTGTTATTACAGCTCCCGAAAATACAATATTGCACTCTCCAACAATTGACTATTGTTGCACTGACGGAGTGTATACTTACTCTGCCAGTGTTGAATTGCACTAAGTAGTCTGCTAGTGAATTATTTCACACTAATTTTTTTAGTCTAATTGATGTACACTATTTTTTTTTAGAGTTAAATTCAATGATATATATGTATATATATACTATATATTATTATATTTACATTACAATTTTAACTATACATCATCAACCCTAACATTTGCGTTTTTCTTACTGAGTAGATAATTTTAAGTTACAGAAAAATCCCTACAACAGTTTATAAAGTCATAGGAGGAATACCCTGTTAATTAAATAGCCTGTATGTATATAATAAATCAGTTAGATTTCAGTCAGAGATTACTTTAATAGGTATGTCCAGTTATTGCAGATGGCGTGATCTAACTCATATTTGCTACTATAAGCATGATAAAATCTAATTATTTTACTAATATTAAACAAGTATTGTGACAGGGAGAACGTGCTTTCTCCCTGTCACAATACTTGTCATAATAAATGATATGCAAAGACCTATAATCTGATTCTTACAATCCATTTTTGCGAGGGCATGCATTTGAAAAAGTAAACATACGTTCCAAACAAACAATTTCCAGTAAATTTCCGAAACAAGAAAGGAACTCTACCGTACAAACATCTATGGAACGGTCGTATAAAATATTTACATTCCAATTATCCTTCTTCACCGGGCACACACCACTTGCACGTTTCCCATTTTTGATATCGGACTGCCGGCTAGCAACATAAAGCCACACACACATCAACTGCGGACTTCGCGAATTGCCCGCAAAAGGAAAGCCACTTCATACACGACCAACGAAAGCTATGTAGGTTCGAGATTCAATCCCACGCTCCCATCACACGTATGTTTTTTCTCTTATAAATTGCTCCTTTCAGAACGGAAACTGCAAGCGCTGTTCAGCGATAAAGAAGTAGACGCTACCACTTGAAAGCAGAAGCTGAGTGAGCGATTCGTTGCTCTACCGATAAAAACATACGTTTCCGCTACGTCAGGCAATTAATAAGACGCATACGTCTTCATAATGGGACAACGGTCAGGAACACGTGTTTTTGAACTGTTCTGGGCGTATATTATTCCTGTTTTTGTGTGGAGAATACATTATTTTTCTTCGCGAGATTGATGGTTCACTTCGGTTGTAGGGCGCTGTCTAACTTTTCTATCTACATATATCGTATGTGGCGCTGTTGTGCTCTCGCGGTGAATTATGTTATTCATATGACAGGTGAGGATGTGTTTACTACACGGGTAAGCAACAGAAACCTATGAAAGTAATTAATATTGTAATCTGAAAGGCTATATACAGGTGTGTTTTTTATCTTGAGACAACGGAATATCTCTAAAACACTGCATCAAATCAAAAAAAAAAAAGATCTTAATAAGATTTGTTATAATGTAGGAGGCTCACTGAATGGTGCCGAACTCAATCCCCCACCTCAGTGTGTATTTTAAGTTCCATATTATGGTTGTTTTGATTTCTTTGTTTGACAGCTGATTTTTCAGTTTACCGAGAAATTTCCACAATTTTGTTTTGTTTTGAATAATTTTAGTTTAAGAGTTTATTGTATGTTTTTAATTTTGTAGTGTTAAGATTTTTTTTAATTAATCCAGTCATTCAAATGTCTATTGTTGCTTGTGCTGATTTTATGCGTATTCTATTTAATATTATCGTTATAATGTTCTACGTCTGCGTTGTACGAATTTTGAGAGAGGGAATTTTGTAAGAAAAACATTGTAGATTTGTTAAGGACTTCCTTGTTCGACTATTGACGTGAGTAGACGTATTTCTTTTATCGTTGTTGCAATTTTGATATTCATTTTGTATTGTAAAATTTAATTTTCTTTTATAGTGAATCAAGGAATTTTTATTGTAATAATTGTTAATATATTAAAGTGTGCACTTTATAGATATAAGATCAATTATTATCTTTTTGTTTAGGAAGATTTATTTTAGTTTTTTTCTCTCGTTTATTTTTAAAGAGTTAATTTTTCTGTTAATCTATTTTGCTGCATCGTTTTATTTTTCTATCACCTCGTTTGGGTGAGTAGAAGCATTGGTCTTTGGTTTAGTTTTTTCGTTTTTTTGTAAATTTCTTGCATTTGTCCACGATTAGATTATTTTAATTTGTGTCCACGTGGATAAAAGTTCAAAGATATTGAATAGTCTTTCTGAACAAATTAAACCTTTCTTTTTTTGCTTTGTATAGGAAATAGCATTGTCCTATTTTAATTTAGAGTCAAGTGCAGGTTTTATTTTAGGCCAGAACCCTCAGTTCTAGGTTTTTTCTGCACATTTGCAATTTAACCCGTTTGTTAAAATAAATTTGGTTGTTTGATAGCGTCACTGGGTTAAAGATTCTCTTCTTTTATTTTATTGTAAAACCTTTTCAATTTTTTGTGTAATTAAAAATGTCTGATTTCATTCACTCACAATTTACTTTTCGTGGTTAGATTAAAGTTTTAATTCGCGAGAGTAACTCTGAGATTAATAATAATAATCTTTTCCGTTGAGCTAGCTAATAATATTATTTTTCTTTTCATTTTAAAACAATTTTTTGCATTTTCATTTACTTCAATTAACACAGCAATACGTTCTACATATTTTATTTCAGCCTGGAAATATTAAAATGTCATTACTACATACTTTAGTTTAATATTTTCAACCTCCGATCACGTTTTGAGAGACACATACATTTTACAAAAAAAAAGAAAACATCCCCTACTCCTATATGTATTGGCACACCAACATACGTTTTGAATTTATCCTGAAATTTATTAAGAGCTGCAACAGTTAATGCGATTTTAATAACCCTTCTAGCGGGCAATGGGAATTACCTAATTGAAACAAAATGCACATTGCCATGTTATTACAGTCGAAATACGACGCAATAAACTGGTCTAATATATAGGTGCATAATATCAACGATTGAATGCATACCCCTATACAAAGTCAGGCAAATGTGTGGGAACACCTGATTTTTGGCTAAATTATGGGTTCTATTAAAAGATAAGATGAAGGTAACAAATATAGAAACAGCAAAAAAGAAAATATATAGTTTTAAAAGCGTGGCTTACTATTTCTAACAGTGCGGTCGTATTCATACTTAATTTGTAACAATTCTAATTATTTACCATATTTATTTAATTTACCATAATTGATAAACATTTATATTTTGTTTGTGTTTTGTGCATTAAATACATATTTATCATAAGTTGAAAAAAATTACTTCGTGACTATCGGGCAATTAATTAAGATTTATTTTGCACTTACATTCCTTTTTATAAAATGCCAATGTTGGCTCCGTCATACAATATTTCGTAAACTTAGATAGGAATGTTGTGACTACCATATAAAATTTACACGAGTTTTAAACTTTGGAAAAATACTTTTGCACAAAATAAGCTACATTGCAATTGTATAAGTGAGCATCACAAAGTAGCTTCCATTTATGGATATAGTGTTTTTTTTAAAAGAAATTGTGAGGGTTTTGGTGGTTATCTAAATCACTGAAGTAGTCTTGGGTTACTGAATATTATATGACATACACATGGTAAAAATAAAGATGGAATTGTAAATAAGTATTAATATTAATATAATTAATGGAAATACGAAAACTTGTTGAGAATTCTTTCTACTTTTTTATTGGCTTGATCACTAATTTATTTTACAAATAATTTCAGCTGTTCGGATATTCTCAGTTAGAATCTCTTGGCGAATGTTAAAAAGATAAAATGTCACTTTTTGGTTATGTAGTTAGCTAAAATGGCAAATTTATTTATTTTTTATATTACAATACAACTAATAACAGCACTTGCAGGTAATAAGTAAGGTCGACGCTGCAAGAATTTTCAAATTTGATTCCTTATTCAAAGTGGTAATTAAATTACAATGCTTTTCTCAATAGCTCAAGAAATAATTTTGGACCTCCAAGATATCTCGAAATTTAATGAGTTTAGCGCTAAAGTATGTTATATCTTATTTATTTTTTTTTAATTTACTGGCGCGCCAAATTGGCATAGAAATTTTACCAAATATTTTTAATGTGTATTGTATACTCACCTTTGAAGAAAGCCACGCTATTTATAAAGACCTAAATGACTAAATATTCTTAATACCATATCGCCAAGCAAATAATTTCACAATACTCTACTTGAAACATAAAATGAAGGATCTTAACTGAAA